>CM062377.1:2864000-4296000 GCA_031216125.1 Dalbergia cochinchinensis
TTTAGTCAGATTCTGCGCCATTGTATCTGAGGTATGCATGCACTGTAGATGTCTTGTTTAATGTTAATTTGCACCCATAAAATAAGGGCCACAGAATCCATATGCTTTTATTGGCGCGCGCGCACACAAATTCAGATATTGTAGCCTGTAATCGGTCCAATGCGTGTGGTAATTACGCGTCTTGCCTTATCAAGCAAAACAGCATTGAACGAAAAAAAAAATGTATTTAATTGCCAGTCTCTTGGAAAACAGCAGGTACCCTTTTTCTCTTTGTTCCTATATTCACAAGTATACCCAACTCTTCAGTCTTTGACAAATGCTGCAATTGACAATCTAGCACATTTCAGGGTATGTCTAACTTTGTAATGTATAACCTAACCAATGCATATGGTATGTACCCTAAGCAAGACAAAAAATAAATTGAAAACCCACAAAAATGGCATGATGTGTCAACATTTTGACAACACCACCCTTTTCTCTTTGTCCCTATATTCACAATATAATAAACTTAATGAGTTTTGACCAATATTGCAATCATATCACCACATGTGTATCAAAACACAGGCAGGATCATGTCCTAAGCAAGGACTTGTCCTTGAGCCTAATCTCTTGACTCAATGTAGCTGATCTTCGAACAATGCTTCAATCTCCTCTAAGCTTTTGCCTTTGGTCTCTGGCAGATAGAAATAAAAGAAAATAGTCCCAACCACCATTACACCAGCAAGCACAGTAAACATGCCCCCAAAAGTTATTGCCTCTGAAACGCTAAGGAATGACATGGACACCACCCCACTCATCAAACGGTTCACAGAAATAGCCAAGCTGGAACCTTGGGCCCTCAACCTCAATGGAAATATCTCTGATGAGTAGACCCAAGTTATCGGCCCAAGCCCAATAGAGAAGAATGAAACAGTAGAGCATAGAGCAAGCACACACAAGGATATGACCCACAAGGGCTTGTTATCGGAGAATTGAAGAAAGCAGCAGCCCAAGCCCAAAACAAACAATGAGGCTGCCATCCCAGATGAGCCCAACAACAACATGGGCCTCCTCCCAAACCTGTCCAAGAACAATGCTGAAATGAAAGCAAAGGCAGTCTTTGCAATCCCCATGATTATAGACACACCCAAAAGCTCCTTCTCACCTTGAATCCCAGCTTCCTTGAACACTTCTGGGGTGTAATACATCACAGCATCATTCCCAGAAGCCTGCATAAAAAAGTTAACACCAATAGCAGCAACAAGGATCCTCAACACAGGCCTAGAGGGTGAAACAAGCAATTCCTTCCAAACCCCTTGTCCATTACCAATGTCATGAGAAGCAGCAGCTTCTGATATCTCAGCAAGCCTAAGTTCAGCTTCACCTTTGTTCTCTGATGTTCTAATCAAAACCTCTCTTGCTTCTTGGAACCTTCCTTTGACCACAAGCCAACGCGGTGATTCGGGCATTGATAACACACCAAGCCCCACAAAAACTGCAGGGAGTGCTGCAAGGCCAAGCATGAGTCTCCAGTTTATGTTACATGGGAGGCCTGAGAGAGCATAGTTTGAGATGTAGCCTATGAGGATGCCAACATTGATGAAGACTTCAGGGAGTGATGTGAGGAAGCCACGTGTCAGAGCAGGAGAGAGCTCAGCAACATAGACTGGGGCAATCGTGAGGGAGTAGCCAACACCAATGCCAGCAACCACACGGCCAGCCATGAGGAATGGGAATGAAGGCGCTAGCCCCATTAGAACAGCACCTATGAGGAATGTTGCTGCTGCAAGGACTATGGTGTACCTTCTTCCAATCCAATCAGAGGTCTTTCCAGAGGCTAGAGATCCAATCAAGGAACACACATTCAAGCAACCAACAAGGATTTCAACTTGGGTTGGGTTTATATTCAGATCTTCCCTTATGTAAAGCACAGCACCACTCATCACCCCAATATCTGCACACAGAAAAAATTTGTTTCCCCTATAAAACAGTGCTATGCTATGATGAAATATTGCATCAACAATCATTGAAATCGTTAAGTTCTTCAATTCCAATCATAGGAACTTGTGAATTGTGATAACATATGCAGGTCTATTAGGCATTAAATTTTAAGCTGGTTTTAGCAGAACTCACCATAGCCCAAGAGAATAGAATTTGTGGAAGCCAAAATAGCTCCAGCAAGCGCATACTTGTTGAGATGAGCCCTTCTTTGGTGTGAAACCCTACAATCCTCCTCTGATATGTTATGCCTATAAAAGCTAGCTTCAGCAGCTTCCTGTGCCACAATTCCTTGTTTTTCCTCATTATTCAGGTCAGCTTTTGCGGCAGAAGAATCAGAACCAGGAAGTGGGTAGTAGTAGTAATGGTGCTTCATCTCTTCAGGACCAGAATTTGCTTCCATCTCTGAAAAAGAATGAACTGCAAAACAAGAAGAATGCCTTGAGAAAATTGTACTAGATCATCTAAAAAAAGAAGATATCAGATAAGTATCTTGGTTTATAGCAATAAATAAATCAATACAATGCCAGTTGTAGCTTCTTCTTTACTTTCTGATCAGCTACAACTTGTCCAAATCTAGTAGGACTATCATTTTTTTCAATATTAATTAACTCTTTCATATACTTTCCCCCAAGAAAAGATGTTTTGGAATGTTCGTAGCACAAGACAACAAAAATTTGTTCATATTTTTGAAAACAAAAATCAACAAAAAGAAAAATCTAATATATTAATGGCCCTTAGAAACTTGCAAGCGAAAAGTGGCTTTGTCTTAAAGAAAAATGTCCAAACTTGCACATTTCATGCCTGTTGTTACATAAATAACAGCCATCAAAGGATGACTAAGATGCATTAATTCAACCTTTTTCTGGACCAGTTCCTTTTGACCAACATCCTTGATATCCGTAATATCATTATAATAATAGTAATAATAGTGGATGGCACACGACATATATTAATATATTAAATCATGAAAATACACTCAATGATCTGTCTTCACGCGTCACGCATAGTTATTGGCTGAGAAGTAGTTATCCATAAATAAACATAAGGACCGATCAGAAAATCTCTGGCGGTTTTATAGTTTTCCTTGTCTCAATATTGTTCATGTGGCTGAATAAATTATGAAGTTTATGAAAAATAAAAGGGTTTATCTAACCCGTACTACGTTAAACAATTGGAAAAGAAAATTTTGTATGGGCATGTGGAATTTTTTATATTCTCAAAATAAGGGATTCACTATAAATTCTAACATTGATTCTACTTTTTTTTTTTTGTATAAAAATTATGAGAGATATTGTTACCGGGAACCAATTTATTCACCACTCATTCAATAACTTATTGGTTGACACTTACTCTATTTAATATCCTTTATTAATATTGTTACCGAACCGATTAGCAAAACCTAAAATAAAACGTTAAATTGTATTACAAATCATCTAATGTGAGTTGTCTAACAAGGCTATTATAATAGTGTGTGTCTATCTGATCCCTTAATCATTCAGTTATGTGGCATCAAGTGTAGATATTTAACAGGTTTTTTTTTTTTGTCCAAATATTGGCTCTTGACGATTTGGCCATGCCGACATAATCAATCTCAGTAAAATACTTCATAAATGATGAAAGTTTGATAGCAAAAGGTGGCAACAAGATCCATCGATAAATGGTGAATCAAATACTATTATATTAGCAGTTCGTTTATCTTATGTGAGTAAAATTATTTTTCTAATACCTGTATGAAAAAAAGTAATTTTCTTAACATTAAATTTCATAAACTGAAGACAAACTTTAGTGTGAACGCAAGTCTCAGAAAGGATATGTCCCTTTTGTTTTTTTCCCTTTGTATAGCTTACAGCATATTCCTCTTGTTTTATATTACAGAAATGATTATTCAACAAAAGGAAGCCATGTCCACAAAGTAACTTGTAGATACAGCTGGAAGCAATGGCCCTATTATAAGTTAATCCTTCTAACAATTATATAAAATATTTAAACTATATGGAAGCTTAAATAAAGTTTCACTCAATGCCATTTTTATTAGGCTTTTTGCTATAGATGTTTTATTTCTACAAAAAAAAAAAATTCTATATAGCCACAATTTCCATCACGCATACGTATTGCAAAAGCAAAATGTTATTTGCGCTTATTGTATTTAGAAAATTATATTAACTTACACTTCATTCATTATTAAATAAGATATAAATCTTATTTAAATAAAATATACATCTCATTTAATAATAAATATGGTATAAATTAATACTGTATATCCCATAAATAATAAATATAAATAACAAAACTCAAAAGCATTTCTCAAGTCTTATAACGTGATTAAATTGAAAACTAGGTCCTACTTGTGACCATTTCTATGTGATATTTTTGAGTATGTACTACATTGATTTATGACACATCCAACACATGCTAAATAGTTTAGAACAGACGGCAGAGGGTGACCCACTTCATTATTTCCCACGATGTTCATTTCTTTTCTCCGGTCCACTCTGAAAACGATTGAACGAAAAATGGGGGGAAAATTCCTCATAATCTGAGGCTTGATAACTAAAATTATCAAATAAAAAAAGATTATCCAAATCTACGTTCAATTCAATAATGCTCCACATTTGTTCTTTTTTTTTTTCCTCTTTCTACGGTAAACAGTAGTAATATTTTGACACAAAAAATAGATGTCCACTTTATAATCATTAAATGTAATAGATATTAAGGATAAATGGGAATCACCATTACATCCAATAATTATAAAATAAATATTCAAATAAAAATCTACTTTTTAAATATCAAAATATCATTACCGTTATCCAAATAGCATTGTGATACACGCGTACGTGTCTGAAAGAAATATACCAATACCATAATCATAGACAAGCCACACAGAGATTCAAGATGAGCTTAGCTAAATTTTCTCCTCTTTATATATCTTTGTACATCTTATTAACAAAATCAAGAGATTGTCCTAGCCAAGTAACTGAAAGATGAAGCAGAGAAGGCTTATTAGCCTGAGCCAAGAGGAAAAAAAAAACAAAGATAAAAGATAAAGTTCCTCAATTCAGGTGTCATACTCAACTTGTCCAAGTAACCAATTACATATGATTTTATAATATTATTTCACGTATGAAATTGAGCATGAAATTAGAGCTTAAAATTAAAATTGGATTGTCAAATCTATTTTTTATGTTTGGAGTAATAATTGAAATTGTAATTCCTTGATCAAATTTCATGAAATTAAAAAAATAATTAAAATAGGTTCATCTTAATTTCTAACATATGACTTATGAATTGTTGATTCCAAACTTATTAAATTTTACATAACTTTTTCTCTTTTTCATTTATTTCCTAATACTTGTGTTTCAATTCTATAGTAAACACAAATTAAACGTAAAATTTAATATTCTAATTCTAAAAAAATTGAAATTGATATTAAATTTTTACAATACAATTCTAATTCCAGTATCCAGATGGACTATAGTGGAGTTTACAACACCAATCTTAAGATTCAATAACTAATTAAAGTGCGTACCTATTGAAGAATGCGATGAGTTGCTCAGGTCCTATTATTATCAGATCATCAGCTAGTACACCTTAGCATACACGAAAGGAACTAGATCTTCCTCTCTGAAATTCTTTTCTTTTAAAACACAGGTGAAATGAAATGTGAATATCAGAGGAAGAGTCAGGAAATATAAACCTTACAGCAGTTATATATTTATATGAGTGGTGTTAGAATCATGAATTTTGGTAAATGGTAATTGCTTTTGAATTATAAACGATTCTTATTTAAAAGGGATGCAATAAAAATTATTTTGGTCTTAAATAAAGATGTGGAAAACTATTAAACGTTTGGTTGGAATTAGATGGATTCTATTACATGTTACCGTTTAAGCAATAATTTCCCTTTTTAATTAATTGGGTTGGATTTGCTGGTTTAAGTCAATAGGAATGAACTAATGGTGAGGGATTAAATTTGAATTAAAATGGAATAATGAGTTTTAGTAAGTTTAATCTTATATCCCAAACTTGGAAATTATATTTTCAATTTGATTTGGATTATATTTTACATTGAATTTTACATTTTAAAATTAATTTCTAAATCAATTCAACTCAAATTTATTAAATTTTTTTACCAAACTTTCAAATTGTTATCTCTTTAATCTTATATTGGATGAATTGATCTCTCTAAAAAAAATTCAAAACATCTCTATAAAGTAAAAATTAGTCACTTGAGGAAAAAGGGTAAAAAAAAATTGCTAGTCAACTAAAGCGTTGTAAAAATTAATTCCTCCATAGAGATCGATTTCAACTATATAGTCTACAAATATAAGTGAAAGTGAAGGAGGATTGGGGTTAAAATTTTGCAAAGAGAGGCGTAAACGCGGAAGCATTTGCCAACATATGAAAATATTAAGCACCAAAGCATCAAATCCAAATAGGTTATTTTACACGTGTAGAAAAAGAAAATGTAACTTGTGAACAAGTGAGAAAAAAAATACAAAATGTGAAACGAAAAAAGATTCAACTTTGATGAAGAAGAATGACACTCCGGGAAACTAAAAAACTTTAAAGAAGAAGCAACTAAATGACTAATTGTGATGTGACAATTAGTTAATAAATAATTATTTTATCTTTGAATAATTATCTATTTTAAAAATTTATTTTATTTAAAAATAATAATTTATTTTAAAAATTTAAATAATATTAATTATTTTTTATTAATAATATTTTTATTAAATATTATTGACTTATATTAAAAAAAGTGAGAGGAAGTTGAAATATTAAAAAAAATAATTTAATAAATTATTATTAATTTTTAATAATATTAATATTTTATCAATTATTTTCTTAATTTCAATAAATATTTAAAATTAGATAATTGTTTAAAGATTGAAAGAGTATTTGGCATTAAATTCATTTTACAAATTGCAGTATTAATAAATAAAACTTTAAACTCAAAATCTCTTAACACAATTGTGTTTAGAATCATTGAAATTAAAATATTCAAACTAATTCAGAAATTAGTTTTATTTTCATACTCTGTATTCATAAATAATAGAGATTCCTACAAAATATCATTAAAATTCCATTTTGCAAAAATCAAAATCAAAATAAATTATGTACTAAACTAAAAATAAATTATACATATAATTTCAAAAATCAAAATAAACATTTACTTGTACTAGCTATTTTTGATAAATTACTTGAAGTAGCTATGTAACCGTCATATAAATTCTACAATTTGTACTGAGCCATATAAATATTCAAAGGTCAGAAATTATTGTGTAGGGCAAACTGACTTTCTCCGAGGAGTAGGAAAGAATTTTTCAACCAGCCAAAGAGAGAAAGTTTGACCATCAATTCTAGACAGCACGCATGGCATTACTCATGTACACCACGAAAAGCAAAAATGCCGAACACAAAGGTAAAAATGAAAAATTTTAAAAAAAACTTTAGAGATTCACTACAAAGATCTGATATTTATTAAGTTTTAAATGAATAAAAGAGTCATTTTATTTTATTTTATTTAGAATTACTTTTGTTTTATACTAAAGATTTGGGTTTTTTTTTCTTAGTGTAATATTAAAATATAATAAATGAAAATACTTTAAGTGTTTTTAGAATTAAAAAAGATATTCCATTCCATTTTATTTAATATTTTGCACTTTTTTCCTATGGAAATATTTTGCACTTTAGTTATTTGAATTATTGTTATTTTTCATCAATATTATATTTTAATACAATTATTAAATATCAAACATTAAATAAAACAGAGCAAGTGAACCCGCAGTCTAGCGATAGACTCTTGCATGTCCCAATGAATTAAAAGAGGTCGTGAGTCCCACTCTTACCCAAGCCCCCTGCTATCTTGGTTAAAAAAAAAAAGAAATAAAAAATAAAAAATAAAACTGAGCACCGTGCATATTAAGCTTTCAAAGGAGCGAAGTTTGCAACTTGATATTGCTCTCACCACTGTAGGCTGGGAGCAAGATCGCACGCAGTTCTACCCCGAGAATCATGACAAAAAAGGCTAACCATATATATCACATATTGTAAAACTAGAATAAGCAAAGAACACAAAATGCATGCCTACCTTCATTGAAAATAGTTCAATTTTCTTTTTCTTTTTTCATTAATTTTTTTTAGATTTTTGTAAAAAAAAAGTGAAAATTATAAAATTCAATTTTTATACTTTATTATGAATGAATTTCATATATAGATAGAGGATCATAATCTACCAAGCATAGATAGTGACACGACGCAGAACATTGACACAAATATTGGACATAACATGATATGGATATACTAAACAAATTAAAGTTGAAAAATCATAGGACACAGACACAGTGTATATATATAACTAAAAATTCAAAAAAAATGACACATTATCCAAAATATTATTTTGTATCACCCATGCTTATGTTTTATTTTCTTATAAATGAAAAGATTATATATTATTTCCTTTTTATAATCTTGTTTATATTGTATTTTTATATTAGAATATGAAAGATGTAAATTTTAAATTAAATATATATGAACATATGTTATTAGTGCGTCATACAAAATCCGACATAGATATATGTCCGGCACATAGACACAACACTCAAATGATTTGTCATCAAAATAAATTTGATATCTGCTTGTTTAAATCTGGTATTTAATGTTCATGTTCTTTGAATGCACTCATAATAAGTTTGCGGCATAGGCTTGCAATCAGGTCAGCAAATCCGTTGGTCTGAAAAGAGCATCAAAAGTTAGCAATCTCTCGAGCACAAAATTTATCCCTGCTACGTGAAATTTGGTGTGCTTGCAATTCAGTTGAAGACAAACTTATTTAACAATAAAGCTGATGTTCAGCAGCCAAATTTCATTGAATCCAATCCAAACAATTGAATCGTTTTAACACATTTGATAAATGGTACTAGTTAATAAAGCTTTTCATATTTACACTGGTGCATACAAGATTTTCTTCATCCTGATCAGTAACTAGTATGAATGTTCTGAGTCCAATGATCATATCAGCTGTGAAGTATGAATGTTCTGAGTCCAATGATCATATCAGCTGTGAACTATCAATATACTGAAGAAGTTCAGAGCCAATTTGAGAGACCCAGTTCACTGCAGTGCCAAAGAAGAGCTCCCAAAACCACAGGTCCAATGCCAAGACCGATGAAAAGATGAGCAATGCCAATGTCTGATAGCGGTTCAATGGCCATCCTGAAGCCTTGGCCATTGTCTTCAGAAATGGAAATGAACTAGTGTTTAGGTCCCTTTTCCTTATGGACCAAGCTGTTATCCATTGCACATTAGATGGGACTAAATCAAACTCTTCTCTTAATCTCTTCCCAAGATCAGGCATGTGGCCACCACCATAAAGAATGGCAATCCTGTTGTGTCCCTCATCCATTGCTGCTCTGAGGGTCTCCATTGCAACTTTATTTCTCTCACCAATTATAACAGATTTCTCTTCCACGTCTGCTGTCACCTGTGTGAACCTTCACGCCAATGTTTCATCATCAATATCCAAGTTAATGATATTGTCACAACAAATGAAATATGCAGGCTCGTTAAGGGCAACATTTGGGATAATCAATGTAGCTTCATGGGATTTGACTCCTTTAAAGTGCAAGATGCACTTCAAAGAAAAAAGTGCACAATCTCAACGCTAGTAAAAAGGTCAACAGTTTATGATTTTATAAGATATAAACATCAGCATGACAAATCACACGTGCATGGTAATTTAAACCGTTGATATTTTGAAACCAGTTGAGATTGCACGCTTTATCCTCCAATGTGCATGCAACCAACACATCAGAGGAGCCAAATTAAATTTCATGTACACTTTAAATGACAAAGTATAGAGTACGTTCATGACTCAAACCTACAAGTTTGTACAAATTCCTAGGGGACCAAAATGAAAAAGAAAGAGAGATGGATTAAAAGAAATAAATGACAGAAACTTACTCGGATGTTAGTCTTTTTGCAAGGAAGACCTTCATCGCAGCACCAAAATCAAGCCTTGACAATGCCTCAATTTCAGGATAATCTGATGCTTGACTTCCCACATCAGCACAAACGCCTCCAATGATGAAAAGGCCAACAAGTGGCATAGGAAGAACACGTGCAGCCCATAAAAGTTTGGATCTCAATGGGTCAAGATCATCCGGAATTGAAGCAGGCTGCAGTATTGCCTTTGTAGATCTAAGAGTCATATCTCTTGCAAAAGAAAAGAAGCTTTCACCTTTTTCTAGCTAAAATAAAAAGAGAAAAAAGAATTAGATCTGAACAATGAACATAAATAGAGTGCAGACGATCAAATTTTGGTAGCAGTTATCCAAATTATTTGATGGTTTTCAAATGATGATCTTAGCTATATACCAGACAACCAAAATGACACTGAAAGCTATATCATTTATTGGCTTGAACGAAAAACAACTCTCCAATTGTTTTATTCAGAATAGCCCTCAAAATGTGTGGACCAAGTTGAATCAAGCAACAACAATTAGCAGTTTAAAACCTGAAGTACTTTGAAGGTCTCATAATCAAGATCTGCATGGTACCAATTGGCAGCCTGGTAACTGAGACAGTCTAATTGGAAATCAAGCATAAGAATACGAGCCATCTGTCTTTGGATGCATCCCAAAATGTTAAAACCTCTGGTGCGTGAAATTTTTAACCTTTTTGTTGCAGTAGGGTTTCTTCTATTCTCTAAAGTTTCCCTGCTAGCCACCATTTCATAAAGGACACAATCATATGATTCAAGTTCCTTCTGGAGGGCCAGAAAATACCTGCTTATATACATGAGAATCACTCAAATTAAATCAGCTTGGTAATAAAATGTAAAACAAATAAAGAAAAAATTGAGTCAGTGCAAGGAATCACTTGCAATTATCATTTCGGCAAAAGAAAATAATCAAGCCAATAAAGAAGGGTCAAAACTAAATTTAGCAATTCTCTATTTCTTTAGGAAAAAAGCAATTCTATGAAGGAATTCACAAAAGCTAGGAAGTTTGTCAGTGCCAGTCAAATGCATGTTGCTTTTAGTTTGGCATGCTGTTTTACAATAAACCTAAAGGAACTTATACCATCCTTCAAACATACTCTATCTCTGATGCTATTGGATGCCATGTCACATAGTATTGGTTCAGGTAGATCATTCTTGCCATTGCCAACTGTATGAGATGATAAGCTTTGTTCATCAATTTAATTAAGAAATAACAAATTTAGGGAGGCAAAAAAATAGTATTCAGCATCATTGAACAAGTCACTATTCACTTACATACGAGGTCAATTAGAGTAAGGAATCTTATACTATTATCTAACTTAATGTTCTAAATGTGTGACTTTGAGGTAGTAATTGCAAGCATCAAATACTTTTGGTCATGAGATAATACACAGTTAAATGACTATCAGTGTGTTTGGATGCACATTGAGCACACTAAAATCACATTCAAAGGGTCATCAATGTGAATATATACAATACTAACATGTTTGGGTGGTTGCTTCCAGAATCAATTCTTGTCTCTAGAATTGATTTTGGGAGAAGTGAAAATTTCTTTCTGTTAGAATAACTTTTAGAGGAATTATGTACCAAACATAAATCATTTTATTTCAAAATCAATTCTAATTGAATCACTTCTGACAGAATCAATTCTACCTAGAATTAATTCTACAAATGCAGAACCAAACACAATATATGTAATTTACAATGATAGTGCATCAAATTTAAATTGCTAACATGAGCTTAACTCACATTGTCATTCCCTAAGCAAAAGTTTCAATCAAATCACAAACACCTGATGTCAGTGCAACATCTATTATCTTCCCCTAATTCTTTATCAGCAACAGAACCCCATGAATTTGCCCACTTCCTTTTTCCATTTCTTCACCTCTAATAACAACTAACTAACACTGCCATTGTAACTTTCTTCTTACAACAACCAATTCTATAAAATCCAAAATAAGAATAGAAGGAGCAAAAGGCAAGAAAGACAACACATACTCTTCATCAGCGATGTGGATTGTGGAAACCAAGTCAACCTACATTGAAACAACACAGAAGATCCCATTTGAGAAAAAACAATAAAGATGCAAACTTTGAACACCCCAAGGAGCAGGAAAAAAAAATAAAAATAAAAATGAAGCTTTGAAATCTGCACCTGAAGAAAAGGGCGCAAAAGGGACCAAGGGAACTTCTTCTTGTAGCTGACAACAGCAGTTTGAAGCTCACCACTGCCACCATCAACACCACGCTTGAACCTCATGAAATCAGCAATAGAATTGTTGTTTAGGAACTGTTCTGGTGACCCAACATCATCATCTTCAGAGACTCTGAAGGTGGATGATGATGATGCATTTGGAGGTGGAAGCGGAAGAGAAGTGTGGAGGGAAGAGAATGAAGAAAAGGGTGTTCTTGGGAACCCAACAAGAAGGCGTTGCTTGGATGAGGAACGGAGGAAGGGTCTGGTTCTGGAGGGAGTGGAAGAAGTGGAAGGAGAATCGGTGGTGGAGCTTGAAGGGAGTGAAGGTGATGAAGATATTATGGAGATTGAAGTTAGCACCATGATGATGATTCTTTCCTCTATCTGAAGAGAGAGAGAGAGAGAGAGAAGAGAGGGATTGAAGGGGTGTTTGGATAACCAGAAAAAATTCGGAATTTTGTTTTTCCAGTCACCGAAAACCGACAGACTGCTACTTCCGGATGCTGCAGCTATACCAGTTAACTCTATCACTGATGAGAGGAGTGCTGGGAGTTTTTTTTTTTTTTCATTAGGCAAAATTTTTAAAATTTTTTATCTTCAGCTCTAACGTTTCGATAACATCTTAATGTTGTCATATTTATTAATACCGTCAATTTTATTAACAGAGACTAACGTTCAATTTTGAAATATTTTTATTCTCATATCATTTCGATGTCTTGTACATGTGAACGGTTTATTTTTAATTAATCATTTCTATTAAAGTGAATTAGATATTATTTGCAGACAACTTTTAACTATAAAATGTTAAGTTTAAAGGATAAAGAACAAAATAGAGCTTTTGTATGTATAATATATCATTCATGAGAAAAAAATTGACACATTTGAGCCATATGAGCAATCTCCATTTTAAAAAAATTAGTACTGTTATTACATTGGATAGTATTAAGATATTATAAAAATGTTGGGGATAAAATTGAAATACAAAAAACTTTAAGGACAAAATTAAAATATTATTAAAAGATAGGGGATGAAAATAAAGCTTTTGTTAGAAAAGTATCTTTCCACATAGATAATTCTATTCAATCATCTAAAATTAGGTGGAGACATGATTTTCTTTCATATATATATATATATATATATATATATATATATATATATATATATATATATATATATATATATATATTATAAAAATATTGGGGATAAAATTGAAACATAAAAAAATTTAAGGACAAAATTAAAATATTATTAAAAGATATGGTTGAAAATAAAGCTTTTGTTAAAAGAATATCTTCTTGCATAGATAATTCTATTCAACGATCTAAAATTTGGTGGAGACATGATTTTCTTTCATATATATATATATATATATATATATATATATATATATATATATATATATATATATATATATTTAAACTTGAGATCTTTAATTAAAGGGAGGAGTATTATGTCATTCCACTCAACCATATATTAGTGTGACTGAGAGTTACAGATTATGCTAATATTATTCATATCTTGATTAAGGAAATTATTAAATATTTACTAATTAACCATAAATATTTATAAGCTCATTCAATGACGCAACCATTTTCGAACATTTGATGCTAACTCATTTTTTTCAAATAAGGGCTTTTTTAATGAATACCCTTATATTAGTAAGGGCATTTGTTAAGGATTCAAAGAAAAGCAAAAACTAAATTAAAAGTGTGATTTTAAAGTTTATAATGGATAAAGTTCATTAAAATGTTTACAAATTCACTTTGTTTTTAAGAATATTTAACCTAATGATCCGGGTCAGAAAAACCTTAAAATAATAACATAGGTTCAAATTCAGCTTTCACCATAGATTATGCACAGCACCATATCATTATTTAAAACATAATTTTTTATCTATCTGGAAAAATAATTTAAAACTATTACAGGTATACATATTATAAAATTCAATAATAAATATATTATCACGTGTTGAATTCATCTTAAACACGATTCTGTAAGACTATAACTTTACTCTTATCTTTTCTCTCCCATTCTTTTTTCTTATCGGTGATCCTCTTTTCTAACATTTTGTTTTCTTCCTTTTGTTGGATTTTCTTGTGGGATAGGGTCTCTTTTTCTGTTTTAAGCATGCTTTTTTTCTTGGAAATGTTTGTTATCATTGGCTTGCACGTAATGACCCTGCTTAGATATTTCCCCGAGCTTTGCTAATTGTGTCAAGACAGAGTTCATTGGCATGGTCTTGATTGCAGCGATAGATCCACGTAAGTTTAGTTATGGGGGTAAAAATAATACATAAATATAAAAAAAAAATGGATTGAATCGTGCTTTGTTATTTTATTTTATCCTAAGTTAATCTGGGATTAAATTTAGTAATATATTGGAGCCAAAAATATGCACACCTATGTAATTATTAAGAAAGTTTCAAAATGTTTACGGGGCTTACCTTCATCAATGTAGATCCGTCCCTGCTTGATTGTGTTCTTGCTTTTCATGATGCAAGCTTTTTTTTTTTTTTTCGGCTTTGGTCTGGATGATGGAAGTTTGACTAGTATTACATTACTTAAAGAATGCCTTGCGCATGAATTCAACAAATTCTGTCAAAAAACGAACACCAATGTAGCCCGTAACTGCACTTTGTACATAATATGAGGGAAGATTTGGATCTTTATTTGAGTATCTTACTTTAGCTTGTCTCACGAAGGAAAATGTGTACAAAATAACAAAGATATTAGGAAGACAAAATTTTCAGATTTGTATAGAATTTTGTATCTATCAAAAGTAATAAACTACTCCTTCCGTCCATTTATAAATGTCTTGTAAGGAATTTTGTCCAATATTATTTGTTATTAAAAAGCTTTACATAAGTATTAACTGTTTTTTCAATATTTGCTATTGCATAGATTCTATCACCTCCTTAAAAAAATTATTACGCAAATAAAACAAAAGAGCAATTTTGTCAACATAAACTAACTAATACTCCAAAAATTAAATCTATTTTAGGTTATCCATTTTTTGGTAATAATTTATCTAAAAACTTAGCCTTCATCCCAGACAAACTAATTTTAAAATCTACACAACTACTTTAACACTTAAAGCTCGACTAACTTTCTTCATTTAGAAAATATGTAAGGATACAAAAGCCATTTATACAAAGGTGTAAAAATATGCAAATATAACCAACTAATAATAATGGAAATACTTTCGGATAGCCACAAACTAGAAGGAATAAAATAAAGCACAGAGCATTAATGGAGCCTATATTATAACATTACCAATTACAGTAAAAATTAGAGAGAAGTTTTTTGAAAAAACAGGTAGGATTCACCTATTGTGGCAAACTTTAATCAGGACAGCTCCTCATTTTGCAGTTGCAAACTTGCAATATACTCAACAATTAACATGGAGGTAATCTGAAAAGAATCTCCCCAAAAAAATCTACCAGATTGCCAAAAGAATGATTACTGTGATAATAGCTGAAGGCCTGCCTCTATATCTACCAGTGTGATGGTAAGAAGTTCTTCTGTATCAATACAGTCAAAGCTAAGCCTTAGGTCCAAATTCTCTCTAGCATTAACCAACATAGTATCTACCAAACCGCCATTTGTCTCTCTTCGTTGCTTTTCTGTTGTTTCCCTCTCTATCAATTCTGCTAGAGCTTTTATAGTGCAAGAGGAATGCAGCTTGAATCCGTATAGCAAACTATTTTCTGCCAAATTATTCATCTTGATATGAAGAATTTGTGCTAGTTCTTCAGAATTGAAATCGTTAAACTGGAAAAACTTGGTCACCCGTCTGCAAAAACCTTCGTTGGAAGCAATTACTCTTTTCATTGGTTCACCATACCCTGCAAATATAACTACAATCTTTCCACTGTCCATGACAGACATAATCTCCTCTAAGGCTTCTAGCCCATAGTCCTTATCATCTGCCTTCTGCATCGGTATCAGTCTATATGCTTCATCAACAAAAAGAATTCCCCCCTCTGCTTCCTGGATCTGTATACAATGTTTGAACTCATTTATTAAGCAACAAGGTCAAGTTTGGTTTCAAAAAGCCAAAGCAAGGATGGAACAACAAAGATTTCAAAACAAGTACCATACCTTCCTCCTGGTTTTTGGACCAGTATGACCGACAAATTCACCAACTAAATCGGTCCGCTGTACTTCTGTCACTTTATTTGTAGGTAGAATTCCCACCATATGGAGTAATCTTCCAAGAACCCGTGCTACCATAGTTTTACCTATTAAACAGAGAAGTCAATTAGCACAATCAGTTGCTCTCAGAGAAACAAAAGATAGCATGGAAAGTACATGATCCCTACAGAAAAGGGATGATGATATTTGAAACCATTTTGTGAAAAGTAACGCAAGCCAAGATTATTGGTTGCATTTTCATTGTTATATGAAAACAAAATTATATTAGTGTGTGATGGACATACACTCTAAACCAATAAAGAGTGAAAAGCTTAGGTCGAAGTTGGCAAAATAATGAGAAAGGGCAGGAATGGCCAAAACTTGTGCCATTAGTAATAGTGATATGCCAAAGGAAATAGCCAGCTAGACAGCTCATGATCCATATTTAAATTCTCTATGCATTGAGTGGTCAAGGAAACGTCTAATAACAAAGGGAAGTTCAAGCCAAGATGCTTCAAATCGAAACATGCAAATTCAATTAAATAATTTTAAAAAAAAAAAGAAAGGCAATATCACAAATCTTGTAGCACAAATTGGTAAACAGAAAAATAATGAAAGTGCGTGCAGAGTAAAACATCATTGCAACATTGATAGCATGCAATATAAGTGCCTTCCAAAAACAAGCTATCACCAATAACCTGTGCCAGGATTGCCAAGAAAGGCCATGTGAGGCGGTCTTCTTGTGCCAACACGCAGACCAAGAGCTCTACGCCTCTCATCCAAAAGCATGCCCTTTGCCCACTTGCGCAGTTGTACTTTTAGATCATTTAGACCCACAATATTAGCTAATTCCTTTTCCAGCTCATCCATTTTAGCTTTGGTTTCACTGCAGGCTTCAATAGCCCGTCTCTTCCTCTGCTCTTCCAGATGCCAGTGTAATAGCTCCCTAAGTTTCTCATTTCCAGGGCCTTGGGAAAGATGATTTAAAGGAGTCATTCCCTCCTGAAATTTAATGGTTTGAGCATCTATTATGATTTCACTGAAACTGGTTTAAGTAACACAAAAACAGGAATTCAAATTTACTACATTGTCCTTAGCACTGCAATCAGCATTGTAGTCAAGCAATGTTTTCACAGTTAATGATTCTTCTGCTCGTAGCGAGTACCAAACAGCAAGGTGTAAAGGTGCCATACCATTCTGCAAGGAAAAGTTTGTGAACAAACTTTCATGCGAAGCATATAAATGATTCTTGCTTGGAGGGTAAAAATTACACAAATGAGTTTCATGTGTAATTTTTACCCTCACCTTTATCGCTCAATCAAACACACCCTAAATGATAGCTGAAGCAAGAAGAAAATTCACATTTGCTCTGGCTTCAACAGAAGCCCCATGTGCTAGGAGTAACTGTGCGGCTTCACTGCACCCATTCTTTGCTGCCATGTGCAATGGAGTTTCTCCATACTGCAATGGTGATAAATGAAACCTAATTTAGAATTACGAGACTACTACCATATTTACATTCTAACAATAAAATTCAAATAAAAATTTTGACAAGTACCTACCATATTCTTGGCCTCCAACTCAACCTTATCAGATCCTTGCCAATCTAGAAGAAATTTAACAATCTCAGCCTTATTCTGACCAGCAGCAACATGAATTGGTGTCTGTGCCATCTGCATATAAAACAGGCTAAATCTTCAGGGGTAAAAAGCTAGAAATTAAAATGCCAGTATATAGTCAAGCAATAAACTTACTAATGAAGTACATGCCACCGTTTTGAAACCTTATTTACTAGACATTCAAAAGAAAGCAAGTGGAGAAACAGATCATCAAAATAATAATGCCCTCTAATTCCTTTACAAGTTTGTCACACAAGCCCCAAAATCCCCAAGGAATAAAATCAACAAATGATCACAAATGGGAAGCCATAAAAATAATCCCTTTCATGACAAGTCTAGAGATAGAGTCTTCCCCTTGAAAATCCACCCAATTCGTCTTCAACCAAACACACCAAACCACCTGACCAATGTCCAATGTAGCCAGCATATTCAGCACCCAAGACAATATGATTGTACTTCAATTTACTTTTTGATTCAAAATGTAGCTGCCATATTTAACAGAAAAAGGTACTAGTATAGCTAAAAATTGAGGATCTGGCTAGACTGTTAATCAAAGATAAAGTTGTTATCTTTTCTCACCGCTCCACAAAGCCTACCATTCTAAAAGACAATTTGCAAGGAATCATATCACACCCACTTGCAAAAGCTCAGAACTAAGTAGATCTAAAAGTTAAATGCATCATTCCAAATCCTCAATTTGCCAAGAAATTTGCACTTCAAATAACATCACCCTATTCACAGAAGAAAAAAGAAAAAGAAAAACACAAACTTCACCACAGAGATCTACATTTCAAAGACAAAGAAGATAAGAACATAAACCACCGACAAAAGAGAGAGCATTTGAAGAAGAAAAAGATCAGATTTTGAAGATGCCCACATGTTGAAAATCAAAGGGAAAGTTAAAAGGGGGGTAGGTATTCTTACAACAGGGTTTCTCTCATTGAGAAGAGAAGGGTTATCACGAAGTAGCCTCTGGAGTCCAACAAGGTCACCGGACAGAGCACAGCCGTGGATGGTGGGATGCTTGGCGGATCTTGGCCGTTGATCGTGAGACCTGTTCATTGCTCAATATTCCCACGACCACAAAGAAAGAGAAACGAAAAAGGAACAATGGCAGAAGAAGAGAGAGAAAGACAATGTTGTGTCTGTGTTTGTGTTTTTGTTTTCGCTTTGTGTCCTAAATATTCGGGTTAGAGTCTTTGGCGGTCAGCGTTGCTCCGCTTCCGACTCTTGCGCCCTCCTCAATCTCAATCCTCAATCCTCAATCCTCAATCGATCTTCTTTTCCTTCTTTCCCTCACACTGTTTTTGCTATTTCTTTTTTCGTCAACCCTCTCTTCCCTCTTCCTTCTCTTCTTCCGCTTTGTTTCTTTCTTTCTTTCTTCTCTGGTAATAACAATAATAATAATAATACCCAATGGAGGAGAATAAATTAATTGATTGTACCATGCCCTCCTCCGACCTGCGACTGCCAGCTAGAAAGCACTGAACTAATTTTCATTACTGCTTGCTAGTTTGGGCTGTCGGATCTCTCCAAACAAATATTTCTGACAATCATATGGAAATAAAATCTTTTTTTTATTCCTATTTTTATCATTTAAAACATGTTAGATGTTAGATTTGCAATAAAAAATTGTGAATATAGTTTTTTTTTAAATTTTTAGTGATAATTTATAAAAAATAAAAGAGTAAAGGAAAGGCTATGTCATTTTCCCTCTATGAATGGCTAATAGCATCTATCTATGTACAATCTATCTATCTATCTATTTATACACAATACAATTAAGGAGTTTCTTATACTGCTTTAGCATTACTGTTCAAAAACACATGTTGAGTTTCCATGTTTATATCATTAAAATTTTTAAAAAATGTTATTGAATTTTCCCGATAGAAGTCCAATAAATATCAAGTGACATAGAATAGGTACGGGTATGTTATATGTAGGTGTTCATTATATCTCTTAGTGAGGGTAGTATATTTGAGGGTATTGATATGTTTTAATTTATATTAATTACTAGAGTTTAAATTACCTTTTGCTGTAAAAAAATAATATTACATATTACTATTTGATTATCACTCTTTTTAAGTACATGTAGTCATATACATATATGTAGTCATATTTTTTTATTATTATTTTTTGTTTGTTAGGTTTCTATTTTGATTGATTTTCATTTAAATAGTTTATTTTTACATAATTGCATATGAAAATTTTTTAAGGTCTATTACGAATGACAAGACATTAAGATATTGTAAAACAAAAACTAAAATTTACATTACTTTAAAATGTTTTAAAAAATTAAAAATTTTAATATTTTGAAGTGCTAAATGCATATTTTTAAATATGTATAGGAACATAATTAAAACAATACAGATCAAAACCAATTTTTTTATAGAGGCCATAACCCAAAATTTAACTAAAAGTAATTCGAGTATTTTTTAATTTTTAACAATCATATTATGTAAAAGTAATTTTGGAGATCAATAACTAAAACCAATGAGAGAACTAACAAGGAATTACCACATATTTATTACTGATGAGCGAGTCTAATTTGTGTTTTGATAGATTTACAGACAACATAAGGTAAAAGGGCCAAGCTTTGATAAGTTTACTTATTCAATCTTACTTATTTTGATTTATTGGTTTTGATTTTTTTTCCCACCATATTTTAGCACAACGTGTTGGACTCTTACCAGAATTTTAGTTTAATTTAATGTAAAATCATGATTAGATATCAATATTGTTCGAATGCAACTTCTTTATGGGAGGAACAATCATTAGCACAAGGAAGTGGCTGGTATGGGATAGATATCATAATCGTTTGTTTTGCATAGTAGTGACATAGCTTAATCTTAAGTCAACGTTTGTCGAAGTGCAACTTCTCTGTGGGAGCGACAATCATTAGCACGAGATAGTAATGTGAGATAGATATCCTAATTGTTTGTTTTGCACCATAGTGAGATAGCTTAATATTTTGTTAGAGTGCGACTTCTGTATGGGAGGGATATTCATGAGCACAGGGTAGTGTTGTTAGATAGATACGCTAATTGTTTGTTTTGCATGATAGCATTGTCATTCTGTAAAAGATGAAAAATTAAGTGTGTCAAGTCTTTGATATTGTATAATAGTGAAATATGATTTTTTTTTCTTCTGTGGTGCCTTATTTTTCTATGGAGGATAGAATTATCATAGGTATATACATGTTTATTTATGTAAGATTTGAGTTGAATTGATATAATCAATAGGCTATTTATAGGTCAAAATGTGACTATTTAAATCTACATATTGCTATTTCAAAATGATGGAAAGATAGAGGAAGATCCAATTAGGATGGTCAAAGTAGAGAGGCACTTTGGGTCCTATTTGTGATTGAAAAAAAATACCACTCAAGCTTAAGGATAAATTCTATCACACAATAATGAGAATGGCTTTGTTGTATGAGATTGAATGTTGGGCCGTAAAAGGTCAACATTAAAATGAGCTACATATGACAGAACTGAGGATGTTATGTGGAATAAGTGATCACACAAGACATAATAAAATAAGGTATGAATACATTAGAAAGAAAATTAGGGTGGCATCTATCATAGAGAATATGATAGAATCCCATCTCAGGTAGTTTGGGTGTAATACCCTTGATGCACGTGTTCATAGACAAGTTTTGTACGACTTTAGGGTCTCTCAGAACCCACTCGTGAAGTCGGGAAGGCCCTGAAAATCAAAAACCATGTTACAGCTAAATTCTGTAGAATTCTGCAGAATAGGCTTTCTGTAGTAAGTATAAGTCGCGGTAGTGAGCAAGCAAGCCTTTCTGTAAGTTCTATACCAGACAGGCTTGTTACTTTGAGCTTTTCTGTGAGTTCTGTACCAGACAGGCTCACTGCAATGAGTCTGGTTCGTTGCAGCAAGCAGGCCCGATATTAGAACAGTAGAAAATGACACAATTTTAGAATAAGGTGCCCTACACAATTTTGGAATAAGGTGCCCTACGTTCTATAAAGCACCCTTATTTCAGTCCTCCAACCATAAACTCAAACGCTAGCCCCCCATACTCTTTCTTCCTCTTCTTTCCCTCCCTCACCCTCAACTACATCCAATCTTTCAATCCCAAAGCTCAAAGGTAAGTTGGTTTGTAGTTTAGCTTCCTTTTTCCCTCAATTTATCATGTTCTTAGGTTCATTTTTGTTGCTCCATCAATGGTGGCAAGCCATGGTGCACCTCCATTGTCATTAGGAATAGATTTCAGTTATCTAGAGATTAATCTAGAGTTATGTTGCTACAATGACAGATATTGGTGCTACAATGACAGATATTGGTGCCATTACTGCTCCAAGGAGCTCAGCTAGTGTTGATTATTTGTTATCCACCCCTCCAGTGAGTAGATTCAAACCTGTAATCTCTATGTTGTGCATTAGAGGTATTTTCATGAAAACTTGGTTTATATTGTGATTTTAGAGGTTTCTGTAAAGATATGAGAGATTTATGTTGGTTTATCAACTATGAAAATGTGGTTTTGGAAGTAATATAAACTATATGATTTTATGAGAAGCATGGGACCATTGTTGCTAAAATGAGTTCATAAAGAGTTGGATTTTAATATATGACTGTTCAGAGACGTTATATTGATTATATGATTTCCAGAACTGTTGTTTTATATGATAGAGCTTTTGAATCCTAGGATAAAAGACTTTATGAAATGTAGAGAAGGGAATGAGATTATGGTTGAGCCGGTAGTAGCTATAGAGAAACAGGCTTTGTGTTAATGGCAATTAATTTGTTAGCCTTGGTACCAAGTAGCCTAGGGCTAGAGAAAATAGGAAAATTATTACCAAATTAGGGACAGCGATGCGTAATGCCCAAATGTGATCAGAAAATCTTGTTAAAGAATTTATGATACACTGGGGACGGCGATACGTAACACCCAGGTGTAATCATAGACGATTATACAAAGGTTTCTGTTTATCTATTAGGATAATGTTGGGTTAAATTATAGAAAACTGTGATTTTGATGTTATGATTATTAGTATGAAATGTTTTGAAAGCTTTATACTATTATAGTTATTATGATTTTATTGCATTGTTTCCTTTATGTCACATGAAAGGGGTTTCAACTGAGAATTTACTCATTGAGTTTTTGTATAAAAAGTCACCCCTTTCTTTTGTCTCCTACCTACAGATACAGCAGCTGTTGTGGGATCTTCCCAGCCTCCTACTTCTTAGCAACAATAGAGATTCAGTTGGTGAGCTCCACTTTAGTAAAGCATTCATGATACTAATTAGAGTGCTCTAGTGTCATGGCAGGCAGGAGTCCTGATTCATATAGAGATTATTTTGCATTTTGCATAACTTGATCATATTTCGATTTGTATTAAAGGATTTGGATAATTATGGATACTTTGAATGAGAAGTACTTAATACATATTCATACATAGATGATATGATGATTTTAGACTTTGGACATTGATTGTGAACCTTAATCATGATTATATGGATTTCAGAGAATAGCTGACTTGTTTATAGAAATGACATTATGTTTTAATGGAATTTACGTACTAAAACAAGCATATGGAAGAGTACATAGGTCACAAGGCTTATGTGGGGATGAGATTCCTCACGTGCCCATATCAGATCGTGACAAAGTTGATATTAAAGCCATAGGTTTTACTGCATGTCACTGGAGTAAGAGTCCACAGGTAGCAGTCATTTATGTAAATGAAAGCATGCCAATTTACGAAGTTGCATTAACGAATTAGGATGGTTAGTCATGTCTAAGTTCAAAAATAAAGTCATGTCTTTCTTTATGGATAGTATTTCTTAGCCTATATGATTATATTTTTTTAGTTGGATCCAATATGCCTCCCCTACGTCCTTCTACTTCAAGATGCCATCGTAGCAGTGGTTCTTCCAGCTCTAGTGTCTGCTTCAGAGTCCTGGAGCAGGCATTGGCCACACTTTCTGATGTGATAGCCAGGCAAATAGAGTTCAGATTGCAATCACCCCTGGCCCAGCCTCTAGTTAGAGACCCAAATGATTCTGTTTTAGAGCGTTTTTGAAGGATTGACCCATCCACCTTGTAACATCCCTAAATTCATAAATAAGATAAATATCGATTAATGCTAATTAGCAATTAGATAAAATAGGACAAAAACCAAGAGCACCTGGACCAGCTTTATGAAACATAACAAATATTATTAGAATATTCAAGTATTTCTAGAGAAAAATATAAAGAATTACAAAAATGCCATCATTTAATAGAAATAACGAAAATACCCTTGCTATGTAAAGGAAATTACCAAACTACCCTTGCTTTATTAGTAAATGACAAAGATACCCTTTACTCAGAAATAGAATTACAAAAAATACTATTGTCATTGTATAATTACAAAAGTATCCTTGTCTTAGTTAAAGAAATTACTACAATGCCAATTACAACAATGCCATTGCACAAATCCCTAGATTTGCCTTTAGGCAAGAATGAATCTAAGCCATTGAATTAAGATAACAATACAATAATTCAACCACATACATCATACCCATTCTTAATCACATACATGCACATAGATAATCTCATGCTAAAAAAAAAAATTAAAAACACTTATTAAAGCATAAGATCACATGATGTAAATCTATGATACATACATACATTAAAGGTTAGAAATTTTCCACTAACAACATTTTTGCATAAAACATGGAACATGTTTGCATAAAACATGGAGCATTTTCATCCCAAAATTAAGCCAACATGTTTGCATAAAACATGGAGTGTTTTCATCCAAAGTTTGGCCAACATGTTTCCATAAATCATGCTCCAAGAATTAATTCTCTAAATGTTTCTTGTCTTGATCCTTCCACTATAAATACTCTTCAAACTCTTTTCCATTCCTTACATTTCCAAAACACAAAGAGGCCTTACCATGCTTTGCAAGAGATACATTCTCTAGCTCTTGTAAAATACATACACTTTTACTAGTTTCCAAGCCTTAGAAACTCCCTAAGTGCTCTTTCTTTCTTATTTTTTCTATCATTCTTCTTATGTTCTCCTCTTCAAAGATTTCTCTTAATCCTCTAAACCTTATTTAAACACTTAAATTCTAAACTCAAACCTTCACTAGCTCTCATAAGAGTTACAATCTTTAACTCCTGTGAGAAATATTTTCTTAAGCACTCAAGTTCTAGAGTCAAGATTCAAGGAGGGTCATCCACTCCAAGGACTCTTGCATAAGCTCAAGAAAGAAGAGAATGACTCTTTCTTAGACCCTACATAAGAGGTAGGAGTTTCTTCTTTATTTGTTCAATCATTATTGGCTTCTAACCATGGATAGAATGCCTCAACCTTGAGTTATTGTCAAAAGTTTTGAATGATTATTTGTAAAATATATTTTTAGATAGCACAATATATTCTATTATGTTCTTAGCACTTTCTATGATGTTATCATACTCAAATATAACATAAAAGATAGTATGTGAAACTTGATTTTTTTAATAAAAATTACTAAAGACATAAAAATGGTAGGTGCTGGAATTTCTTACAGTTGATTAGCGAGCACTTCGGAATGTAATGATCATAAAATATGATGTATCCCGAAATAAAAACATTTTTATCATAAACTAGACTCATTATAGAAGACTCTCCAAAAAGAATCACCCAAAACGGAGTTCTCTAGCTCAAGATATAAATTTTCAAAGCTAAGCCAAAAATCTAAACTCTACATACGACCTTGCGGTAGTAAAATAAGTGTAACTCACTATATAAAATCCAAATGGACTGATTTCAACTCCTTAGGAAAGCTAACACATAGAGAAACACATATATGTATGTTATACACAATGCTTTGCAAATTATTCACGTGAAATATAGAATGAGAAATAAATTTTAAGGACACTGTACGTGAGAGTGTAGTTTGGAACTGCTTCCGCTAAGGAAAGACTTGGTATTTAAGCGTGTCCATTGTGACCCACCTCTCTTCCGGGAACCCTCCTGTGCACGGATTACAGTTGAATTACACTAAAACTTAATGAATTAGGAATCTAAAACTACCTTTTCTAGGCTTTGAGATAACAAGTATATAAAGATCTACAAATTTTTCTCCTAAATGATGTTAGAAATTGAATTACAAGATTCAAGTCTTGGTAAGAAAACTTAAATATTTAACTAGTAATAATCTACAAGAGGAAATATATATATATATAAAAGTCATAGTGAAGCGTTAAAATATGTAAAGAATATTTAATAATATTTTAAAGTGCATTAATGTATTACTAAAAATTAAGTGTACAAAGAAGACTAAGAGATTCTATATAAGATCTTATATAAGTCTATCCGCTAAATACCTGCTTAACATGAATACTATTTTTACCATGAGACTTAGTATGAAATGTCTACTATTTGATATAAGATTGTGTATGAAATGTTTCTATGATATCCAAGCTGATATATAGTATTATGAATATATATTGATGAGCTATGAAATGATAAGAATGGATGATTGATTGTACCATGATTTATTTATGATTGCATGATTATTTTTCACTCAATGAGAATAAAAGTAAAGCCTGAAAAAGTAGCGATGATAGTCTGGAAAAGTGGACTTGAGCTAAGCTCACGGCTTAACCCCCTAAACCGTTGAGAGATCACTAAGAACTTAAAGAAAACCAAAAGGTTATGGCGACCACTGATGAGCTCATTACCCTTTAGGTGGTGTAAGGCATTGATGTATTCATCCGGTGAGTAATTATGAGACATGTCAATAAAAGAGGATAAAGTGTCATGCATGAATACTACTAGTAGAAATGCTTGTATGATTACAAAAAGGATGCATGAAATCATTAAGTGATGTGTTGACTTGTAATTGATGAGTTAAGTTAGATATGTATGACTCGCTAATAAGAATAGTTTAAAAGTAACTCTATCTCGCTAATCACGCTATTTAAAAATCTTGATAAATGAACCTTTACTGGCCCATCACTTTGTAAACAAACCCGAGGTAGCCGGAGTGACAATGATGACACGATCGATACCAAGTTGAAATTCCCACTTGAGAATCCAAAGATTTCTCACTCCTATGTATGTTTCGTTGTCACCACCGTGAGATCGATGGATCCCAACTATTCGAGAAGGGGAAGTCTCGCTCCTGAGTAAAGATGCACTGAGTCCGGGGAGCTAGAGAGAAAGACCACTACTAGGCTAGCCTCAGTTAGACATCCGATAAAGTTAAGAACCACTACCACCACCTCGTAGTAATCTATGCTAGAGATTTTTACTTTTCCACTTTGCTATCTCGTATGTATCTTGTATTTTCTTCTATGTACTATTTTATGAGATGTATCAAAAGCCAAGAATGTATTTACTCGTGTAGGTGCTACTATAAACTCATGTTGGTAACAATGATATATCGTCAAGAACCTTCAATGTTAGAAATTATATTAAATCAGAACTATGGCGCACATATTATTCACATTTCAGGCTTAATTTTTAAAAGTAGATTTGTATAAAAAAAAATTACCCCTATCTTCTTATCATTAATTTAAAAATAAAATTGATTAAAGAATATAGGTAACAGCTAATAGAGTCCGGGTCTATTAGGGTGTTACACACCTTCCAGGGACGCCTCATGAAAGAGGATCCACAAGCTTTCCTTAGAGAAATAGAGAAGATTACTAGAGTTATTCATTGTTCATTAGAGAAAGTAGCTGAGTTGGCTAGCTTCCAGCTGGGAGGCCGAGTCAGGATTTGGTATGACGAGTTTCTTCAGGGGCACAGTGAGTCTAAGTCGCCTACTTGGAAGGAGTTTAGGGCAGCCTTTCTGAAGAGGTTTTTATCAGAGAGCCGATGTGCTCAGATGGTGGAGGAGTTTTTAAGGCTCCACAAGACCTTAGGGATGAGAGTAGCAGAGTCTGATGAGAGGTTTATGTACCTATCATAGGCAGCTGTGGGTCTGTTATGGTCAGAGACTGAGAGGGTTAAGCAGTTTGTTTAAGGGTTGCCTAAGGACATGTTTCTTAATCTTCAGCCGTATGTTTGTATTATGGATTATGCTCAGGTGTTAGACACAGTTTTTAGACTAGAGACAAGATTAGTAGAGAGGAAGGTTGTTTTTGAGTCCAGCAAGAGCGTTAGAACTCATGGCTCTTTTTCTGGAGGAGCTGGCACCAGTAGAGGATCTAGCTAGCAAGGTTAATAGCAAGCCCAGTCGGGTAGGGTTACCTTCTCAGATCCCGCCCTGCCACGGCCTGCAACTTCCTAGAGTTAGAGCAGATGAGATAGCTAGCATTCTGGTTAGACTTCAATTCAAAGCTTCCCTATATGTAGGACCTGCGGGAGGAGACACCCAAGGTAGTGTATGATGGACATTTTTGCATGTTATGGCTATGGCCAGCAAGGCCACAAGAGGTTAGAGTGTATATTCCGACAAAAGACTCTAGTCAAGGGTCGGCGGACCCCACCGCTTCAACCTAGTCTTTTCAGTTAGTGACCTAAGGTGGCTCCGTTGCTTCAGCTGGCAGAGGTAGCCTAGGGTGGAGGCCATGGTAGTGAGGGATAACCCCAACTATATGCACTGATACAACAAGATGCAATAACATCTAGTAATATGGCAGCATGTATTATTAGAGTTTTATCTTTTGAGGATTTTGCTTTGATTAACCTCGGATCCACCTATTCATATGTGTCCACTTTCTTTGCTACACGGTTTAAGAAGCCAATTACTAGCTTGGAGAAGTCTTTCCTAGTGGGAATACCTTCAGGAGGACCCCCTAGTTCAGTTAGTTTGCAGAGAATGTGAGATCAGGGTAGGTAATATCGAAACTTTTACAAATTTACAAGTGTTAGATATGTCATATTTTGATATTATTTTGGGCATGTTTGGAGGAGAACTATAAAAGACCCACTAAGAAAAGTAGACCAAATGAAGAATAGTGTCATAAACAGATGTAGAGGAATGACGAGAAAAAGTATAGGGGAAATAATCAAAAAGGTATTTAATTGTTAATAATTTTAACATGGATATGGTATATAATAAAGTTTTATCATGTTAAGAATACTCAATTATTGTATATACACCATTAGTTAGATTAAAAAAAGGAAATAATAGGTACATGTGTCCCGTGCATTGCACAAGTTCTCTTGTTAGTTCCTTACCACATAACTTATATGTAGATTGGATCAGATAAAAACTAGTTGCAGTACCGGTCCTTTACATAGGCAAAAGTGAATAATAATAATAATAATAATAATAATAATAATAATAATGGATGGAAGATCCATTTATACCATGTGTAAGTCTTGATATACTTACACGCATTAATAACTTTTATGGGTATAAAATTTCGTTATTTTAGCTGTTGAATTCAAAGCTCTTACTTGGTAGATCAAATATATCAAATTTTATACAGCTTAATAATGATATGATATTTCATCATATCACTCTATTTTGACGGATAATATAATTTTAAAAATGTTAGTAAATATAAATCATTAGAATACATGCCTATTATAATCTAATTTTTCTGAAATTTGATATGTTTGATCATTAATATAATATCACATAATTAAATGGTTGGATCAAGTAAATTCAATTTTTATAGAGAGTTATTGAAGAGTATAAGTGTATAAGACTTACACCTACAATAAATGGATCTCCACCCATAATAATAATGAAAGAAAGAATTGTACATTAGTTAACTTAATATTTTGTTAAAGTTAAAAAAATTATTACAAAATGTTAAAAATATAATAAATTTCATTTAATATAAATTATAATTGCATGGGTAGATAAAGGTACAATTTTAAAAAATTAATAAATCCAAAATAAAAAAGTTCAAAAATAAAATGTAATGTATAATAAAGAAAGTATTTATTGATGATTTTATATTTTATCAAAACAAAATTAACTATAAGAAAATATATAGAATTCAAATGGAATGGTCAATATAGAGAAGCACCTCAGGTTTTTATATTTGCAATAAAAAAACTACCATTAAGGTTTAAGGATAAAATTTACCGAACAACAATATGACTGACATTGTTGTGTGGGACAAAATGTTAGATGGTAAAAAGTCGACACGAAAATAAACTACATGTGACATAGATGAGGGCATCAGAGAGAAAGTTGGGATGCGTCTAGCCGTCTATGAAAAAGAAGATGGTAGAATATCTGATATCATCTTAGGTGGTTCGAGCAAATATGAAGGAGATCTATAGAGGCCCAATAAGAAGAGTGTGTCAAATTGAGAATAATACTATAAATAGAGATAAAGGAATACCTAAGAAAATTACGGGAAAAAAAAGTTATAAAGGATTCAAATGTCAATAGGTTAAACATAGATTAATATGCTATATGATATAATACTTTGACATCATTTGGTCCATGTTGTCAAACCTAGTCTTAGTTGTTACTTGTATAAAAAATATTAGAAATATCATTTCACATCAATTACATGATAATGTCTTCTTCCCTCTTTAACTCTAACCTAATCCCACCTAACCGTCAACCATCATCCCTCTACCCTCCTATGCGATATGTTCATTTACCCCTATCTACGACCCCTTATTCCTTATGTCTAAATCAAGAAAAAACAACAAAAAGAAACCTCCAAAGCCCTCCCGTCCCTTTGCTTTCTCATCACAAACAGAAACTCCCAATGTAAAACTCTAGGATACCTACGTTGGGACTCCATATGTCCCCAGCATACGCATCATATTGGGCACTATTCGTGTTGGTCTTGAGCCTCTCAAGGCTCATGCTGGTGATCATCGTTACCGAGGAGTTGCACAGATCCATCAATTGGTTCATGATCCTCTTGACGTCTAAGTCTGCAATCTTTACCTACTTTTGCAAGTTCACCAACAAGTTTATCAATGGTGATGTACATGTGGGTGGTTTAAGGTTTCCCAAAATTTCTGACATACTTATGAGGTGCAGGGCTAGATTGTTCGAGGATAACATAGATTGGTGAAAGTGTTGTTCTGGGTAATGAAGGGCAAGGGGTGATTTTAGCATGTTTTTTTCACATGATATAAGAGTGGCATTTAACAAAAATTAAAGAAGAAACTACGAACATAAGAGTCATTTCATATGTACATGCTCTTTTAAAATTTATTTTGCTATTATTATAAACATACTATTATTGATTTAGTGTAATGATTTTTAAATAATTAAAGGAAATATGTGTAATTTTAAAAATAATAAAAGCATAAATGTAATATCGACTAATATCAAATGAGATAAGTACAATTTATTGTAACATTTAAACTTGAGTCTTTTTGATAATATTTTAATTATATATGTTTAAACTTTAAAAAGTTTAGATATTAAGAATTGATTTGGTGATTTTCGACTTTTCTAAAGTTAGTGAACTTTTTAAACACTAGAAAAGCTATTCTTCCTAAATCACAGAATATTATTTTATAAACTACTACTAAAAGTTATGTTGAATAAGGAGATGTCACAAAAGGTGACCGATAATTTAGTCCTGCACCTATTTTGGACCTTTACATGCTCCTTACTAATCTATGCTAAAATTATCAAAATAACCTTAGTTAAATTATTAACACAACACTCAAGAAACATTAAGAAGATAATGTAATGCACACCTTTTTGGACTTCTTTAGGAGTTCTGCCGTGCCTATAGCTATCACCTATGGTAATAGTAATTGATGACTGAAAAAGGATGGGTGAGAGATCTTTTAGTAATTTTCAAATGTTATTATTTCTAATAAATCATTTATAATATTTTTAATTAATAATCTCAAAAATTTTCAGCCTTAAGATTTCAATGAAATTTGATTCACTAGTTAAAAAGTGTGTACTATTTGATAATCCAAAACATGTAGGGAATGTGGGACTAACTTATCTATCATTATCACAAAAATAGCATTTGGTAAATTTAGTGTAAAATTATTCTTAAAATTTAAAATAACTATAATAGATAAAAATATTAAAGAGGATAACTTTTAGAAATTAAAACCCTTAATTAATGAAAGGTTATATCAATGCTTTAAATTTTAGAGAAATATTAGTCAACTCTAGAAAGCACCTCATAAGTGTTCTCAATAACACCCTTGACAAACAAAATGTCCTAGTTTTTAAGTTTACCAAACAAAAAAGATTTTCTTATTTTTTATAAATAGGAGCACTTATCAAAGAGCATTACGAAACCAAGCATAATTTGGATCTATATACTATCAATATAAAATAATTATATGCTATTATTTAATTATATATTTCTATTTATAATACTTTAATATAACAAACATCTGAGTCAAACATTTCTACTAATTTGAGAATATAAAATTAAATGTCAGTATAAATCTTTTTCTAGTAGGGAACACTACATGCAAATTAAATTAAAAAAAATTCAAACAAGTCTTTCTTTTTATTAGAATTAACAGTAAATCTCAATTTGGTATATTATAAAAATTAGTTTCTCAAGAATTTCATAGTCCTTTATAATTAAAATAAAACAAATTGATTACTTCCGATTTATAAAAATAGATGAAATTAGTTGTTGTTCACAAAAACACAAGTATAACAAATAAATTAATTGAAATGTTGAAAAAAATACTACCTTGTCATATATTTTTAATTATAAAAAATTAAAAAATAATTTTTTTAAATTTAATTTTAATACACAAATAATATAAATAAAATTTTAGACAACCCTTGCCCTTACATTACCTTAAAAGTCAAGTTCAAATTTTTCATTTCTCGAAGTACCACAATTTTTGTTAAGTACGAATCAAGAGCTTACTCTTCAATGAATCTAAACAAGATTATTCATTGTCTTTTCCTGTAATCTAGATAAATTCGAAAAAATAATACTTAATCTTCTGCCGCAAAAAGGAAAAAGTGAGGTGGACACAGACCCACATCGCCACGTGTCCTCCAATCCCATGTAGATGAGGTTGCTGTAACGTGTGGTCATCACACTCTACTCCGTTCCTTCTTGCGTTTGTACATGTCCCACACGAATCGGTGCTTCTTCACTCTTGATATTTTCTTTACTCAATCACAAAGTTACAAAAACATAATTTTCAGTTTTCATCAAAAAGATAACAATAAATAAACCGAACAAGCCACTCAAATTCAACACTTTCTCTTCAACAAAAAAAAAAAAAACTTTGTTCCAAAACATCTTCTTTGTTCCATGAACTTTGGATCTGCCATATTACTATTTTCACAGTCATGGCCACAGTTGTGAAGATCCATGTCTTCCCAGAGGGTTTCAGCAATCAGCACAGAACAAGGTTCCATAGGAGTGGCTTTGGCCCTTCAAGCTCACCTGGGGTGCTTGGTTTTGGCCACAAATATTGTGAAGGGTTGTCTTGGAAGCAGTGCAGGGCGTTTAGGACTGAAGATGGGGGTGATTTGAAGGAGAAAAAGTCTAGAAATTTGAAGAATAATGAAGTTAAAACCAAAAAGGAAGGTGAGTTTTGGAACTCACTCAAGTCTATTATGCTGAAGAATTTCTTGGTGGGTTCTAAATTAGATGATGAGTATCGACATGCTGTGGTGAAGGTGGAAGGAGTGTTATCCTCAGTAAGTTGTTTATGTTATTTTCTCATGCATGTTGGGTTATTGCCCTTTTGTTTTGTTCCCTATCTTGTGTTGTATTGAATTTATTCATTGTATCGAGTGTAACTGTGTTTCTCTCTTGGTGAAAAAAACAAGATTGCCATACAAATTGGAAGGTATATTGTGACTATGATGAGCACTGGGGTCATCCTTGCAATTGGATTTCAGATGTCAGGTTGGCCAATTTGCAATTTCCTAACTAGTGAAAAAAAATGTGAATGGAAATTTATTTGCTCAAATATGCATTGGTTCTTCTTATGAGAAACTAAGTTTTCTGTGAATTTTGTTTTGTGAAGGTGGAGACAGTCAGATGGATGCACTTATATGGTATAGCTGGCTTGGAGGAATAATCATTGGGACGATGATAGGTGCTAACATGGTGTTGGAGGAGCATTCTCGTGCTGGTCCACGTAATGTTGTCATAACTGGGAGGTACATTAACCTAAGGCTCTTCTTCTATTAATTGTTTTGATTCCCATAGTTTTTGTTATAAAATGAAATTGTGCAATCTTATTGGAGTGTCTTCCTGTAAAATTGTTTAAGAAGATATTATCATTACATGGGCCTTTGGCTTTGCAAATTGGTAGTTACTTTGATGATATTCAAAAGATTATGTTCTTATGATGTTTGCATAACATTGTTTGTTGTTTTCTTCTAAATGGTTTGTTACAGTACAAGGGGATTGGGAAAAGCCTTGGCACGGGAATTTCTTCTTTCTGGGGATCATGTAGTTGTTACCTCTCGCAGGTGGTATTCTGCATTAAGGGAAAAATACTATATACTGTGTTGCTTTGCTTTGATCTACTACACATTACTCACATCATTTCGTTGCTTCCAATCACATATTTGGTGAAGGCAGCCCTGAGTCTGTGCAAGCAACAATTAAAGAGCTTGAGGAAAACCTGAAGGAAGGCATTGCCAATGCAGTTGGTTCATCTCTAACAAAGCTTTCCCGTGCAAAAGTGGTTGGCGTTGCTTGTGATGTTTGTGAGGCTCAAGATGTGGAGAGATTGGCAAACTTTGCTGTCAATGAGCTTGGTGAGATTGACATTTGGGTAAGTGCTGTGGTTAATCTTGACGGTGAGAATCGTTGAGTTTCATGAATAAAAACCAGAGAAGAATGGAGGTGAGGAAAAGAAAATTGTCTATTGTATTCTTATTGAGTCCAAATGTTAAAGTGACTCAATATATTCAATACTACTGTATGACTATGATAGGATACTTTTGTCCCTTACTTGATGGGCAGAATAAGCTAATCCTATATTAAACAGAGAAGATAAAGAATAATAAAACCTATTTCTCAAAACTTGTGATGAATTGAAGCTAATAATTATCATTTTTGGCAACTAAAGAACTTGACTATTAATTATAATCTCATGTTATTGTGTTCATCATGTGCTACTGTCCAATGTTGTGCAGAAATAGAATAATAGTTAAGATAGCCAACAGGTTTAGTGCACACTCTAAATTAGAAATTATTGTTATCATTTTGTATAGGTTTTATATTTCAGTATTAGTAATTGAGAACTTAATTGTTGCCTTGAGGAAAGGGAACGGTCATGCTACTCTGTACTTGCCTAGCAATTTTGCTATCTCCTCAGTGAAACTTAAGTTTTCCATTCTTTGTGCAGCAACAAAACATCTGAGTATGCTTTATATCATGCAGAATGCTCTTTCAATGTTTTTGTTCCTAATCTTTTTCATTTTATATTCAAACTCTTCAACAGATAAACAATGCTGGAACGAATAAAGGTTTTAGACCACTGCTTCAATTTAGTGATGAAGATATTAAACAGGTATATGCTAATGTGTAGCTCCTTAGTTATTTTGTTAAAATAAATTGTGTACAAGTTTAATAGTCTCTTAGTCTTGGTATGTTTCTGATGGTTGTAGATTGTCTCAACAAATTTGGTTGGATCTATCCTTTGCACTCGAGAAGCCATGCGTATTATGAGAAACCACACTAGGGCAGGGCACATATTTAACATGGATGGTGCAGGTTCTGGAGGTTCTAGCACACCTCTGACAGCTGTGTGAGTTATTCTATTGAGAATTTAATTTCTTCTTCATGGGAGGGCAATGATAATTCCACTAAGCTTTTGCAAACTTTATTCACTCTCAAAAATTTATGTTGTTCAAAATTCATGGTGGATGGGGGTTGCTAATGATGCTTGCCATTCTTACTTATAATATAACTTGCAGATATGGTTCTACAAAGTGTGGTCTAAGGCAACTTCAGGGATCTCTGTTGAAGGAATGCAAGCGATCCAAAGTAGGTATTCACACAGCATCTCCAGGCATGGTTCTTACAGATCTGCTTTTAAGGTACATCTATATTGCAAACCTGTTCTTGTTTTGTGAACTGGATTTGTCATTTTCTGCGGATCACTCTCCTAAGCTAGTAAGCCTGTTCACTTAGAAATTCCAACTTATTTTTCTCCATCTTTGCCAATATTTTCTGCTGGTCCTTGTGCCCGCATAACAAAAGTAGTTCTTTATTCAAGTGTGGCATAGCCGTTCTCTCTTTCCCTGGCAATTAAGAACTTCCTTGTATTTCATATTTCTGAGAAAATCAGTGTTGCTTCACACCTGTGCTAACTACGGCTTGTGCACAGTGGCTCAACTGTTCAAAACAGGCAAATGTTTAACATCATCTGCGAGCTTCCAGAAACTGTTGCCAGAACATTAGTTCCACGGATGCGGGTTGTTAAGGGAACTGGAAAAGCCATCAGTTACCTGACCCCTCCAAGAATCTTGCTTGCTTTGGTCACTGCATGGCTAAGGCGAGGTCGCTGGTTTGATGATCAGGTATGGCAAATTTTTTGGGATGAAATTATATTGTGTTATCATTTCATGGTAATGTAAACACTCATTACATGATGTACTTAAAATACTTAGTAAACTAACCAGGTCTTACAATACTTTATAATATTTTGTCTCAAAATGTTATTATTGAGTAATTTTTCAACACAGAAAAATGGAGGATTATATAATAAAAAATTAAGGTAGTCAAGGAGCTAATAGAAAGAATGTTGAGTTGATTCATCTACTTGGAGACATGCCAAGTGTTGACGTTAAACTACATGTTGCGGAAGATAAAAGAAGGGAATGGTGGAGTTGGAGCACTCTGTGTATACATGCATGTACATGTTTATCCTTAAACACTGTTTATTTCGCTCAAATTTCAGTCAAATTATTAGATGCTGTTAGTCAATCCCATTTGCTTGGTGCTGGACCAAGCTGAGGCTGTGGCCTAATTTTGAATTTAAAATCTTTCATGTCATTACTTATTTAGTGCAATTCTTCTGCTTAAACTGCAAGTTCATTTTGGATAAATGGAGCCTTACATAGTTATTGATTATTGAATAGTTGAGTGGAGATGTAAATTGAACAAGAACTTACATCCATGTGTATGTTTCAGGGTAGAGCATTGTATGCAGCTGAGGCCGACCGACTTCGCAACTGGGCTGAAAACCGCGCCCGGTTCTCTTTCACTGATGCAATGGAAATGTACACAGAGAACACCTGGCTATCAGTCTTCTCACTCTCAGTTGTTTGTGCCTTCATAATTCTTTCCAGCACTGGCAACAATATGCCTGGAACATGATGTCTTACTTGATGCCCTTATGAAATTCCGTAAGCTTTTTAGTGGAGTGGCAAATGGTGCCTGAAATCTTTTAAGACAGCAAAGAATGAATCTACACCATAAAACAAGGTGGATCTGTCTTTTTTTCCACCATGTCCACCTCAACTCCCTCAATGTTTTTAACATTCTTAGTTGATTGTAACCATTAGCCTTAGACATTTGGTTCCATATGCAACAAGCCAAAAGTGTCTTGTCTGTGCTCTGTGTATGGGCTGCATTGCATTCAAGCATTCTTTATTGAGATGCTTATAGTCAAATACTATGTATAGCCTTAATTACATTGTAGACTGTAGTGAAAGAATCTCATATTGTCTGTCTAGTATATTTATTTGAACATATATTTTAAATTATGGAACTTGTGTTGAACATAGGACAAAACTTTTGGATGGTGTTATATTAACATTTAAAAGACAAAAAGTAACAATAACTTAATGGTGTTATTGAACTAAATGTAAATATTTGCAGAGTACAAATATGGAAACTAATTATGTATAGATCACCGAGGCTTGTAGGGGGATGGTGTAATTGTCATGTAACATTGTGTTCTGGCTAATAAAAAAAAAAGAAAATTGTTAACACTCTTTTGGTGGCAGACACCCCTTTTTTTCACATGCTAATTCAAGAAATATGCTATCGAGCAAACTACAAAGATGCTCAGCTGTGATAACGGTGGATAGGTCCAAACTTGGTGAGGTTTTGGGATAGCTTTCTGTTATTAAAATCTCTCAAATCCAAGCTCGGATGTTCTGTTTGTGTCACTGTCAGATTGCACATGTCCTCTAACATGATATAGATAATTCCGATGATTGTTTAACCGATCAAATAACTTGAAGCATGTGGTTCTTATCTACCAATCTCAATGATTGATCCCTGCCTCCCTCTCTCCTCAAATTTCAATCACTAGATTCACTCAAGCATAACGATAAAAATTTAGGGTAAAATTAATAAAATTTATTATGACTTCTATTTATTTGTAAAATTTGTTTAGAATGTTCTTGAATTTGTGAAATTATTATACCGATCTTCCCTTGAAATTACATTGACATCTCTTTTATCACACATGATTGATACATTTAGACAAAATCAATGTCACTTGAACAAATAAAAAAAAATTAAGGTGAATTTAATCGAATTTTGGGAGATGTCAGTGTAATTTTTCTAGAAATTTAAATCAAAACTATGGATATATGACGGTTAAAAGTAAAACGATGCTTATTGTATAAAATGAATAGCTAGCTTGTTTAGTAAACACAGTTTATAGAAAGGAAAGAAAAGTTAAAATGGAAAAGTCCAACACCAGCCAGCAAACACCAGCGCGTTGGGAATATAATATTAAAATAATTAACCATTATCCATTAACAAAATAAGTTCATCAAAATTCAAATATTGCACAAGGGAAACCTAATTTTTGAAAATTAATGTCGCAACATGAGAGTTGGTGTGTGTATATATATACACACACCTAATTAAGTACTGTGTAAATTTTTCCGCCAAAAAATGAGTACATCATATATAGTTTTTTTGAAATAAAAATTAAACTTAAATGAACTACTCCTCGTCTGCAAGCCCATCTAAACTTGCTTGCGTTGGCTAGGCTATTGCCTGAAGTAATTTTACAACTTACTCACAATTTTATAAAGTTATCAAGCAATAATTTACACTTTTTTAACAATATTGCACCTACTTACAAATAATTATAATAGTTCATGAGTACAAAAATAAATTTGATTTATATACTTGGTAAATGTGAAAAAAAAACTTAGACATCAAACTATATATTATTACATTAACAAGATCATTTGACTACATTACTCATTGTCTTAAAAGTCTGTAATTATCACTAAGTTGGTCCAATGACAGGGGCTTGGGTTCTTTGAATGTAAGGTCTTGAATTGATCTTGAAATTCATATGTATAAAAAAAAATACTATTAAAAGAAATTTCCACTTAGCTATCTAACTGTATCTAGAAGAGTAATCTCTCACCTACTAGATAAATGGACACTCATTATAAGAAAAATTGTCAAGAAAAATTTATAAATATTTTCAACAATTATCTTCTATCAAAATTATTTTTCTTAGCGATATTTTTTATGACTATTTTATATTAATGATATATCAAAATTAATCTTTTACATTAACATCAAACCAAAATTATTTTTTTTACACCGACCACACACATAAATTAATCTCATAGAAGTATGCTATCGAAGCCATTTGGCTTACCTTGTGGCCTTGTGGGGCTAATGGAAATGACATAACATACTTGAGTGGCACTTTGTTATTTGTTATATTAATGTGAATGCCGCTTTGAATGCCACTTACTTGTGTATATATATGCAGTCCTTGATTGCGATTTTTGATCCTCAGTTCCTATAATCACTAATGTTCAGTTGCTTTCAGTCTCGTCCATGTCATCTGGGAATACTGGGTTTAAAGAGTTGGTTGGATTGGACCCTCCCATATTAGGTTGTAGTTGTTCTGAACTTCCAAATCATTCTAGGTAGATCTTTTATGCATGATGGGTCCCAATTTATCAATCATTAATCATTAATTATAGACTAAAGCCAACAGTATTTTATTAATTTTCCATTGATTTTGAGTAAAAGGATCATAAAGATATTAAATGCAAAATTTAAAATTTATCAGGAAATTATATAATTTACATTTTACTCTTGTTAAATACAGATACAGATACAGATACTTATACATACAAGAAATTTCATCAAACTTATAACTTTCTGTTTTATACTAGATGCAATGAAATAAAGGAGAAAGGAACTTTTTCATTCAGAAAAATTAAAAATAAAATAAAGCCAGTGTTTGTGAATTGTCTAAACTTCAAACTTGGTATAGTGGCTAAGATGCTTGAAAGCATCATACAAAAAATGGATCCCCTGCCTGGCACACCGTGTCGAATGAAAGTGCTTTGATGCCGGTCCCATTGGCGAAGCGTGGCATATAAGTAAATAGCAACGTCAAAGGAACAATTAAAATGAAAACGAAAAAGAAAAATGGATTTTCATAAGTGAATTTTTATTTTAATCTTGAAATTATAGGTGTGAGCGAAATTATTTAGCATTTAAAGTTGGTAAAAATTATTTAAATTAATCCTTTTTATAATTTAAATTACTCTATACAAACTTGGCTTAGATATTAGCCCAAATAACTTTATTTGCAACTTTGGAATTAAGTCATTAATTTCTTAATTTTAAAGACTAGAATAAGATAGGATCCATTTGATTTAGATTTTAGTCAAATTATTTTTGAAATAATTATTGATGTTGAAAAAAATTAATTTTAAAAAAATTGAGCTATGTTTGGAAATAATATTTAAAAAGTAAATTTTAAAAAAATGATATGAAATAAAAAAATAAAAAATAGACACTTTAACCTAAAGCGAGACACTTCTTCAACAATCACAAAATCAAAACAAACATACTCACTTTTTCAAAAACCACTTTTTCCTGCAACAACGCTAAAATATTGGGTAACCAAACACTCACACATGTCCAATTGTAAAGATCAAAATAAACATTCACTTTATCTTGCATACATGTTCATAGGACAAAAGTGCAAAACAAATATTCCTCATGGCGCAAATGAGATATAAAACCACATTCGGCTGCAACATGCTCCTCAAAATTTAATCAACAAAGAGTTGTTCCTAAAATTTAATCAACAAGAAGTTGTTCCAAAATTTGTAGAACATGGCTTTGGGGTGAAGCCTGCATGTTTGTGCGTGTGAACATAAAAAATGTGATTGTCTACCGTGAAGTCACGAAAGTGGGGGCTCTAGAATCTGATGTATGTGTCAAGTGTTAACGAAGTGGAGCAATGCTAATTTGACACCAAAAAGTGGGTGTCTGAAATAAACACCCACTTTATAACCATTAAATGTGATGAATATTAAGGATATGTGGGGACCACCATCACATTCAATGGTTATAAAGTGGGTGTCTGAACAGACACCCACTTTTTGGGTGTAAAAATATCATTTCTCAATGGGGGTGGGGCTATTGTTGACAAAATACATTATTATACTTTTGAACTAATAAATCATGAACAAATAACTCAGGTTTTTTTTCCTCATAAAACTAGGATAAGGAATACAGGTTGGTACGTTCATTTTCTTACATATGGCTCAGGATTTAAAACAACAATTATGAAGCAAGAGAGAACAAATTTATAAATGAATACAATGTTTAAAGAATGATTGAATTACTGAACAAGTTAGAATAATACCACTGTGTATATTAAGGAGGAAACAAATAAACAGATTGAACATAATAATATGTCTGGTCCTTGAGAGTCAAAATCAGACGAATGTCACGGCACAAATTATGAGATAGGTAGAAAGCAAATATAATAATTGATGCAAGTTTGATATCCCCATGTGATTATGTGACTATGCTCCGCTAAGCACAAAAGAAAAAGAATGGCATCTGAATCTGACTCCCATACCCACCTTAGATTGCTTTTGGGATTGACGTTTAAGCAACGCAGCAGAAAGAGACAGAAGAACACATACAACAAACACATACAACAAAACTTTGCCTGTATATATTTTATTGGACAAATTATATTCGCCTCCTAATTTAATAAAATTTATTCTGTCTCCTTTTTATTTATCCTGACCTATCTTGGACGTATTGTTTAATGTGTGAGAAGAGGAGAGCAGTCTATAAATTTAGGGAGATCATTGTAATAATTTTATAAATTTGATGACCTCCAAATCAAGTTGTACAATAATTAAGATAAATTTTACCAAATCTTAGAGAGGCCAATATTTATCCTATCTTATTTAATTTACCCATCCATCATTTAGTATCTTAGTTTGGGTTGCACTCCATTCATTTAGGAGACTACAACAATTAATAACTAGGACACATAACTAAATCAAATGGAAATTTAAGCAATTTGATATTCACTCGAGTGTCTCTTAAGATTTGTTAAAATTGATCTTGAATCCTTTTATTGGTAAAATTTGTTAAAGAAGTACCAGTTTATAGAAGTAATATATCGCTCTCTTTTAAATTTATGAAATTATTATATCCCCCAACAACAAAAAGCCACATTTTCACATTATGATGTGTAAGCTAGTTACATTTAAGGAAGAAAAGTGTCTAACCTAGACAAATTAAATAGAGAGATCAAATCTTGAAGTAGGTGGATGTAATTTGTCTATTGAAAACTAAAACGATACACAAATATCAAGTACTATAATTGATTAAGTCATTCACATTTTATTATATTAGTATGCGATTATTTTTATGATTTAAAAAATTTTATTCAATAAAATTGTGAAACAATTTTGATCAAAACCCAACCACAAAAGCAACAAAATAAGGGAAGTAATAAATTATCACTTGACTGAAATTGATTTTAGAGTCCATTTCACTTTTTAAAATGAAACAAAAGTGAAATCAAAAGTGAAATGGGCTTTGAAGTGAAGTCGAGCACATAATGATTTTTAAGAATGCTACCTTCTCAATTTGATATAAAAAGTACACCGGAATTGTTCTTCATTTATTTTTTTAACTCGTGAATTACATCTTGATAAATTTGACTTGTTTTAAGGGCACATAAAATTAATTTTTTTTATATCAAATTGTAGAAATATATAAACTATACAGATCCTCAATATTATTTACCTTCGATCCATTACAGATACCAGTTTAATCTCAAACCATTAATAAAAATGAATGACTGGGATTTATACATGGGTCACCTATGCACTAACACACTCTTGGTGCACTATATAGCTCTCTCATTCTCTTCAATATTCCCGCTTTTTCCAAGTCTTGGCCACCAACCCTCACCTCCATCGGAGTTCCACCTTCACATTCCAGCTGCAGTGATCAATCCCTCGACCATGAAGGTGGTGACCGAAGCGGGTCAGGCGAAGAGGACGATGATGGTCGATGATAGTATTGAAGAGAAAGTCTATATTTCAATCCAAATAAGATTAAATATGCTTCCTTGGCCGATTGATTCAATGCTCCTCATCCTCACACCTTGTCATTAACACAATAAGCTTTTGGGTTTCCATATTTGCTTCGTCACTTGGAACCTTTCCAAAATTCATTATGAAATAGAAGTGTAAAAAATGGTAGGCATATGTCACACATAAGAGCACAAAGAATAGATATAAGGAAAGGTAAAAAAAAAAATTGAACATGGTTGACGACGGGAGATTGGGGAAAGAAGGGAAAATTGAAGAGGATGGGAGAACTATAAGTACAGAGAGTGTGATAGTGCATGGATGATCCATGTAAATCTTAGTCATTCATTCATTTGTATTACGGTTTAAGATTAAACTAGTATGGGGTTCACTTAACTTCACCATGTGGACCATAGCCTTCTTTTATATGTTACATAGATTTATGTTTGAGCTTTAGCATCCTTTTTTGGGAGTAATTAAGGATATTCATCACTTGAAAATAATGACTAATCCCCTCAAGGAATAGAGCTCACAAATGTGGTGGGTATTACTTCTAGATAGGAAACTCTCTCCATATATACTGTCAAGAATCAAACATCTAACTAAATACTTAAGGAGCTCAATTAGCTACCAACTATATTAGATCTTGTAGTTTTGACTTTTGAACTTTAGCATCTAATAAATTTTCTTTTGGTGCATGAATCAGTTTCTAATTACTTAGTGTGTGAATTTAACATTGTTGTGAAATTTCTTTCTTTTTATTTTTTTAAATGCTTACCCACCAGGAAATATGGTAAAGCTGCAGGTCTCCTCCAAGCATCTGTGCAAGCAAGGGTTGGGTATTGTAAAGGCAGTCTGACGTTTAAGTCAGTAAATGAATGAAGTATAGAATGCCATAATGGTAAAAGTGTGAAATGATTATATCTATAATCTTTCTTAAATAAGGATATTATCATAACATTTAGAAGGTAACGGATGTATTCCATATCAGTAAATTTTAGTGAGAAATACATCATTTTATGACGTCATAAGATCATAGATAGCATTATTGGAATTATACCCCATTAATGAGAAATCTAGGCCAAATCAGTGGAGAATCTTTAAGAAGATTACGATCGATTTTTGAGACCCTCTCTTCGAGCTCACGAAGAGTGGGTCTAGATTCTTGCTGTATATTTCTAGTCAAGCACAGCCACCAAGGAGGTTGTTTAGTTACCTTCAAAGAATTATTTATTTTAAACATTGTAATAGATGCAAACTAGACAAATACCATGATTCTTTCTGCTGCAGTTTGTTCTTTGCCGAAGCCAAGTTTTTCTGTCCTGTCTCACGCCCTAAGTTGAAATCTCCCTTACAGCTCCTGGTCCACTTCTAGAAAGTGGATAGGTTAATTACATGGGTTATTGCTGTCTCATCATAAGCTGAACAGAAGAGAAATTTTCAAAGTCAAACAAATTCCAAATTCCAAATCCTCAGAAGCCTGCAGCAGCTGCAACACTTATTTGATTCTTTTTTCGTAGTCTACGTTTATTTGATTTGAATATGCCTTCGACCAACTCATGTGCAGAGGGGATTTTTCTTTCTTTACTTTTTTTTTTTTGGTTATATATTCTCTTTGTGGGATATAACGAAATAATGGGCATGCTTTATTCCACAATTATTGCCAGCTAGTTGTTTAATGCAATCGTTATCACCCCATTACGGTCAACTTAATTGAATCCTTTTAACCACCATTCACTCCACCGATTTTTTTCTTCTTTTTTTAATGTATTATTTGTATCAAAAGAAAATAAAATTTCATTTAACATTTCGATAATCATGTGTAATACGGCGTATGTACAAACACACTCCGTCCATTTGTCTATAGAATAGAAACCACAATTAGTATTGATCAGGGATATCTAATCATTAAATTTTGTGTGCTTAGGAATGAAAAAGGGCCAAAAGGCACTTGGAGATAAAGTTTGCGCGAGATCATGAAATCCTTTTCGACCAACTAATTAATAAAACTTTTGAAATAAACCAAATGTGGGAGTCAAAATTTATTATAAATAGTTAAGCCGCAATTTGTGTAATAATATTATATAATTCTTTTCATTAATAAAATTATTTGCTATCATAGGGTTGAGGAGTGCTTAATACATCTTAATTTATTCAGGGTAAAAATGAAAGTAAACTTTTAATCAATAAGTTTCATTTATAAAATTATACATGAAATTTATTTATAAAAAATTATCCTTATTTATACTCCCTAACCAAATATAAAAGAGAATAATTTTATTTTTATTATCATTAATAAATAGTGTAAGATTATATTAATCTTTTAGAGCACAAGTTATCTATAAAAAAAAATCCCATAATGTGCTTTTAAAAGTATTTCTGACTTTTAAAAGGAAACAATGAAAGCATTTAGTTTTTATATTTATCAAACAAGAAAATTTCACTCATATTTGTATATTTATAAAGTCTTAATGGTACAAAATTAAATTTTGTGCAAATGCAAACAAAGGGTTTAACAACCATATTTTAAACTAACCACAGACTACGACAAATCCTTTACTTTTGTTTAGTCCTTGAATATAGTATTTTGCTCTTTTAATTTCATGAGTTAACATTGGTTTTGATAATAATTATATGTTTAATGTTATAATTGTAGTAGCACGTACTTTTTATTCAAAAAACAAAATGTAGCACACACTTAATAATACTATTTCTGTTTCCTAGTAAGTGTCAATCTTTTCTTATGTGTATATATTAAGAAAATAATTAAATAGTGTTTAAGTTAGATAAATATAGATATATTTTACAATATTATTATTATCATCACCTACTTTAATACTCTCTATTATATTTAATCTATCTACTAACTTTTCCTATTGTAAGGATATCACAGAAAAATAATTAATCTTATATAGAATTCTTAAAAGGATAAATAATAATAAATTTTTTTTATAGATAGACACTTATTAAAAACAGAGCTAATACGGGATAAAAACAACCTGTTGTGGTGATGAATTGATATTGCATCCATTAGTAACTTTAAAGCAATCGCCACTTTATTTATGATTTCTATTGGAAGTGTTGCTGTGGGTTAATAGATAGTTATGTACATATTATTTATGAAGAATGTCAATATATATATATAGGATGATTTATTACGAGAGAAGTAAATATGAATCATATAACTATATATAGATAATCAGGATTGAAAGTTGATTAATTATAATTAATACTTATATGCTTATTTGAAAAAGCTATGTGACTTTATATTTTAATTAATCTTGATCAATCATGCAAAATTCAATAGTTAAGATTCACCTTCTCACTCTCAAAATTCAATATATATATATATATATATATATATATATATATATCATATTTATTTATAAAAGCCTTCTTACTATGATTAATATACTTTATGTGATCTTATTTTTTTCCTCTTTATTGTTCTTGTTGTTTGTTATTTTTTAATTTATTTAGAGATGCCATATTATGATTTATAATTTATTCTTACTATGAGAACAATGACAAATAGAATATTTATTTAAAAATTGACGAATAATAGGAAATAGGAATTATATATTTGAAATAATCAACCTTACCATGAGTGATACAAGGTCAGGGTTATTTAATACTGCCTAATGTTATTTGAATTTATAATTTAAAGAATATTTTATTGATATACTTGTATCTATATTTGGATGGAATATAAGATCAAAAATAAGTGAGATTCATATTCAATTCAATGATAGATAAAAGTATATCTATACGAGATCCATAAATTATGAGTATAAATTATATTTCTCTTTACTATTTATTTCTTTTGTTTCATAATAATTGTCAATTTTAATTTTTTGACATTTCAAAATATCTATTTATTTAGACGATCTAGGCAGTATTAATTTTTTCTTTCAATTATACCCTTAGTGCAAATATATTAATTAAGTAATTACTATACTTATTAACATGAATACTAATAACTATATAAAGATACTTTTGTTAACTTATATAATTTTACATATTTATTGAGATATTTTTATTTTTTTTAATATGTATATTGTTTGATGACTGTGAAACCGGCCAATAGAGAATATTCGATTTGAAGGGGGCTGTAAACTGTAAATTTAACAGGTTGGCATGCTTTTTTCATATGTACATATGTATTCATGAATGACGTCCACGTTTAGTTTCGTAGTTAGCTAGTGGTGGCACCCAGCTGGTCCTTAACTCATACTCCGGCTAACAGCTACTGCATTAAAAATAGCTTCTTCTTTTTTTTTTGGGCAAAATACATAAAATGGGTTTCCTAATCCTTGACTCAATCCCCATTACCCAATCATATCTAGGGGGATTAACCTCATATATAAGTTTATACAGCTAGCCTTCATATTCAAAAGTTTAATTTGTCTCCTCATGCTTCTGGTCAACGTAAAGGGAGTGAAAAACTTTATACAATGTTTGTTTTTTTTTTTTAGTTCAATTTTAATATACTGTAAAATGTAAAATAGTTTTACACTGTTATCCAATTAAAACATTTAGCTTGGATGATTTTTTAAGTAGTAAATATAAAAATCAACTATCATGACTTATGTGGCAATACATGATTAGATGACTGTATAAAAAAAATTTATATTATCAGTACATAACAATTAAATCCTTTTCTTTTTATTGAGCTAAAAATTTAAGTTGATTCAATACTGATCATCCTATTAAAATCAGGGCACAATCTTCAAACTCTTCAAGCACTCACAGAGATCCCTACGTGATCAATCACAAATAAAAACCTAACGACATAATTTGCTTGCTAATATATGCATCAACGGAGATTAATTGAATTGATAGTGAATATGCCCTTGGGTCTTTGCAAACATTGGCAAGTAATTATACAACATATTTATCATCACAATAAAGGGAATGGAAATGAAACCGCCGAAGAGGCTGCATGTACCCCTCATTCTCAATATAATCACATTGCTATGACTCTGAATAGTTTATTTTCTTAGTTTGGATTGCTGTTTGTATTCTCCATATTCATAACCATAGCGGTAATTATAACCATCAAATATGATCTTCTTAATTTTCTCAAATTTCATGGCTCAAGAACTCTAATCCCGGGATTAATTAATGAAACTTGTTATGGATTAATTTGAACTCATTTATTCATTCTCTTGCTCATTTTATTAGGTTTTGCATAATTTTTAAACTAGGTTAAAAGGTCAAGGACAGGGATTTTGAACCTGTTCCACCTCGAATCGCACACGCTGCGGAGGCCCGTGAAACCACTCTTCTTATATGTCATTGATAAACTATATTAAATAGTATTAGCCTCGCTTTTTGAGTTAAGTGTGTGCCTAACGGTTGGATTGAAAATTCGTCTTTACCTTAATCACTTTATCCTGTTAAACTTTTTTTTTTCCTCCCTAAATGATATTTGAGTCCACAATTCTCATATATATATATAGAGGCCGGTCTGTCTTTTTGACGCGTAGGGAAACGAACATCAATTTGGTAGGAATTAGTAGAATTCATTTTCATGAGACAATTTGCCACTATTGACATAAATCTCCAAGTCAAAAATTCATTTCCAACTCCTTAATTAACGGTAGGAAAACCAGATCAAATTCCCCATCCATATTGTATGCCGTTCATTGTTTTCTCCGCTTTCTTTCTTTGCTTAGTCAAATCTTGGTACTTTATAATTATATATATATATATATATATATATATATATATATATATATATATATATATATATATATAAGTTAAGTATTTTACTTCATTTTTTTATCACAATATTTTATACAATTTATTTTAATCACCAAAATAATTTCACTTCTGCAATTAGTTATTCAAATAATACCACCCAAGAAAAAACCTTACACATACAATCTTAAAAGATTTTTTTATAAAAAGAGACAATTTATATAAACCATTAGAATGCTATACAACTATTTAGGAGGTTAGAATTAGTTTGGTTTTTAAAGTGATATGAGTGATTCACTTTAATTTAATCTATGAAATTAATAAATTGATAATTTAATTTTTGAGAATGCAAAAAGTTATTCAAGTTATGCTTTAGGACAATATTTTTAGGACTAATTTGAATTTTTATAATTTCAAAGACTAAATTAATAATTTGTTAATTTTAGAAAATCAAGAGAAGCCTACAATAATTTCAAAAATTAAAATAAACCTTCCCCCGATTATTTAGATAGAGAAAGTAAACTTGAAATCTTTATAAGCCAAGATATTTGATTAAGCTAGCAAGTAAAAGAGAAATGTGATATATATATATATATATATATATATACAACCAAAAAATTTTGTATAGCAATTATGGTCATTGTTAGATAAAATAAAATTATATGATAACTTATCAATTCATCTAAAAACTAACCATGATGATTATCATTTTGAATATAAAATGTTGACAAAATTTCTTATTATCTAATATTTTCCTAAACGAAAAAGTGGAAGAGAAAATTTCGGCATCCATTTCATGAGTGAAATGAAGTTAATTGACAAAATTAAGAAGAGCAATAATTTTAAAAAAAAAAACAGATTCCAACAAACGCAGCAATGGTCCAATAGCCAACCCCAATAGCACAAAATTGAGGAAAAGAGAGAAAAAAGGCAACGGTCGCAACGGACCAATGACCAAACAGAGAGAATAGAAGAGCGGACCACATTAAGGAAAAATCCAAAAATTAATCCAAAAAGAGTAATGAATAAAATTTAAATCTAAATTAATCAATTAAATTTAAGGTGTAAGAAGAGACGGTGCCCGTGTCACACTCGTGTGGGCCCCGTGTCATCCCTTTTGTCCTCCTTAGTTGGCTCGCATAACTCCAAAAGCAAAAAACTGAAAAAAAAAGAAAAAAAGAAAAAAATAAACAAAAAAGAGAAAACAAAGGCACATTCATTCACATTCAGAGAGAGTAGTAGTACAGAGGAACATCTTAGTACAACATTTTGCAGCTTCAAAGGTGGAAGAACAGACTCAGAAACCACGGATTCACATAAAAAACGCTTGCTCCTACCTCACTACTCTCAAACCATTCTCCCTTCTCTCTCTTTCTCTCAAAGTCTCAACCTGTTTTGAGAGAGAAGCACACACACCTTCTTCTTTTTCTTCTTCTGAATTTGGAGTTCACTCTCTAATCTTCAGTTTCAAGTTTCTTTTTTTCTCTTCTGGGATCTGTTATTATTGTTATTGTTATTATTCTGTGATAATGTCAACCGCACCCGCACCTTCTTCGCCGCCGGCGGGAAACACCTCCGCTCCTCCGCCGTCAACCCCCGCCACACCCTCTGCCCCAGCGCCCGCCACTCCCTCCGCTCCGCCACCCACCACTCCCTCATCTCCGCCACCGGCAACTCCCTCGTCCCCCCCGCCGGCCACTCCTTCCTCCCCGCCTCCGGCCACTCCTTCCTCCCCGCCGCCGGCAACCCCCTCAGCTCCTCCGCCGTCGACTCCATCGACCTCCCCACCGCCAGCCACTCCTTCCACCTCTCCGCCGCCGGCGACTCCCTCCAAGCCATCGCCGTCTCCGCCGGCGCCATCCTCCGGCGGCACCACTCCTCCGAGTCCGCCGTCTCGGAGCCCGCCTTCTCCTCCGTCTTCCGGCTCCGGCGGGAACAACCCGTCGCCGCCTTCGTCCACAAAGTCTCCGCCGTCTTCCACAAAGTCTCCGCCGTCGTCCCCATCGCCTCCGTCGTCGTCTTCGTCGAGCATTTCCACCGGCGTTGTGGTCGGAATCGCGGTTGGGGCGGTGGCGATTCTTGTGGTGTTGAGCCTGCTGTGCATATGCTGTAGGAAGAAGAAGAGAAGACGCGATGAAGAGCAATACTACGGTCACCCGCCGCCTCAGCAGCCGCCACGTGGACCCAAAGGTGAGAGCTTTAGCTCCCAGAAAACATGTTTTTGTTTTTGGGCAACTGTGATCTGATCTAATATTCTCTGTGAAGTTCTGCATGTTTTTGTATTTGCTACTTTTAGTTCTTGATGGGGTTGGATTCAATATTCGTTTTTGAATGAGTTCTGTCCAGTTTTTTCAAAAGAAAAAAATGGATTTTGGATTCACTTTTTTGTTAACTTTTTTCTTTTTGTCCTGTCCGGTTATCCCATCTTCGTTGTTTGATTCTCTTTCTGGATCTGATTTTTCACCATAGACATGATCCTTTGCCCTTTGGTTGATTTACATGTTCATTTTTTCAGTTTTGAAATTCTTGTTTTGGTTTTGAACCCCCGTAACATTTGATTTTAGAACTGTTGTAAAACTGAAGTGTGAATCTCATTGGTCCAAAGAGCTTGTTTTAGTTCATTCTCAATTTTTAATTTTGTTATAGAAATGAGTTCTGTGTTTTTGGTGATGTTCAAAGGTATTCGACTCTAGTCTAATAATAATTGAAAGTTTGATGCTGATTTCATTCACAATTGCCAGATGACTATGGTGGTCCCCCACATCAGTGGCAGCATAATGCTCCCCCTCCTTCAGATCATTTAGTCTCAGTGATGCCTAAGCCATCACCTACGCCTCCTGTTGTTTCGCGACCCCCTTCGCAACCCCCTATGTATGTTCAACCGCCGCCTCCGCCTCCACCTTTCATTAGCAGCAGTGGTGGGTCTGGATCAAACTATTCAGGTGGTGAGCCTCTTCCACCTCCTTCTCCGGGCATTGCGTTGGGCTTCTCAAAGAGCACTTTCACGTATGAGGAGTTGGCACGTGCAACCGATGGCTTCTCTGATGCCAACCTCCTTGGACAAGGCGGATTTGGGTATGTGCATAGAGGAGTTCTTCCCAACGGTAAGGAGGTGGCGATCAAGCAACTAAAGGCCGGAAGTGGACAAGGGGAGCGTGAATTTCAAGCTGAAGTAGAGATAATTAGCCGTGTTCATCACAAGCATCTTGTTTCTTTGGTTGGATACTGCATCACTGGGACCCAGAGGCTGCTTGTTTACGAATTTGTTCCCAACAACACGTTGGAATTCCATTTACATGGTACAAACATCTGGTTTTAGGCTTTCTCGATGAAAAAGTCACTTTTCAAAATTCTGTCTAGGTGGCCCATTCTTTAATGCTGAAAGTGGGCACCAACTAGTGCTGTATATTGTGGCATCATGCCTTTTGGTGGACGGGGTCTGAATGGTTTTTTTGAACTGCAGGAAGAGGACGACCTACCATGGATTGGCCCACAAGACTGCGAATTGCTTTAGGATCTGCAAAAGGGCTGGCATATCTTCATGAAGACTGTATGTTCTTTACATCTTAATATCTGATTGTGATTTCTTCAGATGTAACTATTTATGTCTCTGCTTAAAATGCTCATTTTCTTTTTCTATATGTCCAGGTCATCCTAAGATCATTCATCGTGATATCAAAGCTGCTAACATCCTTCTAGATTTTAAGTTTGAAGCAAAGGTATTTTCTGTTAATGTGTCTTATTGGCTTTGTTGTTATTACTAGTTTAACAATTGAGATGTTTCGACTCACGGTGATGCGCCATTTAAAATGTTACGAAAAGTTGTGACGGGACTTTATGGTGTCAATTGTGAATGTTACAATAATTTACTCACAATTGTTTTCTGTTGGCAGGTTGCTGATTTTGGGCTTGCGAAGTTCTCTTCTGATGTCAATACTCATGTTTCCACCCGAGTGATGGGGACTTTTGGGTAGGAACAAACTTCTAAGAACCTTGGATATCACACTGAAAAGCATTAATTTCATGTCTGTTTTTAATGGATTGAATTAACATACTAAAGAGTGTAAATGTATTGTTGTTGTTGTCAGTTTTCAGTGTGTTGGTGGGACATTTTAAATTGAAATGTTAGAAAGAAAGTTATTGATTTACACTATTACTTTCAACATCGGTTGATAAGTAAAACCAGAACACATTTTGTTGTTTCATCTTGTTTGTATATAACTTTTCTGAGCTCATGGGACATCATCAATTGCTGCTCACAGGTATCTGGCTCCAGAATATGCTTCTAGTGGAAAACTCACGGACAAATCAGATGTTTTCTCCTATGGAGTCATGCTCCTTGAGTTGATTACTGGACGGCGACCAGTTGATAAAACTCAGACTTTCATGGAGGATAGTTTGGTTGAGTGGGTAAGTGTTTATGGTGCTCCTCTTTTCTGTTCTGGGCCTATATAAAATTTCCCGCTATAAATGCGTAGACATACACACACACACACACACACAAAATAGAGAGAATTCTGTGTTTCGTGCCTTTTATTGAGGGAGAACAATGTGCCAGGACCATCTCTTAAACGTATTCATCTTTATCCTCCTCACAGGCTAGGCCTTTGCTCACCAGTGCTTTGGAAGAAGATGATTTTGATTCTCTGGTTGACCCAAGGCTCCAGAATGAATATGATCCAAATGAGATGGTTCGCATGGTGGCATGTGCTGCAGCTTGCACACGTCACTCTGCAAAGCGACGACCAAGGATGAGCCAGGTAATGAAGTTTGTTGTCATTTGTCAATTATTAGTATACCAAGCTTACATTTGATGTACTTCTACTTTGGTTGGGTATTTTGTTTTCCGGCATATTTGGAATGAAAAGAATACCTAATGCATTTTGATTTAGGTTTTCCTCAAGTGTCCCAGTTAAGTTCTAGTATGTGTTCTCATATAATGGATGTGATTGATTAAAAGATAATTGATAAGATGATTATGACACTGGCTGATTTCATAGTGCTGCTACTTTAAAAGCACGGCTGGTTCTTAGTTCACATGTTTAGAGTTTTGAGTTCATGCTTGTGCCTGATATATGCAAGAATCTTTCTACTGACTCTCATAATGGTTACTCTGCAGGTTGTTCGTGCTCTGGAAGGAGATGTGTCTCTGGCAGATCTCAATGAAGGAGTTAGGCCTGGACACAGCACCATGTACAGTTCTCATGAAAGCTCAGACTATGACACTGCACAATACAAGGAGGACATGAAAAAGTTCAGGAAAATGGCATTGGGAACCCAGGAGTATGCCAGCAGTGAGTACAGTGCGCCTACAAGCGAGTATGGTTTATACCCATCCGGCTCAAGCAGCGAAGCGCAGAGCCGCCAGACCACTCGCGAAATGGAAATGAGAAAGATGAAGGACAGTCATGGTTTCAGTGGAGGATCTTGACCCTTGAAATTTGTTTTCTTTTATCTTGTATAAATTTTATATCCTTGATTTTGCACCTATGTCACCTTGATTGCTTGACTGACATGTTTGGAGTGACTTGCAGATTATTTTTTTATCCATCACAGTTGATCATCTTCTAAAAAATGTATTTATCAGGGTATACAGCAAAATAACACAGTTTGATTCATTTATTTTTTTTTCCCCTTGTGTTCAGCTTAAGCGTTGAAAATCACACATTGTTTTCAATAGTTGCTCATGTGTCAACTTGCAGGTGGTTGTGACTTGTGAGTAGGTTGGTTTTGTTAATGTGTTAATATCGACTTTTTCTTTGGTCTTTACCAGATTTTAGATTGTGTTTGAATCTTAGTTTCAAATTTTGTTTCTTTAACCCAACTGATTTCTCAAAGAAGATTAAGGGTTGCACTTTTCATGTCATTATTAGCTTGCACATGTGGGAAATAATGTACAAGCTGGCAAGTGTATGCAAAGCAAGGCAAAGTTGATGATCAAAATCTATGGCTCTGTTGGTCTATTATTTTGTTCATTCCTCCATGTGGCTTGTGACATTAGTGGATGCTATATAATGAAGGGAAAAAAAATGAACCTTTTCACATAGTCGCACAAACCATTTTGGTCACATGCGCTGAATCATTAAAAGAGACAACTACAAACTAGCTGGACATTCCGTTTGGCAGAAGTAGAGGAGAAGTTGGTGGTGTGACCTGTAGGCTCCCAAAACCTCGCACGGCTTTCTGCGTAGTCAGCGTGCGCGTTCATAGCCAAAGATAACAAAGAAAAATTCAAAATGAACAGAAAAAGTCAGACTGCACATGGGCATAGTATCATGAGCCACAATTTAAAAGAAAAAACTTGTATATTTTCAAGAGAATAGTATTATACTCACACTTTATGGGATATTATGTCGATATATTTTTATCTATTATTGGATGAGATATAGATTCCAAACTAAGTGAGGTCCATACCTTATACAATGATAGATAAGAGTGTGTCAGTATCCCATAATAATGAATATAAATAATATTTTTCTTTTCAAGCTTACTGCTCTAGTGAGGGGAGGGGAGGTCAATGTTTATGGTGCCTTTATCCTGGTATGCAATTGAAAGTTAACATGTGGCCAAGTGGGATCTAATTTTATAGATGGATGATGTTTGGAGTTTGAGTTTAATAGATGACTAAAGTGTGTAATGTGATAGTTAGTTTCAGCAACTTTTTTGTGGTCAAAAATTACTGATTGAAAAAATGAAATAATTTTTAACTCAATTTCAATTTTTGATTAAGTATTTCAGAGAGTAGCAACTTAAAACAAAAAATAAAGGAAACAACTAAAAGCCCAGGCCCAATAACTCAAACTGTATCATCTCATCTCTTCTACAAGGTTTACGGGCGAAAACTGAAACTTCAGGCGACCGCGGCCTTGTCCGACGAGGATTCTAAGCCATGACTTTTCCCTATGCTTACGTTACCATGCTCCTTCGCCCTATCTCCTCGTTTTCGTAAACCGTTACCTTCTCCGATGACGATTTGAAACCATGGATTCGACCTGTGATTATGTTACCGAAATCTGAAACTTGCGGCAACCATGACCTACTCCGGTAGTATTTACGTTCTCCGACGACGATGATTCCGAAACTCTCGGCCACCGTTCCCATCGTTCTCGCAGTGGTTTACGAGCAACGACAACGGCAACTTCCACTCGAGCGAACGATTTACCATGCTCCTTCGACCTATGCTACCCCCCACCCAACTCCTATTTCCACTGCGCGTTCCCATCGGTTTTGCTGTGTCAGGCGGTGGGCGGTGGAACAGCCCTGCCACTGTTCAACCTTAGGGAGTTGGGGTTATGCAACTTTTAATTTCAATTTACTTACTCAAAAAAAAGTTAAAAATGGTTTAATTTTTCCAATTAGTAGTTTTTCACCACAAAAGTAACTGAAACTAACCATCATATTATACACTTTAATCATCTCATTAAACTCAAACTCCAAACATCACACCCCACTTTGGCCATGTATCAACTTTCTATTGCACAAGCAGGACAAAGACACCGTAGACATTGACCACCACTCTGACCGGAGAATCGCCCTATTTTCAATAGAAGAATGTTACTTGGATGTGGAGCTTGTGAGACACGTGTTAAAAACTCCCATATATGATTAAATGGGTTGTGAATGATATAGAGCCTTGGCTTGCTGCCTTACGACAGCCCTTTTTATGGCTTGCTGCCAACAATGCTGTATTAACAAATCATTGTCGGATGCCCGGAGCAATTACTACCAATCCCAGTTGTGGTGTTTGTGGTTACCATAAGGAAACAGTGCTCCATGTCTTAACAGGACTGTGAAGTCGTGAAAAGATTATGGAAGAGCACTACACATAGCTCCCTGATTGCTGATTTCTTCTCTAACCATTTGTCTATTTGGTTGGAAGAAAATCTTTCAGAGGAAGCTTGTTTTTTTAATGAGACCCCCTGGTCTTTATTCTTTGCCACTGCATGCTATGAGCTGTGGCACCACAGAAATTTGTTCATTTTTTATGGTTTGCGCTCTGATCACATAGGCCTTCTTCAAAAGGTTACTCATCTGGTGAAGGACTACCATTTGGCCCTCATGACTTTTGACCACAAGAAGACCAAAGTTGCTGAATTTTCTGTGGTCCCAGTCAAATGGATTCCCTCTCCTTTTCAGTGGATTAAGGTGAACACTGACGGGTCAGTCTCTCCTAATGCAACAGCCTCGTGTGGAGGTTTGATTCGAGATGATGATGGTAACTTCTTATCTGCCTTTAGTGTCAAACTGGGAAACTGCACCATAACAAATGCAGAGCTTTAGGCTATATATCACGATCTTCTTTTGCCCTATGAAGGTGGCTTCACCAATGTAATTGTTGAAACTGACTCTAAGAGTGCCGCTGGCTTGTGCCAAGGTGTGATTCAAAACTCTCAGTTTTCCTTTGGGCTTGGCCCAATTAAACCAAAAAAGGGAGTACTGTACATATCAAGCCAAAATTAAAATAAATCAAAATCATTGTCATCTTTGCCAAAATACCCATTATCTAACGGCTATATATTTTTATTCCTTATTTGTTTTTTATTTTGGGTCAAACTCCAGTCTATTTGGAAAAAAACATTGCAATTGAGCAATCAAGGATACTGGGCTTGATATTTCGTCTGAAACTCTTACTATTTCATGCAGAATTACGCATCCTCTGTTCACTAATGATTTGATATTCCGTTGGACATGGGCAAGCACAGTGACAACACAAGCCCCATATGTTGCAACAATAATCAAATGATATTCTTTCTTTTCAAAGCTTGCATACTTGGATTCCCATCCGAATGCTATTTATTTTATTACAAAATCAATCAAAATAAAAATTTGAAGAATTTAATTTTGATGTGTTAATAATGCAAAGTTTGTTTACAACGTCAAATCTAATCATACGTTATCACATAAGCAAAATAAATTTGTCTCACTCCATTACTTCAAAATCATGCATACCAAAAGATTTGATTATATAATATTATTAAAAAATTTTACACCATTGATGCTTTTGAATTAAATCTGAATTTGAATAGTAGGCATGCTAATTAATATATTTGTATCCAAGTTTCTGATAAACAACCATATAATCTCTTATTTTACATTGTTTTTTTTTTTTAATGAATCAAGGGTATCCATCCCCAAAAGCAATGATTAATCCTCTCGAGACGGAAAGCTTATGTACGTGAGTCTTACCTCTTGTCACGAAATCCTCTTCATACTCACCGTCAGAGATCGAACTCCTGACTAGATGTTTAAGGAGCCCTACTAACTACCAACTGTACTAGGTCTCGTGGTTATATTCTTTTCTTTTAGACCAATCATGCTAATGAATACGAAGAGAACTTATTCGAAAAATAGATATTAATGAAATATTAGATATAGTGATAAAAACTGACTAAAAAAATGAATTTGGTACTCTCTGTTATTAAATATGAATAGGGTTGATAGGGTGTGAACCTTACTTGAATAAGGTTCATATCCTATCTAGTGATGAATTGAGTATGACTTAGTATAATATTCCATAAATTATGAGTGTAATAGTTTAAAGTTTTATATCAATGTATTAGAAAATTCATATTTTCACAGCCACGTATCATAAGCCAACAATCCCATACAATAGTAATAAGAATGACCCATATCTTATCACACAAAGTCCAGCAACAAGAAAAGTGGCTTCAAAAAATTGACACCAAACAGTACATTGACTAAGTTTATGTTTAATTTGGGAAAGAAATGAGATTAAAATTACTACAATAATCAATTTTTTTTTAGTACTTCAAAAATTATATTGATAGCAATGAGGTTTGAATCAAGGACCTCATATATAATATCCAAATCACTCACCACTAGATCAATTAAAGTGGCTTAATCAACTATAAGTGTAGTGATTTTTTTTATGTGATGTTTATGTGAAGATCAATTTATATGTGGAGTTAAATTTTTTTTTTGTGTACTTAAAAGTAAATTTAAAGTAGTATGCTTTGTTTGAATTATATAAAAAATTTCTTTTGTATGGAAAATTACTAAAAAGGGTAAACACATAATATTTGATATAGAGGGCTAACTGGGTTAAAAGGTCATAATTTTAAAATAATACATTTTTCTTAGGGAAAAAAGTAATTTATCCCTAAACTTTTGATCCTATGCAATTTAGTCCTTAATTTTTTAAATTGTGCAATGCGACCCCTTATACTCACCAGATGGTACAAAGAAGCCCTTCCATTGCACAGACGTTAAAAGCCACTGTTAAGTTTACATGTACTTCTCACGTGCATACATTATTGGACAAAAATACCGCTTTCTTAACTCCAATCACCAGTCTCTCAACTCACTTATCCTTTTCCTTTTCCCCAATCTCAACTAACACCTCCTTCTTGTTCAAACTGTTTTCCTTTAACCAAAAATCTGACACCCTTTTCCTTTTCTCCTTTTCTCTTTTTTGCTTATCTCTACTTCTCTAGATCTAAACCCCTCTCCCCTCCACCTTGGTTATCCCTACCAGTGAAGACCAGCAAAGAGGGGGGAAGAAGAAGGCTCGCAAGGAACACTTCGGCTGTTGACTAAGCGAGGAACCCGACCGCGTGCTTGAGAGCTACTATCATGCGAAGCACGGTCAACACCACACTGGGACTCGACGCGGTTGCCATCGCTGCAAGGAGTCCCATCACGGTCACCTCCTCCTCTGTGCAAGGGAGTTGCAAGATCACCATCTCCTTTGCGGTGATGTCATCACCATTCTTCTCCTTCTCTATTGTGCCACTACTGGTTGCCGTGCAGGTTGGGGTTTTGCTCAGATGTCTCCTCGTGATTCAGATATCCATCGCAGCTTCTTGGAGCTCCATGTCGCCATTGTTCGTATCCTAGCTTGTTGCTCCGATAAAAGTTTTCGTGACTCAGATTTGTTGGTGCTTTGTGTCGAAGCTGTTGACCACCGTTGCTTGAAGTGCCATCCGCCACTTGTGACTAATGGTCCTTCTGAATCTGGATATGCTTCATGAAGGCATGGATCTACAGCTTGGGAATTTTTTTGTGTTTCAAATGTTTGATTTGTTGAATTTTTTGTGGTGCAAATGAATCTGCTTCTTGATGTTGGTTCTCCTTTTGTTGAATCTGGATTCGACGTTTTTTTTGAACGATTAGGGTTAGGGAATATGGGAGGGTAATTTTATCCAGAAATCATATCACTGATTAGAACATGGGCATTTAATGGGTTAAATAGATGTTTAATAAAAGGACTATTTTGCACAGTTTAAAAACTATAGGGCCTTACGTTGCACAATTTTAAGAGTTAGGGTTTAAATTGCACCAGACATAAAGTTTTGGGGGTAAAATGCATTTAATTATTTTTCTTAAAATGAATAGTTTCATAAATTTTCTCATGATTATAAGTTTTTTTAAGTTAAATTATTTGTTTTTATTATAATTTATTTTGTTATTTTTACCTAACATCCTTAATTTTCAAAAAAATAATTTTTTTCAATTGAAAAGCTATTTTGAGAAATTTTCAAACATGCTACTTCTTCCTCCATCCATAACCATCCTAATGTCAATCAACTACCCTCCCTTTTCTCCTCCAAAATCCTGCCGGCAAGTTGATTAAAAACCTTAAACTCAAGAATATAAAATATAGAAACAATCACAATCAAATAATTCCAATTTTAACCCATCAAAATTTATCTGTCTTTTCTTCCCTCTAATATTTCAAAATCAAATTAACAAAACCCTAAATGAACAAATATAGAAAATTAAATTAAGAGAAAGAAAGATAATAGAAAAGCCAAAGGGCCCACACGAAAAACTATCAACACAAAAACCTAAATAAACCCCATCGACCATCATGCATCCTGCGAACAAAAAAAATGAAATTAGCCAAAAAAATTACAAAATAAAAAAAGAAAAAATAGACACCAAAGCAAGACAAAGGGACTATTTGAAAAGTGCTTTGCAGAATAATTCCCAGTTGTTACAAACAAAAAAGGAAAGAACTTGTTTTATTGGTTATTTTTTCATATTGATTTTAAAAACAAAAAATTGAATTTTGTGTTTTAAAAATAAAAATTAGAAAATAACTGGAAGATGTTTTTGAAATTCTATCTTTTAAAATAATAAAAATACAGTGTCACATTTATAATTAATTGATTTTATTAATTGTTATCCAATTCGATTCTCACATAAATCACATCCTTAAATTTTCAATACATGCCTATCAATAGACAATTGGCAATGCACGATGATTGTTTGAAAATTGGCTCCCAAAACTCATTTTTAAAAATAACAATCCATAGCAAACAAAAAATTTTGTTTTAATTATTTAAAAATTGATTTGAGGGAAAAAAATTATCAAACAATTTTTTTTTGTTCTTCTATTTTTTAAAACTGGATTTAATATTATTTTTAAAATAATTTTAAAAAACACAAAAACAAACAATTCCAAACAACCCTTAAAATATCATGAAGACCGCGGGATGGAAAAAAAGTCAGAGCTGGAATAAAAATTTATTGTCATCTTTAACAAATAAATTAGAGTTAATACTTATTTTAACCCCAACTTTACATTTGAGAGTTATTTTAGTCCCTAACTTTTAAAATAAATTAAATTAGTCATTCACATTATAAAATATGAGTCATGTTGGTCTCTCTGTCCACTTTTATTTAATTTCACCAATTAAATGATGATGTATAATATTAAGTAATATTTTGGTCTTATATCATTTGAAGTAGAATTAAGTTTAAAATGATTCATTTTAGTATTTAAAATTATATAAAATGGGTCATTTAAATCTCCTTTTTAAGTCATAAAATAACTCATTTTATATAATTTTAGACATTAAAATGAGTCAACTTAAACTTAATTATACTTCAGATGATACTTGGTATGCCAAGGTATTACATACCATTGCATATCATCATTTAATTGATAAAATATTAAATAAAAATGTGATGATAAACTAACTTGATTTACGTTTTATAATATCAGATACTAATTTAAACCAATTTTAAAAATTAGAGAATAAAATGGCTCATAAGTGTAAAATTAAGAACTAAAATAAATATTAACTCAACAAATTAAACCCAATCTAACGGCTATATATTTTTACTCCTTTTCTGTTGGAAAAGAAATAATTTGCAATTGAGCAATCAAGATACCGAGCTTGATATTTTGGCTGAAATTCTTTGCATTTCTTGATCTGCAGAATTACGCAAGTTCTGTTCAATAATAAATAATTTGATATTCCGTTGGACAAGGGCAAGCTTAGTGATAAGACAAGCCGAACACGTTGCAACCATAATCAAATGATGTTCTTTCTTTTCAAAGCTTGCATACATGGATTTCCATCCCAATCGCAGGGGTTTTTTACATAAATAAAATAAATTAATGATGATATTACATGAATTTATCATCTGAAATTCGTTTACATGTTTATCCTATTTTTATATAATAGAAATCGATTATAATCGACTTTCTTATGTATGCACTCGCCCACATGGTGACTGATTGCAGCACTAAAGTCGATTATAGTTGACTTCTATATTGAACAAAAATCAACTATTATCGACTTCTGCTCAGTACAAAAGACTATTATAATCGACTTCTCAAATAATCTGATACGTTCTAACATTTACTGAAAGTCAATTATAATTGACTTTAGTATCAATTTCAATCAGCTTCTCAATTATAAATAGAGAGCTCCCGGAACTGCATTTGCATGCTTTCATCGAATCGCGTTTGTGGGATAACTATTGTAAGAAGGAAGTTCAAACCAAGAAAACAAGATAAGTTTACTGGGCAAAAAATACTCATTGTCAATTTTTTTTTTAAGTTTTAAGTACTCTTTTTCACTGAAATTTTTCTATTTCTCTAAACTAATAATCTCACATTTACCAACTAACTTCACTTGTTATTTACTTTGGGACAATGCTCATTTATTCTATTTGAATAATTTTGAATACTAAACAATACAGTAGTAAAATTCAACAGAGAAAGAGAGAGGGGGCAGGGAGAGGAGGTGTTCAAGAGAAATAAAATAATAAAGGTGAATAGATGTTATTTACCCTTATATAATATATTGATTTAATTTTGATACAATATTGGTGTAAAAAAATTTATACATACCCCCTTTCTCTCTTTCTCTGTTGAATTTTACTATTTTATTTTTCTTGACCACCTCCTCTCCCTACCTCATCTCTCTCTTTCTTTGTTGAATTTTACCGCTGTATTATTTAGTATGCAAAATTATTCAAATAGAATGAATGAGCATTGTCCCAAGGTAAATAACAAGTGAAGTTAGTTGGCAAAGGTCAGATTACCAACTTAGAGAAATAGAAAAACTTTAGTGAAAAAAGTACTTAAAAATTAAAAAGAAAAAAATTGATAATGAATATTTCTTACCCAGTAAACTTATCCTGTTTTCTTGGTTTGCACTTCCTTCTTGCAATGGTTATTCCACAAACGTAATTTGATGAAAGCATGCAAATGCAGTTCTTGGAGCTCTCTATTTATAACTGAGGAGTTGACTGAAGTTAATACTGAAGTCGATTATAATATACTTTCAATAGGTGTCAGAACCTGTCAGATTATCTGAGAAGTTGATTATAATAGTCTTCTTTGTTGAACAGAAGTCGATTATAGTTGACTTCTGCTCAACACAGAAGTCAACTATAATCAACTTCTGTGTTGAACAGAAATCAACTATAATCAACTTCAGTGCTGGAATCTGCCACCATATGAGAGTTTCAGATGGTGGATTCATGTATATCACCATCCATTTGTTTTATTTATGTAAAAAACCCCCAATTCCAATGTTATTTATTTAATTACAAATTCAATCAAAATAAAAATTTGAAAAGATTAATTTTGATGGTGCACAATGTAAAACTTCTTCACCACACCATTTAATCCCATATTATCACAATAGTAAAATAAATTTAACTCTCACTATATTACTTGAAAATCATGCACATACAAGAAAATTTGATTAGATGATTGCATAAAAAAAATTACACTCACGACACCTTTGAATTTAATTCAAATTTGAATAATAAGCATAGTAGTTATTAATTTATTTGCAGTTAAAATATACCAATTAATTAATACATTTTTCTAATAAACAGCCCTATAAAATTTATTTTGTATTCTTTTCTTTTAGACCATAATGCTAATATATATCAAGTAGAATATATATATTCGACAAGGTAATACAAAATTGAATAAGAGAAAATGAATCTGGTACTCTCTTTTATCAAACATGAATTTTGGAATTTTGGAATTTAGAATTTGGTTCACAAAGGATGTTCTCTTTGACGAGCAAACTTTAGCGTCAAGAACAAATGCTAGTTAATTAAAGAAAGAAATTTGGCGTGGTAAAAATAAATAAATAAATAGTGGACGAATTAGATGCCACCATAATCTTGCTGAAGAGAAACCCTACCCTTTTCAGTTCTCTATATATAACCCATGCATCTATAATTTTGCCCGTATGAACCCAACCATTCATAGTGATATATGTACAGTTGTACAGTATGAACGGCAACACATTGCTTGGTGGTCTTGTTTTTAAAGTACCCTCTCTCCCTTGCAAAGCAGATATAGATATAGGAGTACCCTCTCTTAGGCTAATGTTTAATGGAACAGAGGTCGAGGAAGACAGCCATGAAGAAGCCATCAGAGAGTCGTGCAAAATGATATACAAGGTAGGTATGTCAACTTGTGAAGTTGTTTTATGGAAGTATTTAGAATTCGTGGGTATACTCTTTCTGATGATTATTATGAGGCGAATAAGTTAGTGATCAAAATCTCTGATGATGGCCATGGATCAGGATCACGCGACTGCGTTCATGTGATGGTGAAAGGAGATAAAGCAGGTATTCTTCATCACCTCATACACCTGCCCTGCATGGAGTTAGGCATTGCGAATAATTTGACTACTTCTGCTACTAATGCATACGGTGTCACTACTGAGACGATTTGTGATATTTATGGGAGTGGAACAAGGAGGATTCTTGTGGTTAGGGAGTGGAAGACAGAGTAAGGAAGAAAGGCCTTACATGGGGACCGTGGCACATTATTATGTTGATGAGGAGAATGGAGAAGATGTTGGCATCTCTGTGGCACTTAAAAAGATTAGATCATGTAATGGCAAAATTGAATTTGATGTGGATGGTCCAGAACAGCACCCCACCGATGCACTGGCTTTCATGATTAAGCAAGTCCTTAAAACTAGGACTTGGAAGCCTGCTTTTTGCCTTCACTGTGCTCATAAATATATCGATCACAGGATATCCGAGACCGAGAGTGAAAGCGACATAGACAATTCTCATGTACCACCGTCTCATGGCTTCAGGGGAAATGGAGGAGGCCTTGTTTCCAACGATGGAAAGTTTAAGGGCAATAATAATGCTAATACCTTTATCAAGAACTTTATTCATGGAAGAAAGCGATAACTTCATGTACTGCTAATAAAGTGTTTTTTTTTTTTTGATATTATGTGTTTGCCCGAATTCTGATGGCCTGAACTTTTAAGTAGAAATGATATTTTGATACTAAAAAAAATAAGTATCTATTTAGATACCCACTTTATAATCATTAAATGTGATTGATGTTAATAATAAATGGAGACCATCATTACATCCAATAGTTATAAAGTGGATGTTTGAATAGACACCCACTTATTAGATGTCAAAATACCATTACCTTACTTTTAAGTATTATACTGTTGAATTATAAAACAAAACATTCTGAGTTTGTACATTATATTCCCATTCTGGGTTCTATCAATTATATATACTTTTCAAACTCCTTTTCTGTTCTCTCTTCATCTCTAAAGTGCTCACAAGCACACCCTAATTAAATCAAGTTTGTGAATGTGACGTTCTTGATCATATCATAAATTTCATTCGTAAACTAATCATAGTTAAAATTTTCAGCAAAGAAATAGGAAGACGATTTTCAAGCATAGTTATTAAATTCGCTGTGCCCTTTGGCTTGGATGATTTAATATGTTCTTTTTTTGGTATAGTAAGGAAAGCAAAACAAAAACAAAGAATTTAACAAGACAGACCCTTCCCACCTTATTAAGAAGCTGTTGTTTCCATGAGGTCAAGCGGGCGTTTATCTTATCAAGCACAGGCTGAAACGTGGACTTTGTAACCCGTCCCTTCACCAAACTCGCACCCAAATATTTACCAATATCATTCGTAAAACGAATTGATGAGAAGTTGTTTAAACTCTCCTTTTTCTGCCTTGGCATTCCTGGAAGCCATAGCTCTACATTTCTCCAAGTTGATCTTCATACCAGACATATCACAAAATTCGGTCATTATATCTAAAACAATACACACCTGTGACTTTTTTCCATTGCAAAATAGCATCACATCATCCGCAAAGAGTAAATGAGTCAAACCAGGTCCCTTCTATTTAAAGAGATAAGTATTTTCTATGTGAAAAAATACTTAAGGTACACCGAAAGCAAAAAAAATTACTTGCTCTGATATATTTATTAATTAACACATAAATTTTGTGAGTCATTATTGTCTTCTCCTCCCCCAATATTTTTAATATAATGGCTAATTTATCAATCAATAAATGGAGCAGAGCAAATATTTTAACTTGCTCTAAGAGCACATAAGAATTTCTCCCTTCTTAGTTTATATTGGAAAATTTTCATTTTTATGTTATGAATTTCTTAAAACTCTTTTTTTTTATCCTTTTGTTTCTAAAAAAATTGAGTTTTGATCTTGGTCCTGAAATTATTTTTATTTGTTTTGATCCAAATATTTTCAAAATTGTTTGCTTTTAGTACCTCAAGTTAGTATATCTTTATTAAATGTTAAACTAGTTGACACAAAGTCATATTATCCAATCATATATGTATTCAATAGTCATAGGGTAGTGTTGTTCTAAGATCAACAAAGTAGATATTTATTGGAATACCCATTTTATAACCATTAAATATGATGAATATTAAGGGTGAATGAGACCGCTTATATCTAATAGTGATAAAGTTGGTGTTCCACTATATGCCTACTTTTTGGATTTTAAAAAAATATTTTTAATAGTCATATGTAATACATCATAATCTTATGTGCCAAAATTTTCACTTAATAACCAATTAAACCTAACCTATTAATGTGTCTTATCATATATAATAACTCATTTTACATTAGAATTTTGGCACATGGTTATGATGTTTGTTATGATCATGATGAGTTATTGATCGAGAAAGATGGTTTATTGGGGAAGGTCCCATGGTTATTTGATATTCCATCTTTTATTGAAATTTTTAGAGTCTAATATCGCCCAAAAACCTTTTAATTAAACCTTTGATGAGTGTTTGTGGCCAATATATCGATGTTTAGAATTAGCAGGTTATTAAACTTGGTTTTTTGGGGTTTATTAAAGTTTAATCATGAGTTGTTGTTGTATTTTATTTCATGAGGGTCAGCGTCGTTTTCATCCTACCTACTGTTGTGACTTTATTGTGGTTCTATCTTAGCTTTTTGATGAATGAGATTGGACTTGAAGAACAGGAAGCATGCATTGTTTCTTCAAAACAAGAAAATATTGCATCTCCTTTTTCGAAGCATGCTGCATTGAAGAATCCTCTCGACTTTGATGCTGGAATGGTTGAGGATGAGTTGGCTAGCATGTTCGATGTTGAAGGAGCATTTTCTTGTTTTAATGCATTGCTACTATGAGCTCCTATAACTTTCTCTTGTGTTTTTGGGTTTGTGTTTTTGTACGAATGTTGTACGCATGTCGTATTCTTGATTTTGGTGTATACCTGTGAACACCTAATTTTGTCCGATTTTTTTTTAAACAATAAAATTCAAAAATTTGCATCTAGTTTACCTCTTTTTATTTCTTACAATTTCATTAATTATTCCTTACAAAAAAAATGAAAATAAAAGTAAAAGAAAAAGGGTAATGAGCTGGCGCCACTCCTTTGTTTTTTTTTTTTTTTTTTTTTTTTTTTTTGAAGATTCACGGACTTGTGTCCGTTTCTTTTCTTTCCCCAAAGCTTCATAGAGATGAGGAAAAAGGAGGAAAAAAATAAAAATAGCATCATCATAGTGTCTTTGAACTTGGCAAGAAGTTAGAGTCTCTTTCGGTAGAGTTGGAAATCCAAGAACAACAATATAGATTGAGAGGGGAATATAGGGAGGGGACCAGAGAGAATTTCCGGAGACACCAAAAAAAATTTTCCAAACACACAGACGGGAGACCTGCAAAGAAATCAGAAGATCCACCAAGAATACAACCCAGAAGAACAAAAATCAGAAGTAGCAGCAGTAGTATAGGTATACACCAGTATCAATTCTAATTTTTTTTTTTTAAAAAAAAAAAAAAAAAAACATACAGTGAGGCCGCGGCCTCCCTTGCTCCGCCGCGGCCTCCCCTCCCTCTTCAAGCATCATCAACATCGAATCATCATCATCACCACCGGCCGCTCCTCCTCCTTCCATCATACTCTTACCAAGCCACCGCACCGGTCATCCTCTCCACCCCCTTCAACCAATCCCCAGCAAACCGAGCAACACCCCGCGAAGCCAAGCTCAGCCGCAACGTCCTCCTACATGGACCACTCCGGATCGGCCCCCTCCGTGCCACATTCATCATCATCATCTTCAGCTTCCAGCCAAGCTTCGATCTCCACTCCCGTAGCCTCCAGCCGCCGGAAACGCCATATCCCCCCACAGCCTCGATCTCGCGGTCTTTCTTGCCCCAGCCACCGCCGCGTGTCTCCCACCGGAGGAAACCGACCGCGCCACTGCTCTCCTTCTCTACCCCATCACCGGTGCGAACAAAAACCACCATCATACCCCAAGCTCAGCCACCGTGGCCATCCACCACTCCGATCTGCACCGCCGCGCACCTCCGCACAACTGCCACCCCTCAGCCGTGTGAAGCCACCACTACCGCCTCATGAACCATCGCCGGCATACATCCTAACCGTGCGAACTGACCCTTTTCCACCCAGCCACCGTGAACCAGGCCGCGAGCAGCACAGCCGCACGGAGCGACCTCTCCCTCTCGCGCTTCCAGATCCTGCCGGTGGACTCCTTTCCTTTCCTCGCGGCGGATCTATCCAGGCATAACCGCGAATCACCGCGTTGTGGCCGCGGCGGCACCGACACCCTTTCACTGTGGTCACCGTCCAGCACCGCCGTGTTGTTCCCTCCCCTTTGCCGACCTCCCTAAGCGCGAACTCAGCCCACCGCGGTCCTTCCCCCCCGCGGCGGTCTTCTCCCCTCACATGCGGAACTCTCTCTCTCTCCCTTCCCCATTCGATTTCTCCCATTCGGACTCTCTCTCTGTGTTTTTTCCTTGTTCCCGTGTCCGTGTATGTGTGTGTTATGAGAGCAAGAGTGCGTGTGTGTGCCGTTAGGTGAGTGTGTATGAGTGCTGTGTGAACGTGTGAGCGTGTGAGTGTGAGCGTGTGAGTGTGAGTGAGTGGGTTAGGGTATGTGTGTGTATACGTGTGGATAACAATGTTTTTATTTTTTTATTAGCTTTTTTTTAAAATTTGGTTATTAAAAATTTGATTTTATTTGGGTTTAGTTTTTTAGTATTCTAGTGAAAATGAATAATGTAGTTTCAAGGCAATTTAATTATGTAAAATAAAATAAAAAGAGTAATTTAATTATTTCTTTGATTTTAAATAAATTTAGTGTTAACATTTTAAAATGATAAAAAAAAAATAGTAATTAGGACTTTTGTTTCTTAGTTTATTTTTTTATGTTTTGTTAAATTGTATATTTACGTTTATGTTTACAAGTTTTTTTTTTTTTTTTTTTTATTAATTTATATTTATACGTTCTGATTGAATTAATGGCTTAATTGTGTTTATTTTTACTTTTTTAGTTTCAATACTCGATGTTTATACGTTTTGATTAAAATTAATTGCGTAATTGTAATATTTTGCGTTTCTAGTTTAATTATTTTACATATTTTGTGTATTTGCATTTGTGAATTACTTATTTAGTTATGCGTTTTGTGTGTAATTATGCTAGGATTTTTTTTTTTTTTTTTTTTTATTTTTTTATTTCTCTTGGTTTAATTATTTTATATGTTTATATATTTTGTTCAACTTAATTATATTTAACTTTGTAAGTTCAGTTAAAATTAGAATTTTGTCTAAAAAGAGATGTAATATCCATTTTGGATTCAAAATAAATATTTGAGTATTTTAATTTATATACTTAATTAATTGATGAATTGTATTGAAAAAGGAGTTAATTTAACCGCGACGGTTCGTTAACTTTAAACTTCAGAATATTTTAGCTGTGACAGCTTGATATTCAAAATCTCATTTCAAAAATAAAGTTAATTTAATCGCGACGATTTGTTAACTTTATGTTTCAGAATATTTTATTGTGATGACTAATATTCTAAAACTCCCTTTTTAAATAAGGTTAAATAACACACCAATATTTTCAAAAGAACTACGTGACTTTGAATTCCCTATTGCATCAAGGGATACGTAGGAGCAGGTAATTCCGATCCCTGTCAAGTCAAAATTAACTTTTCATAATTTAATTCATTTATAATTTTTTTTTTCCTAATATTTCCTATGCTATTTGTGTATTTTATTGTTTTCCCTAATAATTCTGTTTCAAAATATTTTATCTGACTCTTGTTATTATAGATAAAAGAGTTAATTTACCGTGACGAACATTGTTAACTCGATATTTCGGTCATTTGAGTTGTGACAGCTTAATGACTCGAAAATTCTCTCAAAAATATTTATTCTTCTTTTATTTTCTTTATAAAAAATAAAAAAATCAATTTTCTTCTTTTCTCTCATTTGTGAATATTTGTAATTTATATACTTGTTTTCAATTTAAATTTGCTCATTTATTTCAATTGTCTTGAAACAGAAAATAAATGTTTGAAAAAGGTTATTTATTTAGTTTGCACAGTTAATTAAAGGTACCGTCCAAGGACGGGTGTATTAGGGGTGCGCGGGATTATATTCCTGCCCTTCCCTATGCATAACCGACTCCCGAACTCAAACTGGTTTCAAAGATCATTGTTTTAAAAAATGGGTTTTTCCAACGTTTTCCCAATTTTAAATAAACTTGGTGGCGACTCCAATTTTTTTTTAAACAAAAATTCTCTCTCTTTTTCGCCGTTCCCCGTCGCGATCCCGGTTGCGACAGATGGCGACTCCACTGGGGAGTTCCAAGAGAGTCAAGCCTGTTTTAGTTAGTTGTGCAAATTAAATATGACCTTTTTGATGTTTGTTTTTCTTTTCTTAGTGTACTTTGTCTGATGTTTTCTTTCTTTATACTTTGTCTCTTTACAGAATTTTGCATTTCATGTGTTTAATTGTTTTATTTGTGAAAACCTTAGGATAGATGACTGTTGTTGGATGTTGTACATGTTGTTTGTGTCGTTTTGCAGGTATTAGTCATGGGTAGGTTTAGGATTTCAGGTTTGTATGCTCTCTTCACACACAACACTTACACGTTAATCACACACGAGCGGGGCCCTATACCCGGGTCTGAGTGCAACTTGAGATAGGTAAGAGATTGTGTAGCAGTAGCCATTTTGGATGTTCATCCTGTTTGGTTATCGCGAAAATCTCATCTAGAGTGTGATTCTTTCATGAATGCCCTACATCTAGCGGTTCACCTGCTGTTGTGGGTAACATTCTGAAATGAGCCTTAACTCTAGAGACCATAGAATTCTGAGAATATAGACCCACCCAATGAAAGTATTCACAAGGTAGAACGACCATAGGACCATAGATTTAACCTCCAGAATTTACCTCACATAGGACACAAAGAGAGTGTGCATTTTTTTTACTCCTTTCTTTGTACATATTTTCTTATCATCGTTTCTTTATGCATATTTTCTGTTCATTTCCTAATTTGTTTACTTTTCCTTCTTTCATTTAAATCTTTTTTTTCTTTCTATTATGGCAGGGTTGTTAGAAAGTTGAACTGAAATCTTATTGTGAGTATTTTTGTAAAATGGAAACGAATATGAGACCAGACAGTCAGAAAGGTGAAAAGTTGAAAAGAACTATACGTCTCAAAGCCAAGACACCCGACACTAAAAGTCTGAGATCTTTGGGTCAGTTGCTGAAGTTACCACAACGCCTGTCTCTCACCAGAAGATATGGAAAGATCTTGAATCTCTTAGAAGTGGACGAACAGGAAGAAGCAATCACAGCACTGGCACAGTACTATGATCCTCCACTTCGATGTTTCACTTTTCAAGACTTCCAGTTAGCACCGACCATTGAAGAATTTGAGAAGATCCTGGGGTTACCATTAGAAGGAGAAAAACCCTATCATTATCAAGGCCATTATCCTTCTTTACAAACCCTATCAACTGTCCTAAGGGTAAGCGTAAAGAACCTGCATGAAGCACAGAAATGTAGGAACGGGACTTATGGATTCTCAAGAGATTACCTGGAAGAGCACATGCACCATCTGGTACAAACAGAAGATTGGGGTACTTTTGCAGATGTACTGGCCCTCACCATCTATGGCACTGTCTTGTTTAGAACATTGAAGGCCTTGTAGACTTTGCGGCTATTGACGTGTTCCTTGCTCGCAAGTTCCATGGTCATAATCCCGTTCCAGCTCTCCTGGCAGATGTTTATTGTACTCTGAACTTTTGCCATGAGAGAAATGGTAAGAGAATGTCTTTGTTTACCGATGCTATATGTGTGGGTTACTTCGCACATATTCCAAAGGAATTACAAGGCGCCTTGTCCGATTGAAGACCTGCGAATGTATAACATCAAGAAGAAGAATGGACAAGAGTGGGCTCAAGACCTAGCCGGATTGGATGAAAAGATGATACGATGGTATCCTTGGAGGGATGATGATCAAACTCTGATTTGTCAGTGCGGAAGCTTTCCAAATGTACCTCTCATGGGTACCCGAGGATGCATAAACTACAATCCTGTCTTGGTGTTACGCCAACTCGGCTATCCCATGATGGGACCTCCTTCTGAAGCTACAAGACTCCAAAGACACTGACATATTCCAGAAAATCCGGTCCGCCTGGAACAAGGTTGTCAAGAAAGGAAAAGAACTGGGAGTTAGGAGTTGTGCTGTGAAAGAGAGTTATCATCAATGGGTAAAAAACAGGGCTCAAGAGGTCAAGCTGCCCTTCAAGGTCGTAGCTGTTATTCCTCTGGACAATGCATCAACTTGGGGTTTCCATGAAAATGAAGAAATCAAAGAAGTGAAGGAGAAATTAGACAAGGTTGAACAAGAAAAGATGCAAGTAGAAGCTGAGTTGAAAAGCGTCCATCATAACTACAGGAAGTTAAAGCGAGAAAATACTGAAAAGGATCAAGCTCTAGAAAGAACAAGCAAGAAGCTGAAGATGGGGCATGAACACATGATGAAGACTAAGGAATGCCTCAAAGCTGCCAACAAAGAGCTTGGACTTCGGAGGCAAGAGCGTGACAAAGCGCTAGCCGAAAATCAACAGCTGAAGGATCTACTTCGAAAGGCTAAAATTGCTGAAGAAACTGCGCTAAGAGGTGAAGAACAAATGAAACAACAAGTGGAAGAATTGAACAATGAATACCAAAGGAAGATTGAAGAGCTAAGTCAACACATGAATGATGAGATCATGGAATATCAAGTTGCACTGAAAGAAGAAAAGGAAAGAGTTGCAAGTTTGGATTCTGAAATACAACATCAAAACCACATTATTCATGAGCTGAAGACTCGCTTCTCAAACTTGGCAGGGTTGGCTAACGCAGCTATAGAAGATGTTCCAAGCTATTTAGGATTGGCTGAGCAAGGAATAATCCCTTTCAAGACACCAATCGAGATTTGTAATTTTGTTGACTATTGTAAAGACTTGATTGGAAGAATGAAGCAAATGATTACTGAGAGATTTTGAGGAAGGCATTTGTGGCTTTACAATGTATTCTCTTTTGTTGTTGTGAGAATCAATGTAAGAAGGATGATGGTTGTAATATGCCTTCATGAATAAAAGAATCTTTGTTTCTCTGTATTGTGTTGGTCTCGTAGCAATGTCCATGACTTAGTACTTTTGAACGAGACGTTCTGAGGAACAGTTATCATCAAAGATACTCACATCAAGACTCAGTTCGATCAATGATTTCTAACAAATAGCTATGTTTTGTCTTTTTCCTTTTCACTAAAGTTTGTTTTTAATAGGTAAAAATCCATCACAATTGGGCGCCCAAGGAAAACCGATACCGATCAAACTCGAGTTCACAATACCAGAGCCCGGACCAAAATGGCTGGAGGGAATGGTGACGCAGAAAGGAGTATTCCAATCACAACTACTTCTGGAGTAGGAAGAAATCTGAGCGATGAAGTTGATGCGGTGAGAGGAAAACTCAATGAACTATCAAACAACCAAGGAAGATTAGAGGATATGATGCGGGCCATACAAGAATCACTTAACCTATTGGGAGCTCATTCGGCAAATGTGCAACCAAATACCACGACGCTGGGTATGCCTGTGATACCGAGTGCAGCTCTAAATGTCACTGTAGGGATGAATGATATGGGTGAAATCCCGAATAACGCCCATGGGCAACCACCGCCCGCGATACCATTGGTAATCCCTATTGGAGAAGGTTATCGTTCCTTGGAAAATGTGCAAACTCATGAGCATGGGCATATTACCCCTGTCTGGGAACAACCTCGTGTGGTCATCCAGAAGCAGCCATCTTCCTCAGAGAATAGTCGTGCAGAGGCAGAAAAAGGAAAGTTCAAAGAGGAATGGATGGAGAAGATTCAAGAGCAGATTCGGGCTATTCAAGGACCTAGCCCCTATGGGTATGTGGAGGTTGAACAACTCTGTCCTTCTCGATGTAGTAATCCCTAGGGACTTTAAGGTTCCTGACTTCTCAAAGTATGATGGAACGGGTAATCCTCTGTTTCACTTGAAGAGTTATTGTACTAAGATGGCGATATGGTCAAAGGATGAAAAATTTCTCATCAACTTCTTCCATGAAAGCTTGACCGGACCTGCTCTGGAGTGGTACATTCAACTAGATCACTCAAAGATTTTTAGCTGGAGAGAATTGGCAGATCTGTTCATGAGCCAATACAAGTTCAATCTTGAGGTAGCACCTACACGGGAGCAGTTAAGTTCTATGCAGAAGAAGAAAGATGAGTCATTCAAGCAATACGCTCAAAGGTGGAGAGCCTTGGCTGCTCAAGTTCAACCGCCACTCATCCCAACGGAAATGTGTTCCTATTTCTTGGGAACCTTGGGATCCCCTTATATCGGAGCGATGGCAGGAGCAGCATATAAGGATTTCTCTGAGTTAATAACTGCTGGAGAAAGGATTGAGAGCTTGGCTAAGGCTGGCAAACTTCCCATGAACAATGAAGACACAAGAAAAAGTTTCCCGCCCAAGAAGAAAGAGACAGATGTGAATTATATCCATGGTTCGCAATCCTTCGTCCCGAGGTATGCATCAACACGTCCACAACCCCAGATGACTTCACACCAAACCCCTGTCCCCCGTTACCCATCTACCTCAAACACTACCCCGTACCATCAGCCTCAAGTTAATAACCTTCACATACGGCCATACCAGCCAGCACGTCCCACATATCCTACCATACACTACCAGACTTACCCAAATACTCCGACACCCCGACCAAATTTTCAAAGTCAAAATCGAAACCGATTCCCTAATCTTCCACCTTTCCCAAAGCTATCTATTTCGAATGCTGACCTCTTCCAAAGATTAGTTGATACCCATCGATTGCGACCTATCCTCTACGCCCATTAGACCCACCATACCCAACTTGGTACAACCCGAACCTTACTTGTAAATACCACATGGACATAGCAGGACATTCCATTGAAGATTGTGAAGGGTTCAAGACCATGATGAGGAAGCTAATTGCTTGCGGGAGGCTAGACTTTCAAGAAGATTCAAAACCGGATATTGTTAACAACCCGATCCCAAAACACGAAGGAGGAAGTCGTGTGAATGCCTTGGAGGTGGAAGAACCTCTAGTTAAGAAAGTTCTGAATCTTCAAACACCAATGGAGGAAGTGTTCAATGGCTTGAAGGAGGCTGGGTATCATACCACAGCATCTGCATCCATGATGAAAGAGAATGAGAAAGGTGACATAAGGTCGAGCTGCATATACCACTCTGGAGGTTTTGGTCATGGCATAGAAAGTTGTTGGGATTTCAAAGCTCGAGTACAAGAATTACTCGACCTAGGCGTGATTCAAGCAAAAAAGATGTCAAATTTTCCTGAAGAGGTGAATGTGATCGATCGCTTCGTACTCCGTGTCCCTCCACTGAATCGAGCTCCGAAACCAAAGAAAGTGGTGATCACCGTGAGGAGACCAGCACCATTCAGTTACGAGGATACACATGCTGTCCCTTGGAACTATGAAACTGATGTGGAGACAATCGGAGACATAGGAGAAACCTCGAAAGCCCAAACGGGTGAAGTGGTAGCGGAGGTAAAAGGAATAACAAGAAGTGGAAGAATTTATGGGCCCGGAGAGCTGGAAAAAGGAAAGTTCGTCGAAGAAGTGAACGTGGGAAAGGGTTTTGGTGCAGATAGAAAAGAAAGAGAAGAAAATGAAGAAGAGGAGTTCCTGAAGATCATGAAACAAAGTGAGTACGACATACTGGAGCAATTGAAAAAGACTCCTGCTAGAATCTCCCTGTTGTCACTGATTTTGTCATCTGAATCTCATCAAAGGCCAGTGCTAAAGGTCTTGAAGGATGCTTATGTGAAACCGGATGTCTCACTGGAGAATATGGTGAATATGGTGGATCCGGTAAAGCGTGTTAATATGATCACTTTCTCAAATGAAGAGATTGTATCACAGGCCAACCCACGAGCACTATATATAACCCTCAAATGCAAAGGCTATATAGTGCCTAAGGTTCTCATTGACGGAGGGTCAGGATTAAATGTCTTGCCAGCATCAACTTTGAGCTACTTGTCAATGGGCAAAGACGACATCTCACCACAAATGATGATCGTAAGAGCTTTTGATGGAGCGAAGAAAAACATCCTAGGGGAAATAATGCTACCATTGGAAATCGGCCGAGCCAAGTTGAGGTCTTATTCCAAGTGATGGAGATTGAGTCGATTACAATATCTTCTTTGGGAAGACCATGGATTAACAATGTTGGTGCTGTTCCTTCAACCTTGCATCAAAAGGTCAAATACATTGAAAATGATTCAGTCATTACAATCCATGGAGAGAAGGAAATCATTGTATCTAAAGCTGTCTCACTTCCATATGTTGAAAATGTGGAGTTAGTGGAAAGCGACTTATGGCACGATCACGGAGGTAGTAGGACTGAAGCAAGAACAGAATGAGTTCCCAAGGCAAGATGTCAATCAGGTAGTGGCTCATATCATGACCAAAAATGGTTATCTGCACGGCAAAGGGCTGGGACCACGGTTGCAGGGTATCAAAACACCTCTATCTATCTCAGGGAAACCTAACCGATTTGGTTTAGGATATGAGGCATCATTGGAGGAGCAGATCAAGACCATAGCTCTTGAACCAAAGAAACCCAATGAGAAGTTGAAGCAGATCCCTCATCTGAAAGAGACCTTTCCTTACCCGGCTGAAATAATTGTGGCTGAAGAAAGTTATGAAGTTAGCTGTTGTTCAACCATCAATATAGTGGATGTCGAGAAGCCTGAAGAATACAACAATGCTTGTGCTGTCAACCACAATGAGATGCTGATGAATTGGACAGCCGAACCAATGATTGATGTTGTTACTTCAAAGTAATCATTTGGGATTGTATTGATTGTATTTGCTTTTATGTATGCTACTTTGAGACATCATTTGAATAAACTTGCATGTTTATCCAGCATTTTTTCTCTTTGCCATCCGTTGTTCTTTTTCTTTATCATTATTTCCTCAAACCATTAATTTGTGTCTTTTATTAGTATTTTACCCATTATTTGTCTTGGCATTCCAACCCACCACAATTACTTTCCAGGGATTTAAGTATAAGAGTCTTGCCACATGAAAGGGATTTTGAAGGCCGATCAATCGATTCTCTTACTGCACTTGATTGTGATAGCTATGAGTCTGAAGAAGATGAAGAAACTGTTGAAAGATTCTCAGGGTTACTAGAACACATGGACAAAGGATTTGACTTAGACAATGAAGTGGTCGAAGTAATTAACATGGGCACCGAAGAAGAGAGGAAAGAGCTGAAAATAGTGAAAAATCCTGAGCGAACAGAAATGATCGCCTTGTTCGAAGAATATCTGGATATTTTTGCATGGTCTTATCATGATATGCCAGGATTGGATCCAGAGATTGCTTCACACAAGATCCCTTTGTACTCAGAAGCTGAGCCGAAAAAGCAAAAGTTGAGGAGAATGCGGCCCGACATGTCGCTAAAGATAAAAGAAGAGGTGACTAAACAGCTAGAGGCCGGGTTTCTAGAGGTGTCAAGACATACAGATTGGGTGGCCAACGTCGTGCCTGTGCCTAAAAAGGATGGGAAGGTTAGGATGTGTGTTGATTATCGGGACCTGAATAAAGCTAGCCCGAAAGATGACTTCCCACTCCCTCACATTGATGTCCTTGTTGATAATACGGCCAAGAATCATCGATTTTCATTTATGGACGGATACTCCGGGTACAATCAGATTCTCATGGACGTTCATGACAAAGGAAAAACTACGTTCATAACTCCGTGGGGAACATTTTGCTACGATCATGCCGTTCGGGTTGAAGAATGCTGGTGCCACTTACCAACGTGCTATGGTTGCATTGTTCCATGACATGATGCACAAAGAAATTGAAGTATATGTTGATGACATGGTCGCTAAGTCTAAAGAGGGAGAAAGTCATGTGGCAGTCTTGCGAAAGCTGTTTGAAAGGCTCAGAAGATACAAGTTGCGATTGAATCCGAATAAATGCATCTTTGGAGCTTCCACAGGTAAAGTGCGGGATTCATTGTCAGCAGAGAAGGGATAAGGGTTGATCCGGATAAGGTGAAGGCTATACAAGAAATGCCAGCTCCCCGAACTGAAAAGGAAGTAAGAAGTTTTCTTGGGAGGCTCAACTACATTGCTAGATTCATTGCAAATTTGACTAGTACTTGTGAGCCTATATTCAAGTTGCTGCGAAAACATCAACCTGGAAAATGGAATGAAGAATGCCAAGAAGCCTTTGACAAAATAAAGGCTTATTTAATGAAACCTCCAGTTTTGATTCCTCCTACGCCAGGCCGTCCTTTAATACTGTATCTTACAGTGTTACCTACTTCACTCGGGGCAATGTTGGGGCAATATGATGAATCTGGAAAGAAAGAACAGGCCATTTACTATTTGAGCAAGAAGTTTAATGAATGCGAATCCCGTTATCTGGCAATTGAAAGGACTTGTTGTGCATTAGTATGGGCTTCCAAGAGACTGAGGCAGTACATGTTATACTACACAACTTGGCTGATTTCTCGAATGGATCCGTTAAAGTACATATTTGATAGTCCTCATGTGTCATTGAGAATGTCAAAATGGCAAGTAATGCTGTCTGAGTTTGATATCAAATATGTCACTCAAAAGTCCATCAAAGGAAGTGCAATTGCTGATCATCTAGCTGAAAACCCTATGGAAGGTGTACAACCCACTGTGCTTGAATTCCCCGATGACGAGGTATTGGCACTAGAAAGAGAAGATGAGGAAGAGGGGAATGTGTGGAAGATGTACTTTGACGGAGCAGCCAATATGAATGGATGTGGAATCGGAGCTGTAGTTGTCTCACCAGCTGGGAAGCAGTACCCAGTTTCCATCAAATTAGACTTTGAATGTACCAACAACATGGCAGAATACGAAGCATGTGCAAATGGTTTGCAAGTTGCGATTGACTTGGGAATCAAAGAACTAAAGGTGTTTGGAGACTCTGCGCTCATAATTTACCAAGTTAATGGAGAATGGCGCACGAAAGATCCAAAACTGGTACCTTATCAGAAGCATTTGTCTCAGTTAATTGAGCGCTTTGATGATATATCATTCTCTCATTTAACTCGGGACAAGAACCAGTTTGCGGATGCTTTAGCGACTTTGGCCGTGATGACTAACTTGGAGGTCCATGCTAATGTTCAACCCATCCATGTAGAGATGCAAGTCGAACCGGTGTATTGTGACAATGTGGAGATTGAGCCGGACGGCCAACCATGGTATCATGATATCAAACAGTATATTCAAAGAGGAGAATACCCAGCAGATGCAAATGAGGTGGATAAGAAGACAATTCGAAGACTGGCCATGGCCTTTTTCCTGAATGGTGAAGTTCTCTACAAGAGGAACTATGACACGACTCTTCTCAGGTGTGTAGATGCTCATGAAGCTCGAATAATTATGATTGAAGTTCATGAAGGGATCTGCGGAACTCATGCCAATGGACATATGATGGCTCGCAAAATCTTAAGAAGTGGTTATTACTGGTCCACTATGGAGAATGACTGTATCAATTATGTTCGGAAGTGCCACAAATGCCAAATATATACAGACCGAGTCAATGCTCCCAGGTTGATTGCATAGCATGGTGTCTCCTTGGCCTTTCGATGTGGGGCATGGATGTTATCGGCCCGGTTAATCCTAAAGCATCTAATGGTCATCGTTTCATCTTGGTGGCAATAGATTATTTCACTAAATGGGTGGAAGCTGCTTCATATACCAACATCACACAGAAGGTGTTTCTCAGATTTATCAAAAAGGACATCATCTGCAGATACGGGATTCCAGAAAGGATCATTACAGACAATGCTCCTAACCTCAATGGTGCCCAGATTCAGAAATTCTTTGAGACTTTCAAGATCAAGCATCATAACTCAGCTCCTTACAGACCTCAAATGAATGGTGCGGTTGAGGCTGCGAATAAGAATATCAAGAAAATCATTGCCAAAATGGTGGTGAATTACAAAGACTGGCATGAAATGCTGCCATATGCTTTGCATGCGTATCGTACCAACATACGATCCAGCACAGGGGCAACTCCTTTCTCATTGGTATATGGAATGGAAGCCGTATCTCCTATAGAGGTTGAAATCCCTTCGCTCAGAGTTTTGATGGAAGCTGAGCTAGAAGAATCTGAATGGGTGAAAGCTCGATATGAGCAATTGAACATGATCGAAGAGAAAAGGCTTGCAGCCATTTGCCACGGCCAGTTGTATCAAAGCAGAATGGCTAAGGCTTTTAATAAGAAAGTCCGCCCTAGAGAGTTTCATCCAGGAGATTTGGTTCTGAAGAAAATTCTCCCTAATCAAGAGGACACACGGGGAAAGTGGGCTCCGAGTTACGAAGGTCCTTACATTGTCAAGCATGCATTCTCAGGTGGAGCATTGATTTTGCAAAACATGGAGGGACGAGAATTGCCTAAACCAATCAACAGTGATGCGGTCAAAAGATTTTACGCTTGAAAAGATGCTTAAAAAAGCCCGTTAGGTCGAAAACTCGAAAGAGCGACCTAAGCAAAAGTTAGGGCAAAGCAGAAAGAAAAAGCCCGTTAGGCCGAAAACTCGAAGGAGCGACCTAAGCAAAAATTAGGGCAAAACAGCAAAACAAAGGAGCTCGCTAGGTTGAAAACTCGAAAGAGCGGCCTAGGCAAAAATTAGAGCAGAAAAAGATAAGCATCTTCGCTGTCAGCTGAAACTGGGGCAATTTTCGATAATCCAGCAAGTCAAGCGGATAGGGGCTGAAACTGGGGCAATTTTAAAGGGAATTTGAAGACATGTTGTCAGATGTTGTGGCTATGGTGATCAACTCGCTTTAAGAAATCGATTGATTGAGCCACCAAGAACCTAAACTGGGGCAAAATTTTGTGTCTCCCAAAATTTTATCTTCGCATTTATGTTGTTCAAAACATTTTGTCATCTAATATACCAAACAATAAAAATGTCCATTCAGTTGATCCCTTCACCTTCTCTTTGAATGCATGTTTACTCATAATGTCTCAAGTGGGATAAATTTAAGCTTCAATTACGCAATCTAGCAGTGTTTACAGCAATACATCAATGACTAGCATCATAATCCAGAAACTGCAGCTAAGCTTGACAGAAAAGTAATCAACCTTCTGAAAAAGGAAATAGGAGGAGAATAAAAATGAGCAAGGTCACAGAAGAAATGAAAGTCTTGGTTGAGCCAGAAGGTCCAATGCTAAGATTATGAGTTTGATCGGTTAAAGTTCTCCTCGAGGTTTGCTCAATTGGTTTATGGTTAGTTTTTCAATATTGTATGAACTGAAGATGGATAATTCAAAGCTTTTTACATATGATTTGAAAAATGAAAAAGGATTGTTTTCTTTTCCAATTTACATTTCCAGTCGGCCTCAGTTGCCAATTTACATTTTCAGCTGGCCTCAGTTGCCAATTTACTTTCAGTCGGCCTCAGTTGCCAATTTACATTTCAAGTCGGCCTCGGATGCCAATTTACATTTCCAGTCGGCCTCAGCTGCCAATTTACATTTCCAGTCGGCCTCAGCTGCCAATTTACATTTTCAAGTCAGCCTCAGCTGCCAGTTTACATTTTCAAGTCGGCCTCAGATGCCAATTTACATTTCCAGTCGGCCTCAGTTGCCAATTTACATTTTCAACTGGCCTCAGATGCCAATTTACATTTTCAGTCGGCCTTAGTTGCCAATTTACATTTCAAGTCGGCCTTAGATGCCAAGTTTATATTTCAAGTCGGCCTCAGTTGCCAATTTACATTTTCAGTCGGCCTCAGATGCCAATTTACATTTCCAGTCGGCCTCAGATGCCAATTTACATTTCAGTCGGCCTCAGTTGCCAATTTACATTTTCAGCTGGCCTCAGATGCCAATTTACATTTCCAGTCGGCCTCAGTTGCCAATTTACATTTCAGTCGGCCTCAGTTGCCAATTTACATTTTCAGTCGGCCTCAGATGCCAATTTACATTTCCAGTCGGCCTCAGATGCCAATTTACATTTCAGCCGGCCTCAGATGCCAATTTACATTTCAAGTCAGCCTCAGATGCCAATTTACTTTTCAAGTCGCCCTCATATGCCAATTTACATTTTCAATCGGCCTCAGTTGCCAGTTTAATTTCCAATTGACCTCAGATTGTCATTTTACATTTCCAGTCAACCCTTTATTGGTTTTTAAATTCCAGTCAGTACCATTTGCTTTAGATTCTTGCTTACTTGTGCATTTGCGTTTGACTTTCTCATATGTGCATATTATTTTTGCTGTTTAGATTCAGATTGTTTTCCATGCATTTATCGTACAAAATCAATGTTCATGTCTTTATTCATTCTTTATGAAGAAAATATAAAACTTAAGTTTCATATTCTTTCATAAGAAATGAATAAAGAGGGGCAACTGTGAACACCTAATTTTGTCCGATTTTTTTTTAAACAATAAAATTCAAAAATTTGCATCTAGTTTACCTCTTTTTATTTCTTACAATTTCATTAATTATTCCTTACAAAAAAAATGAAAATAAAAGTAAAAGAAAAAGGGTAATGAGCTGGCGCCACTCCTTTGTTTTTTTTTTTTTTTTTTTGTTGAAGATTCACGGACTTGTGTCCGTTTCTTTTCTTTCCCCAAAGCTTCATAGAGATGAGGAAAAAGGAGGAAAAAAATAAAAATAGCATCATCATAGTGTCTTTGAACTTGGCAAGAAGTTAGAGTCTCTTTCGGTAGAGTTGGAAATCCAAGAACAACAATATAGATTGAGAGGGGAATATAGGGAGGGGACCAGAGAGAATTTCCGGAGACACCAAAAAAAATTTTCCAAACACACAGACGGGAGACCTGCAAAGAAATCAGAAGATCCAGTCCAGTAATACAACCCAGAAGAACAAAAATCAGAAGTAGCAGCAGTAGTATAGGTATACACCAGTATCAATTCTAATTTTTTTTTTTTAAAAAAAAAAAAAAAAAACATACAGTGAGGCCGCGGCCTCCCTTGCTCCGCCGCGGCCTCCCCTCCCTCTTCAAGCATCATCAACATCGAATCATCATCATCACCACCGGCCGCTCCTCCTCCTTCCATCATACTCTTACCAAGCCACACTTGCAGGTCATCCTCTCCACCCCCTTCAACCAATCCCCAGCAAACCGAGCAACACCCCGCGAAGCCAAGCTCAGCCGCAACGTCCTCCTACATGGACCACTCCGGATCGGCCCCCTCCGTGCCACATTCATCATCATCATCTTCAGCTTCCAGCCAAGCTTCGATCTCCACTCCCGTAGCCTCCAGCCGCCGGAAACGCCATATCCCCCCACAGCCTCGATCTCGCGGTCTTTCTTGCCCCAGCCACCGCCGCGTGTCTCCCACCGGAGGAAACCGACCGCGCCACTGCTCTCCTTCTCTACCCCATCACCGGTGCGAACAAAAACCACCATCATACCCCAAGCTCAGCCACCGTGGCCATCCACCACTCCGATCTGCACCGCCGCGCACCTCCGCACAACTGCCACCCCTCAGCCGTGTGAAGCCACCACTACCGCCTCATGAACCATCGCCGGCATACATCCTAACCGTGCGACCGACCTTTTCCACCCAGCCACCGTGAACCAGGCCGCGAGCAGCACAGCCGCACGGAGCGACCTCTCCCTCTCGCGCTTCCAGATCCTGCCGGTGGACTCCTTTCCTTTCCTCGCGGCGGATCTATCCAGGCATAACCGCGAATCACCGCGTTGTGGCCGCGGCGGCTGCAAACACTTTCACTGCGTGGTCACCGCCCGAAGACGCCGTGTTGTTCCCTCCCCTTTGCCGACCTCCCTAAGCGCGAACTCAGCCCACCGCGGTCCTTCCCCCCGCGGCGGTCTTCTCCCCTCACATGCGGAACTCTCTCTCTCTCCCTTCCCCATTCGATTTCTCCCATTCGGACTCTCTCTCTGTGTTTTTTCCTTGTTCCCGTGTCCGTGTATGTGTGTGTTATGAGAGCAAGAGTGCGTGTGTGTGCCGTTAGGTGAGTGTGTATGAGTCTTTGTGTGAGCGTGTGGCGTGTGAGTGTGAGCGTGTGAGTGTGAGTGAGTGGGTTAGGGTATGTGTGTGTATACGTGTGGATAACAATGTTTTTATTTTTTTATTAGCTTTTTTTAAAATTTGGTTATTAAAAATTTGATTTTATTTGGGTTTAGTTTTTTAGTATTCTAGTGAAAATGAATAATGTAGTTTCAAGGCAATTTAATTATGTAAAATAAAATAAAAAGAGTAATTTAATTATTTCTTTGATTTTAAATAAATTTAGTGTTAACATTTTAAAATGATAAAAAAAAAATAGTAATTAGGACTTTTGTTTCTTAGTTTATTTTTTTATGTTTTGTTAAATTGTATATTTACGTTTATGTTTACAAGTTTTTTTTTTTTTTTTTTTTTTTTTATTAATTTATATTTATACGTTCTGATTGAATTAATGGCTTAATTGTGTTTATTTTTACTTTTTTAGTTTCAATACTCGATGTTTATACGTTTTGATTAAAATTAATTGCGTAATTGTAATATTTTGCGTTTCTAGTTTAATTATTTTACATATTTTGTGTATTTGCATTTGTGAATTACTTATTTAGTTATGCGTTTTGTGTGTAATTATGCTAGGATTTTTTTTTTTTTTTTTTTTTTTATTTCTCTTGGTTTAATTATTTTATATGTTTATATATTTTGTTCAACTTAATTATATTTAACTTTGTAAGTTCCCGTTAAAATTAGAATTTTGTCTAAAAAGAGATGTAATATCCATTTTGGATTCAAAATAAATATTTGAGTATTTTAATTTATATACTTAATTAATTGATGAATTGTATTGAAAAAGGAGTTAATTTAACCGCGACGGTTCGTTAACTTTAAACTTCAGAATATTTTAGCTGTGACAGCTTGATATTCAAAATCTCATTTCAAAAATAAAGTTAATTTAATCGCGACGATTTGTTAACTTTATGTTTGAAATATTTTAATTGTGGCGAACTAATATTCTAAAACTCCCTTTTTAAATAAGGTTAAATAACACACCAATATTTTCAAAAGAACTACGTGACTTTGAATTCTATTGCATCAAGGGATACGTAGGAGAAGAAAATAACGATCCCTGTCAAGTCAAAATTAACTTTTCATAATTTAATTCATTTATAATTTTTTTTTTCTCCTAATATTTCCTATGCTATTTGTGTATTTTATTGTTTTCCCTAATAATTGCTTTTCAAAATATTTTATCTGACTCTTGTTATTATAGATAAAAGAGTTAATTTACCCGTGACGGCTTGTTAACTCGATATTTCGGTCATTTGAGTTGTGACAGCTTAATGACTCGAAAATTCTCTCAAAAATATTTATTCTTCTTTTATTTTCTTTATAAAAAATAAAAAAATCAATTTTCTTCTTTTCTCTCATTTGTGAATATTTGTAATTTATATACTTGTTTTCAATTTAAATTTGCTCATTTATTTCAATTGTCTTGAAACAGAAAATAAATGTTTGAAAAAGGTTATTTATTTAGTTTGTGATTAATTAAAGTGCCGTCAGGGCCAGTGTATTAGGGGTGCGCGGGATTATATTCCTGCCCTTCCCTATGCATAACCGACTCCCGAACTCAAACTGGTTTCAAAGATCATTGTTTTAAAAAATGGGTTTTTCCAACGTTTTCCCAATTTTAAATAAACTTGGTGGCGACTCCAATTTTTTTTTAAACAAAAATTCTCTCTCTTTTTCGCCGTTCCCCGTCGCGATCCCGGTTGCGACAATACCTTTTTGCTAGTCTCTTTGAAAGTTTAGCGCTATATAGTTATTTTTATATGATAAAATTATTAAAATGAATATAAAATGATTTGTCTATATTATTTGCAATTAATTTATATGCAATTTTCTAATAAATATCCATTCTATAATCTCTTATTTTATATTGTTTCTTTTAGGCCAATGCTAAGATATCAAGAGAATATTAGATACAGTAATACTAGATTAAGAAAAAAGGCATCTGGTACTCTCCTTTAATTTTCTCAAACATGGAATTGAATTTTGGAATCTAAAATTTGATTCTCAAAGGAGGATCGATCTCTATCTACTATTCAAAGTTTGATCCACAAAGGAGTTTCTCTTTGATGAGTAAACTTTAGCATCTTGAACAAATGCTAGTCAAAGAAAGAGAAATTCATTGTGGTAAAAACAAAATAAATAATGGAGGAATTAAATGCCACCATATATAGCACTGCGGAAGAGAAACGCTACCCTTTTAACCTGTGCATCTATCTAATTCTGTCACACACACACACACATATATTTATTTATTTTGATCAAAGCAATGCATATGGGAAACGGTCCGAGTACAGGAGAAGGAAGCACGGATACGACGTGACACAAATTCACTGACATGACAAGTTTTAAAAAATATATGGCAAGACACAAGAAGGATATCTATAATCTATAATATTAATATTTTATAGTAGTTTAAGGAAAAGTTTTATACGTATCGCAATAAGAATATTTTAGGATCCATATCTTTTAAGAAGTTATTCATTAAATTTTTTTTTAAAAATAAAATCGTAATTATCGTATATTATACCTTCAATAACCTCTGAGCTCTTGTAAATAGTTTTGATAATTTTATATTTTAAAAGATTTAAATAAATTTTGAAAAAAATCAATTATACAATTCATGACAATTTTGATAATTTTATATTTTAAAATATTTGAATGAATTTTGAAAAAAAAGTTAGTGTTGAAAAAAATTAAAAAATTGGAGAATATTTTAAAAAGAAAAAATGATATAGATTTATCGTAATCTTATTTATAATTAGAAGTTATTAATGATTAAGATTCTGTATAAAATTTATTGATTCTATAAATCTATTATACTAATATTTCAAACTCATTTTATGAAAACTATTACGTATGTCATTTATATGTGATTTAGGCTTTATATATCATTCATACAGTGATTTAGACCTCACTTTTCTCAATTTTTATGTCTAAATATTTTTTTAAACTTAATTTATAATTTATTTATTAATTATTTTTCACATGAAATAAAATTAGATATTAAAATCATTAAAAAATCAAATATTACAACCATTAAATATTATAATTTACACTAAGAAATAATCCATGTTGATATAATTATGATCTATATTAAATTAAGAATCATTAATAGCCTCAAATTATGAAGGTAATATAAAAAATTATAAAAAAAATATTTTCAAAATAAATAGTCTTTAAAATCAACATATTTTTTTATAAAGAAAACGCGTAAGTCCAATTATTAACGAATTGCTGATTGATTGATTTTGATATAATAATAATTCAAAATTTAATTTATACCAATTTTATTCTTAATCAAATATGATAATAATTGATATCTATAATTTATAATTTATAATACTAATATTTTAAAGTCGTTTGAAGAAAAGTTTTACATGTGTCGCAATGAGAATGTTTTAGGACCCACATCTTTTAAGAATTTATTTATTAATTTTTTTGAAAAAAATAAAATCATAATTATTACATATTATTCGCATATCATTGATAATCATCCATATTTAATAATAAGATTGCATTACATTAATTAAATATCTTTAATTATTACGATACTGAAATCATGAATTATATTGATAAATTAATTTTACAATTTTAGTATTAATTTCACATATAACATTTTTATATTTGATGCAGGTGGTGATTTATTTTGAATACTATTATATTAAATTTATGAAATTAAGTATATAAATTATAAGAAAGATGCAAAATATATGCGCTAGGTTATATCATTTATTTTTTTTATTAACAATAAAATTATGATGACTTTAATTATTTGAAGGTAGAATATTTTTTAGTGTTATTAGTGATGACATTATTTGATTATATATATAAACTAATTTAATGATCTGAATACCAAGAAATGTCAATTCAATAAAAAAAAATTTATATATGTATACAGGTAAAAATGAAAATCTTGGGATGACCATAAAATTATACTTTCAATAACCTTTGAGCTCGTGTAAATAATTTTGATAATTTTATATTTTAAAATATTTAAATAAATTTTGAAAAAAATATCAATCATACAATTTGTGACAATTTTGATAATTTTATACTTTAAAATATTTGAATAAATTTTGAAAAAAATTAAAAAAATTGGAGAAGATTTTAAAAAGAAAGAAAAATGATGGAGATTTATCAAAATCTTATTTATAATTAAAATTTATTAATGATTAAGATTCCATATAAAATTTATTGATTGTATAAATTTTCTATACTAATATTTCAGACTCATTTCATGAAAACTATTACTTATGTCATCATATAGTGGTTTAGGCTTCACATGTCATTTATACAGTGATTTAGACCATACTTTTCTCAATCTTTATGTCTAAAGAATTTTTTAAACTTAATTTATAATTAACTTATTAATTATTTTTCATATGAAATAAAATTAGATATTATAATCATTAAAGAATCAAATATTACAATCATTAAATATTATAATTTGTACTAAGAGAGAACCCATATTAATATAATTATGATCTACAATTAAATTAAGAATCATTAATAGCCTCACATTATTTTCAAAATAGATAAGCTTTAAAATCAACATATTTTTTTTTTAAAGAAAACGGGTAGATCAAATTATTAACGAATTGTTAATTGATTGATTTTGATATGATAATAATTCAAAATTCAATTTATATCAAATTTATTCTTAATCAAGTATGATAATAATTGATATAATATTAATATTTAAGACTCATTACATAAAAAATCTTCCATATGTTATTTATAGAAAAATTATACCTCACCTTTTTCATAATCTTAATACTTAAAGTAAGTTTTTGAATTTAATTTACCTTCTAATTATCAATTTTTTTTAATCATACTTTCATATCTCTCTACTATTAACAAAATCAACATAAAAAATAAAAAATAGCATAAATAAAATTATAATTCAATATATTATACCATAAAAATTATATATATATATATATATAATTATAGTACAAACGATAACAAATCTATTATAATTGCATTGCATTATTAGTATTTGTTATTATAGAGATTTATGTTTTGAAGTTCAAAGTATTTTTAAAATTTTTCATTTTAATTTTTTTTAATAAACCCCCTAAATATCAATAAAGATTCAAATCTTCATGTTAAATGAAAAATGGAGACCTGTGATCGGGATGTGCATGAAAATAGAGGCAAAATTCAATATCAAGATGGGATTAGGGGACATTTTCTAATTTCAAATGTAGAGCTTTTGAAAATCATAATAAAAAAAATTATCTATTTACATGTATCACTATATTCTATTTAATTTATAACTTAAACATTCTAATTTATCAATTTCCTAATTTTTTTCATACTAATTTTTTTGAAAATGATACCTTCAATTTTTTAATACTAAAATATTTAAAAAAATTAATTCAATAATTTACACTTCTTTGATAATAATATCAAATATTTATTAATTTTTAAAATGTAAATAATTATATTATTTTTTATTAAAAAAATTATAATTAAGATACTACTTTAATAATTGAGATTATATAAATTATAATTATAAATAATTTTTTACTAATTATTACACATTAATTATAACATATATTTTAAAATTGATATTTTAATTTATTATAAGGACGTGTAATTAAAAACATATAAATTAAATTTATATATTATTTTTATTAATTAGAAAATATATTTTTATATTTTTAAATTAAATTTTTTAATTTTTTAAAAAGATATAAGTGGCTAGGGATGATAAAAAAAATTAAAAATTGGTACACACAAAAATTATCCAATGGGGAAAAGAATTGGCATAAATTTCACATTCATAGGGGTGATCTATGGGGGCTAAATCCTCATTTATTAAATGGGATAGGGACATGAATAATATATTTTTATTTTTTAATTATTTTTATTATATTTATATTTTACATTTATTTTTAATTTTAATTTAGATTATATTGCATTAAATTTTTTTAATAAATCCATAAATATCAATAGAGATTTAAATCTTCATGTGAAATGAAAAATGGAGATCCGTGACCGAGATGTGCATGATAATGGAGGCAAAATTCTAAATGAAAATGGGATTAGAGGAAATTTTCTAATTTCTAATGTAGAACTTTTGAAAATCATAATAAAAAAATTATCTATCTGCATGTATCACTATATTCTATTTAATTTTTTATAACTTAAATATTCCAATCTATCAATTCCATAGTTTTTTCATACTAATTTTTTGAAAAAAATACCTTCAATTTTTTAACACTAAAATATTTAAAAAAATTAATTATATAATTTACACTTCTTTGATAATGATATTAAATATTTATTAATTTTTAAAAAGTAAATAATTATGTTATTTTTATTAAAAAAATTATAATTGATATATTACTCTAATAATTAAGATTATATAAATTAGAATTATCAATAATTTTTTACTAATTATTACATAGTAATTATAACAGATATTTTAAAATTAATATTTTAATTTATTAAAAGGATGTACAAGGAAAGGAAGTGTAATTGAAATGATATAAATTAAATTTATGTATTATTCCTATTAATTAGAAAATATATATTTATATTTTTAAATTATATATTTTAATTTACTAAAAAGATATAAATGGTTAGGGATGATAAAAAAATTGAAAATAGATATACACGAGAATTATTCAACGGGGAAAGGAATTGACACATATTTCACCTTCATAAAGATGATCTATGAGGACTAATTCCTCGTTTATTAAACAGGATAGGAATATGGATAATACATCTTTATTTTTTAATTATTTTTATTATATTTGTATTTTGTATATATTTTTAATTTTAATTTGGATTATGTTGCATTAATAGTATTTGTTGTTATGAATATTTATATTTTAAATTGTAAAATATTTTTAATATTTTTCTCGTTTTGAAATTTGTTAATAAACTCTTGAATATCATAGGAATTTAAAATTCCCATGGAAAACGGAAAATGGGAAATGGGGAACCTATAAGGGGATGAGGATGGAGATGAGAGACAAAATTCTAAATGGTGATGGGAGGTGTGGGACATGTCTCCCTTTTCATGGATATTCATTGTCATCCCTATAAATGGTCCATGATATAGTAAAGTTATCCATTTATTCTCTTTTTTTATTCAACAATTTCAACCTTCAAAATGTGTAAAATTTTCATAAAATAGGCTCTTTATTGTTAGTTATAGGTCATCTATCCAGATATTTTCAACCTTATAAACATAATATTCAATATAAGATATAAAATAGAATGATACATTTATATTTTGTCCACTTATTTAATTATTTAACTATTAACTTACTTTTAAGATAAATTTATATACTCAATTTTCTATAAGATATATGTAAATAAATTATCATTTATTTTTTATAATCAATAAATTATTTTTTATTAACTGTCCATGCATCGCACTGGTCAAACGATTAGTATTGTATAAAAAACATCGAAATAATGTCTTATAATAAAAAAATGATATAATCAAATATAACTTAGATATATTTTGTATAAAAATAAATTATAAAGATGATCTCAAGTATGATTATATGTGTCAAAATTAAAAAAAAATTGAGCATACAAAAATTCTAGTAGTAGTTTACTGTTCCTTAGTGGCTTAATTATGCTCATGTCGTAGTGCACTAGACCACTAGTGCTGTAAACCACTTACCACTTGAAGATATTTCATCTATCTTCTGCAAGTGCAATCTACTTGACTACTTCTACACTCATTTTTTTATTTTTTCGAAAAATTGTTGAATAACTTAATATGCTTAAACTAAAAGGGTCATGCTCGAGTGTCGAAGGTGGTCAAAGTCTTCGGTGCCCAAGCTAATACGGCTGTCTGAGGGTGTGATATCTATCACCCATAGCTAGTACTGTTAATGGCATAACAAGGACACCACAGAGATTAGAAAGTTAATTAACACGCTTAATAAATTTATGAAAAATATAAAAAATAACTAATTATTTGTGAAAAGGAAATGTTATGAAGGAAGGAAAATGAATTAATTTGTCACTTCATCATCTCTGTTCACGAAAGAACAAAAGGAAAAACTTACTATTCATTAAACTAAATTTGGTCTTACCAAATTCAGAAAAACATACAAATAAAAAAACATAAAAAGAAAAAAAAAGAAAACTAGAAAATGAAAAAAATGACAAGTACTATTCATTAAACTAAATTCGGACTAACCAAATTTTAATTCTTACAAGTAAAAAAAAAGAAAAAATAAAAATTGAAAAATAAAAAATGAAACGTAACTAAATCCAGAATTACTAAATTCCTAAAAGTATTTAACTAAGAAAAATTAAAAAATGGGAAAAGGAAAATGCCGTTTTTTGCTCTAAATTCAGAAAAACTGAATATTAAATAAAAAATAAAAAACCAGTAAAAAACGATCAAAGATGTGGGAAATAAAACAATTACTAATCGAATTACAGAAAAACAAATTGAAAAAGAAAAAATGTATAAATAAACTATTTTCGGTCCCTAATTCTAAACCTGCTATAGTCATATACAGTTGTTAATTGATTCATTAAATTACTTTATGTACAGTTCTAAAATTTATTATGACCCATTTTATGTCACATGATATCTTGCTATTGGGTAAAACCTATATGGATATCACAGACATTGACTATCCAAGACAAATGAACAACAGCCAAACTAAAATCCCAGAAGACTCCGTCGACACAATTAATTCTCTCTCTCTCTCTCCATGGAAAAATAAGAAGAATATAAGAGAAGACACAAAACATTCGGTCACTCACATTGATAGAAAGATGCTCTGGATAACCCAGGAAAAGAAGCTTCGCAGACCTCATCACCAGTATCTAGCTTTGGCCTTTGGGTCTCCGCCTCACCAGTCGTTGGACGTTGCACTGCTGCATTGTCTGTGTTGCCACCGTTGGTCGGTGCCTTGGTGGTTTCTTCAGTCACAGAAGGTCTGGACTTTGGTATGTCATATGTGTTGTTACTTGTGTTCTGCTCTCCTTGTCCAAGGTCTAGAAAAATAAGGAATATTGGCTGTGAAAAAAGGAAAAGGATAAAAAAAAACAAGATAAAAACATATCAAATTTGAATATTTTCATGATTCAGTCATGATTCGGTGATTTTTTTTCCCTGTGTCCTGTGTCACCATGTCTGACATCGGTGCGGCGGCTATGGTGAAGTGTCTGTGCTTCCTTGGTACTGGTGGTCTTCTTGGCAATGGCAATCACACTTACCAAGTAAGAGAATCCTTTGCTAACCTTTCGATTTCATCAGGAACAATGGCCGAGGAAGACAACAATGGAAAAAATCCCCAGGTCATGGAACATGAGATACTGGATAGTGGGTTTAATTTAACAAAGATTTCAGGAAATAACATGATGATCATGATGAATTCACAATAAGAAAAGAAGAACATACTTTGGATCAAGTAGAGGGAATTCTTGAATGATGTAGGCTTGCATTGAATACTAACAAAAGTGAGAATATAAAGACTTGCTTTCCAAGGAGCATATGGATCTATTTATATACAGGGAGGATTAACAATTAGCATTTATTGTTCTAATTGAATTTTCACATGGTGACAATAACCAATAACTATGGCAGTAACTAACTATGTAACCTCTAATACCCCCTAACAAGCTAAGGAATGTATGTCAAGCATTCCCAAGTTGGAATGATTCTGTTGGAAAAGGTTGAGAGGAAGGGGTTTGGTGAAAATATCTGCAGCTTGGTTTGAGCTAGTGACTGGAAAAAGGTCGGTAACACCAGAATGAACTTTTTCTTTAACAATATGGTAATCAATCTAGATATGTTTGGTTCTTTCATGAAACATTGGGTTGTTGGCTATGTGTATGGCTGAGAGGTTATCACAGCATAATGATACAGAAGTAGGGAAGTCAACTTGTAGGTCTTTGAGTAGGTAGATTAACCATTGTATTTCACAAGTAAGAGATGCCAACGCCCCGTATTCAGCTTCAAAGGATGATTTTGCTATTGTATTTTGTTTTTTACATTTCCAAGATTCTAGTGCTGATCTAAGGAAGGTGTTGTAAACTATGATAGATTTTGGAGAGTCCTTACAACTAGCGTAATCCAGTCAGAAAAACCTAACAGAATAAGGGAATTTTGAGCTAGGAAAACAAACCTTCTGCTAAAACAGCTTTGAGGTATCTCAGTATGCTCATGGCATCTTGGTATTGAGGATCCCTAGGTTTTGCCACAAATTGACTTAGTTGTTGTACAGAATAAGCAATGTTAGGTCTAGAGGTAGTGAGGTAAAGAAGTCTTTCTACCAATATTGAATATGCAGCAGCATATGATGTTAAGGAGTTCCTTGGTCTTGTTGTAATTTGTAGTTATTATCCATAGGTGTGAAATAAGGTTTGCAGGCAAGCGTGACAGCATCTAAGAGGATTTCTAAGGCATACTTTCTTTGGCACAGAGGTATTCCTTTAGAGGATCTAGCAACCTCTAAACCAAGAAAAAATTTAAGAGGTCCAAGGTCTTTAATTTTGAAGCTGTCATCTTAATTTTTTTTTTGATTCTATTGATTTCTAAAATGTCAGTCCTTACTATAATCATATCATCATCATATACTAGCAATGCTGTGAAGGAAGTTCCAGCTTTCTTTATGAAGAATGAATGATTGGATTAGGATTGTGTGTATCCATAAGAGAAAAGAAATGATGTTAATTTTGCATTCCATTGTCTATTGGCTTGTTTTAAGCCATACAGGGATTTCTCTAATTTACAAATTTGGTTTGGATGAGAAGCAGTGAGTCCTAGGAGTAGTGTCATGTATACTTCTTGATGAATCTCCATGCAGTAAAGTGTCAATTATTTACAGCTAGTTGATGTAAATGCCAATTAGAAGAAGCTCCAATGGTGATGAGAATTCTTACAGTCGTCATTTTGGTCACTAGAAAAAATGTATCAAGCTAAACTATACCCACTTATTGTGTGTAGCCTTTTGCTAGAAGCCTAGCCTTATATCTTTCTATGGATCCATCAGCTTTATGTTTAATTTTATAGACCCATCTATATCCAATTGGGGTCTTTCCAATAGGAAGATTAGTAATAGTCCATGTTTTGGTGTTGGTTAAAGCTTGTAATTCATTACTCATAGCTTATCTCCATCATTGATGCTTGATAGTCACTTTATAGCTTTTAGGTTCAATTTGGGAAGAGATAGAAATGCTATATGCTCTATGGGAAGAAGATAAGTTAGAGTAGCAGAGAACATTAGATATATAAAGGATATTTAACATTAGAGGATAAAGAGGGATTAGTTTTCATGGAGAGATTACAGTGGTAATCTTCAAGATACTATGGTCTCTGCCTCTGTCTAGTGGATCTTCTTACTGTATTTTGTTCTTCAGCTGTAAGAGTGATGTGTGTTTGATCATTAATGACAGGAATATTGTTTTTGATTAGTGTAGGTATAGTGTATATCATCACTAGAGACAACAGGAATAATGGTGCTTTCAGACGTAGAGAGTTGTGATTATTGTGTTTGAAAAGGGAAAATGGATATATAAAAAATGACATTCCTAGATAGAAATAATTCTCTATTATCAATATCATACAATTGATAACCCTTAGTCCCTGAGCTATATCCTAAGAAGATGGCCTTTCTAGCTCTAGGATCAAATTTCTCTTCCCCATAGCCTCCAACAGCCACAGTTTGTGCATCAGAATGGAGGGAGTAAATTTCAACTTTTTTGAACATACATGTCATGCACTACATATGTCATAGAGTAATACTATTTTGACATCTAAAAAGTGGGTGTCTATTCAGACACCCACTTTATAATTATTAGATGTGATGAATATTAAGGATAAGTGGGAACCACTATCACATTCAATGGTTATAAAATGGGTATCTATAACATTACCCTATGTCATATACTCCTATGTTGGTGTCTTCATTTAATCTTTATCACGTGATGTGGTATGATGTATGTCTTGCAGCTGGAAAAATGCAAGAGGGAATGCGTACATGCATCATATTTTGTTGTTTTATCATAGATTTTAAGAAATTAACAATTATGTCATAATACCATTTTTGGTTAATATGACCATTTGAAATCTTAACTAGAGTTGGTTAAATCATCTTTTTTTAATATATTATATTCATCTAATTGAAATCCTATGCTCATTAATTAGTCTAATTACAAATTGGAGCCTTAATCTATGATTAGGATTTTTAAATAATTTTCATTTAAATTTTATTGACTTTTAAGTTAATTAAGGTTTACGCTTTGAGTTGTTGATTTTCTTATTAATTCTTTAAGATCTTTGACTTCCATGTTGACCCTTTGACCTTGTGTTCACCATTAATTTTTTGACTTGTTTCATGTTGAGTTTTTGTTGGCCTTGTTCAAGAATTGACTTTTGGTTGACTTTCCTTTTGCAAGAATAATTTCAACCATTTTTAGCCGAGGCTCTGATTCTCTCGATGTTTTCGAGTAAATTTTTCTAATTATGAATTAAGGGATGTTACCACAAGCAAGTTGATTAAATATCTGAAACTCAAAAAAAATAAAATATAGAAACAATCACAGTCAAATAATTCCAATTTTAATCCATCAAAATGTATGTCTTTTCCCTCTAATATTTCAAAATCAAATTAGCAAAACCCTAAATAAACAAATATAGAAAACTATATTAAGAGAAAGAAAGATAATAGAAAAGCCAAAGAGCCGACGCGAAGAACCAACAAGACAAAACCCTAAATAAACCCCATCGAGCGTCATACATCCTGCAAACAAACAAAAAAAGCACTTAGCCAACAAAATTACAAAATAAAAAATGGAAAAAATAAACATCAAAGCAAGACAGAGTATCGTGAAGACCGCGGGATTAAAAAAAAAAAATTGGAGCTGGAATAAAAAGTTATTGTCATCTTTAACAAACAAATTAGAGTTAATATTCGTTTTAGCCCCGACTTTATACTTAACAGTTATTTTAGTCTCTAATTTTTAGAATGAATGAAATTAGTCATTCATATTGCAACATGTAAATCATATTCGTTTTCTGTCAACTTTTATTTAATTTCATTGATTAAATGATGATATATAATCTTAAGTAATGCTTTGACATACTTTATATTATTTAATGTAAAATTAAGTTTAAAATGATCTATTTTGGTGTCTAAAATTATATAAAATGGGTCATTTAAATCTTTTTTTCAAGTCATAAAATGACTTATTTATGTAATTTTAGATATCAAAATAAATCAACTTAAACTTAATTATACTTCATATGACACTTAGTATGTCAAGGTTTCTCATAATGTTACAGATCATCATTTAATTGATAAAATATTAAATAAAAATGTGATGTTAAACTAACTTGATTCATGTTTTGCAGATAATAATTTAATAAATTTTAAAAGTTAGGGAATAAAATGACTTATGAGTATATAATTAGAGACTAAAATAAATATTAACTCAACAAATTAGATCCAATCTAACGGCTGTATATTTTTACTCCTTTTCTATTGGAAAATAAATAATTTGCAATTGAGCAATCAAGATACCGGGCTTGATATTTTGGCTGAAATTGGTAGCATTTCATAATCAGCAGAATTACGCAAGTTTTGTTCAATAATAAATAATTTGATATTCCATTGGACAAGTGCAAGCTTAGTGATAAGACAAGCCCCATACGTTGCAACAATAATAAAATGATGTGCTTTCTTTTTAAAGCTTGCATACATGGATTTCCATCCGAATGTTATTTATTTGATTACAAATTCAATCAAAATAAAAATTTGAAAAGTTTAATTTTGATGATGCATGATGTAAAACTTCTTAACCACACACCATTTAATCCCATATTATTACAATAGTAAAATAAATTTAATTCTCACTCTATTACTTCAAAGTTATGCACATACAAGAGGATTTGATTAGATGATTGTATAAAAAAAAAATTATACTATGATACATTTAAATTTAATTCAAATTTGGATAATAAGCATACTAGTTATTAATTTATTTGCAGTTAAAATACACCAGTTAATTAATATATTTTTCTAATAAACAACCCCATAATCTTTTATTTTGTATTCTTTTCTTTTAGACCATAATGCTAACATATATCAAGTAGAATATATATTCTATAAGGTGCTACAAAATTGAATAAGAGAAAATGAATCTGGTACTCTCTTTTATCAAACATGAATTTTGGAATTTAGAATTTAGTTCACAAAGGAGGTTCTCTTTAATTTGACAAGTAAACTTTAGCGTCAAGAACAAATGCTAGTTATTTGAAAAAGGAAATTCGGTGTGACAAAAATAAATAAATAAATAAATAGTGGAGGAATTAGATGCCACCATAATCTTGCCGAAAGAGAGACGCTACCCATTCAGTTCTCTATATATAACCTATGCATTTATAATTTTACCCGTATGAACCCAACCATTCATAGTGATACATATACAGTTATATAGTATCAACTGCATTATATATATAATATTCACATGGGAAACAGTCCCCCGACTGGTGGTCTTCTTCTTGGCAATGGAGATCAGATTTACCGAGCAAATGACTTATTTTAAAAGTCAGGGATTAAAATAACTCACGATGAAAATTTCGGGGACTAAAGTGAGTATCAACTCAAAAATTTTAATATATTTACTATCACATATCACAAGCCAATAATCCCACAAAATAGTAAGACGAATGACACATATCTATCACACAAAGGTTAGCAACATGAAAAGTCAGCTATATTTCATAAAATCCAAAACTTGACACCAAACAGTACATTGTTTGATGGGAAAGGAGTGAGATTAAAACTATTTCAATAATTAATTATGTGAAAATCAATTTATATGTAGATTTAATTTATTAACTTAAAAGGAAATTTAAAGTTTTTTATTTTGTCTGGATTATATGAAAAAATGGTTTTGTATAGTAAATTACTAAAGCACATATGAAATGATTTGTTAATATTATATAATAGTTTATTATTGGGATTAATTGGGTAAAAAATACCATAATTTTAAAACAATCAATTTCTAGTTGTAATAAAAAATTTCCAAAATTTTCTTATGATTATAATTTTTTCTATTTAAATAATTAGCTTTTAATTATAAATTTATTTTGATATTTTTATCAAACATGCTTGATTTTCCAAGAACAACTTTTTCCAATAGAAAATCTATTTGAGAAATTCTCAAACATGCGACCACTTCATATACTCATAACCATCATCGTTCAATCAACTGCCCTTTCTTTTCCCCTTCAAAATATCCCTACCAACCTAATTAGAAGAATTATATTATTTGTACTCATAATATATGAAATATCATTTTGATTCACAACTCATCTATCATTGGATGAGTCAATAAGATGTCCCATACATCATACAAATAATATTTTTCTAATTACAAACCTCAAACCAAAAAAAAAAAAAAGATAAAAAAATCATAGTCAAATAATTCCAATTTTATTTGACTAAAAAAATAATTTCAGTTTTAATCCATCAAATATCCAAATAAACTATAAAAAATAAGAAATCCTTAGAAAATTAATCATATGTTCATATTAAGGTTATAAATGTCTACAAATTAACATTTGAATATACACAATCATAAAGCACTATTGACAACATAGTTTACAACAAAAATGAATTAAAGAAAGAAGACAAAGGCCCATGGGCCAAGCCTATCCTTAGTGGTGTCAAATGGGCCAACCCACCCCTATTTGGCCTTGACCCACACGGGCCAGGGTTAAAAAACCCATAGGGCCAAAAAGCCCACATGACCAAAAGCCCATATGGGCTAGGACCAGCCCATGAGCCATTCTACTTATAAAAACTTTAAAATTTATCAATACTTAAAATGAGCTAGCCTATGGGCTGACCCATGGATTGGCCCACTTATGGACTAGCTTTAACCCACCAACAATTTTTTTTTTAGCTTGATCAATTAGATCCAATTAGCAATAATTATTAAATTTTTTATTTTTATTAGAGAAAAGGAGAAGAATTTTTTATCCAACTTTTTTTTATTTTGACATTGATTTGGTTCAAATAAAATTCTTTACATCTATTTAATGCTAATTTTTTTAATTTCGATATCAATTCAATTATTCTGTTGACTTTTTACTTTAAGAGGTAATTGAATTGATGTAAAAAAAAGAAGAGAAAACTTAATATTCATGCTATTATACTAGACACCTTTCTGTTTTGCAAAATTATCACTAATCTTCCTAAAATTCATTAGAATTACACTAATATTCCTCGCAGATACTAGTTTGTTAGTGTAAGTGACCAAAAAAAATTGCTAGGATAAAAAATGGTTATTTGGTCATAATTTAAAGATAAACATATTTTTTATTTCAAGAATAAATTCATTTTAAAAGAATCTATAATTTAATTACCTTGTAGCTACTAAATTCTTCTAAAGTTCTTTCTTGTAATGTGCACATATTTAAATAAGTAGCGTTGAAGTACAAAATATGAGTACCATTATATAAACATATGAAAAGAAAAAAAAATTAACAATCACAAGCTATTGAACTGATTAAAAAAATCTTACGTTCTTTTTTTTTGGAACTGCAGTAGATTTTTGTTTAAAAAAAAGTAGATAACAAACGAATTTTTTTTTAACACTCACAGTTCATCTAAGTTAGATCCATTCATGCACCAAAAAAAAAAGTTAGATCCCTACATATATATGTGTGATGCGTAATAACTAATGCATGTGCTTCTGTGTGCATTAGATTGGTTGATATGGATTTTGGGAGCTTCAAGATCCTTGGTTGGGCATGTAATGCTGGGTCAGAAGATGTGCAACTTTCTTATTCTGCTTGTCCTCCTAGCTTGTTAGCTGTGTCCATGTAGGGGCCGGCCCCATGGCCCACGGGGCCTAACCCGTAACTTTGGTGTGTTAAATGGGCTAAGGGCTGACTAAGCCCCCAAAGCTATAGGCTAAAATTTGATGGGGCCAAAAATGTGGGGTTAGGGGCTAGCCTATGGGCCATGGGCTTAATTGACACCTCTACCTGTCCTAACCTACGAGTTATGTTGGACAAGTTAGTTAAGCTGAAATGTATTGACAAATTTAAAAGCTCAACCCAAATTGCCAAAAATGATGGCCTAGGTGGGTCAGATTGACAGGCCAAACCCATTTTATCATATCTTCACAAAGAACCATCAACATAAAAATCAAATAAATGGCTTGTTCCTCCAAATAAAATAAAAGAATACATTAATTAAGCAAATGCTAGATCTGATATCTAATTCAAATGTTAAGCGATTTCATACTAGCTAGAAATCATTGTAAGTTGCAGCGATTTCATATTAACTAGATCAAAGCAATAAAATATGGGAACGGTCCTCCTATTGGTGATCTTCTAGGGAGTGAAAGATAAAGAGTAAGGATCAAAATGCTTACATTGGCTGGGATTGTCGCACATTATTATGTTAATAATGACGAGAGTGGAGAAGATGATGTTGGCTTCTTTATGACAGTTAAAAGGATTAGAGTGTCAGGTAATGGCTAAATTGATTTTGTTGTGGGATGATCTTGAGCAACATCCTATTAATGCATTAGCTTACATGCTTAACCAAGTTCTTAACTAGGAAATGGAAACCTACCCATTCTCTTTATTGTGCTAATAGATACATCGATGAAAGGCAAAATGAAAGCAATATAGACAATTTTTCTGTGACCATAGGAGAAATGAAGGAGGCATTGTTTCCAAGGGTTTTTTACATGAATAAAATAAAAATAGAGAGATATTACACGGTTCCCGGGTTTTCCATTAGGTTATGTAAATATCCTTTTTTAATTTAATGGAAATTGACTTGAATCGACTTCCTCGCATTAAAAATTTTTCATCTCAAACTTGAATAGAAGTCGGCTCAACTCGACTTCTATGGACAACTTTATCAGGGAAAGGTCAAATCAAGTCCAATCAAGTTGAATCGTGTCGGGTGGACAGAAAATACACCAAAGTCAACTGAAATCAACTTCACAAAAGACATGTCAGCTGCTGCCACTGTGTGTCAGGGTCAGCAATGAGTCAGCTACAATCGGCTTCTGTACAACACAGAAATCGACTTAAATTGACTTCTATACAAATCGACTTCTGTGTTGTACAGAAGTCGATTGTAGCCAACTCATTGCTGTTCTTAACATACTTTGCCACCATTTGATAAAACTATTCTAATCGGCTTTTAAAGTCGATTTAACCCATTTTTCCACCGCTCCAACTTCATAAATAAGAACTCGAAGCTTAGTTTGTAAACCACAAAAGTTGAGGTGAGTTAGTGTTCAAATTTGGAGAGTTCACAACTCAGTTTACACATTTTGCTGAGAATATGGCAGAGAGTTATGTTAGTATTCTTGTCCATTTTGATGGTAGGATTATAAACACAATAGAATGTGAGACATTCTGTAGTGATAATCAAGCTTGGTTGGTTGTTCATCCATCTATTAGTTTGTTGGAGCTGCCAACCAGAATACTAGAAGAGTATGAAGGCAAAAACAAGCAAATAGGAAAAATATTTTATTGAGTGCCTATTGATATTGGGCCAAATAGAATTCGCTATAGAAAGTTTCGAATTTAGAAGGATGAGCACATTAATCACATGTTTACTTATTTTCACGCATTTGTCAAAGTTCATATAATAGATCTATTTATTGAACTCCAAGATGGTTCTTTAAGCTCTGGAGGTTCTGCGCCAGGTCCAACATTTGTTGCCGGATCTAATACATCTGCATCCCTTGAAGTTGCACGTGATTAGGCCCAAAGCTCATATGCAGCAGATGATGACATGGCTTCTCTAAGCTTTGCACGACTTGCGAGGCAAGTATAAGAGCCATTGTCGCTAAATCCACAACCTGTAGCAGTGGTCGAGCAGTTTGGGGATTTTGATTTTCTTGTAGAGCACTAGGATGCTGGAAATAACGATGAGGGTGAGCTTGGCCATGTAGCAGATGATGATGATGAAGAGCAACAGTTGTTTCAAATACAAAACTTCAGTGATCAGTTCATGTCATAGTCTTAATCTCGACAACATCCTAGTCACTATTCAGTAGTGGATTTAGATACAATGTGGTTTGATGGAAGTGGGTCTACTTCAGGTTTGGGCATGGTAGGGGAGAGAGTTAGCAGTCGGGCAAGTGTTTCAAAGTAAGGAAGAAATTTTGTTTACAATTAAACATTACAGCATTCGAAGAACAGTGCAGTACAAAGTTTATGAGTCTGACCACATAAAATTCCATTACAAATGTGTTAAGTTTAGGGTTGATTATGATTAGAGTATACGCGTCACGTTTTGTCGGAGACTACAGATGTAGGAAGCGAAGAAGTTAAATAGGCTGCACACTTGTGCCTTTCCTGAGTCAATCGATTAGCATGTTTAGATGGATTATCATATTATCTGTGCGCACATATACCCTATGGTGCAAACGGATCTAACAATAGCCATCAAATCGCTACAAGTATCGATAGAGGTAGAGTTAAGGTTCAAGACAATGTATAGGAAGGTATGCCTGGCTAAACAAAAAACAATTGCTATGATTTATGGTGACTGGGAAGAATCATACAATGACCTTCATAGATGGTTGGTTGGTTTACAGGCTTATATGCTAGGTACTATTATCCAGTTATAGACTGGACCATACTATGCTGGTGATGTTATAGATAATAGTTGATTTACGTTCTACTGGCTTTTCTGGACGAATCTGCCATGCATAGAGGCGTTTAAATATTGCAAACGCCTCATTTCAATTGATAGTATTCACTTGTATGGCAAGTATGCTGGAACATTGCTAATAGCTATTGCCCAAGATGGCAACTCTAATATTTTGCCCGTTGCATTTGTTCTGGTGGAATGAGAGACAAAAGAAGCATGGTCTTTTTTCCTAGCAAACCTTCGACAATATGTGACACCACAAGATCGTATTCTTGTAACATCTGATATAAGTCATGCTATCAAAGTGGCGTTAGAAGCAGAGGGGAGTGGTTGGAATCCTCCTTCAGCTTATCATGCATACTGTGCTTGTCACATTATGTCAAATTCCAATGTAAAGTTCAAGAACAAAGATGCCAAGCGGTTACTAATAAATTCATCATATGCAAAGACTGAGCAAAATTTTCTATACTAGTTTAGAGCATTGGATCATGTGGATTCCATGATATGTATGTGGGCTAGCAACATACCACGCGAGAAGTGGGCTCACTATGCTGACGAAGGCCATCACCTTGGGCATATTATGACCAATTTGTCAGAGTGTATGAATGTTGTCATGAAAGGTACTCATCATCTTCCCTTTATTGCCATAGTAAAGTCAACATATTATTGGCTTATAGAGTTGTTCATTAAAAAGGGGACTGAGGCAAAGACCTAACTTGCAAGTGGTTGAAAATTTTCAGAGACCCTATTAAATACAATTGAGGAGCACATACGACACTTTGGCAGCATGAGTGTTACTCAAGTGACCCAAGAGACTTTGGAATACCTAGTGTTTGAGCAAGATGACATCGACAGTCATGGTTGGCGGGAATTCAGGGGGGAATTAACAGGGCAATGGTGTGATTGTGGTGAATTTCAGAAATTGCACTATCCATATCGTCATGCGCTTGCCGCCATATTGGATGCCCAATGAGATTGGACCTCTTTTGTTCATGAAGTTTACACCATGGAGACGGTGTTCAATGTGTACAAAATGGAGTTATCTGCAGTCACTAATGAAGATATGTGGCCACTATATACTGGCAAACCAATACATCCAAATCCTATGGTAAAGTGAACCACAGAGGGCTGTCCAGTTTCCACCAGGATTCACAATGAAATGGATGAGGTTGATCTAGGCAGCAAAAGTGATGAGGATTGTGCAGGGGAATAGTTCACATCAAGCGATCATGCCCCTATGCTCCATCCTCTAGGCAGGGTCACTGATTTATTGTGTTCTTATTGGTCTTTACGCATTATGTTTTCTTTCAAGCAGTCAGCTTATTATTGATTCTCCTTATGTGTTCACTACTTGGTGTAATATTATTATTTTAATTCTATTGTGCTGTACTTATGATCTATTGGTTAATGTAAGTCTTCATGTGGCGTCTACTTTGTTAATGAAAATCTGTTATTTACTTTCTTTTAATTTATATGCAATATGTAAAATGATTAATAGAAACTAGAAAGTCCAAATTACATAAACATTACATAACATAAAAAGTCCAAGTTACAACAAGTCCAAATTACATAAACATTATATAACATAAAAAGCCCAAATTACATAAATACTATATAATATAAAAAGTCCAAATTTATATCCTATACATAATCATAAATTTGTGATAACTACCCACCCCGCCTGGTGCGTCTAGGGCTAATGAAGTGACTCCCTGTACAACAATGATGAGGGACAATTTGTCATGCAGGCCTGACCTGTACCTCCTCCTGATCCTGATCCTCATCCCCATCATCCTAGTCCTCTTTTTCTGCCCCCTCGTCCTCTTGATCCTTCTGCTCCTCCCCATCCTCATCCTCTTCTTCCTCCTCCTACTCTTGCACCTGAACTAGCTTTACCTCCTAACGAGACTCCTACTGTGAGGAAGCTGGGATATGCTCCACTGAGGGTCAATAAGCATGTTCTGGTGGCTGGAGAATTTACTAAGATCGAGGTGTGCCTGGTAGGTCTATCCAAGCTAGTACTTGAGAAGCTGAGGGGAATGATGGGCTAAATGATATGTGTCGACCTATGTCATTCTGGGCCAACCCCATAACAAACTGTTGAGTCGGACTGAGGTGAACAAAGGGGTCTGAAATGAACTGGTGTGAAGGGTCAGCCATGAATTGTTAGTTGGGCATCATGAACTGCTGGGCATCACTAGCTGGATCCTCAACGTATTGGCATCTGTTAGTTCGTGTCCCCGTATGCACATGGCACCTTAAAGACCGTCGATCTGGGACGTCAATAGGATATGAAATACTCGGTGCTAGTGGGGCCTGCACTGGTACAACATCTTGCAAATCCCTAAGCCCAGGATCCTCTAGGGCTCCATCTATCGATAAAAATCTATTTGCTATGACAGGTACCACTAGAAGTACTCCACAGATTGTCGATCATCATCAGATAGTGGATGCGAGACCCGCCGCTCCCTACATGCCTCCCATCCAGCATGCTATGGCAGATACTCAGGCCACCAGCTATCTAGGTCCCCTCTACCATCCTTGCCGATCAATATTTATGGGGACAGAGGTATGTGCTATCCTTCACTGTCGAACAACACAATTAGTGGGGTGCCAGTCAATCACAGCAAATTGCATAAGTGTTGTTATTGATGCCCATACTTCAACCTCTTCATAAACAAATAGAGGCGTCACATCCCTAACTTTATCGCAGGTACAGGGAGTCCACCTAAACTGCAATAGTGGACACAAAATATTAGATTAAGAGCTAATAAAAACTCAATACACACATTAATAGCATAACCAATATATGCTACTTACCCTCGTAATGCCAATCCTATCAAGGTGCTCCCTATAACACAATAATAGAACTGAGTCTGAGCTTGTTGAGGTCCTAAATCGACTCCATCTGGAAAAAAAAGTGTATTAATTAGTTTTCATGATCACAATTTATACATGTAATTAAATAAGAAAACAAAAATATTTACATCTATATGTACCTCAATGCAAGTAGAAAGATGAGTGCATGGTGCTGTCTTGGGTCTAATCGGGGCATTCTATACCATGCCCAAGACTGTAGAAGGGCTAAACAATCGGCAATGTCAGTGAGATTATATTTCATTGCATGGCAAAGCTCATGATAAAGGGATCCTAGAACTACAAACCCCCAACTATATTTTGTGTCTCATCAAAATCAATAAGAAAAGGGAGCCACTTCAAACCCTAAATCCTAATTTATTTAGGAATAGGACCCCACCAAATAGAACCATAATGAAAGCTCTGGTGTAATGAATAATCATCTACGAGTTCACATTCTGCGGTAATGACCTAAATGTATCTGTAAACTACCGTAGATTGACCAAAAATCCTTTTTTCTCTTTATCCTCTAGAATAGTAGCAAGTAGATTTGCACACATTGACCATATATCTCGGTCATAAAATTTCTCCTATGCACTGATGCATCCACTCATAGGCGGTCCATCCACACGTAGACCCAATTGGAACACCACATCCTTTACTGTAATATGGAAGATAAAAAGTATGTGACTCGGGTCTCTAACACTTTACAAGTGCACTTGTGAGTGCCCTATCATAATCAAATACTGGAACCATTTGCGCTATGTCCTATAAACCAGCTTGCTTAAGAAACGATTTCATCCATGGGTCTGGTGGTACCATCAAATTATACCGCCTTGTTTTTACAATCCGTGTATCCTGTATCACATATATACCATGACATGATCTTAAATTTAGCAAATTAAAGTAAAAGTGTACAAAATGTCAGAACTACACCTAAACCACATTAATTAACATTATGTTTTTATAAAAATTGGGCCTAAAATAAATAATTTACAACAAAAACTATAATTTAACATTATCTTAAGATACGAAATAGACCAAAATTAAATATGCCACAAAAAATAAAGTTTACAAAAGCAACATTGTATTTATTAAAGTTTGTCAATTAATCTAAATACTTGCTTTATTATAATAAGTTAAAATTTTTAAAAGAAATTTAATGTTACTTTTTTAAATTATAATTATGTTTTATGTCTAGTAAATAAAATTAACAAAACTACAATCAAATTATCTTATCAAAATTATCCGGTTAAAATTAAGCTAGATGCCCACTAGTTTTCTAAAACTTCAATACTTTCCAATAATTCATTATAACAAATAAAATAATACATTCAAGGAAAAAAATTAAACTAAACGTTACCATCTATTTAAATTAAATCTTGATGACATTTACTAATAAAATAAAATAAAATTTTGACTCTTCTTATATAATATTATAGTGTTCTTTTAAATTTATTATACTTAAATAAGTACAAGCAAATTAAACTATAACAAACTGAAATTATTATATTTCATAAACAAATTAAACTAAAAAATGCTACCTAACTTCTACTTAAGTTAGTTATGTTTTATGCTTGTTCAATAAAATTAACTAAAAATAAATCAAATTATCTTATCAAAATTAGCCAATTAAATTTAAGCTAAATGCCCACTAATTTTCTAAAACTTGAATATTTTCCAATAATTCATTATAACAAATAAAAAAACACATTAAAAGAAAAAAAATTAAACTACACATTACCATTCATTTAAATTAAATTATAATAAAATTTAATAATAAAATAAAATACAATTTTCACCAATATTATATAATATTATAATTTTCTCATTTAAAATTATGCTTAAATAAATACAAGCAAAATAACAAATTCAAGTATTATATTTCACAAACAAAATAAAGTAAAATTACCTTACTTCTAGTTAACTAACTATGTTTTTTTCCTCGTCAATAAAATTAACAAAAATTAAAATCAAATTATCTTATCAAAATTAGGCAATTAAAATTAAATTAAATATCCACTAGTTTTTTAAAACTTGAATACTTTCCAATAATTCATTATAACGAACAAAATAACACATTAAAGCCTAAGCCTAAACCTTAACCTAAATGTTACCATTTATTTAATTAAATTGCATATTCTACTCAGAATACAAATTCTGAAATAATATAAATTACTAATAACAATATATTTAAAGAATATATTCTTCTACTAAATTGCCTAATCTAGAAGATGCCACCTAAGTAAAAAATAAATTTTAACATTCACAATTTTGCCAAAACAATAAGTAAAATTAACACCATACTGCAACAAATTATATGTTAATATTACAAATTTAACTACAATAAATTAAAAAATAAAATAAAATACACTATCAATAAATAATAAATTAAATTAAATTACTTGCACTTCCAGTATGCCTGCAATGTGATTCACAACATTTAAACGATAGAGATCGTTCTTTATTGCCACTATTGTAACATTTCCCCCTTCCTCCTTCCTCCTTCCTCTTTCTGGTTCTGCGTTCCTCCCATTCTCACCGTAACTACTTGCACAACCCTCTTCAAAAATCGTGATCAATCATCTCCTATTATATACTATCAAGGCAGCTAGAAGTCGACTCCAACCAATTCACTAACGCCTTTAATCGCAGCAGTGCTATAGTACCAACTTAGCTTCAATCGACTTCATGTGTCGCGCGAAAGTCGATTCCAACCATCTCACTATTCCACTGCCTCTAACCGTAGCAGGTGCTATAGTTGCAAGTCATCTTTAGTCGACTTTTGCTTGGTCTCCTGCATGGCTCTGATTCTTCTGATGGTGACTTGACCGGTCCACAAGTCGACTCCAATAGACTTCGGTGCTCGTTTTTTGGAAAATATGACATCAAAATGGAAAACGTTTGGAATCGACTTCCATTAAATAAAAAAAGGGCATTTATGTAATCTAATTGAAAACTGAAAAATTGTGTAATATCTCTCCATTTTTATTTTATTTACGTAAAAAACCTGTTTCCAACGATGGAAAGTTTAAGGGCAATAATAACGGTGATACCTTTATCAAGAACCTTTTTAATGGAAAAAAGAGATAACTTTATCTACTCCTATAGCTTTCTATTTTCTTTCCAATTTTGTACATTGGGTACACTAATGGAGTTTTTTTTTTTTTTTAATTCCTTTTTTCCTCTTAGGAGTTAGGAGCGTATTATTTAACCGGAAAATGCTTCTCCTTACTAAAACTAATTTCGTACTTCATTTACAAATGTTGTGATTGGCTACGGTTCTAAAAGTTTTGCAGATCATTCAATTTCTCTCTCATCCATTTATTTATCTTCTTCTGATTGGTTACTGGAATACACCATATGATTTTTCACGAAATGGCTTCCAGCCATATAGCATCTATCACACAACTTCTGCGCCCATATGTAACAAATAAGTTCGGAGATCCAACCTGTGTCTGCTTTATATCCACTAGGACTTTGATTTTTAAGCTTTATAGTTTATATCAATGTATTGGAAAATTCGTATTTTCACTGCCACATATCACGAGCCAACAATCCCATACAATACTAATGAAAATGATGCATATCTATCAAACAAATGAAAAGGCAACTATATTTCTTTCCGAAGAATTTAAAAATCGAAACCAAACTGTACATTGACGTAGTGTATGTTTGGGAAAGAAACGAGGTTAAAATTAATTTAGTTGAAAATTAATTTTAAGTACAGTACCTTTTTTATATCATCGATTATATGAAAATTAATTTATATGCGGACTTATTAACTTAAAACTAATTTTGGTTTTTTGGTGCGTACTTGTAAACGTAACGTAGTGTGTTGGGTTTGGATTATATGAAAAATTGCTTTTGTATAGAAAATTACTAAAATGGGTAAACACGTATAATACTTGATACTTAGGGTTATGATATCCAATTTATGAAATTAGAGTTCGGCATCTACACCGGGTCACAAATAATAAGAAAATAAGTACAGGATTGTCGTTCCCATGAGAATCAAAATCAAGTACCACTTCAATTAAGTTATTCACTATCTAGAAAAAATATAAATAAAATAGAAAACTCAAATTGGATTATTGAGAAATATAGATGGAAGACTGATATTAGGAGTCAATTTCATCAAAGTTTCTTGAATTGCACTACCCAGTTATTAAAATCCTTTCCTAATAATTTTATTTCTGGTCGAATTGCTCATTACTAATAATTATAGCATTATCTCTCACTATTATAATCATCTAAGGATAAATCAGATAGCCAATCTCTTGAACTATTTTAAATTTATCCTAATGATGAAAAACAATAATTCATATAATAAAGACCGCATAGATAAGCACTTCTATCTCTAGCTACTTTAACCTATGTTAAATTCTAGATTAGCTTATTTTATAAAGTGAAATATCTTATAAAACTATACATCAGTTAATAGGTGACCAAGTCAACAACAGCATCAAGGTGGCTAGAAAATACTAAATTAATTAAGAGAAAATTCAAATAACAAAAAGAATACAAATTAGTTCTCTAAGAATCCATCTCCTTAACACTTTTAGGAATTTAGAAAGACATAGATAAAGAGAAAACTCGAAAATTGAATAATGAAAATGTAAAAGTAAAAATAAAAGTGGAAAAGTCTCTTGAATAAACTAAAAAATATCCATTTATACTTAAAAATTAAACTAAATAAGATAAATAAAAATGAAAGAAAAAGACTCTAATATCCTTATATTCCTTCAAATCAAATTATATCCAAATCTCTAACAATCTCCAATTATCTCTTCAATGTCCAACTATAAATTAAATCAAATTAGTGAGGATATTTTGCCAAAAAAAGACCTCTAATAGCTCACAACTCACTAAATATATCAACTACGATAATTTTAATTAATTTTTCAACATAATTACTCGATAATAACTCAATTTAAATATGATTAAAATCAAATAATTTGGTTAAATTAAGATATTTTTTCAAGTAATTATCTCAACCTCACACTTGAATTTTTGCTTGTCCCCAAGTAAAATAAGAAAAAATAATATCTAACAATAATCAGTCTCATAACTGCCAATCACCAAACAAGAATTTCCAATTTAGGCACAATATGGAAAGTAGGGGATACACAGTTGTCAAACTTAGCTAGAACTTGCCAAAGTAATTTTCAAATCTTAATGAATCACTTCCAAACTCCAATCAATTTAATCAAAAGCAAGACGGCTCATAACAATTTTCAAATGGAATTTCACATTAATTACCAATTTAGCACACAAAATAAAATGTATTAGCCAATGGGGCCAAAATAAATTGCAAAACATGTTATCACACTTCAATTCTAAATTTTTTTCTTAGGGGATTAATCTGACTCTTAGTGCGTTGTCTGAACTATTGGTCTAGTTACGTTAGCCCAAGAGATTGGGTGATAAAACATCCCTCAGATCTAATTACCCAAGTCATCTATTGGCATGGACACATCACAAGCACATATTCAAGATTAAGCATTGACTGGACACAGGTACTCAAAGCCTTGTATATAATTTTTTGGTGCACTAATCAATCACACTCTTATTTTATCTGCTTTTTTTTTTTTTCATTTTGGAAGAATTTCATTCCACCACTTGGCTAAATTCATTTCAAACTTCCGAAAAATCACAATTGTCAATTGAATGGGCTAAAATTAAGATAAAAAAGCATTTGGTACCCTTGATCGAACATGAATTTGAATTTTGCAGTCTAGAATTTGATTCACAAAAGAGGATCGCGCTCTATCTACCGTTCAAAGTTTGGTCCTCAGTGGAGGATCTCTTTGATGAGTAAACTTCAGCATCAAGAACAAACGGGAGTTAGAGAAAGAGAAATTTGTTGTCGAATAAAACAAGATAACGAACGGTGGAAGAATTAGATGCCTGCCACCATAGCCTTGCGGGAGAATGACGCTTCCCTTCCCGTCCTCTATATATAACCTATGCATCTATAATTTTCCCATATGAACCCAACCGTTCATATATGGTAATACATACACTTATATAGTATATCAAACCATACAATACTACATATATATATATATATATACACTTTTTTCATCAAAGCAGTACACATGGGAAATAGTCCTCCCACTGGTGGTCTTCTTCTTGGAAATGGAGATCACACTTACCAAGCAAAAGTAAGAGGATCCCCTGCTACCCTCACGTTTATAGGAAGAGAGATCGAGGAAGACAGATATAAAGAAATCATCACCGAGTCATGGAAAATGACATACAAGGTAGGTATGTCTACCTGTGTCTTTACTTTAAGTAAGATTTCAGGGATTCCTCCTAATCGCGATGATGATGAGTTAGAGATCAAAATATCTGATGATGTACACATATCAAAACCATTTGAATTCTTTAAAGTGATTGTGTATAGAAATGAAGCAAGTTTTCTTGGCCGCATATACAAGTCCAACACGCATTTCTGCATTAAGGAAGATTTGTTTTCTCGGACTACTAATGCAAACGGTGACATTACTGAAACACTTTGTGATATTTATGGGAGGAGCCGAAGAAGGACGGGTCTTGTGGTTAGGGAGTGGAAGAAAAAGACCACGGATGGGCGTCCTTACATGGGGGCCGTGACACATTACTATATTAATGATGAGGATGGAGAAGATGTTGGCCTCTCTGTGTCAGTTAAAAGGATTAGAGTGTCATGTAAGGGCCAACTTGATTTTGCTGTGGATGGTCCTCAACAACACCCCGTTGAAGCATTGGTTTACATGTTTCGGCAAGTCATTAAAACTGGGACTTGGAAGCCAACTTATTGTCCTCATTGTGCAAACAAATACATCGACGAGAGGATATCTGAGACTGAGACCGACATAGATGATTGTCCTGCATCTTCATCATCATCTCAAGGCAACAAGAGAAATGGAGGAGGCCTTGTTCTCAATGATGGAAAGTTTAAGGGCAATAATAATGCTAATACATTTATCAACAAACTTATTAGTGGCAGGAAGCGATAACTTGATGTACTACTCCTATAGTTTTTTATTTCTTCTTTTTTTTTTGGTGCACAATAATGTAGTTTTTTTTTTATTTTCTTGGGATCATATTATGTAACAATAAGTTAGGAGATATCCAACTTGTGTTTGCTTGAAATCTACTGGGACTTGTACATTTGGGTTTTATATCAATGTATTAGAAAATAAATCATTCTGAATATAAATTCTCATTCGTACTACCAGCACTTTGTCGGATGGGCTTTTTACATGAATAAAATAAAAATGGAACGAGATTACATGGTTCCTTGGTTTTCAATTAGGTTACGTAAATGTCCTATTTTTATTTAATGAAAGTCAATTCCAAACATTTTCTATTTTGATTTCATATTTTGCCAAAAAAAAGAGCACCGAAGTCGATTGGAGTCGACCTGTGGACTGGTCAAATCACCATCAGAAGGCTCAGAGTGGTGCAGGAGACCAAGCCAAAGTCGACTTGCAACTGTAGCGCCTACTGCCGTCAGAGGTAGTAGAACCCGTAGTAAGACAGTTGGAATCGATTTCTACACAGCACATGAAGTCGATTGAAGTTGAGTTGCTACTGTAGCACTGCTGCAATCAGAGGCTTAAGTGAATCGGTTGTAGTCGATTTCTAGCTGCCTTGATAGTATATAATAGGAAACGATTGATCACGATTTTTGAAGAGGGATATGCGAGTAGTTGCGGTGAGAATGGGAGGAAGTCAGAACTGGAAATAGGAAGGAGGAAGGAGAAAGGGGGAGTGCTACAGTGGTGGCAATGGAGAAAAATCTTTATCATTTAAATCCTGTGGATAATCACATTGAAGGCGGACTAGAAGTGCAAGTAATTTAATTAATTTATTATTTATTGATAGTGTATTTTATTTTTTAATTTATTGTAGTTAAATTTGTAATATTGACATATAATTTATTACAGTATAGTGTTAATTTTACTTATTATTCTGGCAAAATTGTGAATGTTAAAAGTTAATTTTTACTTAGGCGGCGGATTCTAGATTAGGCAATTTAGTAGAAGAATATGTTGTTTAAATTTTTTGTTAGTAATTTATATTATTTCAGAATTTGTATTCTGAGTAGAATATGCAATTTAATTAAATAAATGGTAACTCTTAGTTTAAGGTTTAAGCTTTAATGTGTTATTTTGTTTGTTATAATGAATTATTGGGAAGTATTCAAGTTTTAAAAAGGAAATGAGAAAATATTTTTTATTTTTTTATAATTTTGAAAATATTTTCCAGAAATGAAATGGTAATTTTTTTTAAAAAATTCTCATGTGTATTTTACTGATTTTATTTTTTTAAAAATTTCCTAAACATATAAAATTAAGGTGTACTTTGTTAAGAGAAATCTTCTTTTGTTACAAAATAGCGAATCCGAACAAGCTACATAACGTGAATTTGGTTTTCGTAAAAAGATAATAACATTATGTTGGCTTTTCTTTTTTTTGTTTTTTTTGGCTCAATGACCGCACTACATACACTTTATTTGGATTTCTTCTCTTTGATGATCCACTAACTATTACGAGGCCTACGTGTATAAGTAGCAGGTGAGATGGGAAGCCAACCTAAGTTGGGCCAAGTGTCATTTAACACAACAAAAGAAACTCTAGCTCCTTTTGCACCGCGTCCACTCATTTGTTTAGGCTTCCATTCCAGATTAGAGAGACTGAACCCCAGCCCCAATAGGTCCTCACCGAAAACCCTCTTTGCTGATACCTGATATGCAATTGGTTAAGTGATGACCGACTCACCGCTTCCTTTCTCTATGATTTTTGCGGAGATGTATATAAGGATTGTTACAGCGATTGTTGCAGAGATCGCAAAAAATCGATTTTCGTCTCTATGATTTTCCATTTTCGTTTTGATTTTCGCACAAAACCCACACATCGTCTATCCTCTCTGTGATTTTTCCCTTTTTATTTTGATTTCTCTAAAACCGATTTTTGATTTTCAATTTAGTGGCTTTTGTTATTTTATGTGATTTTCCCTTTTTTCCATTTTGATTTTCGCACAAAACCTACTATCCTCTCTGTGAATAAATATGTATAATATTGGCAAGAGAAATTCATTTAACAATTAATAAAGTAATTATTGTAAATCAAGAGAAAGAAACATTTAACAATTAAAGTAAAAAGTAAATCATATATTAATTTTTCAAGTCATACATTGTAAATTTTATATTCATATCTATATATTCTAAAAGTCATATATCCTTAATTATATTAATATGTATCATATGTTTTACCTGTAGTTACTTACTAAAAAAATTACATTTATCTTTGGTATTTTTCTTCAAATTTATAGTAATTATAGGAAATCAGCAAAGAGAGGAGCATTTAAGAATTAAAGTAAAAAAAATCATATATTAGTTCTTCGAGTCAATTCTAAATTTTATTAATATATATATATCTTCAACTTTTGTTTAAGTGACTAGTATAAATCATTTTGATTTTGAATTAAATTTTACTAATCATCCTTACTTGGTAGAAAAAGATGAATGAGAAGTGGATAAACTTCAAGATAACGTAAATAGAATTCATAATATTATTAAAAAAATAATAATTACAATTCTTTCATTGTATGGAAAGATTATTAAAATGTTGAATGCCTAAAGCTAAAAAGTTAAAGATGCATTGTTCTATGAGAATTTCTTAATGAGGAAAACCATTATGAAACAACATAATTGTATTTATTGGCAACCATTGTCTAGAAACTCAAGCAGAAGTTCATTCCTTTACTCATTGCATTTCGAATTACATATGTCATCACCACTGGTGAACAGTGTGGAAGGTAATAATTACCTGCAATTGATAAAGATTAAATTGATAAGATGAAGGAAAGTAATATATATTAGAACAATACGAAAATATGGATGAGAAACCAATATTGAAAAGATATTACTTATAATCTTATCATAAATTAGGTTAACCGAGATAATATGATAAGATATAATAAACAAGAAAGGGATAAACCATTAGAATCGAGATTTGGGCATAACAACATATGCAACAATTGAACAACGAATAATGCTTCAATCCTGTTGATGATTTAGATGAAGATGTCATATTAAATTATAAAATATGGAACAATCATTATAGAATGCAAGAACATAATTAACAGACACCACAAGAAATTTGGTCTAAAACAACACTTATTTTTGGCAATATATTAAAAGTGTTACTTTTTGTGTACATAAACAACATTTTTTTTAAATATGTTACCTTTTATATCTAAAAAATGTTGTCTTAAACAATTGACCACACTTACTATAGCAATACTATGAAAATTGATGTATTAGCTTAAAAATGTACCCTTTTGTTAAAAAATATTGCCTTTGACAATTGGCCACATATGATATAACAACCTTCAAAAAGTAATGCCTGAACTTACAAAAAGTGTAGCATTTACTATATCAAAAACAATACATTTAGAAAAAGTATTGCCCATATGTGCATAAGCAATACTTTTTACGTGTACCTAAAACTAAGTGTTCTTTTAGACATAAATTTCTTGTAGTGAGAAAAATATAATTAAAAAATCTTCAACATAAGGACGGTGGAAAAAGAAAATTATCATGCTAGAATGAATTAAAGCCCATAATTGCAATTAATGAATATTTTTAGCAACAAAAGAAAATAATAAATGATAAATCAATCATAGGAAATAATGTGCTATCTTTTGAAGATTGATCTAATAATAATGATTTGTTGTTTCAATGATTTGATTTATTGCTTTTTTTTGTTGCTCAAGATATTCACCGCTAATAGTATTGACTAATCTATTTGAGATTGGACTTTTCTAAGAGGATAAACCTTTGGCTATAAGAACGTATTACATTTTCATTGATTTTTTCAAAAATAAATTATATTCCTAATTATATTATTATAGGATAGAAAAAAAAATATAAAGCCACCTATCATTCTTTAATTCAAGAATCGAATATAATGGATACAAAAATCTTTATCTAAGTTTTTCGCTAAAATGACTAATTTTATCTTATTTGTCGGCAAGCCATTATTTCTGGGCAGGTATTAAAAGCCGAAGTCATCAAATTTTGCACTTTTTTTTCACTAATTAGTATAGACTAGTTTATAGGTATACAATACTTGTCTAAATAATCACATATAGGGAAAAATGGATGCATGTGTCCACGGATGCAGAAAAAATAAAACAAAACATTTCCATTTCTATTATTGTAATTGGGGCCAACTAACTACTAGGACCATAGAACTTGGTCAACACACCCTGAACCAGCAATAATCAAAGAAAACTTTCTGTAATAAAAGAAAACCATTGGTATTATTCGAATCACAATGGCATATGAAAATCTTCGATTCTCTTTTATTGGTTATTACTTTAGAAATTGAAATATACATGATTATAACTAAAAATAGGCCTATTCAAACTCAAGGCATAATTTTCTCTAGAACTGTGTATCAACTAGCAGTGTACCTTATCTACGCTACGGTCATAATGTTGTTGTTATTATTAGTATTATTGTTATTTTGGTATTGAAGAAGGCTTGAATGTTAGTTATAATAGAGCAATGATATATCCTTCTACACATCATCTTACAGATATTTCTAAATACTAAAAATATGTTTGGATTGGTGAAGCGTGGTGGAGTAGAACGAAGCAAAATAATTATTTGTGTAACTTGTATTCTATCTCATTTCTCCCAATTGGAAAGGGGAAGAGCTTTGTGAAGAGCTTATGGAATTTGATGAAATGGAGTCTATTAATCTCTGTTCCATTTTATCTAAATTTTACAAATTCAAACAATGGAGCAATTTAACATACCGTTTTGCTCTGCTCCCCTCCATCAAATTTTATCAATCCAAACATACCCTTAATGAAGTGAAAAAACATATTGAATTCATATTTTGAAATCTTAAAAAGTAATCAAAACTTACTTTATCTAGTGTCTAGGAGGATTTGTAAGAAGATTATGTTGGAGGATATATCATTTTTCTTTATAATACATATATGAATTTTTAATTGTCCATTTATATAAGTTAGTTTTACACTTAATTATTAATTATCCATTTGTATCATTCGCATTTTACTAAGATTTCAGTTTAGTCGCAAAATTTTTTTGTATTTTATATACTTACGTCATTAACATTTTCAAAAACGTTTTAATCTCACTCTCATGATAGATGAATTCAAATCACAAATAGAAAAAAAAATGATGCAAAGGCCTATCTAAGATGTCCCAAAATAAAAATTAAAAAACTATAACAAAATACAAATCATCAAATTATCATGTTAAAGGATTACATCAAAACATAAAATGTCAAGTTTTCATTCATAATTTAAAAGTCATAATTTATTAGTTTTTATTATAATTTACTTTGATATTTTTACCGAACATCCTTAATTTTCAAAAAATAGTTTTTGGTCATAGGAAAGCTATTTCCAGAAATTCACAAACACGCTATTACTCCCTTCCTCCATAACCATCATCATTTCAATCAACTACCCTCCTTTTTTCCCTCCAAAATCTTGCTAGTGTAACACCCAATAGACCCGGATTCTATACTACTAGAAAATGGTATTTAGCGACGATTTTTATTAGGATTTCCAGTGATTTTCCCCTGCCACAAAATCATTTAGTAGTGGTTTTGAACAACCACCGGAACAACTGCCGACAAAGTAGGGGCCTGTTTGCTTTGCATTTTCCAGTTTTCAGTTTTCAGTTTTCAGTTTTCCAGATTTGTAAAGGAAAAACTGAAAAAGCGAAAATCGATTTCGATTTTTCGATTTTTCCTTCACAAATCAAAACTAAACCTAAATAAATCGAAAAACAGGCAAAGCAAACAGGCCCTAGGTTTTCCGGCAATTTCTTAAATTTAGCGGCGATTCAAAACTGTCGCAAAATAGCTTGTTGCCAAATTATCATATTTATTGGAGGTTTTGAACCACCATAATTACCAATTACTAGCAATTTGGAACCGCCACAAAAATCTTCTACCTATTTTTTTCATTCTTTTTATTGGCGGTTTGGAACCGATGCAAAAAGCTCAGCATTAACCCCTTTGTTTGCATTTTTTTCCCTACTTTTCAATATTTTATTTAAACCATACAAGTTAAAAACAGTACTTGGTATCTAATTAATCTCAGGAGGAGAATGATACTGGCAAGTATACTAGGTCGTCAAGTAATAGAGTAAAGATAGGGTTGTCGTACCCACATGAATAATTCAAGTATCAATTTTAATTAATTAGGTGACAAGTTGAATAATTAAATAGAGATGATATCAAATGAATTTAAAGGATAAAGTGCTGAAACAAAGTAAAAGCGATATAAGAATTGATGAAGTTAAATGTTAGGGTGATTTACTTCAACTATATGTGAACAATATAATATGCAACATGAACATCAAAATGCCTTGTCCAAATTCAATTAAGTGATGGTAGGATCCCCATGATCATTACGAGTCTTTCTCAAGATCATCTAATGCTACTCAATTAGAGTTAAACACCTAATTGCTTAGCATGCTTAATTCTAACTAAGTGATTTAATTATCAAGTTCTTAAATACCACATGAATCATGTTTGCTTATCTCTAGGTGTCATTCAATTCATGACATTGCATTCATAGGCATGGCTCTTACTCCTTTTTTCAAATTTATAATAACCCCTATAACCCTAAATTGATGATCAAGCAACTCAAGATAAATAAACTCAAACACAATGCTCACCATCAAATGAGAACGCAAGACATAAATTTATTCATATTAGCATGTTATCAAACACATAGCCTCCATAAATCACCCTAAACAAAGAGGGTTTAGTTACAAATTATGGAAAACAAAATAAAAGCAACATAAATGAAAAAGAGATAAGAAGAAGCCATGAATAAAGAAAAATACACAAGGAGTTGAAGAACAATCCCAAGAGAGGTCTCCTTTTCTAGTTCTTGAAACTCCAATCCCTTGCTCCAAGCTCTACCCTCCTCTTCTCCCCCAATTTCGTGCTTTCCTTCACTGCTACTCCAATGTGTTTTTTTGTCAAGTATGGGTTGCCCAAGTCAGTAGAAAGGCCCAATCTACATGGTAAGTTTGTGCACCCACGCTATAACATGACTTTGGCTACATTGGAGCATAGCTTAAGTGAAAATATTAGAACTATGGCAGCAATCCACGCTGTAGCATGGGTTCCCACACTGTAGCGTGGCTTCAGTTTCTGTACCATACTCCAGCATGGATTTCTATGCTCCATCATGGATTTCTGACATCCTTTCAGCTCTAATTCTTGCTCCTTTGTACTCCTAACTCAAATACTTCCCTAATTCTTCTTCCCAAAAGCTACAAAACCAATAGAAAACACAACTAGAATGCAAGGTTAACGTGAGTGTAATCATGCAAGAATTTGGACCAAATGATGTAAAAGAGGCACCTATGAAAACTAAAACTAACTATCAACAAAGTTCCAAGGAAACTAAAGAAAAATATAACTCCTAAGGGAGTTATCAGTATCATATACAACATTAGTAATGAACAATCATGAACAAAAAGGAAAGTTGCATAGAAATTCTTAAACTTTTAAACAAAGAAAGTGTGTATCAAATGTTATAACATAATGTTGAACAATAGTTAAACAAATATAACATAACATAAGAGAAAACTAACAAAGCATAACATCAAAAAAGGGTATCTCAAGTGAATGCTAAAAAAGCAATGTTGGGTGATCGGTGCATTGAGTGAAGTGAAACAAAGACTCTGGAAAGTTGAGTTGATAGGCGTGGCTTGAAAGATGGCATTCAATGGGGAGGTAGTTGAAATTGAGAATCTTGATGATGCTGCAGTGGAGAATATAATAGTGGCACTGGGGTAGCAGTTACTTGGCCCACTACAAAAAATGAAGTAAATTATGGCGGTTTTTTTTTTGTAAATTGCGGCGGTTATAACTGCTGCTTTTTGCGGCAAATGGCGGTTCAAAGAACCGCCGTAATTACCAACACCATTCGGTAAATTATGGCGGTTATAAAAGAACCTCTGCAATCACCCTATATAACCACCATAATGTAAATGAATTAGGGCGGTTTGATTATGGTGGTTTGAAACCACCGCAATTTGGGATAATTTTTTAAAACAATTAATTATGGCAGTTTGAAATTGTCGCAATTTGCAATGAAATATTGTTAAAAAACTATTTAATACAGCAATTGGAAACTACTATAATTTGATATAAAATATTTTGAACAAATTGCTTATTACAACAATATTAAAACCTTAATTGCAGCACCAATTTAAAGAAAAAATGTTCTAATAATCATGCAAAATAGTTTAATAAAACCAATTTCAATTTCATATTAAGCTAGCTAAATAAAGTAAAATAATCAAACATAGATCAAGACACATTTTAAGTCCAAAATCAGAGGATTATAAAAAAAGAGGGACTAGGTAGTCCAAAATCAAATGCAAAGAAACTACACCTGAAGAAGTCAATGAAATTAGCTAGTCTTTATAACTAACGCATGCATTAGTAGTATAGGTAACTACATGGAGAACTAACACAGGCAAGAATAGTTTCAAGTTATTCTACCCAACAGATCTCATGTAGAGAGCAATAAAATCCCGTGTCAACAATCAGATAAAAAGCAATTTCTTTTTTCAACAAAAAAATCACAATTATTCTTATTATTGTTGACTAGTATTAGCTATATGCCAAGTATATGTGGGGATAAAATTTTAAAAACCAAATAAGAAAAAACAAATAGCAGATCCAATAAAAACATGAAAAGTGAGTGACTAAGGATGTCGGGTCATGTGAGATGGAAGTGTAAAAGGAAAGCAAAAGGGAAGGGGACTACCTAGATGGTCATAGCCTTCTTGTTGGACTCATGCTGGTTTCATGCATAATCAAATCAGGTGCAATTCAGAAAACAAACACAAAGATGTAAAAGAGCTTCAGTGATCAGATAATCAAAGAAAAGAATACCATTTGGAGCTTTATTTTTCTCCATGTTCTTCTCACGAGCCATTTTGGACTTCTGTCCATTGCCTCTTCTCATTTTGATTTTCTTCTTTCATTGTTTGCTTCTCTGAGACTCATGCAACCTACATTAATTTTAGTATACAAGTACTATTATTCCTCTAAGCATAAGGCCATTATCTCTACCATAGGACTAGAGTAGTTCAAAATAGTTTCTTCCCTGGATAGTTAGATTCAAAGTTATGAAGAATAATTAAATCATTTAAACTAAACCAAGCCATATATAATCTATCTTGCAATTTGGAAATTTCAAAGATGTGATTTACTAAATATATTCAAAAATAACATTCAATCCACTAAGTTGCACCTGAACTATATCAACCTTAATTATTTCCACAAAATGCTACCATGTTTAGCTTTAACAACTGGTCAGCAAAGTCCAAAAAACTCATGAAGCTGTGATATGCCAGAGCCACAAAAATGCCTGCCAATCACTTCAGAAAGCTATGATTAACTAAAGGTAAAGGTAAACAAACAATAAGAATTCTAATCTTAAAACACTCAAGCAACTAAAACAAAATCATGTAGCACTAGCATCAGGAAAGAAATCAACAATCAATAAACGCTCAACAATATAAAGCACCTTCATTTAAGAAGGGGCAATGGCTTTTTCTTTTTTTTTTTTAACCTTTTTTGTTAGGTGAGTGATAATCTCATATTCTTACAAGCATAAGTAGTGACAGAGTCACAATCTCATAGAGCAATAACACTAACCCAGATTATCTTAAGTACTACAAAACGAAACAACAAGGAATCTTAGCATTTAAAGCTAAAACAAATACAAAAACATTCAGATATAAACAATTAAATGCACTTCACCCAAGTGTGGGGAAATCACAAACATAAAAACAAATGCTAAATATTTAACTTCACATGATAACAGCCCAGTATCTTAGCATCTCTTTGCATTTACTTTTTTTTTTCTTCTTTCACTTACTATCTTTTTTCTTCAATATCAACTCAATGTCTTTTAGCTACCACACAGAACAACCAAAGGAAAGGAAGAACTTGATAACTTACAATGCCAGATTTCAGTTAAGAGATTTGTGGTCCTTTGGAGGTTCCAGCATACAAATAAACTGATTCCACACCACAAGACCTACCAACATTACACATAACATCTGATACCTGCAATGCAAATATCAGACGATGGAATGGATGGTTTGCGTCACAGCTAGAGAGGGTCGGGCACGCGACGACTTCATCCATGGGGGGTGGTGGAGCCTGCTGGTCTGCTGAAAAAGGGAACACGAAGCCACTAGCGAAAAATAAAGAAAAGAGGCGGAGGTGTCATATGGAGGGGAGGGTTTGTGCGCCGGAGGAACAAGACCACAGCGGAGAACTCACCGGCATAGAAGCGACGCCTTCTGCGAAGCAGGGTGACAAGTAGAGGGCGACGGCGGGGTGGAGGCTGGTGAGGGCACGGGCGTGGAGGAGGATATGGATGCAGATGGAGAAGACGGAATGGAGAATGGGGATGAGGAGCGTGCAGCGGCTGGGTGAGGGGTGGCGAGTATGCGCGGTGGTGACAGTTAGGGGCCAGAGCACTGTGGCTGGGCAGAGAAGGAAAGGGGTTAGGTGGAGGGAGGAGGGTTATGTTGGTTCACTTGGTTGTGTAAATAGGGGGAATGGGTACTAAACCCCAAAGTCCCAAATCCACTTTCGTTTGTGCGAATGGGGAAGAATGGCTACCAGAACACTAAGGTGGTTACAGTTGCCGTAATTTTCACTAAAATTATGGCGGCAAGCAAAACCGCCATAATTCACTATACATTATGGTGGTTTCAGAGAACTGCCCTAATTTAACCGCTATAATAAACAATATTTTTTGTAGTGGCCATGCGTTTGCCACACCCAATGAGAGAGTCCTTTGGAATGAACTGCGTTGATTCTATCCCTTTAGATCTCCTTTCAATATATTTCAACAATCTTTTAAAGGTAGGCTTACAAAGATTTTCAAATACAAGAAAACATGTCATCATAGAATTGTTTTATTCTCAAACAAGTTCAATGAACGGAATGCTCAACTATTGCAAAGCCTGAATATATATGCATAATCACAATCTTTGAGAACTAACAGCTCAAAGTAATGTCATTTTACTCATTTTTCATCAACTCAATTTGTCAAGAAGAGTGCATGACATGAAACAGGCATACAGAGACTCCCTTGACTTCCTAAAAATAGAGATTGCACCAAAAGCTCGTAAAAACTCATTAAGTCATTCGTAAAATCCCTGAATATACCACTTTCACTTATTACAGTAGAATAATGCACTAATTCCATACCTGTACCTGATCTCTAAAGTTTCTTATTCAAAGACTGTGGTCCGTGCCTCTGTGCCAAATATGGCAATGGACCTTCGAGTTTGTTGTTTCCCAGATTCCTTGAAGAATGAAAAACATTGCAACATGTCAAGGATATAGAATAAGAAGCAGGAAAAACAACCAAAAAGCGAAAGAAATAAATAACTGCACCAAGCAACGGGCAATTGAAGCAGTTAATGAATAATAGGAGAAAATAGAAAGAATCTAGCCACCCTTAATTAGCACATCATGGGTGTAGGATGATTTCTCTATCAAGAAGTTGATGCTTTTCCTCATCAATTTCCCAAACCTATGAGTTACAAGGTTACATAAACTAAGTGGTAGAGGTTACAAAGTATAATGAACACACCCATAATTTTCAGCTATTAGAACAGTTGATAAGTTTTAATAAACAAGTCAATTCATATTAAATGTTGAATTGAAAAACAATTGATTAATAACTACCAATTGTTTTGACTAATATAATAGATTATCCATCACCATCGTATTTACCCATATATTATGAAGAGGAATATGCCTAAGATATTGGAGTAGAGTTATTATTGGAGAAAACCATGGATTTATTAATGACGAAGAAATCTGTAAAATTCACAACTATTTAAATGATTAATGGAATCCTAGAAATAAGAGTCAATAAAAATAAGTGAAGTTATATTGATTAAGGGGAGGATTTAGATGAAAAGTTCTCGTTTCTAGTTCTTGTTTTTAATCATAATTTTTAAGATATATACTGAAATTTGAACTTATGGCTAGTGTCATATACTAATTATCCAAGCTCCTCACTACAAAATTGAATAAGAGAAAATGAATCTGGTACTCTCGTTTATCAAACATGAATTTTGGAATTTAGAATTTAGTTCACAAAGGAGGTTCTCTTTAATTTGACGAGTAAACTTTAGCGTCAAGAACAAATGCTAGTTAATTAAAGAAAGAGATTCGGTGTGATAAAAATAAATAAATAACTAGTGGGGGAATTAGATGCCACGATAATCTTGCTGAAGAGAAACGCTACCCTTTCAGTTCTCTGGAGTCTATATATAACCTATGCATCTATAATTTTGCCCATATGAACCCAACCATTCATAGTGATACACTTACAGTTATAAAAGTATCAACTGCATTATATATAATCAAAGCAACGCTCACATGGGAAACAGTCCTCCGACTGGTGGTCTTCTTCTTGGCAAAGGAGAACTCACTTACGAAGCAAATTCACGAGGATCCTCTGCTACCGTTAAGTTTAATGGAAGAGAGGTCTTGGAAGACAAAGCTGGAGGAATCATCACCGAGTCATGGAAAATGACATAAAAGGTAGGTATGTCAACTTGTGACTTTGTTCTACGCAAGACTTTGAGGGAATTTCCGGCTGGTTTTGAGGATTGTGAGTGGGAGAATCTAAAGATCGAAATCTCTGATGGTGTACATGGATCAAGATCAAGCGTATGCTTTGAAGTGACTGTGGTAGGTGATAACGCAGGTTTTCTTCGGCACACATACCAGCCCAGCATGAAGTTACGCCATTGCGAACAATTTGACTACTTCTGCTACTGATGATTACGGTGTCACTACTGAGATGATTTGTGATATCTACGGGAGTGGAACAAGGAGGGGTCTTGTGGCTAGGGAGTGGAAGACAAAGAGTAAGGATCAAAAGCCTTACATGGGTACCGTGACACATTATTATGTCGATGATGAGAATGGAGAAGATGTTGGCCTATCTGTGGCGGTTAAAAAGATTAGATCATGTAATAAAAAAATTGAATTTGATGTGGATGGTCCTGAAAACCACCCGGCCGATGCATTGGTTTTCATGTTTAAGCAAGTCCTTAAAACTGGGACTTGGAAGCCTACTCTTTGCCCTCACTGTGCTCGTAAATACGTCCCTGAGAGGCTACCTGAGACTGAAAGCGACATAGACAATTCTACTGTACCACCGTCTCAGGGCAACAGGAGAAATGGAGGAGGCCTTGTTTCCAATAATGGAAAGTTTATCGGCAATAATAATGGTAGTACATATATCAACAATTTTTTTCAAGGAAAAAAAGGGTGACTTTATGTACTGCTAAAGTTTATTTTATTATGCTGTGTTTGCCTGAAATCTGCTGGCTTGAACGTACTTTTTAAGCTTTATTCTATTATTGAATTAGGAAATAAAACATTCACGTTATATTCTCATTCTTGATCATGTCATAAATTTCATTCGTAAACTAATCATAGTTAAATTTTTCAGCAAAGAAGTAGGAAGACGATTTTCAAGCAGAGTCATTAAATTCGCTGTGTCCTTTGGCATGGAAGATTTAATATGTTCCTTTTTTGGGTGTAGTAAGGAAAGCAAAACAAAAACAAAGGATTATAGCCGCGCGCTGGTACATAACACCCTGCACATCGTCCTTCAAGTAGCCAAACAAAATTTCTATATTTCTTATTTGGGTCGTCCAACTTCCCCACCCAAGTCCAATGAGACTCAGTATTAATCAGGTCTATCCACTGGTTCAACAGTCACTTGCAACCACTATCCGTCAAATAATGGCAATGCCCCATTGTGTAGCCGCCACCCCACGAAGGAATAGACAAAGGTGTAAGATAGTGCTTCACCTGTTGGAGGATAGGGGTTGCGAGAAAATAAAAATCCCAGCAATTGTCCCACCACAAGTCACAAATTTGCAGCTCTGTATCCGAGATGTGAACAAAATCAGCCTTGTCGCAAAGACGTCCCCTCATTGAACCAACCAATTATCATTCCAAAAGGGAGACACGACCGGAACCGAGAGAAAACTTGAATCCATCATAGAGAACACATGCAGCTAGCTTTAAGAATCCCTCGCCAAATATAAGAAGAGTCAGACTGAGCTCGAGTCTTGAAAATAGATTCACTTTTGAGGTACGGAGATGGCGAAAGGTCTACTCAACCTTTCGATGGCTCATTCAGCATACTCGAAACCAACTTCCTCGACAAAGGTGAGTTAATAAGCCTAGCTAGCTTGTCTCACACCAAGGCCCTTGCTTCTCTTTGGTTTGGTGATCTCTTTTCAGCCTACAAGATGGACGCCCTTAGCATTCACAAACTCGCACCCAAATATTTACCAATATCATTCGGAAAACGAATTGATGAGAAGCTGCCCAAACTCTCCTTTTTTCGCCTTGGCATTCCTGGGAGCCATAGCTCTAGATTTCTCCAAGTTGATCTTCATACCACAAAATTCAGTCATTGTATCTAAAACAATACACACCTTATTAGACTTTTTTCCATTGCAAAATAGCATCACATCATCCGCAGAGAGTAAATAAGTCAAACCAGGGGCCCCTTATAGGTATGTTCTACGTCTTCTTAGTTTATATTGGAAAATTTTCATTTTTATGTTGTGAATTCCTTAAACCTCCTTTTTTTCCGTAAATATCATTTTGTCCCTAAAAAATAAATGAGTTTTGTTTTGGTCCCTGAAAATTTTTTTATTTGGTTTTGGACCAAGTATTCTCAAAATTGTTTTGGTTTTAATCCTCAAGTTAGTATGTCTTTGTTAATTATTAAACTGATTGACAGAAAGCCATATTATCCTATATGGTAGTCAATAGTTATATGTGGTACATCTTGATTTTTTATATTAAAATTCTCATTCGATAACCGATTAAATCCAATATATTAAAGTATCTTATCGAACCTAATAACTCATTTTATAGTAGAGTTTTTACATATAATTATGTTGTGTGTGTCATAATCATGATGAGTTGTTGACTGAGAAGGATGGATTATTGGGGAAGGTCTCATGGTTACTTGATGTTGCATATTTTATTGAGATTTTTGGAGTCTAATATCACCCAAAAACCTTCTAAATTAAACCTTTGATGAGTGTTTGTTACCACTACTTTGATCTTTAGAATTAGCATGTTATTAAACTTGTTTTTTCGGGGTTTATTAGAGTCTAATAATGGGTTCTTGTATTTTCATAGAGGGTCAGCATTGTTTTCGCCCAACCTAATGTTGTGCCTTCATCGTAGTTCTATCTTAGTTTTTTGATGAATGGGATTGGACTTGAAGAACAGGAAGCATGCATTGTTTCTTCGAAACAAGAAAATATTGCATCTCATTTTTAGAAGCATGCGGCACTGAAGAATCCTCCCCACTTTGATGTTGGATCGGTTGAGGATGAGTTGGCTGGCATGTTTGATGTGGAAGGAGTATTTTCTTGTTTTGATGTATAGCTACTATGAGTTCCTGCAACTTTCTCTTATGTTCTTCAGTTTGCGTTCCAATACGCATGTCATCTTCTGGTTTGTACCTCTTTGCTAGTCTCTTTGAGAATTTAGCGCTATATAGTTATTTTTTTATATGATAAAATTATTAAAATGAATATGAAATGATTTATCTATATTATTTTCAATTAATTTATATGCAATTTCCTAATAAACATCCCTTCTATAATCTCATATTTTATATTATTTTCTTTTAGACATCAAGAGAATATTAGATACAGTAATACTAGATTAAGAAAAAAGGCATCTGGCACTCTCTTTTAATTTTCTCAAACAGATTTGAATTTTGGAATCTGGAATTTGATTCACAAAGGAGGATCGATCTCTATCTATCGTTCAAAGTTTGATCCACAGCGGAGGCCCTCTTTGATGGCTAAACTTTAGCATCGAGAGCAAATGCTAGTTAAAGAAAGAGAAATTCATTGTGGAAAAAACAAAATAAATAATGGAGGAATTACGGGAGTGGTTATTCCATTTTGGCTATTACCACTCCCTATTTATTGAACTTTTATTTAATTGTTCCAAAATGTCCTTCTAATATAATCTAATATTGTTCCTAGTTCTATTGGTACTTAATACAATTAATATATTTAATTAAAAAAATTTCTTTTATAATTTGGTATTTCATGTTTGGTTTATTTCTCAATTAAATATATTAAATTATATTTTCACGTAATATAAAAAATACAACAAATTGATTTTTTCAATTTTATTAAATATAATTTCCAAAATGAATTAAGTTTTTTACTTCACATAAGTTGAATTTGTGAAGTGAAAAGAATAATATATATATATATATATATATACACACACAGGGCCATAAATAAACTAATTAAAAAGTAGGATCATATCTGTTAGTAGGCCTATATGTGAGTTTAAAGTCTACATGGATTAACTAGAAAGCGTAATGAATTAACATCGCAAATAGATTATTAATGAATTTTTTCAATTTGAATTTGTGGAAAGTAAAAACAATTTAGCTGTGCATTTTCTTAGCATGCCTACAAACACAAATAACAGGAGTACTTCATGGTTTCTCATTTTGACTCTCAATGGATTTACCTAGCTAACGTTTGAACATGGGTGATTCCTAATTTTGAGGCTATTACGTGTTATTTGGATTAACCGTACAAATAGTAATTCAATACATTGTTAGATCAACAAGAAGGTGGTGATAAATATTTGATATGAGTATAGTTGATAAATAGTGATAGAATTAACTATTATTTTTACATAACTTTACGAGGCTTTTTTTTTGTTTTTTGCTTATTTGCTTTACTTGATGATATGTAGTCTCCAGACTCTTTTCTCACCTCCCTTATTTGGGGCTCTTTGGTGAGTGTATTATCTATTTTTTAAAAAAAATCAATTTGAAAATGATATTTAAAATTAACAAAATCAATTTTTAAATTTCTTTGTTAATTATGTAAAAATATAAATGTAATATATTTCATTGGAAAATTGATCAAAACCAAAATCATTTAATTTTCATAAAATAAAAATATTAAATATGTGAAAATTTGAAACAAAAATATTAATTGTATTAAGTATGAATAAAACTGGAAATAAAATTAGATTATATTAGAGAGGGGCCTTTTAGAATAAATGAACAAATGCTTAATAAATATGGAATGAAAATAGCTAAAATGGAGTGGCCAGGATAACATTGCGGAAGAGAAACTCTACCTTTTTAACCTGCGTATCTATATAATTTTGCCATATATATATGAACCCAACCTTTCGTAGTGATACACACGCTTATATAGTATCAACTACATACATCATACATATTTATTTTGATCAAAGCAATAGATATGGGAAACATTCCCATTACTGGTGGTCTTCTTGGCAATGGAGATCACAATTACCAAAAAAATACAAGAGGATCCTCTGCTTGCCTTTCGATTTCAGGAACAAAGGCCGAGGAGGACAACAATGGAAAAATCACCGAGTCATGGAGCATGACATACTGGGTAGCAGGTATGCCAACTTGTGGCTTTAATTTAAGAAAGACTCCAGGAAATAACATGATGATTCCTCCTCATCATGATGATGAGAAGTTGGAGATCCAAATCTCTCTGATCATGTTCGTGGATCACACGAATGCTTCACAATGATTGTGGAAAGAGACGAAGCAGGTCTTCTTCACGACACAGACATGTACAACATGAACTTCTGCATTGCGGCCAAATTGACTAATCTTACTACTAATGCATGTGATGTCATTACAAAAATGATTTGTGATATTTATTGGAGGGGAAAAAGGAGGGGTCTTATGGTTAGGGAGTGGAAGTCAAAGAGCAAGGATGAAAGGCCTTACACGGGTACCGTGACACATTATTATGTTAATGGAGATGAGAACGGACAAGAAATTGGTCTCTCTGTAGCCATTAAAAAGATTAGAGTGTTAGATAATGGCCAAATTGGTTTTACTGTGGATGGTCCTGAACAACACCCTGCTGATGCATTGGTTTATATGTTTAACCAAGTCCTTAGAACTGGGACTTAGAAGCCTACTCATTGTCCTCAATGTGCAATTAAATACATCGATGAGAGGCTATCTGAAAGCGAAAGCGACGTAGACAATGTTCCTAACCCACCGTTTTATGGCCGAACACAAAATGCAGGAGGTAGAAGCATTGTTTCCAATCCTGGAAGGTTTAATGGCAAAAATATCGGTAATACGTATATCAAGCACCTCCATGGAAGAAAATGGTAATTTTTATGTAAAGTTATAGTTCTTTTTTTTTTTGTTTTTCAAACTTGTAAGGTTTCCAGTTAACCTTTAACTCCCAAGAGAGAAACTAAGAGAGAAAGGAATACACTTTATTCATCAAACTTCTCAACTCCCTTATAAATGAGAATTATACCCTATTTATAGATCCAATTAACTAACTAGTACACTATCTAACTCAAGAGGTAAACAACTAACTATGGGCATAACAATACCCTCCCCTTTAAAATCAACCTTGCCCTTAAGGTTGAGAAAATAAAACAAAATACTCCTACTTACACTTTATTAATATCCCTAACCAACCATTTTATTCTATACGGAAAGAAATTTAATATCCCACCGGCCACCAGGATCCCATTGTATGATTGGACCAATAATTAATAAAATCAGGTCCATTGAAGTTGAAACAAAAATTATTAAACCAATTACTTTCATAGTACTAGCCTTCTTCCCAAAATATTGGATATGGTCCACTAGTGCCTTATCATCCTTGGATCCAAACAAACATTGAAGTGGGCTGAATTTGGCCTAGCACAATACACAGCTCTTGCTGTGTTGCCTTGCCCTTAGGTGTTGTCTTCATGATGGAAATGCTGCTGCTGCTATGGCCCTTCCCTCTCACTTCTTCATTGATCACCACCAGCCAAAGACTGTGCTATTCGCCGCTTGTTCCATCAATCATCCCTACGTCCTCTCCCGATGCCGCCATCGGAGGAGCATACCGATCACTACTTGTGAGAGGAACTTCGCCCCTGTTGAAGGCCACCAAGGATGTCGAACCCATCACTATAAAGGCTGCGACCAATGATGATGATGCGGCTTGCAACCCCACTGCCGCGGGCATGTAGTCTACCACTGTCTTGTGTGCTTCCACTGTTGTGTCATGATCCAACTTGAGCCATGACCGGCACGTAGGGAACACATTCCCCTGCAAGCCTCAACATACAAAATTTTACAAAAAAATGGAAAGAGTTTTCTTTATTTTTTATACATTTCCCAAATAAAATACAACCTGCAATATTCCTAATAAATTTCACAACACTTGGCATCAAGCATTCTTAGAATGCACCATTCCAGTACATAATACAAAATTAACTTTCAAACTCTATTAAACATAATACCACATACAGTTCAATATAAAACCAAATTAAGTTTACAATCATTTCCATAACATATTCCATATAACTAAGTCATAAGTTCTCAAACATAAGCATAATATAAGTCCAAAGAACTTGCCTGTAACATATGGAGCAACTAACAATTATAGGCTAAAACAAAATATAGATGACTATAAAAAAGGCCTTTACAAAAAGGCTCACCAACTTAGACAATCGGCTACTAAGGAGCCTCAGGATTGGAACCTGGAGCTGCACTTGCATCTGGAAAACAGAGGGAAACAACGGGGTGAGTTTTACAACTCAGTGCTAGGCATGATGTCTATAACTTACATGAGACAATATGTAATCCAAAAGTAAAACAATAACAATTTTCTAGTTCACATAAATTCAACCAGTTCTTTTATAATGAAAAGGAATTTTTGAATACAACAATCTTTATATAAATTAATAGAGAATTGTCAAATTCAGGATAAACAGAAGGATTCACACTCAGACACCCATTCCTTCGTGTGATCCTAAAACAGAATGGTCCTACTCATTCAAGTAGCCGTAGTACAAAAGGATCCAGTAAATGGTCCTAGTTAAACATAGTCAAGGTGCACTAAGGTTAACGCCTACTGTCGTTAGCTAAAGATCCTGTCAGAGATTCTCCCCAAAATATAATTAATCTATACATATCAGCAAAAAAGGTCATCCCTACTATCCATAAATCATTTCTCAAATCTATATCAGGGGTCAATAACTTTCAACAATTTCAAATCTATAAAATTTAATATTTCATCATGCAATTTCCAAATCATGTCATATTGTCTCATGTGTAAATTTTCAATTAAAACATAAGCTATATGCTTCCTTTCATTAAATTTGTACATATAGCCAAATAATTATTTCTCAATTTCTAATTTACTAAAATACATTTAGAGCTAATTTAGCATAATTAAAAATAATTATAGACATAATGTCTATTCACAAACTGGTTCAAAGAATCGAAGACTAACTCCATTGATGCCACCAATTCAAGTGTTAATGCCCGATTGCTCTATCGCTCTAGGAACAAAATAACATTAATATTTGTGAGCTAACAATATCACCAATTTATATAAATTTTCTCCAAATCACTAAAATCCCTAATTTATAGGGTTCAACGAACACTAATATTAATTCTAAAATAACTAAAAATTTCAATAAATTAAACAAAGTAGTAAGGAAGCTTATTTATCGCTTGGAGAATAGAATTCATGAAGAAATTCGCCCCAATTCCTTCTAAAGCTCCAAGCTCTCTAATGTAGGTTAGAGAGAGAAAATGAAGGTAGAGGAGAGAGAGAATGACTGAAGGTGATGAAGAGTTGGAGGAGGATGATGATGGAGGTGGTGGTGGTATATTTTTTTTTTGGAAGAGAATGGAAGAAGAAGTGAATGGAAGGAGAAGAGAAGAGAGAAAGAAACAGGAAGGAGGAGAAGAAGAAGAAGAAGGAGAGAATGAGAGTAACGGGAAAGTGGGTGGGGAGAAGGGGAAGAGAGAAATAAAAAAAAGAGAGAACTATGATGGTCTATACCACTTAAGGTGCACGGTGATTCTCATTTTTTTTTTTTGGTTTCTACATGTTGCCGCTTTGCCTCTCACACCCACAGTCATCATCACCTCAGCCATGGTCGCGGACCATCCCACCATCGTCAACGGCAACTCTAGCGAATCTGGCCACATCGTCGTTCTTCGCACCTTGCACCCAATCTCATTTGGTCTGGTCACGAATGGAATAGAGAGGGCTGGTTTCTTCCCGGCCTTTGTCTGACTTGTCAGCATAGTCACGCTGCTTGCAACCATGGCGCTGTCTGCGTTTGCTGTCGAAGTTGTCTCCCGTTGGGTGTTATGCAATGCTATTCTCCCCAAATTCGATTTGATTAGGGTTACTTCTTTCTCTTGTGAATTTGGTTCTTTTTCAATTTGATGTAAATCTTGAATTGTTGTGGCTGAATCCTCCATTGTTGTTGCTTCTAAAACTGGTAATGACTTCAATTCTTGAATTGTTGTTGAGCCCTTTGTAGATTTTACATTTGTTATTGTTGTTGTTGCCATGAATTGTCGTTCTTGTTTATTGGAGTCAAGAATTTGTGGCCTTCTTTTGATTTCTGATAAATCTCTTTTTTAAATCATAAAATGATTTATTTTATGTAATTTTAAATATCAAAATTAGTTAACTTAAATTCAATGATACTTCATATGACACTTAGTATATCAAGGTATTAGACAACATTACATACCATTATTTAATTGATAAAATGTTAAATAAAAGTGATGATAAACTAACTTGATTTATATTTTGCAATGCCAGATATTAATTTGATTAATTTTAAAGGTTTAAGAATAAAATGACTCATGAGTATAAAATTAGGGATTAAAATAAAAATTAACTTAATAAATTAATCCCAATCTAACAATTATATATTTTTACTCCTTTTCTATTGGAAAAGAAACAATTTGCAATTGAGCAATCACGATACCGGGCTTGATATTTTGGCTGAAATTCTTAGCATTTCATAGTCGGCAGAATCACGCAAGTTCTGTTCAATAATAAATAATTTGATATTCCGTTGGACACAAGGGCAAGCTTGGTGATAGGAAAAGCCCCATACGTCGCAACAATAATCAAATAATGTTCTTTCTTTTCAAAGCTTGCATGCATGGATTTCCATCCGAATGTTATTTATTTGATTACAAATTCAATCAAAATAAAAATTTGAAAAGCTTAATTTTGATGATGCAAAGTGTAAAACTTCTTTATGACCCATTTAATCTCATATTATTACAACAATAAAATAAATTTGACTCTCACTCTATTACTTCATCGTCATACACATGCAAAAGGATTTGACTCTCACACTATCGATATATTTAAATTTAATTCAAATTTGAATAATAAGCATACTGATTATTAATTTATTTGCAGTCAAAATATACCAATTAATTAATATATTCTTCTAGTAAAAAAACCCTACAATCTTTTATTTTGTATGCTTTTCTTTTAGACCATAATGCTAGTATATATCAAGTAGAATGTATATATTCGCTAAGGTAATACAAAATTGGATAAGAAAAATGAATCTGGCGCTCTCTTTTATCAAACATGAATTTTTTATTTTTGGAATTTAGAATTTAGTTCACAAAGGAGGTTCTCTTTGACGAGCAAACGTTAGCGTCAAGAACAAATTCGAGTTTATTAGAGAAAGAAATTCGGTGTGATAAAAATACATAAATAAATAGTGGAGGAATTAGATGCCACCATAATCTTGCTGAAGAGAAACGCTACCCCTTCAGTTCTCAATATATAACCTATGCATCTATAATTTTGCAAGTATGATCCCAACCATTCATAGTGATACATGTTATGTAGTATCAACTGCATTATATATAATCAAAGCAGCAATATTCACATGGGAAACAGTCCTCCAACTGGTGGTCTTCTTCTTGGCAAAGGAGAACACACTTACCAAGCAAATATACGAGGATCCTCTACTAGCCTTATGTTTACTGGAAGAGAGGTCTTCCATGAAGACGCCGATGGAGTAAAAATCATGAGAGAGTCATGGAAAATGACATACAAGGTAGGTATGTCAACTTGTGACTTTGTTTTATGCAAGACTTTAAATTTCGACTGTCTTTTTGACGATCGTGAGTGGGAGGGGCTAGAGATCAAAATCCTTGATGAGGTACATGGACTTAGATCATCATGCGAATGCTTTGAAGTGACTGTGCTAATAGCTGAAGCAGGTCTTCTTCGCCACATATACGAGGCCTGCATGAAGTTACGCATTGCGAAAAATCTGACTTGTGCTACTAATGAATACGGTGTCACTAAGGTGACGATTTGTGATATTTATGGGAGTGGAACGAGGAAGGGTCTTGTGGTTAGGGAGTGGAAGACAAAGAGTACGGATAAAAGGCCTTACATGGGGACCGTGACACATTACTATGTTGATGATGAGAATGGAGAAGATGTTGGCCTCTCTGTGGCAGTTAAAAAGATTAGATCATGCAATGGCAAAATTGAATTTTCCGTGGAAGGTCCTGAACAACACCCCGCCGATGCATTGGTTTTCATGATTAAGCAAGTCCTTAAAACTGGGACTTGGAAGCCTACTCTTTGCCTTCACTGTGCTAATAAATACGTACCTGAGAGGCTATCCGAGACTGAAAGCGACATAGACAATTCTCATGTACCGCCGTCTCATGGCTTCAGGAGAAATGGAGGAGGCCTTGTTGTCAACGACGGAAAGTTTAAGGGCAATAATAATGCTAATGCCTTTATCAAGAACTTTTTTTATGGAAGAAAACGATAACTTTATCTACTGCTAAAGTTGGCTTTTATTATGCTGCGTTTGCCTGAAATCTGCTGGCTTGTACTTTCACGTATTATACTGTTGGATTATAAAATAAAACATTCTGAATTTGTACATTATATTGTCTCTCTGACTATGCACATAGTATATTAATTATACTCTTCAAACTCCTTTTCTGTTCTCTCTTCTTCTATAAAGTGCTCACAAGCACACCCTAATAAAATTAAGTTTATGAGTGCGATGTTCTTGATCATAGCATGAATTGTGGAGCAAGGAGGTACTCTTTATAAATAATGCCTTGTTTAACTCTAAAGTTACAAGACCACTTGTGCAATTTATCAAAGTGGTACACGCTAGAGTACTTACTCACTTGACTACCTCAATTTTATTCTCTCACTATGCACACGGACACACACTCACGAGGCATACTTCCTCAAGGACTCACAATTACACTATCTGAGACTGAAAACGACAGAGACAATTCTCCTGTACCACCGTCTCATGGCAACAGGAGAAATGGAGGAGGCCTTGTTTTCAATAACGGAAAGTTTATCGGCAATAATAATGGTAATACCTTTATCAACACCATTCTTCAACGAATAAAACGATGACTTTATGTACTGATAAAGTTTATTTTTATTATGCTGTGTTTGCATGAAATCTGTTGGCTTGTACTTTTTAATTCTGTTGAATTAAGAAATAAAACATTCACATTATATTCTCATTCTGACAATGTACACAATCTATTAATTTTACTTTTCAAACTCCTTTTCTGTTCTCCCTTCATCTCTGCGCAAACACACCCTAATTAAATCAAGTTTATGGGTGCAATGTTCTTGATGAGATCATAAATTCCATTCGTAAACTAATCATAGTTAAATTTTCATTGATTCGCCTCACGCCATACGTGAGAAACTCTAATCTGCCAAGGACGTTCCAACAAAACCATGATCAATTGGACCAAGACTGGAGCCCCGCTATGAAAATGATCCCATGATCTGTTGTTGATTAGATCAACCGCAAGCTTCGACGTTGATTGTGATAACCTTAAAAAAAAAAAAAATGAAGTGAGGATCACCGTGCACCTTAAGTAGTATAGACCATCATATACTTCTCTTTTTTTTTTTTTATCTTCTCTTCTTCCTCTCTTCCCTGTAACTCTCTCTTCCCTTCTTCTTCTTCTTCCCCTTCCCGTTCTCCTTCCCTCCCTCCACTTCCTTCCTTTTTTATTTTATTTTATTTTTCCTCAAAACATCATCACCATCTCCATCATCCTCATCATCTCCTTTTTCTTCTCATCTCCATAACCGTGTCTCTCTCTCTCCTTCCTCTCCTCTACTCCATTTTCTCTCTTTAACTCCATTAGAGGGAGCTTGAAGCTTAAGAAGAATTGGAGTAATTTTCTTCACCAATTCTACACTCCAAGTGGTAAATTAACTCCTAAACTACTCCGTTTAAATTATTGAAATTTCTGATTATTTTAGGGATATTGTTAGGTTTATTGAATTCTAGAATTTAGGGCTTTTATTGATTTGGGGCTAATTTATGTAAATTTGTGATAATGTTAGCTCATAAAAATTAATATTATCTTGTTCCTAGAGCGATAAAGCAATCAGGCATCAACACTTGAATAAATGGCATCAAAGGCATTGTTCTTCGGTTCTTTGAACTAATAGCTGTGAGTAGATAGTATATCTATAGGTTATTTTATGCATGATAAACAATATAAAATGGTATAAAGAGCTGGAAGTATGTTGGTATAGTAGAAAATAATTTATTTATTGAAAATGTCGCTTTATGTTTGAAATGATAAACTTTTATTTGGAGGCCATAATATGATTATTATGCTTGTTAAAATATTTTGAGTTGAACTGTAATAAATATTGAATTTGAGAATATATTATGTTAATTTTATATTATATAATATGCATGATTTTGAGTTAAATTGGGGAAAATTCTGTAGTTAGAACCTGTAGTTAACGGCATGGACGTTAGTCTCGGTGCTCTGTGAGAAACTCTAGTTAGCAGGTGAAGTGCTAACCCGCACATAGCTGCAGCTATGTCTGGACTTGTATATGGCTACGGGCCAACTCTAGTTAGCAGGTGTAGTGCTAACCCGCACATGGCCTTGGGTCATGTCTGGACTTGTTATCGTTCTGTTTCGGATAATTCCCCAATGTTTTTGAATTCATATGAGTATGTAAATCTATGTTATTAAGAAATCTCATGTTATGACTAAAATCCTATTTTATGAGTACATATACATTATTTTGTTTATATTATTTTATGCTTGCATTTAGTAAACTATGGATACCCTATCTCTCATTGAGTTGCAAAACTCACCCCGTTGTATTTCCACCCTTTTCAGATACAGGTGCTGGTGCTAGTTCTGGTGTTCCTTCGGCACAATCTTAATAAATTCTAAGTTGGTGAGCCTTTTTGTAAAGGCCCTTTTAGTTTTCATCCATATGCGGTTTAGCCTATAGATATCAGTTACTCCATATGTCACAGGCAGGTTCCTTGGACTTGTGTTGTATTTGTATTTGAAAACTTATGACTTAGCTATATATGTTATGTTTTGGAAAAGATTTGTAAACTTAATTTGGTTTTATGTTGAACCGTATTGGCACTATGATTGGTATATGTTGAAATATTATTATGTACTGGAAGGGCGCATTCTGAGAATGCTTGATGCCCAAGTGCTGTGGATTTATTGGAAACATTGCAGGTTATGTAATTATTTGGAAAATGTTCAAAAAAACAGAGGAAACTCTGTCCGTTTTTCTAGAAAATTTAGTGATCTAAGGCTTGCTGGGAAAAAGTGTTCCCATGTGCCGGTCATGACCTAAGTTGGGTCGTGACATTGATTCACACCAAATACATCTAAATCCATACTCCCAAGCTACGTGTAAAGATTGCATGAAGTTCAGGTAGGAGAACCGAGGCATTACCCAGATTTCCAGAGAAACCACCAACCCAGCCACCATTGGCCAGACATCCCTAAAAGACCTTTCCAAACCAAGCAGTCCCCGTAGAGGCCAACCTGTTGCCACTAGTATTAACCTTCATCTCCCCAAGAGGGGGTTTAATTTCAGCCATGGCACCCATCAAGGGGGCTGCAGTATCGGTATGCGACTGCGAAGGGGAGTAGACCTTCCTGCAAAAGTAATTGTTAGTATTTGATTGAAATAGGTTCGAAAAGAAGTCCCACATTGCTTAGAATTGGGAAAGAAGGGGGTTGCCAATGCTATATATATCAACCTAAGTTCTCCATTTCAATTTTCACCAGTTAGAGACACTTTAAGCTTGTATCTGACTTTTCTTCCTCTTCACTCTTGTTTTGGAGTGTTATGATGTGTGGTTCAAATATTTGCTTTGGACAGTATTGGTGTACTAGGGTGTGGGTGTTTAAGAGAGAAGTCTATATGTTATAATAATTTTCATATAGTGATAATTTCCGGTTGTATTTTGACAGCGGCCGTGACTTTTATTTGGTTTTGGAATTTTCCATATTAAATTTTTATATTGTGATTATATTCCTATTTTATTGGTTCTCAAGGTAGGAAAGTAGCATTTTTTTCCAACGGCAATAACCCATGAGGCTTTAGCCATATTAATAACTTGATGCATAGCTCCCAATTCAAATTGCACATTCTTTTCCCCACGCAAAAAGAAATAAATCCAGTCTTGAATATCAGGTGTGTGAGAATTTTGCTCCATACCAAATCCAAAGTCCGATAAGACTTAGTATTCAAGGCTATGCACTGGTTCAGCACCCACTTGTAATGACTAGCCACCGGATAATGGCGTGATTGCGTAGTCGCCCAAATCAAAGCAACCTTGTAGACACCCCACAAAGGAATAGACAGAAGCGTAAGATAGTGCTTCACCTGCTGGGGGAGAGGGGTTGCGAGAAAATCAAAATGCCAGCAATTATCCCACCACAAGTCACAAATTTGCAACTTTGTATCTGAGATGTGAACAAAATCAACCTTGTTGCAAAGACGCCTCTCATTGAACCAATTATCATACTAAAGGGAAACACAACCAGAACCGATCGAGAGAAAACTTGAATCCATCATGGAGAACACATGTAGCTAGCTTTAAGAATCCTTTGCCAAACATAAGAAGAATTAGACTGACCTCGAGTCTTGAAAATATATTCACCTTTGAGGTACCGAGATGACAAAAGGTTTACATTACTCAACCTTTAGATGTCTCATTCAGCATTCTCCAAACCAAAAGCTAATCTAGTTAACAAGCTTAGCTAGCTTGTCTCACACTAAGGCCCTTGGTTCTCTTTGGTTTAGTGATCTCTTTCCAGCCTACAAGATGGACGCCCTTGGCATTCGCACTCGCACAATCGCACCCAAATATTTACCAATATCATTCGGAAAATGAATTGATGAGAAGTTGCCCAAACTCTCCTTTTTTCGCCTTGCCATTCCTGGGAGCCATAGCTTTAGATTTCTCCAAGTTGATCTTCATACCAAAGATATCACAAAATTTAGTCATTGTATCTGAGACAATACACATCTATGACTTTTTCCTGCAAAATAGCATCACATCATTTGCCAAGAGTAAATGAGTCAGACCAGGGGTCCCTTGCACTTAAAGAGATAGATATGTTCTTGTGTCCCTCTTAGTTTATATTGGAAATTTTCATTTTTATGTTGTGAATTTCTTAAATTTCTTTTTGTTTTATTAAATATCCTTTTGTCCCAAAAAATAAATGTGTTTTGGTTTTGGTCCCTAAAAATTTTTTAATTTGATTTTGGACCAAACATTCTCAAAGGGAAAATAGCACCCCAAATTTTGCACCGAATCGAATGACGTGGCTACTGCATATTCATTATTTTTTCCCCTTCGAACTTTTCCATGATCGAACCTTCTCAAGCACCTTCCCCCTTTCCCTCCTCTCCCCCCATCGCCTCATTACTCTCTCACTCACCCACAACCACAGCAATCCAATTCCTGTCTGGCTTAACCTCCAATTCCGGTACATTACCTCCCTTCGGCTTGACTCCAACTCCTTCAGCAGTACTATCTCCGTCACCCTCGTGCTCTCCCACTTTGATGTGGCATCATTTTTGGGAAAACCTAAACACTGCGGGCTAAGATGGTGATTATCACCATTTTTTTATCATTGTTCTGTTCATTGTCATTCTATTAAGCTGTAACAGGGGCTTGCTTCTGAGTTTCTCATATTCAGTCAAACAAAGATACTACTTTCTATTATCATTTACTTGAGATTTATGCAATCATCATGCTCGTATCTATGTTTGATTTCCCCTTCATCTTGGATTTTTCATTCAATCCAAGAATTTTTGAATGACTATTAAAAGTAGTTTTCTCAAACTTTTGATGGATTTGTTTAGGTATATTGAATTATCTTTGTATGTCAACTCAACTATTCTGGAACAATGTATTTTTTAACCCCATCAGAAAATGAGCTCATGAACATATATTAGCATTTGGTTGCTTATCAATTGTCAAATTAATGATTGATTTGGGTTATAGTTACATTGTCAAATACTAATAGTGTGGTCGATTGTCATTTAATTTGTTGATCATTTGGTTGCCGTGTGTTATTTTAAGGAGCAAGTGACTACTTTATTATTGGTAATTCAATTAGTGTAATACATGGGTTTTACATAATTACAATATTGCTCAAGGATGGAGATGGAAATGAATAACCTTAAGGACATGGTTTTGGGTAAACCTGCTCCTTTGGTTAGTACTTTTAGGCTTAACTACTAAGTTTTAAATTTGATGAGCTGTGCAGAACGCTAGTTCAATGCTGAACATGTGATAAGAAACTCGTTTCATCAATTTCAATATGAAAAGGTTTCTGCTGAACCATTTCTTTCAACATCTTATTAGCATTTTATTCACTGTGATCTATGACTGATGGACTCAACACTTCTTCGGGCCTTACCTGATATGGGGAAAAAGGTGTCAAAGCTGGAGGAGGAAGTAGCTTTGCTTGATGCTTTTAGGGAGGTAGTGCTTGTTCTAGTGCCCTCGGTTTTTCTTTCTTCATTATATGTTCTATGTTGTATTAGTACATTGATTGATTTATTATAATTTGCATATTGTGTAGGCTAACGTATTTGAATATCACAAGCTAAAACTAGAATTAGCACAACTAGATAAGAAGGTGATAGCACAAATAATAAGGCCTAAGATGATTCTTTATTTTCTTGTTCCTGGTCGATTGGTGAGTGAGTGATATTTAGCATCAGGGTGGAAATGAGTTTTTTTTTTAAATTCTCTAATTAATCATGAGCATCAGTGTGGAAATGATTTACGATGCATGGATTTATATTAATAAACATATGGTATTTGTTTGTTCCTTCTTCCTTTTTACACTTTGCTTACAATTGTTTACATATTTTGTAAAGCAAGCCCCTAGGGCTTAGTATGAAAGGTTGAGTAAATTTCTTTTAGAAAAAAAATTTTCAAGAGAAAAAGTTGACACTACACTCTTCATTAAAAGAAAGGAGCATGATATACTCTTGGTACAAATATATATGGATGATATTATTTTTGGTGCCACTAATGAATCTTTGTGCAAGGAATTCTCTAAAATCATGCAAAGTGAGTTTGAGATATCAATGATGGGTGAATTAAATTTCTTTCTTGGACTTCAAATCAAGCAAACCAAAAATGGCATATTCATCAATCAATCAAAATATTGCAAGGAGTTGCTCAAAAGATTTGGAATGGACAATGCAAAGGAAATTGCCACTCCCATAAGTACTGCTTGTTACTTGTATAAAGATGAAGGAGATAAGTCAGTTGATATCAAAAAATATAGAGGTATGATCGGATCTCACTTTTATTTATCTGCTAGTACGCCTAATATAATGTTTAGTGTTTGTCTATGTGCTAGTTATTAGGCTAATCCTAAAGAATCACATCTTAATGCTGTTAAAAGAATTATGAGATATTTATTGGAACTTTAAATATAGGGTTATGGTATCCTAAGGGCACCTCATGTAGTTTAATTAGATATTTTGATTCTGATTTTGCTGGGTACAAAGCTGATAGGAAAAGTACTAGTGGAACATGTCACTTGATTGGATCTGCATTAGTTTCTTGGCATAGTAAAAAACAAAATAGTGTGAGATTATCCATGGAAGTTGTTGTGCTCAAATCCTTTGGATGAAACAACAACTTTCAGACTGTGGCTTTGTACTTGACTATATTCCTATAAGATGTGATAATACAAAAGTGCAATTAACTTATCTAAAATTCCTATTTTGCACTCTAGAACTAAACATATTGAAATTCGATATCATTTCATTAGGGATCATGTGCAAAAAGGAGATTGTATTTTAGAATTTGTGGAAACAAATAAGCAACTAGCAGATATTTTTACTAAACCTTTGCCCAAGGAAAATTTCTTCTATATAAGAAGGGAACTAGGAATTATTGACTTCTCAAGCATTTAATTAATCATTTTTTCTAATATTTGTGTGATTGTTTGATTATTTGTTTGTGTCATATTTTTTTTTGGTAATTATTTTTTAATAAGTGCTATATATTAACCTTGATTAAATGTAAGCTTTTATTGTTTAATTACATAATATCATGTATTAAATTTTAAATTTGGTTGATAGAATTTTGTTTGCTATTTAAGTTTCTCATGTTGTTTGAATATTAATACTAGGTTGCCTATATTTGATTTTATTTTTTTAAAAAAAAGGCATGTAATTGATTACTGGGGTCTATGTAATTGATTACTAGGGAGAGTGCAACATTGAGACCCTTTCTGGGCTTAATGTAATCGATTACACATGTGTGTAATCGATTACTAAGCGGCACTTTAAGTGAACCAGTCTCCTCTCTCTTCTCCATTCGAAGAACACCTCTCTCTCCCTCCTCTAAACGTCTCTTTCTCTCTCTAACTTCTTTCTTCATTTTGTCTCCCATTTATCAACTAAACAACTTCCAAACTTCTCATCTCCTCTTCCTCTACAAATCTAATCAATTATTTTCTTCAAAAATCCCTTCAAATGGTTGAATTATCACGAGCCGCCACGAAGAGGAAGAAACCCCTAAGTGCCACTGCTGCTTGCCCTGCTACCGCGACAATAGCCACCACCTTTGCCTCTGCACCTCACCGTTCAACCATGGGTTATCATCTCACCACCACCACTGAAGTCCTTGCTCAAGCTGCGGCCCCAAATGCCCTTTTTTCCTCTTCAAGGATTTCATCATATTTCTCTTATTTGGCTCAACAAGAGAGGTATTTTGAATCCTTTCAATCTAGAGATATCATAGGTCGCAAATATTTAGATGAGGGGTTCTTTGAGTCTGAGAATTTTGATTGCTATCAAGTTTTCAAAATCTATGATTTGTTGGAGTTCATGACTATCAGAAAACGTCATTTTCTGGATTTGGTTCGATTATTCTATTGTAATTTGGAAATTCGTGATGGATGCATTTATTCTGAGGTTAAGAAAGTTCCCATTGTTATTGATCTGGGTCTATTCTATAATTAAGTTTTGATGGTGAACCATTTGAGGGCCGTATAGTTGATGATTGAAAAATGGATTATTCCAATCTTGATGCATGAAAAATGATTTGTATTGAAGGGGTTGATTTGTTTGTTCGTTTACTTGCGAGGTCCATTAAATTTGAATATCGTGACATGCATTATATTATCTCTCACATCTTGCATCCTCGACTTACCAATCTTGCACAGCCAACTGGGGAGGATATCATTTTAATATGGGCTCTGTAATTGGTTGCCAAATTAATTGGGCTCATCTTGTGTGCTTTTGTATGCAAAAAGCCTTCAAGGGAAATGCACCGCTTCCATATGCTCACTTGATTATGATGTTTATGGAATAATTTGATGTTCCATTATCTAATGAGAACTTTGTCATTGTTCGGCGTTCTTATGCTATTGCTGCTGGAGTGATTTCTTCTTTTGCTTATAAAAAGAACCATCTTGATCAATGGGTTTGCAAGAAGGATTTTCAAACTAAAGCTCAAGTTGAACACACCTCATTCCCTCCAGGTACCTTAGCCTTGGATCCATATTCTTCCTCCATGTTCGAACTTCTCTCTGAGTTACATGCTCTTCATGTTTATGTTGAAGAGCAATTCGATTCTCTTGATTCTTGCATGGCTCGCATTGAGGGTGATATGGGATCTATCCATCATCACCTTGATATTCTCGATGATTCTGTCCTTGATGATGCGCTATAGATTTAGTTTATTATGATTATGGACTTTACTTTTAGTTCATGGACTGTGTTATTGTGTATATTTCCTACAGTTGACTTTTGTTTGGATCATATTTCTGACTTCTGTTTGTTTGGTAGTTGGACTTATAGTTTGACTCATGGTGAACTTATTCCATGACTAATGAATTCTATGCTGCTTTGGTATATATCATGGATTATGTTTGGTGGGTTTAATTGTTTGATGTGCATATATCTTTTTGGTAATGCCAAAAGGGGAAAGATATATGGTGAAGATTTTTGTTTGTCTTTTGAAAATCCATGCATATTCTTAGGGGGAGTGAACACAATGCATATTTTGTCATATGTACTATATTACTCCTCACCAAAGATGGTTGTCAAAAAGGGAGAATGTGAATGTTATATTATAGGTTATGATGATGCCAAAAAGCAAAGCAAATGACAAAGATGGAAGCATAATAGCATGGAATTTCTTGAAGATGAACAAGCAAAATAATCAAGTTAAAAGGTTTTTATTTAATAAGTTTATTTGGCCTTCTTAAGTTAATTGAAGTTTCTTTTAATTATGATCCATTTTGGAAAATATAAAATGAATTTGATTTTAAGGAAAATTTGATTTGGAATGATTCAATTGTTTTAAATGGAAAATTTGTTTTGATTTGTGAGAATATATATAAGCATGATTTGAAAGGGAATGCTTAAATGATGTTTTTAGAATGAAAGATTAGCTTAAAGTTTGTTAAAACTTTAATTTTTCAATTTCTAGAATTGATGTAATCAATTGCCACATCCAGTAATCGATTACCATGCTGTTCATGTGCTCAGAATTCGAAATTTCACACTTGTAATTAATTACACGCAGCATGTAATCGATTATCAGCAAGTTAACCATTGCTAACTTTCAAAATTTGAACTGTGTAATCAATTACCAATGTATGTAATCGATTATAGGCCCAAAAATGTGCAGATAGATGTGTTTTGAAAAGACACATCTTTTGGTACTAAACCCCAACGGTCTACATGATTTTTTTTCTATAAAAACCTATCACTTAACATGTTTTAACACAGAAAAACATACTACAAAGATCCTTTTAACAACCATTCTTATTAATCAATTATTTTGATCATTACTTGGCCAAATACTCTTATTCTTGAGAAAACTTTATAGGACTTCAACTTGTAATAATTCCTCTAGTCAAAGAGTGAATTCTTGTTTTCTTCTTTAAAATTTATGTAGAAGGGTGAGGCATCCCTTGGAAGAATAAGAGTGTGGTATCTCTTGGTTTTTGAGAGCCTCAAACACAAGGATAAGGAATCCCAAGATGTAATAGTGCTTTTCAATTGTAAAGATTAAAGAGTCAGTGGAACTCTTAAGTGAGATGCTTGAGAGAATTGAAAGTAGGCCACAAGAGGTGACCGAACCAGTATAAATCGAGTTTGCATTCTCTTTTCCCTCATCTCTTTACATCTATTGCAAGTTTACTTTTCAATATCTTGTTCATTTACATAATTAAAACTTTAAATCTTCTGCATTCTCATCTATCAAATTAAGTTTTCAAGTCAATTTCTTATATCTTATTGAAAAAGTAATTAGAGTGTGAAATCAAAGAAAAAAGAACGTGAGATTGTCCGACTGGCAAGTGGCCAACATCACAGCGTGTTTCCTGTTCTACCCATCTCATTGTCAACAATTTCATCCATCTCTCCCAATCAAACTGAATGCTAATATCATCTTTTCCTTCATGTTCGGCGTCATTTATTTTTAACTTAAAACAACCAATAATCAAAAATTGAGACAACGGAAAAAAATAATTATATCTCAATTAATCTAATCCAATAACGCCTCTAGTGTGCAACTTAACTATTTACTGATTGCATGACGTAATTGGAGAGATGTGACTGCTATTTATTAATGAATATTTCTAACAATAGATTGAAGTCAAAGTCTTGTGCGGTCATCAAAAGCATGAACTACCACGTTACAGAATAAATCTAGTTTTTATTTTTCCTTCATTTTTTAGGGCACGTTTAGACGTGGGAGCAAAGAAATCTAATGCAGAAATGAAAAAACGGAAAACAAAGTTCGATTTCAATTCAGGATGTGTCTGCTTCAAGGGTAACACTAGGAGAAATTTTCCATCAATAAACTTATGTAAAATCACACATGGAAAACATACGAATATGAAAAAGTTCAATTAAATATGAAAACCTAGACTTTATTCCCTTCTTTTATAAAGCTGCTTCATGAAAAACAGCCTCATTGGAAGTAATAAGCAGAACAAAGAGGCAGTACAATCAGGTTGGGTAAATTCTTGCCATCCATAAAGGAAGAGAAGTAACTAGATACATACTACGGTGTAAAGCGATAATTATATAGTAAAATACATAAAAAGAAAAGCTATTGTTTCATATAAGAACATGAACGTAACTCTCTATCATCTCACTATGATTTTCACACTCAATCTCTAAATTTTTCTAACACGACAATGCAGATCCAGGAGATCTCTATTTATAAATAAAGAGTACATTAAAATCAATTAAAATTGATTGTAGAAGTTGATTATAATTAACTTTTAACCATAATCGACTTCTATATTGCAATAAAGTCGATTATAATAGTTTTTTAAAAATATACTATAATCGACTTCTATTTTGTGATGAAGTTAATTATAATTGATTTCTATGTTATCTCAAGAGGCACAATGTAAGGGTGCAATCATGTGAAAGTCGATTATAATTGACTTTTGTTTTGAATGATAATTGATTATGCCCGACTTCTATTATATAAAAACAAGATATATATGTAAACGAATTAAAGATTGAGATGTATGTAATATGTTATTTATTTTATTTTATTTATGTAAAATACCCTAAATTTGCACACATGCTAAATGAAGTAAAAAAGTGCACTAAATATATGTCTTGAAATTTTAAAAAATTAGTAAAAACTTATTTCATTTAATATTTAGAGGATTTGCAGAAAGAGAAATCAAGCAGGAGCATATATCATTTTTCACATATCAAGACCAAGAAGTGCAACATCGTGCAATCTGATAAGGGGCATCACAAATTTGACATGACAAATCCAACTGTACTCCATCCTCATCAAATATCTGAAGAGGTGCGAGAAAATGAAAAATAAAACAATCTAATCCACAACTTAAGGAAAGATTACTTTCGGGATTAAATAACAAGAAAAAAGAGAAATATTGTTATCTTACTTAGCTTAGCTGTACATATGAATTACTGATAATATTGTCTTCCCTTTCCTTGTTCTCACAGTACTTTTGCATTTGCATCATCTCTCGACTCTCGGAAATAAATTCACGTATTTATTCGTGCATTGTGATGTACCTTTCATACAATCTTAAGCTACGAGCATATGTATTGTGTAATTATTTTTCTATTTTCCTTTTATCCAACATTTTTGGTCATTGCTTTTTGGGAATAATATTTGGGTCATTTTATTCCATAAGGATTTAATAGTTTTATTCCGTTGGACACGGGCAAGCTTAGCGATAACTATAATGCAACAATAATCAAATGATGTTCTTTTATTTCAAATCTTCCATACTTGGATTCCCATCTGAATGTTATTTATTTGATTACGAAATCAATGAAAATAAAATTTTGAAAAGTTTAATTTTAATGTATTAAGAATAATATAAAATATTTTTATAATGTCATTTAATTATATGTTACCGATGTCACATGGACAAAATAAATTTAGTTCTCAGTCCACTACTTTAAAATCATGCACACAAAAAAATGTAAAAAAAAATATTATACACTATTGATACATTTAAATTAAATCCAAATTTGAATAATAGGAATACTAGTTATTAGTTTAATTTTGATGTACTGATAGTGTAAAACTGTTTTACACTATCATTCAATCAAAACATTTCGTTTGGATGACTTTTCAGATAGTGGGTATAAAAGTCAACTATTATGACTTATGTGGCAATATATGATTGAATGACTATGTAAAAAGTTTTACACTGTCAGTATATAGCAATTAAATCCTTAGTTTATTTGCAGTTAATTTATATAAAAAAAATGACCAATGCTAACAGATCATATCAAGAGGATATTAGATATGGTTATACAAGATCGATTAAGAAAAAGGGCATCTGTTACTCTATTATGATTTATCAAACACGAATTTCAATTTCGAATTTAGAATTTGATTCACAAAGGAGGATCTCTTTGATGAGCAAACTTTTTTAGCACGGAGAAAAAATGCTAGTTAAAGAAAGAAATTCGGTGTGATAAAAACAAATAAATAATGGAGGAACTAGATGCCACCATATATAATCTTGCTGAAGAGAAACGACAAGTTAGAGATCATAATAACTGATTATATAGATGGACGGACCAATAAGAAGATGCTTTGAAGAAGTGACTCTGCAAATTAAAGAGACAAAGCAGAATATAGAAGCAGGTCTTCTTCACACCAATCATTACTACGCGTTCGTCAGGCATCCACGGTTCCGCGTGGGCGTGGGCGATGAGGCTACTATTATTACCAGGAAGGAATGCATACGGTGGCATGCATTCATTACTGAAACGAGTTTTGACATATATGGGAGGGGAACAAGGGGGAGTGGTCTTCTGGTAAAAGATTAACGGTAGAAGGCCTTACATGGCCCATGACGGTGGCATATATCATTGTGTTAGTTAATGAAGAGGAAGGACAAGATGTGGGCCTCTCTGTGATGCTTAAAAGGATTAGAGTGTCTGTCATGTGCATTGGCTTACATGTTTGATTGAGCAAGTCTTTAAAACTAGAACTTGGAACCCTACTCTTTGTCCTCAGTGTTCTAATAATATAAACACATCGATGAGACGTTATCGGAGAGTGAAAGTGACGTAGGTAATTTTCCTGTACCATCGTTTCATGACCACAGGAGAAATGGAGGAGGCTTCGTTTCCAATTATGGACAGTATAAGGCAACAATAATGGAAAGAGATTAATTGATATGCACTTACAGTGTAAACCCGTTTTACACCGTCAACCAACTGAAACTATACACAGAAGAGAATTGGTAAGAAAAACTAAAAGAAAGTGGTGTAGTTATTAAAATTACAGTGAAGTGTTAAGTTTTAATTGGTTGACGGTGTAAAATAGATTTATACCATCAGTGCATATCAATTAATCTCTAATGGAAATGACCTTTATCAAGAACTTTAATACTAGAAGAAAGCCATGACTTTATGTACTCCTATAGTCTTTTTATTTTATATATTTTGTTGGGTGTACACAATAATGTAATTTTCTTTTCATTGGAGATCATATTATGTGACCAATAAGTTAGGAGATCCAACTTGTGTGTGTGCCTGAAATCTACTAGGGCTTGTACCTTTAGGTTTCATATCAATGTACTATAAAATAAAAACATTCCAAATATATATATTAAGTTACGTTTGTTTCAGATTTTGAAAAAAAGTACTATGAAAGTTAAATTTTATATATAATTAAAAAAGTTGAAAATTGATTTTTTTTCCAGAAGCTACTAATTTTAGTTTCTAAAAAAAATCTAAAAACTGATTTTTTTTAAAAATTTTGATCATTTTAAAAAATTATTTAAATAGATGAAAAATGATTTTTTAACATAAAAAATGATTATTTACCAAAATAATCACAATCAAATAAACCTCATATATTCTCATTCTAACTATTAATTTTTGTAGGACCAAAGTTGAAAATAAATTATTTTTCAAGGATAGAAAAATTTTCATATTTTTACCGTCACATATCACAAGCCAGCAATGCCACAAGTGGAAATTATTTGTTTACATTATTTGCAATTAATTTATATCTAATTTTCAAATAAACAACCCTTCTATAATCTCCTATTTTATATTATTTTCATTTAGACCAATGCTAAGATATCAAGAGAATATCACAGTAATACAAGACAAAGAAAAAAAGCATTTGGTACTCTCTTTTTATCAAACATGAATTTGAATTTTGCAGTCTAGAATTTGATTCACAAAAGAGGATCGACTTCTATCTACCGTTCAAAGTTGGATCCACAATGGAGGATCCTTTTGATGAGTAAACTTCAGCATCAAGAACAAATGGTAGTTAGAGAAAAGAGAAATTTATTGTGGAAAAAAAAAATAGCGAACAACGGAAGAATTAGATGCCAGCCACCATAACCTTGCGGAAGAGAATGACGCTTCCCTTCCCGTGTGATGACCATAAAAATAAAAAAAATAAAAAAAATAAAAAAAAATGAAGTGAGGACCACCGTGCACCTTAAGTGATATAGACTACCATATACTTCTCTTTTTTTTTTTATATTCTCTTCTTCCCTTCTTCCCCATAATTCTCTTTTCTCTTTCTTTCTCCCTCCCGTAACCCCCTCCTCCCTTCTTCCTCTTCACTTCTTTCTTTCTTTCTCCCTCATCTCCATTCTTCACCATCATCTTTGCTTCCATCATCAACAATTATCACTACTATCTCCATTATCATCATCTCCTCCACATCCTCTCCATCATAACTGCTCTCTCTCTCCTCACACCTCCACTTTCTCTCTCTAACTCCATTTGAGAGAGTTTGAAGTTTAGGAAGAATTGGAGTGATTTTCTTCACCAATTCTACACTACAAGTGGTAAATTAGCTCCTAAACTACTCCGTTTAAATTATTGAAATTTCTGATTATTTTAGGAATATTGTTAGGTTTATTGAATTTTAGAATTTGGGGCTTTTATTGAATTGGGGCTAATTTATGTAAATTTGCGATAATGTTAGCTCACAAAAATTAATATTATCTTGTTTCTAGAGCGATAGAGCAATCGGGCACCAACACTTGAATAGGTGGCATCAAAGACATTGATCTTCGGTTCTTTGAACCAATAGCTGTGAGTAGATAGTATATGTGTAGGTTACTTTATGCATGATAAACTTTTATTTAGGGGCCATAATATGATTATTATGCTTATTTAAATATTTTGGGTTGAACCGTAATGAATATTGAATTTGAGAACATATTATGTTAATTTTATATTATGTAATGTGCATGATTGTGAGTTAAATTGGGAAAAATTCTATAGTTAGAACCTGTAGTTAACAGCAGGGACGTTAGCCTCGGTGCACCGTGAGAAACTCTAGTTAGCAAGTGAGGTGCTAACTCGCACATAGCTGCAGCTATGTCTGGACTTGTATATGGCTACGGGCCAACTCTAGTTAGCAAGTGTGGTGCTAACCCGCACATGGCCTTGGGTCATGTCTGGACTTGTTATCGTTCTGCTTTGGATAATTCCCCAATGTATTTGAATTCATATGAGTATATAAATCCTATTTTATGAGTATATATACATTATTATGTTTATATTGTTTTATGCTTGCATTTAGTAAACTATGGATACCCTATCTCTCATTGAGTTGCAAAACTCACCCCGTTGTATTTCCATCCTTTTCAGATACAGGTGCTGGTGCTAGTTCTGGTGTTCCTCCGGCATAATCTTAATAAACTCTAAGTTGGTGAGCCTTTTTGTAAAGGCCCTTTTAGTTTTCATCCATATGTGGTTTAGCCTATAGATGTCAGTTGCTCCATATGTCACAGGCAGGTTCCTTGGACTTGTGTTGTATTTGTATTTGAAAATTTATGACTTAGCTATATATGTTATGTTTTGGAAAAGATTTGTAAACTTAATTTGGTTTTGTGTTGAACTGTATTGGTACCATGACTGGTATATGTTGAAATATTATTATGTACTGGAAGGGCGCATTCTGAGAATGCTTGATGCCCAAGTGCTGTAAATTGTTGGAAACATTGCAGGTTATGTAATTATTTGGGAAATATTCGAAAAACAGAGGAAACTCTGTCCGTTTTTCTAGAAAATTTAGTGTTCTAAGGCTTGCTGGGAAAAGTGTTCTCATGCGCCGGTCATGGCCTAAGTTGGGTCGTGACAAAGTTGGTATCAGAGCTTAAGTTTCCCTGTGTAATATGGAGCAAGTGTCCTTTAGTAGAGTCACGATTGTGTAAATGGTTGCCGGCCCATTTTCACAAAGCGCGATCCTATCAAAGGCCTAATAGGAATGTCTTCTTGAGTTTGTTTTTAAGTCATGTGGTATTATGTCATTCTTATTCGAAAATTTCTACCTGAGTTCTAATTCCATGCTCAATCTATTAGGTACGATGCCTCCTAGAAAGCGTCAACGCAACGTGAGGTTAGGAGGTTATAACCTCTCCAATGCAGGACCTAACCCAGCTCCCAATCCTCCACTTAGAAGAAGGGGACAAGGTCAAGGTGGAGGTCGTAGAGGGCAAAGTCAAGGTGGAGCCCGTAGAGGTCAAGGCCGAGGAAGTGGCCTTAGAGGTCATGGTTGGGGTGGAAGTCGTAGAAGAACGACTAGGCCTGAACCTGAGCCCGAACCCGAGCCTGAACCTGAGCTCGAACCCGAACTCGAACCCGAACCCGAACAAGGTGAAGCATCAGGCCCACAAGGGCAATCAGCTGATCTTGATGCACGGATGTTGGGCATGCAGCAAGCCATCGACAATTTGGTGGTAGTTTTAACCCAACAGGCAAGAGATAGAGCCCAACCACAAGATGAACCTACCCCTGGTGCTCGAAGAAATACCCAAACTTTTGGACGTGAGGAAGTAACTATTGAAGCATATCTCCGGCTAAACCCACCTACTTTCACCGGGGACTCTGCAGATGAAGACCCACAAGAGTTTTTAGACAGATCAAAGAGAGCCCTTAGAGTTCTCAGATGTGAGGATGGCAGAGCAGTGGATTTTGTATCCTATAATCTTCAAGGTACCGCAACATACTGGTATGAGTCTCTATTAGAAGAATATGCAGCTGATATGAGACCACCCCCAGTATGGGAAGAATTTTCACAAGCCTTTAAGGACAGATTCCTTCCAGACAACAGAAGAGAGAGACTTGCTAATGAATTTGAGAAGCTGAAACAAGCTCCAGGAATGTCAATAGCTGAATATGCTACTAACTTCACCAGGCTGTCCAGATTTGCACCACACTTAATTGTAAATGAAGTAATGAAAGTACGAAGGTTCATCAAAGGGTTGAGAGAACCACTATGCACCAACCTACTTCCTGAAGTAGGAAGAATGTCTTTTGCTCAAGTGGTAGATGTTGCCTATGCTATGGAGACAACAAGAGAAGAAAATAGAGCTACAAGAGAGTTAGCTAAGAAACCTAAGATGAAAGGAGTTTTTTCTGGAGGTCCTAGCTCAGGAGGAGGTTACACCGCTCCAAGACAACATCAGGAGCACTCAAGCAGAGCCACACCTTATGTATCTACCCCTATGACTGCATCTGGCTCTAAACCTTATTCTATTAGCCAATCTCAAGGGAGCATACAAGGTTCCAGGCAATCAGGCCCAATAAGGCCATTATGCAGAACATGTGGGAAGCACCACTTTGGAAATTGTCATGAGCACAGATGGGCATGTTATGGTTGTGGACAAACGGGTCACTTTTTGAGAGATTGCCCACGCTCAAGAGAGGTTCAAGGTCAAAATTCAGCCCATCAAGCCATACCAACATCGTCTCAATCAGCCCTTTCCCAAAGGAGTTCCTTTGGTTCTGGTGGTAGAGCGATAGGTGGTAGAAGCCCAGGTGGTAGAGGGTCTGGTCAAAGGGGCAGAGATCAAGCACGGGTATTTGCCATGACACGACAGGATGCTCAAGCATCCAATGAAGTTGTTACAGGTACACTCAAAGTTTGCTCTTTTGATGCACAAGTTTTTTTTGACTCGGGTTCTACACATTCATATGTATCTTCATATTTTGCATCTCGCTTTGGCAAGCAACCTGAGTTGTTGGAAAATCCATTTTGGGTTAGTACTCCAATAGGAAAATCTTTGTGGATCCAGTTAGTGTTCCGGTCTTGTGTTGTCAGCGTGAATGAGGTAGATACATTAGCTGATCTGAAACTACTTGAGATGGTTGATTTTGATGTTATCCTAGGCATGGATTGGTTAGCTCCTTATCATGCCAATGTCGATTGTTATTCTAAAGTAGTGAGGTTTAACATTCCAGATGGTCCATCTTTCATGTTTAAAGGGGATAATTATCTCATCCCAACTAGTTTGATCTCATCCGTGAGTGCTTTGCACTTGATGAATAAAGGTAATCAAGCCTTCCTTGCGCTGGTTAGAGATGTTGAGGCTGAAGTGCCTAGCATTGACCAAGTCCCCGTGGTTAGAGAATTCCCAGATGTGTTTCCTGATGAATTACCAGGATTGCCTCCTGAGAGAGAGATAGAGTTTAGCATAGACTTGGCCCCAGAAGTTGAACCTGTATCTATTCCTCCTTACCGCTTGGCTCCTGCAGAATTACGGGAGCTAAAAGATCAGTTACAAGATATGCTAGAGAAAGGTTTTATTCGTCCGAGCACATCCCCATGGGGAGCTCCAGTGCTTTTTGTGAAGAAGAAAGATGGTTCAATGCGACTATGTATAGACTACCGGCAGCTTAATAAACTTACTGTGCGTAATAAATATCCGCTACCAAGGATTGATGACTTGTTCGATCAGCTTCAAGGAGCTTCTTGTTTCTCTAAAATTGATCTCCGCTCTGGGTATCATCAATTGAAAGTCAAAGATGAGGATATTCCTAAAACAGCCTTCCGTACTCGTTATGGGCATTATGAATTTTTGGTGATGTCCTTTGGCTTAATGAATGCCCCATCTTCTTTTATGGATTTGATGAATCGTGTGTTCAAACCCTTCCTGGATCACTTTGTGATCGTCTTTATCGATGATATCTTGGTATATTCCAAGAGTGTAGAAGAGCATGAATACCATCTAAGGATTGTACTGTAAACATTGAGGGATCACAAGCTTTATGCCAAGTTCTCCAAATGTGAATTTTGGCTTGATCAAGTGGCTTTTCTTGGTCACATTGTATCCAAGGATGGGATTATGGTGGATCCGAAGAAGATTGAAGCAATCCAACAATGGCCAAGACCCACTTCAGTTACTGAGATTCGTAGTTTTCTAGGATTGGCAGGCTACTACCGTCGATTTGTTAAAGATTTCTCAAGAATTTCTGCGCCATTGACTAAGTTGACTCAGAAGAATATAAAATTTCAGTGGTCAGATGCATGTGAGAAAAGCTTACAAACACTTAAAGATTGCCTAACCTCAGCACCTGTGCTTGTATTACCTTCTGGTTCTGGAGGTTTCTCAGTTTACTGTGATGCTTCTCGGATAGGACTTGGTTGTGTTTTGATGCAACATGGTCGAGTCATTGCTTATGCTTCACGGCAGTTGAAGAAGCATGAACAAAACTATCCCACTCATGATCTAGAGATGGCAGCAGTAATCTTTGCTTTGAAAATTTGGAGGCATTATCTTTATGGCGAGACATGTGAAATTTACACTGACCATAAAAGTTTAAAGTACATATTCCAGCAGCGGGACTTGAATCTGAGGCAACGAAGGTGGATGGAGTTGCTTAAAGATTATGATTGTACCATCTTGTACCATCCTGGAAAGGCTAATGTTGTAGCGGATGCTTTGAGTAGAAAGTCTATGGGTAGTTTGGCTCATATTGCTCCTGTAAGGAGACCGTTAGTGGATGAAGTTCACAAACTTGAGGCTTGTGGTGTTCAGTTTGACTTGGGGGAGTCTGGGATACTCTTGGCTCATGTAAGAGCCCATTCATCCCTCATGGAGCAGATTAAGGTGCTTCAGAATGAAGACCCGAGATTGCTTAAGCTGCGGGATGATGTTAGAAGTGAAGCAACCTCTGAGTTTGTAATAGACCAAGAGGGAGTGCTTCGATTTGGTAACCGCTTTTGCGTACCAGATGTTGGAAATCTTAGGAAAATCATTATGGAAGAATCTCACAATTCTCGGTATTCTATACATCCTGGATCAACTAAGATGTATCAAGATCTACGACAATTATATTGGTGGGAAGGCATGAAAAAAGATGTTGGTGACTTCGTGTCTCGTTGTTTGGTGTGTCAGCAAGTTAAGGCTGAACATCAGCGACCCGCAGGATTGCTTCAACAGATAGAAGTACCTGAATGGAAATGGGAACGAATCACTATGGACTTTGTAACAGGATTACCTCGCACCATAAAAGGGTATGACTCTATATGGGTTATGGTGGACCGTATGACCAAGTCAGCTCACTTTCTTCCTGTAAAGACCACATATCGAGCTCATCAATATGCACAATTATATATTGATGAGATTGTCAAACTTCATGGGATTCCGATTTCCATCATATCTGATCGTGGGGCCCAATTTACGGCTCGGTTCTGGAGAGCTTTCCAAGAAGCTTTAGGAACTCGGCTTGATCTCAGCACAGCTTTCCATCCTCAAACGGATGGACAATCCGAAAGAATCATTCAAATTCTGGAGGATATGCTCAGATCATGTGTTTTGGACTTCGGTGGAAATTGGAGTAATTACCTACCTCTTATAGAATTTTCATATAACAACAGCTACCAAACCAGTATTCAAATGGCGCCTTTTGAGGCTTTATATGGGAGGCGTTGTAGATCTCCCATAGGTTGGTTTGAAATTGGTGAAGCTAAGATGCTAGGTCCTAATCTTGTACAAGAATCTCTTGATAAGGTTCGTTTGATTCGAGAACGGCTCTTGACCGCTCAGAGTAGGCAGAAATCCTATGCAGATCATCGAAGACGTAACTTGGAGTTCTCTGTAGGAGAACATGTCTTTCTTCGGGTTTCCCAAAGGAGTTATAAGATTTGGTAAACGAGGAAAGCTCAACCCTCGTTACATTGGCCCTTTTGAAGTTCTGGATAGGGTTGGTGCAGTGGCATATCATTTAGCACTACCCCCTGAATTATCTATGGTTTATCCAGTGTTTCATGTCTCTATGCTTCGAAAATATATTCATGATCCGTCTCACGTAATCTCTCCGCAAGTAATCCAACTTAATGAGAAATTATCTTATGAGGAGGAGCCGGTGGCCATCGTTGATCGCCAGGTGAAAAAGCTTCGATCAAAAGAAGTGGTGTCATTGAAAGTGGTTTGGAATAACCATTCTAGAGAGGAAGCAACTTGGGAAGCGGAAGAGGCTATGCAAGCCAGATATCCACATTTGTTTGACTCTTGAGGTATGTGTCTTATCTTCGAGTTATTGGAAATTCGGGGACCGAATTTCTTAAGGGGGGAAGATTGTGATGACCATAAAAAAAAAATTAAAAAAAAAAAATGAAGTGAGGACCACCGTGCACCTTAAGTGGTATAGACCACCATATACTTCTCTCTTTTTTTTTATATTCTCTTCTTCCCTTCTTCCCCATAATTCTCTTTTCTCTTTCTTTCTCCCTCCCGTAACCCCCTCCTCCCTTCTTCCTCTTCACTTCTTTCTTTCTTTCTCCCTCATCTCCATTCTTCACCATCATCTTTGCTTCCATCATCAACAATTATCACTACTACCTCCATTATCATCATCTCCTCCACATCCTCTCCATCATAACTGCTCTCTCTCTCCTCACACCTCCACTTTCTCTCTCTAACTCCATTTGAGAGAGTTTGAAGTTTAGGAAGAATTGGAGTGATTTTCTTCACCAATTCTACACTACAAGTGGTAAATTAGCTCCTAAACTACTCCGTTTAAATTATTGAAATTTCTGATTATTTTAGGAATATTGTTAGGTTTATTGAATTTTAGAATTTGGGGCTTTTATTGAATTGGGGCTAATTTATGTAAATTTGCGATAATGTTAGCTCACAAAAATTAATATTATCTTGTTTCTAGAGCGATAGAGCAATCGGGCACCAACACTTGAATAGGTGGCATCAAAGACATTGATCTTCGGTTCTTTGAACCAATAGCTGTGAGTAGATAGTATATCTGTAGGTTACTTTATGCATGATAAACTTTTATTTAGGGGCCATAATATGATTATTATGCTTATTTAAATATTTTGGGTTGAACCGTAATGAATATTGAATTTGAGAACATATTATGTTAATTTTATATTATGTAATGTGCATGATTGTGAGTTAAATTGGGGAAAATTCTATAGTTAGAACCTGTAGTTAACGGCAGGGACGTTAGCCTCGGTGCACCGTGAGAAACTCTAGTTAGCAAGTGAGGTGCTAACTCGCACATAGCTGCAGCTATGTCTGGACTTGTATATGGCTACGGGCCAACTCTAGTTAGCAAGTGTGGTGCTAACCCGCACATGGCCTTGGGTCATGTCTGGACTTGTTATCATTCTGCTTTGGATAATTCCCCAATGTATTTGAATTCATATGAGTATATAAATCCTATTTTATGAGTATATATACATTATTATGTTTATATTGTTTTATGCTTGCATTTAGTAAACTATGGATACCCTATCTCTCATTGAGTTGCAAAACTCACCCCGTTGTATTTCCACCCTTTTCAGATACAGGTGCTGGTGCTAGTTCTGGTGTTCCTCCGGCATAATCTTAATAAACTCTAAGTTGGTGAGCCTTTTTGTAAAGGCCCTTTTAGTTTTCATCCATATGTGGTTTAGCCTATAGATGTCAGTTGCTCCATATGTCACAGGCAGGTTCCTTGGACTTGTGTTGTATTTGTATTTGAAAATTTATGACTTAGCTATATATGTTATGTTTTGGAAAAGATTTGTAAACTTAATTTGGTTTTGTGTTGAACTGTATTGGTACCATGACTGGTATATGTTGAAATATTATTATGTACTGGAAGGGCGCATTCTGAGAATGCTTGATGCCCAAGTGTTGTAAATTGTTGGAAACATTGCAGGTTATGTAATTATTTGGGAAATATCCGAAAAACAGAGGAAACTCTGTCCGTTTTTCTAGAAAATTTAGTGTTCTAAGGCTTGCTGGGAAAAGTGTTCCCATGCGCCGGTCATGGCCTAAGTTGGGTCGTGACATCCCGTCCCCTGTATATAACATATGCATCTATAATTTTGCCATATGAACCCAACCGTTCATATATAGTAATATATACACTTCTATAGTATATCAACTATACAATACCCCACACACACACACACACACATATATATATATCTCAAAGCAATACAGATGGGAAATAGTCCTCCCATGGTGGTCTTTTTCTTGGCAATGGAGATCACAATTTCGAAGCAAAGAAGACAGCGACGGAGAAGTCATCACTGAATCTTGGTGTTACCCGATGTAGTCAAAGTTAGTTAGAAGGATAGTTAGTTTCTGTTAATAGTTAGTTTATTGTTAGAACTGAGTTCAGTGATTCAGTTAGTTTTCTGTTAGAGTTGAGTTATCTGACTCAAGCTGTTAGAGGAGACTAAACTCAATTAACCACTTGTATATAAACAGAGACTTGTGTAATACTCACTTCAGTTCAATGCATTATCTCATTCTCTTGAGTTCAATACTTCTCTAATCTTTGATCTTCTCTCTCACTTTGTGTACCAGTAAAAAAAAAAACAGAAATAAAAGACTATGGGAGTAGTACAAAAAGTTAGGAGATCAAAGATTAGAGAAGATCATATTATGTAACAATAAGTTAGGAGATCCAACTTGTGTTTACTTGAAATCTACTGGGACTTGTACTTTATTTTGGGTTTTATATCAATGTATTAGAAAATAAAACATTCTGAATATGTGCCTTATATTTTCATTCTGACTGCTAGCACCTTACCGAACACTATCATATTTGTCAAGTCATATTTTTATTTTTTTGAATATTAATATAATACCATGTACTTTAGAATTTAATTTAAATACATTTTAAGTGAAAAATTTTACACATGCTATCTAGTATCACGATATCAAATAAGACGATGTTAAAATTTTATGTGCAATGATGATTTGAAAAACACTACAGGTCATGTTGTGTATATGAAAATGTTTATCAATATATGTTTAATGCTATATCTTAGGCCGATCAAAGATTCATATACAATTTATGGACAATTTATTTTACAATGTACTTTTTTATCACATGTATAAAATTTAAAATTATATATCTACTTAATTCAATTGTTCTTATGTATATGTGTGTGTGTTAATATATTAATCAATTGTCTAAATCAAGAGGTGACATATGTCAAACACTATAATACCTAAGAGAGAACAATTTTTGGAGGAAAATTTGGTACTAAATGAGTGATTAACATAATAGTATATTTTCCTTTGGCATGAATTTTCAAGTAGTAAAGTAAAAGTTAATTATATTTGTTGATGTGTCACTTCATAATTGAGTGACTATGTAAATTTTTTTTACACAATTAGTGTATTAAAATTAAATATTTTTACAATATAAAAATATTTAAAAATAAACGATCATCTTTTAATATTACATTGAAATATAAATTAATTTTCATCTAAACATTAAAAAAATTGAAATTTTACTTAGCTTATTTAAAAATGCTAATTAAAAAAAAATCCTATTTTAGAAGTTATAATTTTTTATCTTTTAGAGAAAAGTATTTTTTTTGGAGAATTTAATTTTGATGTGTTGATAGTACAAAAATATTTATATTTTCATTCAATAAATTTTCTCTCTTTGCATGATGACTTTTCAAATAGTGCGAGTGGAAGTTTTTTATATTTAGTGGTGTGTCATTACATATTTAGAAGACTATACAAAAGAATTATACATAGTCAACATATTAAAATTAAATTATTTTCTAAAATATAAAAAATAAAATATGTTTAAAAATAAATGAAAATCTATACTTATAATAAATCAAAGTTCTATTTACTGTCCATTTACTATTCCTCCACAGTAACTTCTCATCATTATTGTGTCATTTCATATTTATGCCAAATTATTTTAATATAATAGAATTATATATAATGAAAGTAAAAATATTAAAAAATATTTATTATAGATCAAAATTTTCATTATCGTATTTTCAAATTTGTGTAAATGGTTGTTTAAAAAACATTATTTTATATGTTTTATTTTTAATTTCACATATTATGATGAAAATTATAAATAGAAGTTATTTTAATGTGAAAGAAAAAAAAATTCTATCATATAACTTTTCACAGTTTTTTAACATTTGTTCCCTTACATATACATATTCTTTGTTGCAAAATACAAATCGGTCATAGTTATACTCGCTTTCCACTTTTTCTTTCTTGCCTATTATATAGATTGTTACTAAATTCCTTTTTTGCAGTAAAATATAACTATAAATTCTCTTAAGATATTAAAAAATGACACTCCAAATTTATAAAACCTGTACTATGCCCTAATTTATGTACTAAGAATGTATTTGAATGTTGTATTAGATCATGCGATAAGATAATTACTACTTCATCTATCCATCTTTGGATACGGTGGAGAATTTGATTTAGAATGGAAAATGAGGGAAGAGAGATTTTTGAAGTTTTATCATGATCGCGGGTTTTATATTTTAGGAGAAAAAGATATTTAAGGATTTTACCAACCCTTTAAAACCCTCTAAAATCTCTATTTTATATTTCTCCAAATTGAGGGATTTTGAAGGGGATTATAGTTTAATTTAGTTTACTATCCCTGTGAAAAATTCGAAATACCATTTATCAATCATAACTGCCACAATAAAGATACTGCCACACCCATCATCGACTCCATGTTCAATGGAACCCTCATAACTGTTCAAGGGTGCATGCATCCTTCATCTTCTTGCCTCAATTATTCCCACTTTTCTTCTCTCAAGTTACTCGCTTGTAACTCAACTAATTTCTCTTAGATTTCAGCGAAGTTCATGAGTCATACCCCATGACTTGCACTCCCCCAATTGCCTTCGTTTGTGGCATTTTTTGACCATCTAGTTTTCAAATTTTGAATTTTTTTTAAGTGGCATTAAGATCAGGAACTGTGATGGATGAAACTCTACTGGAGTTGGAATATTTGCTTCCAAAATGTGATCTGTGCTATATATTATCGTTAGTTTTGATTGAGCAAATTTTTTATCCCATTTCAATCATTATGTATTGTACTAGTATCTAATTTAACGCTGTTCAGATTGAAAATGATAAACTAATTAAATGAGTTCAACAAATGAAAAGATAAATTTTTATATAAAACAATTTTTCTTTTTGCAAAAATACGTTGAATTTATTAAATTTATTGAAACAAAGGTTGCAATAATAAATATCCATTGTAACCCCTCAATTTCCTTTAATTGTGAATTGTAAACTTGTAAATAAGATTGGCAGAAGGCCTTTAAAATCATTCATCCCCTTTCCCTTTATTTCCCTTTGATATATTTCCTTTCCTTTCCCTTAAAACTTGCGAACGTAATAGTATCTTTACAAATAGACTAAGAAATCATTTAAAATACACAACTACCCAAAAAGTTAGTTTACATTGATAAGATTTCCCTTTTGTTCTATTATTTGTGTTATAATTATTTATGAGATGTGTGAGAGAATCAATGCAAGGACAAAGATGGATAAAAATAATTATTACTTCCTTAAAACTCTCAAATGACATATATTATTGAACAAATTTTCCCTAAAAAGATGCTTAAATATAGAGGGAGTAATAATATACATTGTGATATAGTTTGTTGTTTGGTGCATTCAATAAAGGGTTAATACTTGTTTTAGTCTATGACTTTTTATTGTAAGTCATTTTAGTCTCTAACTTTTAAATGAGTCAAATTAATCCTTGATATTATAAAATGTGAGTCAAATTTATCTCTTATTCCATTTTTATTTAACATTTTATCAATTAAATGATGATATGTAATGTAAGTGATATCTTATTATACCATGTGTCATTTGAAGTAGAATGAAGTTTAAAATAACTTATTTTAGTATCTAAAACTATACAAAATGAGTCATTTTATGAGTTAAAATGAATATTTAAATGACTCATTTTGTATAATTTTAAACATCAAAATGAGTCATTTAATTTTAAACTTTATTCTACTTTAGATGAAATATAGTATATCAAAGTATCATTATTTAAAATTACCTATTATCATTTAATTGATAGAATATTAAGTAAGAGTGGATTGAAATAAGACTAACATAACTCATATTTTGCAATGTTGGGAACTAATTTAACTTATTTAAAAGTCAAGGATTAAAATAACTCACCAATATATAAAGTGAGGGACTAAAATAAACAATCAACTCTTCAGTATATTGTAAAAGCATATAAACAACATGGCCGCACTCTCTCATTACTAATTTTCGATATATTATGAAAATAAAAATAATAATTCAAAAATAAGTTTAACTTGTACATAATGGCAATATAAAATAGATATTGATTTATGACTTCTCACCATAATTGGCAACCTCGTGGATTTTTATCGGTTGTCATTGTAAACTTGCTTTACACGCGTCAAATGTATAAATGGTTGTTGTCATATTAAAAATATTAAATATAATTGCTACAAATAAGTATTTTAATTATCATAATTTTTTAAAAATATATATAAATGGTTGTTAAAAATTATTGGTTTTGCATGTTTTCTATTTTTATTTATATATATTATGATTATTAAAAGTACAAATATAAACTATTTAGGGAGCAAAGCTACAATTCATCTATTATTCATATTTAAGCAGAAAAAGTTTCATATTTTCACTATCACATATCAAACGCCAACAATCCCACAAAACAGTAATAAGAATGACAATATCAGGTGCGTTTATTTAAGATTTTGGAAAAAAAAATTATGAAAGTTAAATTTTATATTTAATTAAAAAAATTGATAATTAATTTTATTTTTAGGAGCTATTATTTTTAGCTTTTATAAAAAAATAAAAAATTATTTTTTTTGAGATTATGATTTTTTTAAAAAAAATTATTCAAATATAAGAAACTGATTTTTTTTTTTAGTGAAAAAGTGATTTTGAGAAGAAAAAATTCTAAACAAACGCATCCTCAACCACAAAAAGGCTGGCAACATGAAAAGTTAGCTATATTTCTTTCAAGAAATTAAAAAAATTGACATCCAAACAGTGCACTGACCTCGTGTATGTTTGGGAAAGAAATGAGATTAAAATTACTTCAATAATCAATTATAAGTATAATTATTTTATATATAATTGATTATGTGAAAATCAATTTAAGTGTAGATTTATTAAATTAAAATTGAATTTAAAATAGTGTGTTTTGTTTGGATTATACTAGAAAGTTACTTTTATAATAAATTATTAAAATGGATATGAAATTATTTGTTTATATTATTTGCAATTAATTTATATCTAATTTTCTAATAAACAACCCTTCTATAATCTCTTATTTTATATTAATTTCTTTTAGACCAATGCTAAGATATCAAGAGAATATCACAGTAATACAAGATGAAGAAAAAAAAAAAAGCATCTGGCACCCTTCTTTTATCGAACATGAATTTGAATTTTGCAGTCTAGAATTTGATTCACAAAAGAGGATCGACCTCTATCTACCTTTCAAAGTTGGATCCACAATGGAGGAGGATCTCTTTGATGAGTAAACTTCAGCATCAAGAACAAATGGTAGTTAGAGAAAAGAGATATTTATTGTGGAAAAAAAAAAAACAAAATAGCGAACGATGGAAGAATTAGATGCCAGCCACCATGACCTTGCGGAATAATGACGCTTCCCTTCCCGTCCTCTATATATAACCTATGCCTCTATAATTTTGCCATATGAACCCAACCTTCCCGTTCATATGTAGTATATCAACTGTACAATACTACATATATATATTTTTTTCTTGTCAAAGCAGTACACATGGGAAATAGTCCTCCCACTGGTGGTCTTTTTCTTGGCAATGGAGATCACAATTTCGAAGCACAAATAAGAGGATCCCATGCCAAAATTAAGTTAAAAGGAAAAGAGGTCTCCGAGGAAGACGGCGACGAAGAAATCATCATCACTGAATCATGGAAAATGACATACAAGGTAGGTGCGTGAGCTTGTGTCTTCACTTTAAGTAAGACTTCAGGGATTCCACCTGATCATGATCCTTTAAATTGATTGTGAATAGAGATAAAGCAGGTTTTCATATCTTGAATGTATCGCTTTATTGCCGCATGATTGAGGCTGGGTTGTATTCTTGTACCACTAATGCAAACGGTGCTAAAACGGCTTGTGATATTTATGGGATGGGCGGAAGAAGGAGGGGTCTTGTGGTTAGGGAGTGGAAGAAAAAGAGCACGGATGGGCGTCCTTACATGGGGGCCGTGACACATTCCTATATTAATGATGAGGATGAAGAAGATGTTGGTCTCTCTGTGTCAGTTAAAAGGATTAGAGTGTCATGTAAGGTCCAACTTGATTTTGCTGTGGATGGTCCTCAACAACACCCCGTTGAAGCACTGGTTTACATGTTTGGGCAAGTCATTAAAACTGGGACTTGGAAGCCAACTTATTGTCCTCATTGTGCAAATAAATACATCAACGAGAGGATATCTGAGACTGAAACCGACATAGATGATTGTCCTGCATCGTCATCATCATCATCATCTCAAGGCAACAAGAGAAATGGAGGAGGCCTTGTTTCCAATGATGGAAAGTTTAACGGCAAATATAATGCTAATACCTTTATCAAGAACTTTGTTAGTGGCAGGAAGCGATAACTTTGTGTACTGCTCCTATAGTTTTTCATTTCTCCTTTTTTTTTATTGTACACAATAATGTAGTTTTTTTTATTTTCTTGGGATCATATTATGTAAAAATAAGTTAGGAGATATCCAACTTGTGTTTGCTTGAAATCTATTGGGACTTGTACTTTTGGGTTTCATATCAATGTATTAGAAAATAAATCATTCTGAATATGTGCATTCTCATTCTTACTACTAGTACTTTATCGAGCACCATCATTTGTGAAAATTTTATACATATATGCAATCAGTCATCACCACACATCAAATAAAACAATGTTAAAAATTTGTACTTCCATCAACATGATTGATCAAATCAACACAATGGAACTGCCATGAAGATACTTTCTAAAGTGTGCAGGATCTTGTGGATTTTCAAAGACAATTCTTGAACTAATATTGTGGTACAATGAGTATGAGCATAAAAGAAAAAAAAAAGACATGTATATAAGAAAGTACAATTTATCTTCGTATTTCTCAGCAGACATTGACATTGCAGGTCGTGTTTATTCTTGAAGGTAAGGAAAATATGAATGGGTTGACCATTTAATCTATACACAATAATAAAAGGAATAGGTTGGTGGTAACTGAATGTTGGTGTCCAACTTTTTATCTCAAATTTACCCCGTTAAATTTTGTCATAACTTAATATTCAAATAAAAAATTCAATTCAAATAACTTTTGTTAATTACCTCATTTCATTTTTACAGCTCATTTCCATTTTCGATATCTGTATCTGATTAATCTTTTTCAACTACACAGGTCATCATTACTAGCGATGCAAAATCCAAATGTAAATGCTTCTTCAAAAATCTATCCATCAAGTTTTTTCTAATTCTTTCTCGCTGATTAATTTTGTCATTCCAAATTTGGAACCGCTTTAACATCTCTCTTTTACATACTCTTTAATTTCCACATAATTTCATAATCTCTTTCTGTTGTGAACTTATCTACCATTCAAATTGAACATGGTATTTTACCATTTTATCACTTTTTGGATCTACGTATTATTTATTATACATGAAAAAAGTGGAAAAAAATTTTAGACACCAAATGAGAACAATCTCCTTTATTATAGGTATAGATGTACAAAATCAATTTATTTTTCAAACTCCTTTTCTGCTATTTCTTCATATTTAAAGTGAAACTAACAAATATACCATAAGTAAAAGTTCATTAGTCATATGCTCTTGATCATATCATTAATTTCATTTGTAAACTAATCACAGTTAAATTTTTCAGCAGAGAATTTGGGCCTTATTGTGGCATGGTGGGATCGCCTTGGTGGGCTTGATGGAACTTAGATTGTTGATGGGCTGGTTCCTAATATTTCTTCTCTTTCTTTATTGCGTTTTGATTCCCATGAGCATTCTAACGCTATAGAAGGCCCTGTTCCCTCTAAGTTGGTGCAATCATGTCATGCTCATGTTGTTTCATCACATGGTGAGAACAAAGCTTGGCCTCAAGTTAGTGATGGCTTGCGTCTCGAACCCCCTAGCCATGGTTTTGAATTATTCGTGGATCTGTCTGAAGACTCCGAATGGAATAAACCCAAGAGCAAAGGGAGAAAAAGGACAGCAGAGGGGGAGCCTCTTGTATGTCAATGGGGCAATGCCCCCCTGATATATTTATTTTCTTCGTAAATTTTTTAATTTTTAGTTTTGTCCTTTCTAAAAAATTTTATTAAATGATTCTTCTTCAATTTTTTATTTAATTAGATATTTGAATATTATAATAGATAATATATTATATGTATATGTATCCTTTATCTATTGTTACAAACGGGTCATCCAGCATTGCTTGATAGTGCCAAAATCCTAGGTGTCATGCCTTTGTGAATTCATTTTGCCCCCAAATTGTCGGAATAGATCTTACAAGCATGATAAAGCTTGTTTGTGATTTGAATTCGCTATGTATTTAGTTTGAAGTCATGGGAAATAACCTCTCTCATTTTATGACTTAAATTATAAAGCAGTGCATGGATTTGTTTGAAATGATTTAACTTTTAGTGATACAGTATGCTCAGCATTGCTTGCTGATCAATGTTTCCCTTCTATATTTCTTTTTAATTAGTATCAAAGTATGCCAGACTTTCTTTCTCTAAAAATTGCTAGACTGGATCATAAGAGCTGGTATGAAAATGTAGAAAGAGATTCATAAGCTTAGGAAACGTGAGTGTGATTTTTGAGCTTTTGACCTTTATCACTTGAATCATAGAAAGTTAGTGACTTTTTTTCAATCCTCTTTGCCTTTGCCTTGAAACTTATATCTCTGGGTTACTGCAAGTGTGAAAATTGGAGTTATCTGCAAAAACGTTTTTCCTATATATAATGAAATCCTTGCCAATAAAATCATAGTTGAATGTTTATTCCTCTCTATCCATGTCAAGTTCTGAGATTCACTAATGTTCTACTTATCATCCTCTACCCACCACTTCTTTGTAACTAACTAATAATGCCAGTATTTACAATGAATTACAACACAAATAGGTTGCAGTGGTAACAAACTGCGCCGAGAGTTAAAACACGAAATGTCATTTAATTTGTTAGTATTAGTTTTTTTTTTCTTGGGGTGGTCTATGAAGATTTTTTAGTAGAATTTTTTTAAAAGGATTTTTCATTGTACTGAGGTAGCATTTATTGGGTAATAAGTCATTACATCGGAATGAGGAATGATTAAAATTTCCATGGCTGATTTCGGAGAGTTTATTTTTGTTTTCTGTTAAGATATCAATGTGGTTCAAGGTGTTATTTTACAGCCTTAATAGCTACTTGATGCTCACAAGTTACAATTCTCATTGATTCTGAAGTATGGATATAAATTTATTTTTCTTTTTTTTTCCCCTTAATTTGGTGTTTTTCTTATTGATGTCTCCTTTTCAAAATTGAAGTGAAAGTTGCTGGATTTGTTCAGTTTGAACCAAGTTTTAATATTAATGACATATTCTTCGATCTCTTTGTTGTGTAATTCAAGGAGAATGATCCAAAATGTTAACTACTGAGATCTGAAAACTAAAATGATGTCTGTCTTATACATTTATTAGTGATCTCAGTTTGCATCTTATTTGATGATTTTTCAAATACGGTAAATTTCCTTTTGGTCGTCTGTACATTGATTTAACATCGGGTGCCTCACCTAATGAGAATTCGTTAAGTATGAAAGCTTCATTCATTTGTGTCTACGGTTGATGTTTATTTAGTTTTATTTTTAACTTCATTTGTATTTTAATAATAATGTTTGTTTGTTTAGTCCTAATTGTTTGTATTTTGTCTAATGTTGATCTTTATTTAGTTTCAAGTTTTTTTTTTAATGCTGATAGCTTTTTGTTTCTGTAAGGCTTATTTCGTTCATCTAAGTAGCTCCGTTATTTTTATGTTTTCTTTTGAACTGGTGGCATGTGGTGAAATTGGTATCATGGTGTTTTGAGACTTAAGTCTTTAAAATACTGTTGCTTTAGATTTTCTCAAGTTTATGATTGTTTAGCTTAGGAAGTCTATGTTGACACATGACTAATGGTCCCTAGAGGCAAGCAATGTCACATTGGAAAAGGTTGATATAAATATTGTGCAAAGAAACAACCTATGTGATAGTGATGAAATTAGTTTTATGTTTAATCGTTTTGATGAATCCTTCAACATATCCATTACAAGGAGAAGAATATGAACTCTTAGATTTACTTAGATTTATTCTCCAACTTCAATATAATATTTTTGAATTGGTTTGATGATTTTGTATAAATTTGTTGCATCCTCATTAACTTATTTTTGCTGCATGTTATACTACTACAAGGCATTGAATGGTTGACTTTGTGCGAATCAAGCAATCAGTTGGTACAATAGCCTATTGATTTCTTCCTTGCATTTATTGGATGTGGGCTGATTTTGTATGAATTTTGATATTTTTAGTAGGGTCATGACGTCTTGGCATAAAAGGCTTCATTTAAAGTTTGATTTCCAACATTTTCCAAATGTTATGCCATCGGTTGAAGTTTCAGATTTATCTCACTTTAGTACAAGTCCTTTTGTAATTAGTCATTTTAAGTGATAAATTAGTGTAAGCTTTGTATATAATGGAACCATATTCTCCTTCATTATCTAAGAACCGATAAACTTTAACCTCCGTACAATGAATATGCTTTTTTCAGTAGTCTGAGTTGCATGGTGTATGAAATCACTGCTCAATATAGATGAATTGGTCGTTAGTTGTTGGCGGCTTTTGAATTTTATATTTCGGGGCGCATATTGTATTTGACTCCCTTAGTAGTTGTTTGAGTGTTGATTAAATGTAGTCTAGGGCTGTTATTCTTTGTGGAAATGTTTAACATGGGAAAAAAAGGTTAGAATCATGCACCTGTGTGTTGCATGGGTACACATGCTCGTTTTAAACGTATCAGAACAATAGAACATCATCTAGGGCTGCCTCCTTTTCGCTTTCTGCTCTCTCTCTAGATTTTCTCCTCATGCCCATCTTTGTTTTACACTCTAGTTACAGTTTTGCATTTATCTTCTAGAGCACTTTTATTATTTTGGTTGCAATTCTCTATGAATGGAGGAGTAGTTCTTCTACCTAGTGCAAAGATTTCAAAGGATCTAATGATTATCATTTGAGACTCCTATTATTTTAATGCAATTTATAGTTTGACTTTCTAATCTTTCTTTCTATTATCGCTCCCTCAGCTCATTTTTTTGTGTCAATAGAACAATTATATTTGTGAGAGTCAATACTAATTATGTGTATATTTGCTGTTGTGAATGTTATGCATAATTAGGATTCCAATTGTGATACGCGTTTAGAAGAACAAACTGGACATTTTAGCACTGGAAGAACAAATGAGAATTATAGCATGCCCATGGGACCTATCACAAGGGCATCAGCTAAAAGGATTCAAGAAATTTTGGAAACTTGGTTAAATCATTTGTTAAAGAGATGCATCAAGAATTAGTCAAGACTACTATTGGCAATCACAGGCAGCCCAAAATATTATTATTAGTAAATTTGCATTGACAATATATCCCGGTCATGTTGGGCCAAGTTTGATTAATTTAGTTTATTAGTTTAAATTTTAAAATATCTCTAGACTTATTTTATTTTATGTTTGTTAAGTTCAATTATTAGAATAGTGATTTGGGCATATTCTAGTAGGGTTAGGAAATTAGTTTATCCTAAATAAGATATATAAATACCTTCAAACTTGGCAGCCACTGTCAGCTCAGTTTTTTATTTTGAATGAAATTTCTCCAGTTTCTTTTCAGAAACTTTGTGCATACAAGTGAGATTGAGTGATTCTCTTATTTTGTTGCATCAAGAAATTGAATAGGAAACTACAAGGTAAAGCGATTCCCTTGTAATATTTTATTTAGTTTTTAATCCTATGTTCCATATCAATTGTGTGTTGGGATTTTTGGGTTTTGATATCTACGGGGTTCCGTATCTAATTAGGCATAATTTAACTAATAGTTTAAAATATGTTTAATTGGTAAAGGGGATTGAAATTAATTTTGATAAGAATTAAGTTATTGTAATTGACAGTTAGGTTGGCATAAGCATATAGGTGTTGCGATCGTGATTTCTTGGTGTTTATGTTAGCCAAACTCTTGGATAGTTATGCGATTACATGATTAGTGAAAATAATGGCTTCTATGAATTATTCTTTTGAGTAGGTAATGACATAGTCCTTGATTTGAAGGAACTCCTTGTGTAAATAATTCATTTAACTGTTTTTCTTCCACCATTGTATTAATTTCTAGCAAACAAATCCCCCCAAGTCTCAATAATTGACTAGTAATACTTCTTTGAAAGGCGACTTGAGTTGTGTCATTTACTATTTTTTTTTATGTAACTTAGCATTAAATAAATTTTAATTTATTTAGGGCTAGCAATAGCTCCTATCATATACCATAACTTACTCTTGGAATAAATAAATCCTCACTTTTATATCTCTCTATGTGTGTATAAATTAATAAATAAAAATGATAAGCTTACACCGGAAAACATTTATATATTTCATCTTGAGGCAAAAAGTAGAGAAACAGGGGATCTGAATATGATTTATCCTAAGCTACTAATTGAACTATAATCTAAGGGCCTAAATGGGAGCCCAACTAAATTCCTTTATTTGTCTTGAGAGTTTAATAATAATGATATAGCGGTTGAGATTGCCCATAAGGACAGTGCTAATGTTAACAATCCTGGCAGTTGTTAACTCATTATTTTGTTTCTTTCTAACTCTTATCTAGAAACTGACAAACAATTTCAATTATCAATGAAATATCCGGCAATGCTAAAGAGCCATACTTAACTAAGCATCATGAACAAATCATATTAATGGAAGTGAAAGCATTTTTGTAAGCACACTAGGGTATAAGCAATGGTCCTATGCATTTTCTTAAAAAACATATTTTCATGATATCATAAGAAATTCTCTAATCTGGGTTTTGGCATAAGCAGAAATTCATGTTCATACTATATCCTTCTTTAACATTATCCTTTTAATCAATATAAATTTTCAAAATAATTCACAATGGTAAGAAATATGGTTATGAACTCAAACTCACTTACCGTTTGACATTGGGAGTGCAGTGTCAACACCAACCTGACTCCTATGAGTAAGAATGCAGCAAGGTCTGCCATAGAAATACCAACAACCATGAATAGCTATAAACTCAACACTCGCAGATTTGAAAAGGATTGGGGAAGGTGGAAAACATGAAAAGTTTGTATATGAAGCTGCCCTAGTTCATACACTTCAAATAATACAAAGGAATTTGGCAAAGCATGATGAAAATCACTTACCAAGAGGATTAAATGAGGTAGAAAGGTTGGTTTTGGTGTAAAAGGGGTGAAAAGAACAATATACCAAGGTTGGGGAGATGTTTATGTAGTGTCGGGTGTCAGTTCAATGAAACTGTGTCATTTTGGGGTTTTCTAGTCTACAAACCGTACCTTTGTGTGCTAGCAAAAACCTCAAGGCTCACTATACTCGGGGGAAAACGTAATTGTGCTTATGTGCATCATACATTCATGCTTAGGCACAATTGAAGTGCATGTTAGCTGGGTTATGACGGTAGCAACAAAAATTTGTAGAACATGACTTGAGCCTTATGGAAGGCTTTTCCAACTTATAATGGCCTTTCTAAGGGTACATAGACATGAAATATTATAGAATTTTTTTTTACATATTTAATGTATTAAAATTACAAACTATTTTATAAACTAAAATTAGAATATTGATTTATTTTAATATATAATTATCATAAGTAAATTAATTTTATCAAATTATTAAATACTATCACAAAATCATTCAAAATAAGGAGTAAACCCTATTTTGGTCTCTAGGAAATATATAGAAGAACATATTAGTTCATAAGGATTTGAATATCCTCTATTGGTCCTTACAATTCAAAAGGGGGCAAAAGTGCATCTGTACAAGTCTGTACAATTAAAAAACAAACTATATAGATGGATCAATTTGTCACTTTTGAAATTGTGAGGGACAAATAGAGCACTTTTGAATCTAGAAGAACTAATTTGTCCCGCTGATATACTTTTAAAGGAGCAAAATGAGTATTTAGTCTAGAAGGAATCATTCAAACCCACCTTAACATATTGTTTGGAATGAAAAGATGAGATGAGATTGAATTCAATTATGTTAGCAACTAGATTCAATTTGGTTAAGATTTAAATTCTCATATTTGGAATGAATTTGTAAATTACATAATTGAATTTATTTTCTTAATTTGAAATGTACATAAAATAAGTTAAATTCTTTATTTTAACTATTTTATCATTTATTAATAAATTATTATAATAGCATTTAGAATATTATGAGTATATCAATTTTTAACTTCAATTCCAATGGTAGATTGAATCTATTTACTCCGATTTACTTTTAATTTTATTTAATGAATTGAAATGTATTTGAGCTTCAATTTCATGACATTAATTTGTTCTGTATGAAGTAATTAAATCCAATTCCATTCTAGTCCATATAGTTGGACACTAGCTTTTTTACCAAAGAAAAATTAACAAAAATGCTTATTTATGGATCTCCATATGTTAAGATATTATTTACATATATACACTATTTTTTGAATTAGAGTAAAACGACCTACACTACAACGAATTAGGACACATAAATCGTGTGGTTGTCAAACGATTTATTACTTTACATACTTTGTCACGACCCGACTTGGGCACATGACCGGCACGTGAGAAATCCTTATTCCCACGTAAGCCTCGTGATCTCTGAGTCCTTCTATATGCATAATTTAATATAAAATCCTTTTCCAAAATATAAATACGTCTCTAATACAAATCACTTGAGTTGTTCTTAATACAAAATAAACCATAGAACTCGTAACCATGAAAATACAAAATATTCATGATAAAAATATACCAGTCTATCTCTATGGTCCGGGACCCTGCCCGTCATGCACACTGGAGCACTCTATCTCTAACAGAATACTAAAAGTACTTCACTCACAAAGTGAAGCTCACCAACTGGGAAATCTCTACTGCGGGGGAGGAGATGGAAGAGAAGAACCCGCAGTGTCTACTGCACCTGTAATGGAGGAAGGTGAGAGGGGTGAGTTTCATCTAAAACTCAGTGAGTAAGTCCTCACTCATAACCTTCTCATGGGACAATCAAGGGAAATAATATATATATTCATCAAACCAGTTAATGCAACAACTCTCAAGTTCATATTCAAAAGAATAACAAATAGTTCTAAAATCATTACTCTGTAGAAATCATAAACCATAGTATGCTAATAAAGAAACAAGAATCTCTGGTAATGCCCAATTCATGTGACATAACAAATCTCTGGTTATGCATAGCATAACAAAGTCTCTAATCTCTGAGGCACCCAAATAGGTCCCGTTTGTTATCTCTCTGGCCTTAAGGCGACTTGGTATACCAAGGTTAACGGGATAACTGCCGTTAACTCACAGTCTATTTTTCTATAGCTACTGTCCAGTTCAATCAAAAATCTAATTTTTTTCTCTATATCTTATAAGTCTTCTACCCTAGAGTTCGCAAGCTCTAGCATATAAATCAACAGTTCTGAAATTCATAAAATTATTTAAATATGAAAACTCTTGAAACTCGAAAAGTTCTGGTCTCATATAACTCTAACAATCTGACTTTAGCATAACTGTGATCGTGAAATCATGCCCAAGGGATCACCCATTTGTAGGCATTCTGATTTCAAGCCTACAGAATATGTATCTGGCAGTTGTTACAAATCATATTAAATTCCATACTTCTGAGGATCATAAAAACACTTATTTTCTCTGAAACTCTATCATATACATATTCTTACTATGGAAATCATCATAATGTTCCATTAATCTTTAAATATATACTCTTGCTCTTTGATAAAAATCATTTTAACAATGATGGTCCCATGAGTTTTCAAAAAAACATATATATCTCATGCTATAATTTACTGAAATTAACTCTAATGATCAACATAAGGATCATAGGATTTGAACCCACTCACCGTTTAAAGCTGGGAGTATGTGGGCCCCACCAACTTGACCTGAAGAGCTTGGAATGGCACCAACAACTGCCATGGAGCAACCATAACTCTAGATTAACATCTAAAAATCTCTAGAGAGCTCTATTCTAACTCTAGTAAAATTGGGGAAACACCCCCACTTGACAAAAATGAGAAAAACAATCGGTCCAAATCCAAGATCATGGAGAAATAAAGACATAATCTAATAACATGAACTTACCTTGAAGCTTAGAATGATGGATTGGAGTGAATTTGAGAGAAAGAGAGAAAAAATGGAGGAGAAGGAAGAAATCACGTTTCTGTTGCGCTCTGCCCGATTTGGGGGTTTTTAAACTTACTGACACCGCTATAGCGGTCTAACAGTGTCTGACAGTCACTTATGACCGCTATAGCAGTCTTGGACCGCTATAGCGGTACCTCAGTCCGCTGCACCGCTTGAACAAGTGCTGGTGTCTAACGGTCACTTATGACCGCTATAGCGGTCCCTCAATTCGTTGCACCGCTTGAACAAGTGCTGGTGACCGCTATAGCGGTCCTAGACTGCTATAGTGGTGACAGAAACTCCCAACTTCTATGTTTTTCAGTCATTCCAGCATCTGGGTTGTTCCAACACTCACTTATTTACATTTATTAATTTTAAGTTAATGGAGACATTAACTTTAAAACATAAATGTAAATAAGGAAATACCCCCCATTTGGATTCAAATAAAATATCACAAAAATCAAAATTCCATCAAATCAGAATCCAAATTTTGGGTTTTAGTTCAAATCCGGGAATTTTCGAGATTTTCTAAACTTGTGGGCTAACAACGAAATATTTGCAAGTTTCATAAAATTCATTAAAAATCACCCTTCAACTTGTTTTCCCTCAAGGAACAATTACCGGGACTTTTGATCCCAAGAATATGGTTCTATCATATAGCTCTCCAAGGAGGTGTAAGATCTAGACTTAGTAAAATTTAGGACCCGACGGTGGTTCCCAGGGAATCCTTGAGGCTATACAGAACCTTACTGCTGATCCGTGTACCTCGGGTATCACATTCTAACAGTGCAATGAATTTACACAACATGTGCCACAAAGTAGTCGGGATAATTCGGCCAGTTGCTAGTCGAATCATGCTTAAAGAACCATTTAACTGCTAAATGTTTTATGCTAGTTGACCCATATCCAACGTTTTAGCTTTTATAAGCTGCTTATAAAATCCATTCTTAGTTGAATACTAGGAAGCAGATGTGAGAATTTTTTTTCTTTTTTTGTAGAGTGCCTGAAAAAAATGGCAAAAATATTTTTTATGGTTGTTTATTACAACTGTAAGATAATTCAAAACTCATAAAATGAAGTCTAGTTTTGCTGTCAAAATTCACTACTTATTAGTATTTGTTCATCTATGATACTTTTTGAGTAGAGCAACAAACTAGTATTCTTTCACTTGTGCATTTTCTTTTGGAAATAGAGTCAGCAAATAGAAGCTTATTATTATATTTATTGGATAGTTTGATTAGAGAATATATTAGCGTAATTTCTTAAATTAGTAGCAGGGGCGGAGTTAGAGTGTATTATTAAGGGAAGTTGATCTTAATAGTTAATTTCATATAAAAAATATATCATAATAACTTTCATTTTATTTAAAAAATTAAATAAAAATTATCATATGTAAGAAAAATAAATATTTTATAATTAAAATTCAAGAAAAACATGTATATTTACATAGCATATTATCAAGTATAGTATTTAAATATCTAGTTAAATTAAAAATTTGATAAAATTTAACTGAATAAATTTTTTTTGGGAAGAACAAATTAATAAAAATGAACAATCTATAAAAGAAATTGAAAATTTTTGGTGGCCCCTCCAATAAACAATATATAAATGAGCCAGATTTACAGAGGAACAAAAGGAACAAAAATGAATAATAAGGCATATATATGATGAGGAGGAAAATTGAAAACAATAGATGGGAAACAGAAGCCATGGAAATAGAAAAGAATGGCTTTACCAATAGAAAATATTTGTTTACGGATGTAGAATCGAACTGATATTATTTACCAATATATACTAGTTTTAGGAGTAATATAAATCGGCCAACAGTAAAACATTTTAGTACACATAAATCGGCTAGCTGTTAAACGATTTATGTATGACGCATTTTACTGTGCAACGATTTAACGGGTACACGTGGAAACAGTGTCAGTATTAAATCGGCTAGCAGCTGGCCGATTTATGTGCATCGAGACCTTCCCACACTAAACATTTTTGACGAGAGAGATTTTTTTCCTTTTTGTAGAGTGGGTGGCTAAAAACAATAGCGTGGAGACTTATTATGGTTATTCATTAAAACTGTGAGGTAATTCAAAACTCTCAATATGGAGTCTAGTTTTGCTGTCAAAATCCAAAATTAAAGTCATATTACTAAAGTATTATCAACATTAATTACTTATAGATTAAACATATTATAATATCAAAATTTAACAAATTATTGTGGACTTTATTTAACCAACAGCAAACTTAAATTAAACTAAATTTACAGACTGAGATAAATATGAATGCATATAAATAAATAAACCAAATATTATTAATCTCTTAGCAATTTCAAATATTTAAATAAATGTCATATATTAAAATCTATAAACTAAAAAAATTTAATTAAAATACATATTATAAACTAAATTAAATTTATAGACTACAAAAAAATTTACTTTATTCATAAAATTATTTCAAGTAATTATTATCTACAACTACAAAGATTAAAAATATTTCAAGTAATTAGTTCTTATGATACATAAATTAAAATACATACACTACACTATTCAAATAAAAAAATACACAATTTCAAGTTGTTAGTTCCTACAACTCCATAAAGTAGAAAAATTCATTAAACTATTTCAAGTAATTTAGCTCCTATAAGTACAAAAATTAAAAATATTTTAATTAAACAAAGGATTTTGAATTGCAACCTGGCATTTGCCTCGGTAATAATAGGTAGTACTTACTATTTGTAAAGTTAAGTTATCTGTTTGCTTCTTAATTAAGTTTTACTTATATCTAAAAATGTAAATTATATTCTAATCAACATAAATAAATTTTATAAGTTATATCTATAGATCCGTTGTTTATTTAACTTTGATTTTATAAGTGAGAGTTCTTTTTCCATGCAAAATAAATAAAATAATAAAATATTTATTCAAAAATATTTGCGTAAGTCTCATTACTACAACATAAATGAGTTGAGGAGTTAATGAAAAGACCCATGGTCCTTTTTTTTAAAAAAAAATCTAACTTAGTTCCTTTAATTATATAAATTAAAATAAATAAAAAATAAAGTAAATTTTTTTGTAGCCTATAAATTTAATTTAGCTTATAATATGCATGCTTAATTAAATTTTTTTAGCTTATAGATTTTAATATATGACATTTATTTAAATGTTTGAAATTGCTGAGAGATTAATAATATTTGGTTTATTTATTTATATGCATTCATATTTATTTCAGTCTATAAGCTTAGTTTAATTTAAGTTTGCTGTTGGTTAAATAAAGTCTACAATAATTTGTTAAATTTTGATATTATAATATGTTTAATCTATGAATAATTAATGTTGATAATACTTTAGTAATATGACTTTAATTTTGATTTTGATAGTAAAACTAGATTTCGTCTTAAGAGTTTTGAATTACCTCACAATTTTAATGAACAATCATAAGAAGTCTCCCCGCCATTTTTTTTAGCCACCCACTCTACAAAGAGGAAAAAAAAACTCTCTAGCATAAAACATTTAGTACATAAATCGATCAGCTGCTAGCCGATTTAATACTGACACTATTTCTACGTGTACCTGTTAAATCGTTGCATAGTAAAATGCGTCATACATAAATCGTTTGACAGCTAGCCGATTTATGTATACTAAAACGTTCTATTGTTGGCCGATTTATATTACTCCTAAAACTAGTGTATATTGGTAAATAATATCAGTCCAGTTGTATATTCGTAAATAAATATTTTTTTTATTTTTTTCGGTGAAAAAGCCACAAAGAAGCCGTCAAAGGAATCGAAAAAAGAAAAGGAAAAAAATGAGAAAGAGAGATATCCATTAATCCAATATTATAATAAGAGAGTATCTGTGTGTTGGCGTTGCACGAAGAACAGCCGAACACAAAATGATGTTGAAGAGGCAATGCTTGCAACATCCACAATGTCTCATGTGCAATCTGAAGCACGGGTAAGTCGGCTGACTATTGGCCGAATTAAAGTGCCAATTAAAAATTTCCCTGCCATTTTTTTTCAAGCATTTTGTAAAGAAAAAAAAAATCCTCACATATGCTTTCTGGTATTCATCTGAGAGTGGATTTTATAGGCAGCTTATGGAAGCTAAAACGTTGGGATGTGGGTTCAACAGCATAAAACATTTAGCTATTAAATGGTTCTTTAAGCATAATTCGGCTAGCAGTTAGCCGAATTATCCTGTCACATCATGTTACAGTTGCATAAATTCGTTGCACTGTTAAAAGTGTAAAGTAATAAATCGTTTGACAACTAACCGATTTATGTGTTCTAATTCATTGTACCGTAGGCCGTTTTACTATAATTCAAAAAATGATATATATAGGTAAATAATATCTCAACAATGGAGATCCATAAATAAGTATTTTTTATTTTTCTTTGGTAAAAAAGCCGTTGGGCACTATTTGATATGACCTAGTAGGTGTCTAAGGCTTTTTCACTAAAAAAAATAAAAAAATGTTTATTTATGGATATACAACCGAACTGATGTTATTTACCAATATACATTAATTTTAAGAGTAATGTAAATCAGCCAACATCAGAAAATTTTAGTACACATAAATCAGCTAGCTGTCAAACGATTTATGCATAACGTATTTTATTGTGCAACGATTTAACAGGTACACATGGAAACAGTGCCAGTATTAAATTGGCTAGCAGCTGGCCAATTTATATATACCGAAACGTTCCCAAACTAAATGTTTTATGGGAGAGAGATTTTTTTTTACTCTTTCTAGAGTGGGTGGCTAAAAAAAAAATAGTGGGGAGACTTTTTATAGTTGTTCATTATAACCGTGAGATAATTCAAAACTCCTAAGATGAAGTTCAGTTTTGCTGTTAAAATCCAAAATTAAAGTCACATTACTAAATTATTATCAATATTAATTATTCATAGATTAAATATATTATAATATTAAAATTTAATAAATTCTTGTAGACTTTATTTAACCAATAGCAAATCTAAATTAAACTAAATTTACAGACTGAAATAAATATGAATGCATATAGATAAATAAACCAAACATTATTAATCTCTTAGCAATTTCAAACATTTAAATAAATGTAATATATTAAAATCTATAAGCTAAACAAATTTAATTAAACATGCATATTATAAACTAAATTAAATTTATTAACTATAAAAAAATTTACTTTATTCATTAAATTATTTCAAGTAATTATTATCTACAACTACAAAGATAAAAAATATTTCAAGTAATTAGTTCTTACAATACATAAATTAAAATACATGAATTATACTATTCAAGTAAAAAAATACACAATTTCAAGTTATTAGTTCTTACAACTCCATAAAGTAGAAAAATTCAATAAACTGTTTCAAATAATTTAGCTCCTACAAGTACAAAAATTAAAAATATTTCAATTAAAAGAAGGATTTTAAATTGCAACTTGGTATTTGCCTCAGTAATAATAGTTAGTATTTACTATTTGTAAAGTTAAGTTATCTGTTTGCTTCTTAATTAAGTTTTACTTATATCTAAAAGTGTAAATTATATTCTAATCAACATAAATAAATTTATAAGTTATAGCTATAGATCCGTTATTTATCTAACTTTGATTTTATAAGTGGGAGTTCTTTTTCCATGCAAAATAAACAAAATAATAAAAGATTTATTCAAACATATTTGCACAAGTCTCATTACTATAACATAAATGAGTTGAGGAGTTAATGAATAGACCCATGGCCTTTTTTTTAAAAAAAAAAAAATCTAACTTAGTTCCTTTAACTGTATAAATTAAAATAAATGAAAAATAAAGTAAATTTTTTTTGTAGTCTATAAATTTAATTTAGTTTATAATATGCATGTATAATTAAAATTGTTTAGCTTATGGATTTTAATATATGATACTCATTTAGATGTTTGAAATTGTTAAGAGATTAATAATGTTGGTTTATTTATTTATATGTATTCATATTTATTTCGGTCCGTATGTTTGGTTTAATTTAGGTTTATTGTTAGTTAAATAAAGTTTATAAGAATATGTTAAAGTTTGAGATTATAATATATTTAATTTATGAATAATTTTGGATTTTGACAGCAAAACTGGATTTCATCTTGGGAGTTTTAAATTACCTCACAATTGTGATGAACAACCATAAAAAGTCTCTCTGTTATTTTTTCTTAACCACCAACTCAACAAAGAGAAAAAAAATCTCTCTCGCAAAAAACGTTTCGCTTGGGAATGTTTCGGTGCACATAAATCGACCAGCTGTTAGTCGATTTAATACTGACACTGTTTCCACGTGTACCTGTTAAATCGTTGCATAGTAAAACACATCATACATAAATCGTTTGATAGCTGACTGATTTATGTATACTAAAATCTTCTACAGGTAGCTGATTTACATTACTCCTAAAACTAATGTGTATTAGTAAATAATATAAGTTTTGTTGTCCATCCATAAATAAACATTTTTTTTTTCGGTGAAAAAGCCGGTGTCTAACCCAGACCTAAATGTGATGGAGGAAGCTCAAGCAAGTGAAAGTGGGCTGAGTAGCCTAACAATCACAGGCGACCTAGATCCACAAGGGAAAAGGCTAAAGAAAACCCCAGCCTAGACCCGCGATTATTACATAGAGTAAGAGAAGCAGAGGTTCCCTGCCTTAACCTGAGCTGGCAGTTAGTTACATGGTAGTGCGCGAAGGGGGGTGCAAGAACGGGGATAAAGGAGGAGCTGATCTTGTTAGGGAGTAGTGAGAAATAGTGAGAGAGAATTGGAGTTTTACCCTAGACTCGAAAGATGGGTATTTCCGCTGCATACGAGGTCAATCGTGAAAAATTTATTCCCTCTTTTACACTTCAACCAGACATGGAGTATATTCGATTTGGGATAAAAATAAAGGAAAATTTTCATTAATGGACTTATTTTACACATCAAAGCTATTTATGAAAAATTTTCCCCGATTTTATGATCCACCAAACGTAGCTTTGCAGTGAAGTACAAATACTTACATACACAGATGCTTTCCAGACTCAGCCAAACCATGGCCTCCGTCCTCTTTCGGTCTCCGCCCGCTGCCGCCAGTAAAGGACGCCCTGCTGCTCGTTCTCCTTGTTAGCCCATTTCAGCCCCGACAGTTCTGCGGCGCTGCATCAACTTGTTGCTGCAGCAGCTCCAAGGTCTTCCTTTTGATAATGTTATGTCTTGGTTTTCTCCGTGTTTGTGATTTGATTAATTTAATTTTGAAATTTGAAACTGCATTTTTTTTAGCTTTTCTTACCTTGAAGGTTTTAGAGCTTTGTTTCGCTCCTGGAGCTTGATTTCATGTAGTTTTGTCTTGACCCGACAGAGGTTATGGCGCGAGGGCTAATCCTATCTTCCCCAACTCTCACTGCAAGTTCTCTTGTAGCAGCTTCATTGTCGAAAATGCCATTAAAAAGTTTCAAGCTTTCACTCTGTTCCAACCTTGTGCACCAGTCTCTTCCTCCGGCTTGCTGCTACTGCGTTTCTTCTTTCTCCTTCCGAATGCTCAATCGACTTGTCCAATTATAGAGAATCTTTTTCCAGGCGCATGGCCGTTGCTGGAATCAAACCTCACCACCGTATTGGTCAGTTTCTATTTGCGTCTTACTTCCTATATGTCTGATGCATTTCCTTTTGGTTCTTGTAAATTGCAGAAAAAATTAAACCCTTTTTTTTTTTCCTTTACTTCAGGGATTTTTTTTACTTTTTGTTATTTTTTATTTTTAAGCTAGTTGGAGGGTGCCCCTTTTTGTTATACTTGTAGCTAGTTTCAGAATCAAAGCTTAGAAGTAACATGCTGATTAATAGTGTGTTTGGATTTTAGATCACTCACCTCAAACTATGGTTTGAAGTGTCAAATTGTGTTTCGGTTTATATAAAATTTTTCAAAATTGTTTGTCAAAGTCACACGGAGCTACATTTTAACATGATGTTAGTTTCAAACTACAGATTGAGTAGACTGTAGAAGTGAAAAATAGGTAATTTACTGATATACCAAAGGATAGACGAAGTACCCTAATTGTTTTGTAAAATATAATTTTAGATTCAACTGTAGGTTGAGTAGAAGTGGAAAAAAAAGGTAATTTTCTGATAGACCGAAGAATAAATCAAATATAATTGTTTTGTAAAATTATTCTACAAGAAAAACAAAGAAACTTTCTTCATGTTTTACTTTTGAAAGTGATGCAATGAATGAACCTACTGGTTTCCTGCATAGTTTATTGTTCGGTTGGTATTGTCATGTATCTTTTCCTATCAGCTATGGGGGTCTCTGGTGAACCTGATAGTATTGCACTCTGTGTTAACTGCTGGTGCTGATGGTGTCAGCACTGACGATGGTGGTTTCATAGATGCTCTATTGGCAATAATTGTTTATCATTGTCTATCAACATTGTTTGTTGCCATGTTTCTGTAATAGGCACCTCCAAATTTGGCTTGTTTATGCAGGATTGTTAAGTTTGGTGATGTGAGTAGATTGCTTAAATTTATCCAACTATAAATTTGTTTCACATTGGGTTCATACAGGAATCAGATGCGAGGTTGCTCACCTTGGTTGGTGAAGTGGCAGGCTGAAACAGGGTCATTTGCAAGAAGCTGCTCGTGAAATGAGGTTAGTAGTGTATCTAATCGTTTAGGTGAGAAGATATTATAAGTCTGTACCAGGAAGGCACGAACGTTAGTAAAGTATATTGATCAATGTTGATTTTTTGGACTTTAGACATCAAATCCTTCAAAAAGTTTGTGCCCAGCAACAGATAGGTGTACTGCTCATCACACATCCTGCTGATGATCAGGTTTGCTTTGCAGTACTTTAAGTGTATCCATGTCTCCATTCTCCCAGATTACTAGGGTGAATTTCACTTGTGGTCAGTGACTCAGAGGTCATAAACAGTTTAGTTAGTAACATCTGGGCACTGATTTATGCATATATTAGGTCAATCTTTTGAAGAAATAATTGAATTTTCTACTGGAAAATGGCTTATCCGGTGTTTTATTATCGTACAAGTTGATTGCAACATCAAAGGCTTGTTCAAAATGTTAGTCTTGTAGTGGTTTCTGGGGCAAGATGCAGGCTAAGTTATTTCTTTTAAGGCTTTCTTGAAATTGTGGTGTCCTTGGAGTTGCAGGCATGCCTTTCGTCTCCCAGATTTTCCCTACATATAAACATTCCTACAATGAAGTTCAAGAAAACCATGGTATCCTTCTTGTGCGGCCACTTCTGGAATTTTCAAAGGAAGATATGTACAAGGTTGGTGTGACATATATGTTTATCTCTGCATTAGTCATTTTATTCCGTCTCCCATTTGACTGTTTACTTAATAATTTGAATTGTTTATTTTGATATCTACAGATATGCCAAGGTGTAAGTGAGGATTGGGTAAAAGACCCAAAAAATTGAAGATTATTCACATGTAATAGGATACGAATGGAACTGAATGATTTGTCACAAGTAAGTTTTGATTAACACTCTAATTTTTTTTAACAGTAATTTTGGAATTTATTTAGGTGATTAGTTCTTCCAGCCAATATTTTGTTAGGGAAAGGTTTGCTGATCCCGTTGTTTACAGGAGGAGGAAGCATAGGGGCAGCTTAGGGAGTGGGATGCTGGCTGACTAGGCTAGTGGATGAGGAAAATCATATGGGCCCTTTACTGATTCGAATGCATAACGGTTTTAGGGGGTGTGGGTGTGAGGGAAAAACACGTGGGCTGTAGAGAGGACAGAGTATATCTCTCCTAGAAGGTGGGAATAGTGGGCAGGCAATTCAGTTAGGATTAGCTGGGACCGTGAGCTGCTATAGTGCTCAAGGCCTCTCTCTTTTGTATTTGCTACTATTTCATCTTTCTGCCATTTCTCATTTAATATACATACCAGTATATCTTTTGCATTCTGTTTATCTCTCTGTTTTTGTTAGTTTTTATTAATTGGTATCAGTCCTCTCATCTGGGAGTGGGTGTGCTCATTTCGCTGAAGCTGCTACATGGAGGAACAGGTTGCTGAGCTGGGGAGGAGGATCAATCGTGTAGTACAGCTGCTCGAGAGAAAGGAAGGTCGCCATCATCGTTCACGGGGGCGTTCACCACCACCACAATGGCTGTCGTTTCGAGTTGGCTCGGATGATCGCTGAGATGGGGGTTCCAGAGAGGACCAAGGGAGGCACCACTCCCCTTCTTCCCCTCGCAACGAGCATCGTGCGTCGAGGTCGCGTGATCGAGAAGACCAAAGCTCCCCTCACTCCCCTGTTGGTCATCGCTACTGGGAATGTCAGCCATGGCCTCATCAACCGCATTATTGCTTCTCCAACAGCCCTCCTCCTCATAACCTCGAGCGCGATCAGAAGATGGAGCTCCCAATGGAGCTCCCACTCTTTTCCGGCGACGATGTCATGGGCTGGTTGGTAAAGATCGAATGCTATTTTCGCGTGAATGGGATCGAAGGGGACGAAAAATTTGACGTGATAGTCCTAGCTTTAGAAGGACGAGCTCTATAATGGTACCAGGTCTGGGAGGATCAGACCCAATTTCCTTCATGGAGGTCCTTTCGAGACAGCATCACCCGCCGCTTCCAACCAGGATGGGTCCGGGACTCGTATGGGCCTCTCTTGCATCTAAGGCAAGTGGGCTCGGTCCTTGACTACATTGACGAGTTTGAGCGCATATTAGGCCCAATGCGCAACTTGGCCGAGATGTTCTCAGAGGAATACTTTTAAATGGGCTAAGGGGGAATTTGAGGGCTGAGTTGAAGAGCCTTGATTTGGGCTCATTGGCGGAACTTAAGGACAGGGCCTTATTGCTTGAGGAGCGCAACAAGGAATGGAGGAATGGTGGTATTGGACCTTCTAAAAGGACCTTGACCCACAATAAGGGCCAAAGCATCCAGAAACCTCTTCATCCTTTTCCCAAAAGCAGAGGAGGGCAAGACGTTGGGACAGCTGGGGGTGCGCGTGGCACCGAGGGGACAAGTGGCGAGGCAAGGCGACGCCTCTCTCAAGACGAACTCCAAGACAGAAGTCATAGGGGATTATGTTTTAAGTGTGGCGAGAGATGGGACCGTGAGCATGTTTGCAAACTAAAGCATTATAAGCTGGTCCTCTTGGAAGATTCAGAAGCGGAGGAGCCCAGCGAGGAAGACGGAGTGAAGCTGGAGGAGGAAGAACCCGAGCTTGCCATGCGATCATTACATCTAACGTTCCAGAGTCTACAGGGGTTTACTACCTTAAACAAGTCATTCAAGGTACACGGAAGATTGGAGGGGATCGAGGTGATTGTGTTGGCAGACACTGGGGCCAATGCCAACTTTGTGTCAGCACCACTTGCTAAACGCCTTCAACTACCACAGAGGGATGTCTCCTTCACAGTTGAAGTGGGCACAGGGGATATAAATGTGGATCGGGGTTGTGCGAGAATCTGGGGGTGGAGATCCAGGGCAATCACATTTTCGAGGCGTTTTTTATTCTGGAATTGGGCAGTGCAGACATGGTTTTGGGCCATGGATGGATAGTCGGATTAGGGGACATTCGAGCGAATTTCCAGAAGCAGTACATCCAATGGAGGGAGGGAAGTGAATGGAGGCACATCCAAGGAGAACCCTCTTTGAGTACAACCTAGGTATAATGGCGAGCAACATTGAAGGTTTGCAAGCTGATGGGAAAGGCTATATGATCACAACTTGTGCTCAGATCGAGAGCGAGGAACAAGAAACTCCCACAATCCCAGAAATAACGAAGGTACTTGAAAAACTTCAACACTCGTTGTCGCAATACGAAGATATTTGCAATCTTCCTGAAGGGTTACCTCCCCCGAGAGCCTAAGATCATTCTATTACTCTGAAGGAAGGAGCCATCATGCCCAACATATGACCCTACAGGTACCCATATTTTCAGAAAAACGAAATTGAAAAAATTGTTGGTGAAATGTTGTTATTGGGCATTATCAGGCCCAGTACCAATCCTTATTCTAGTCCAGTCATTTTGGTGAGGAAGAAAGATGGGTTTGGCGTTTTTGCGTTGACTACAGGGTCTTGAATAAAGTGATGATTCCAGACAAATTCCCAATTCCGGTCTTCAATGAACTATTGGATGAGCTAGGGTGTGCACAGATTTTCTCGAAGTTGGACCAGAAATCGGGGTATTATCAGATTCGGATGCAGGAATCAGATGTAGAGAAGACTGCCTTCCGGACACATGAGGGGCATTACGAATTTTTAGTGATGCCGTTTGGGCTCACCAATGCCCTTTCAACGTTCCAAGCTCTCATGAATATTGTCTTGAAGCCCTTCCTAAGGCGTTTCGCCTTGATGTTCTTTGATGACATTCTCATCTATAGTCAATCAGAAGAGGAGCATTGGGATCACCTACAGAAAGTGATGGACCTCTTATGAGAAAACAACCTCTTCATCAACAAAAAGAAGTGCTCGTTTGGCCAGAAGGAAATCGAATACTTGGGGCATTTGATCTCAAGTGAAGGAGTAAAGGCAGACCCCAGGAAGATTGAATCAATGTTAGGGTGGCTAGTTCCCACTGATTTAAAGGGGCTACGCGGGTTTCTGGGGATAACAGGCTATTATCGCAGGTTTGTGAAGAACTATGGAAGAATTGCATGGCCTCTAACGCAATTACTCAAGAAGGATAGCTTCCATTGGGAACTGGAAGCTCAACTAGCGTTTGAGAAATTGAAGGGAGCAATGACTACCCTACTTGTGTTGGCTGTCCCTAATTTTGAAAAGACTTTCATTATAGAAGCAGATGCATCTGGAAAGGGAATCGGAGCAGTATTAATGCAGGAAGGGAAGCCAATTGCATATATGAGTTAGAAGCTATCAAATAGGGCACAACAAAAATTTGTCTATGAAAGGGACCTCATGGCCATTGTGATGGCGGTTCAAAAATGGAGGCACTATTTACTGGGCAGGAGGCTCATTATCCATTCAGATCAAAAGAGTCTAAGACACTTGGTGGATCAGCAGTTGGTGGGGGAAGGACAGCAAAAATGGATAACCAAGTTACTGGGTTTTGATTTTGAGATAAGATATAAAGAAGGGAAGGAAAATGGGGCAGCAGATGCTCTTTCCAGACGCACCAATTTTGAAGCCATATCTTCAGTGACCTTTCAAGAGTGGGAAGGACTAGAGGAAGAGGTGCAAACCGATGAGAATCTCAAGAAAATTATCCAAGAGTTGGTTGGGGGAAAGGAAGGACCAGCAGGGTACGAGCTGAGGGAGGGGAGGCTATACTAAAAGGGGAGGATTGTTATTCCCAAGAACTCTCCCAGAATACAGGTAATATTGCAAGAGTTTCGCAATTCGGTTCTAGGAGGGCATTCTGGTTTTTCAGAACATACAAATGCATTTCTGGCTTGGTTTGGTGGAGGGCATGAGACAAACAATCCAGAGGCACATTCAAGGCTGTGAGGCCTGTAGTATAAATAAATATCTCACACTATCCCCAAGAGGCCTTTTACAATCCTTACCAATTCCTTCTCAGGTTTGGGAGGATATTTCGATGGACTTTATTGGTGGGTTACCCAAAGCCCAAGGTATGGATACTATCCTAGTAGTAGTTGACAGACTTTCTAAGTATGCTCACTTCCTAGGACTGAACCATCCTTACACTGCAAAAATGGTGGCTGAGTTATTTATTAAAGAGGTAGTTAGGTTGCATGGGTTTCCATCCTCTATTGTTACAGATCGGGACCGAATTTTTATGAATAACTTCTGGTCAGAGCTGTTCAAACAAGCAGGCACGATATTGAAGTTCAGTTCCACATACCATCCCCGAACAGATGGGCAAACGGAAGTCGTGAACAGGTGTTTAGAAACATATCTCAGATGCTTTGCTAGAGCCAAACCGAAACAATGGATTAAATGGCTACCTTGGGCTGAACTATGGTATAATACCACATACCATTCTGCTGTGCACAGCTCCCCATTCAAAGTCTTTTATGGGAGGGAACCTCCAGCTCTAATTAAGGGCGATCCCTTACCCTCAACAGTGGAAGATGTGAACCAGTTAATGGCAGAAAGGAACTCCATGATTGAGGAGTTGAAATGGTACCTAGATAAGGCACAAGCAAGGATGAAGAGTCAAGCTGACTAGAAGCAGAGAGAAGTGGAGTTTGAAGTGGAAGAGAAGGTATTTCTAAAAACTCAACCATACTGGTTGAAGACCCTCGCCAACCGGGTCAACCTGAAACTGAGTCCTAGATACTATGGACCTTTTGAGATCTTGGAACAAGTGGGGAAAGATGCTTATAAATTACTGCTCCTTCCTGAATCATAGGTGCACCCAGTATTTCATGTTTGATTGCTGAAAAAATGTTCAGCTCCTGAGGCAAAGTGCCAGCCCTTGCCACGAGGGCTCAATGAAGGGTGGGAACTTCAGGTGCAACCTGAAGCTGTCCTAGCTACCCACATAACTGATCAAGGAGAACAAGAAGTGCTGATCCGTGGGAAGGACCTTCCAGAATTTGAAAGCAGCTGGGAGGCAGCAGCAAACATCAAATTGAGTTTCCCTGAATTCCACCTTGAGGACAAGGTGATTGTTCAAGAAGGGGGTGTTGTTAGGGAAAGGTTTGCTGATCCCATAATTGTTTACCGGAGGAGGAAGCATAGGGGCAGCTTAGGGAGTGGGATGCTGGCTGACTAGGCTAGTGGATGAGGAAAATCATGTGGGCCCTTTACTGATTCTAATGCATAACGGTTTTTGGGGGTGTGGGTGTGAGGGAAAAACACGTGGGCTATAGAGAGGACTGAGTATATCTCTCTTAGAGGGTGGGAATAGGGGGTAGGCAATTCAGTTAGGGTTAGCTGGGAGCATAAGCTGCTATAGTGCTCAAGGCCTCTCTCTTTTGTATTTGCTACTATTTCATCTTTCTGCCTTTTCTCAGTTAATATACATGCCAGTATATCTTTTGCATTATGTTTATCTCTCTGTTTTTGTTAGCTTCTATTATATTTCTTTTTGGTTAAACGCATTCTTGTCCACCCTGAACTATCAGGCGGTATATTCATGACTTATATTGGCAAACAAAAGCTTGGAGTAGTCTCAATGACTGGTTTCTTACATTGCCAGCTGCATTCCAGTCGGAGCTTACGAGGAACGATTTCTGTATGTCAAACTACACGTGCATATATTGATCAAGATTGCTATACCTTGATGAGTCGTGCTGTGGTGATCATGGGTTTGAGTATTCTTTAGCTTTCTTTCTTTTTTTCAAATTCATTGCACAGTTGATGAATATTTGAAGTTGAGTATGGGGCATAGCTATGCTGTTGTTATACGAGAACTAATATGTATGTTAAAAATGCCCTTTGTTGCATAAATTATATTGTTCTTTTTCATAGAAGCTGCTTTTATCTTGCTATTGAAATTTTGGTTCATCTTTGTTTACAGCATGTATATGCTGTTATTGACGTACAAAATCTTTGTCCTTTGAAAATTGAGGACATGTGCCTGGCAAAGTTTCGTTCCATGGTCTTGCAGGTACTCCTGATCTTACATGTGATTATTTTTCTTTCAAACTTTTTCCTATACGTGAATACTGTGGTAATAGTGGACTTCAATTTTGTGTTTGTTAGAAACCAATGGAATTGGGCCAAGCACAATGGGCCCTAATTGTAATTACTGAAGTATGAGTGAGAAAAAAAGTGTTAGAAGTGTGATTGTACTGTTTGAATGCTTTGTGCGTGGAGTGTGTGTGTGCTAGGTGAGGATTATAACAGAATACTTGTGGAGTAAGGGTTGTAACAGCATATGCACATTCTGGTGTGAATAGTATATAAGGGAAGGGAATAGCAAAAGTTGATTAGGCAGAATATTGGCCAGGCACTTGGGAGAGTTGAACTGTTACGGTGCTCATGATTCTCCGTGTTTCTTCATATTGTATCAGTTTTCCTTTCCACTAATACTTCAATATACTCCATTTCTATATCTCTCTTTCGTTGTCGCTTTGTTTCTTCATGTCACATCACCGCTTTGACATGTTGGCTTTCATCACGATTTTTTTAAGGTGGTTTGTAAGTACTATTTTACCCTTATTAGTTTTAATCAATTTCAAAAGTAACCCCCCATACATCTGATCGAGAAACACTCTCTGTGAACCCCATTCACGAATCTTCTTCGAACCCTAATCCCAATCTTCTTCCATTTGATTCTGTTCAGCTACGAGGACGAATCTCCTTCACCTCAAAAATATGAAGATCTTTTTCCTCGAACCCAATCTAATGACTATCTAAGCCTAGCTAAGAAGAACGGAGAATGCATCCCAATCGCAGAGGGAAAAAGAAAGAAAAGGGGAAGCTGGGAAGTGAAGAAAGGGAGGACCATAGCACCACGCCACTGTGCTTCTGCCGCCTGGCCGCCGCCGCCGTCTCGCTGTCGTCCGCCTTTGAAAGGTGAGTTTTAATTTTGAAACTTTGCTGTGTTGTTCTGTTGATCCTCCTTTGATGTGTTGATCACTTCATCTGATATTGATCACGAGGTGTTTGTAATTGGAATGTGGTTTGTTCCTGCTCTTGTTGCTGTTAATTGTTTCTTAACCATTTTTTTTATTTTTCTTTTTGTGTTGGACTGTGTTGTATGTTTGGTAATGTCGTTTTTGCTTTCATGGATTTGGTGCCTATGCTTCAAGCTTTGGGGGTATTTCTGCTGAAACCTGGAAAAAGAAGTTCAGTGCATGTTTATTTGCAATGTTTAGCTCCAGCTAGATAGATGTTCTGCTTGGTATGCTTCCAAAGATATGTTCTTCTGAGAAATTTATGCCTGAAAATATAGAGAAGCCTTTTCATGTCTTTGCAATCTGATTTGATTTCATTTTTGGTTTTTGCTACAATTTCCATTTCATGTGTCTCCGTCAGTTAGGCACTTTGTTTCAGCTTAAATTTGCTGTTCCAATGACTAATTCAGCTCCGTTTTTAATCTTTGTGTAGACTTATCCGCCTTATAGATAGTTGAGATGGTTAAGAAATTGTTCTAGCTATCCTAAGTTGGGGGAGGCAAGTAATATGATGTAGATATTTCAGATATGGACTTCAGTGTCCAACTATCCTGTGAGCTCTTATTGATAATAATTAAAATTTACATGGGGTTAGTTTGATTGGTTGTACATGTGGATATCGATGGTTGCACTTAACTAGCATTTGCAAGATGAGACATGTTGCACTTGACTATTATTATTGTTTGAATTTGTATATAGATGGATGATCAAGGAGGAAACATAAATCTTACACTGTTAAGTTGGAGACAAAAACAAAGGATGATTATTGTAGGTTTCTTTTTAATGTCTTGTGATGTGGTTTGGCAAGTCAGTTTTAACTTGAACTGTCGGATAAGAGCGAACAAGATAAAATCATACATTTTAGCCTCACATTTTTTCCCTTATCATGTACTGGTATTATTTGAGGATGGGAGGATCATGATATGAACTCTTGATTCTCTTGGTCAAACAGATTCTGAAGTTATACCATAACTAATAACTCATCCACAGAAAAATTATTATTAGTTTACTGCCAAAGAATTGGTTCTATTGTCCGGACAATTTTCAGTAATATTACAACATTGTGCAATTTATTTAATATTTATTTACTTAAAATGGCACAAAGTTTGTGTAGACTGCCTCTGCCTCTGCCTCTACCTTCCCTTTGAACTAGGAAGCTGCTGCTTCTTTGTTCTACTACAGATAACTGATAGAGAGACCAGTATATGGTTTTACAAAAACTTTTTGTCCCTAGACTGTTATTAAACTTGCATCACGGCTGAGTTCCATCTTATATATTTTACTACTTAATTCTAAGCTTCTGCCTTTTAGACCAACAGAGGAAAGCAAAGCTCATTGTTTTGATTTGTTGGCAGTTGCTAGAAGGCTTCCAGACATCACACCCAGGCTTAGTTTTCCCGTCACTACCAGAGAGAGGCAATTTTGACTTGCGGAACGTGCTTGGGTCTCCATACTACTTCAACTGAGCATTTCTCCACAGGCAACATCTGCAAATATTCTGTGGAAGTATTGTCAGTTTGTCACTTTTCACATCTAATGCCAAAATCATTTAGAAACTTCCAAGATAATAATTCATCACGTGCCGGTAGCTGTGATATCGAAGAATGATCCAAGGATGCTTATGGAAAAGGCCATGCAGGAACAGAAAAAACGTCCCAAATGATAGTTTGTGAAGGATCCTCAGACCAGCACTTATCTTGGTGATTAAATTAGCACAATGCTAGTTTAAGAGGATATTTACTCTAATCACCCCCTAGATTTATGATCAACAGTGAAGGAATTCTCCACGAACTTTTAATGTTAGTGATTTTCATCACTTAAATTGAGTTGCTGCTGATTCGAAGTGGAGGCTAATTCTAAGCACTCGCAGGGCCATAGCTGACTTGGATAGTGTAAACCGACGTTTTTGCTCTTATGTATTATAATGTATGAATAGGAATGAATAGATGTACACTAGATCTAGAAACATGCTGTTATTTATGACTTGTACGTAGAATTCTTCATTTTCATTAACTTCAATTATGAAGTTCAAATAAATTGAGAAAATTTTGGAGAATGATAGTAGAGTTCATCCCTTGTTTTTTGAGAATATTCGGTTAATTTTTATGCTGTGAGCCAAAATATACATGTGTTTGGAGTTTGAGATGGTTGTTCTTCCTAATGTAGCTTTTAAATGGATTTTGTCTGTGAGCCAATAATTTAATATTGAGGTTGATTTAATACTTGACATTGTTGGACTATTTAAATTTTAATTAATGAAATTTTTTCCTTGTATATTATTATGAAAAAATTGTCAAGTGTTGGACCAATAATATTTGGGCCTATTTTGTTATTTTTTTTCTTTTTATAAGTTGGGATTGTGTATCCAATTCATAGTTCCTTTTTTTTTTTTTTTGCCCCTTTTCATAATTTTTTGTAACTAAGAAGTTTTGCCAAGGTATTATTATTTTTTTATAAATATGAACTTTTAAAAAAAATTTAAGCTTTTTTGAGAAAATTTTTAAAAATATCGATGAAAAAAGTAATTTTTAGAGATAAAACATAAAGAGATAATTTTTTGAAATGATCTATTAAGTAGAGTAAAAAATTTAAGAGAGAAATAGTTTTAAATTTTTTTTTCCAAAATAATTAATTATTTAAAAATAAAATACTTAAATATATTATTATTGAATAAAAGCATAAAAAATTATAATTTTCTATTTCTTTTTTTATCAATAGAAATATGTATTTTTAACTAAGATAATTAATTATATAAAAATAAAATAATTAAATATTATAAAAAAGAGTAAAATTATAAAAATAGATCACAATTTTCCCAATTTTCTTTCCTGTATATACTTTGTACTCACAGACAAATAGAGAAACAATCATCTAAACTCTTTCCTTTTCTTATTTTTCCTTTTCCTCCAATGTCTTCACTTCTGTTTCCCTCCAAACTCCCCAACAAAGCCTTAGGGAACATTCTTTGCTCTGAATTAATGACATAGAATTACCATTCTAACCTTATCATTTTTTTTCTTCAAAAGGGCCGAGTAAAAAAATAATAAGGATTAAGACTTCAGATAAAGTCACGAAGCAACACACGCCTAGTGCCCAAGGACTTCAAATCAATGTACATGTCCACATCATCGCCAAAGCCATCTTTTTTCTTCACAATATCATATCTTTATATATATATATATATAAAAGTCACGAAGCAACACACGCCTAGTGCCCAAGGACTTCAAATCAATGTACATGTCCACATCATCGCCAAAGCCATCTTTTTTCTTCACAGTATCATATCTTTACACACACACGCATATATATATATATATATATATATATATATATATATATATATATATATATATATATGCACACACTGACAGTTTAATCCGTACGATACATGGAGTGATAATAAAAAATAGTTTATTAATTATTATTAAAAATAAATAATAATTTATTTAAATACGTTTTATAAAAAAAATTAAGTATATAAATTTATTTTGAAGATAAGTTTATAACTAAATAATTAAATAAATAAACATATAAAGAGAAAATTATACTAACCTTCCTTAAGGTTAAATTTAGTGTAATCACACTAAGCATCTCTCTATTTTGTAAAACTATCTTTGACCTCCCATGTAGATATTGATACATTAATTCAAGTGATAAAAAAATAACATAAGATATATGCATAATTATTACTGAAGAAATTATAATATTTTGATAATATTAAACAAATTAATTGAATAAAATACTTTTTATGTCATGTAAAAATGAAACTTATAATAAAAAAGAGGTGTTTTAGTTAATATACATGTTAAATATTGTCAAAATATTATCATTTTGTTATTAATGATCAAGTATATATTACGTGTTATCTTTTTTATCACTTAAATTAATAAATTAATATTTATAGGAAATGTCAATATAAGTTTAGTAAATCTCAAGGGAGGTTGATGATAGTTTTCAAAACAGAGGGGTGCCGATCATAATTGTAACATCCCTTACTGCCTTATGGATTGACGACTGTCGTTATAAACCAACACGGGTCTTTTCAGCGTGTTTTGTCCTCACCCACATGCCAGGAAGTCACCCATTTCAAAATTGTTCCAAGTCAAGCATGCTTAACTGTGGAGTTCTTTAATGATGGGCTACCGAAAAGAAAATGCATATTATTGGTATAGACAGTACAAATCAATTTATATAAGCCCTCCTTAACTGTATAGTCTCATACCTACACAGTCTCAGGATCTCTCTCATTCGGGTGTGTAATCGGTTCATTTGAAAGCCTGCCAGGAGCTGCTCCTTGTCCGTGCCTTCTTTTGAACCGGCGATCACTCCCCGACTTCGTCCCCGAGCGTTACAATAATTATACTAAACTGCGGGGAGATTGAGTGTAAATTGCTCAAATATAAACGTGTCATTATAGTTTATATCTTATTTTGAATATCATATTTAAAAGGTTAAAAAAATCTAGATAAATGATCTTTAACTAATAATAAAGAGCCTATTTTGTGAAAATTTAGCGTGTTTTGAAAGTTGAAAATGTTAAATAAAGAACGAGAATAAGTGGATAATTTTACAATATCATGAGTCATTTATAAGGATGACAATGGATATCCGTAAGAGAACAAACATGCCCCCTGCTTTTTGCCTCTTGTCCTCGTTTAGAATTTTGCCTCCTATTTTCATCCTCATTTCCCGTCATAGGTCCACATCTTCCATTCTTCATGGTGATTTCAATCCCTATGAGTATCCACATCTTCCATTCTTCAAAGTACTTATAAAACTTTGCTCAAAGTACTTATCATGGAAGATGTGGACCTATGATTTGTATTGTCTAGAGATAACAAAAAATTCAAATAGAGCAAAATTTTATAAGTACTTTAAAATTCAAAACATAAATATTCACCATAATAAATATTACTAATACAGCAAAATTCAAATTAGCATAATGCAAATCCAATAAAGATAATTAAAAAAATGAAAGTATGTTAAGGTTTTCTTTATACACACACACACACACATACACATATAAATAACTTTTATAAATGGAGAATCAGTGGATCTCCATGGGATAAGGACCTCATTCTCCATCCCTGCCCCATTTAATAAACATGGACTTCTCTCATGTTTCCACAAAGACTAAATATGTCCACATTTCTGTTCTCATTACGAGTAATACTCGCAGATACTCACTTCAATTGGTTTTTTTTGTTATCTCTATTCATTTATATTTTTTTTGTAAACTAAAATATTTAGTTTATACAAACATAAAAATATATTTTTTAATTAATAAAAATGATAAATAAATTTAATTTATGTGATTTCATTTATACTTCCTTTCCTTATACATTATTTTAGCAAATAATTAAAATATTAATTTTGAAATATGTTATAATTAATGTGTTATAATTAGTAAATAAAAATCATAAATAATCCTAATTTACATCATCTCATTTATTGGAGTAGATGCTTAATTTGAATCAAAACTATTTGCTTTTGATTTAGAAGGAAAACACAAAAAACACAGCTTTTGGATATTTAAATTATTTGCTTTTGATTTTGAATATAAATTTATGATTGATATATAATTGAAAATTTTCAATCAAGTGTGATTTATAATTAATATCTCATAATTAATTATGATTGATGTGATTAATATTTCACAATTAATTGTGATGAATATAAATAATATCTCATAATTATTTGTACTTGATATTATCGATTGATATAATTTATACATATTTTTTAATTTTGAATAAATATACTTACTGTTAAATTAACTTCAATGCACCACTTGGCATATCATTCATTCTTGAATGATCTTATTTATTGTAGTCTTTAATTTTATTTCATATGGAAAATAATTAACAGTTAAAATATAAATTAAATTCAAAATATTACTTTAAAATATAAAGGTTGAGAAAGTGATGGGGTCTACATAGCTCTATGAATCATACTTATAAAAGTTTCTATGAAATGAGTCTTAATTAGTAATATAGTAGTTTGGATTAATTTTTAATGGTACAATTTTATTTTCATTTTAATCTTTATTTTATTGGGCACAAATTGTTATATTAATTATTGTAATCTTCAATTTTATTTCCTATAAAAAATAATAAATAATTAAAAAATAAATTAAATTCAAAATATCATTTTAAATATAAAGATTGAGAAAACAGTGGGGCCTAAATAGCTCTATAGATGACACGTGTAAAAATTTTCCTAAAATGAGTCTAAATTATTAGTATAGTAAACATATTTTATATGAAAAATAATTAATATTTAAAATATAAATTAAATTTAAAATATTAATTTAAAATTAAATATAAAGATCGAGAAAGTGTTGGAGTCTAAAGATATCTATTACTGACATGTGTAAAAGTTTCATTGAAATGAGTTTAAAATATTAGCATAATAGTTTGTATTAATTTTTAATTTTATAACTTTATAATTTTATTTTCACTGCAATCTTTTTTTGATCAAATTGTAATCTTTAGTGATTGTAACCTTTAATTTTATTTTCTATGAAAAACAATTAATAGTTAAAATATAAATTAAATTTAAAATATTACTTTAAATATAAAGATTGAGAAAGCAACGAGGCATAAATAACTTTAAGAATGACACTTGTAAAAGTTTTTCTGAAATGAGTCTGAATTATTAATATAATATATTTGAAAATTGTATCATTAAAATTATAATATTTAATTTCCATTTAACTTATGAATATGAAATGAAATTTCTTGTTTTGATCTGTGTATTAGTTTTTCCCTTGTGTACTGTAAATTAGTCATTGTATTATAAGACCAAATATAATATGAAGTAACAAATCCTTTTTTGGCATTTTGACATATCATGTCTGCCATCTTGTAAAAACAATAGAAATCTATCACATTCTCTATTCACTAATGCCTATTACATCAAAAATAAAAAATATAGAACATAAATTATATGATGAATAAACTCCTACAAATCAAAAATATATTATAGATGCAAATTATAAATTATCAATCATTAAATAGTTCCCAAGAATGATAACAAAAAATGCCACCAAGACATAAATCAATATGGAAAAACCAAATCATAACTCTCCATCATAAGATAAATACGAAGACTTTAACAGCAATTTTTTTTAAAAAAAAATAGTTAAGAAATTTGTCAACACAAGAACCTTCAGTTTGGTCCTTTCAATTTATAATTAAATCTTTCATCCGCAATCTTCTTCTTGCCTAAATGATTTCAAAAGAAATACAGATTACAATTACGTCTTTCAATGCGAAAATCATAATATATATATATATAGTGAGGGAAGAATATTGTTTTTAAAAAATAATAAAAAATCAATAACCTTAATACCACCAATGCAATAAAAGCATCCAAAATTAGGAAGTGAGCTGGTTCAATCTTAAAATGCCAACGCATAAAACATTCAATATCAAATGAAGAAAATGAAGATTGATAACAACAAAAATCATAGAGTGACGGATAAGTTTAAAATAAAATCAAGTTTGCCACCGGTATGGCTAATCTTCTTTTCAACAGCAGAATTTAACCTTTGATCTAAATGATGAATCTTGGTATTATTATTGTTCCCCTTTTGTTCTTCTTCAGCTTCAATTTCATCCAAGAAAACAATAGCCAAAAAAAAGACAAATAAAATTTTAGGTTTAAGAGAGCAGAGAGCATTTGAATCCAAGCTTGGAAAGTGATAGGTTCAGATAGAATGGTAAGAATGAAGAAAATTTTAGAAAATAATGGTGTAGAGATAATGACAATGAGGAAAATTTGTTCAGGAATAAATAGGTATTCACAATCAATGATTGATATAATTAACATCTAATAATTAATTACAATTGCTATTATTGATATTCGCAAATCAAGTCCGATGAATATAATTGATATTGATATCTTATAATAATTAAGAATTTTTTTATTTTTTAATATGTATTTAATGTAGATTCATTCTAGTTGCGACATTTGTCAACTCATCATTGTTTAGTCCTCTGAAATATAATTATTATATAGATAGATAGTAGATAAAAGATTTTAAAATTTTAAAAAAAATAGAAGGGTTTGATGAGATTTAAAATAGATAAATTATTATGTTTATTATTTAAATTTAAATGATAGTACAAATATTTAAATATTTAATTAAATATCAATAAGTTTTAAAGATATTTAATTTTTATAGTGAAATCCTAATATTAAATACTTATGACTGTCAATGATATTCTAATAATTATATGTAATAATTATAACTTAAATTTTTTCAAAAAAACTATTAATAATTAACTCCTTAAAACATGTGGACCATATTTCATTTTCGTTGTGACACCTGAAAAAATTTTCCTCATAGGAGTTTGAATATTTCATAAAAGTCTGAAATATTAATATTATATATATATATATGTTAGGATTAAGTTATACTGGTGTAACTCTAAGCAAAGTTACACCACTTATAACTTTCAATAAAGTAATTTTTTTTTATCTAACCGTTGAATTACAATTACATATCATAAAGATCATTTGTACCAAATTTCATGAAAATTGAATATCAATAGTAATATAACCATGTAGATCTTATTTTCATTCATTTTAAGAAAGATCTATTTGTAACCCCTTTTTTAAAAAAAAATTAAAAAAAATCTAGCAAGACATAAATTATTTAGTTCTAACCCTTATGATAAAAAAGAAAGTGAGATTCCAGATTTTTTAAAATTTTATCCAATTAAATGGATGTCTCATTTTTATTTTATACATCCTACTTTTTCCCCACCACTTTGGATTTATTGGCAAAGAGCCGAAGAAATAGATTCATCATTCCATTTTATACATATATATATATATATATATATAGACGAGCTCGTTAGAGGTCCATATACTTACCAATTCAACACAACATCGTTCCATCAACTTCCTCCTCTTCCTTGAGATCTCAGAGGTAACCTTAAGGCTTGTTCCTCCTCATATGTTAATTGTTGTCTTGATTGTGTATTTGAATTCCTAGAGTTAATAAGCTGGGGTTTGATTTAGGGCTTTTACACCACTTACAACTGTTGTTGCTCTTAACGGCCTCGTTTTTTTCTGTATGAACAACACGGATTCAACGTATATAGACTTACACTCCTCTCTTGATCTCTCTCTCTTGTTCCCAGTCCATTGCAGCTTCGCGATCGCGATAGTTTCAGCCTGACTAGTAAACAAGTCCCAGACATACCCATCCACTTCTTCCTCTTCCTTGAGATCTCTAAGGTAACCTTAAGGCTTGTTCCTCCTCATATGTTAATTGTTGTCTTGATTATGTACTTGAATTCCTAGAGTTAATAAGCTGGGGTTTGATTTAGGGCTTTTATAAATTGGGGGCTGAGTGATTTGGGGCTAATTTATGTTAATTGGTAAAGTTGTTAGCTCACGTATGGTATTGCTGGTGTTAGTTCTAGTATTGTTCCTCCGACATAACCTTAGTTGATTCTGAGTTGGTAAGCCTTCTCGTGGAGACCCTTTTTGTTGGAACCCTTTGCTTGTTTTATCCTATTAAGTTGTAAATACTGATGTAAGAAAATAAGGCTTGTGAGACCACTAAGCATTTAAAAGAACACATATCTAGTGTGTTGTTTTACAGTTTTGATTTGGCTTAGTTCTTTTAGAAAGTGAACTTGAAATAGTGCTAGGATATAAAGTTACAAGTAGAATGCATGAAATCTGGAATTTTGGTAGATTCTAGAAGCCTTTTGCATTTGCATAACTCAGCTGAAACTAGTTTTAAGTACAGGAGAACATCCAGATTTTTATTTTCATTAAGTTTCATTAGAAAACATACATAATCCACATATTTAGTCACTAATTGAAAGTAAGCATGTTTATTGCTGTGGATTTATTTGGGGATATTGCAGGTTGTATTTTTGTTTTGGGAATGTCTGAAAAACAGAGGAAATTCTGTTCGTTTTCCTGGAAAATTGTGTGTTAAGGCTTGTTAGGAAAGGTGTTCCCTATGTGCCGGTCATGGTCTAGATTGGGTCGTGACAATTTCCTCTTGCTTTCCTAATGTCCTTGTCTATATCTTCCAAGGTAGAACTTGGCAGCAAAGCACAAGAAGAGACTTAAGTAACAGTAGCAATTAGAGTATTAGACCACAAACCTGTTGCTCTTGTTAATATAAGCTGAAGTGACTTAACCTTAATTTATGTAATGAATTTGGTTCTAATCTTTCATTTCCCTCATGCTTTCTCAATGTCTTCCAATTCAAATGTCAAGGACTTGGCAGCAAAGTACAACAAGAAGAGAATCTATAACACTTAGGCGGCCATACAACTGTTGTTGCTCTTAATTAATTTCACAGGGAGAAATTAATTAAGCTTTTATTTTTGTAACGATTTTTTTGATTCTAACTATAATCTTTTGAGTTCTATGTCTGTGGAGTTGATGTATTGTGCTATGTGCATTTCCCTCATGCTTTCTCATATAGGTTCTCAGCAAAGATGAACGACATGCCAGCAGCAGGTGAGAACGGTATTGTGTACGAGCAGCTTCTGGCTGCCTTGTTGGGAACTTTTCCTGCCGATCCAAGTAACCTACCAGATTTCTGGTCTGATTATTGCAATCTTGATTTGAAATCCCCATATGCCGGCTTCTCCAAGCGCTGCTCTGCTGATGATGTTGATGACCAGAAGCAAAGGTTCTTGACTCCCACAACTGGTGCAAGGTGTTACATAATACCTTATCTGTTGCCTGGCGAACACCCTAAAGTGGGTGTTCCCATCCTTGTGTACCTAAATGATGGTACATACTACCCATTGCTCTTTAAGCAGAGGTGTGATGGCAAGTATGTGATCACATCGAGAGGACCCCCAGAGAACAGAGGGTGGAACAATGTTCGCTACGCGATGGATTTGCAGCGAGGGGATTGTGTGAGGATGTGGGTTTTTCGCCATAGCGAAAGCCATGAACTGTGCATTTGCATTGCCAAACAAGTGAGGGAAGGGTGATCTATTGGTGATGTGGTTTGAATTTCCGATCCCAAAATTAAAACTTCCAGTTTGCTTTGGATCCATTGTTTATTTTTCAGTTTTGGTATGAGAAGTGTGACATTAATCACTTAACTCAGCTGTCTTTAATTCGGATTTTATTCCGAAACCCTTTTCGTTGTCAATGGTGATGTTTCGGCGACGATGGCCTTAAAAAAATCATTTGTGATTTTTTCTTTCTTATTGTTGTTATAATAATATTTTTAATGACTAACTTCCTCATTCACCTATTCGATCAGTACTCTCCGACAGGAAGCAGAGCAACCTCTTTATTATCAGTTTCGTGCAGGAACATTCTAATTTTGTCTGATCAAACAAATTCAAACAATAAGTTATTGACGAAGGTTGAATTTAAAACAGTTAGATGCAAGGTTCTAAAAATCGGATGGAACCTGATCGAAGTAAGGGTTGAGATTGTTAAATTCAACCGGAATATAACCGATATATAATAAAACATATAGTTATATAAATATATAAATATATAAAATAAAATATATATCATAAAATAACTAAAAATTAAATTATGTATCAGCAAAACTATAGAACATAATATAATTCAACTCTTAATCAAAATAAACATTATCCATATGGATCAAATCTCTCAAGTTATTACTTTTCATATTAGAAAAAGAAAAAAAATAGGAAATATGATATTTTAGGTTTTTTTTTTAAAAAAAATCTAAAATATGCAATTTTATATTTTTTTACAAAAAAAAAAATAAACGGTTCAAACCGGTTTTGGCCAGCTGGTTTCTACGGCTCCACTGGTTTTGGCGATTTTTGAAAGCGGTTTCAACCTGACCGGACAAGAGTACTGGTTCCTTTACTGGTCCGCCGGTCGGTCTTTAAACAATGGTTAGATGTATGTCTTTAATTTAAGTGAACAATTTATTTTTTCTGATTCATGTTAATTGTTACTTAAGGGTTTTTTTTTTTTTACTTTGTACATGTGGTTGGAGTTAAGATGTGATTGAAGTTTTTATGATCTAACTTTGTGTATAATTTTATATATGAAATTTATCTATATCAAATTTCAATTCATTTTTACTTCAAACCAAATATACTTACAATTAAGAAAGCAATTATTTCCTCGTCAATCCCACAAGAATATATAGTAGTTTAAAATAGTGGCATGTGAATTAAGAAAATATTTAATAATTTTGATTTTGGGAAAAATAACTACGAAAGACTAAATTATATTTTGATTTATTGAAGGGTTATAATATGTAATAGGAAACAGTGGAGGTGATGGGAGAAAATGAAACAATTGCTATTATGAATAATTAATACTTCATTGAATTTCTAAAACAAACAATGGTATGAAACAATTTTTTGTAAGTGTGACTATTATTTGAATAGAGGACGTAATAGTCTTGATCTTTTGAAAACAATCAAAGTAGAGGATCAGATCTTGAGTTTAATGTACTTACGATAATATGTTTGTACACAAACAAATCAATGCTTATAATGTACCCACAAGAGACAGCGCTGCACTTGATTTATTTCTTTATCACATCACGTGCCAGCTTATCCAGACAATGCAATGCAAATAGTAATGTTATGGAATAATAAAATTATATAATAAATATATACTATATATCTTATTATTATTAGATGTGATAAGTGATTTATTTATTTTTTATATTTAAAAACAATAAGATGTATAATCTGTATTTACAGTGCAATTTTATTAAAACCAAACATACGCTAAACTGTTGAGTTTTATCCCATCTGTCACTCTCACTAACAAAATAAAGTTATTTTCGTTCCCATTACAACGCTCAAATTCTACTGTCATTCACAAATTTACTTGAACCCAAACAATAAGAATGACTAATATTATAAGATGAACAATAACAGTGCAATATATATTAGTTCCTCAACGAGCTCACATCGTAATATCTAATAAAAAGACTTGACGAAATAACTAAATTATCTGACATTTTTAAAACATTAGGAAGCAAAGTGACAAGTTTTTTTCCATAAAAACTAATTTATGTGAGGGGGAAAAAATCAGTAGGTACTGTTTTGTGACTTTACTCAAGATTCAAGAATTTAAATCTTGGACCGTCGAAATGATTGGGAGAGACACATAGATAGATGATAGAGCACGGTGATTTTTTTTTTTTTACTGGGCGTAATAGAACACGAAGATAAATGGTGTGAGTAATATAGTTGACGTAGACTTTTATGTTGATCAAGTTATGGCCTCGTTTTCATTATTTCACGGTCTCGTTTTTTTCTGTCTGAACAACACGGATTCAACATATATATATATATATATATATATATATATATATATATATATATATATATATATATATATATATACACACTTAACACTCCTCTCTTAATCTCTCTCTTGTTCCCTGTCCATTGCAGCTTCGCGATCGCGATAGTTTCAGCCTGACTGGTAAACAAGTCCCAGACATACCCATCCACTTCTTCCTCTTCCTTGAGATCTCTAAGGTAACCTTAAGGCTTGTTCCTCCTCTTATGTTAATTTTTGTCTTGATTATGTACTTGAATTCCTAGAGTTAATAAGCTGGGGTTTGATTTAGGGCTTTTATAAATTGGGGGTTAAGTGATTTGGGGCTAATTTATGTTAATTGGTAAAGTTGTTAGCTCACGTATGCTATTGCTGGTGTTAGTTCTGGCATTGTTCCTCCAACACAACCTTAGTTGATTCTGAGTTGGTAAGCCTTCTCGTGGAGACCCTTTTTGTTGGAACCCTTTGTTTGTTTTATGCTATTAAGTTGTAAATACTGATGTAAGAAAATAAGGCTTGTGAGATCACTAAGCATTTAAAAGAACACATCTAGTGTGTTGTTTTACAGTTTTGATTTGGCTTAGTTCTATTAGAAAGTGAACTTGAAATAGTGCTAGGATATAAAGTTACAAGTAGAATGCATGAAATCTGGAATTTTGGTGGATTCTAGAAGCCTTTTGCATTTGCATAACTCAGCTGAAACTAGTTTTAAGTACAGGAGAACATCCAGATTTTTATTTTCATTAAGTTTCATTAGAAAACATACATAATCCACATATTTAGTCACTAATTGAAAGTAAGCACGGATGTGTTGTCAAACCAATATAAAACTCAAATGTTTATTGCTGTGGATTTATCTGGGGATATTGCAGGTTGTATTTTTGTTTTGGGAATGTCTGAAAAACAGAGGAAATTCTGTTCGTTTTCCTGGAAAATTGTGTGTTAAGGCTTGTTAGGAAAGGTGTTCCTTATGTGCCGGTCATGGTCTAGATTGGGTCGTGACAATTTCCTCTTGCTTTCCTAATGTCCTTGTCTATATCTTCCAAGGTAGAACTTGGCAGCAAAGCACAAGAAGAGACTTAAGTAACAGTAGCAATTAGAGTATTAGACCACAAACCTGTTGCTCTTGTTAATTTAAGCTGAAGTGACTTAAGCTTAATTTATGTAATGAATTTGGTTCTAATCTTTCATTTCCCTCATGCTTTCTCAATGTCTTCCAATTCAAATGTCAAGGACTTGGCAGCAAAGTACAACAAGAAGAGAATCTATAACACTTAGGCGGCCATACAACTGTATCTATAACACTTAGGCGGCCATACAACTGTTGTTGCTCTTAATTAATTTCACAAGGAGAAATTAATTAAGCTTTTATTTTTGTAACGATTTTTTTGATTCTAACTATAATCTTTTGAGTTCTATGTCTGTGGAGTTGATGTATTGTGCTATGTGCATTTCCCTCATGCTTTCTCATATAGGTTCTCAGCAAAGATGAACGACATGCCAGCAGCAGGTGAGAACGGTATTGTGTACGAGCAGCTTCTGGCTGCCTTGTTGGGAACTTTTCCTGCCGATCCAAGTAACCTACCAGATTTCTGGTCTGATTATTGCAATCTTGATTTGAAATCCCCATATGCCGGCTTCTGCAAGTGCTGCTCTGCTGATGATGTTGATGACCAGAAGCAAAGGTTCTTGACTCCCACAACTCGTGCAAGGGGTTGCATAATACCTTTTCTGCTGCCTGGTGAACACCCTAAAGTGGGTGTTCCCATCCTTGTGTACCTAAATGATGGTACATATTACCCATTGCTCTTTAAGCAGAGGTGTGATGGCAAGTATGTGATCACACCGAGAGGACCCCCAGAGAACAGAGGGTGGAGCAATGTTCGCTACGCGATGGGTCTGCAGCGAGGGGATTGCGTGAGGATGTGGGTCTTTCGCCATCGCGGAAGCCATGAACTGTGCATTTGCGCTGCCAAAATTATACCCTAAACAAATCAATGCTTATAATGTACCCACAAGAGACAGCGCCGCACTTGATTTATTTCTTTACCACATCATGTGTCAGCATATCTCGACAATGCAATGCAAATAGTAATGTCATGAAACAATAAATCTACACAACAAATATTTGAGTAATCCATATACTCCTCGTATCTATTGATGATAAGGTGTATGTTGTTTATTTATAGTGCAATTTAATTAAAACCAAACACACACTAAAATAGTTGAGTTTTGTCCCATCTGTCATTACCGCTAACAAAACAAAGTTATTTTCGGTTCCCATTATAACGCTCAAAATTCTACTTTCATTCACAAATTTACCTGAACCCAAACAATAAGAATGACTAATATAATAAGATGAACAATGACAGTGCTATATATATTAGTTATTCAACGAGCTCACATCGTAATCTCTAATAAAAAGACTTGACGAAGTAACTAAATTGTCTGACATTTTTAAAACATTAGGAAGCAAAGTGACAAGTTTTTTGCATACAAACTAATTTATATGACGGGGAAAAAAATCAATAGATACTGTTTTGAGACTTCACTCAAGAATTTTAATCTTGGACCATCGAAATGATTAGGTGAGACACATAGATGATAGAGAACGGAGATTTTTTTTTTTGGTGGGGGAGGGGGGCGTAATAGAACAGGAAGATGGTTGTGATCATTTTACAATTTTTTAGCCTGGTTTTAAAGTTTGCAGGCTTTGGTTTGAAGGTTTTAGATATTTCATTTTTAGTTTTAGTGTGTAAGGTAGCCAACCCATTTAATCCACTCGAGCAGTGGGTTAAACTGTCTTGGTATTTTTCTGGCTCAATACTAAAGTGAACCAACCTTTTTTTTCACCTATTTTAATCTATGACCCGTGGTGGGCCAACTATGGCGAGCCAAATTGACTCACTTTTACGTAATGGAATTGACTCTCTTAAACATGAAATTTCAGGTTTGATTCTAGTATTCATGTGTACGGAAAAAAAAAAAAAAACTATTGGGAGAAGTCCCCGCAAGTGCTTGACTATACTCGAAAGATTAGTCTCTCACCTATCAGATTAAGAGATAACCTTTGACAAAAATTGATAACAAGGGCAAACTGAAAGCGGCAGGGAGAAGGGGAAATGGAAGTGCACCATACAGTACGCTCAAAATAAGCTAAGCACACTTTCTAGTTTCAAGTAATCTCTAGTAGTATTTCGTTATGAATTGAAATAGATGCTACACAAGAAACCGGTTGCTGCAGCTAGACCAAAAACCACTCATACGTACTGGCACCAATTATCCTTAAGTATGATGGGTTTGTTATTGTGGGAATCAATATCAACTGAGCAAGAGACATGCCGTCTATGTTTAGACTTCACCAACTTCCCAACAACATTCCCTCGTGACTTAACCTCAAAGACAAGCTTCATTGGTAATTTTCCATTGTCCACCAAGCCAGCTAAGCTAGCCCCAGCACCATATAGAGGGACCTTACTTCCTAGCAGGTTGACAAACACTGTCCGGTGACTCTTCCTCTGCTGATAATATTTCTTCAACTGCAGCAGCAAGAATGCAAGTCGACATGGGATTTAACATTAAAGGCCTGTTTGGGTAATACTGTGTAAGACTTTTATCAACTTTCTAGAAGTCAAAAGTCATATTTATCCTATTTAGCTATACAACTTAATTATTCTTAGAAGTTATTTTTGGTGCTTATTGAGAAGTAAAAATATCCAATTTCCAAAGAAGCACTTTTCAAAATATTCAAAATAAATATTTTGTTACTATGTAGGCAAATACAAAATACTTACTCATAAGTAGCTTTTTCAAATTTTACTTTTAAACAAGTTATTTACTCAAACAGGCCCTAAGAATGTTGATCAAATGAATAACTAATACATATTTTCCATGTGTTCTGCACAAACGAGTCCTAAATCAAAGAGTAGTCTTAGAATTCTTACCTCACCAGTTGCAACCGTTATCTCAGAGTACATGAGATTCACTGATTTGGAGCTGACATGAATGCCAAAAAATGTTGCAGGGTTATGCACTGTCATTTTAATTGAACAGTTTACTGTCAGCATCTTGGTTGGAACTCCTGTCAGGTCTGACCCTTCTCCAAAGTAAAAGTTATGTACTGTCAAACTCTGGAAGAAGCGAACCATTAGGTTACCTGGAAAGTTGCTCAATGACATATAATAGAGAAATAAAGATGAACATTACAAGCATGATACTCTTGAGTTCCATTACTGCCAAAGAAAAATGGAATTTTTCAACTTCATGTAACACCATAACAGGCAACAATAGATAGATGAGGAACAAAGTTTTCAAGAAGACACCCATTATGACGATGACATGATGCGTGAAACAATATATGTCCTCATAAATCACATGTGCAAAGTGTGTGAACAAGCCCCATGTAAACACAGGTCATTAGCCAAATCTAAAATTTCACACACCAGAAAAAGAAAGCTCCACAACAATGAAAAATTGGGAGTGAGGTTATGCAATTCTTCTTTATTGAGGTTGAACTGCATAATATCAAGGTAGTATAGTGTACAGCATTATAGGTCCGCAACAAACAAGAAGCTGAATAATGACATTAATTTATAGGCCACATTCCCTTTGAAGTCACTGCGATTCCAGAGACTACTAGTGATGGCTCTTTAATCTCAAATAATCCGGTTTCCTAGTATCCCCTTAACCATTAAATCCCTCATCACAAGTCACAAATCGAAACACAAGAGGACCTGATTCACACTCTTCCCTGTCTCAAACATCATCCAAATTCCAAGAGGGTTAACTTCAACTACCTCAAATATATTATAACCGCTTCCCTCAAACCATATAAAAATAAAAGTAAAAAATCTCCTTCTAACCAACAACAACAGCTAGACAAGTCATTATTATACTTATATATACAATCAAAGATTCCACCATTATTTATTAAATTAAAAACAAAAATAAGAGAAGCAAGTGGCAATTCCTTAATATTAAAAAAAAAAAAGAAAAGGCAGTGATCATAACCATAATCCATGTTACCTTGACGCTGATCTGTGGCTTGTAGGGCCTACTAGCACCCCAAATGATCAAACAGAACACACTGAAAATCACAACAAACCCAACAACAGCAACAAACACCTGAGTCCTCCTAGCCAAACCTTCACTCCTCTCCCTATAAAAATCACCATAGTCACCTTCTTCCTCAATCACCTTGCACTCAGGCCACCCTTTCTCACCTCTCTTCCTGTTCCCTCGCTTCCCCCACGCAGAGTTGTTGTAAGCACCAGAGACCCTGCTTGCAGAGGATTCCCTCGAATGGTGACCATATGAGTGGTGTGAAGGTGATTCCATGGGGCTGTTACTTGCTGGTGTTGCATGCACTGATGTTGAAGATTTGTCACCATCGTGTGAGTCCCTCGAAGGGCTTTGGACATAGTAAGCGGGTCGTTTTGGTGATCTTGGCGATGATGGATCATAGCTCGTGACATCAGAATCAGTGTTCGCATGCATAGTATTGTTGTTGTTGTTGTTGCTGCTGTGCATCATTGTAAGATTAAAAAAAAAAAAATAGAAATTCAAGGAAGCAGCACACCCAAATGAGAATCTTCACAAAGATAAAAACTTCAATTGTGCTCAGATGAGAAAGATTCGAACTTTAACTTCAATTGCACGTAGGTATGGGAGTTTTTTTTTGGGGGGGGGGGAGAAGAATCCGATTCAATAGATGGTAGAATTTCACCAAATTCAGTGAAAAAAAAAAGAAAAAAAGATTGAAGACCTCTGGAAAACAGAGAATTCCGTGTGATTAGAAAGGCAAAAGGGTTGTGAATTTGAGAGAGAAATTGGGAGAGAGTGAAGAGGGGGCAGTGAGGAAGATGAGTTATATGGGGAAAAAGTGAAACTGAAAGACGGTTTTTTGGGTCAGTGACAGTGTGTGTGACCCGAAATAAGTGTAAAGAGTGTGTGAGGTGGGACAGTGAATGACAACGACTCTGAGAGGGACACATAGTAATAAGGTTTTGGTCATTTTACAGTTTTGGACACAGTATTCTACAGCTGTTGCTTCGAAGAAGAACATGTGTCGGCTGCAGAGAGTCTAAGCCAAATACACGAACTGATAGGTTGGATATTGTATTGAAGTTGTCTCTGCGTATGGTAATAAAGTTGATCGAAGTTAAGATTAGGTATTTTTTTTTTTTTTTAGCTATGTTTGAAGCAGCTAACGCAGGTTGGTTTTCTTTTCCCACACGTTTTGCTTTTCTTTATTGAGCAAATTTTGTGCAGAACAATTTGATGGGAATGTATTGTTTCAACTATCAGGATTTTATTTGGAAAAGAGTATATCACTATGTAGTGTTTTTTTTAAGGAAAATAAAATTTCAAATTAGATCTTTCAATCGCATATTACAATTTTTTTTTTTAATGTTTTTTTCTCAAGGGAGTTCGGGGTGGTGGAGGAGGTCGGAGGGGGTTCAGAATGGAAGCCTGGTGCTGTTTGATGAGGCTACAATATTTAATCACTATTGCCTCTTTTTATATAGCTCATGCCTCAACTTTTGTTTTTGTCATATTAAAATTAAACAACTGCCTGTGGGTTGACCCGAACAAAAACCTAGTTGCAGCATACATCGTATTTATAGCTATTGGAGCCCAACACACGGCGACATGATATTCAGGCCCAACCTAGCTCCAAGGCCCAAACATGTGTAGCAAAGTCTTGACTCCATCGAGAGTGCCACCACAGAAACTCAACAAGAAATCTTTAAACAAGGCTCCGTCACATAAAGGGTTAAAGAAGATGAGCTTCTCTAGGAAGGTGTCCTAGCTCTTGCAAAAATTGTCATGAGATGGGCCATACAATTAGACAACTTATAAGAAGCATGATTTATCTCCCTACTTGGATTTCAAAACCAAGAATCCTCACCAAGGTTTGAAGGTCTCATGAATCTTATCCAATGGGTCATCTCATCTTCTCAGTCTAATGTTTCCAATGTAAACCTTGTTTACAACAAAAGCCCGAACCCCTCACATAATGTCCCAAGTGTTATTCGTTCCTCAGTTTCCTCCATTGAATCATGGGTTTTAGATTCTAGAGCTGCGTTTCACATTCACTGTGAACTATAATGGTTTGTCTTGTATGACAAATTACGTTCACTTAATGGTAGCACCATCTAAGCACAAATTTCTGCCATTGTCATTTTTAATCCTCATTTTGTTTTGGACCATATTTTGTTTGTACTTCCACGTCTAAACTTTCCCTTCTTTCTGAAACTCTTTTTTTTTATTTTAATTCTTCCTCGAGTTTTCATCCAGTCGGTGTTTTGTGTGAAAGAGAACGAGTGAAGAAGTTAAAGAATTTGGTGCCAAAATTACTGGCATGCACTGATAACGGGGCTGAAATTGATTTGAAACAATTTTAATTTTTAATCGTCAAAGAAAATTCACGCGAAACCTAATTTAGTTGGTAGCTAACTAGGTTTCTTAAATATCTAATCAAGGTTCAATTTATAACAGTGTGTATGGAAAAAATTTTGTGACCAAAGACAAGACCCACACTTATGAGCTATGTCTCAAGAAAATTAGTTATGCTTTCCAACAATAGATACCCTTGATTCATAAAAAAAAAAAAAAAGAGGAAATTTTACATCAAATTTCTTATTAAAAAAAAAAACCTTCAACAAAATAGGAGAGTTGAATGAAAAAAGTTGGGATATATTAATCGTCGCCAAAGCTTTGCCTTTTGAAACCATTTAAGACTTTTCAGACTTATGCTGTGCAACATACAGGATTCTAAATAAGATGCATACCCAGCAAAGTGTATAAGAATATAACTCTCATCGAATTGCTTTATAATCAAATGCCAAATCACAGACTTCAAACCTAGTATATTTTGACACCATCATTTTTCCCATGATATTACCTCACTGGCTAATGAGATTAATCTCTCCAAATATAATCAAACACCTAAGCACAAACCCCTTTAGCACCCATTTAACACGTTTGATAGGATAAAAGCTAGTAATATAAAACCTAATAGAATAAAATTTGATAGTATAAAGCATAATAAACTTTTGATATTATATTGTATTTGTTGTAACACTATATAATATATTTTATTTTATATTTTATAATATCATATTTATTTACAAATAATTTTAATAACTTAATTAAATATTAAATAAAATCAAATAATAATAAAATTGAAATTTTTATTATAATAATTTTCAAATATTAAATTGATGTAATATCCATTAATTAAAATTTAATTTATATTAACTGTTATTATTTATTTCAATATTTTATAATTATTTATTATTTTAATAAATTATATAAATAAAAAATTATATTATATATATTTTAAGATTTTATATTTTTATCATAATTATTTAAATTTAAATTATTAAGCCTTACTTTTATATATAACATATTATTTATTATTTATTTATATATTTCATTAGTTAATAACTTATAATTTTTATATTATATATTATTTATTTGAAATATTTAATTTTTATTAAATATATATTATGTTATTTATTGTTCAGAAATTATATTTATTTTTTATTTTTATTATATAACTAAAATGATATTATATATTATTTATTATAGAATAATTTTATTAAAAATTATTTTTATTTTGATAATTTTATGTAATTATTATTTATTTAATAATTTTTATTTTAATAAAATATTTAAAAAATAAAAGTGATCATTACGTTAGAAACTAATCAGACATAATACAGTTTCCTCATGCTGTATTAAGTTATACAGCATTTTGATGTATAAAAGGGTTATGACATATAAGATTATACAATATGGTATCTGCATCAAATAATAGATAAGGACATAATCTATAGTATTAACTTATACTATAATGCTTAATACATCGTATCAAACCCTTAAGCAGTACTTTTTCCAAAATCCCGAAATCTTAACACTGGACCTCATGCTTAAGGATCCAAACCCCTCATCACACCATCTTTTAACATCAGCATCATGGCAATATTCGACTTTTATGGTTGGCAATTGAATTTTGAAGTGGTTTAATTAACAAACTCATAATCACTCACATGAATCATTCTTCTTTACCCATGCTCCCCAAATAATTTGAGGCCACTATGACCATTAACTATAGTTTTAATTTGAAATTTTCAAATCAAAAATATATTTCTCTTTCACCAATAATATCATGTGATTGTTGATGACTAGCGTGCTCCTATATGTAAATTTTAATAACATTTTCTTCGACTGGTGATTAAATTTTTCTCCTAATATATTATATATATTTTTAATTTATATCATATCTCATATTGTATTTGTGTTATACTGAATATTCCTACTAGTATTGGTGCAACATAAAAATTTAGCTACTTTATTCTTATGATGATATGACTTATATCCTACACGAAAAAAATAAGTCTGGGATATGCCTTAAGTTACTTCCCGAGATACTAATTGGTTTGCAATTGGCCGAGGATTTATAGAGGTTGAAATGGTAGTTCCTGACTTAAGAAATGGTTGGTGGTGACGATAGCATTAGCAATTAGGATATATTAGAGTGGGTACTATTGACCTAGGAAACATGGACACACCAATTTAGTGGCGTGTCAATGTGTCTGACACACATAGGATACAAACACTAGGTGGACACCAGTATGACATGTGTCGAACATGCTTTCGTACGTGTCCTGCAACACCTAAGGTTATTTTAAAATTTTTTATTTAGCCTCTATTTCCATCTCTGATTCACTTCCATCACATCCCAGTTGATCTCTGCCTCCTGTCAGTTGAGCTCTGCCTCCTGTCAATCAAGCTCTGCCTCTATCAGTTGAGCTTCGTCTCCTGTCAGCCGAGTTTCGCCTCTTGCCAGCTAAGCTCATTCTCCTCCTGGCCGATCTCTATTTCCTCTTGGAAGAGCTCCATCTTCTCCAAGCCGAGCTCCTTTGCCATTATCTTTGCCGCCCCGGTAAAATAATGATGTGTAGGAACTCGCAGTGTAAAACTTGCCACCTAATGTGATAAGTGTATGGCCAAAAAGGAGACACACCATCACCTTTTCAAGGGCCAATAAGAATGCTACAAAATTTCATGTAATTATCTTTAAGATGAAAATCAATTTATAATATAAAATTAACATATATCTTGTTATAAATGCACAAAACAACACAACTTACCAATTTCTTCCCAAAAGTTCTTGGCCAAACACTGCAACCCACAGCCAACATCATCTTTTTTCTATAGAAATTACCACCAAGCGATAGCTTGAAGACCTAGTATGTGTATAAGAACTTCATAATCCAAAGCATATCTCAACTACTAACTTTTACAACTCCCAAATCAACCTTTTGTAAGAAAATCTCATTTCATCATCATATTAAATTGTTGCTATTGTTGTTGTTCTAAGGAACGATTCACTTAGGTTAGATCAAGAGTTGGTCATACAAGCTTTAATGGAAGCCACGAAGAAAAGTTAGAGTTACATGGGCTAAGTAGGGCTTTTGTTAACCTCTTTTTCCTCAAATTGATTTTGAAATTTATTTGAATGGTTTTGGCTTGAGATTTTCAGTTTTATTGAATGTTTAGATATGGATATTAATGTGTTTAACATATATGAATGATTAGATGATGTTAGAAAACCCTTTTCCTCAAAATATGTTGTGAGCTATGTTGCTGGAAATCCTGATTTCAAGCAAGTAGATGAAACTATTTGATTTTTTTAACATGGTTAGAGACCTTATCTTAAGCTAAAATTTTTATGCGATGAAACAAATATGTTGAAGGTGTCTCCAATATTTTTCTTGAGTCATTTTAAGCACTCTACTATTTTTTAAAAATTGAAGAATTGAGCTAGTCAGAGTTTCTATCTGAACAGTAAATTTTGAAACATTGAATTTGTCTAATTTTGTTACTACACCAAATGATTGAATTTTTGAGCTACAATTTTTATAAGGCATTGAGGACATCTTAAAGTTGAACTATAATTTTTTTTAGGATTTTATCTATTCATTTGATGGGGTAGAAAAATTGAGACTTCTAGCTGGTAGCTGAAACTGAGTAGTTTCTAACCTCCTAATTTGTAGAATTTTGTCAATACAGTTAGAGGCCTTATTTTGCTCGAAACTTTTTACAGGATCTCATAGACACATTGTATTAACTCTGAAAAAATAGCTTGGCTCTATTTTGATGAGATTTAGTAGCCGGTCTATAATTTTCTTTAAGACTGAAAATTAGGATATCATACTAAACTAGCTGAAAATGTGATGAAATGATTATGATTTGATCTCATTTATGCTATATGAATCTATGAATGATGTTAAGCACATATGAATATAAATACTTATTACAATTGCTTATATGTGAAAGAAAGTATAAGATTTATGTTTCTTGGGCTAGAGAAAGTAAATCCAGTCTATCAAGGAAAGTAAACCTGACTACTCTTGAATTTAGTCAGAGAAAATAAACCTAGCTGAGAATAGTTCTGTATGAGAATTGAAGAAATTAAGTAAATTCAATGATCATATATATGAATGAGTTCAGTCCTAAAAAGTAATCTATTACCCACGAGTAGAAGAAGCCACCATAGTTGAAGGCCAAGACAGTTAAAGTAGTAATTGTTTTAAGTTACTTTTTATGCTATGTGCTATGAGAAAGAGTTTTATTATTTTCCATTGAGATCAAATACTTATGTACTAAGTTGACATTGTAAGTTCCAAGAATGAAGATTGAATAAAATGAATCTGCTTTGGATAAAGATTTTACAAACTAAGATAATTATTATTAGTTCTTTTACTTACATGCAATACTTTTACAAATAAACTGAAGCAGTTGGGGTAGATAATGATGACAGTTGTATGTGTATGAGAATACCCTATTGAGGATTTTAAAATTCTCATCCCTATTTGCATTCCATATCTATTTCAGATATGGGAGATGGTCTTCATTAGAGAATTTAGTGACACTCAGGAGCTGATATCTGATCATACTGCATTAGGATTTATACCAGAGATACTTGCCACTAGTATACTTGAAATGAATAGAACCTTTGTGTACGTATTCTTTGATAGGTATTTTGTATTTTGATATATGTACTCCAGCTAGTAGATGAATATACATTATATACGCATATTGAAATGAAATCACTGCCTATTTATCAATAAATAAATTGTTGCTATAATGTATAAATTTGATACGGAGTACCACACTTAGTTATGGTGTTAAATCTTAGGAAAAATGCTCTAGTTAAGGGAGTGTTACATGTCTAAATAAAAAATGATTTTTTTTGGCTCGAACATGCTTTGGACATGGCTCCAATACACTATAGACACAGCTTGGACACATCGTGCATCCACCTTAGTATACCTTTTGAATTTTTTTAGAGACAACATAAGCCCAAGTAAACCCAAGTCTAGTTGGACCAAAAATGGTCCAAAATTTAAAAAGAAAAAAAAGTAAATTTGGGTTTCTTTATGAATTATAAATTTTCTTCTTAAAATTTTAATTATATATATATATATATATATGTCGTGTCTGTGTCTCATAACTTTTTAAGTTTGGTATGTCTCCATGTTTTTATCCATGTTGTGTCTCGTGTCCATGTCAGTGCTAAATAGCTATTGATAGTAGATGCCAATTTGATGGCAAGTGTAATTTCAAAATTTACCTTAAGATTTGCAATATGTAAATAACGAATGAAGAATTTTTCAGTATTTGACAATTTTAAAAGAGTAAATAATCATTTTAATTCCTAAAAGAATTTTACTTCACAAAAAATTCTTGGATAAACAAAAGTTTAACACTTCACATTTATGCACACTCATAATGAATGTGAGTCCCACTAATATTATTGGTTCAAGGTTAGAAGAAAATCATTAAATAATGGCTCCTCTCAATCAAAAAATCTTCTCCTCAAATCCAAGTACCACCTTCAACAACCATTTTCCCATCTATCCATTTCTGACACCATGCAATTTTGTTGATTTGAGATCAAAAACAATTTAGGAAATTTGTCCTTCAACCAAACATCCCTTTGCCAAACATCAACCCAAGATCCCGTTGTAGTTCCATCACCAACCTTTTTTCTCAGACCATTCCATTCACTGTAAGTTGATATACCTCATTCCCAAAGTATCTAAAGTCTGACATTTGTCTCCATATACTTGGAGGACCCAAAGAGGACAAGGCCTTAGTTCAGACAACAATTTGATAGAGGAACTAACGTGATTAGTCCTTTTTTTTATAAAATATGAGGTATTAATATAGAATTTTTTAAATCTGAGAGACTAATTTATTCTTCACTATAAATCTAATAGACTAATTTAAAATTTTAGTAAATAATAATAATAATAATAATAATCATTACCTACCAAATTTGTTTAGAATAGCTTAGCGACTCAAAGAGGGAAGAGTAATTAGAAAGAAAAAAAAAAATCAGCACCTATCAAATCTCTTCACAACACAAGGAATACAACATAGCTTGTAGAGAAGAAAAAATAAATGAGATTATCAAGAGCTCTAATATTCGTATTAGATCACCTTATGACGGATGTTTTGGCGTTATCACTGCAACTTCATCTTAATCGTCCCACATCCACATCTTAATGCCACATGTCGAAAATAAAATCAGGTTATGTTGAACATGCATCGAATATGCTACCATGTATCTCTCATTGTAGAAAAAGGACCAAAGACAGGACCACCAAACAGTGCACAATTTCAACATAACCTGAAGGTTTAATCATCCCAACCTTTCCAAGCAATAAAAATATATAAAAATGAAGGCTATAGATATTGGTTCGCTGTTGCAATTTCCTATACGTTCATTGGAGAGGCTTGATTTGTCCGCGGTTCAGTGCTACTGAAGCGTTAAACGTTGAAACGTATGGTTGCAATAAATATTCATTAACGATTCAAAACTAACATCTAGTAAATCACTAGCAAAACTTTATAAAATGAAGGATTTAGAGTGCTAGTTATTTTCTCTGTGTGTAAAAATTGCTAGCCTAAGTCATGGATATTCTTTTTAGGGATGATGAAGTCATAAAAAAAATGTGTATAAGCAATATAAGTAAATTATTTGACATAATAGTGGTATTGAAAAGTCAAGAATGTTACATTCTCATCATTGTTGCCAAAAATTTACCTCTTTTAATTATCTTCTAATCTTTTAATGATGTCACCCTCTTGATATCTCTAGATGCAAATATTATCGATCAGTTACCATTTATGTATAACATCTACTGCTTTAACAGTGTGAGTGTGAATATCTCAAGCTATAATACTTGCTTTAACGTTATAATCGATTAACAAATTAATTGATTTATATATAGAAATGATAACATTTTTCATTTTGAACATTTAATTCATAGGAATCTTAACATTTAGCGTTAGACAAAATATTTTTATTTTAAAATTATTTAATTGATTAAAATTATAATATATTTTATTAGAAATAATTTATATAAAAATAAATTTTTTTTTCTATGCATCTCACGTTGATTACATATACTATGCTAAAAAATAATTCAGAACAGCATAGTCATAATTAGTTATATAAATATAAATATAATAAAATTTATTTTCTGTACAGTTCACTTTGATGACACATAACAATAAATACTAAGTGTACTGAATTTTACATTCATAATAATTCGTTATATAAATATAAATATAATAAAATTTATTTTCTTTATATTTCACTTTGATAACACATAACAATAAATGTTAGGTACAGCGAATTTATTTAGTACCTGAGTTTTGAAAAAATCAGTGATTGAAGTACTGATGAGATCCCACACTTGATCTTAGTAAAAAGGGCCACTAGGTTATTTAGTTTATTTGACATCATTAATTATCTCAACATATGTTTGCTCTATTGAATTCTAGTCGTCGATGTCACAAGGGTTAGATATCAAAGTGACATTTGTCTACTGTACTGAACACATTTTGTAAAAAATATAAATAAATCAATAAATAATCTGTTTGAATACATGTTTCATGGACGCTTTCGGATTTCTCTTGATGTACAGTCCTGCTCACATTATGCCGCTTTTGGAGATTGTACGGACCATACAACTTTGCACAAATTATTCTTGATCTGGTGACAGTTGGTAAAATCATAAAAAAGGCTCTTGTTGTGGTGGGTAACTGCACTGGCTTTGCAGTAAACAGAACCTGCTTCCCATATCCTCGCCCAAGTCGTTTATGTAACGTCATAATCTTAGGTATCAAAATACTCACTTTACAACTCATTTGGCTCAATTTGTTAATGTATCTTATCCGATTTAATAACTTATTTTATAATAAGATTTTAACATATACAGTTATGATATATCATAGATGATTAATGGCTATCATGTAAGATTAGATAATGTGAATTTTTGTTATTCAACTTAACATTTAATAAAATTCTACTAATTTAAGGGATTAAAACCAAACAGTCTTTAAAATATCTGAACCAAAACTAAAGAAAATTTTTTTGAGGAAAAAAATATTTAAGCCTTCTATAAATACATAATCATCTGTGGAGAGATTAAATTTATACGTCAAGAGTATGTCAAAAAATCGTATGTAAAATATAATGTATTAACTTCAATACTGTAATCATTAAAAAATTATAAATATAAGAGTGCGTTCTAAATTAGTTTTAAGGAACTTGAATTCATTGACTCATAAAAGTTTTTGTCACTTGCGCTTAGATAATTCTGGAATTAAAGAGACATAACCTTGCCTCCTTTCCCCATCATAAAAGTAACAGTCTTGATTGACGCTCGCAACGATTTTCGTTATGCTATCAAAAGCTAAAATAAAATAGAATACAATATCCACCTCACCAAGCCAATCTGGCCTTTAGGATGATTTGAATATATTTTTCTTCCAGCACCCGTCAATCATTCTTACATGATCCGCTAACTTTATGACATATATTATATATACATAACCTATCTAATAATACTATTGATGAGGGTTATATATATTGTTTTCTAGTCCTTATAGATCTTTTTAACATTATTTTAATTAAATTAAGGGTTTAACTTATACATACGATTAAACTGTCATACAATCAAATTCTTCTATTGGCATGTAGTGAGAGAGACTTAGCTATATTTATTAATGTCATAGAATATGATTGGATAATAATATATAAAAAATTAAACTGATAATGCATTAAAATTAAACTCTTAAATTAATTAAATATATTAAAATATTTGAAACATCTTAATTTAGGGTTTAGGGTTTTACTTATCTAGGACAGTCTGATGAACTCTAATTTTGTTCAATATTCCAAATCCCACATTTATCGCTTCCTCACTAAAGCATGTCTCAGTCTCTTTCTCTTCAATAGCTTCCCTCATCACCTATAGACCTAAAAAGGGCCCATCAGGCTATCACCCATTACATGTTTGGTTTTTAATGGGAGCAGCTAGAATTGATTTTGGGACATCTTGTTCGGTTTTTTATTTGATCAATTCTCTAAAATAGCGAGCCTTTTGGAACTCCATCCCAACTCACTAAGTAGCCAATGAAGAGATGACCAAACTCTCTCTGGCTTCAACTTCACGACAAGCCCTGCACTTCTTTAAACTCGATATCCGGTATTAAAGGGAAAAGCAGCGACCATGTGAAAGCAAAATGCTCATCAGAGGAAAAATCTAAGGGCCAAGCATCCGTATTGCGCTAATGTCAGGGCTAAGATGGATACCCTTCCTGATCAGAGCTGATTTCCTTCCTGAGCAGAGCTGATTTCCTCCGAACTCGCACCCATCTCGTGGGCTAGATGAGGTATAATATAAAGAGAAGATAAATGTAAAAAGAAATGGAAAAAGATAAGTACAAGAAGTTCGGAAAATGTACACTAAAATATTATCATTATTGATATAGATCAAATCATATCCATTATTATGCATCAATTGCAGTTATCATATTCGTGCATCTCACGTGCCATTACACTAGTATAATACATAAATCATACCTATCCAACAATTCCTCCATTGGTAAAATGATGATAGAATTTAATTACTTACTAAGATTGGAAAGTTGTGCGAGTGTTCTTGTTTTAGCAAATATTAATCGAAGATTGAAATGTTGGTTGCTAGAAGCATAGTATTGAAAATCGGTCAATTTGACTGAAAAATCGATGAACCGGTCATGAAATTGGTATGAGCCACTATTTGAATCGGTCATGCATCAAAACAGGTGCGACCCAGTTTGACTTGGCTGGGTTTGTATCAAAATCGGTAACTCGGCTAATTGAACTGAACTGAACCAGGTCATTTTCTTTTTTTCTTTTTACTAAATGATGTCTCTTTTTAAAACCTTACAAAAAATTCTAATATGACTTATATAAAAATATAGTAACTTTATTTGTATTGTCATGACTTGTGAGTTAGTGATGTAAAATTTTGTAAGTTTACTTATATAATTATATTTTGAACTTGTCAATTGTGATTTATGATTATAAAATATGAATAGTATTTATAAATTTATATTATTTATTTATGTTTTTATATTTAAACCCTTTAAAAAGTGCCAAATTGTTAATTAATTATCATTTTATCTAAATTTTTTATAGATTTTTTGTATAAATCCAATTTAACAGGTTCAATCAGTGATCCGGTGTCTCGATCAAATCGATCACTATTTCGAGTCTGAACAGTATGGCTTCCAAGTTTACAGCAAATCATGACTTTAGTTTTAGAAGCTCAAATCGCATTGATTTAAGTTACTGTTTTGTTATGTGAAAAAAGAAAAGAGAACTGTAACAAAAAAAAAACTCTAATTTTTTATTCTCAAACTGAAGATGCCCAAACATGCTAATAATCCATTTGTATACTTGCCTTTTTTCTTTTTTCTTTTTTTGACGATTTCATCATGACGCCTTACTGTACGGTTTCGGCTTGTTCGATAATGAATGTGAGGGATAGTCTGTTTCCCTCTGCCAAAAAGACAAGGGTGGGGTCATGACTCTGAATTGAAAAACCGTTGTTCTATTTAGGCCCTTCACTCTGGTGGTGCCTCATACACACTCTTCCAAACTGAGGAAGTGTTAATGCCAGACCACGCCCTGTTGGTCTTGCAAATTCAGAAGGTAAATTAAGCTTTATTTTTGTAATGATTTGCGTTCTGAAACTAATCTTTCGTTTCCCTCGTTGTCGCAACCGGGATCGCGACAGGGACGGTAAAAAAAGAATGAATTTAGTTCGAAAATATTGGAGTCGTCACCAAGTTTATTTACATTCGGGAAAAACGTTGGAAAAATTCATTTTAAAATAATGATATTTGAAACCAGTTCGAGTTCGGGAATCGGTTATGTATAGGGAAGGGCAGAAATTTAGTCCCACGCACCCCTAGTACACTCATTCTCGGACAGTACCTATAATTAACTGTGCAAATTAATTAATAATCCCCTTAAAAAAAATATTCTATTTACAATGAAACTATAAATGAAAGAAATTCTTTAAGAGAAACTTAACAAGCATCATGGTCAGGTATCCCAAAACATTAAGTCAATAATGCATCATTAAATTGACATTTTTATTTGAATAAGAAAAATTACTAAATAAATGAGCAAATTTAAATTGAAAATAAATGTATAAATTATAAATATTTACAAATAAGAGAAAAAAGGAAGAAAATTATTTTTTTTTATGTATTTTTATAAATCAATAGAAATAAACATAAAAGAGAACAAACATTTATAAGGAAATTTTCGAATCATTAAGCTGCCACAACTCAAATGTTCGAAATATCGAGTTAACAAGTCATCACGGCTAAATTAACTCTTTATCTACAATAACAAAAGTTAAATAAAATATTTTGAAATAAAATTATGAGGAAAAAGGAACTTGTAAATGAAACAAAATACATAAATAGCATAGAAAAACATTTTAGGAAAATTATTTACAAATAAATTAAGTGGTGAAAAGGTTAATTTTAAAAAAGAATTTTTAGAATATTAGTGTCATTAAAATATTCTAAAACATAAAGTTAACAAACCGTCGCGGTCAAATTAACTTTATTCTTAAAAACTTTGAATATCAATGTCAAATAAAATATTCTCAAACATGAGATTAACAAACCGACTAATTAACTCCTTTTTAAATACAATTCATCAATTAATTAAGTATATAAATTTTAATAAAATACTCAAGTATTTATTTTAAATCCAAAATGGATAAAACTCCTCTTTTAAGACAAAAATTCTAATTTTTAACAGGAATCTACAAAATTGATGCATAAAAACAAATATCCAATGAAATTTGAACGGGGAAAAAAAACACATTAAGATAATTAAGCTAACAAAGCAAAATATTAAAAAAAACACAAACACGATTAACTTAAATAAAACATATAAATTTATAAAATAATTAAACCAAAAGAAAATCAATTCATAACAAAAATACACACCAAGCGTATAATCATATAAAATAACAAAACTAAAATAAAATTCACAAATGCAAATACACAAAATATGTAAAATAATTAAACTAGAAATGCAAAATATTATAATTACACAATTAATTTTAATCAAAACACATAAACACAGGAAGTAATTAAACCTAAAAAATACAATAAACACAATTAAGCAATTAATTCAATCGAAACATAAAATAAAATAAAATAAAATAAATTCAAATTCAAAGAAACAACTTTAAAATCTAAACAAAACCTACAAAACAAAAATAATAATAATAACAATAAAAAAAGTAAATCTTTAATAAAATAAAATACTCAAATATTTATTTTTAAACAATAATAGTTTTCTTTATTAATTCAGATCAAACAAGTAAAGCTCAAGTCTCAAACATAAAATCAACCATAATTTAACAAACTAAAATAAAATCTAACTTAATAAATCCAAAATCTATACTAATGAAACAAATCAGCTCAAACTAATTTCCTAAGTTAGATTTATTTTGAAAATCAAAATAAATGAAACTTTTTATTATCTAAACTCTAAATCAAAATGAAATAAGCGCTAATCAAATAAACAACATAAAAAAAAAAAAAACTCAAACCACTAAAATATAATAACCTTAATATACATGAATATAGATGAATGAATAAAACAACCAGTATACACAAACTTCAAATAAGATTCATCATCATCATTTTTTTTTGAGACATTTTTTTTTTAAAAAAAAAACACACATATACACAAATTTAAATTAATTTTCCATTTCCCTTTTAATATATATCAATATAAAAAACTCACATCCATGTAACTAATACATATACATACTTAAATAAAATAAAAAAAGAAAACTCCCTCTCTCTTTTTTATGCTCACGGACACACACACCACTAAAAAAAATCTCCCACTCTTACTCACTCAGCACTCTTTCACAATGATTCACACACACTCTAACCTACACTAACACATCACCCAAGTTTCCCTTTCCCTCTCTCACGCACATGCCATCACACGCACACACAGCAAGCACTCGTTTTTAAACAAAACACACGCACACACTCTTGTTCTTCTTCAACATGACACCTTCACACACGCGGCACCCTTCTTTCCTCTCTTATTCACTCACGCACACACTTATACTCAGATGGAAAGAGGAAGCTGAGAGAGAGAACAGGAGGTTGAGATCACGAAAGGAGGAAGAAGGAAGCAGGAACCGGCGCCGCGGCAGACGACGGAGGAAACGAGGATAGCTGAGCTCGGTCCGTCGCAGATCCAAGATGGTTTCGTACTGAGGCATGGGGGTGCGGTGTCTGGGGTGGCGATCCGCGAAGATCACGATGATTGGGGTGGCGGACGTGCAGATCGGGATGGAATGGCCATGGTGGTTCGAGGTGGCTCACGGCGCGGTTCGCGGAGGTTGAGGGGAAAGGGTGCTGGGTTCACGATGATGATGGTGTTGATGTTGATGATGATGAAGAGGGGTGGCGGTTGGAGGCTATGGTGGTGTTTCATGGAGCTTGAGGGAGGCTGTGGTTTCGTGGCGGAGATCCGAGGAGGTGCTTGGTAGAGAAGATGACTGGCGATGATGATGGTGCTAGAGAGAGGGGAAGGCCGATGGTGAAGACTTGGAGGATGGCGGTTGTTGAGGAGTTGCAAGGGAGAGGGGAAAGGGGGCTCACGGTGGTGACGGGTGGAGGTTGTGGTGGTGGTTCATGGAGGAGCTGTGAAGGGTGGTGGTTGTGGTGAAGGTTGTGGATGATGATGGGAAGCATGATGATGCTGGAGAGGGGATGAGGTTGATGATGTTGAAAGGGGATGAGGGAAGAGTGGAAGGGGCCGCGGCGGTGAAGGGAGGCCGTGGCCCCCTGTGTCCTTTTTTTTTTTTTGAAAAAAACTAATGATTGATGATGATGAAATTTTCTTCTGTTGTTTACCTTTTTTAGTGCTGGATTGAATTGTTGATTTTTTTTTTTTGAGTTCTCCTTGCTGGTTTCTTTGTGTATCTTGATGAACTGGACCGTCTATCCTTCTCTTTGTGTATCCCGTGTTAATATGTTTCAACTCCATCGAAAGAGATCTAAATTCCAAAGACACCATCATTGCCTCTATTTTGATTTTTTTTCTTTTCTCATATTCCTAGGCTCTCCCGTGAGCCTTGGAGACAGAACCCACAAGGAAGAGGAACCCGTGAAGGTCCTCTGTCTCCTTTCACCCTTTTTTTTATTTGTTTTTATTTTTGTTTTTGAGTGTAAACGGACCAGAAAGAAAGATATAACAAATTGGGTCAAAACACAAATGAAAGCAAAATTTGTTTGGGTATCAGGCTTAGAAGTACTAGGCCAAAATAAAAAAACTCTTTTTTTTTTATTTTTTTTAATTGGGCCGAATAAAATCGGGTATTCACACTCATGCTTGGTCAGTAGGACTCGTCAAGGAAAATCAAAAAATGAATGAGCCGGGTGTCAACGGTATTGAGAATGATGTTGCAGAAGTTTCGGAGCACAACGCTGGGCCTGAAGAAGTCATTGCTGCGAAGGGACTTCTTCTTCTCGATCCAAGTGCCCTGCGAGAATTCTTGCTTCGGCAATGCAATCTCACTTTGTTATCCTCAGATGAAGGCTTCTTCGTGTGCTTCTCTGCTTCTGATGTTAATAGCCGCCAGCGAAGGTTCTTGATTCCCGTAGATTATGCAAAGGATCTCATAAGAGCTTATGAGTGGGGTCGTCAAGACCTTCTGATTGCTCTTTAAGCAGAGGAGTAATAACAAGTATGTTATCACACACACAGGAATCCCACCGACCAATCGGTGGAGCCAGCTTTGTAAGGAAATTGGTTTGAATCCAGAGGATGGCGTAAACATGTGGGCGCTTCGCCATCGCGGAAGCGGTCAACCGTGCATTTTCATCGCTAAACAAATGGCAGAAGGGTAAGTGTTGTTGTACTTGTACCTATGGACTATGGCCATTTTGGGTCCTTTGAGTTCTTCAAGAAATGTCCTATTATGTATCTTCACACTTATTTATTCAATTTTGATATGATTAGAAAGTGTTAGGACAAGTGCGACATTAATTATTTCTGTAATCTTGGCTGTTTAATGAAGGGTATTATGTTCTGTTTCCTTCTTCTCTTTAACTGCATCCAACAAGTCCTCTCTGTTTTAACTGCTAGCAAACACCCCAACCTTTTCGTTGTCAAATTCATGATTGAAAATGCACGTGTTTTTCCCCCTTCTACACTGTCTTTGTACTTTTGGATTCAAGCAACCTTTCCGTTGTCAGTTTCATGCTGCTTTGTAGTCCCCCAAAAGGACCTCCAAGAAATAATGCACCAACATTCTGATTCTGCAGGGTGAAACAATTTCCCCAGAAGGAAGAATTTTTGGTTTTTTGTTTTCCTTTGGAAAGAGCTATATGAGAAAAAGAAATGTAATGTGAATGCATCGTACATGCCATTACACTAGTATAATATAACAAATCATTCCTATCCACCAATTCCTCCATTGGTAAAACGATGATAGAATTTAATTACTTTCTTTAAGATTGGAAAGTTGTGCGAGTGTTCTTTGTTGTAGCAATATTAATCGAAGTTGAAATGTTGATGGCTAGAAGTATGGCTTCCAAGTTTACAGCAAATCATGAATTTAGTTTTAGAAGCTCAGATCGCATTGATTTAAGTTACTGTTTTGTTATGTAAAAATAGAAAAGAGAACTGTAACCAAAAAAAAATTACTCTAATTTTTTACCCTCAAACTAAAGATACCCAAATATGCTAATAATCCATTTATAAATGTTTTTTGTTTTTTTTTTTAACGATTTCATCATGGTCGAAGATATGCACATTTTCCAACACCCTTAGTATCTGTAGTTTTCATTGTTAAGAAAAATGGACCGGACCAACCAGTCCGGTTAAGTTCAAAAAATTGGGGGGAGTCAAAACCAGTCAAGAATCGGGAAAAATCGAGGACCGGTCTAATCGAGCTTTTTTTTTTTTTGCAAAACTTAAATTTTTTTTTTATTCTAAAACTTAAATATTGATATCTCATGGTAATCATAAAGTAAAAACTAAAAAAAAAATTGAACCAAAGAAGGACATTAATAAAAATTATTGAGTTGTTATTCTCCTCTCTCCATTATTCGTGGACTGCTCACATAAACCCTAACAAGTATTGTTTTTAAATGCTTTTATGATCATATTGTGAAGTTGAGACTAGAGAAATTTTATATGACTTATATTTATTTTTATAGACCTATAAATATTTTTTTATTGATTATATTAATATTAATAATTTAATATATTTATTTATATTTCAATTAATCATATATATGTATTTATATATATTTTTATTATATTTCAATTAGATCCCAATTAAATCTTTAAACTTTTAAAATTAATATCTTAACCGGTTCGATACATGTCCGGTTTTCTCTCCCTCGATAGTTTTGGCTTGTTTGATGAGTGTGGAGGCCGTAGATCTTTCCCTGTCCAATCTCTAGTGATTCCTTTTCCTCTGTTAGTCCAAACGCAGACCTAGTTATGCTGTGTGTGTGTGCGTGCGTGTGGGCCAAGTTTCCTAATATAGTTTTGTCTCGGTCTATGTTGACTGGATTGGACATCCATCAATGAAGTTTTCCTCTTACTTTTGAGAGCATGAGCCATTTCTTTAATAAGAAAAAAAAAGGTGATAGTCTCAATCTTTTAAGAACAATTAAAGAGGGGGGATACTACAATACCGTCGTCGATCAATGGCCTAACTGCAGTCGCCTTGGTGGTAGCGCATGTATGCGCCACGTTTCATAAATTCTATCACATTTAACAACCTTTTTTAAATGTGGTTAACTGAATTATTGACAATTTTAAAAAAGTAAATAATTATTTTAGTCCTAAAAGAACTTTACTTCATAAAAAATTCTTGAATAGATACAAGTTTAACACTTCACATTGATGCACACTCATAATGAATATGAGTCCCACTAATATTATTTACAATACACTCACTTAATTATGAGTTTTATCAATTTATGTGTACAGATTAAATGTTACACTTGTGATTACCTAAAAAATTTTCTTAGGTCATATTAGTCCTTGAAAACAATTATGTCATTCAAATTATTCATCTAATGTCATTTTAAAGATAACAAAACACTGAACCTTTAGGCTAATATTGACAACATCTAATAACAACTCAAAAGATTAATTGGTCAATAGACCTTTGATGATAAAAAGCAAAAAAAAGAAAAATAGAAAATAGAAAATAGAAAATGCTTTTATTCACACTGAAAATGCCCTTATTCACAACACAATACAGTACTGACCTTGGCACAAAATAAGCTAAATACAACACGAAAATTGTTGGCACAGGATGTGCATACGTGTGCGTTAAATTTGTGCGTGCTCTAAATTGGTGTTGCGTCGTGCTGATCCCAAAGCCATGTCTTTTCAATGGGCTCCTTCTCCGGAGCAGACACCTGCTCCAATTAAATCCCAGCATCAAGGATTAACTACTATTTTATCAACTTTCCCACTTAAAAAAAAGTCAACCAATCAATCGGATCTAATGTAAAATAAATATTCACAATAGATGGGGAATATATCCTTCACAAAAATTTATTGCCCATCTGATTGGATTTCATACGCATGTCAGTGTGAAACCAGTGACGAATTCACCCAATACCGTGTCCATTAGGCATTTACATAACGCCATTTAGCCTCACACAAAATAAGAAACACAGAAGGCAAATCTGATTTCAACATCCAAGGAAGGATTGTAACAGCATTAGCCCTCAAGCCTGGCGAAGGCGAAAGCTCTTAGGCGGCCATGGCGATAGTTTAGTGTATTGTATGTAGTTTATCTTTCTCAAATTTAAGTCTATTTTTTTTTTGTGTAAAGTATAGAATATCCTATATTTGAATGATTGACATGGAATTTTGTTTATTATCTTTGCATATCATGCTTTTGTTGAAATTGTTTCTATTTCAAGATAGAGGGTTATTTTGATCCATTTACTATCGAAATTATGAAGGAATACTTTAATTTTGTACTGGCAATACAATAATTATTTTTATTTCTATCATTTAGTTTTTCTGTATATAAGTATTACTCTTCTTACATTGTACAAATTCTTAGTGTGAGATTTATGATTTTTTTTTGCACTATAATTGTCATTTCATTTGTGAGTAGACAACAATGGTTTGAGAATTCAATAGAGTTTAAATTGCCTGTTTGGTTTATGGAGTCTAAATTCAAATTTTCTATTAAAATAATATATTGTGGTGATTAAAAATAGAATTTTATATAATAAAATTTTATATACTTATTTAAGTAGCTCGTAAAAGTTATTACCACTAAACTTATTGGACCTGTGATGAATTATGAGTCACTAAAATCAGAGCTAAATATATTTTTATATTATAAAATCATAAAACATGCATATTAAAATTTTTATAAAATTTTGTGTGATTGGAAAAATTTCTAAAATTCTTTAAATATGTGAATATAAATATTTTTTTATTGTTATTATGTCTTATTAAGAAGATATTGTGTTTTCTCTTTTAAGTTTTTTTTAGTCCTATCACATATGTTTTATAAAACATACAATAAAATAAAAACATAAAAACTAAGCTTTTTTGATTGGGGTAATCATGGTTTTGACTAAAAAAGACAACTTTCTCTTTGCTTTTCATAAAAAATAATTATTATATTGTCATCATCAACGCTTTTATTATTAAAATAACTTTGAGCATATTAATTGTAGAATATTTTCCTGTAATCTTTTTATTATTTTAAAAACTTAGAAAAAATTTAAATTGAAAATGGTCAGAGCCCTTTGACAATGAATTGGTGAGAATGTTGTATAAATTGGTGAAAATCTAAAAGAGAGAAAATGATGCTGATTTAAAAAATTATTTTCCGAATAATTAGTGTTATTATTATAAAATTTATCTGGCTTACAATGAAATTAAAAATAAAAATACAAAAGGTAAGCAAATAAAGAGAGAAAATTACATACCTTATTTTGCACTTAGATCGCTTCTTCAATGATATTCAAAAGTGATTTAGGTTTGGTGCTCAGTATATATAGAACAACAAAAAATTCTCCATAAAACCCTTAATTACGTATCAATTACAATTCATGAATATACAGTAATTGTTAGGTATAGAACAACAAAAAATGTTTCATAAAAAGTCTTAATAGATAGCATAATGATATTTTAACACCTACTTTATAATTATTAGATGTGATGATGTCCCTATTTATACTTAACATCCATCACATCTAATGGTTATAAAATGGATGTCTAACTCACTTTTTAAATATCAAAATATCATTACTCTATTTCATCATGATTGAAGATGTAAGCATTTTCCAACACCGTTAGAATCTTTGTATTTTCGGCTTGGTTGATGGATGCATGTGAGGTTCCATCTTGGTCCCTCTGCCAAAAAGACCACTTCCTCAAGGGAGAGTTTTGGGGCAGCTCGCATTTTTTTCGGGTGACCACGGCATGATATCTTACAGATGTATTTTGTCCCATGCGGGGAAAATTTGAGTTGTTCTTTCCTTTTTTTTCCTCCCTCTCACATCCACCATGACCTGCAACTATTTTCCAAATTTCATACCCCTTAGTTATAGACTCAGAATCGAGTGGGGTCCACTGTCCACTTATGTGGACTGAAGGTTGAAAAACCTTTTTTGCCGCTTCTGGAAATGAAGCAATATGCATTAGGACCCTCATTTGGTGGTGCCTCATACACACTGTTCCAAACTCACTTAGGTGTTAACGCCAGACCACGCTCTGTTTCTCTGCAAATTCAGAAGGTAAACTAAGCTTTATTTTTGTAATAATTTGCGTTCTGAAGCTAATCTTTCGTTTCCCTCATGCTTGGTCAGTAGGACTCGTCAAGGAAAATCAAAAAATGAATGAGCCGGCTGTCAACGGTATTGAGAATGATGTTCTGAAAGCTTTGGAGCACAACTATGGGCCTGAAGAAGCCATTGCTGCACAGGGACTTCTTCTTCTCGATCCAAGTAACCTACCAGAATTCTTGCCTCGGCAATGCAATCTTGCTTTGTTATCCTCAGATGAAGGCTTCTTCATGTGCTGCTCTGCTGCTGATGTTGATGGCGGCCAGCAAAGGTTCTTGATTCCCGTAGCTTATGCAGAGGATCTCATAAGAGCTTATGAGTGGGGTGGTCAAGACCTTACAAAGGGTATTCCCATCCGTGTGTACCGGAATGATGGCAGATACTACCGATTGCTCTATTAGTCAATGCAAAAGCTTTGTCCTTTGAAACCATTTAAGACTTTTCGGGATAATGTGGTGCAACACACAGTCCTCTAAACAAGATGCAAACCCAACAAATGTTTAAGAATATACTCTCATTGAATTGCTTTATAATCAAAAACCAAATCATAGGCTTCAAACCCAATATATTTTCACACCATCATTTTTCCCATGTATTACCTCACTGGCTAATGAGATTAATCTCTTCAAATATGATCAAACACCTAAAGTTTAAACAACATTTTTTCCAAAATCCCGAAATCTAACAGTGAACCACATGCTTAAAGACCCAACCCCCTCTTCACCCCATCTTTTAACATCAGCATCACCGTAGCATTCGACTTGTATTTTTTTTTTTTTTTTGTCATATATTGAAAAAAGCATTCAACTTTTATGGTTGGCGATTGAATTTTGAAGTGGCTCAATTAACAAACTCATAATCACTCACATGAACAATTCTTCTTTACCCACACTTCCCAAAATAATTTGAGGCAATTATGTTAAGTATAGTTTTAATTTGACTACTAAAGCTTGATTTTTCAAATAAAAAACATATCACTTTCACCAAAATATCATGTGATCGCCGATGACTACTGTTTGGTGTAAAAAGGACCGTTATTTTTCTTAGTTCCAACTTTTAGACTAATCATTATATCTATACTATTGTTCTCACAATAGATGTCTCATCTCTTAAAAAGAAACTGGATTGTTCATCGATCTCATGAAATTCATGAGGTTAATTCATATGCTGATCGAATAGCTAAATTGGATAACACTACTGACAATCTTATTAAATTTTGACAACCTCTCCCTCCCTTCTTATCATCTCCCCAGGATTGGGTACTTGCATGGTTAATTTCAATTTTATTTTTGCATTGTTTTCGCTTGTTGGCACTTGTTTTTACTTATTTTCATATGTAACCAAAAAAAAGTTAAATAACAATTTCCTTCGACTGATGATTAAATTTTCCTCCTAATTATATTTTGCATATTTTTTATTTGTCATATCTCACATCATACTTATGTCACAATAAATACTCCTACTAGATTGATGCAACATAAAAACTTAGATACTTTATTCTTGTTATAATACGACTCATATCCGACATGAAAAAATAAGTCTGAGATATGCCTGAAGTTATTTCCCAAGATACAAATTGGTTTATAGTTGGCCGAGGATTTATAGAGGTCAAAATGGTAGTTCCTGAACGGGGTTGGTGGTGATGATCGCATTAGCAAATGGCAATTAGCTTCTGTGACAGTGACTGTTGAGTCATGACAGAACATGCCGGTTTGACGGCCAGTTTACTCCCAAAATTTAGCCTAAGATTCGTAAACTCTAACATAGTATTTGTTTACTGTTTCCACAATAAAAATATAATTCTAACATAGTATTTGTTTACTGTTTCCACAATAAAAATATAAACACATTAAAAATATAAACTTATTTAATAGTGAAGACCAAAACAAAGAATAAAAGAATTTTCTATCCCCAAGCCAGAAAAACATAACATTTCTGCATTTTCAGAATATGAGGATAGAATTTTACTTTCGCAAAAGATCCTTGGATAGAAGTTAACATTTATACACACTCACAATCAATGTGAGTCCCACTAACTTCACTTAGGAAACAATCATACAGTTATGGGTTTAATTGACTTTACTGTGAGTATGTGCAATAATTAGATGCTACACTGGTGATCACCTAAGAACATTTCTTAGGTTATATTAGTCTTTGAAAACAACTATGTCATTCAAATAAATTATTCATCATATACTGTCATTTTAAAGATAACAAAACACCGAACTTTTAGGCAAATATTGACAACATCTAGTAACAAGTCAAAAGATTGGTCAATAGACCTTTGATGTTAAAAAGCAAAAATACAAAAACAATTGGAAGAGAAAATGCTTTTATTCACACTGATGAAACAATGCCTAAATCCCTTAATTGAAACCCGGTGAAGGATTTTGAAAACTGAATATAGGGAGAAAAAGATATACCCAAAAAACTTTGCTTAATGATGTGCACCAACAAAATGCAGTACTGGCCTTGGACAAAATAAGATACACAAAAGGCAAATTTGACCTCAGACATCCAAGGAAGGATTGTAGCAGCATTAGCTCTCAAGCCTGGCGAAGGCGAAAGCTCTTGGGCGGCCACTGCGAATGTTTAGAGAAACAAGCCTTTGGATTTGTCATCATTGGTAAATAAGAACCACAAAGACCCAATGAAATGGGAAACTTCTTGCCACACTCATATGGGGCATATGAAAGATAAAATAGTGCCAATAAACAAGTGTATCAACAATGAGTAGTTGTAAAACAAATGGAACAACCTAAGCCAGAACATGTAGCGTCCTACTCACATAATGATTGCTCCTGACAAATGAGAATCAAAACAATGACAATGAATGCAGTCATCTAACATCAGACCATATAGGATTATACAAGTCATTAACAAACCATTATCGCTTATAAACACTTCCTATGCACCAGAATTTAAATCGGAAACTGTTCTCCAAACTAAATAAACAAAAACATACCCTCAAGACATACAAGGAAGAGTGATAATAGGAGCAGAAGCTTTTAGTACGCTCACCAAATGATTTGGAGTAGACTCTCTGAAGAACATGTGTAAACATCTGGAAAACCCGATGCTCCACACCATTTTGTGAGCATAGTAAAACACGACTCAGTTCTTAAGATAACCAAACGCAGAGACATGAGGAAATTCTCGCATCCCCAGATAACCAAATTCAAGCACAACACCTAAACACCCCTTGAGAAAGAGTTTACATAGACTAGGAGGGTGTAACAATACATACAAAAAAAAAAGGGAAGAGAAGAAACTAAAGCATTATCAACGCAACAAATAACACATAATTGAAAGGGAAAGTTGTAGAATGGTCATGAAATCTCGTTCATTGAAGCAAAATACTTGGCCTCATTGAGAAGATTAGGTTAGTCTACATGAACAATTTCAGACATATGCTTGTCAATTTTTTGTGATTTAATCATCGGCCGACATTATAACACGAACTCAAATGCAGTCTAAAAGCAACACAAAAATATACTGTGAGAAAATGCTAAAAGCATTAATCTTAACGAATATTCAAGATCCAAAAACAAAATAGCACTTAATATTTTTGAAAATGAAAGGGACTCGGAATATGGGTGGTGATATATCAGGATGGTCGGCAAGGCCAACTAGGCCAATTACGACGAACGAGACCTTAATAACATCGAAATCGTCACTGTCCCATTTTGCTTCTCAGCTAAAATCTTAGCTACAACTACAGAAAAAACTTCATAACCAAACACAGAACGAAAACGAGCATAAACAAGACCCCCAGAACCTAAAGGCACAACAAGTCGACGATAAAAATACGCTCTTTCCAGAGACAATGGGAAACCCTAGACGCAGATTGACGAAATCGATTAGGTTGAGGCCGTGATTTTGAGGAGTCGAGGGCAGGTGCGTTTATAAAGAGGGATTCTGCGAGCTAGGGTTTTAAAGAGCAGTGTTGGGCCAGTCTCTAGAATGTTCGAGGGTTGCGGCACTCCATAACCAGCGCTTCCAAATATTATTGGGCTTATTACTGGGCCCGTCAATAAGAAAGTAAAAAAATCATAATTAAACTTTTGATTAAAATGAAAATAATTGAAATAATAGTTTAACTTGAAAAATCCAAATTTTTAAGGATTTAATTTCTCTACAGTGTTAGTATAAATTTTTTTTTTACATACTCATGAAATAATATATTACCACATAAGTTACGATAATTAACTATTACATTTATTACTTGAAAGGTTATCAAAATAAAAGATTTTGATTTGAGTATGGCGTTGTTAGCACCAAATTTCACTAAGTGTTAAAATATCAAGCTGTCATTGACCTTGATGAGACTGGGGCTAAAATGAAAGGAGTTCAACTGCCAAAGTATGAAAGCTTTTGGTGATAGCAGTATATAATGGATGTTTCATATGTCAAAGTTGACCAAGGTAGTGAAGTTTGAGTCACTAGAAGAAATATATCAGAATTGACCAAGCTTCAAGTTTGTCAGTTGACATATCAAAACTGCGATCACTCAAGATAAAGCTTGAATGTCCAAGATTGCAAGCTAGTGATGACACGATTCTCATGTTCGAGTTCGACTTGTCGAAGTCCATATTTGTTATTTGGGACTTAAATTTTGAAAGATTTAAGAAGATCATCACAGTGATAAGTAGGAGACAGACATTGGTCAAGCGACTGTTAATAGTAGTTTTCAGCAATTATTAACAAAAGCCTTATAAAGATGCAACGAAGTGGTAACCGCTCGACAAAGAAGGTGTATGACAAAGAAAGAAACTGTTAAAGATATATGGATAATATCCAAGGACACAGTCAAAGACAATTGTTAAGATCTTAGAGTCCTAGAATGTCTATAAATAGTAGTTTTATATATTTATAAGGGGTTAGAATTTTTACTCATACACTCGCTCTATAATGTTACCCTGATGACTAAACAGAGTTTAGAGTCCTCTGAGTAATTGTTCTCAACCTCATTTCTTATTTTTCTAGAACTAGATTTCCTTTATTTTCTTTACAATTCCTGTATTTTACTTATATTTATCAATTAAGTAGTTCACATTTGGCAATCTTTCTACATTTTCTATCAGTTAACATTCCATATACTATACACAAATCACATTATGCATTCCATCCTTATCTCATTCACACACATTTGACACTCAATTCTTGTTGGTGTGAAGCCTAAGAGGAGTAGTTTTTCACTCCCTAAATCGAGATCTAAAAAAGAAAAAGTTGACATCAAAACTCTTAGTTTGTTGACAAATATCTAGTTCAAAATAGTTTGACCTCCTGCACAAAGGAAATCATTGATTATTTGTTGCCAACGTAAAATGTCAAAACCTCAATAAACATATGTAAAACTGTTTTATAATACCAATGCATTAAAATCAAGCTCGATTTTCAATTGAAGAGTTTAATTTTGATGCATTAACTGTGTAAAAAACTTTTACAGTCATTCAACTATAATAAACAGGTGTAAAATTGTTTTACAATACCAATGCATTAAAATTAAACTTAATTTTCAATGGAAGAGTTTAACGTTGATACACTGACAGTATAAAATAATTTATTTTATCATCTAATAAAATCTCATCATTTCTATGATTTTTCAAGTAATCAGGATAAAATTATCCATATTTATTGATATGACAATATATAGTTGAATGACTGTAAAAGTTTTTTACATAGTCAGTTCATTAAAATTAAATCCTAAATGGAAATTGAATACTCTTTCATCTTGTTTTATATTATTAAACAAGATTAAAACAATATTATATTGATATTATTCTACAATTTGTTGTCATTTGTATTTGTGATAAAATCATAATCTTAATACCCCCAAGCTATGTTTGGATAAAGCAAACAAGGTAAAACCAAAAAATGTTTAACCCGCTCTTGGTGAAAGATATGCATCTAGGTTCAAATATCATTATCATTATTTTTAAAATTTTAATATACCCAATAAAAGTTATTTTTGACAAACTAATAGGATAAAATATTTTTATACTATCATTCAATCAAAACAGTTTATTCGCATAATCTTTTAAGTGATATGTTTGAAGGTCAACAATATTTATTGATTTTATAATACATAGTTAAAAAAAACAATACAAAACTATTTTATAATGTTAGTAAATTAAAATTAAATCCAAAAAAGAAAAGGTCAATTTTTCTTTTGTTCAAAGTAATTTAATATATAAATATAGTAAGATGGTACATAATATTTTTAATTTTTTTTGTTAATTCAATGGTTTTTACAACTTCCTAAATTTGAAAATGAAAAATTAACTTTCTATTTAGCATAATTTATCAAAATAAAAGCGATGTGCTATCCCATTTGACGAAGTGTTTAAAAAAAAAAGTCCCAACTTTTAAATGTTTTTAATGGTTTTTACTTTGGCACCCATCGAAAAATAAGGGTACCAGTACCTTGTGTATGTGTCAACTAATGATTGGCTGTTTTATATTGAAATTTAAAAATAAATTACTATGATAACTGGTAACCTACTAAACCAGTGAACTTCATTATTTTGTTAAAATTGTGTTATTTTTCCCATGACTTTTTCAATTTTGAGAAAGGCCCCATTTCCATTTCTTAGTTGTAACCCTCTCTGTATCTCTAAACACGACGCTGTGATCAACGGAGGTCTCCGATGCCATTTCCGAGGACGTCCTACTCTCTTTCTACCAGTTTTCCAACCTCACCAACATATCCCTCATGGATGGCGCAGGATCGACTGAAAATGGCGCAGCGTAGATCGTGACGAATCCGACGACAAGAGTGGAGACGAATGTTCCGACGGAGAAGATGGCTCCCAGGCCAGAGCAGCACTGGCCGACGCGAATGGCGGCAAGGGAGGATAATCTTCTAGATACCCTGGGTTTCTGCAGTTTAAGGCTTTGAGCTTTGTGGATTTTATTGAAGAATTGAAAATTATGGATCTGGACTAAAGAATTCAAAATTGGTGTTGTTGGGCGAGGGGGTGTTATGCGTTTAAAATTTTGAAGAGTTATAGGAGAATTGGATGGTGGCACTGAATTGGCCATAATTAATGCCTGATGCAAAACAATTCTCTTGATTTTGAAATGAAGACCTATTCTAGTTTCTAAATAAAACATGGATCTACAGGCTAGTTTAAACAAGAGGCAGAATCATTTTTCGGAGCCATGAGATTAGAAGCTGTTTATTCTTGATGTTTTCTAGCTATTATCCTTTCTGTTGTTTTGATTCTATTTTTCGTAGTTTTGATACTCTCTGTACTTCCATTTGAAGAGTGAGTTATTAGGTCTATATCCATATATTACTATAAATTTTGAAGTAATTATCATCCTTTTCAAGTAACCATTGGAGGTCTATTCAATGAACTGATAACTATGCCTTAGTAGTTATTAGCACCCATGCTGAAGGATCTCCCTTCAACGAACACAATCGAGTGGTGTCATTCTTTATTAGCAGACTTTACCATTTGTTTTTCGAAAACAAAAAATCAAACAAAACATTCACACATTTCAATCTTTTATATCTTGAGTGTTAATTGATGACTTCTAGCAAATTTAGGTGACTGATATGCTTTTGTATTGGAGGCCAAATTTTTTCACTTTGCTAAGATCATTGGTATCTGCTACAAGGCATCTGTTGTATCTCAAATTGGGTTACAGTCGTGAGTTTGAATTCACCTCCTGCTATTCATGTTTTCTGCTTCAAAAACTATGTAATTTGCTGCAATGGAGAAGACAAACATAGCGTGCATCAGTGAGCTGCAAGCCACCTGCAGTTTACAAGGGCAAGGGCAAAGACATAATGTATGTTGATTAAGTTATCAAGAAAAAACAAGGGAAGATGTCTAACTGATCATATAATAAATGATTTTATGGAGTAGGACTCATGTATTTTACCTAGACTTCGTCTGCAAAATTATTCTGTCTAGACTTGGAACAATTGATATATCATTAAGAGTTTTCTCTTACTTTGTTGAGAGGTTTTATCTATTAAGAACATATAATCATGTTCTCTCCAATATGTTCATCTTAAATTTCACCTGCTGCCCATTTTCTGTGTCTGTATAAAGTTTCAAATTACTTTATTATTACCATAGTTTCTCGTGGAGTGATGCTTAACTGCATGAATATGTATATAAAATAAAACTCACTATATATAGCAATAGATGAACACTCCATCACACATTTAATGCTTTATCACATTTTGTTGAAAACTCAAATATAATATGTAATACTTATTACATAAAAAAGAGAAGAAACTCCAAGTTGAGATTATAAACATTGGTGAGACCTCTTAAATTGAATGATATAAATTAAGTTTCAATTTTTCCCATGACTGCTTATTTTATAGAGTATTTTTGTTGTGTTAATGGATGAGCACTAGGAAGCTATGATTGTAAAAAATAATTAATAATCAAAAGACAAATTAAATTCAAAAACTTATTTTAAATATTAAGATTATGAAAATGACAGGGTATAATTTTCTCTATGAATGATATATGAAAAACTTTCCATGGGATGAGTCTTAATTAATGTTATTAGTCGTTTGACTAATGCGATACACATGGTAATAATAAAAATAGTTTGCTGACCATTATCGAAAATAAATAATTTATTTAAATATGTCTTCTAAAAAATTGAGTATATAAATTTATGAAAATAAATTAACAGTCAAATAATCAAATAAATTAACAAAATATTTTATATCCTATTTTGAATATCATGTTTATATGATTGGAAAAAATCTCGATAAATGACTTATAATAATAAAGAGTCTATTTTATAAAAAAAAATTACATATTTCAAAAGTTTAAATTATTGAATAATGAAAAAGAATAAGTAAATAATTTTATTATATCATAAGCAGTTTATAAGGATGACAATGGATATCCATTACAGGGAGAACATGTCTCATGCTCTCGTTCTTGTTTAAAATTTTATCTTTCATCCCTCATCTTTATCAGCATCACAGTTTCCCATTCTTCATTCCCCACTGAGATTTGAATATTTGCGCATATTCACGGATTTGTTAAAAGAATTCTAAAAAAAAAAATTAAAATATTATTATTAGTATTACTATTATTATTACTGGTCGTTTGGGAGACAATGTGGTATCAAACGTGATATATATATATATATATATAGTTTGAAAATTGAAATGAGTCTAAAAATGAATTAATTTCATTATCTTTACAATTTTGTTATTCATTACTAGGCTAGAAACAAAATATTACATTCAAGTAAGGTTATTTTTATAGTTTTATTTGTTAAAATTTAATTTCTACACCAAATCAAACATCTTTGGGTCTAATTTTAATTCTATAGTTTTAATAGAATCCAATCCTCATCAGATTTCAATTCCTTGAATAATGTTTCTTCTCATTGGAATTATTATTTTTCTCATTTTCTTTATCATTTTCATCTGTTTCATACCTAGATTTGTAGTTGGATTAGATAGACTAATCACTTCCATTCTTAAAGCCAAACTTATTGTCCCCCTCCATTTAATAATCAAATCTACATAGGCCAAAATATAACAAGTCATAGAAATTATTCTAAATAATAATGTATACTTAGCAAACCCAAAAAATAAAATCACACCAAACGCCCTCCCGACACAGTACCTACAAAATAGATGATATTATGTGTTAAAAGCAAGAAACTGTTCTAAAGGATATATAGTTCCTACTTAGCAAAATTTTCTACTTTCATCAAGATTCACTAGCAAAACTGACTTGCATTGACTTCAAAAAGCACCAAATTTAGCCAAATCAAAGTAAATCTTGTCCATTTCCTATAGCTGGTGAACCCATACCTCCCTAACTCAAACAACAAACTATTTAAAAACCAACTCTTAATTTTTAGTACAAGAAAGCATCGACTTTATTTCCATCATAATATGCACCATATGTCCACATCATATCCCCAACTACACATAGCACAGCACTATCACATATACATAAAGCAAAATGTTCTGGTGTCAAGGAGCTAACACCCTCAAGAAAGAGTTGAAAAAGACAAGGACCCTTTAGAGTTTAGACACACAAGTGTAGAAGGATGCAAAATGGTTCTTCAAAGAGCCTTGATGATCTCTTCAGCACTGGAGACAGTGAACTCTCGTCCACTCTCAATGTTTGCAACCTTAACCTTGAGGTCTTCCACAAGTAGAGCACAATCCTCTGGGAGCGGATGCCAAGCTCTTTCTCTCAAAGGTCAAGCTCTAGCCCAAGAGCATGGGTGTATGTTACTAAACCATTAGCAAGGAACTTGACATGCTTGTTATTTGGGAAAGTTTGGGCTCATGACTCATGAAGGGATCATTGACTGCAAAAGTCACAATTGAATCAAAAGTTAGCCATTTACTAATCCAATACTTTGATTACTAGTCCAATGAGTAATTTATTTAGCATATCAAAGAATTAAGCATGCCCAACAAATTTTATTCACCACAGGACAATCCCATTGATGAAATATCAGTCCATGCACGCATATAGTAAGACAAATTATCAAACACAATTACCAAATCCAATTCAATGCATGAAAGCTTTTCATTTTCTACTCATGTTTAAAAATTGATCTAACCATCAATATAAAACAAATATTTTAAACAAGTGACATGCAATTCGGAATCTAGGAAGAAACCTCTAAATTAAAAGGCATTGGAGCCTTGGACAACTCATTGTGCTGCAGTGAATTACAGTGCAAGCATATTCTACGTTCAGATTAAACCATGTAACACTAAGAATTAAGAAGGATATTCAAAACACAGTACAACATGCATTACTAAGCATTTAAGGCGTATCCCACTGGGATTAGATAACAAGTAGTAACAAATCAATAAAGCCCCTTCAGATTATTTCTAGGGATCTAACAATTTGTTACCAGATTCAAAATATTCTTCCATCATGGATTGCACATGAAAATTGTTAAATAAGACGGGAGAAAAAACTAGCAACTACATGCATGCACATACAAAATTGGGTTGATTAATTAGCAATACAACCAGCAATAAAACAAGCAGAAAGAGGAAAATTAAGATTTGATTTGATCCTCACCGCTGATAAAGATTATTTCATCCACGCCCTTTCCTTTCAGCTCATCTGCTCTCTCAATGAAGCCAAGCACATGCTTGAAGCTGTTACAAAGCAACAAATTCAGACCTCAAGTTCAGAAACTCAAAAAGTGAAACAACAAAGGTATCTCCACTGGTGAGGAAGTAATACAATACCCTCATAAAAGGAAATCGTGGAGTAGGTTGCAAAGTGAAAAGTTGATGGAAAGCGTGAAAGTATAGATCTACAGAAGAATCAGAGCGATAGAGAAATAAAGACTAACGCACGCCTGTGTGTCATCCGTCCTCAACTAGAACTGCTGTGAAACGAGAAGGAGCAGGGACAAGAAGAAACTAGAGAGTGGCGTGGTGTGATATGAGTTTCCCCTTTTGTTTTTCAAGATTAAAGAATGTTACTCAGACGTATAAAGTGAAGCGAAGCGTTTGTAGATGTTCACACTGATGAAGATGGTTTTGGGGTTTGTTTGGGGCTTGATAGAATTTTAAAATATTTTTTAGCAAATTTCAAATTTGAAAAATAAAATTTTACGATGATCAAATATCAAATAGTCGATGAAACTTTTAAACCCATTAATAGCAAGTGAGGGTACCGGTACCCATAAAAAATTTGCGGTACCGGAGAAATGCCCGTTTTTAATATATATTATCTTTCTTTTTATGAAATTTAATATATATTATCTACATGAAAAGAATCACAACTTTTCACTTTTCTTTCTTTAACCAATGCCATATCGACCTCTACTATGTAGATTTGCACTGAGCATTTTTGTTATATAGATGGTGAAAATCACGGTAAACCTTTTTCCGTAGATGCACATTGTAGTCTTGTAGCCACCAAAAAGTATGGACATTTACCTGCACTTCATGCAAACCAAGCCGAAAAGAGTTAATGGGTTTTGGTCACATACATGTTGGATGGTCAATGTTAGCCCCACACACACACACTCCACAGAGAGATGAAAACCATTAATCAGCACTACAAAATTGAATTGCTATAACAAGTGGAAAACCACTAGATTATGCACAAGTTAAAATTCAAGCCTCCAAGTAGAGAATAGAATTTTGTACGCCAGTCATCACCCAAACTATATTTTCCAAACAAACACTAAATTCTACATTCTATTACACAGAAATGAATGTTACACAAGTCATCAGAATCTAACACTCTTCAGCAATCAACAATGTATATCCAACACATTGCATTTGCAACACCAGATGATTGCACTGTCATTCTGATGACTCCATATGATACCGAGGCATCAGCTTCTGTTGGGTCTACTTATGTCCCTTGGCATGATGCGTGAATCAATCGTTGATAGGATCTGTGGCATTGACATGCCTCCAGAAACAACAATTTCTGCAATTTTGTAACAAATTCAACTTAGCATATGATAAAACTGGAGTGCTTGAATTAGATGACATTATTATTGTTCTTGCTGTTATACTGTTATTAGTATGCCTTTAAAGCAAGTTCAGGAGCAAGTGATCTCCCCAAATACAAAAAACAACCAAAAGAAAAACAAAAGAAAGAAAGGGAGAAAAAGCAAATCATACTTGTACACATTAATTGCCTGTACTAATTGTACACATTCATTGCTAGCCAAGAAAATGATAGTTACACATGTTACGCTAAGCGCACAGTTTAGACAATCTGTTGCAGTAGGACTGTAGTGTCAGCTAGCAACGTGCAGAAAAAAGTATGCAAGGATTATGTGACTAAGTTTATGTGCAACAATTAGCACTCGTTTAGCCTCTACCCTTTCAGTTATCCCCCAAATATACAAGACAAAAAATCCTATTTGTTTCCGTTTCAAGGCAACATAAGTAGAAGGAGGCCCCCCCAGAAACAAGACTCAGAAAACAAACTGCACTCATAATATCATTTAATTTTTTTTGATAGACCATAATATCATTTAACTGCACACTGAAAAAATAAGCTTGCTTTGAATTCCATATTTGGAGACTCTTGAGTAACTACAAAAAACAAGAACCACTTACCAATTCCTTCACGAACTGATAAGTTTGGCCTGATGACATCGTTGGTGTTGACAAGAAATATATCCCCAATATACAGATGGTTTGTTGGAACATAAACACAGCATAGCTCCTCATCTCCAGAATAGTTCTGCAAAAGTTTAATTGAAACAGGGCAAAAAAAGAATTAACTTCGCCGTGTAATGTTGTCTGAAACCTCCAAAAAAACAGTTAATTTTCAACAATTGGAACTCAATGCATCAAATGCTTATCCATAGTGAAACTTCACAATTACTAATGGTATATGGTCTTAAAGATGCACCACCAGTGAAAAAGAAGCTAAAACACTGACTGGCAATCAACAGCATAGGAATAATGAATGTTAAGGTATGGCAACAACAGGAAGCAATTGCATCAGCCCTAGAAATGACTTCTTATTCATAACAGATAGCCAAGAAGTAAAATAACAATTATATTATTTATTGATACATGCCAAACAAGTATTAGCAATCCATTCTCTGTATGATTCATGAAGTACATGATTATATGAACCTATATATCACAAAAGCAAGATATAGACTAGCATAGGATACAAGCGTGAAGCAACAGAGAGTCAAAACTAGTCCACTACAGACAGATACAGCTTCATCAGAAAATAAATAAAATTACAGTATAAGTAAGTAGTATTAAACTATTAAAGTAGTTGCACCATGGCATACGTAACAATACTCCAAGTCAAGCAATCATATAAAAAGGATTTCCAAACTTAAAGCCACAAACATAGAAGTTTCTTAGAAACCTGAAGAACAACAGATGAGGTGATGAATCCAAATGCATATTCACCAACACGTGGATGCCTTATGATGGCTACTTCTTTGAAGGCTTGTGTATTTTGATCTGTGACAATACATGTGTTAACAAAAACTGTTCTTACCCAAAATTGCATTTGTATCAGTATCACAACTAAGAGTAAGATGTTAGCAAAAACACACCAGGTGAGATAGCAGCACTAATCTGCTTGGAGGCATTATAAATATGACGAACAAGTGGCATTCTCTTGATAAACCACTCCCCAAGGCCCAGGACAGATGCACCCAACCATGAGGACATGAAAACCCCCACCAGGAAGATGAAAGTTATAGAAGTTACGAATCCAAGACCTAATAAAGAAGTATTAGAAAATAATGTCAACATGTTTAATAAGTTAAAGAAAACAACAGCCAAAGATATATCTCTTTTCAATACATGCAAATGCAATTGAAGTACATTAAAACAGAAGAACTTACCAAAAATATCAATTCCAAGTTGATCATAGATTGGAGAAAAGAATCCATCCACAAAATGAACAAACCACCATGTTATGTAGAAGGTGATTGCAATTGGAAAGAGAATGACGCTGCAAAAGAACTAATAGTGAGCTATAACTAATTCACTATAAGAAACGAAGGAAAGGACCTCATGAATTTGAGAGGCCAGACCAACAATGGGTCCCAATAAAATACATGCCACCACAGTGCAGAAACATAGTTCTGCAAACCTTAGATATGACATGCAACAAGTGGAGAGGTGAATACTGGAAAAGAACAAACACTCTTTTGCAGCAACTATTCTACATAGAATAGTTGTTGGCGATTTAAAATTGATCAATTTCACGATCACCTGATCCTTTCAAAACAAGTGATAAGATAGTAATAAGATTTGCTATAATTATCTTGCGAATAGTCATAAAGGACCATAAATTACTGGGTTCAATAAATGATTTGAAGATTTATGGTTCAGATTCTAGAACCCGGGTTCTTCATTTCATCATGATTCCCAAATATAAATAGTATCACTTTAATCGTTAATACACACTTCCAAACATGTCTCCTACACTAAAAGAGAAGGGGAGTACGAGTTTTCCAATATACAACGTCAGCAACTATTATGCACTGTAACTTTCAGTTTATGACACAAGCACCATATACAAAGGTAGCCATGGAAATAAAATGTAGATGAAAAAAAAATGGAAAATAAAGTAATGTTTGAGAGAAAAAAAAGATGTAAAGCATGCATCAGACATATTTTATCCAAAAGGAAAAATAAAAATAAGAAAAGATTCAGTAAGTGCCCATCTGAGCACTAATTTGATGGGTGAACAATAAACAATGAGTAATGGATGCGTAATGTAACCATTTCTTGAACAGAAAAATTTGGAACAAAGAAAGAATTGCGCACCACCCAGTCATGAATTTTTTGGATGCCCAGCTCCTAACAACTTTGTAAAAGGTCTGAAAAATTGACAGAAACAACAAATAGCAATCCGTCAAGAAAACAATTGTTACGAAGGCAGAGAAAACTTACACACACTAAAAGAGTATGATAACTCTTGTTTAGTATTCAGAATCATGAATAGTTAGGAGATTGGAGCTTCATTTGAATTGGAGTGGGAACTGAAAACCACTCCCCACCCCCCTACCCCCCCAAAAAAAAATTCCCTTTACTACCCTTTTAAGTATCCAATTGGTAGGTAAGAAGAAATTAATCTAGTTTATATATACATAAAAATGAATGTCCAATTATGACTACCACTACACAGCTTCATTTCCTTGCTAATTTTGCTATCCTTTATTTTAATTCTAAAATAAATTTGATGCATGATAAAAACATGGTTTGTCTAAAATTCTACAATGTATTGAATCCACCACACACTGCTCTCTATTTCTGAAAAACCAAACCAACTTCTTGAACCCTTAGCATAGCATGAGCTCAGCCATGCTCTGAAACCAAAAGAAACAATTGCTTCATCAATTCAACTCCTATCATCTCTAATTGCCACGTCAATTCACACACACACAAAAACATAATTCCCAATCCAATTCAAAGGAACCTCCAATCTCCTAAACCCAACACATTCAACAGCAATTCAGATTAATCAAATTGGGAACGAAAAAAATAAACAGAATGAAACCCAATTCCAGTCTTTGAATCAGTCAAGAAAAACCCTAGTTGGGCGGAGCAAGAGATATCAATCAATCACCTCGCGGCCAGCATGGTGGGCGGAGGAGGAGGAAGAGGACGGCTTGGAGGATGCGCCGGCGGTGTTGTCTCCGGCGGCGGGGTCGGCGACGGGGATGAGGAGCTCTCGATCTCTGTCTCTAGGTGTCATTGCCATGGAGGACTTCTCATCGCCCATTAAACAACGCCGTTTTCGCAATTCGAAAGCGGGTAACTAAGATGTTGTGTTGTGCCGTGTGGTGTGGCCCTCGGAGAAACCGAAGATAACCACCAAGTGACAAACACAATTCCACTGTTCTCAAGCTTCAATCGGCCTTCCCCTTCCTCTTTTTTCTTCCTTTTTTTTTCATTTATTGATGATTGGTATTTTGAATTCAAGATACAGTAAATAATAATAATAATAACAATATATTAAGTCTCAGATTTTTGCTTTTATATTCTTCTGTTTGATTTATTTAAGCTAGACGAATTGACATAAAAAGAAAAAATTTCATATGTTCAACTATATATTATCGCACTTATGGTTATAATTAATTTTTATACTCATAAATTTGGATTAATAGTAAAAGATTTGAAAAGTATGCATAAATTAAAATCATAAGTTTAAATTTTATTAATTCACATGTAGTAAAAATCTATATAAAAGTCATATAAATATTAAAATTTAATTAGATGAAAATGTATCATTTTTTTAATCATTTTAGTGTATTAAAATTAAGGTAAAATACTCAAATAAGTTTTTCAGGTTTGTATTGGAGGATAAGTTAGTCCCTCAGATTTTAAAAATTCCAAATCGATCCCTCCATTTTAAAAAAGAGAATAAATTGGTCATCTATACAGTTAAAAAGAGGATAAATTGGTACTTTTGTACACTATATGAAACTGTACGAAATGATCAATTTATCCCTTTTTTTAAAATGTGAAGGACTGATTTAAAATTTTTAAAATATAAGGGATTAATTTGTTCTACAATATAAACATCTATTTAAATATTTAATCTAAAATTAAATACTTAGAATTCGCTAGATCAAGATGAGGTGATAAAGAATATCTCTTTTCTTAATTAGTATTGATAGTTCGAATTTTACTGTGAAGTTTTAAAACTAGTAGCTAGAGTGTACCCTTTTAACGAGTCTATACTACGTAAAGGATTAGCCAATGCCTCCTACAGGAAGTAGAAAAAGAGACAAAAAATTGAAAGATAATGTTTTTAGTTGTGAGAGGAGTTTTGTTTTATTGAGTTGATGATAGAACTTTTGACGACTTCAACAGAACGGTGTGATTAAGGGTGGATCATACTAAGTATTAAACTTGCAATTACGGTTTTTATAGCGTAGTTGTCAAATTATTCTACTAGTAGGTAATATTTAATCATTAACATATGCTTTATTTATTTCATTATATATATTTTTCCTCAATCTAAATTGTCAAATTAAGAAAAAATAAAAAGTATCAAATAAATCCAAAAAGTATATCAGAAATACAAAACTATTCTTTATATAAGTATGAAACAAATCATTGAATAAATAAAATCCCAGCTTAAATTTTGATATACATCACAACAAATCTTTTTAGTAATCATTCATAAAATTTAATACGTAATAGCAAACATTTATTTTTTGTTTTGAATACTCAAGTAGTGTGTTCATAGTGTTTTGTTAAGTGCAAATTGATGAATTGTGGTCAGCGATGACTTTTGGCTACTATGAATTAACATTCATCACAGGGTATTATATTCTTGAAAGTGTTTGGTGATAATGATTAGACTAAATAATGTTATTAGATTCTTTACTTAATTATTGAAGTTTTTAAATTGAATTAAGAAGTCATTGGCAATATACACGAGCTTGAGCATACTTGTAACAATATTCTTGCCTTTTAGGTGAAGGGGTAATATCCTATTGGAGGGCCCAGCCTTGGTGATGGAGGCAAGGTAAAATCTCATTCTCTTGGTTTGTTTAATCTGCCAATAGTTCCTTTCTTATAAACTTTTTCCTCCTTAGTTTCAATTTCCATTTAAAATAAATCTTTAGGATGAAGTTCAAGAAAAGGGAGAGAATGAATATTCTCATTCTCATTCTCTATGAAGAATGATACTTGGTGCGAAAAGACGTGGACAAGAAGCAGCTCTCGATAAAACCTCTAAGTGGATCCTGAGACTGTGTAGGTATGAGACTATACAGTTAAGGATGACTTATATGAATTGATTTGTATTATCTATACCAACAAGAAGTATCTTCTTTTCGGTAGCCTGTCACTAAAAAACTCCACAGTTAAGTGTGCATGACTTAAAGCAATTTTGTGATGGTGATCTTTTGAGAAGTTTTCCTAGGAAGCGTGTGAGTGGGGACAAAATATGCTGAAAAAACTCGTATTGATGTGTGGGGACAATCGTCAATCTATAAAACAGTAGGGGACATTACACACTTCATCTTGCAATTTCAAGTGAAGATAAGGATGTAAGAGTATTGTTATTCTAACACTTAAAAATGAGTGTTTAATCAGGACACGTATTTCATCATCATTAGATGTGGTGGGTAAGTAGAGAAAGTTAGGGCCATTATTATATTCAATGGTGTTGAAATAGGTATCTCAATTTAATATCTATTTTTGAACAGTAAAATATTATTTTTAAAGGACGTAATTATAATACGAAGCTTAATCTGCGGATGGCCTTCTCTTTATTTTACTGTATTTTATTTTGGAGCAACATGCTGACTTTCCATGTTTTATCTATTAAATATAATTGGTGAACTTTATTTTTGTGATAGGACATATTCGGCGAGCATAATTCATCTGAAAACTCGGAATCGAGTCAAGTCGCCTTTTATGTAATCCATTGGTGTAGCAACGTTTTGTTTGGTTCATGTCACACACCACATATTTATTATTTTCTGTTATGAGAAGCTGGTCAATATTATTTTTTTTCTAAAGAAAAAAATGGTCATTACTTCAATTATTGTGCATAAAAAAAATATTGTAAAAAAGCTTTATATTATTAGAAATTGACCCAACACAAATCAAAGTAAATGCCTGTAACTCACAAGAATAATGAAGTGTTAGTTTGGTTGGCTCTTGAGGAGGCCATATGCCGAAGTGAACACGAGAACAGCCCATTCTTTACGCAATTAAGTAAACGACATTATTCTACAGTACATGACGTGCTTTCAGAAGAGGTCAGAGAATCCAAAATTGATTCGAAGAGGAAATTGGAAAGAACCTTCTTTCATTCAAGAAGAGAGGGACAGCTGGAATGGAACCATCCTGGTGGAAATAATACAAGGGTAAAGCTTGGCTGCTGCCAAGCCCAACACCAGCCAAAGTTATGCCCCCACGAGTAATGGTTTATGGTTCTATAGCATAACATTTTTTTGTTCAAGTTGACATGCCTTTTTAATTTTTAACCTTCAATTTAATTTTTATTTTTTGGAATCCAAGAATATATGCTGATAAAAATAGTAACTAATCCCTTTGAGATGTAAAACTCACAAATATGAGTTTTACCATTAGTCACAAGACTCTCTTCATAAGATTTGAATTCTTGACTAAATATTTAAAAAGAGATCAAGTTATGCATCTTCAGTTTTATATATACTAATAATATAATAAAATAATTTTATAACTATTAATTTAATAACAATGTAAAAAAAAAACTATGATAGATTGTTGCATAGTATGAATTGTAACTTCTTAAATTTCTGTTTTTTAACTGTGTAAAGCAATCTTACATGATTAATGCATACAAATCAAACTATTATTCCTGTAATTTTTACTAGTTCAACACCTTTTAAACTTTAAAGCCATGTGAACATTCGCAGGTGTGCTACTTCTATGACCGGGTAGCAACATTTGGCTGCTCCAAACACCAGTCAATTTTTGTGTCTACGAAATTAGAGTTTCCACTAAAACAAATCCTTACAATTGCACGTTTTATATTAAAGAAACATAATAAAACATTTATAAATAACCATGCATGCTCATGCTTTTTCAGTTCGTCAAAATTAAAGAATCCTCCAATTTCTGTTCTCTAAGAATTTACCTTTTCTCTATATAATTATAAAAAGCTATTAAGATGGTCTCTGAAAAAAAAAATCATTCGGTATTATCAGTTTCAACGTGGAACTTTGAATTTTAAGAGGGATATATGAGTAAATGGAGAGAAGCAAATTGAAGGGAAGGGATTAGACAAATGCAAATGCAGACAACGTAGGTGCACACAGAGGGTCGGTCTATAATTACGTGCCACTCTCAAAGTGCTGCCAATTCCTTAATCAATCACTCAATTCCAAATGTATCATTGTTGAAAGGTGAGCTTCACAACAACATATGTGACTTGGAGGGTACTTTCACTTTTTTTTCTTTTTTATCTGCTGCCAGAATCTCAGCCATTGATTCTTTCTTACACTATCTCTTGCTATATAGCCTTACATATATAGGACAACAACAGGTGTGGAATCAAGAATCACTTTTGAACAAATCTAAGATGTTGGAAGGAAAAGCTCTTGTGAAGGAAACAGACATGCCAGAGAAGATGCAACTCCATGCCATGTCCTTTGCTTCTCAGGCCCTTGATCTCTATGATGTTTGTGATTGCATATCCATTGCTGGCCACATCAAGAAGGTGCACATACATCACTTTTACTCTTTCTTTTTTTCTTTTGTGAGAGCTTCTGTTGTCATTGATTTATGTTTTTTATTTTAATTTTGCTTTATGGTTTTGATTATTATTTCTCAGGAGTTTGATAAGATGTATAGGGGTGGATGGCAATGTGTGGTGGGTTCCAATTTTGGCTGCTTTTTCAGTCATTCACCAGGGACTTTCATATACTTTGCTTTGGAGACCCTTAATTTTCTCATCTATAAGGGAGCCTCCTCTTAGTTCTTACCACCTAAAGAGTAGAGTTATCTTGATTCATGTATTCTCCTTGAACTTAATTTCTTGTATGTACAAGCGGAATATGTGTGTTGCTGTGTGGAAGAGTTGTGTACTACTGAGGAAATAGAGGCTAAAGGGTCTTCATTATCTTCCTATCAACTGAGGCTTTTAGACTCTATTCTCCTCTCCTGTCTTAAGTTTTTTGATCAAATCAAACCATAACAATGTTCTCCATATTTCATTGATTTCTTCCACATTTCCATGTTTTTATTTGGCTACGAATGTTCTCTTCTTAGCAACAACAGTATGAGGGTAGCATTTACCATTCTCTAGAAGTCACGATTTGTCACGATTTTACTACAAATGATTACGCATGGAGGACAAGAGTTGGGGTCATGTACTGACAGAAGAAGGGGAGAGGAAAAAAGAGGTATCCTTATAAACTACCCTTCTAGGCTTCTAGCCATGCCTCAAAGGCATACTTGGACCTTTGATTGGGAAGCTTTTTCAAATATCATTAGTGAATATGGGCTAATTTTTTTCTAAAACAAAATTATGTCGACGAAAGAAAAGTATATAAGACGAGATTTTAACATTTGTAGGCTCATAAAGATTTGAACATAAAAAAGATTATTTGTACATTATGTTTTAGAGACATCTATTTACACTCTTAATTTTGAGTTATAAGAGTTAGAAAAATGTTAAAATGTGATGTGACAATCATAAAATTACGAGGGCTCACTTTTTGTGTGTAGAGATACTTACGAGTATTTCTAAAATGGAATGTATAAATAAACATGATTCTTAAATTACCCCATATTCAGGACAAATAGTCCCCTCTCCTCCCCAAAAAAAAGGCCATGAATAAAGAAAAAGCTGTCCAAAGGCTGCAATTGTATTAAGGGTGAGTATCTTAAAATCTTTTTATATTTAAATTCAAATGTAAATTGCATCTTCAGCTGTAATTGTAACCACTAGTTAACTCATAGCTCATACATTTTGTATAATCTTCAATAAATTCTCTTTATATTGACACAGAAGTTGTGTACCACAGGGAAATAATTCAGGGCAGAGGAAAAATTCAGAATTATTTTCAGCAACTTTAAAAAACATATTCTTGTTACTCTATTTCCACGGCTAATAAAATGGCCCATGTTTTAAAAGATACTAGTAAGAAAAAACAGTAATTTGTTGAAGTTGCACCGAATGAGCATTAATTACGACTACCGTGATTTACGCAAATTCAATCGCTTAAAATTAGTATGCAAGGTCAAAGAATGCACAATAGATAAAGATAATCCAAATGTATGAGTATTCTTTTCTTGAACCAAAACTTTTCATAGCAAAAAGCTATGCGAGTTCTGCAGCCAAAAAGGGTTCAACTCTTGTATCCTGTATCAATTTAATCATCCTTTATATACCACATGAAGATGCTAACATGATATCTAAAGACTGTGTGTGATTAATTCCACATGTCTCAAAATGTGTAATGTAATCATAATAAATTTACAATTACCTCCTCAATTAATCCACTTAAAACTAGGCTCTCTACTTCATTCACAACTTGCTCAGCCTCATCTGCAGAAAATCCATGCCTCCAACCCCAGTTCCATATTCCATTTATCATTCCACTGCACCTTATATCCCTCTCCATCATTGCATATATATTATCTGAAGGAACTTTCTTCCCAGAATTTTCACAGTAGGATGTCAGATTCTCAATGCCAACATGGATTTCCTCAACCAACCTGCCTAAAGAGATGCGTAATCTTGAGTTCCCTAAACAAGCTAGCAATAAAGGGTGGACTAGTTCTGACCCTTGAAGGCTTTTGCGCTCAGTAAGTTCATTTGCACAATCCAAATAGAGCGTGACATTGGCTATTCCATTAGTTTCATTCTTTGGTAGGATCTTAGGACAATCCACATCAAGATTGAGGAGCTCCTCTGCATGGCAAATAAATGATTGACTAGTTAATAGCAAATATTTCAGCTCAGCCCCATTTTTGTCAGCCTTGCAATCGGCTTCGCTTCCATTGGTGCTTTCATGAGCTTCCTCAGAATGGATTGCACCATTTTCAAGTTCGGATTTTCGCTCACTTGAAGAACTCTGGCTCTGATTACAATCTTCTGTAATACATCCAAAAGCAAGAAAAAAAAATATATACTTATGTCATGTCATGATTCATGCAGGAGTTACCAATTTATTCCTAGTCTAATGATATATGTGCTGCCACCCATACATTTTTTACATCAATATTACAAGCATAACCCCTCATCATATAGTCATTTAACTTTAATATGTGCCACTAGTGATAACTTGAGAAATTTACCTCTAATCTTATTTGTAGAGGCATCTGCTTCGTGATCTATTGCAAGATCATCAGCTATCTTACCAATGATTCTAATCTCGGTGCAAACACCTTTACAAGAAATATCAATACTATTTCCTCCTTCTCCTTGTCCTAATTGTTCATCCTGTGCAGAAAAATAGTGAGTTAAAACTCTAATTGAAGACCTTGCTTCATTCATTGATTACATCATTCAAACTATATTTCCTACAAAATAGTTCAAACATTGCTGCATTCCCGAGAAATATTAAAAAAATGACATAAAAAAACTAGACTTACAGCTCTTTTAGCTGCTTCTGGCTCAGCGACAGGTCTCTGCTTCTTCATCTGATTCTTTATCTGTTCCTTGGAATTATTAGTTTTCTGATTCTTCGTTTTGGAGATTGTGTTTGAAGCAGTACTCTTTTTGCAAGGAATCTCATTCTTGTCAATTCTGGATCCACTTTGTGGCTTCCTAAACTTTGTGGAGCTGATTTCTCCTTGATCTTGAGATTTTGTGACAACTTTAGGCTTAGGGATCTCCTTTTCTAGTTGCCTTTTGCTAGTAGTCTTCACCTTAGCCTTTTTATCAACTATCTCTCTTTCTTGTGATTTTTTACTCACATCCCTATACAGTTTTACCTTTCCTCTTGGTGCCTTCTCATTTTCAATGGGCTTGATCTCTTTTGCATCCAGTTCCCCAGCCGCTCTGGGGAGCTCAGTTCTTTCATCTTTGGTTAGCCTTTTGGATACATGTACTTCCATTTCTTTTCCCGCATTGGCGGTTGAACCTCCTTTTTGCTTGAAAGTTTCGGAAGGGACTGGTTTTGCTTTAAGTTTTCTGAGGGATAACTCTTCCTGGGGAACTGGCTCATGGACTCTTGTGAATTCCTTATACGAAGAGCATCGAGGCTTGATGAGCACAATGGGTGGTAAATCATCAAACGTCTTGTAATGTGGATAACTGAAATGATGGACTTGATGCCTGGTCTCTCTGGCCGAAGAACTCTTTTGAAGTCCATTGAAATGAGTGGTCTCAAGAATTTCCCTCAGGGTCTTATGTCTGTTTGGATAATCCTTCTCAATTAGAGGACTATTCGTTCTTACTTTAGGCACATCTATCTCAGATATAGGCCTCTTCTGATTCACAATCTTTTCACTCTCCAACTTTTTTTGCATAACAGCTGGAAATGATCTTGTGGGTGCTTCTTCTAAACCCATCAGCCTAGCAACCAGACTGGGTCCTCTTTCCTTTCTTGTAATTGTTGGGGAGAAAGAAGAATCAGAAAACCTATCATTCTGAACCAAAGAAGATTGGCTTGAGCTTGTAGAAGGGAATTCTGATGCTGAATCCAATGCTTCAGCAGTTGTGCTTGGAAATACATCTTGCCTAACTAAACTCTCCTTAATCACTTTCTTAAGTTCCTCTCTGCAGCCACTTGAAGAACCATCAGCAGAAGGCCAAGGTCTTTGAAATCCCATTGGATAACTTTGTCCACTGAATTTATTAGAAAAATGTGCTCTTTCAACCATCTTTGCATCAATTCTCCCTCTCTCAGGTTTCTCATTCTGTTTTCTCTTCAAATGCGCCATAAGCGAAGCATCTTGCGCCTTCCGAAGCACAGCTAGAGACTCTTGGAGATCAAGAGCTCCTTTCAACAAATCTCTCGCAATATCTTCAGAACCTCCATCACACCTTAGGCCACTAGACCATGAATCAATCATGTTGTTCAACTTTTGAGCCCCTCGCGATACCTCCATGAGCTGCAAGGATGATGGATCAAAAGATCCTTCTATGGATGCCTTTGAGACCTCCTCCTCTTTGTCTTCTTTGCTTGTCAATGATGACTCTGCGTTTTCGGCCGGCCTCCGGACTTTTGTCTTGTCCTTCATCTTCTGAGAACTGGTCCTGTATTTCCTTATTGTCCCACACTCAACAACTCCTTTTGGATCATCACATGACATGAATGGCCTATACATGACTCAGTCCTGGGGTGGGATATTCTGTCACAGAAATTTCATCAACAAACTGAGGGGCTAACTAAAACTCTATTCTAAACGACCAAAACAAAACACCAATTCTTATTAAAATCTCATAGAATACTTACTTGGTCTTGTCCTCTTGGATCTCACAGTTTGTCTACATTAGACAAAAATAATAGTTATTCACTTATTCCTCCCCCTGAAACATATGCAATTAACTAATCAGTCCCCATCAAAAAAAGAAAAAGAAAAAATTGGACATAGATCAAGATTGGGATAAAAAACAAAAGAACAAAAAATCTAGATCATTAGGCCTTGGATTTTGGAAATTTAACTATTTGCATCTGTTTCCAATTAGATTGTTGAATCATGCACAGGGAGAGGGAGAAAGAGATAGGGAGATCTGTAAGTCATTCTTCACTGAAATCGTAAAGGCCATAACTTGGAAATGATGTTAAAGGAAAAAAAAAACTCAACTTTGATCACACAAAGTCATAATTTTCAATGAATCCACATAGGGAATGCTGAAATATTTTTTGTGACTCCCAGTCAAAATTTTTCATTTCCAGAAAAGAAAAAACAAAACACATTTTGTTTATTTGTTCCTAAGAGTTTGTGAAACCACACAACAAAAATGCAACAGTTGAACCCAAAGGCACACAGGCAAGAAAAGGCCAAAATTCATGGTTTTCACACAACACTTACCCTTGTTTGTTTTTCTCCAACTTCTCATTCTCAGCACCAATCCCAAAACAATGAAAAAAACAACCACCCAGATGAGAAACTCTTTAAGAAAAAAACACAAGGAGCATTTCAATCAAAACATGTTGCTGTTATGGTGAAGTCGTGATGACCCAGGAAGGCTTTGAGAAGGTTCATCCATGGGAATGAGCTGCAAGAGGCTCAGATCCACGTGGTAAGATCAGATCAGTCGGTGGCTTTGTGACGGAAGGGAAGCAAAACTAAACTAGCAACAACACTATGTTACCAAAAACAGTTTAAGTGTTTGTGTTTTAAGGTTAAATTGTGTTGTTGTTGTTGTTTTCTTTAATGAGCATGTTGGTGAGACAATGAGATCGTTCAAAGATTTGTGTGCGTGTCATGAAATCAAATGGTTATGATCGTACACATGGTGCAGTGTACCAAACAAGCAAAGCTGTTTCAAAAGCACTAGAGGGAAAAAGAAAGAGACTAGCAGGGTGGGTATTGCGATTCACGGGTACTTTGCAACAGTCATTCACTTGTACTAGATATATTGTATTAAATATTTTATTGACTTTTTTTAGATAGAGTTAATATCTAATTTACTTTCTGATTTTTTTATTATAAATTATTTTAGTGTCTACCTTTTAAAATAAATTAAATTAATCCTTGATGTTACAAAATGTGAGTTAAGGTAGCCCCATTCTATTTTTATTTAATATTTTAACAATCTAATAATGATGTATAACGTTTATTGATACCTTATCATATCATGTGTTATTTAAAGTAGAATAAAAATTAAAATAACTTATTTTGATATCTAAAATTACATAAAATTATTTATCTTATAACTTAAAATAAATATTTAAATGACTCATTTTATGTAATTTTAGATATTAAAATGAGTTATTTTAAATTGTATTTTACTTCTAATGATATATGGTATATTAAGGTACTACTTAAGGTATCTATCATTGTTTAATTGATAGAATGTTAAATAAATGTGTGTGAAGAAACTAACATGACTCATATTTTATAATATCAGGAACTAATTTAACTCATTTTAAAAATTATAAATAAAAATAACTCATAAATATAAAATAATAAAATAAAATAAATATTAACTCTTTTGTCTACTTTGAATTTTTTTTTTGGTTACATGTATACTTTGAATATATTAACTCTTTTATATACTTTGAATTAAATTTTACATTTTTTAAATTTAATCTATACTATATCTCCCTATGAATCGGTGTTGTACCGGATTCTATAGATATGTGTGCAACAATCAGTAGTCACACGGTGGGAACTGGCTCCACCGTACCCAACCTGTTTTTTATGAAATTCAGAAATTTTGGAACTTTCTTTCTTCTTTCTTTGAGGATCATTATTATATCATTGATTTTGAATAGTTTATTACCATAAAAGACTAAAAATGGTGTTTTTTATGAGTCATTTTTTTTCGTTCTTTCAGAAGTGCATTATTGAATGTGAAATTTCATTTTCAGATAATTGGTATATATCAGTGTGTTTGGATAAACATGAGTAAATTTTAAACAATGTGTTTCATATAAAAAAAAATACAATATTTGTATCTAAAATTAAGATAATACAGTATAAGGCATATTTAAAGAAATTATTAGATACTTATGGCTATAAATGTGCTTTATTTACTCATACAGTGACATTTCAAATTAAATAAATATACTAACTAGTGGTGAGTCTTTTTTTTGTTTTGATTGATGAAAAGTTTAGATGAATTAGGTATCGGACATCCCACCAAAACTATCCAAGCTCATTAAGTGTTTACGGTGGTTCTTACGTGATTATTCACCAATAAATGCCTCACAGTGACGTGACAGAAAGGATTCAAACCTGTACCCTTTGGAGGTGTTAATTTTTTTTAATTAATTTTGGTGCACGATGTTATGTTTAAATAATGAAAACGTAAAATGGCATTGATGATAATTAAATGATTATTTTAAATGAGGAATATAATTAGAGCCTAGTCATCAAGGCAGCTACTGTTTTGACATATGGAGATGGCATTGAGACAATTAATTAAGACTTAATTGGTTGATAGCTTTCATACGTGAAATGATTGGCTTGATAACATGACATCCGAGGCATGCTGTAGCATACGTTATTCAGATAAAATATGTTTTGATATTCTTAGCATGATTTTTAAATGGAACTATTTTTTTTTTTGGTTACATTTTAAATGGAACTACGCCTATGAAGACTTGATTTCTTTATTTTATGTGAATTGGAGGTCCTGTTTGTTATATTGTGCCGTGTGGCCTCACTAAAAAAAGGCTTACGTTACTGCAGACATTTGATATAAGCGACAAAAAAAAAAAGAAATTTAATTAAAACCTATGAGTTAAGGAATTCTATAAATTCTAAATATGGTAGTAAAGCCATTATTGGTTAAATTTAAGGTGAAATGGTATGTTGTTGTTTAAATTTGAATTTTAAATAAAACACAAATCCACCCGCAGAATTTTTTGGAAACAGAGGTGACAGAACAAATATTTTGTTATTTGATAACAGAAAAACCTTTTTCTTTTTTCAAAATTTTAGCAAGAACACAATATGTTTTTATACTCTGCCACTATTGATTCATTTTCACTTAGGTAATAAATACTTGATCTTGGACACAACGTGTTTCTTGTAAACTTTGAATTCACGCACCGAAGTTAAGGTTTTATACATATATATATATATATATATATATATATATATATATATATATATATATATATATATATATATATATACAGAAGTCAACAATTTCCGTTTATGTTATATTTTGGTGTTAGAAGTCTAATATTAATATCCACTACAAAAAAAATACTTGTTTCTAACAATTAAAACATTGAAAGCATAAAAAAATATTATTGAAAAAAGTAATTTTGATATAAAATTATCATTAAAAGTACTTATAATTTTTTATTGATAATTATCATATGTCAATAAAAACTGATAAATATCTTCAATTATCACTTTATATTAAAATTATTTTTCTTAATAATATTTTTATTGACGTTTTAATAATTAAAAATACTCATTTTTCTTGTAATTATCATAGTTAAGAAAATAGGATCAGTTTGACTAATTTTTGAATCAACAATGTCTTATTCGGATCTACATCCTATTCAATTTTCTTAACCTTGATTAATATAAACAGCTTTCTTTTTCCTTAAAAATTTACTTAATGCCTAACCCCATCAAAGAATGTAGAAAATTCTCATAATACAAAAATTTAAACTAGAAAGAAAATGATGGAAACGAGTTTTGTACTATTCAGTGGGTTGGACTGTTTATTGTTTGAACAAGGGCATGGTGGGACGCTTCAATTTCTGCTTTGGTTTCAGCGAGGAGAAAGGAAAAAACCGTCCGTTCATTGTTCACATACCACATATGACATCACTCCCCACTTGAAATAGTATTCATTAAAACTTTTTTAAGTATTGAATTTGTTGAAAGTCACATATATACGCCCCACCTTCCTTTAATGTTGAATAACTTCTGATTGCATAAAGCTCGTATTAATTCAAATCTCTTATAAAACTGATAGTTCAATCATTTTGTAGGGTACGCATTGAATAGTAAATGGTAAGGCAATTAGCTAAGCCAGCCAACCAACCAACCATAAATAAATAGTACACATACCATCACGGGTAATTTGCCGGCCAAATTCCCCTATTAATGTATATGCAAAGTCAAATATTATTAGCATTATATTAATAATTTTAGTTTTTTTGCAAAATATCACAAAAGGAATTGTTTAATTAAAACATTTGTTCTCTGCACTGTTCTGGTTTGTTCTAGTCTACTCTGTATTTTAAAATTTAAATTAAGCTCTTGTTTATTATTTTGTGCATTATACTTAAGAAAATCATAGAAAATAAATAAGATATAGGGATTTATGTCTTTTATTTAAATTTGATTAAAAAAATTTCAAAAACAGGGCTTGTTTGGTTGTCATTTCCATTTTCATTTTCTTTATTTTTTATTTTTAAGATTTTGTGATAAAAACAATGATAATATGATATAAAAATACAAAATATAGAAACTAAAAATAAGAAATAAAAGCAGGAACCAAACATATCCTTGGTTTCTAAATTATTTTTGAGGATGGGGAACTTGCATTTTCATACAGAACTCTTATTACCACAAATTTTTGTTTCCTCTTTTAAAGTCACCATCTACAATTAATTCCAAGTTTCACCCTTTAACTTGTAACTTTATATGTGTATTTTACACCTGTCACTAGGTACTTACGAGTAAAGTTAAAAGATTGTGGCAAGCAGGAAGCAATTCAAATGTCTTTTTATAAATGCAGTCACAGGACTCTTGTTGCATTTTGCCAACACTACAATAATTGGTGCCCATCAATATCATAAATGTAATTGAATCCTCACCAGAACCTTTTCCCTTGTTTGGTTGTTAATTTGAATTGTAGTCAGCATTTGATATATAAAAAAGGGCACAAGTCAGAGTTCATTTTCAAACCACTTGAACACGATAGCATCCAACATCCGTGACATTGTGTAAAGAAATTTAGTTAGTTGCAACAAAATAAACAAATATTGTTTTATAAAAGCAGGAATTGCAATTATAGGGGGGGAAATTTTAGTTTGCTTGCAACTGGTGGATATGTATACGAAGTAGGAAAATAAAATTTGACATTTAGGTTTGGCCCATTTCTCAAGTATGGAGTTGAATCCTAAAATGAGCGTAGCCTTGGCTGATAATACTTGGTTCTTTTTTCTGCTTTGTATTGTTAACTCTTCTTTATCAACTCACTATCACCTAATCCAAATTATTTTGATGTGTCTTCGTGTTTTGTGAATTTCTAGTGGTTTAGAAAATGGAGGGAAATGCATGAAAGAGGAAAGGTTCTTTGATTATAAATGATTCATGATTGTGGTGAATTAAATGTTCGCATCACGGTAATTTGAATTTTGGCAAATGCGCAAATGAGTGAAAACCTGCAATCAACAAAGAAATATTGGGTAGTGGGTGGCCTATGATTGGATCACACAGCTATAGCCTATAAGCCCCTCCCCCGGGTTATGTTATTCACTTATTTGTTCCTAATATTTATAGAATATCGTGTATGTAAACACATATTTCATTTATTTATTTATATATATATATATACCTCTTATTTAATAATAAATAATATGTGAACCAATATATATATATATATAGAACATCAATTGTAGATGGTGCTACGATGATCATTGGTTTGTTACACTAACATGGAAGATATTCTGTTAGGCTATGTTCTGCTTGGTTTCCACATATTCTCCAGCCTTAATGGCAATGTAGAAGGAGTGTAGGGGCTTTCCTTTTCTCCCATGTATCCTCCTGTTTGTGGCTTTGTTTTTTCTGATCATACTGTGTTTTTGATACTTTTTGGATTCTCAAATTGTAATATTTGCTTACATCCACTTGGATTGTTTGAGCTCTGCTTATTGGAAAAAAAAAATCATTTTTCTTTGCATAATTCTTAATTAACTCTAGAATATATTATTGTTTAATTTAAATTTTTTTAACCATAAAATCTGACTTCTGGTACGCTTTTTTACTTTTTAACCAAAGTGCTTCAAAAAGATAAATTCTTGCATTTGCAGTAAAAATAATCTAAATCAAATAATAGCTTATCCGATTTTGTTTTTGTGAGAATTCAAATCACAATTTGAACAAAAGTTTTGGCTCTAATAACTTTTGTCTAGACCATCTTGAAGATACAAAAGTAAAATTAAACCAAGCCAATTATTGTTTGTTGTCCAAGGTTCACACCACTTACGAAACGATCTCTATCAAGGGTCATTATCTACAAAATTCGAATTTTAAATTAACAAGAATGATAGGGTGGCATTTGGCATGCAGTCCTGATCGACTCTTGTGTCTTGGCAAGTGGAGCTTGTGCAGAGATGCCACAATGCATGGCGTATATATCTGCACCAATTTGCTTACTCTCTCACACTAATATATATGGGACAAGCCGGCAAGTCTAGTGACAAGCAATTGTGGAACAGTAGCAGTCACCCTAAGCTTGTGTTTGGTTACTGTTCTGAGATAAGAAAGATGGGATAGTAGGGATAGAAAAATATTTAGTATTGGAGATAGGGTATATTATTCTCAAGGCAAAAATTCTCTATATCTTTGTCATTCTAGAAAATAGGAACATGATACGAAAGTAGAATTTTAATTTTTTTTTCAATAATATTTCTTAAATAGTAATATTTTTTATATCTTTATTTTTACTATTTTTGCTGTCTCTGTCTCCACTATCCACAAACAATTATGATACCGTTTAGCAGGGGGACAAGGATATAAATACAGGGACAATAGAGACAGTAGAGATAGAAATATAAATAATAAATATATAAGAGTATTATTTTTAAAAAATATTAAATTTCTGTTTCCATATCCTATTCTTATATTTTAGAGATATAAAAATTTTATACTTTTTCTGTCCCATATTCCTATCTCTATTATCAAACAGGTTTATGTCTCAAGTATTATCATATTTCTGTCTCAAAGATAATAAACAAACTCTACCTAATAGATAAAATGAGAGGGTCTATAATTCATTAAAAAGGAAAAGCACAAGTTCTAGCCAAGAAGAATATTTCACAACATTATTAAACTCATAACTGGCTTTGAAAATGTTGAGCACGAATCCCCTGACACATGGTCCCATTAACCAACAAAAAAAAAAAAGGATAGCTGCTGCTGGTGTTGCTTGTATTTTTGTGGCCAGTGATCATATGTGTTGGACTGTAGAATGAGACATGCATCTTGTTATCTTGTCCTCTCAATATGCTCCCGATTAGATATATATTATTGTAGTTTTTTTCATTGTCCTTATGTGTGTATATGGATATATATTGTAGTTTTTTTCATTGTCCTTATGTATGTATATGGATATATATGTCAATAATATATGAAACTGGTTTGCCTAATTGAAGTGAGATTTGGCAGCTTCTCCGCGAGTTGATTTCTAAAGCGGCAAATTATACACCATATAACAGAAAATTATTTAAATTAAGGGTAATAAGATAATGATAGTTAGCTAGAAACTTAGGAATTTCACTGCTGACAAAACCCAACCAGGTGGTAGTGGACATGAAGTAGCGCTAGTGATTGCTTCATACTCTTTTGGCCATATTGCCAATAGTGAAAAGGTTGACCAATATTAATGCTGTAGAAAACTTGGCACAACTGTAAAGTTATTTGTATAACCTATGCCATATTTTTGGTCAATGTCTTTCTCATTATATATGTGTAGACGCGGATCTATGTGATCAAGGTTTAAATTTTATTAGAGTGAGGATGTGTTTGGTTAAATTAAAGGTGAAAATGGAAAAAAAATTATATAAGTGAACTTTATATATGTAAGTTAACGGATTCTAAGATTATGTTTGGTTGAAGGGTAAAATAAAAATAAAATTTTCATGATTGAATTTTAGGTGTGATTTTATACATATAACTAAATTATAAAAAATTTAATATCCCATTTTCACCCTTTAACAAAACGTTAACATACCCTATGAAAAAACTTTTTGTATTATACCATTCAACATTGTTTAATTACCAAGTTTTGTTTATCATCACTTACTCTTACTTTACTAACATTTTTAATGTTACAGAGCCCGTTTGACTATATTTCTTAAAATGAAAAAAAGTTATCACATGGAAAACTTTTGTTTTACTCTCTTTACCATTTTACGGATTTTTTTTTTGTTTCATATAGTATGTCATTTTAAGTTATAATTCCAATATAGAATTGATATTTTTATACTAATAATTTTATCCCTATTTTCAACAAATAGTGCAATCATTTCGTTGTCTCTCATCTTCCTCCATTGACCTATGATTATCTTTCTTTTTTAATTAGTCAAAGGGTAATTTAGTTTTTTACAATTACTTTTCTCAAAATTAAATATATAGGTTAACAATAATTAATTTTGAAACTGAAGGAGTAGTTATTTGATTGTGCTTTTAAAATAACATAATAAAAAAGTAACCATATTTTAGCATTTTTAAGATAAGTATAGTTGTAGAAGTAATAGAAGAGAAAGAAGTATATAAACCAAATAAAAAAGGAAAGAAATATATAAATTAAATTCAAAACCAATAATTTTTATTGTTCTAAAAGCACTTCAAATACTCTCCTCCAATAGATGCGCTTACTCTAAAAATAAGAAAAAAAAGTGTCACCCCCTCTTTTTTTCGGTTGTCAGTATGTTAATTACTCCCTCTATTTTATGTATCTTTATTTCTAGGGTGTGTTCTAAGCAAAAATGAGAGAAAATTTTCGATAGTTAAATTTTATATATATATTGAAATAGTTAAATAAAGATGCTAAACTCTCAAAGAGAGAGTAGCAAAAATGTATATTAAGTGACTCAAACACGTAAGAAAATGAGGGATAAATATGGATCAAGACGACACAAAGAGGCATATAACAACTAACATCAGCATAAAGGAAACTAGAAGAAAGACATGGAATCACTTGGTGACACCCCAATAAGCCCTAACCAAGCTAATTGATGTCCATATAAAATTGTACATAAATCTCATCTATAATTTTTTTTCTAGTTTTATCCGTTAACCAAACTCACTCTTAGAGTTAACCTACATATCAAAGAAATTTATTAAATGACTTTGATAATAGTGAAATATATTTACCAAATTAAACAAATTAAGTTTTTAATCCAAAATTTACTACTTTTTCTTTCTTAAGTGCACTCATTAACTTGAAAAATTCTATATTTAAAACCTTTATATTTTTCACTAACTGCATTAATAACTCTATAAATTTTGAAGAAAGAAGTCAATAATAACATCTTTATATTTAAAATGAAAAAATAATTCAAAATATTTAAAAATTCCTAAATAAGTAGATATCATTAAAGAAGAGGAATATTTTATATCCTTCAACATTTATTTTAATTAATAAAAAAAATAGTTTGTGGCATTCAATTCAATATTTACCATCTCGGTTTTATGGGAGATGATCAAGCAAGAGTAACGATTTTATATGAGAGTAGGGGGAGCAAATTTGGGTCATTAGATTTTGCATTAATAGTTAGAATTAAAACATAAAGTCGTATAACTTTTTTAAGTGATCATATGACTTTTTAATAATTTTTAATCATAATCATCCATATGTGATTATAAGGCCCAAATTAAATCATTTTAATCTCATGTAAAACCACTCCTCTCACTAGATATATCTCCGGTTTTATAATATAATTTAAAATTTAAGTGAAATAATAGACAAGAATAACTCACGTGATTACATAATAAATACTTAATGGTGCAAAACAAATTAAACAAGTTTTCTTTTTTCTCAATCGAATTTCTCCTTTAGACAATATCTCAGCTGATGAATCAGTGCAGAAGGCTCCTCTAGATTATATATATTGGAGTGAGACTCAATATATTCAATTCAATATTAAAGATTATTGGTTGGTTTTTGTTGTTAGTATTATAGTAATTATTATTCAAGGGTGACTTCCCCAGTCCCCAGTTCTCCCCTCCCCCCTAATCCGGGGTTAGAAGACGATGAGTGTGGACAAGCACAGCAGGTTATGTTTGACTTCTTATTTGAAGGTTCCATGTGAGAAATGAGAATCAAATTCTTGTCCTTGCATGCCAATTGTCAAATGAAAACCCCTATAAACACGGATAATGTTTGTTTCACACTATTTCCATTGTAAGCTCACGAATTGATGACTTCTATTATTATAAATTTGACTCTTACAGGTTAGAGACAAAGCTTAAATTCTCCTAATGAAAGTTTTTCTTACATTTCAAGAACTCAAATATGAGATACCTGAATCCTGATTAAGGGAATGAAGCACTTAATCTAATACTTTTGTCGAAAAGAATAATATTACTTATACGTAATATTCATGGAATATTATGGCAATGTACTTTCATTCACTAATTATATAGGACCCGAATAATATTTTTCATTAGAAAAATAATAAATGTAGGACCTTGAAAGATCAACACTTAAAACTGGTAAATGCTAAAGAAAAATTAATAAATAATTTATTTCAAAATTAGTTGGGCAGTCTCTTCAATTCGAAGGTAAGAAATTCAGGACGAGTTATAGGGCAAATTTTTAGTATAAAGTTTCTCCTTGTTTTCTCACTCTTGTTAAGCAAACACATCTTTAAAAATATAGTTTTTATACTAGATCGTTTGTTATTTATTTGGAAAAACTTTTGTTTTCTAAATACCCTACATAGATGGACGCATATATAGTAAAATATTTCTTGATGGGAACAAGTTTGTGAGAAAAAAAAAATGATCATGCTCAAAAGACAACCAATTTGCGTATGTTTAACTATAACTACACTATGCAAAAATAACAAAATTTATAAACTATTTGGTTTTCATTTAAACATTTTTGGGTCAAACAGAGTTTTTTGGTTGAAATTTGTCATTTTCTTCCTATGATTACCGATAGAAGAAAGGGACTCATATACATATCAAATCAAAAAGAGAAATCTTTCACCCCAACCGGTGGTGGTAGATGACCATAGCGTTAAAGCCCAACATCAAAAGCCTTAAAGCCTTTTGGACTAGCACCAAATCCAAAACCCGAAGAAGTACAAACATTATATTGTGGCCCTTTTCTTATCGAATAATGATAATATAGACTTAGGATTACAATAAATTTTACATAATATATCAATCATTCAAAATATTAAAAATGACTATATAAATATGGTAAAAGCACTGGTTGACATCGTGCTATATATATGATTCACCTTAAATTCAAGTCTATATTCTCATTTTCCTTTATTATAATAAGCCTACATGCACCACTAACATTTATTAAAAAACCATGTCCTAAAATCTTAGAACTGCTACTGGTGAGTAGTGAATAACGCATAATCAATCCCTCTAATTAATTATTTGCTTAGAGAATCAGGGAGCTACAGATCAAACCGCTTCTCACCTGGCATGGCATGCTTTATTCTAATTATAGTCCAGCTCAATTTGTGGCTCTCCGGCAATTAATCCAAATTCAATTTCAAAATTAACAAGAGAGACCATAGCTATTAATAGACAATTTCATTCACTCATTCATTCTTCTTATTTTTCTTCAATGTGCACATTTTTGTTATTTTGGGTAGCTGGTATCATTGATAAGAACAAATGTATCTAGACTTAAGCAAAGGGATGGTAGAGAAATAGAGTTAGAAAAACTGCTTCTATAGTTAGGTGTGTATGGTTTTTATGGTCATATTTGTGGTAAGCAAGAGCATGTATTAGCCTTTTATCTATTCATTCATGAAACAAACTCAACAGAATTACTGCCCTTCCCTTTATCTTTCTACCATATTTTGCTTCTTCCAAACATTTACACCACACAATTCAATGAAACAGCATTAAACTACTCTTTTTCCTCTTGGGCAATTTTGCTTTTGCTTACAATCTTTATCATCTAATTTTGATTGAAGGGGTTCTGTTTTTCTTTCCATTCATTCTGTTCTTTCTCTCATTTGATCAAATAGTACTTTTTTTTTCTTGGTGCAATCAAGAAGAAGGAACACAACGAAACATTTGCTTCTTCAAGGCTAGTTTCTACATCAGCAGTTACCTTTGTTTTCTGTGTGAAACAAAGGTGGAACTCAAAGAAGGTGTAATCTAATCAACAATGGTTCGGGCTTTCACTCACCAAGCCAGCATGCAGAAGTCCAAGTCTTTTCATTTCAGGAAGATGTTTGAGATCCCAGGGAGACATATTCATGGCTTGTTTGATAGGGATCATGATGAAGAGGATGAAAATGATAAGATGTACTCAAAAAGCTTTGACTCGAGACCATTTGAACAGCCATTGGAAGTTCAGCAAATAGGATTTTCTCTCAACAGTGATCTTAATCCAGCACCAAGCTCTGGTGTTGAAGCACCTAGGATGCCTCCTAAGCCACCATCAGGTATATTTATTTACCCTTTAAATTTTATGTCAAGATTGTGTCTGGTTTTATTTTACATTGCTGTTGAATCAATCTGATCACCCCAAAAGTGATGAAATGAGATATGAGCTATTGCATAATTTAAAAATTCCTTCATTTTTGCTTGTTTGACACAAGTTGTTGACATTTATTTTTGTGCTTTTATTCAGAAAACGACTTGATGAAGGACAGGTTTGCAAAGTTACTATTAGGAGAAGACATGTCAGGTGCAGGAAATGGTGTTTCTTCAGCAATGGCTTTGTCAAATGCTGTAACAAACCTTGCTGGTATATACATTTTCTTCCCAACATATGTGTGCCAATTGACTATTACCAAATTCTTGTTTCTTCTTTTCCGGAAGATGAAGAATTGTTTTAATCATGTGTTATGTGGGATTTGATATGAAACAAGAATTGATCATTTTAGTCTTTTAATTCAAATTTCTGCACATAAGATTATGATTTATAAGTAAATAAAATATATTATCTAATGAAATTTCCATTCTATAATCTGCCTGTTTTTAATACAATGCAGCATCTGTTTTTGGAGAAATATCAAAGCTGGAGCCAATGACTTCAGACAGGAAGGCCAGGTGGAGAAAAGAGATTGAGTGGCTTCTATCTGTGACAGAACACATTGTTGAATTAGTTCCATCACAACAAGTTGCTAAGGATGGAACAACTATGGAGGTGAGCACCCTCATTCTGCCTCACCCTTCCTCCTCCCCCTTCTCTTACCCTCCACATTTATCGCTAATTTATGATATAAATGAGAGGTCCAAAAATTTTGTTTTCGATATGCTCATACAAAATAATAATTTCTGACTTTATGTAGATCATGACAACTCGACAACGAACCGATCTGCTCATGAACATCCCTGCCTTGCGCAAGCTTGATGCAATGCTTATCGTAAGTAGCTAGACTCTTTCTGCATCACTATTCAAATGGCTTTGTTTCAATCACAATGGACTGACTGGTTAGCAATGGAACAGGACACATTGGATAATTTTAAAGATCAAAATGAGTTCTGGTATGTCTCGAAAAACGATGAAGAGTTGGAGGGTAACACTAACACTAAAAGGAAGAGTGACAAGTGGTGGCTACCAGCAGTTAAGGTTCCACCAACAGGGTTGTCAGAAGCAGCTGGAAAATGGATACAGTTCCAGAAGGACTCAGTTAACCAAGTACTTAAAGCAGCCATGGCAATAAACGCACAGGTACTATCAGAGATGGCGATCCCTGATAGCTACATTGAATCTCTCCCTAAGGTAATATAGTTAGACTGAAAAAAAATAATCTAAATGGCTTATTTATTTCATTTCAACTCAAAAGTGTTGGATTAATCTTCTTCTCCATATTTTTGGCAGAATGGTAGAGAAAGCCTTGGTGAATCAATCTATAGAAGCATTACTGTGGAATACTTTGATCCTGGGCAATTTTTCACAATGATGGACTTGACCACAGAGCATAAGGTGCTTGACCTCAAGAATAGGATAGAAGCTTCCATAGTGATATGGAAAAGGAAGATGACCCACAAGGATGGAAAGCCTTCATGGGGTTCAGCAGTGAGCATGGAGAAGAGGGAACTCTTTGAAGAGAGAGCAGAGACAATACTGCTACTACTCAAGCAGCATTTCCCAGGAATTCCACAATCTTCACTTGACATCAGCAAAATCCAATATAACAAGGTAAAAACAACACTCCAACTAATTTTTATGTTACAAATCTTCAAACTATATGAGGGGTGAGCCTTGATAAAACAATAAAATTGTTGCCTTGTGACCTTAAGGACAGGTTCAAGTCCTAGAAAAGCCTCTCCAATTGTAGAGAATGCTATGCACATCTATCTTCTCTAGATCCCATTATGTGGGAGTCTCATGCACTAGTTTGCCTTTTTATGTCTTCAAACTATATGGTCACTAATGATCTTTGATTTCTTCCAAAATGTGCACAGGATGTGGGACAAGCCATTCTAGAGAGCTACTCAAGAGTAATAGAAAGCCTAGCTTACACAGTTATGTCAAGGATTGAGGATGTCTTGTATGCCGATTCGATGACAAAGAACCCATCTTTGGCAGTGAGCAGCAGGAAGTATTCACTGGATTCTATGCCAGTGGGAGAGGAGAGGTCCCCAAATGCTGGGGAAGAAGAGGCAAGCAACTTGCAATCTGCAGAGACACCAGGGTCAATGACTCTATCAGATTTCATGGGTTGGGGTTCAACTAAGGGAGGGAGTGATATGAAGAAGAATAACTCTACAGGAGACTTAGAAGACTACTTAAAAGAAAATGATGAAAAGGCTTTGAATAGATCTCCTCAGTTTGCAACCCCAAAGAGAGCTTACTATTTGGAGAAGCTTGAAAATTTGAACACCATAAAAAGCCCGATAGCTCGACATTGATATCAACAACGAAGAAGGTAGGGGGGAGGAGTAAAAGAATGAAACACAGATGTGAAAACAGTCACAATGAAGAAGTGAAAATTGACTGTAGGATCCTACTTCATTAGAAACTGAGTACTCTTCTTCCTTCCTTCCATGGAAACTTGGAAAGGGAAGTTAGTATTTGTACATCAGTATTGGGCCATGTGCTTCTTAACATAACCAGCTTGTACACTATGTCAGTCAGGCTCTTAGGTTGCGTATTTTCTGGATTTCATGTAAATTCTTTATTCCTTTACTTCTTCAAAATAGTAGAAAATTGATAGTTCTTCTGATGTAAGATCATTGATGAAATCCTCATTCCTTTAGTTTTAGTCTTTCACACTCCCATGTCATGGAAAATAGAATACCCAACCCACTTGATTGAAACTCTTGGAAAAAAAAAAAAAGCAACGCATGATATTGTAGCTTTCCTGGGAATAACGTATAGGATTTTTTATTTTTTATGCTTGTATTAAGCATGGAGTGTCTTATTCGTAAGTTAACATTCTTAAGAATAAGAAAATCCTCGAAACAAATGCACCCTTATATAATGATCACCTTCCCTACCAAAATTACAATAATAGCTACTTTCAAAGTACCTAAATAATACAAAGTACTTCATAACGTTTGGTTCTTGACTCACACAAATGACATTGAACTGCTAAGTATGAACAAAATGAGGAAATATTTCTAGAAACAGATAAACCACCATGAATGCTTAAGACCATGAGATGAAGCTATATGCTCTCCAGTTTTCATGGGGTGCGTTTAGTACGCCGAATGAGCCATAAGATGTCACTGCCATGGAAGGATCTTCTATGGCGTCCAACCTTCTGTGTACCCTTCAAACACATTAAACCATTCACAATGAGAAATCCATTACAAAAGAGAGAACCTAGTTTAGTATGCAGCATGTATCAAGAATGCAAAAACAGGTAGAGTGTAGAAGACAAACTCACTTGGAAATGAAATATGGGATTTGAAACTTTGGTTAAGACAGAGAAGCCATCCCGGACAGGTACTACTGTAGTTTTAGCATGAAAAGAAAATTGCATTAGACATTCAACCCAAAAGAAAGTTATGCATAAATTTTCTATTTTGGCAATTAGAAGTGCATAGTGTGCTACCCTTGGCCAAATTGTTATGCCCGTTAAACGTAGCAGTGTTTGACTTCAAATTCTTTGCCGAAAGTGGCTTCTGTGTGTACATAAAAAGTGGCAAATCCTCCTGTGTCTCCAGTACATGTTTATATTCTTTTTGTGAAGGAACTTCACATTTAGAATCTCTGCATTGAATGAAAAAAAGATATAATAAATGCCAAACTATTATCTGTAATCTGTTTCATTTTCATAATGAGCATGCAACATTAAGCATGGTCTTTCTTGGTTCTGAAAATCAGAAAGTATACGGTGAAACATCCCTCATCAGTAGATTCATGGAGGTTGTTGAGGAATGAAGAGGTACCTTGATTTTTCACTGCTTGATCTCTCAAGGATGGGTGCTGATCATGGAAAGCAATTATAAAAAGAAAATTAAAAAAGAAACAATGAATTAGGTAATGGAAAAATAGTGACAGTGTAATGGAATTGATTTGCAAAATTGTTGTTCCTTTCAGAAGAACCAATAAGTGACTTGAAGTACTTACGTGATGATAAATATCTTGAATGGAATCTTGGCAATTTCTCCCTCCATCGCATTTTTGTGAGGGCAACCTTATCAGCATATTGTTCACATGAGAATAGTCTCTGTCAAAAAAACACCATCTTTAGTAATGTTATGAATTTGGAAGAGTCTTTTTTTTTTAACCTCTTTTTCACTTAAGCGTTAAGTTTATGATGGTAATGATATTCGTACATGCATTTTACATAATTTTGTGGTAGCCAGTGATTTATTGTGTTTTGGTTAAAAAGCTCGAAATAGCCTCTGAACTTGCGGGGTAAAGCCGCGTACATTTACTTTCTCCAAACCCCAGTAAGTGAGGGACTTCGGCACTGAACTTCCCTTTTTTACTGTTAATAAGTTATGCTACAAGCAAGTTACTACTTACCTGATAAATAAACATAAATTAAACAGCAAAATGCTTATTAGCTAACATAAATAGTAGTAAAAGTAAGATAACAATTTGGTGTGAGAATAATACTATACTTTATTTGTAGGCAGATTAACAAGTTTCAGAAAACATTCTGTTATGCATATTTTGGTTAAGTACAAAGTAACAAAACTAACTTGTTTGAGGCATTGGATTCGTGACTCAGCACCAGAAAATGCATTTGTTTGAGAAATAAGGCCTTCAAGATTGGTAGAGACACTTCCAAGATGATCAACTACAGTGACCACGGCTCTGCATATATATTCTTTCGTGTTCTCCATCACACTGCAGCATGTACAAGTTCTAATCTGTCAGAGCCAACTTGTCCAGCAACAATTCATTAAAAATTAGAAATCTCATGTACCAAGAAAGAAAGAAAGTTTGTTTTTAAAAAGGGTTAATTGGATTATCTAAATGTTGAACTGTTTTGTAGCATGTGATGGATTTCTAAGCAAATATTGTGGGATTCAAAAATCACAACCTCAATAATCTATGGTTAATATTTGTGTTTCGCAAAAAGCCCAAAGAGAATAATTCATCAGCAAACCTTCGCTAACTTTGAGGAGAGCTAATTTAAACTCATTGATTTTTGCATCCAAAAAATAGAAATAAAAAAGACTCATTGAAATTTGGGTTATGCCAACACTAAACATTACAGAATCAGTGAGTGAGTGGTCCCCTAATTATACAAATGCAACACTTTTTAACCTTTTTTGCCCCCTTTTTTTGTTCAAAAAATGCAAAAAATTTAGAGTTTAATACTATCTTTACATCATCATCCAATTATGCATTGCAAAATCAACAAAAGCGGTTAAGTTTTACATTCATTACTTGAAAAGTCATGTAAATAGGAGAATTTGATTAGCAAACAGTATAAAAAAGTTTTATACTACCAATACATCAAAATTAAACTCTAAGCCTGACTGCTTGTCTATGGACAACGGAATCAACTTAGACCCAAAACAAGAATGGAAAATAAATTTTTAAGCCCAAGTTTGTGCTGATACTGATATGGGCTGAGCACTGTGCAGCTTCATGGGTGTCACCCACCAAAGACTGATGCAAACGGAGCAATTTGATTGGATGATAGCATGAGTTTTATGTTTTTAGTACATCAAAATTAAAGTAGAAAAAAAAAAGGAAATCAAAGAATGAAAAAAGAGGTTCGCTAATTAAGGACTAAAAATTGCCATAAAGAGATGGACCACAAGAAGGTGAATTAATCCGCCCGGACCTGATGGCAAACTGGCAAAGAAGGAAAGCAGAAAGGTTGAAGCCAAAAGACAGAGAACAACTTTCACATTGGCATAAAACTGTAGTGAGTATAGAGGACTCACTCTCTCTTTGCTGTGCCTTTCAAGAAACTTGTTTCACAGTAATCTGCAGCATGATGAAGCTGAGACCTTAGTTCTCTTAACTCCTGCAACCATCTTTAGCATAAGATGAAACTATTCTGAACAGAAAAAAAAAACGAGAGATAATGTAAAAAATACAAAGAGTAAAGCACAACATGGATATGAATTACCTGAAGAGACTTGTAAAACTGCATGCTCTCTTCTACCTCAGGCTCAGCTTCTGGTTTCTCAAGAGAAGATGGCTTGAAACTCATCACCTCCATATGGTCTTATTACTAGTTCTCAGTGTGAAGAAACAAAGGTTGTGGTAATGACAATAATGTTTTGTAAAGGCAAAGCTCCTTATCTACTATCTTTTCTCTGAATGAGACTTGTGGATGTATGCATTGGTTTTTGTCATAACTCAAAAGAGAGTGACCAAAGAGGGGTTATGTGATGTCACTTGTGGAGGCTTGTGTGTGTTGAAACAAACAAAAACTCGAATAAAAAGACGAGTCTGCACCACACACCAAGCACCAAAAATATGGTGGAAGATGACAAATAACAGTTTCAGCCCCGTGATATTCTTGTTCTTCCCTTTGTGCAACTTTTTATTTAAAAAGGCACACTAATGACTGACACTATGATGCAATGACAGGCTCTAGTGTACTAACATTGCACCCCTTTCAAAATTTGGCAGAAGCACAGTTGTGTAGCATAGAATTGGTGAGTGAGATTTATCATCTGAAATTCTTCTGATAAAGACAAGATTGAGTTGCTAACAAACTATTACAGTATTACTCTAATTTGTTTTTGTCTCACCTCAAAGGTCATAAGATAAAAACAAAATCAACAGCTACCTCATTCACTGCATTTTGAAAGCCAAATGAATTGTTGGAGTTGAAGATGTTGTTGGTTTGGTTTTGTGCTAAACAGCACATGCAAAGGCTAATGTGGCTCACACGTGTGAATACAAAGCTCAATTCTAAGGGATGCCTCACAATGAAGAAATGAGAATGTGCTTAAGTGCAATAGAGAGATGGTGCCAGCAAAAATAATATTTAATTCGAAATAAGATTAATATATGGCAGAAGAATTGGCGTGGAGATATGGAACAAGGAAAGAAAGGAAAGAAAATAAAATAAAATAAAATCATACTTGCTTCTCACAACATTGACCTGCACAGAAAATTAGCAAGGCATGTGAAGTGATGGGGGATGCTATTCTTAAATCCCACACAAAGGCTAGAAAGGAATTTTAATTTATATTTATATCTTTAGTAACGTGTGCTTTATGCAGAAGTTATATGTTGGACTATTGATTTAATTATGAAAATGCCAATTAAAAGATAGATTTCGAATAAATTTGAATAGAACTATGCCAAATAAGTACAACAATAAATATTTCCCCTTTTTCGGTATATCCCCAAGTACTCTATGGACCACAGTGCAATACAATTATGCCACATCCATTAGCAGTGTCTCTGAAATTCTAGAACTGATCCTTTAATAAAAGCACGGGACTTCACTCCTTGAGGAGATTTGTAAAATGAAAAAAATAATAATAAATTAATTACTTTTCAGTTAATAACTTCTATTTATGTAGCTCCCACCAAATAATTTAAGAACAACTAATCTGTCACTTTCCCATCGTACAAATCTTCCTGTTCATTTACTGTTTGATTGGAGTAAAGATTAATTTATTTTAGGTCTCTTACACTAATGAACTTCTTTTCTCTTTTCCCAAATTCTAAAGGCCGTTAAGTCATTTAATACTGGTAAAAAGATTTAGAAACATTTCTATTGATGAAAACTGCTTGTAATTGCGAGAAACTGAAATGCCAACCACCCACCCATCTCGTCCGATGTACCAGCAGCAATTAAAAACTCATAAATGGCTAACTTAATTTCAGATTACAACCTTAGATTAACTACGAAGAGTTGATAGCTAATTAAACTATTTAAGCACCTAATCAAAGATTCGATTTTTGATGATATGATTCGATTTTTGATGATATATATAGTAAGTCTTGTGACCAAATACAAAATTTACGTTTATGAATTCTATGCCTCGAATAAATTAATTACTATTTTCAACGATAGATATCATATATTCACCAAAAAGATGAGAACGGCACACTGACATTATGATATATATGTAACTTTGGGGCTTCACACCGGACCTCAGTTAATTTCCCTTGTACAGTTCAATATGAGTATTTAACATGTCAAAGTGAACTTTATATTTGCCAAACAAATAAACAATGGTATAACCATTCTTCTTTATTGACTCTAGCAGATAGTATCTGGTTACCATATGAGAACATCTGTGTTGAGAAAGCATCTAGGATTTTCTAACACTCTTGAGGTGTTTCCCTTATTCCTTCGTGGTTGCCAAGATCCACATGTTGAACCTCCTTTTTAGAAGCAGTTTTAGGAGCTCTTCTTGTAAATTCCCAACTTAAAGAGCCTTGACGTAAAATTGAAAAGCAGGTTGGGGAAACATCAGCACAATATCAAGTCAATTCATCAAATTGACATGTAAAGAGAAAATTTTCCATTAGGAGTAACTTCTCAAAATCGCATTTATAGTTTTTTATGAGATGCAGTAAAGTGATTATTCTTGAGTACAAAAATGCAAAAATAGGCTTCAAGCTGAACACATTTGCTCATGTTTGTGTCCATTAACAATTATACATGAATGAACACAAAGATTATACACAAAATACACATTTTAGAACCTGTTTGGTTTAGATTTTAGTAAAATCATTTTTGAAAAAATTGATGTTGAAGGAACTAGTTTTAAAAAAATTCATTTATATTTGGGAATAAAGTTAAAAAAGTAAATCTGATAAAGTTGCTTTTATTTAAAAATGATAGTTTTGAACATATAATTTCTAAAAGGGACATTTTTTTCAAACAAAAAAGTAATTGTTTAGTAGAGAATCAAAATATAAGCCTCGTATAATGAGGATATAAATATGGATTAAATAGTCACGGTAACTTTTTCTTTAAAGTTCAAAAACAAAAAGCTAATATGAGATGCTTCAGAAGGAATTGATTCTTTTCAAGGCACAGTACTTTTAGTTACAGCACAATTGCTAACCAAATAGTACTTTCGTCCAACTCAATTATATTTAATGCAACAGAAAAATTTTTGTTAACCAAACAAGCTATAATCCCTCAAAAATATATCAAGAGATAAATTAATCCTTAAATATTTGAAAATCTTAAATTAGTGCCTCACAATTCAAAAATTGGGATAAATTAGCCCCTCCCCACAGATTTGTACAATATGGAAGGACCAATTTATCAATTTTTTTGAATTGTGATTAATTAATTTGCAATTTTCAAAATCCTGAGGGCCAAAATGGCCCTTTAGTCAATATTATATTCAATAGAATATTTTTAAACTAGAAATGCAAATGTTTATAAGGCCACATGACCCAACGAATGAAATCGAAGTTACTCCAGCGACAGTCTTATGGATATGACCAGAAGAATTGAAACACTTCAGTTACATATCCAAGCTAATTATAAGTTTCCTGATATCGTATATCAGATCCAATTGAATTATAGGCACAACATGCAACATTTTCCATGTTGCTTAACACATTTTTTTTACCAAAACAATGCTCAATCATACAAGAAACCGAGCACAAAAATTGCAACTATGCACAGAACTCTCACTACTGAGTAATATAAGCTATGCACACATAAGTGATTATTATGGGGTTGAATTTGTAGTTTCAATGGAAACATATAATGCAACAACGGTAACAGAAAGCTTCAGCAAGCTATAATTTTATATTTGAAAGAATCTAAGCCAGAATTCAACTAACTAAAAATAGACATTTACAAAAATAAGCTGAAAATATTCCAAGGCTATATAATATGTAGACCTAGTAATGCAAATGAAAAAAGATAGAGGCAAATAGCATGAAACTTAATTATTAAATCCTAAAACAACCATCTATTTGTACCCAATCCACCAGTTTCAGCCAAACAATAACAGTGTCTTCCTCAGAGGAACATGAAAATATCATATCTGGTTTGACAGTGATTAGATAAAAACCATAAATGATAAAACTATGGTATCAAGGAAATGTTTTTTATTTGATCCTCCGGCACAGTGCATTGTAATGCACTATTGATTAGCGAAAAAAAAAAATTATTCAGAGCTTCTAATGACCACAAAATTCATTTTAGTATGAAGATAAATTACACTAGCCCAAGATCACAAGTTCCTCAAAGATATCAGATGAAGTCTCAAGATTGCCACAAAAGGAAACATCAACATAAGCCCTAGTCTATTATCAACCGTAACATGTCCCCCAACGTCCTGTAGATAGCTAGTGTCATAAAGGCATGGAAATACCTGTAGAATTGACAAACATAAAGAGTATAGTAAGTTAATTTTATTCGACTATCAGAATTGGTACTCCAAATTAGACGGAAGAAAGCCTTGCTCTGGGCCAAATTTTCAGCAAGAAGCTTATCAGCCAACAGGCCAAATTTTCTGCCCAATTTTCAGCTCATTTTTCTAACTTCCCATTTTTGAGGAAAAACTCATACCAAGCACAATTATTAGCAATCCAAGTCATGTCAATAAAGTTCATAATGTTGGGAAAAATTGTACCTTTAAGGTTAGGATGCGTCTAGTTTTAGAAAATAGTTTTCAATTTTCATTTACTGTTTTTGGGATTTTGTGATAGAAACTGTGAAAACTATAAAATTCAATTTTCAATTTTCATTTTCACTTTTTAATATTTCTTTCACAAAATCCTAAAAATAGAAAATTGAAAATAAAAACTGAATACTATTTTCTAAAACCAACCGCAAGTTACCAACAGATGCAGACAACAAGAAAGGAACTCAATTCAAGATAGCAAATTTCCTTTTTATTTATTTGCCACATTAGCAGATGAAAAATACACAGGAACCACAATTCAATATATGATCAGTGTACTTCTCTTGGTGCAAAACAAAAGCTAATATAATGTGAAGGATCTATATGCAGCTAAAGGAACTTCTAGAACATTCTGAATTTCTAAGAGCAAATTACAAACCTCGCCTAAGATTTGGTAAAATTCACCCCAACTCTCCTCTATTTGTCCCGGTGAAATTGACCTCCCATGGATGCACGGTTTATTGTGCGATAGAGAGGATGACAGTACAGTGATTTTATAAACTCACATAAGGTCGATATAGTTATTTCACAAACTGAGGGACCCTATGAGCAAATTTTACAAATAAACAAAACTCAGGCGACTGTTATTTGGCCTTTTTCTAATCCTCGGGTTCAATCCGTGGTATGCCAGTAACCCACTCAGAAGTAAATTAACTCACCTTGAGGAACTAAACACCAGCCTTGAGATACAACGCACAAGCTTGATACTAATCTAGCTGAAGCTACTGCGCTATGGAACGGCATCATCGATCCCACTCCACCCAATTCCACCGGCAACCTAAGAAAAAAACACAAACAAAGCATTACATTTACCCGGCCACAAGAAAAAGATACAAGTTTTTATTTCTGGGGTTGAGAGAAAAACGAGAAAAACGCAATCTTTTTCATCTGGAGTAGGTAGGGGTCAAAACACGAGATGCGAGAAACAGAACAGCACACACTCACCGGGAAGTGCGGGAAATGGTGATGCGGGGAGCAGAGGGAGGAGAGAGTGAAGATGATGATGATGATGATGGCTGCTTGGGAAGCTTAGTGTGAGAGAGAAGCTTCAATCGACATGACAACCTAGACAACATCACCTTTGAGGTTGCCATCGCTAGTTGCCGCTGCTGTTGTTGCTGTTGTTCCGCTACAACTATGTGTGCAGTGCTCTCCCGGGGCCCGAAGCTGAACCATGAAGATCAGTGAGTGTTACTGTGTTGTTGTCTACTGGGCCTACTGGTTTGTGGGCTAGGCCCAACAATCCCCTAATGGACCGGCCCAAAAATAGAAGATGGCCAACAGGAAGTGGCTAGAGTATAGTCTAATAACCTTTTTCATAGCTAGGGGTGCATATGACCCGGTCCAACCCAAACCTAACCGGCTGGGTTCAAGTCTTTGAATTTGACCATGTTTTGAGTTGGTTCAACCCGACTCGACCCAAAGTTAAATAATTATTTTAGAGTTTTACTTTTTTATAAAAATTTGTGATAAATTATAAAATTTTGTGCACCAATTTAATAATTTTATATTATTTTTATAGTTATATGATTTGTTTTGAAAAATGTATCGTGAAGTATCTCTTAATTTTTATTTTTTATTTATAAAATTTTATAACTATAATATGTATAATATCTATATCTTTATAGATTATTTAAAATAGATTTGACCCAGTTTAATATGTTCACGAATCAGATCATCATCGATTAGATTCAGACTCCCGAAAAGAGTCTCCGTGAAAATTTGGCCGCGCTTGGATTTGTACCCCCCATTGATAGCTCCTAGTTCCTGGTAAACAACATTTAATGTTACTTAGTTTTACTGGAAAATGAAAATTTATTTAAAAAGATTATTTATTTTTTTATTTATTTATGATTAAACTAAAATATATGGTACTTGATAGAATACTATAACGTCATTTGATTCATACAACCACTTTCACCTAGTGTGATAAGGCTTAAGTGCAAATCCAGGGGGTGTGATTGAGTGGTAAAGACTCATCCTCCCTTAACTAAATGTCAAAGGTTCGGTCCCTGATTTTGGATATGAAAAGCTAATTAAAAAACTCCGGACTAGCTCTCCCACCCTTAGAGGTGTTTACTATAGGCGAAGGGATTAGTGTCATAGCTATCGGACGTGAAGATACCCTGAGAAATATATAAAAAAAAAAAAAAAAGACCTAAGTGCATGATGTTGTTGTATCGCAATGCTAGATCCTTTTATGTATATAAATGGTACATTGGCATGGATCAATTCATGCATTTCATTTCTTTTTGCTTCATTCCACTCAAGGGATTAAGATGTTCCGAAGACTTACTTTGATTTTCTGTCTCAAGATCACTTCAACTTTCTTTCATATACGACTTATATACCAACTAGCGTTTTGGATTTATGTTGAAGTGGCTTCTTAGTTATGCTAAACAGTATTTTGGTATGAATAAATTATTGCTTTTGTGTGGTAAATTTTCACCACCTAAACCTAGCTCGAGGATGTTTGTCAAATTTCTTGTTTGAAATGGTTCACCAATCACCATGATTTTGATGGCAAACCAAGGCTTCGGTGAAAGCAATAAATCATTGCTCGTGTTGAAAATTTTCACATTCACTTATAATAATAGATAATTTTAATCAATATCATTTAACTGTGAAACTCACTTCTAAAATAGTAAAAATTTCTAAATATAAATCATGTTATAATAAGCTCATTTTTAAGCAAAATCAATTTTATAAAATAAAATTTATTCAAAATTAAGTATTGACAATTCATCTTTCCCTCAATAGTTATCCTACCTCCTCTACATTTACGACTTATTCATCACTACCCCCAAAAAAAAAAAATTGTAGTTTTCTACGCGTTTGATTATTCTAAAAAAAAAAATTGTCTAATTATTTATACACTCTTTTGTATCTAAGTATATCATTCTTGTTAAAAATAGAGACAAAATATCTCCCAAATCCATTAGCAAATGAATTAAACATTAATGGCCTCTTTGAAGACTTCATTTCTGGCGAGGCAAAATAAAGTTAACAAAACGATGCTGATTCCATCTTATTGGATAGAAAAACAAAAGAGTTTTGTTGTCATTATCGCAAAATGTACACATGTAAGCACATGGTGGATAAGTATTTTTGTTGGATTGAGAGTTACCCTTATCCGTATACTCAATCGAAAGGGACAATAATAGAAGAAGTCTAGGACTATACCCGGAGTTTAACATGGAGACGCAAAAGGGGAAGAACGTGTGTGGATTTTCAGTAGTTTTAGATTACCTACATATGTTTGGTATATATGAGTTTGTCGCGGCGTTATTATTTTGGAAAAAATTATTCACTAAAACAAAATCATTAGAAAAAGTAGAAGAAATATTTTTTTTTAAAAAAGTTGTAATTTTCATTTTCTATAGAAAGATTTTTTTTATAGCATAGAAAATGTTTTGAAAAAAATATTTTAATATTACATAAAAATATATATAAATTAATTTTACACTTAAAAATAAAATAAAATTTTCTCGTTTAAAAGATCCTTTTTAAAAAAGATCATCTTTATCGAGCTTATGTAATCTTTAAGTACTTCACTTATTTTGTAATAATTGTCATGTTAAAATTAGTTCATACTTAAAAATTCAAACAAAAACTTAATTAATTTGTGGAGGTTCTTTTGATACTCATTTTTAAAAGGTTCTATATTAACTTTATCTTTATTTCCATTAATTATGCGACTTATAGACTTTTAAATATTTCTTTGTATAACGTTTTTCCTCTTTTCATCTCCTTGTCATAATTTTTTCAAAAAAAGTTATTGTAATTTAATTAATATTACTATTTAAAAGTATTGAATAAGTTAGATGATAAATTATTTTTTTATATTTTTTAACAACTATAAATTATTAAATTATTTTTTGGTGAAAAAAATAGGGGGCTAACAAGCCCAGTATCAAATTATTTTCTAAATTCTAATAACTTCACTTTAAAATATCATTGTTGTTAGATAGAAGGATAATTTTTATTTAATTAACAATTAAACATATTTGAGAAACACATTTCCTTCCGCCTCTTGATTTATTTGTTTTAGTTTTCTGGGATTTGTTTTGGATGCTTTTGCCCATATTGGCATGATTGGGACTGCTCTTTGCCATAGGACAAGCAATGGCAGTTGAGTAATTGTCCCATTTTCAATCATAGCATCTATGGTTACAATGGATGATGTGAGACCACCCACCGGATCTTTCTATCTATTAGTTTTCCACTCATGCATAACCAAACTCGATTTTTTGTGTTCTTCTATTAATATACCAGATTTATAAAGATATGAATATAAATTGAATGTTCCAATAATATAAAAAAAATTTAATATAATTTGATTATATTATTTTATTTATATAATTTTTTAAATATTATATATGAAAATCAATTATATTTATTTATGTGATAATATATCTGCATATTAATATGAAAATTTAGAGTTTAGAATTTACAGTTTAAATTAAGAGTTTTAATGTGACAATGCTGTTTGGTGTATCAAAATTATATAAAAAAATATTTTATAAATATTTTTATTAGGCATTTATTCAATTAAGAGGCATAACAGTCCAAACTTTCCCTTAACTAATTTTTGGGTAAATTATAATGATCTTCCTAAAATTTGATAAAATTTATTCCGGCTTCCATCTATTTGTCCAAAACTCTTATGGATATATTGTTCTTTGTGTAATAGATAAAAAATCAGTATAATGATTTTACAAACTTAAAGGAAATTATTGTATAAATTTCACAAACTTAAGGACTTATCAAGAAAATTTTATAAATAGAAGAAAAGTAACCTAAATTTTATTGAATTTAAGGAGAGATTGGTATAATTTATCTCTAATTTTTTTTTTCCAAAAAAAACCACACCGACCATCTTTTTGTCTTCATCAATCATGGATGAGCTCCAGCCAATCAAATTTTGGGTTTCACCGCTCTCTGTGGTGATGCATCCATGTGATTGTGCGTCCTGTACTATATTGCACTGCTTTTTTGGGTGATTACTATTGCACTTCTTTTTGTCTCACGAGCAACACGCCGTCGTGGAGGTTGTTGAATCAATTTCGTCAACTTCACACTTTCACACTCCAAGTCACCAAAAACAAATTCAAGTTAATTTCTAGGAAGTAGGAACCAGGGATCCTCACTACAGTGGAAACACACACCACAAAAAGAAATTCTCAACTGTATAGAAGGTTGTTAACATGTACTATTATTTAATTTGATTTCATGTTTGAAATTTTAATAATTTGCACCATAAAATGCTTTTATTTTAGATATATTCGAAGTATAAGTGTGAAAAATAAAGTAATCTTAATTATCATATTCACTCACCATGAAAAATATTAGTCTCTTGAGTTGATTCAAAATAAATGGGGCCCTCTTAACGAATTTCATATTTTATGGTTAAAGATGTAAACCCCTTCCACTCGGTTGATTCAAAATAAAAATCATATATATGATATTATATGATTTTCAGACAATGTAAAATATTTTATAATATTAAAAATTTAAAAATTATTCTTTTTATCCTAATTCGATTTTGAATATCGTAATTTAACACAAGAATTTTATTTTAACGAAATCTATATTAAAAAATACATGACAACAACAAAATTATTTATTTAAAAAATGAAATGTGTTTTCATTCAAACAAATTTTGACAAGAAGTGTTTTTTCATTCAAGTAATAATTCTCACAACTACCACAAGACCCAAAAAAAAAAAAGGTTCTCACAACTAGAGAATTTTCGTTCGCAGTTTCGTAGTGGAATGCCATAATTGTTGTTTAACAAGGCACCATTATATGTGTATTAACATTAATGCATAATAAAGCACTATTATATGAAGGGTCCGCTTCACCCCATTACACATATTGTGCTATGACAGCCGAATAACTATCAAAGCCTTTTGGACTAATCCCCTTTTAAACCCACCACTCTCTCCGTGTCTGTTTAGTGCCAAAAGATCTAAACTTGATTCAGAAAGGGAGGACCTTTGGATTGGTTTTTTTCTCTCAGTAATCAGAAATGGGTTCTGTGAAGGTTGAATTTGAGGTTGGAAATGATGGGGTTGCTCTCATCACCATGTGCAACCCCCCCGTTAATGCCTTGGCGATTCCAAGTGAGAGCTGAATTCACATCTTTCTTCAATCTTCGTTTATTGTATTGATTTTTATTATGTTTTCAATTTCTGTGATGCTTTGCTTTTTTTTTTTTTGATTGTTTTCTGGTTGAATTAGTTATCTTGGGGTTGAAAGATAGATTCGAAGAGGCAGCTAGGAGGAATGACGTGAAAGCTATAGTTTTGACTGGTAAAGTTTTTCTTTTTTTCCCTTTAATTGCACATATGTTTCTTTTTCTTTTTTTTCTCTTTTTTCTTTGTGTGTGTGTGTGTGTGTGAGTGAGTGTGTGAGTGAGTGATAGTGGCTTTGACTTTGATTGTAGAAGTGAGAAAATTTGCAATTGTTTATTATTTCATGATCAGGCAAAGGTGGGAGATTTTCTGGTGGGTTTGACATCAGTGTTATGCAGAGAGTTCACCAAACTGGTGAGTTTTGATTACGTATATGTGTATTATGATTGAATGATTGAATTATGTGCAAATTTTTTGGTTGAATTATGATTATGTTTTATGACCTTTGAATCACTATTATATTTTTTCTTGATAGGGGATGTCACACTTGTCCCTGATGTCTCTGTGGATCTAGTTGTCAACTTGATTGAAGGTTGTGACCTTTTTTTTTTTTTCAAGTCTGAGAAGAGAACTTGCCTTGATGTTTCTGTTAGTGTTGCCTTTGTGATATTACTAATTATTATTATTGATAATTACAGATTCGAAGAAGCCTGTTGTTGCGGCAGTGCAAGGGCTTGCTCTTGGTGGTGGCTTAGAACTAGCCATCGTTAGTGTTTGTCATTGAGAATGCATACTGTAGATTTAACAAAGAATTGTTGTCTGAGTGTCTTCATTATTGCATGGAATGTAATGCCTTCTCAATTTGTCATTGTGTAGGGGTGCCATGCGCGTGTTGCTGCTCCTGGAACTCAACTGGGACTGCCAGAGCTGACACTTGGAATCATTCCCGGATTTGGAGGTAATCAGGCAATTTGCATGTACATGTATTCAGTAGTCTGGATTAGGAGTATGGAAGGTTTCACTATTTAATTGCTTGCACTAACTGGAATGTTGACGAAAATTGTTGTTTTTTAAGGCACACAGCGTCTTCCCAGGCTTATTGGGCTTTCTAAAGCTGTAGAAATGATGCTGGTAAATGTTGACGATTCATTTTTTATTGTTTGTGCTTCCATAGCATTTGCACTTAAGTGGATGAACTCAAAGTTTGTTTTGTAATGACTACTGAGTTGTGCGTTGTAAAAAGAAAAGGAATAGAATGTGCAAAAGAAAATTGGAGAGCTTACTTCATTCTTGTAAAAGTAATATTTTTTGTCTGAAGTTGTCATGCATTTATTTTATTCATTTTTTAAACAAAAATTATGGTGCAACAAGAATGTAAGTTGAACTAAATATTGCATTTCTTACAGACATCAAAACCAATCATGTCAGAAGAAGGGAAGAAACTTGGACTTGTTGATGCTATTGTGTCTCCTGAGGAGTTACTAAAGGTATCTCGGCTGTGGGCACTTGAGATTGGAGAGATGCGCAAACCTTGGATTCGTTCGCTTCATAAGACAGATAAAATTGGTTCCCTGTCTGAAGCACGTGAGGTATTGAAGGCTGCCAGACAACATGTCAAGAAGACTGCTCCACATTTGCCTCAGCAACAAGCTTGCATAGACGTGATTGAGCATGGAATTGTTCATGGAGGCTACAGTGGAGTTCTAAGGGTATTTTTGTTTTCTTATTTACCAAGTTTCATGTCATATTGCTTTTGAGTTTGAGATAAATGCATCTTTTTTGTTAGGTCCATCATGGTCAGCATTTACAAGTATCTTGCTATCTATTGTGTGTAAATTGTCATAAGTTGATTCAGTTCACATATAAGCTAATATATAAAATTTCATTGCAGGAGGCAGAAGTATTCAAGAAATTAGTCTTATCTGACACTGCAAAAGGTTTAATTAATGTCTTCTTTGCTCAGCGTGCAATATCAAAGGTACAAGGCTAGATGATCCTTAACCCTTTGCTGGATCAATAGCATATCGGAACTTTAGCCATGCATTTCTAGTTGACAATACATGGTGTTTTTAGATAAAATTATGTATATATTGGCTGGTGATTTGTCATAGAGATAGAGTTTGTCTACCTATCTATGGTCCTACACTTGCATACTAATTTATTTTCATTTTTCTAATGTGTTTGGGATAGTTAAAATGATTTACTGGTTCTGTTCCATAATTATATGCTGTGAAGGAGGTATTTTACTTCAAAAGTTAGAAGGAACAATATTATGTGTTTTCAGACAATGTTTGAGTGCTCCTTATTGTATTTGATAACAAATTTCACGTAACTTACTGGTAAACTAACATTTCATGCAGTTTAATTTTAATGTGGATTTCTCATCTTGTCATTGCTGAAATGGAGAAAACAATAAATCGAGAGTTTGCTCCAGATTTTTGAATGTGTTCACTAACTAATGTCTTGTGGCAGGTGCCTGGTGTAACTGATATTGGGCTCAAGCCAAGAAATGTGAAAAAAGTTGCTGTTATTGGGGGAGGTCTAATGGGTTCTGGCATTGCTACAGCTCTTATACTAAGCAACATTCGTGTTATACTCAAGGAAGTCAATTCTGAATATCTTCAAAGGGGAGTAAAAATGATAGAAGGTGATTATTCCTGTCATTTGTGTGAAGTAGAAATAAAGGGAAACAGAGGATGGATTTCGAAGTGGTTGACATTAGTTATTAGTGTCTTCAATTTTATGGGATTTATATACAAACAGTATGCTCAGCTGAATGATTGCTGAGAACTTTCTTTTAACCTGCTATGAAAAGGTTATGCACATCATCCACAGTACATATACCTAATTGCTGTTCAAATGTGTATTCAATCTCTGATTTATAAGTACTTTTCTTCATCATATATGTAAAACTTGCTATTGTAACTTTGGCTGTATAGTGTTTTGAGGGATGAAGACCCTTCTTAGGAAGTGTAAATTGTTCCCGTCAAAACTTTGTTAGAATTAAATGGAAGAAGACTTTTAAGTAAACTAGTCTCATACTTGATGCATTAAGTTTATTTCACAGCAATATTTTAATACGTTCTTGTTTTATTTTGTATGACAGCTAATGTTCGTGGCTTAGTGGCGAAAGGAAAGTTGACAAAACACAAGGCTGATGGAACGCTATCACTGCTTAAAGCTGTTCTGGATTACTCAGAATTTAAAGATGTGGACATGGTCATTGAGGTTGGTTGCCTAAAGCCCTTTTTGTTTTTCTTGGATCCTTTTAAAGAAGTTGGTGAAGTGTTTTTGTTAAATGCAGTTATTGTGAATTCATTTTCTTTGGTACTGAATATTTTATAATTATAGTATTACATGTGTTTGCTAATACAGTTGGAAATTAATTAGCATTAATTTTCTCTTCTTTGCAGGCTGTAATTGAAAATGTTAGTCTTAAACAAACTATATTTAGTGATCTTGAGAAGATCTGTCCTCCCCACTGTATTTTGGCATCAAATACTTCAACTATTGATCTTAACGTCATTGGTGCTAAGACCAGCTCTCAAGATCGCATTGTGGGCGCTCATTTTTTCAGGTTATTAACTCATTTCTCTTGCATTTTAATGAGAACTTTGATTTTTGAAAAAAAAAATCAGTGATTGAAGTACTGATGAGATCCCACACTTGATCTTAGTAAACAGGTCACTAGGTTATTTAGTTTATTTGACATCATTAATTATCTCAACATATGTTTGCTCTATTGAATTCTAGTAGTCAATGTCACAAGGCTTAGATATCAAAGTGACATTTGTCTACTGTACTGAACACATTTTGTAAAAAATATAAATAAATCAATAAATAATCTGTTTGAATACATGTTTCATGGATGCTTTCTGATTTCTCTTGATGTACAGTCCTGCTCACATTATGCCGCTTTTGGAGATTGTACGGACCCAGAAAACTTCTGCACAAGTTATTCTTGATCTGGTGACAGTTGGTAAAATCATAAAAAAGGCTCCTGTTGTGGTGGGTAACTGCACTGGCTTTGCAGTAAACAGAACCTTCTTCCCATATTCACAAGGTGCCCATTTATTGACCCACTTGGGTGTGGATGCCTTCAGAATCGATAGACTGATAGGCAACTTTGGCCTTCCTTTTGGTCCCTTCCAGTAATACTCTTCTCTTGGGTTCTTTATTTCCATAATACATGCCAGTTAAAATGTTACATTTTTATGTATTTTTTTCATCAATATTTAACCTTCGCCACCACAGCCACAGCGCAAACATGTACACAAAAAGACTCAAGATTATGCATATTTAAACAATTCTATGAAAGTTTTCCAGTTAAACCTTAAGCTATAGAACCTTTGGTTGAAGTTAATGTGCATAAAGAAAAACTTTCATGGCTTCGATAAAAAGAAAAGGAAAAGGAAAATATAATCATGGTTTCATGGGTGTGAAAAGCACAAGCATTGGTCTTTTGTTGTGTTTTAGTTTGAAGTCAATCTTTCTCTGACTTGCAGGCTTCAGGACTTGGCTGGCTATGGAGTTGCTGTAGCAGTTGCGAAAGAATTTGCTGGTGCATTCCGTGGTCGCACATTTGAATCTCCATTGGTTGATCTTATGATCAAAAGTGGGCGAAATGGTAATACTTGAATTTTAAATCAAACCACGCTTTCTTTTTACCAAGGACATATTCCATGTGTGTGTACCTGATGCTTTCTGTCCTTCCCTACCTCCGTGCTATCAGGCAAAAACAATGGGAAAGGGTACTACATTTATGAAAAGGGTAGCAAGCCAAAACCAGATCCTTCAGTACTACCAATCATTGAACAGTCTAGAAGACTTTGCAATATTATGCCCGGTGGAAAGGTGCTTTTCTTTTGCACCGTCATTACAACTGCCATCTATATTAAACATTGCATTGAAGTTGAAATTATTGCCTCACAAGTGATGGTTTAATCCCATGCTTCCTGTCTCACTAGACGGAATAAATATCTTTGCCAATTTGCCTGTCAGTGAGTGAAGGGGGACCTAATAGTGTTTATTACTATTGCAGCCCATATCTGTTACTGACCAAGAGATCGTGGAGATGATACTCTTTCCAATAGTGAATGAGGCATGCCGTATTTTAGAAGAAGGAATTGTTATTCGAGCATCAGACCTTGACATTGCATCTGTTCTTGGAATGAGCTTCCCAAATTACCGGTATGCTTTCCCTTTTATCTTCTCTTTTTGAATTGTGGGAACAAAGAAAGGGTCACAGTCTTTAAAAATAATTTGGACCATGTGCATTAAGTAACAGCCACAAAAACGAAAAACTAAAATAGGGGGCTGTGGTGGGTGACAAATGAAATTTTCTGTCTATTTTGTGTTGATAGAGGACCAAAATTGCATGTATTACTACAAAAGGGAATTATGAAGACATCGCAAAGTTATTTGATAATTTCATTGTAATAATTTGTAAACTGTTTTAACTCTGTATTCCCATGCTGTATAAGCGGGCCTCATTCTTTAACTTGTATCTCATTGCAATCACTTTTTGTGGCAGGGGTGGCATTGTTTTCTGGGCAGATCTGGTTGGGGCTAAGCATGTATATACGAGCCTAAAAAAATGGTCAGAATTATATGGTAACTTTTACAAACCATCAAGCTTTTTGGAAGAAAGAGCAATTAAAGGCATTCCATTGGTAAGACCTGCTCTCCTTCTTTACCCATTCGAATTTCATGGAGTTTAGTTTTGTCAATTTTCTCTCTGTGCATGGAAAGAAACTTACTAAAACAATCACAACCCAAGTTTTTCAAACCTTGGGGGGAGAGGTGGTGGTCTGGTGGAACAGAACCGGATGAATGCATTTTGTTGCAAGCATGTTTGGCTACTAGATATTTTTCGATGTTACCTTACATGCCTACCTTAACATACATTGCTATAGAAATATGACATACTTATCACCATAGGATCCTTGGATTTCTAAAGTAGTAAAACTAGGAAGTTATTGTTGGATAGCCTAGCATGAAATCGTTAAAAGTTTCTTTTTTGGGTCATCAACTTGTAAGTAATCTAAAATCTCGTTTCAACTATGAGAGGTGTTATTTTCTTAGTCTTGCTATGTATTTGGTATGAGTTCAAAAGGCATTTAGCCCTTGTTAATGTATTTCACTTGCAATTTATTTCCCAATTTAAATTATGGGATGACTCAGTCCTTGAATTATCCAATCTACTTGAAACAAACTTGAATAATTGAAATTAAGGACAAAATTGCAAGTGTGATACATTTTCTATGACCAAAATGCTAATTTATTGTATTGTATTTGAACAAAATAGAAATATTAAACGAGCATTTTTTTGTCATTTTAATTATAGAAAATTATTTTTCTCTCTATACACGCACTCACTTACACATTACATTTATCTACAACAAGTGCTTGACATTGTGTTTTATATTTGTCTGCAGAGTGCACCTGCTTCATCTACACCAAAGGCTCGCCTATGAGAAACGATGGGCCAAGTCTCTAGCATGTTGGATGGTTCTAGGAAAGTAAACGTAGCTCAAAATATTTGCTTCCTTCTAAGTCAAATAATAAATAAAACTTGGTGTCCCAAAATTATATTCTCAATAGAAAATTCAAAAGGGGTGTGGTTGGTTCAGTGTAATGATTGGGATTTTGATCCCATCGTTGAAACTCTCTTAAATATAAGCTGATTGCTACAAGGTTGATGTGTTTTGATGTTACTTGATTTAGTGGTTCCCATTTACATGCTTCATATACTACCCATGAAGCTAGTGTGCCCTTGGGTGCAACGATATTGTCCCTCAATTTTTGGCTATTTTGGGCGAAATAATTTCTTCCTCCCATTGTATGATATAATATATGATGGGTTCAAAATTGAATATCTCTCTTACAGGGGCCAACTACCCTTGACAAATGTATCAAATCGTCAACTGGTCTACACTCTCCATTTTACTTAACCAAAGTGATTCTTTCAAGTTTTTTTTTTTTGGTGCTTTTTGTCAAAAATATGAACTTTTGATAATTAAAGTGATGTTTCTATGGTAACAACTAGGCATTAAATGCGATGCAGTCTCTTCTATTGTGGAAATAAAAGTCAATCGATATTTAAGAAAATTTATCAAACAAAATGACTCTTTGAAAAAACACGATCGAGTATAAGTTTCTTCAAGAGTTATTTTAACTATTTTATCAACAATATGATCTATATTAGAGTGATGGTTTTCTGCTTCATTATTTTTTCTAAGTTGTGTTTTCTTCGTATGTAGTATTTAAATTCCTTTGCGTGTTTTATACCGAGTTGCGAATAATATTTGTTGATGAATAAAAGTGATATAAAAGAATATTTAAGTGGAAATTTCGGTAAAATATTCTATTGTCTCGTCCTATCAGTCAACAAAATAGCACATTACAGCATGTTGAATCAACAGATTGAGACATTAAACTGACCAAGGATTATATATCCAAAAGCGTAATGATATCTTTCAATTTCAGGTAAAAATGTAATTAACGAGTATGTGTACCAGTTAGATTATTAAAAAGTAGATAAAGGAATATATAAAAATTGTAATAATGAACTGCAATTTATGACAATGTATTAATCAACAAGGCAGAAGAAAAGAAACAAAAATGAATATACTGTAAATTACCAGCTATAAATATCAAATGAAAACAAAATCTAAATGGTATAATTTATGAAATTACAACTCAACAATTTACAAGCTTCGCAATCAAGCCATGTTGAAGCTGAAAAATTAATAATTTAGATTATGTATGAATGGCCAAATTAGAAGAAAATTGATCCTAAATGGACTAATTGGTGGGGCCTGTATGCTTGACAGCCCCTTCAAAGGAGAAGACAGAAAAATAATTAACAGCAATGTTTTTACATTACATAGAACTAGAGAAGTTCTAGCATGACAATGGTATCTCTGCATATCCTTAGTTAGATTCCTCTCCTATCTCTATTTTTCAATCTTCAGCTTAGTTTCCCCATTTTCTGAAACAACATTAGCAGGGATCTTAGAGGCTGAAGCTGTGGCCGCAGATGGGGCCGATAGAACTACAGATTTGGCAACACCATTGCCGGTGGCTCCCTGCTGATGCAAGATCTCAGTAGTGGCATTTCCAGTGCCGTTGTTGATCGTTGGATCCTTCTGGCTCTCTAATTCACTTCTGGCTAATGAGGAACACTTTGTTTCTGAAATTGGAAATACAAGTTGCCCATTTTTAACAATGAAGTAGGTAGTGCAAAATGCATGAGACAGTCAGACAATAACACATTTCCACAAATTCTTAATAGCTGAAGTGTTCAAGTGAAATATATAGTTTTGGTGTTTAAACAAAACTCTTGCTGAGGAATCAATGGAATATGAATAGATTAGCAGTTCAAAAAATCATGCCTGAGAATAGTGACAAACACAAATCAACTAATAGCTTATAAATAGAAGCAGCTATTCAGATGTTTTTGAAAGCAAAGAGGGTTGAATTCCAAAAAGTAAAGTTTGAGGCTTTTTTCCAAAGTCATAATGATATGAAAAGGGTCTTATGAATGTTTCCAAAAGTAAAATTATAACTGAAGGAGAGGAAAATAGTAACTTGCCGTTTATTTCTCCCATAGTGATAACTCTATTAAGAAAATCTCTAAACTTTGTTAATACAATCCTTTCTTGCTCAGCATAGACTTCTGTCATTCCTTGTCCATAAGGAAATTGCGAAGAAGTGTTGCAGCCATGGGCCATTGTCCCAATGGGAGAGGCGGCTGTCATAAACGTATCTTGCTCGTCACACATCAAGGCTAAAGTCCCAGGAGACATTGGCCTCGCTTTCGGGACGTCAGCACCATCTGAACTTGAATTATCTGGGCTGATTTTCTCTGTTTGGTTTGCACTTGAACAGTCATCAGCCATTGCCTTCTCAACATCACCTTCCTTTTGATTTGGTAATTGTGATTGAGTCGAAGAAGCCAGGGAAGTTTCTGTCTGATCTTCTGTATGCTTTTCCATTAAATTTTTCTGGTCTGGTCATATTAATAACGATTTTTGCAAGAGAAAATTAATCAGCATACATTTATAAGGTTGATATCCCTTGCCATGTAACTAGAAGCATCAAGTAAACAAAAAACACTTGAAGATTTAGCCCAAAACTTGTGTAACAATACATTACAACCCATGGACAAAGGTACCCCCAATGTTTTGGGCCCCCCCAGCATCTTTGACCATTGGAATTTTCATCCTATGTCAAGAGTGTTATCGTAATGCATATGCAAAATGCACGAGTATAGTTTGTGAGCATTTTAGTTATTAAATTGAATAAAGGATTAACCAAAAACTAAGAAGAGAGAAACTACCTGCAAGATATTAGGTTATGAGTTTATTATATTATGGTATTGGATTATTGGTTGAAACAATCATTAAACAACAACAACCAAGTCATCTTCCAGTAATTAAAAATAATGTCTCTGGCAGCCAACCATATCACATTAAGGGCAACACAGTGAATGGAAGCAAGATATAAGATTTCTTTGATCCATGTCTTGCTATTGCCATTTGGCAAGTCATTGAGGCTGGCGAAAAAAGCAATACCGCAAGTCATTGAGGCCGGCGAAAAAAGCAATCCAAATCTTAGTGTGATTGTAGAACTCTTTGATTTTGATATTTTTGATGAACTAGAGTCTAGAACTGCATTTTAGAAAGTTATAATATCTGATTGGATTCTAAGAGATAATTTTAACACAACCCAAATTGAAGGGGACACAACTGGCCCATTCATACTGTGCATTCAGCAAATGGAACCACTCAAACTTTGGGCTTGTTTGGGAAAACAGGAAAAACCGGGAAAGTGAGCGGAACAGAGAATAAAATAATACATAATGGAACTTCACATACTCACGGCACAATTAGTGATGAGTGATTATTATACCTTCAAGTGTCTTTGCAGCTTGTCCAGATACTAGCACCAGAACTGAGCAAAGCTCTTTCAGGTGCTGTGGCTGTATGATGTCTGCTAAAAGAGACCTTTGACAATAATCAAGTCAGTAACTACGTGTCGTAAATTTATCTTCATTTCAACTATATAACCAATTTTACCTGTACATAAATTTTGAAGGACCTAGCATTGCAGTTCCCACATGAGTTCCACGGACAGGGGACAAGGATGAGGAGGGCGCTGGACCTTGGACATGGTTTACCTGGAGAACATTAGAATATATTTCATGCATGATAGCATATATAAGTCAAGCAATAAAACAAACCCATGATAGCATAAACGGCAGCTATATAAATGACTTAGTTTATGAATGAGCTGTTGGAACAGCTGTCTAGTCATCATGGTATAGAACCAAAAGTTTCAGCCTCATACTTTTTCTTTCTTGTCATTAGAATTTAAAATTAGAAATTTTACACATTGATCAAACAATAGGGTGCCAAGTTCAATTTAGTGAAGACTTTAATTCAGGTTTAAATGCATTGTTTAAACAAAATAATAATTAACTCCTAACGAGAAAATAATTATGCGACTAAAGGCTGCTACGCACACTGGACTAACTGTTCATTTCCCTGATTTTACCAATTATCTGATTTAAAATAAGTTACTTCATGGGTAAGGGTCATGCTATGAGAAAACTTTACCTGTTGTCCCAACTTGCTAACAGGTGGATCCTTGGCTGTTTGCCCAATGAAGAGTTCATGACCTTTTCTTTTCTTTGATACTGGAGGTGATGAATAACCAGAGGAACCAATAGCTCCAGTTATGGCAGCATTTGCTGCCTGCTGGATATATGTCATGTTATTTTGATCTCCATGAAACAAAGCCTGTCTCTCTTCACTCCCCTCAAAATTCTTGCAGTCCATGCATTTACAATTTTCAGAACAAAGAATGTTGGCTTGGAAGCATTCACAATACTTCTTGAGGCACCCCGATTTTTTACAGTGGCACCCCTTGTTATGCTTTCCTAAGATTAAAACTTCCCCAGCCTCCTCCTACATTTATTTTCAAATTCAGATAGTCAACAACAGAAAAACAAGGGGTTTTTCAAGTATACAATAAAAAAACCATTCAACACAGTTTCTCATACAAGGGATATTACCAAGTCCATAAACCTTTATTCATCATTATTTAGAGCATATAAAAGGCACTTGCCAGGTAATTTAATAATAAGCTATATTCATTTCAAATATTTATGCCATGAAAAGTCCAACTACTAGCAGAGACACATTATTGTATAAGCACATCATTGAAAAAATACAACTTATCTGAGTTAATTTTGATTAACTTTTAGCATCTTATATTGACTTTCTATATGTAAGTTTCTAAGTAAATAAGGAAACTTAATACAAAATGCATTAGTTTCATCAACAAGTCAATTATTTAAAGACGCTGAGTCGCTGACAAAAGGAATAACTGATCAAACTCATCTGTTGGCAAAAATAAAGTCAACATAGCAAAGGTGAAGCCTTTAATGAAAGGGACAAATGCTACTACTAGAAACAGTAAAAATATTTAACATCAAGTAAACTTGTTTGTTTCTGGAACATTGCTTTATTCTGTTGTATGCAAAACGGCTAAATTCATGATTATGGAGTGATGCACCTAACAGAATGGCCCAGATTTTACTATGGAAAAAAATTCACGTGAAGAAAAGTGACCTTCAATTACTGTTATTTTTTCATAAAACCCACAATAAATGAAAAATAAAGATATAAACGACAATGTCTTGCATCATCAGCACAGAATAAACAATGAACCCTTATATACGCCAACAAAAACTAGAAACAATCAAAACTTTTTAATAAATATAACCAGCATATCTTAAAGTCTTAAACTGATTTCATCTTCCACAGAATAGAACATGATATGCAACGCTACCTGTCACAAAAAGTAAGACCTACATACCCTGCTATCACGTGTTCCATGAGGGCTGCTTGCAATTTTTGGCCTAAATGCATTTGGATTACGCTCTAAAGTAGCTTCAACAGCTTCTCTTCTAGCAGCTTCATTTTCAACATTGTTAAAACAATTTACACAGTTGCAACCATCGCAATATATTCCCGATGCAAAACATTCACAATATCTGCTCAAGACATTTTTGAAAGTTAGCATCATGCAGCATTGTGTCGCAGCTGATAAGGTGCAATGGTGCAATGACTTCCACTGAAAGAAAAATATGAGGGGGACAGTAAAGTGTTTCTATCATAACCTTTTCGATACTCCACAAAGAAAAATATATTGTTGCACAACCATAATTTGGAAAAAAATTGAGCCAAACTTTGGCCATGGGAACCAATGAATTCACCTCAAGGGTATGTTTGATTAGGGGATAAAAATGAGGTGTAAATTTTCATGGATGAGTTCTATGTGTAAAACTACACATGAAACTCATCCATGGAAAATTTATACTCATTTTTACTCTCAAACCAATTATACCCTAAAAGTAAAAACTGCCCATGCATAATATAGCAAGGGGTTTGATGATGGCAACAGAATAAGGAAAAGATTTCCTGATATGCATTTAATTTTTAAGATCATCTATCAATCTAGGTAAAAAGCTGAAAGCCAAGAAAGAGAAAAAGGGGTCAAAACAAACCACCATGCCAGAGAAGAGGGAAGGGGAAAAAGAAATTAAACAAAATAGCAATGAGTCCTTTAATACAAGGAAACTTAACTGACAATGAAATTAAGAATCGACATTAATTCTCAGCATAATCATAAAGTCATAAACAAAATAAATAAAAATATGAGTAGCCATTCATTGAAATTCCCTTTTCGTTCATTTGAAAGAAAAAGAAAATCAATTTCTGACAATTAGTAAACTATGAATAGAAACAAAATCACATATCATACAAAATTGAGGATGGCGACATGAGAACAATTTTTAATTTCATAATTGTAAATGTGAAAACACGTGTCCACACATGTATACATGCAGAGAGAAAGAGATAATTTGCTTACAGCTTTAAACATTTGGAGTGTTTACAATTGCACTGCTTTTGCTTCTTTGGAGTAGCTTCTTTCATTTCAAAGTTAGGTCTTGATCTTGATTTTGGAGAATCTGGTTTCCTGAAGTGGAAAGATAAGTTAAATGAAAACCAAAACATGCAGCTGGCACTTTTCGTGAAGACATTTGCATGTCATATACATACAGTCAAAGTGGATATCTTTGCATTGATTTATGCACATAAAGATCCATAAGTTCAAGCTTGTCAAGATATAAACAGATTCTCAAAATCACGTTCATAGTTATAGTGCATCATTACCATTCAGAAGTCAGATCATCAAAATGATTTACCAACAACTGCGAAATGCCTGCTTCACTTCAATCAGTGACTTAAAAAATTATGTATGCCTAGGCATTGTTTGAAAACTATAAAGATTAGGAGTGGAAATCATTCAGATCATATGAGCAAATATTAGTGTAAAAAAAAAAGCCAGGCGTAGTTTGGTGTTCAAAAAAGGCAAAATATTAGTGATGGAAGCATATTAGGCAAACCCTAAAGTAAAGAAAACAAGATAGACCATCTCCATGACCATAACGCTTGCTCCCACCCACAGAGGAAAACAAACAGCAATTTAAATTGACAAGTATTTTAGTTTCAAAAGTAAATGAATTTCAAAAGATACAAACATGACCAGAACATCAAAATTACTATAAACAACTTCCAGCATGTTTGGTTGCGATTGGTTCGAACGCCAGCAGCCACTGAATGAAAGAAAGGCCACGCGCCCTTTTGTTAAAATCACATTAGGAAGCATTTTTTTTCCGTTGGCGTTACTAAACAAACACAAGCTTCATAATTCACAAACGCCTTTTGCAAGAAAACTTACAGCACAAAAGTTCCTAACTAATGTAAGCCCCTAAAAGCAACTTAGACCTCCGGCCACCTTTGTCCTCACACAAAGGATATATTACAGAAGACCAATATAACCTAATAAACAAAATGTCAACCACAGTGGAAGCAAAAATGAAACAAATAGAGAGAAAAAAAAAATATGTGCATGGGTAAATTGCAAATAGCAAACTCCAAGACAAAACATTGCACATGCATTTTAATCCTCACAGAAAAATCAAACCTTCCACACAAAACCGTGATCCGCCCCAACCGATAATTCAAATGCCACATACATCAACTTACCAAAAAAAAGAAAAACCAACAACGAACTTTAACACCAACTTCCAATATAATTCAAAAGACCACTTTTTTCACACAAAGCCAAACACACAGTCAAGATTCAAACATTAAAAAAATCAGCAGCTAATCGGCTCAATTGAGCTTCAGTGTCAGTTCCAAGTACTCACCCCACCCTCACCAAAGGTGCCTGAGGCGGCACCGGCAGCGGCACTGACTTCACAACCACCGGTGGTTGAGTCACAATCTGCGGCTGCGCCGCCACAACCTGAGCCGCAATCTGTTGCTGCTGCTGCACCTGCACCGGCGAATGCAATTGCGGCTGCGATTGCAGTTGTTGTTGCTGTTGTTCCGGCAAGCCCGTGAAATCAAGCTGCCGGGCGAGCTTCTTCGCCGCTGCCGGAGCATCCAGCGGCGTCGTCGTTGCAGCAGCAGCATCCGATGACGTCACATTCTTCGAACCACAATCACTTCCTCCTTCACCTTCCCCCATGATGAAACTTTCACACCCTTTTAAAAATAAATAAATAAAAATCAAATTTTGATCACACCCCAAGTCCCAAATTCCTCACTTTCCTCCTACCCAGAAATCGAAAACTCCAAAAAAACGACAACTTCACCCACCGATTCCGATTATTCCCTCAAAGAACAAAAAACAAAAACAAAAAAAACCCTAAACCAGCTCGAATTCGATGATTCTCATTTCCAAAACCCTAAACCACAAACTCTTCACCCAGCGATTCTTCAGCTCGGGAACGCCCACCCGGAAAAACACGCAGAACAATTTCAACGGAGCCTCGATCCAAACACACCGCGAGTGAAGATATAGTTCTAGAGAGAGAGAGAAAACAAACAGATAGGTTTAAGAGAGAGAAACGAAACAGCAACTTCGATTTGCGGGGATGGAAGAAGGAGGAGGAGGAGGAGGAGGAGGAGGAGCTGAGAGAAGGACACAAAAACACACACACTCACTCCCTCTCTCTTCGAAGCTTTTGAAAATTCAATTTAGTTTGTGAATATTCAACGGTTGGATCATCGCTTATGTTCCATCGGACGGTGGATGATGGGGGAACATGATTGACGGTCTCAATTCATAGAAGGGTGGCTCAACTTTCGTTCTGCGCCGCTGGATTGGATTGTGATTGGAAATGGTTTTGCAGGGGCGATCACGACCCTTTTCCATTTTATTGTTTTTGCCCTCACGTGAGGGATTTATCCTGTGCGGCTGGCACCACCAGAGGAAGGTAGACACGACACGTGTTAGTCGCTGTGGTTCCATCCCGACTGGTGCCTACGTGGAGGATTGTGATTGGGTGGTAGTGTATTATAAGCGAATGGGTTGAAAACGAGGGATTCTTTTCGCATTATATCAGTAGTTTTTCTATTGTTTATTATTAATTTTTTCTTAAGATTCTTTTGCAGCTCCGTTAAAAGTGAAAACAAAAAGAATTTGGCGCTAAAATAGAGGGATCCCAACGAAGTTGTTGTACGGTTAGAGTCAACCTAAATATCATGATGAAGAAATAAAGAGAGCTTATAACTTAATTAACATAGGCTTAAATATTCAAAGCGACACAATAATGGAGTGAACAATTTGTTCATGTTAAAATCATATTTTACATTTAATTTTTTATACTTTCATTAAATCAAATCATCTTATTTATATAATATTTTAAATAATAAATATGACGCTTATTCACCTATATTAATACATAATTGAATGATAATATACATAATAATTAAACTCTTATATTTTCACTTCATATATTTTTTATGGGTAGCATTGGTCTCTTTTAATCACAATTGAATATTTCATTCTTTCAATTGACTTGATTGTTTGAGTTACGGTGACAAATGAAGATTTGTTCGTGGGGATATCTACAGGAATACCTGAATTCAAATCCCTACAATTAGGGAATTTATCCTTGCAGGGATAAGATGGGGACAATGGTCCTCCTACGGTTGATTTAGGGATAGATATAGAGACAATACCCCCCATTCCATGGGATCCCCACCTCAATGACAATTCAGTAATCTCTCAGTTATTTAATATATATATATATATTGTTTGAAAAACCTAACCCTAACATCACTCTTTCATACCTCAGTGCCACGCATTCCCTTATTCACAATTCACCGTCACTCTTCATCCTAAAATCCTTCACTACCAAAAGCCACAAGGACTCTGGGTCTTCCTAAGGACTTGCACTATTTTTCTTTTTCACAATCCAAGCTTCCTAACCCCTACTCTGCTCCCCCTCTCATCCTTTCACCCCCTCTATTTTTTTTTTGGAAAATTGTTGATTGCATGTGATAGATAGGAAATTGCTTATTGTAATTTGTTTGAAATTTGTTTTTGAAAGAATTTTTTGGCAAGCAACTAGCTTAACCACTCAACATTGTTGGATCATCTTTGTTTTAGTTTTTTTTTTGAATTTTTGGCTATTTAGCGATTAATTGTCTAGCTGATTCTTTGTTCAACAACCCATTTTTTTTAAGTTTTTTTTATAGTATCCGTGGATCCCCACAAAGGATTGGGGACCCTTGGAGTTCGGGGATGGGGACAAATCTTCCCCCATTGTGAAGATCGGGAATGAGGTCAGGGACAATGTTGGAGGTTCGAGGCGGGGAATGGGGAAGTACTTCCCAAACTTGCCCTACCCTATTGACATCTCTAGTTCAAGTTTTAGATCGACCTGTAGCATTAACAGGTTCAAGTCTAATGGCTTATGCTTTATATATTGCCTATGGGAATAAAGAAAAAAGTCCCACTTCATATATATATATATATATATAAAAGGGCGAGGATATGTTTACTCTAGTATTAAATCTTGATATATTTATTTTATCTAATACTTTTTGATGGGCATGAAACTTTTTCAATCTAACTATTAAATTTAAAGTTCCTATCAAATAGATTAAGTGTATAAAGTTTCATATAATCTGAAAATAATTTAATAGTTCATCGCATCATTTTATTTTGACAAATAACATATTTTACAAATACAAGTAAATATGAATTATTATCTTACATGCCTATTGTTGTCTAATTTTTCTAAAATTTAACATACGTAATCATCAATATAATATAACATAAACCAACGATCAAATTAATTAAATTCAATGTGCATGGAGAGTTATTAAATAGAGTTAATGTACACGACTTACTCTCAGAATAAATGGATTACCTCCCACCACAAAACACACACACACACACACACACTATATATATATATATATATATATATATATATATATATATATATATATTACGGAGAGAATGAAAGACAGGGAAATTAGGCAGCTAGAACTTTTAATTTCCTTGTAGGCTTGGATCGTTACGGAGAGAATGAAAGACAGGGAAATTAGGCAGCTAGAACTTTTAATTTTTCTTTAGTTTTATTGATCTTATATTCAATAGCTGAAAGCTCAAAGTACAGATTATTAATTCTCAGACTAATTTTAAAAGTATATTATAATTTTTCTAATTCAAATATTTCTTGTAAAACTCTAAACCAATATTGATTTAATCTTCTTAATTTTAATCTTAAATAGTAAGCTGAAAATATTTAACAACAGCTTAAAGTAATGATCTTTTTCTTGATTTCTGTTTCTTTTTTATCTAGAAATATATACATATCATATAACCGATCTAATAAAGCTTGATTTTCTGGAAAAAGGTTCTTCTTCAAATAGTTTTATAGTATCTAAAACTTTTTTCTGATTTTTTCTAACAAGAAATAAAGCATATCTACAAACATGGGCTGAAACCATTTTATCCTCTGCCTAAAACTTCTAAAAACATTTCAGAGTTTTTTAAAAGATTTGTTATTCTAAATAATTCAAAATATAATTCTTGTAACAAACCTATATTTCCATTATCTGTTTCTTGCTCTATTTGTATCAAAACAAGGTTTAAATTGCTTTTTAAAGTTTTAATATTTCGTCTAAGCTTATAGATATAAGGAAGAGTCATAAAGTATGAATGAAACTTACAAGAAAATATGCTGATAAACTTCAAATCTTTATTGAATGCTTCAAAACTTGTACAAAAATGATACAAAGGTTGTTTGAAATGAGGGTGGTGTAAACTATCACTCAAAACTTAGGCTAAAGGCTTTTTGAGAGAATTTTTCTTGATATTTTTCGATTTGCTTCCGATGATCTTCAACTGATATGAGGATTGGCTTTTATAGAAGGATTCTACATCCTATTTTACCTAACACGGTCACTATTTCACCAATAATGGTACTTTTACAATTATGATTACTTTAGCTTAAGATAAAGCTAGCTTATAGGCTTTTTGACTTCTACGGCTTGCTTTAGCTCTACTCCGAAGCTTGAAATGATTATAGTCTTGAAGTCATCTACTTTTACTGTTAGGAGATGCTGCCGACACTTGCTTTTAGAGATTCTTATCTTGAAGCTTTTTCAAAGATTGTATTGGTCTTCAGTGTCTTCAAAATAATGTCCTGGGCTTGAACTGACTTCTTCGTCTTCTTCTGGTTTAGCTGACATGGCTTTGATTTGTTCTTGAATTTCTTCTTCTGACGTGGCTGCTGCTAAGGCTGCCATTAGTTGTCTTTTTTGTGCTAGAAACTGTGCTTCTTTTTTGCTTTCACTTATCTTTGAGGTGCTTGGAGAGATAGTGGAGGAAGAGGCTCTTTTTTCATGTGATATGGCTATCCATGAATCTATAGCCCTTTTGCTTATTAGATTAAGATCAAAGTTTCCCCACCATCAAACTTTAATAATTTTTACAAGATACTGAATGCTGCTATCTTCTTCCATTTTTGCTGAACTATAATCCCACTACATAATCCAGGTTATTCCTAGACATGCGATGAATGAGATCATTTTCATCTCTGGTATAAATGAGGTATTGGCTTTCCAATATTCATAACTCATTGCTGCTTCTTTTGGGAATATGGCTGGTATTGGTCCGAAATCTAAAAACCATCTGAGAAACCATTTAGGGAATTGTAAAGAGATTCCTTTCTTAAACCAAAAGAACCATGAATGGGGATTTGGAGAAAAGTCCAATACATTATTCCAGGCTTCCATATAATCAAAATAATTATAATGTTGAGGCTCAAATTCTCTGGTAAACTCTCTAGGCTGGTGGAGGGGTTGGTTCCAATCTTTTAAGGTTAAGATCTTAATAATTTTTAGTTTGGAATGGGATATTTTGCTGGGATCTTTCTTATCAACTACATGGGTTATTTCAACTGAATCGGTATCTACTAGAATATATTCATAAAACTTTTGGGTCTTTTGAAGGTGAACTGGAGGATAGTGGAAAGGTTTAGGAAATATATGTTTATACATGGTTTTCCTATCTAAGGTAAACCACTCTCTCTCAATGGCTATTACAGGTAGTGAATTTGGTTTTTCAATATAAGGGTAGTCTTGATATGTGGGCTTGGTAAAGAATAATTGAGAAGGGGTAACTGGTTGAGGTGTTGAGTACCTTTGAGAGCATATATCAGTAGAGCTTTTATCAATATTGCTTTTACTGCTTGATATCATTGAGCTTTTAACAACCTATGACATAGTCAAAGGTTTTGATGATGAAGCTGGTACAGATTCTTTTTTATGGTTCCGTGGGGGACCATAATTATCTCTCGTGTTTGGACTCTGGCTCATTCTAGGCAGAGCCCTGCAAGAATTCTCTCGTAAGAAAATTTGGAAGAGCATTCTTATCTCCTTTTATGTGGATTATTTCAAAATCAAAACAAGACAAAATAGCTTGCCATCTAGCAAAGATATGTTTTGAAACAAGGTTTTTAACATCATTTTGTAAAACATGAAGGGCTGCTTTGCAATCAGTTCGTACTAAAAACTTTTTATTAAATAAATCATTTTGAAATTTTGTAATACATAGTACTATAGATAAAATCTCTTTTTTGATTGTTGAATATTTCTGCTGAGCTGGATGCCAAATACCTGAATGATATTTGACAACTTGTTCTTTTGTTGATTCTGGAAGAATTTGCTTAAGAATTCCACCATAACCTAGATCAGAAGCATCTGTTTCAACTATTAAAGCTGCTGAAGGGTTTGGTATTCCTAGACAAGGAAGACTCTTGACAATGCTCTTAACTTTTATGACAACTTGACTCATTTCGTCATCCCATGGAGGAGGACTTTTCCTAAGACGCTTGTACAATGGGGCGCAAATAGTTCTGATATTAGGAATAAAATCTGCTACGTAGTTTAGACATCCTAAGAATCTCTGTAATTATTTTTTATCTTTTATTTCATTTGGAAATTTATCTGTAAATTCTATTGACCTCTTAATTGGTGTAAAAGTTCCTTGATATATTTCATATCCTAAGAATTTTACTTTAATTTGGAATATCTTCATTTTCTTAGCTGATATAACCAGTCCATTTTCTTTTATTATTTGGATGAATTTATTTAAATGCTCTTTATGTTGATTAATTCCTTTAGAGAATATCAATACATCATCTAAATAAACAATAGAAAATTCCATGTATGGATTCAAAATATTATTCATTATCTTTTGAAATTCACTTGGAGCATTCTTAAGACCTTGGGGCATTACGTTCCATTCATAATGACCAAAGGGTACTACAAAAGCTGTTTTATACCTATCTTCTTCTTTTACAGAGATCTGATAATATCCAGATTTCATATCAAATTTTGAAAAGATATTAGCCTTATATAGTCTTTTAATTAGATCCTGCTTATTCGGTAAAGGATACCTTATCCATCTTAAAACTTTATTCAAAGGCTTATAATTAATTACTAATTTAGGGGCTCCTCTTTCTATTTCTGATGCTTTCATAACATAAAATCCTGAACAACTCCAGGGTGATTTGGAGGGTCGTATCAATCCTTTTTCTAAATATTCTTGTATTTCTTTTTTACAATATTTTAAATATTCTTCATTCATTTGTATAGGTCTAGCTTTTGTTGGTATATCTGATTCTTTAAATCCTTCTTCATAAGGTAAAGATATTTCATGAATTTTCCTATGGTGAAATGCCATTGGATTAGTATCACAAATTTCTTTTTCTATTCTGTTTTCAAATTCTTTTATCATATTTTGTATTTTAGGGTTTTCTATCTGTTCTTCTACCTTCTTATAATAAATTTCTCTGTTTAATAGATTTATCTGTTTATGTTTTTGTTCTATTAATTCTTCTGTTGATATAGAGGCTTTTTGTAACATATTTAGCTCTTTAGTTCTAGGAGGCTCTAGAAATTCAAAAAGAACTGAGGTTTCTGGTATAACATGCGTTTGTACTCCTTTTTCAGTTGTCCAAAATGGATATAACAAGCATATAAAAGGGGTTCCTAATATTATAGTATTGATAATATTTTTTACTAATACGAAGGATGTTCTAAAACAAACTTTGTTTTTACAGATCTTAGCATTTGAAAGCTTATATTGAGTCTTTAATCCCGTTCCACTAGCTTCTGCTACTTTTTCCGTCGATTTTTCATAATACTTAGTTGGTATAACTCCTTCTTGTATTGCATTTATATCAGCTCCTGAATCTACTAAAGCTACTAATTCAAACCTTTCATTTTTAACTACTAAAGTTATTTTCATCCACCATTTATGCATTGTTATTAAGCTTAATATATTAATAAAGGGGGTAGAATTTTCTTCTGCTTCTGGCTCTTTTATGATTACAGCTGTTGACTTCTGAGTATGAATCATTTTTTCTCCTTCTAGTTTCAGTAACCTATATTCCAAACTAATATTTTGTTCTTTTATTTCTGAGATTTCTTGCTTAAGATTTTTAATTTCATTTTGCAAATCTTTTACAGTTATAGTTTCTTTAGGTATTTTAAATCTATTATAAACATCTTTCATTTCCGTGGGTCGTATCTCTTTCCTTTGATTTTCTTCTTTTAATGGTGAATCTTCTAATTTATCTATTATAGATATTAGGGTAGCTGTTTGATCACTAGTTAAGACATTTAATGTTTTTTTTGTACAGTTTTCACAATTACATAAACCTGATCCTAAACAGTAATTTTCTTCTTCATTGTCTATTTCTGATTCTTCTGAAAATTTATTATCTAATTGAAGTATTTCATCATCTTCAGCATCTTCGTCACTTATATATTCCTCTTTAGATTGTGGTTCAGATTCAGAATTAATAAATATTCTTAATAATGTTTGTTTTAATTCTTCATTAGTTAATTCATTTATTTTTTGTTGTACTCTACAATTTTTAGCATAGTGTCCTGGTTTTCCACACTTCCAGCACATATTTTCTTTCTTAATATTCTTCTGGTATTTTTTCTTATTATTTTTATTATAAGGCTTATTATAATAAACTGGTGGAGTTTGTTGTGTATTTTTCCTTTGATAATTTTTCCTAAGGTTATTAGGTTTTGAATATCTAGATGCATACTTATTAAATTTCTTAACCTGTTTTTTATGCTGTTTGCTAGGGGCTCTTATAGGATCTAACCCATACTAATAACAGAATGTTCCTAGTTCTCTTTTATTTGTCATCTTTTCTTTTTTAATCTTATTTTGTAACTTCATATCAGTACATACTTCTATTCCTGTTTCTATCACAATATTATGTATCTGACCAAAGGTTAAGCTTTTATATGGGACCTGATTTCCAAAATGATTCTGTAATTTCTGTATAACTTTTTTTGCAAATAAACTAGGCAAAGCTGCTACAAATCTCTCTTTCCAAAATGCATTATTAGCATCACCTCTCATCATCACTTTGGACATAAATATATCTTTATACCATCTATAATTAGACATTGTTGGACATCTTAAATTTAGTAATTGAGTTCCTACTCATTCTCTAAAAACGCTAGGATCTCCTATAAAATTTTTAATTATAGAGGCTAGTAAAGTTGTTGTCGCATCTGAAACTATTTCTGCACCTTCTTGCTTTACGCTATTTAATATTATGTCTTTATCTGTTGGAGTTAGGAAATTATCCCACCAACCTTTTAATTGTCCTGTAAATCCATGTAATATTACTATAGCTGCTTCCCTATCTGATAATCCATTTGATTTTAATGTCGTGGCAAACATAGCCATCTGACACGTTGCATCTAAAACTGCTTGTTCACTCATTCCATCTATATTCCATTCTTCTATATTTCTGCTTGAATATGTATTTTGATATTGCATGCCTCTTTCTTCATATCCTATATCAGCTGGTGTGGGTCTGAGATAATAATTTCTAGTTTTTGGCTGGGCTCGTCCACTATGGGCTGTTAATCGCATTACTTCTAAAGTATTTATTTCTTTTTTAAGACTTAAGTTTTTTAACTTTTCTTTTATTTCTTCTATATCAGATTCTAATCTTTTAGGTTTTAATAATATTCCTGATTTACTTTCTATCTTATATATAGGAGTTTCTATTGGTGTTGGTATTATATTATTTTTCATTAGGCTAGTATTAGAACTACTACTACTTTGTTCAGCTTTTTCCTCAATTCTTTTTAATTGATTACCCATTATGCTTAGTACTGTATTAGTATAATTTAATCGTTGATGTATTTTCCTTATATCCTTCTTTTCCACATTCCCTGTTTCAGTGGTAATATCTTTATATTTTGCCATTTTTATTTTAGTGTTTTCTGATACTTTTACTTTTACATTTTCTTTTGGAGGATATTCTGATTCTATTATTTCTCCATTAATTGTTTCCCAAGCTGTTGTTATTTTTACTAAGGGACAAAATTCTTTTGCTTTATCATTCTTATAAATATTTATTAACCAATCAAAGAAATATAAATTAATCTCATGTTCTTCTAGATAGTCATAGAATGTTTTCCTAATATCTTCTGTTTCTGATTTACTAAAAGTTTCAAAAAACCATTCTCTAATATCCTTATTATATTCTGCTTCAAAATCTTCTCTTATCCATGCTTTATCTATCTCAAAGGGTTCTTTTATAGTTAAAGTATTTAATATTTGTGAAGCTGTTGGAGAATACTGAGTATCTTCATAAACTGGGGTGGCAATTCTAGCCCTATTATTATTTATTCCTACCAAATCAATATTAATAGTTGAATTATCTATCGAGTTTCTAGAAGTTTCTGGTCTGATTATCTGAGGTTCTCTTATTCTTACCGACTGTGATCTATTCATTCTAAGCCTGATATTATTACCTTCCTGAATTATTTCTCTAATTTGGGTACTTTCTATTTTATTTGGTTCAACGATATCTTCTAATAACCATTCTTCTGGAATATTCTTTATAACTTCTGAATGTTTAAGTTTCTTAGGGACTTGTACGGTTGTCTTTCTTAAATTAGCTTGTACTAATATAGTTTCATCTTTGGGGGACTGTTTTAAAACTCTGAAATTATAATCTATTTTTGTAATCTTATAATATATTCTATATATAATCTGGAGTGGATCATATTTTTCATCAATTATATCATCAGGGGTTTTTACATATAATTTTATAGCTTCTGGGGTATAATCATTATTTATATTCATTGCGAAGTTTGGATAACAATTAAAGAAGACTGGTCCATCATGACAATTCCTTTCTAAAGTAGCTATTAACGAATCTTCGAACTTTTTAAACCTTATATCTCTTAATATTATTAGAATAGGAGTGTTTACACCTATCTTAAAGTTTGGTTTTGCTGCTACTTGTATTAATCCAATATGTATAAAGTTAAAACCTTTCTCTTTATGTTCTCTAAGCTTTTCATCTTCTAAGATATTTATGATATTATTATTACTGGTTCCTGGGTAACTATATTCTAACATATGTATTTCTTCATCTTGTTGTTGCCAAAAATGTTGACTTTTATATATTTCATTCTTTCTTATTATTAGTATAGACCAATTATGTAACCTTTCTTCTATTCTAGCTATTTGTAATTCAGATGAGGGATTATTATTATTATTGCTACTAGATGAAGCTTCTTCATTATTTGTTCTAACTACTATCTCATTATTTCTTCCTAAGTTTAAGTTACTTAACGTTCTAAGAAGTCTAGCCATGAATCTTACCAGAGTTTTATGTTACAGGACCACCCTAGCTGACCAACGGACTCACTGCCTCACCTCTGGGCCTTACTGCCGGGACCACTATCTGGGCTGACCAACGTAGACACAGCTCTCACTGCTACACTTGACTCTGATCCAGACTTACTGCTATAACTTGCTCAGAAAGCTAAACAATAAAACTTAAAGATAGAGATAAATTGACAGTAGTAGAAACAATCAGAAGAAACTTGTATCATCAAAAAGCAACACCAGATACCTATACCTCTCCCGCGATTTAGGCTTTGATACCACTTGTAGGCTTGGATCGTTACGGAGAGAATGAAAGACAGGGAAATTAGGTAGCTAGAACTTTTAATTTCCTTGTAGGCTTGGATCGTTACGAAGAGAATGAAAGACAGGGAAATTAAACAGGGAAATGAGGGTGGTGTAAACTATCACTCAAAACTTAGGCTAAAGGCTTTTTGAGAGAGTTTTTCTTGATATTTTCCGATTTGCTTCCGATGATCTTCAACTGATATGAGGATTGGCTTTTATAGAAGGATTCTATATCCTATTTTTCCTAACACGGTTACTATTTCACCAATAATGGTACTTTTACAATTATGATTACTTTAGCTTAAGATAAAGTTAGCTTATAGGTTTTTTGACTTCTGCGGCTTGCTTTAGCTTTACTCCGAAGCTTGAAATGATTATAGTCTTGAAGTCAAAAAACCGCATAAGCTAAAGCAAGCCGCAGAAGTCAAAAAGCCTATAAGCTAGCTTTATCTTAAGTTAAAGTAATCATAATTGTAAAAGTATCATTATTGGTGAAATAGTATATATATATATATAGTATTTGCTTTTGCCGTAATACTGAACATTAAAGTGTTATTTGCTGTTATCTTACCTCATCTCTAACCAGCAGATCACCATTTTCAGTTATTACACTACCAATTACTAGGCAATTTAAGACCACCTCTTCAGACGCAGGACAGAACACAAGTGTTGACATATTAATAGAAGTTATTAACATATTGCCATACAAAGTTATAAGTTAATTTGTTATGTACTTTCTTAATATTTATGTGTTATCTATTTTTTTTCCGAGAAATTTATGTGATTAAAAAAACCCATAGTCAGTATCTTTTATCATCTGAGTCACCTATATAAAATGTATCATGTTTAATTTCAAAAACAAAACTACTGGACATAAGGTTCCCTAACTTCAAATAAAGAGTTTAAATTACAAAATTGTTTATACTATCACCAATCATGTACATCGATTTGTAAGATTATTAATGAGAAATTGAATCAAACACTTTTATTGAAGTGGGAGTACAATTAAATGTCTGCGAAAAATTTTTTTGCACCAACAACGTATTTAACTTAAAACTCAAGAGTAAAATAAAATGCAATTTCAGTTTGATATATTCCAAATCTGTTTGTGTTGAAGGTTAGACCGACATCCTTTTCCTTCAAATTGTTTGACGTTTATAACATGTCGGCTTCCGGGACTCGAGCTTTCTTACCTAATTTTTTTGCACCGAAAGTCTTGTTTACAACCAATTCAACTTCGCAAGAGAGTAAATTGGAAAAAGCAAAGGCAACTGCTATGCTGGCCTAAGCAAAACTCAGTTAACCAGGCCTGTAAACTTAAAACTTGGTCTAATTTAGTACTTGCAGCATCCATGAATAATGATACTATAATTTTGAGTTCACCATGAACCCTATGCATGATAATATATTAACCATCTACTGGTTTGCCTTTTTTTTTTCCGCGCCTGGAGAGTTAAAAGACTACAAAGCATAGTGAATATTCTCCCAAGTTTTCGAGTTTGAAAAAAAAAGAAATAAAAGGAAAGAGAAAATCCGATATACCATTAACTTGAGTACATAGACACATACCATAAAAAGTTTTACAAAGCTCTCAAAACTCATGACAAAACTCAATATCCAACGAAGCTAGAGTTACACCATAAACTACATAAGACCTGCAGCTAATACATACCTCCACTTCTCTCCCGTCCCACTCCACGCCGATCATCTCTTGAACGATTTATCAACATATCACGGCGATAATCCTTCGGTGGTGGGCCTCCTCTTATTGGAGATCGGCTTCTCTCCCTCACATCACGAGCCCAACGATCACCGCGGAGTGGAGGAAGTGATGACAACAGGGGTACAGGAGGAGACAGTGGCCTCCTATCAAATCCTCGCCTATCATTGAAACCATCCCTTCCACGATCCCTATTATCCCAGTCCACTGGTGGTGTCCTATCAAACTTGCTCCTCCCCCTGTAGGCATCTTCCATGTAATCCAGCCGGTCTCTTCGAACATGGGGATCAGGAAACCTGCCTTCATGCCTGAGGGGTGGCAAAGCAGTAGATCCATACTCTCTAGGACCATCCCTTGCCAACCCACGAGGAGGAGATCTATAGCCATTCATAGTCCTCTCTGGGGAACGGTCTATCAGAGGTCCAGGAAAGCGTCTGGGAGGAGCGTGAAGTGGTGGAGGAGCAGCATAAGCCCTTCGAGGACTTCCAGCTGGGGCATGACGAGGCCTATTACAGTTGTTACAGTAGTCCCGCCTTGCAAAGTTAAGATTGCCACATCTGCAAGATAGTAAAGCTAAGCTCAGAACCCAAGGGAAAGATCTACCGATTTCTTGGATTTCTTTTGTCCTGGTGGGGAGAGAGAGGGGGGGGGGGGTTCAGCCAAACAGAATTCTGGGTTTAAAAACTTCAGCCTGATTAAAAGATAGGAAAGGTGTGATTCCAATAAAAGGTTAAGTCTCATTGTAATTCCAATATAAGGTTAAGTCTCATCACAATCGAAAAGATTTGTACTTACACGGGATCAGGACAAATCCAATCTCCCTCCCTAGGTTGCACATTGGGATTATTTCTACCACTGCCTTCCCCTCTAGCCAGTCCACGTGCAAAGCCAGGCCCATCATAAGCTCTACCAATTGGCCTACCACCTACTCTTCCTCGACCATAAGGAGGTGAAGGGTCTCGATATCTTCCAGGATCTCTGCCACCGCCAAATCCACGGCTTCGTGACAAGTGATTATAATCAGAAGTAAAGCGGTGATCTGCATCTCTACGGCGAACAGGAGATGCAGAACCTGCATGAATTCTATATCCTGGGAATACAAAGAAAGTGAAGTCTGAAAATAAGCAATGCACAAGCCGTGGGGAAAAATTTAGCAATCTACAGTAAAATCCCAAAACATTGACTGTGACCATGCAACTGTCATATAACTACTCTGACACTTCGGAAGGAAGGTTACCACCACACCGGGCTTCTCCTCCACATCAATATGTAAATTAAAAGGTGTGCAGGAGATTAACATGATAACACCTTCAATGTCACTCCCCTGACACCTGAACCACATGACCCAAAAGTAACAGATTGGATGAGCAAGACTTTCCACTCACACATAAGCTACCTCCTTTATCCCCTTGATCACAATGTTTCCTACCTCTGAATGCTACATGCCTACATCCAATTGTCTCACAGGCCATGAAATAGTTAAATACATAAATCATTTAGTCTAAGCATCTGAAATAGCAAATCCAAATGCAAATACCAGAGCAACAGCAACCTAGGCACTGCAGTGTAAAATAAGAACTATGTCCAAAACCAGTTCAATAGTACGAAATAACTCCTACAAAAAGCTAATCCAACTGATATGACAAACAACAGACCCATGTCATTTCACCCTTAGAAAGCACCACACTTGAGAGAACAACAACACAAGGAAATCACCAACAAACACCACCAATGTGCAAAGATCCCCAATGTTTTAATACCTGGCCCCTATCAACCACTTCTTCAACTCTTTGGAACCATCTCTGCTAGTCTGCTGTGTCACCCAAAGTAGATTCAAGCAACATAGTTGACGATTTCGCAGCAAACCATACAAAATACTGACCCAGCCATAAAAACTCCATTGAAACCATGTTCAACAATTCCAACAACCAATTCACCCCCTTTTCTGTAAACTATGTCCCCAGGAAACTTCAAAACAACAGGAGAATGAAAATGTACATCAAGAAGTGCATTCCCTCATTTCAAGAAAGTTTTACATCCCTTTTGCTTCACATATCAATGTCTGCTGTCAATGCATCGATACCAAAATGTTAAGGATTCAGCAGAAGCTACACAACTACACAGTACCAGAAGTTCCTACAGTTCCCTTGCCGAATTATTACTCTGGAAAGCAACCTTGCATGTTGTTAATAAACAAACATCTGAATCATCCCTAATTAACCAACCAAAGAAGAAAAACCCAGAGAGACTAAAATCAGAACCACCACCCAGAAACTATCACAGTAAGGACTATTCCAAAAGAAAACCACATATGCGTAGCTGGAATTGAATACCAGGAGCTCAATAGCAGAAAAAACCATACATAACCAATACAACATGAAATTTATCATCAGTGAATGTTATCTTTCCATGACATCAGGTCAGCATCGACAGAGTAGCAACTCACCCAGCCACAGAGAATTTCTTGTGGCGGATTCTAGACATATTGCATCGTGCATGCCAGCCAAACATCGGTTATAACACAAGGTTATTTGCCACAAAAAATCTGTAATGGTCAGTCTCTGTCCTCTAAAAAACCTGTGAACACATTGATGTTCTAGCGCATTGTACACAATGAACCAAGTACCCCAGATCACTTCAACTTGTACCCCAGATTCCATTAAATCTGACATTGTCTTTATCTTCACAAATAACCCAACCTAAACCAAACATATGACCATGACTCGGCAAAATGATAACCCATCTAACAGATTTTTGTGGTGCAAAACCCCACAAGTTCATGCAGAATGGACTACTTCCAATATCCAACCCATTATTAACCTTTTTAAATTAAAAAAATTCCCAGATCATTATCCAAAGCTGAATTGACAGCAACATGCCGTCCCAAGGCCCAAGATCTTGCAGGCAACATCAGCTTCAGAGCTGAAACACACAAATGCAAAATTTATTCACTGTTGACACAGCATAATCGATAGGAGATCCATATGCTTGGCATGCACATAGATAGTGAATGAGCACAGGTCTAGCAAAACCTATCTATCTGCACATAATGAATAGACAGCAGGTCTAGCAATACAAAAACAGAAAATAAGTATAAAAGTTTTCTTCTCACCTAACCCCCAAATAAATCAAAAAAGAAAAATTTGAACCACTCAATCCTACTTGAAAATCACGCTTTCACAAATTCAGACTTCAAAATTTTTGTCATAGACACTATGTCACTCCTACTTGAAAATCACGCTTTCACAAATTCAGACTTCAAAATTTTTGCCATAGACACTATGTCACCTATAAACAACAAATGCGTTTCAATTATTCTCAAATTCACTTGTTTTGATGTTATCAACCAACAATGAACAACAAGACAAATATATAACAACAAATGACTAAAATATTGCTATTGGAGGTATCATCAACAGCCCAATCGATTTTTTTTTTTTAAATGAAAATCAACAGTCCATTTGATACTTGTATGAAACCTTTATAAACCTATATCCTTCCCTTCTGTTTAATCGCTTGCAGACCCAAAAAATATCAATAACGTTTTAGATGCAACAAAAATGAAAATAAATAAACATTTAAAAAAAACTACGAATTCAAGGGAAAACAAAGCAAAAACAGAACCAAACAGGTCTAATGAACCGAAACACTTTCTTCATCTAAATTTCGATGCGAGGAAAAATTGAAACCCTAATCCTTATTGCCAACATAATTAGGTCAAATAATAGAGAGAGAGAGAGAGAGAGAGAGAGAGAAGGAACAAACCAGGATCGTCGGGATACCGATTGGAGCGGGAATACGGGGGAGCATGATCGCGGCGGAGCTCAACAGGATCGTAGTCGGCGGCGCGGCCTCCGGCTGCAGCACCGCCGCCGCCGCCGCCCTCGGTGTGGGAGGGGCGAACGACGAGGCTGCTGAGGAGAGGCTGGTGATGGTGCGGCGGCGCTTGGTCCTTGTCCCTGGAAGCCATAGCTACTCTTTCCTCGGATTCTGAGTGAGACTAACGAGATTTCGATGGCGGTATTATGAACCCTAGATGCCCAATTTGGTTTTTTGTTTTCTTTTTTATTCCTTTTTCAGCACCGCGAGCTGAAATTACACAAAAGGACACAGGTAGGAGTTGGCTTTTTCTGATTTTGGAATTTTCCTTACAACAGGATTTTTTTTTTATTTTAGAGTTTACGGTGAACTTACCGTTCAAAACATAAATCGAATCGAAATTATATATATATATATTTGATTTGATTTGATTTTCCCCCATTTTTGTTGGAAAGCATGCAACCAATCATTTCATCATTTCCATTTATGTGGACCAATAAAAGTTGCCTCCATATATAAGCCAATCAACCATTAGGATTATTGCTATTATTATATTCAAATCAATATGTATCATTTCATTAAAAATAATATTTTTCCACTAACTAATTTTATTTAATATTTTTTCGGATAAATGATTTACACTCAAATCATCCATATGTATCATTTGATATATATATATATATGTATTTTGTTTTTCCTATGTACTTAATTTATAATACATAATGCCTTATTATTTTTATATTTTACTTTAATAAATGTTCATACTTAAAGAATTATGTCACATCTATTATATGAGATTCTTCTTTAAATATATAAAAAATCCGGCCGAAAAATTTATAACTGTAAGGTTTCTATTGTTTTACTATAGAATCACTATTAAATAAAATAATTTATTTCAATTATTTTTCATCGATTAGAATCACTATTAGAATCGCTATATGTATCAATTTCAATGTGAATTTGATCAATTATATTATTGAATCATTTGATTTTATTTTTATATACATCTTTCTCTAATGTATAATTATGTGGGCTATCGAGGGAAAAATAATGTGAGCACATGGAATACAGTTAGAACTTTAAAAATATTTACAAATACATGTAGTTGATATTCTACTTCCTTATCTGCATGTAATATTAACCAATATCATTGAAACTTTTTTCTATTATGATTTATGTTGGAATCATTTTATAACAAAATCAATATCAACTTCATACTAATACCAAGAAAAAAAATGAAATAATCAGAATTAATGCTGAATTTTTTTTTTGTTTTTACTTTTCAATAAATTGTCGCTTTAACTACAAGCTTTTGTTTTTCATCTACTAATATAAAATCAGGATTAAATATTGTGATTACAATTATTTCTCATCGATTACCATTTAATTAAAAATAATTACAATTTCAATATTAATTGTATTAATTTGATCAATTTCACTATTGAGTCCTTTGATTTTATTTCTAGATACATCCATCTCTGATTAATAATTATTTGGGATTTAAAAATGTCAGGAATGTAAATAGGGTAAAAAAAAAAAATAGAAACTGAATCAAATCCCTTAAAAATATAGAAAGACATAAGATAGAATGCTAGAATTTTACATTGGTCGGGAAGCAAAAGCCCGCCGACGGAAGAGTCATCCCGACGTGGGTCTCCATGTATGGTGGGCTTTTCCTTGTCATTGAGGTTCATGGCCCTGGTCCATGCAAATAATTAATTGCACACAAAATTATGAAATAATGTTTTAATTTAATGAATAATACTATTGCAGGTTACATTTTAATAAATTAAATTATCTAACTTCTTATAAAATATTTTTTTTAAAATAAAAAATAAATATTTTATTATTATATGTTTAAATATAAATGGTCATTTATAAATTATTTTTAAAAAATTATTTACTTCAAAATGCTTAAATAAACTGTTTAATAAATATGATCCAAAGTAAATTGAATTTCGTTTCTGCAGTTCGGCCAGAACAGGCGGAAATGACCCAAAAGTCCCTTACATTTTGATTTTGGGTAGAGTATTTGTTATGGTTCCTCTCATTTAATTTAGGGTTTAGGGTCAATTCACAATTAAGTTATATTTATATTTTCCCTAAACTACCAATGTTAAATGTGTATTAAACTTAATTGGAAAAGATCATTTTTTTTCTGAGAAATATAAGATCAATTTAATATATATGAAATAAAATAAAATAATTTTTTATTTTTTATTTATAAAATTCAATGCTAAAATTTTATTTTAAAAAATAAGGGCCAAACCATCTAAAACGACTAAACATAATTTTTTTTTTGGTGAACCAAACATAAGTATTTTAAATTGTATTTATTAATTAATCCATAAACTCCAAACAAATTAAGCTTTTTTACCCATTTAAATTGAAAAAAATCATTATAGACCGTTTTGCCACTTTTACAACTTTGTATACATATGTACATTGTTTTTATATATTAGAGGAATAAGTTAAGAGCAAGCTGATTTTGAAAAACTAGAACCCAAAGGAATTGGTTGGAGCTTGACCAATTGCTATGAGTTTCTTTTCCATAGAAATCAGTCAAGAGTTAGTTGATTTCTAGTGAGGAATCGGTTAGCCCCTAATTTATTCCTGCCTCAACCGATTTCAGTGTGTTTCTCCTAACCAGTTCCCTTGTCCACTGTCTATATAAACGCTACGGAAGGCATGTATGTGTGCTTAGTACCTTTCTCTCACAATGTTCTCGTTTATCAGTAGCATTATTTCCATCCAGTTGAAGTTGTGAAATTAGAAGAGCTCAAGTTTTGTGAGATTTTAAGCAAGAATGGCACAGAGAGGTTATATTCTTGTTCACTATAATTGTGAAATAGTACAAAATACACAAGATGGGGTGAAGTTTTGTTGTCCAAATCCAATACCCGTGAGTATTCGTTCTTCCATGAATATTTCTGATCTTCATGAGAAAATCCTTCACAAGTTACGCCAGCAAAACAAGCAAATAGTGCAAATTTTGTATCGACTGTCATTGTTGGTGCAACAAGGTACATTAGGCTTCACAAGTTGCTTGATTCAAACTAACGATGATATTGAGATGATGTTCAATTGTCATGCTCGATTTCCCGATCTTAGTGTTATGGAGGTATTTGTAGCTTTGGGAGATTTGAAATTAAGCTCTGTGGGATCTGCTCCTGATCCTACATTTGTTGAAGGGTCATTAGCCCAGCATTCTCCAACGTTAGTAATGTCAAATCCAGAGCAGAATGAAAATTTTATGCCTGAAAATGACAATAACTTGGTAAGTGGCCAAAGCTTTGAAATAAATGTTGGCAGTGATGTGCCCCAAATCGGACCAAATTCGAGTTATGATGATATTTTTAATGAGGAGGACTCTGAAGAGGATCTGAATAAAGGTAATAACTCAAACTTCTTTTATTACACTTCAATATTTGTAATAATTTTTTAATATTTTATATTTTAGTAGAAGATAAATGTATTTTTTATTAACATTTTTCTTGAAATATTTTACTTATAATTAAAATATTGGTTATTTAATTTTCTTGTGAAAGGTAGTATACAAAAACAAAAATAAAATAAAATAAAATAATAAATTGGATCCTCTTAATATTAATAATAGTCTGTAAATTGGATTAAGTTTTTATCTTTTATTTCAGATAAACTTGTTCAACCATAAAAATGTTTTTGTCATTTTTACATTCTATAGATATGACCAAAAATAAAATAAGTTAAGAAAAATAAAATATCATAAATGTTCATAAAATGAAAAACTAATCACTAATAATTTTAGTATTGGTATGTTATTATTTTAGTATTGCAAAATTTGTATAAAGTGTTAAATATACTTTAAATTTTATAGTATTGTTCGAAGATGAAACTGATGAGGAGGTAGTGCCCCTTACCCAGGGCCAATCGTCAACACAAACTCAAACACAATTTGAAAGTCAATGAATTGGTCACTATTCAAGTTCAAATTTTCAAGGAATACAAGTGAATTAGTTAGATGATAGCCACCTAATGGGATTAAATAGAGTGAATCAGTTGCATGAAGGCCAGCAATTCCCAAATAAAGAATCCGTGCTACTTGCGGTAAAAGACTATAGCATCCGAAAGGGAACTAAGTACAAGGTATGTCAGTCAGATCATTTGAAATATCAGGGGCAATGCAAGCACTTTGGGAGATGGTGTAATTGGAGCATTCGTGTCATATATCAATGGAAGAAAGGACTGTGGGAGGTTAAGAAGTACAACAGTGAACACACCTGTTTGTCCGTCGGAATTTCTCAAAAACATTCTCAGCTAGATATTCACATCATCGCTGCTAGTATCCATTCTATAGTTGAAGCTGATCCAACAATTCCGATCAGGACATTGCAAGCCTCAGTTTATTCAAAGTATGAATTCTAGATTTCATACAGGAAAGCATGGCTTACAAAGCAAAAGGCCATTGCTCGGATTTATGGTGATTGAGAGGACTCGTACAATGAGCTTCTGAAATGGCTACTGGCTTTGAAGTCATTTATGCTAGGTATATGCATTGAAATTTCAACTCTGCCTTATTATGTTGGTGATTTGGTTAACCACAGCTGTGTCATATTTCATCGTCTATTTTGGACATTCCTGCCATGTGTAAAGGGTTTTAAACATTGTAAGCGTTTTGTTACTGTTGACGGAATGCATTTGTAAGGAAAGTATGGTGGGAAACTACTAATGGCAATTGCACAGGATGATAACTCAAATATTTTCCATATTGCATTTGCTGTGGTTGAAGGGTAGATAACTGAGGCTTGGTCTTTTTCCCTAACAAATCTTTGGCGCCACATGACATCGTAAGAAAGCATACTGATTGTTTCTGACAGGCATGCCGCTATCAAAGTAGCATTAGATGCAGAAGGTAGTGGATGGCATCCTCCACATGCTTATCATGCTTATTGCATTCGCCACATTGCATCCAACTTTGCACTAAGATTCAAGAGCAAAGATACAAAGTGAGCTTTGATCAATGTAGCTTATTCAAAGACTCGAAGTGAGTTTCTCTATTATTTTGGGCTGGTGAGAAGTAAGGACCCAGACATGGGTGCACGGGTTAACAGGATTCCTTTAGGAAAATGGACATAGCACTAAGATGAAGGGCACATATATAGTCATATGACCACTAATATGTCTGAGTATATAAATGTTATCTTGAAAGGTGTCTGTAATCTTCCAATTACTGCTTTAGTGAAAGCCACTTACTATCGTCTTGCTGCATTATTTGTGAAGCGGAGAAAGCAAGCAGGGGCATAACTAGTATCTAGTCGGGAGTTCTCCGAAGTCTTGATACGAGCATATCACAAGAATAGGCAATCATTGGGGGCCATATTTGTTACTAATTTTTCATGATCAGATGAGTCCTTTGTTGTGGAGGAGCCAAAAAACTTATAGAGTTAAACTTGGGGCTCAATATTGTGATTGTAGAGAATTTCAAGCATTACATTATCCTTGTCGTCATGTACTTGCTGCCTGTGCACATACTGAAGCACGAGTCGAATGGGTTAGTTATGTTGATCATGTCTACCGCATGAATATTGTTATGAAAGTCTACAAAGTGAAGTTTGCTCGGTTGCGAACGAAGCATATTGGCCACCAGGGTGTGGTCCTTCAATATGACCAAATCCTGAGCTTAGACGAGCCAAAAATGGCCAACCAGTGTCAACTAGAATTCGAAATAAAATGGATGAAGTGGAATTTGAACATGGTAAGAAATGCGGACTATGTAGGTAGGAGGGCTGCACCAGGTGGTGATGCCCCACCTTAGTGCCTTCCTCATCCAATTAAGCCAGCCCAAGCAATTAGAGAGTAGATCAAGTCATATGGTGTGTTGTGTGTTTTTTAGTTCTAAGTTGTTATTTGTCATGTATCAGATGATTTAATATATTGCCTACTATTTATTTTGTATCTTGTAAGCGAGCATATAGAAGATCATGTAGGTGTATTTCTTTTGTTTTGTATCTTGTAAGCGAGCATGTAGAAGACCATTTGGTGTATTTAAATTATCACCTTAAATCATAATGAAGTAACTATTTAAATTTAGTTACAAGAACTACATAATCACATAAAATAATCATAGCTACTTACATGATTAAAACATCATTAAAACATTTTCTGTTAAATCATAATTAAATTATCACCTTAAATCATACTGAAGTATCTACTTAAATTAAGTTACAAGAACTGTATAATCACATAAACATAAATGAATACTTGATACATCATAGCCTACAGCATTTATATCTATTTACATCATTCCCTACTCAGACTAGTGATCTTGCTGGTTGCGCCAAGCTCCAATCAGATGGCCGCCAGTTGCACAGCGGGTGGGCCGAATCTGTCGCGGCCTAAGGTCTTCACCCCCATGCTCATCTCCCCAATGATCCTTGCCTCCAATATCAGGTGATGTGTGTTGTGTCAAATGCCAATGTAGAAGTCCCACCCAAGAGATCAAAGGATGGAATGTCATAGGCTGTTGTCATAGGACTCATAGTAGTGAACGACTGATGGTGTAACCCAGACGGGTCATCTGGATGTCCCTGTGCAAGGCTGGAATATGGACTTGGTAATCGGGTCTGGTCTAGACATCCCTGACATGCAGCAATGTCTATCTGATAAAGCAGCGGGCTCAAACTAGTACTCGGACAAGGCAAGTATTTGTTAGAACTAGAACCAGGCACATTATCAGCCATTGTTTGAATTCTAGAACCAGTAATGTTCTCTTTAGTATAAGCACCCATGCTATACTGGCTAAAACCGGCCATGTGACCTCTAGAACCGAACATCTCTGAACTTGCACCAGCATCATCATCAACCTCGTCATCCTTATCATGGCTTTCCTCTTGAGCATGCATACGTCTGCTACAAGTCCCTGCTTATATTCGACGAGCTCGTCGACGTCAATTTGGAGCATGAGGAGGCATAGCTGCAATAGGCACCAATGTGGCACCAGGCGGTGCATCAGCTGGTAGCTGCACATGACGGGGGTCGTGAAACACTTGCTCATCTAATAAAACCCTCTGTGCAACACCACTATACCAATCAAAATACTCCGGCGAAGGCAACTGAATTGAACCGAGAGCATGATGATATGGGACTAACCGTTTTCTTTGTTGATCCCATAACTGATGCCATGTCCTGTGATAATCTGCACACCAAGTACACTTCATTCCCTGTGCGTCCTTCACATGTAGGGCATTAATGCTTAGCGGATCGAATGGAATGGGTTGCTCAAGCCCAAATTGTCTAAAGACGCGATCAACATGATCCCATTCAATGCATGGGAAGCAAATTAATGATGTGAGTGATGTCCAAATTTTAGACTCCGAGATCACCCATGCTAGTGTAATGTGCTGGATCTGCGGGATATCATAGGGTGTCCACACAAGCTGTTCAAGAAATTGATTAGCATTTTACTTCTATAAATATGTATTTATATACTAAATCCATTAAATAATATTTACAAACTTATATCTGTATAGTGGAGCTAATCAATTTTCCCTCAGAATTGGCACGTGTCTCTTTTGCACATCACGCGGCGCTACAAATCCGATCCACCTGAAAATTATACATTTGTTGATAATTTGTGGCATTGTAATTCTAAACAACATAATTGACATAACAATTACCAAATTTTAGTATATTAATATACCTCCTAGCCAATGGAAACCTACAACTGAGCCGGTCAACTATAGGATTGAGCGATGGCACTTTATACCATATCCATGACTGCAGCAAGACAAGACACCTAGTAAGATCACCTACTGAGATGTTAACTACACGGCATAAACCATATTACAATGTGGATAATACGGCGGATCCTTAGCTAAGTCGCCCACACTCTTGAAAATCACGCAGAAGAGGCAGCCATCTCAAGTGAACTATGGCAACTGACTTGTCTGCAAACAACATCCCGCCAATCAGCAACATAATGTAAACCTGTGTTGCTTGCATGACTTGAAGCTGAGTCGCATTTTTTTCAAAGGTGCAAAGATGTTCTTCAGCCACGCTAATGTTATGGTATTACCATTTCTCTTGCACTCATTCTCAGATGGTATAGAACCAAGCAATTTGTGGCACATCTCCTAAATATTTTGCCCACAAAACTTGTCCCATGCTTCTATGTAGCTGCTGACAGGAGCCCCATCCACTCATAGCCTCAGCTGAAAGGCAATATCCTAGAGTGTTATGGTGTACTCTCTATAGGGCAAGTAGAAGATGTGAGTCTTGGGACGCCACCACTCCACAAATACAAACAACAGAGAATTGTCATACTTAAAAAATTTTATTTGTGCAGCATACCAAAAACCGGTATGTTCTAAGTATGGCGTCATGTGGAGATATACCCTTTTCATATGGTCTCGTCTCCCACGCAATACACGAGTAGGCTAAAGCACAAAATAAAAAAAATACTCATATTAAATATATTACAACTGAACCAATTTAATTAAATGAGAACTAATCTAACCAAAAGAACTAACTAACAAATCTAATTTTAAAAACAAACATACTAATTTTTTGGTGCACTATTCTCCCTAAAATCGATTAACTAATCTAATTAGTAATATAAAATTTGAAATCTAATAACAATTTACTTTCAATAAGTAAGTTTTACTTTTCATTATATTTACTTAACTAAAATAATAAACTAATTAAAATATATTATTTCCTAACCCTATTCATCACTCTAATTAAATGGCATTATTTACTCTATATATTTATTCTGTAATCTAAGTATAACATTTACTAATCTAACTAAATTTTATAACTAACATATCTTCAAGGTGCACTAATCTCCCTAAAACAATTACCTATTCTAGTTAAAAATAAAAAATTCTAATCTAAAAAATATTAATTTCAATAAGCAGGTGATACTTTTTAGTATAATTACTTAGATAAAATATTTCACTAAACTAAGCAAAATATATTAAACCCTAAACACGTTCATCAACCTAACTAAAATATATTATTTCCTAAACATATTTTTAGTATTATCTAACAACAACATTTACTAAACTAATTGCATGATACAACTATATAATGTTTAATGTGCACATATCTCATTCAAACAACTAACTAAGCTAATTAGAAATAGATTTTACTACCAACCAAAAAATAGAGTTTACTTTCCAAAATATTGACTTAGCAAACATATTTAACTAAACTAATTAAAACATATTGTTTCCTACACATATTCATAAATCTAATTACAATATATTATTTAGTAAACATGTTTATAGTGTAATCTAACTACAATAGCCACTAGTTTAATTAAATTAAACAACTAAAATAAATTTAAAATGCACCAAACTAAATTTAAAATATCATTAAATTAAATTTAAAATATCATTACAATAAGTTTTAAATCCACTAAACTAACTTATACAACTAAACTAGATTTACAATGCACTAAACTTATTTAAGCAATCATTAAATTGATACTAAAAACTAAAAACATAATGAAAAAAATATATTAATTCAATAAATTGGAACAAACTTACCTCTACATGAAGATTTGCTGCAATATATCCGAAATTATCATACCGTCTTAGATCATTTGTACCATCTCTTTTGTTCTTACTATGTTATGCCACTTTTCACTTATACTACCACACTTTTTTTTCCCTACTCTCATTGATCTTATTTCTTTATCACTCTCAGATGAAGAATGCACCTTGCTAGAGTCGGTTAACTCATCCTCGCGTCCAGCATCACAATATATAGGAAGATACACATGGCGATTGGACGGCTAGGGAGTAGATCATTGGATCGTGCGGCTGGGAGGACTCCTTCTCCATGGTCCGCTACATGCGTCACACGTGGAGAAATCGGTTGAGAGCCAACCGCTTTTTCTCCACATGCTACGCATGCAACAAACCATGGAGAAGGAGCCTTCCCGGCCGCACGATCCACCAACCACACTCCCCAACCGTCCGATGGTCTGCTCCTGGAATCAACTAAGTGTTGACCGACTTCGTTGTATTTACAACGCATAGAAATCGGTTGAGAGCCAATCGCTTCCTTTGATTTTTTCCTCCATGAAATCATCTGATACTTAACCGATCTTGTAACATACAAAAACAATGTATATACGAACATAGAGTTCCAAATGATGGAATTTCATATGTAATCTTTTTTTTATTTTACATTTTACCAGTCATTTAACCCGTGCGATGCAAGGATAGATAATAAAAAATAGTTTATTGATTATTAAAAAAATAATAATTTATTTACATATATCTTATAATCCATTTATAGGGATGATAATGAATATCCATGAGAAATGAGACATGTCCACACCTCCCGTTATCGTTTGGAATTTTGTCTCTCATCCCCATCCCTATCCCCCTTATGGGTTCCCATTTCTCATTTTTCGTTTCCTGTGGGATTTTGAATCATTATGATATTCAATGATTTATTAACAAATTTTAAAAAGATAAAAATTTTAAAAATATTTTACAATTTAAAACATAAATATTCATAATAACAAATACTATTAATACAACATAATCCAAATTTAAATTAAAAATATATATAAAATGTAAATATAATAAAAATAATTAACAAATAAAGATGTATTATCCTTATCCCTATTCCATTTAACACTTAGCCCCCATAGATCATCCCTATGAAGGTGAAATATGTGCTAATTGAATTCATTTTCCCATTGGATAATCCCCGTGTGTACCTATTTTTAATTTTTTATCATCCCTAACCATTTATATCTTTTTAGTAAATTAAAATATTTAATTTAAAAATATAAAAATATATTTTCTAATTAATAAAAATAATATATAAATTTAATTTATATAATTTTAATTACACGTCATTTCTTGTATATCCTTTTAATAAATTAAAATATCAATTTCAAAATATATATTATAATTAATGTGTAATAATTAGTAAAAAATTATTCATAATTCTAATTTATATAATCTCAATTATTAGAGTAGTATGTCAATTATAATTTTTTAATAAAAAATAATATAATTATTTACTTTTTAAAAATTAATAAATATTTAATATCGTTACCAAAGAAATGTAAATTATAGAATTGATTTTTTTAAATATTTTCGTGTTAAAAAATTGAAAGCATTTTTTTTAAAAAAATTAGTTGAAAAAGTTATGGAATTGATAGATTAGAATGTTTAAGTTGTAAAAAATTAAATAGAATATAGTGATACATATAGACCGATAATTTTTTTTATTATGACTTTTAAAAGTTCTATATTTGAAATTAAAAGATTTCTCCTAATCCCATCTTTATATAAAATTTTACCTCCATTCTCATGTACATCCCAATCATGGGTCCCCATTTTTCATTTCACATGGATATTTGAATCTCTATTGATATTGATGGGTTTATTAAAAAATTTTAAAAATGAAAAATCTTAAAAATACTTTGAACTTCAAAACATAAATATCTATAATAACAAATACCACTAATGTCAGACAATTATAATAGGTTTATTATCATTAATACTATCATTTATATATAACATTTTTATAATATAATATATTGAATTATAATTTTATTTATACTATTTTTTATTTTTTATATTGATTTTGTTAATAGTAGAGAGATATGAAGGTATGATTGGAAAAAAATAATTGATAATTAGAAAGTAAATTAAATTCAAAAACTTACTTTAAGTATTAACATTATAAAATGGGTGGGTATAGTTTTTCTATAAATAACACATGAAAGACTTTTTATGGAATAAGTTTTAAATATTAGTATTATATCAATTATTATCATATTTGATTAAAAATAAATTATTGTATTAGTATTATAATGTTTCTTGAATATTTGATTATGAATAAATTTGGTATAAATTAAATTTTGAATTATTATCATGTCAAAATTAATCAATTAGCAATTCATTAACAATTTGACTTACCCGTTTTCTTTAAAAAAAATATGTTGATTTTAAAGCTTATTTATTTTGAAAATATTGTATTTATAAATTTTTATATTCTCTTCATAAAATGAGGTTATTAATGGTTATTAATTTATTTATAGATCATAATTATATTAACATGGGTTTTCTCTTAGTACAAATTATAATATTTAATGATTGTAATATTTGATTATTTAATGATTATAATATCTAATTTTATTTCATATGAAAAATAATTAATAAGTAAATTATAAATTAAGTATAAAGAAATCTTTAGACATAAAGATTGAGAAAAGTGAGGGTCTAAATCGTTGTATGAATGATATATGAAACTTAAATTATTATATGAATAACATGTGTAATAGTTTTTATGAAATGAGTCTGAAATATTAGTATGATAGATTTATACAATTAATAAATTTTATATAAAATCTTAATCATTAATAACTTCTTATTATAAATAAGATTTTGATAAATCTCTATCATTTTTTTCTTCTTAAAATCTTCTCTGATTTTTTAAATTTTTTTGAGTACTAACTTTTTTTTTTCAAAATTCATTCAAATATTTTAAGTATAGAATTATCAAAATTTTCATAAATTGTATGATTGATTTGTTTTTAAAATTCATTCAAATATTTTAAAATATAAAATTATCAAAATTATTTGCATACTTATGCTTATCAATGATAATTTTACAAGAATCCCAAATTGATCCTAGGATTTTCATTTTCACCGGCGTACACATACACACACATATATATTGAATTGGTACATTCTTGGTCTTCAAATCATTAAATTAGTCTATATATATAATCAAATAATGTCATCACTAATAACATGAAAAAATATTATGTCTTTAAATAATTAAATTCATCATAATTTTATTATTAATAAAAAAGATAAATGATATAACCTAGCACATATATTTTACATCTTTCCTATAATTTATATACTTAATTTTATAAATTTAATATAATAGTATTTAAAAGAAAATCACCACCAGATATAAAAATTTTAAATGTAAAATTAATACTAAAATTATGAAATTATTTTATCAATATAATTCATGATAATTAAAGATATTATAATAATTAAAGATATTTAATTAATGTAATACAATCCTATTATTAAATATGGATGATTATCAATAATTACGGTTTTATTTTTTTAAAAAATTAATACATAACTTCTTAAAAGATGTGAGTCCTAAAATATTCTCATTGTGACACGCGTAAATTTTCCCTCAAATATTCTAATAACAATTAATTTGAATTAATTTAAATTTATAAAATTTTGAATAACAGCGATTCCAAAATAAGTAATAAAAGTTTAAAACATTTTACTCTTGCTCAAAATCTTAAATATTAAATTAATTACAATTAAAATAAAATAGAATTTTTTTTTAATAATTTGGTAAATGCGCAGAAAGAAAGAAGAAAAGACAAGATCTGGACCATGAGTCTCCGGGGTGGGTCCTATCTTACGTACCAGGACTGACAAACACTGACACTTTATTGAAGACCCTAAAAAAATATAATAATAACTAGATAACACCTGTCCTCATCTGGCCCCACCTGGAGTCGTGTCCCCTTGTGGTTCACCACGTGGCACCCTTCCAACCGTCAATCCCAATCTACCACAGCGCCCCAGTATTCTTTGTTATCCCATCTTAATTAATGTTAAATTTTATTTTAATACATATATAAATACTTAATATGAGGAGTGATAAAAAGAAAATATATATAAATATCTAATATAAAAGGAGTGATGAAGAAAAAATATATTAAAAGAAAAAATAAATAATAAAATTTATATATTTTATGATTATGATATTTAAATATTTAAAAAAAATACGTGTTAAAATGATAAAGGTGTTAATTAACTAACCGATGAAATTAATTACCTAGTTTCCTAACTATTTTGTTTATTTGATTTTTTTTTTATGTATATTAGATTGCTTCTCTCTGCCACCTTCGCGTGCGTTCCTTCTTCTTTTCGGTTCCAAACCAAACAACAACGCAGCACAAGTGTTTGATTGGATTCGTCTCTCTCTTTTCCTTCGTAAACCAGCAACACCCCCACCCCCACCACCCCTGGCGCACGATAGCGCCACAGCTACCGTTTCGCGTTAACTGTTTCCGTTTCACCACCTTAGCAGTATTTAACTTCTCGTAACAAAATCTCTCTCTCTCTCACACACACACACCAAACTCAGAGGATCTGAGCTACGAGAAATTGAATCAGACTGAAACAGAGCTCTGCGATCGGGGCTCTCTCTTCATTGGTGCGTCTTCAGCTGCCGTTTTATTCTCTTTTGTTCTCTATTTGTAAGTTCGATTCCGTTCTGTTTTGCTTCGTTTACGGTTTTTTTTTTTTGTTGGAACGAGTTTTCGTTAGATTCTGTTGTGTTGCTTCTTCTTTTTTCTTTCATCGGAGAAAAACAGAGGAGCTCGTTCGATGCGTGATTTGAGGTTTGAAGTGCTTGATATTTATCAAAATCACTTCAGCGTGCTCTTTGGAGCTCATATCTGAGGTTTTTATATTTTGAAATTTTTTTAAAATAAAAAAAATGATGAAAGAAAGTGTGTTATTCGGTTTTTTTGTCTCGTTCGTTCTCGATGCTTGAGCTGGCTCGTAGATAGAAGAATCGTGTTTCTAGCATCACTTTGATTTGTTTTCTTGGTCATTTTATGTTGAATTGGTAGGGTTTAATTGATGACAACGTGATTTGTAAATTCTAGTATTCATGCGTTATGTCTAACTGGGTTTTTGTGTGATATTTGAATCTTTCTAATCCATAGATATTTTAGGATGTTATTGTTCACAGACTACAGCATGCCTTTTTCTATTAAGATCTTATGTTGAAGAAAAATTGTATGTGAGAAGTGGATTGAAGTGCAATCTAAACGCTTTATTTGGTAACAATCAAGAATTGTATCTTTATTTCGGGGAGAAATTTTCATTTTGTAGGAGCCAAACAGTATAGTTTTAGTTTTGCGCAGTTTATTGAGTTATTTAATAGTGATTTTGTTCTTCTTTCTGAGCTTTCATGGAGTAATGTAAAATATATATATATATATATATATATATATATATATATATATATATATATATATATATATATATATATATATATATATATAAAGAAAATAAATGTTCCGCTCTGAAACTTTTCAGTTTTGCTGATTCCGGAAGCAGGCAGGTCAAATATTGGCATGTGGGCGTATTATCGTGAAAATTCGTCTATGTACAAACGCACTCCTTCAAGAGATTCTTCAAACATGACAGACGTGGAGGAAAACTCAGGTAGACCCATTTATAGAACCTACACGAATTCACTTTGGGTTATATTATATTGAGATATTGATATATAAGAGTTTAATTCTATGTTCTAACAATGTAAAAGTATTTTACATACCATCCAATAATCAAATTATCTCATTTGCATGACTTTTCAAGTGGTGGGTGTGAGACTTAATCACCCTAGCTGTTGTGGCAACATTGATTGGATGATGGTGTAATATAGCATGTAACCTGAACATCTATTCAAGGAATTGTTTCCAATTTGTGAAACTATTTCATTCTTTCTAACAGAATCCTTTAGAGATTTCACTTTTCAGAAATATAAGGCCAATCATTCAATCTTGAAAGAGATCTGACTTTCATTTCTATCCTGTTGCCATTGTTTCTATGATTGATAATCTGGAATTGAATGCCATAGGCAGAGCTGAAAATGATAATTGCAAAGATGATTGGAGTTAGTCATATACTGCGAATTTGGATTAGGTATTTGACAGTGCTGACTACTAACCAATCTGTTTTTCATGCCTGATAGATCTTTTAGGCCACAGCTTGGATAAAGAAACCTCGAACCCTTCATGGAAGCTTTCTTTACCGCATGTACTTGTGGCAATCATTACTTCATTCCTATTTGGATACCAGCTTGGGTTTGTGCTTTCTCTTTTTCTCCTTTACCATGCTCTTTCTTGGTTCCTTGGCTTTAATTGAGAATCCAGTGAACACTTCAATGTTGATCCCTTGTTTTTTGGGTTTTATTCAGAGTAGTTAATGAACCACTTGAAAGCATTTCTGTGGATCTTGGCTTCAGTGGAAATACCCTGGCAGAAGGTGACAAAAAAGATTCCAAAACCCATGCATAATTTGATGTCTTGTAAGTTTAAAATAACTAGAATTGGTTTTTTCCTTTTTGGTTTTAAATGAAGGTCTGGTGGTAAGCATATGTCTTGGTGGTGCCTTAATTGGCTGCCTATTGAGTGGCTGGATTGCTGATGGGGTGGGACGCCGTAGGGCTTTCCAGTTATGTGCTTTACCAATGATAATCGGAGCTTCTATGAGGTTATTCTTCTAGAACCAATATATATTACTTGATTCACCCTGTTTTACTTATGGAATAATGGAATTTTCCTGTGCAATTTATGGTTTTATCCCTCTTACAATGGGGATGATGTACCATGATTTAGTTTTAAATTCATCCCTTGTACCTTTGCAGAGGACAATTAATATATATCTAAAGGTTCTTTCTATGGACGAAATAATAATATCTGTTTCTAAAGTTCTTTTTATGGACCAAGTGATCTTGTTGATTTCGTAAGACTGCAGTATACCCAAGATAGATTTTTATTTCGTATCCTTGCAATGGCATAGCAAATTAACATAGGTTGGTCTACAGAGGAAGTGGGACTGAAGATGCTGTTTCAATCACTTGTTGCAGCATAGATTATTTTATTTCTGTGTTCTCTAATGTGATAACATCCTTTTACTTATTTCTCGCTAATCCCTGATGCACCTGATTGTCATCTTATGTATTCCATAGGTCCGCTTCCCCTATTAGGATATTTTCGTGTTACCTTCTCGGTCCTAGAAAAGAACATATGCTTTTCTTCTTTCATTTATCTTGAGCGTATCTTTTACTGGAATAATATAACAGAGCAGATCTCTAGGTTTATGCCTTTTTTATATTACAGATGAGCAGGATGTGCTGTAAGTAGAACTTTAGTTTTAATTAAAGGGCAAGGCTTTGATTTGCTTTCTGTTATGCATGTTATACTGCAGTCAGCAGCTTTTCCCAAGCTGATTTTGCTGAAAGTCTAACCCCATTCTCAGTTTGGTCTAGTTGCAATTCTCCTTCATGCTTCCGAAGACAAATTTTTATGGCTAGTTCTCTGATTGGAAAATTCTGCAATTTCAGTGCAGTAACAAACAATTTGTTTGGCATGCTTGTGGGAAGGTTATTTGTTGGGACAGGCCTGGGTCTGGGCCCTACTGTTACCTCTCTGTATGTGACGGAGGTATGCATATGGTTGCATCTGTCTCGATGAGTAGGCTGAAAATTTACCTGGTTATTGATGTCATTACTCTTTTGGATGGCAGGTTTCTCCTGCTTCTGTACGGGGTACCTTTGGAGCCTTCCTCCAGATTGCTAATTGCCTTGGTCTGCTCGGAGCTTTACTTATTGGAATCCCTGTTAAAGAAATTTCTGGATGGTATGATATAAATTTCAAATTCATGCTATGTACTTCTCCCACATGATCTTTTAAAAATACACCCTAAACTTTTTTGCTCAGGTGGCGGGTTTGTTTCTGGGTATCTACCATTCCAGCTGCTATGCTTGCTCTGGGTATGATCTTCTGTGCAGAGAGTCCACATTGGTTATACAAGGTTGACAGCTAATATTATTTCGTCTTAGATTTCATCTGTTATCATCATTTTGTTTGCAAGAATCCACTTGAAATTTCTAATGTTAATAATGCAAATAGTTTGTTGAAGATTCCCTCTTATGGTGCTATGTTTATTTTTGCTCTGGCAATAGCTTGATTATCAAGTGGAAGCTTGAAGATGTCCTCTTATGTTGCCTCTGTTTCTTTCTACTTTGGGTGTTGGTTTTTCATTCTATACTGATTCATTTGTAGTTTTTTCGTCCTAGTGATGACATTTTGAAGTAAAATGAAGTGGAATAAGAATGCAAATAACTCTTCTTTACTCTTTGGTCTGCCTACTTTTATTTCTATTCTTCCCCCTCTCATCAACCTTGTCCAATTCTCTTTTGAATCCTGTCAGATATAACCCCATGGTTAGGATAGCGGTGGTCCACATTAGTCAGTAAAAACAACAAGGAGCATTCATGTCATAGTGTTGATAGGTCTTGACTCTTGAAAGCTTCTATTCACTTATTGGCATGTCCTCATTGTCCAATTTATAGCCAACTTTAGGGGTGTGATTAATACCCAGTCCACATGCTTTTTAGCTTTGTCAAATACGATTTAACAATCGTTTTTGGTGTTCATTGGTCAGCAAGAAAGTGAGGATTATTCATGTCTTAGTGTTTGTAGTTTTTTTGAAAGTTTCTTGTCACTTCTACTCATGAATGTTCATCTCACATCTCTCTGGCTCCTTATGCTTTACACAATATTTGTCCTTCCTCTCTGTTATGGTGTAGCAAGGAAGAATTGCTGAAGCAGAAGCTGAGTTTGAGAGGGTTCTGGGTGCATCAGAAGCAAAATTTGCTATATTGGAATTATCCAAGGCAGACAGAGGAGATGATAGTGATACTGTGAAGCTCTCAGAATTGCTACATGGTCGCCATTTTAAAGGTACATAATTTTTGTGGTTTATCCCTAGGGTTGGAGCTGTAGTGTATTATCATTGTTGTTATCATCACTGGTTTCTTCAGGCTTCCATAAGTCATTTTTATTCACGAGCTCGTTTTGCAGTTGTTTTTATTGGGTCAACCCTATTTGCTTTACAACAGCTATCTGGTATAAATGCTGTATTTTATTTCTCTTCAACTGTTTTTAAAAGTGCTGGAGTACCGTCAGACATTGCAAATGGCTGTGTTGGAATTGCTAATTTGTTAGGTACGCATACCTTGTGCTTGTTAGGTTATTGACCTATAGTTCATGTGTAATGCTATTCTGACAATGCTGGGTTTTATTTCTGCTTTCCTCAGGATCTATCATTTCAATGGTTTTGATGGATAAGCTAGGAAGGAAGGTTCTACTTTTCTGGAGTTTCTTCAGCATGGTAAGTCACACAATGCATCTTCTATTGAATTAGTTTCTTTAATATCCCAATTGTAATCTGTCAAGACATTCACAGCTGAATTGGTGTTTATGGTAAGGAAGATGCCTGGTGTTGTTTGGAATATGAACTGGTATAAGTGTAGAAATTACAAGAGGGGGGAAAATGTCCTATGTTTTGTTATTTTGTATTTTTTTGAATAATCCAAGCTATGGCTTCAATCAGAAAGTTGTTTATTATATTTTGTACTGCATAGGCAATAGCAATGATCCTTCAAGCCACAGGAGCAAGTTCATTCGTGTCCAACCCAGGAGCCCTGTACTTATCTGTCGGTGGCATGTTAATGTGAGTATGCCTTTTTTTTAAAAAAAAAATTTAATTTACAAGAATACGGATCCTGGTAGATACATTAATAATGTTAATCGTGGATGAAATTGAATCCATATTTCTTGAAAGGCTGGTGTGCATTTTCTTTGCAGTAGTTGTTGCTTCTACAGTTCTACTAATGACTTATAAGTTGATAATTAGATTGTGGGTGATATCTCAAAAGAGAATGCTAAGGAGGCTTTCTATTTATGAAATAACAATTAAGAGAGAGGGAGAGAGAGAGAATTGTTGAGACAGTGAATAAACAAGTGTCCAGTGAACAAGAACATGGTAGTGTAATGTCCACATATGCTGATTCTTGTAATTGAACTTCCTAGATCTTTCAGTGTTCAGTTCTGCAAGAATTATTTAAATATTAGCCTCATTGTCAGTTTATTCAAATATTAGCCTCATTGTCAAATTCATGTTGCTGTCAGTAGAACCTTTGGTGGTAATTATTTAGCAGAAAAATTCATCAAGTGTGAACTTGGTGTGTCTTTTTATATATGGAAATTGAGGACGAAATGACAATCAGTTGAAACTTGTACATCTAATTACTTGGTCTTCATTTTCCACTATCTAGTGGCTCTGTAAAGTGTACACTATTGTCACTTGGAACAGTCACCATGGGGTAGGGGTGCATGTAGTGCCTTTTGGGCAGACACTGCTAGAATATGAACAATAAGTTGCAATTCTATCATGCAGGTTTGTCTTTACATTTTCTCTTGGGGCTGGCCCAGTTCCAAGTCTCCTTCTACCAGAAATCTTTCCTAGTCGAATCAGAGCCAAAGCCATGGCAGTGTGTATGTCAGTGCATTGGGTAATTTTCCTCCTCCTCTGATTTATATATAGTGTTGTCCTATTACACTGCAGCATCAGGACATTGGCTTTAGTCGTCAGTCTGGATGAGTTTGGTTTATGTTCTAAGGATATTGATTGATTCTATGATCTTGCTGAATTACTCTACCAAGGTTGAATAAAGGAAATTAAGCGTGCAACAATTTCCTGCAGTCTTCACGAACTACTGAAATTGATTATTTGTTCTAATAATAACTTGGAATAGAATAAGGGACATGCTCAATATTTATGGAATCCATCTCTCTTATGAATGATGGTTGTGTGTTGTGCAGGTCATAAATTTCTTTGTTGGATTACTGTTCTTGCGTTTGCTAGAGCAACTTGGTCCACAGCTGCTTTACTCTATATTTGCTACCTTTTGCGTGATGGCAGTAATTTTTGTAAAAAAGAATGTGGTGGAAACCAAAGGAAAGTCACTTCATGAAATTGAGATTGCACTTCTTTCACAGGACTAGAGCTTCTTATGAAGCTGCATTCTTTGCTGTGATTTTGCATAGTTCGAGCCTTGTAGTTTCAGCTATGATCACGTTGTGTTGCATCTTCGTCCACCTACAAGGAGAAGCTCAAGGCAAGAAGAATCATGCGTTGTTATAGTGTAAGATTAATGCGAAGAGGTTTAGTGTACTAGTGTGGCAAGTTCTAATTTGAGTAGGTGCTCTGTTTGCGGCTTACAATATTATTCAGTGGTCCCTGTTCGGAGCTGTGGTATATCTGATTTCAGGTCCGTGTAAAGGGAAATCCCTTCACCTAAAAATGTATCGCATAACAATACCAAAATGTTCTGTATGTAATACACTCGTCTACATCTGTACGGGACAAAATTTATAGTCGCTTCAGTTTTGGATAGTGAATCTTCTTGCATGTTAAAATCTGTCGTTTAATACAGAGGAAAATGGGCAGAAACTTGGTGAGCTGAAGAAATACACAGGACCGGTAATTCAACTTATCGAGATCAGTTGTAGAAAGATGCTTACAAGGTCTTTGGCTATTTCATATGCACCATATCCTTAAGCAAACTCCTTAATTGAATGATCATAACGATCCATTTGTTCTTATTTTGGGTCCAAATAAAATTTAAAAAAATGTTTATTTTTTCTAAATAACATCATATTTTACTGCTGGTGTTCAGCAAACAAAATACCGGTCGAACGAAAATCAGAGATACTAAAAGCGGTACCTTGAATTCCTTTTCTTATCCACACCCTCTGAACTCAAGGAACTGTATGGAACTGGTGCCAATTACCAAGGTCCTCCAAAATGGGAACCAGAACCCATGTCATTGTAACCACGAAGGCCACCAGGGGAACCCTCTTCACCTTCACCTTGTCCATTTCTGGTCAAAGGAACACGCAGCTCAGAAACAGGAACAGGAAGAGGCTCCTCGCTGAAGTACTTGTCATGAAGCAACTCAATTGCTGTGGCTCTCCTAGCTGGATCATAACAAACCAGTTTCTCAACCAGAGACACTTCATCATGTGAGCACTTCTCCATGCAGGCTTCAAGACCAATAGGCTCTTCCACCTTACCAAATGATATTGTAGCATAATCAGGAAGTTTGGAACAACCAGGCCAAGCCTCCTCATCACTGTTTCCCAAAACACTGATGATTCTGCCGAGTTGATCTACATCAGATGTTCCAGGAAACAAGGGCTTAAGGGTTAATAGCTCCGCAAAGATACACCCAAGAGACCATAGATCAACCTCTAGACCGTAGTCTGTGCATCCATAAAGCAGTTCAGGAGCTCTATACCAACGAGTTCCAACACATGATGTGAGACAACAGTCAAGTTCATTCCTTCTATCCACTTCGGCTTCATATGCAAATGAAGCCTTGAAGAGATCATCATCTACGTCACTTGTTGTGCATGTTGCGAGACAAGAGGTGTTTCCATCATAGATGTTTGTGTCCTTATCGGTGCCATATGCAATGCTCTTGTTTTTCATCTCATCTAGGACTCTGAAATATTCTTCATGGCTCACAGTTCCCTGATCCTGAGGGAGAGACTCGGGAGGATGTTGGAGTGAACTCTCAGGAGGAGTTGAAGCATCATAATGCTCATACGGTGGCGGGTTCTCCTCCACAGAATCAAATCCAGGCTCCATAAGTACCCTTGCCTGCAAATAAAGTCTAATTAAACATTCATAGATCAAACAAATGTGAAAAAAAAAAAATCTCAACAGATATCAATCATCGTTAAAGGGTCAGCTGCTAATGATAGCAGCATTTGATCAATAATTCTTACTGGCTTAGTTGCTTGCTTTCTCCCATTTCCTCCATCCAAAGTAAAACGTTAATAGCAAACGATAGCTACAAAAAAGATGATCTACTATTGAAACTAGAGCAGAAAAGAAGCTACAATACTGCAATCGTGCATGATTGACCCAAATCACAAGGAAAAAAAAAAGGTAAAAAACACGTAAAAATGAAGTAACTCCAATACAGGCATAACTCAAAACACGTGAAGATTTTTTGGGACTAAAACTATCAATATCTAACATTTTATTTTTACACCCAATTAATGTTCAAATCATGTCAACTCACTAAGCTTTTCTAGCGCCCTGTTTTCTTTTCTTTCGTTCTCAACTCTAAAATTGACAAGACTCAAAGATCAAACTTCCGAAAAAAAACAAAAAAGGATCAAAATCCAAACTTTTCACAAACCCATGATTTAAGATCAAAAACCCTTTTCCCCATTATATATACCTGTCCAAAATCCGCCAACTTGAGCACCCCATCATCAGAAAGCAAGAAATTCCCAGGCTTCAAGTCCCTATGCACGATCATGTTCCTATGGCAAGCGTCCACCCCACTAAGCACCTGCATCATCCACCTCTTCACCTCACCACCACCCAAACCACCTTCTGCAATCACGGTGGCAAGATCAGTCTTCAGGAACTCGAGCACGATCACGGCGTCTTCATCATCCTCGTTGCGCCAGAAGAAGTCGTGCATGACGACAACGTTTTGGGATCCCTGAAGGACCCTCAAGGCCTCGATTTCCCGGAACGCCGATCGACCGTCGTGGACCTCCTTCAGAGCTACCGCTAAGTCGTCGGAGAGGCGCCGCCCGCTGTAGACGTCGGCGTAGGCGCCTGACCCAACCCGGCCCAGCACCTCGTACTTGGCCGTTATTTCCGGTCGGGTGTGGATGCTCCAGCAGCTCTTGTTCGATGGTGGAGGAGGGTCTGTGTCCATCATGTAAACAATGGAAGAAAGGAAAAACAGAGACAGTTGTTTGTCTCAGTCAAGTTTGGTTTCGGTGTTTTCTACAGCAAAAAGGACGGGAGAAAACAGAGGAATGTTTGGTCATTTGTTATTGGGTTTTGGGTTTTACTTGGAATTTAGAAAGCTTTAACACAAATTCTTTCTCTCCCTCTCTTCTTTTTACCCAAACTTAGTAGAGTTATTAATCGAGAGAATATCTCTTTCATGTATAAAATCCCATACCGTACCATGTTAGGTGACAAAAAGTGAATTGTTAAAGTCACCTAGATTGATCTAATGGTAAGAAATTTTAATAATATATATAATTTTTAGATTTAAATTTTATTATAAATAAAAAAAAGTGAATTGTTGATTGAGGATACTTTATTGATTAATTAATAAGTTGATAATTCATTGACCATTGTTTTCCTGATTCAAGTAATTTCACATTTATTTTGTTTTCTGAAAAATGTTGGTGATTTATTTTTAGAGTTTAGATATGCTATCAATTTAAAGAAATCTCACACTAATCATGTATTCAATCCCTCACTATATTAAAAATTTTATAAATAAAAATATATAATTGAATGATAATATAAATTTTTTTTACGCTGTATATTAAAATTAATCTCCTTTGAAAAATAGTTCATTAAGCAAGCAATTTTATCAATTAATTATTAATTGGGGATTGGCAACCTTCACATATTAGTAACAGGCTTTGTATTTTATTTTAGACCAAAAAGTTCACACTTCATTTGTTACTCCTAACCAATAACTTATAATTATGGGTAATTTTATAATTTTTTTATTCACATTAATTGTTATTTGTCTTTTTCTCTCACTTAATTAATATTCTCTTCATTGTTTCTCTCACCTAAATAATATTTTTTTACTTTTATTTTTCCTAAATAATGGTCTTAAGGGATTTGCCCCAACGCAAAATACGGAGGTCAACAGTTCCAATTAATTTGTCATTAATTGAATATATATATATATATATAATGTGTAATATTTGAGTGTACAAAATAACTTTACTAATCAAATTAGTGATCGAAGGGTTAGACAAAAACTGACGGTGCCGTCAATTTTGACATTCAATTATATTGATTAGTTGCTTTTTTATCTTTCTTAGGGCCATTATGTTGTGTCAATGGGGATGACATCTTTCTTCTTCTTTTCTCTTTTCTTTCGTGGGTATTGAATCGCCTTAAATTATTGCAATTTGATTATTTTGGTTTTGACTAATGTTTGTTTTTCAAAGCTTGAACTTCTTCCTGGCTATGTCTCTGGTTTACGAAAAGAAAAATGCTAGACTGATTGATGATTATCCTCTGTGTAAAAGGTACATGGATTTGTTGATTAGTTTATAAGATTTTTGTTATGAAAGATATTGGTAATTTTTGATATTAAAAGTTACGATTGAATCATAAATATTTAAAATATTAATAAATTTAGTTAATAAGATATATAGTAAATTTTTAATTATAAATTATTTAGAAAATATCAGTGCGTATAAATTTTATAAGATATGAGAGAAATATTAGATTTTTAAAATAAATATTAACGGGAAACCATACCAAAAAAAAAAAAATCTCAAATGAGGATCGCATATTCTCATCTGATTTTTATTTTTCCCGTCACCATCATGTGAAATTCAAGTTTCATACTAAATAATTGATCATAACTTTGTAACATGCCACCATGCCTTCTGCAATCGTGTTACTGCCCAACATACGTTGACTTGGATCCAGTTTTTTTTTATCTTAAACTCTCGCTTCAAGAGCTACCTATAATCACCATTTATCTATGAGGAGTATATTATCAAGTACATATGTATATTTTTTTAAACAATAACAAAAAAGTTCAGATGAGGAGAATACTCATCAAATGCGTACAAAAATACTCACATTTAACTCACTAAATGAGAAAAATCTGATAATCAAATTTAAGGCATAGCAATGAACTATATATCCCTTTATTTCAGAAGTTGATCCAATATAGTTTAGATAGGAGGAGTGATATATGACCATCACTAAACTTACACCATATACTTACACAAAGTAAAATGTTATAAATCAGCATATAAAAAATTGTAAATCATGTACAAAATATTGTAAATCAATTTACAAAAAGTTGTAAACCAAGATGGTTTACAATATTTTATATTGGTTTACAACTTTTTCCATCTTAATTTATAACTTTTTGCATGCTGATTTATAACTTTTTAACTTAATGTAAAAATATGGTGTAAGTTTAGTGGTGGATATTTAACATTTCTCTTGGATAGCACTCACATACAAGTCACAATCTACCACAACTAACTACTCAATCTAATAGCAAAAAGGATTTAATTATTTTAAAGTGAGAAAGTTAATAAAGTGTAAAAAGAAGAGATTAGTCACCGTTAAATGAACAACTTCCCTTATGTGTGCATACTAGAGGATCCACTAAATGATCCGAGAGTGTTTAATTCTTCATTGTTATCAGTGTTTATCTCTGCTCTGCACCTTATTTCACTAACTAAACCAATTACACCAAGCAACCAAACCATTTTTGCTATTCAGAATGATGTTTCTCAATTCCCACATCGTTATTTATGATACTCCAACATCGTACAATAACCAGTGCAACAATCAGTTGGAGTTATGTGGTCCTTCAAAACTTATTAGCACATGAGACATAATTCCTGGAAGGTACCTGCAGGTCCTACTGCAATGAATCAAACAAGTCACATGGCCACCTTGTGGAAGGTACCACTGAGTGATATCCAAAAGCACCCCGTCACCTGACTTTTCTGCCTGCCTTCAAACTTATCAATTAGGGCCAGTGGACATGAAAAAATTGATCCTGCAGACCAGCAGAAGATTTGAGAGTGTGGAAGTTATTATGAGATTGACATTTGAACAAATAAATAAGTGAATTGAGTATGAAAAGTTTATTTATAAGCTGATTTAGAGATAGTGGTGAAAGTGGCATACTACACGCTAGTAGATAAGTAAAAAGCATAAAAAAAAAATGAAGTTGACACTATTATGTTGATGTTGATGGAATGGAGTTAATATGTAGGTCAAATCTGGTTGGGGGGTTTTAAATATAAGGGGGGAAGTCTTATATTGATTTAGAATGAATGAGGTGAAAAGTATATAAGATGAAAAGACCAATAAACCCATTGCTTCAAGGCATTTGATTAAGATGTGACATCCGACGTGCTTGTGTGGTTTTCTTACTTAACGTTAGGAAATAAGGGGAAAAAAAACTCAATTTACTTCTAAAACTATAAATCTATTCCACTCAATAAACTACTCTTTTGAAGCTCAACTCTCCTTAACTATCAAAACATGTAGCTACCATAGATGTTACATGGGGATGGTTAGTGCACATGAAGCCGAAATAAGGGCACAGGTGGAGGGCCTGAGACTTGCAAAAGGATCAGGGCTCAGATCTATCATACTTGAATGGGATGCCAAACTGGCTTTTGAGGAATCTGAGAGTAGCCTTAGAGACTTATCCTATAATAGAACACTAATGCATGAGGCTTCTATTTTAGGATTGAGCTTTGATCACTTTAAAGTTCAATTTGTACCTAGAACTTGTAAAAGAATTGCAAATTCTCTGGCCTACTTAGTTAAAATTTATATATAAAAAAATTGTGGCTAGGGAAGGTTCCAAATTGTATTTGTGATCTTGTAATTTGTGATATTTTGTTTTAATAAATTTCGACCTTTAAAAAAGAGAGAGAGAGAATACAATATGATGAATATGAATATCATATTCAACAAGTATCAGAGAAGTTAAATATTTTGGGTGGGAAATGAAAATAAAATAAAAGAGGAGAAAATTGAAAAAAAAATGTATTTCTTCTCAACCAAATAAAAGAAAATGCCAAAATCATCTCATCTCATTCAATTTTCTCTCCTATTATTTTCAGCCCCAACAAACAATGGATTAAGTCATAGGTCATAAAGCTCTTCACCTAAGTAGCCCAATATTTTGTATGAGCTTAACTGTGCTGAGAACCTTGAGTAATAACAAACGCATTTCTGCTAGCAATTACTCCTAACTTTGTTCGAACTACAGTACCATACCATCTGCAAGTCAATCATGGGGACATGAAACCCACATGTCTTATCATGTATGAAAACATACATTGTCACTAGCGCTTGAAAACATTCTTCAAATTTTGCTTCATTAAACAAGCAATGTATGACCATTCCGCTTTGTGGCACTTTTCTAATTTAGCAGGAGAACCAGTCAAGTTTACAAGGCTTAGTTATTATTGATGATGAACAATCAATATATATATATATATATCCTCAGAAAAACTTTATAGGGGTATTCAAGTTTTACAAGGCTTAGTTATTATTGATGCTGAACAATCAATATAAATATATATATCCTCAGAAAAGCTTTATAGGGGTATGAAGCTTCCAAGACAAAAATAACGGTTCTCTTGGCTTAATGAATTGGTAATATATATAATACATGACATGGCTTAGTTATTATTGATGATGAACAATCAATATATATATATATCCTCAGAAAAACTTTATAGGGGTATTCAAGTTTTACAAGGCTTAGTTATTATTGAAGCTGAACAATCAATATAAATATATATATCCTCAGAAAAGCTTTATAGGGGTATGAAGCTTCCAAGACAAAAATAACGGTTCTCTTGGCTTAATGAATTGGTAATATATATAATACATGACATGCCTCGGCAATAATTGAGAGAATGAAAAATTCCCTCCATTGTCAAATGAGATCCTTGAAGTGAAATAACAAAAAGATATAATAGCTTACATCAGTTACAAAACAAGCATATGAAGATACATTTAGATATGTAATCAGATGTCAGGATTCCACACTTGGACCTTGAAGCTTTTCCTCCCCAAAAACACCCTATCAAAAGTAGCCGATGATGCAATTGATGTGTATTAAGCAGCACAGCCTCCACACACAATACCCCTGTCATTCAATAATAAAAGACACATGTTAACCCCATTCACAAAGACTCATCATTCACGGAAATGCTATAATTTAAAAAGTAGCAAAATACATGATAAATTATGGAGAAATTACTGCCCTCTATTAAATCACAGTATGCGTAATTAATAATTTGCTTGCAGAGGCTTCAGATGATCTTGACCGAAGGTCAAGGAAATTAACACATCCCCAGTTGGGTCTCAATCAAACAAAAAGGGTTTTTGCTTTCAAAACCCAGTCATAGAAATTTGTGCAGAGTTCAGATGGAATGGACTACTATCCCTATTCAATGCTCTTTCAGCATCATAGAAATTTGTGCAGGGTTTCCATCTTTTTTTTTTTCTATTTTTGTTAAGCTTTTATTGTGTGGTATCAATATCACCAGCTACAATAACTCAGTGCATAAGACATCAGCAATTTCACTTTGCCTAGTATTTTTATTTTCTTATTATGAAAGTCTCCACAAAATTATACATTATTCTATCATCAAATCCTGAATGAACTACAGGTATATTATGATACTCTCATGTTTCATAGTGTAGAAGCAAGGCACTTACACAAATGAGCAACCAGATCTTCTATGCCTTTTCTTCATTGTCATTTCCTTCCTCCTTGGAGGTTGGAGAACAACCTTAATTGCAGTATCAAATACTGCTTTGACGTTCTAAATCATGACAAAAAGAAACATTATCAAATTGTGTCAAAAGATTAGATAAACCAACATATACCATAAAACACACGACTTTATATGGATATCAACATTAAATTTAAGATCCACTACCTGTTGAGTCTTGGAACTGCACTCAATGTAAGCTGCTGCACCTATTTGTTTCCTCAATTCTTCTCCCTATAAGCAGTGTACAATGCTGATGAATGAGAACCATTCTTTACAAATACACATTAAGTACTTCATGCTTAACCAAAAAATTATAAAATAAATAAAATGAAGAGCTAAAGTAACGAATGCAAACCTCAGCAGATGTTATAACATTAGATCCCATGTGATCTGCTAAATATCCTCGATCTTCACGAAGATCTGGAATAAGTAATTCAATACTTGGTGTAATTCACTTCTCTCTATTGAGAGGTCAGAAAAATCCAGCATGACAAAACTACAAAAATTCTCTATGTGCTGCCACTTACCTAACTTGGTACCAACAAGAACAATTGGAACATTAGGTGCAAATCTACGCAATTCTGGCATCCACTGAAATAGAATAGAAATGAATAACCGAACTATGGAAAAGAAAAGGAAATTTCAAGTGCACAAACACTGTGTTGAAAATGGTCCATTATTGATAACTCCTACACAATGAAAACATGCATGCATTTCACAGTAAAAGCTACATGCAGAACCAAAAAACATTTACAAACTGTGGCACAATCAAGTTTAGTTTGTATATACAGAGAGAAATATTTTTGAAAAAAAGTCTTCTAAGTGACCCTTTATACAATTTTTGAATATGAATTTGAATTTTTGGAATGTCAGACCTAGATTTAATTAGCCATGTCCAAAACATGTATAGAAGTCTTGCCCAGTAAAAAAGAAAAGAGCCTCGATGATGTCAAACAATTTTTTGCTTTATAATAATACTAATAGATGTGATAATATAAAGTAACCTGGGTACCTCATTCAAGATGAGTTGTCAGACATTTATTATTCTTAAATGCATGTTTAAAAATCCATTAATACTAATAATAATATTATTTCAACTCTCACTTTTAGGTGTCCCATCTAGACTCCCACTTTTAGGTGATCATCATTGAACGAGATTATAATTTATATTTATCCCCACTCATCCGTGGTGATAAAGTAGGTGTTTGGATAGGATGCCTAAAATTAAATGCTGAAATAACATTGTTGTTAATACTGATTAACATCCAATAAGTATCCCATTCAACCACATCATTTTATTTGTTTTCTTCTTTGCATCAGATAGAACCGGTATGTTCCCCTCCCTCTTCTTCATCACCGCTCCTATTTTCCTGTCCTTTAGCTATCAATAGGCAGAAGTCAACAAAGGTATTGTACCAAAAAACCCGACCAAAGACCTAAACAGTGGAACATTAACTAGTGATCAAGACTATTGATTCCTCTTGGTCTGACATCATATTTCAATTTTCTGACCGTTAATTTATTTAGGACACTTCAAATTCCATTTTCAATGATTTGTCTGAGAAAGTTTTAATATATCAGAAGTAAATTTTGCATTTCAACAACTCCGCCAACTACCGTGACACTTAACACATAATGAAGAGCCAACATTTGAGGAGGAAAAAATTATTACATGTTTGGTAGGAAGGTGAAAATAGGAAAACATTCTCATAAATGAGTTTCATGTAAGTTTACGCATAAAATTCATCCATAAAATTTTCACAGTTTTTAAGCCCCACCCAAACATAGCCTACATGTAACAAGGGTATAAAGTATAGACTATACTATAGAGTATTTTTTTTCCCCTTCAATCTCAATTTTCTATAGTACCATGGTAGATGAAATGATTTTCACCGTGTTCTTTCTTGTCTATTTTGCATTTTATAATTTTTTTTACTCCCGTTTTGCCCCCACACCCAAAGGAATCCTTAAAGGGAAAAGACCCACTTAATGAAAGAAATTAAATCCAAAAATACAAACAAGAGGCAAAAGGTAAAAGAGAGAGGAATGAACCTTCTTGAGAACATTTTCATAGCTTGCTCTGCTAATCAAGGAGAATGCTAAGACAAATATGTCTGCTCCTCTGTAGCTAAGTGGCCTCAACCTGCTATAGTCTTCCTGACCTTCACAACACAGTAAAAAACAAAAATAAAATAAATAACGAAAAAGTGTCAAGGGTAAAGAATAATGAAACCAAAAGGTCCAAAAAGCCACTACTAAATCACAAAAGCTCAAGAGGGGGAGATCCTAGTACCTGCAGTGTCCCAGAGCCCCAGATTGACAATGCTTCCATCCACAGCTACATTGGCACTAAAATTATCAAATACTGTGGGTATGTAATCCTGTCACACAGTAATGCAACCCCCCCCCCCCCCCCCAAAAAAAAAGGGAGGAAAAAATGGCAAATAACATTAGTGAGAATACTGGCCACTTTTGAATCTTAGACAAATCAAAAGACATAATGAAACATCTCAAGAAGTTGGAACAAATGATGCCACTATACTAATAGAGTGACTGGCACTAAACACACATTATTTCACAGAAAGTCCAAAACTTTATCATTGTTTATTATAAAGCATGTCTTTGGATAGAAACCCCCATCCAAAATAAAAGGCATATTTGCTAGTTGATTCATTTAGAAAAACGTATTTTTTTTTCTGTCAAAAACCATTTTAAGAAGCTGAATTAAGAGCATAAGCTGTTTTGAAAAGAAAAAAAATGGTTAATCCAAATACACACACAAAAACTACCACCAAAAAAAAAAAATGAGAATAAAAATCAAGGGAACTTGATAGATAAAAGAGAAGAAGGCTAACAGTGGGGAACTTGTTGCTGGTGTAGCAAATGAGCATGCAGGTCTTCCCAACAGCTCCATCTCCGACAGTAACACATTTAATGAACTTTGAAGCACTCATCATTTGAAACTGCTAAGCTAAGACCAAGATTAATCAGCTACAACACTTGTGTTCTTAATACAGAAAAATACCCTCAAAAGCTCACTTAGAGCTCCAAAACAACAGAGAGTGTATGTGAAGAAGGAAAATGAACAGAGACCAAGAGGGGCCTGGATCTTGATCTCTGTGTTGCATTGAAGGATGTGATATATAAATACACAAGTGAGAGGCCACTCTTATTTGTTTCAAGAAACAAGAAATAAAAAATTACTAGTTAAGAGAGAGAGAGAAGCTGCAAATGCATGTAGTCAAATGTTGTTGTTGCTGCACTTTTTCGTCCCACTCAATAAATTTCAAATCCAACATGAAATTTTTTGAAACACACAAAATGGGACCCTCTCTCAAACGGTTCCTATTAGGCATAGCTAACCCCCCCTTATTATTATTGGTTCCAACTATAAGCCACTAATGAGTACAGTAACTGTTATTATTACTTAATCAACCATTAGTGACGTTACTGCATATTAAAATTACAGTGTTTCTGCATAAAAAAAAAATTACAGTTTTTCAGTCGGTCTCTTGGTTCGGCTGAGCTAACAACTATGTTATTGTTAAGATGATTTAGATTAAGGGTGCATTTGTTTTTGATTATTTGGGTAAATAATCACTTTTTTTTATAAAAAAATCACCTTCTACATTTTTGAATAATTTTTAAAAAATAATTAAAATTTTAAAAAAATTACTTTTCAGTTTTTTCATAAAAGCTAAAATTAATAGCTTCTGAAAAAAATCAATTTTTAACTTTTTTAGTTATATATAAAATTTAGCTTTCATAATAAATTTTTTCAAAATTTAAAACAAACACACTCTAAATATCATACTAATTATTTAAAAACTGACTCTTGGTAAATTAATACAAGATTAAATAATAATATAATAAAAAATCAAAATTAAAGTTGTAACATAATAAGAATTTAATTTATATATACTATATGTATAAAAAAATTATATTAATATTTAAGCATGTATTAACATATCATTGAAAGATTAAAAATGTTTAACACATTACCCATTATCCTAAAAATTATACAAACAGATAAATTCGATGGGATGAGAGAGTAAAATTATTTCACACTATAATGTATTATAATTAATCTATATAATACTTACCCTTAAATGTTAGATTGAAATTAAATTTTGTGATGTTTTCTCCGCAATCTTAACTCTTTGACCGGCTGTAGCTTGTAGAACAAGAATCCCATTTTTTATACATAAAGGAATAAAGTAGAAACGAAGAAGAAAGCAAACACACGTCAATTTTTAGGCTGTCATATAACCGTGCAAACTGCATAGAGTCACCTAAAAGCATTTTTTTTCATGGCCACCTAAAAGCTTAATTATAGTGCACTTCTTTTATTTAAAACTTTAAATATTCGTTTTTCCGTAATTTAGGAGTTAAATTAGTCCTTAATCTAGTTTTGCTTATAAAAAACAAAACGGAAGAGGACAAAATTAACCAGATGGTTATTTACTACAGAGTGCTAATAGGTACATAATAAATATAAATAATAAATCTACGTCAAATACTTATAATTATTAGATATAATAAATAAATAAAATTAATAATCATTTATCACATCTAATATTAATAAAATATATAATATAAATTTATTATATGATTTTATTTTGCACCAATCATCTTTCTTTACTAAAATAATTTGGATAGAAAAATGTCCATTGTTGTCTCTGTTGATGAACGTGCAGAACATTGGGAAGGATGGACCCACATGTCCATATCCCCACCATGGTTTCCAGTTATGATGATAGGATTCAATTCAAATGTATTCAACCGTTGAAGCTGTTGTCTGGTCTGAACCGGCCTGCACTGTGCTTCTGTCTGAGAAATTAAAGCAACTTAACCTAAGTACCTGATGGTTGGGTGAGTTCTTCACATCCGAAATTAATCACGTATACAGATGAATGGGAATATACTTGATTATTTCAAGTTTTTGGGTTATATATACTGCAGACATGAGTTATTTAAACCAAAAAATAAAATAAACTGAATATTCAATTCAGACACTAAAATTTATAATGAGAAATAAATTAGTCCCTTAAATTTTATAAATAGAAATAAATTAATTTTTATGTCAAATTATTATTTGGACCGTCAATAGAAATATCCATATATTCTATTAACTTACTTATGTGTACTATTAATTTTTCTGATGGATCCTAATTTACTTCACTCTTTTATTCTGTGTAGAATAAATGACAACTTAAAATCAAAATTTCTATCCTGAACAGAGTTATAATGAGAGAGAAGACGAAAAGAAGGTCTAAATGGCTTCATTTAGAGGAGTGAAGCAAGTTAGAATCACTATAAAAATTAACAGTACACATAAATAAGTTAACAGTATACATAAATAAGATAACATTAATGTTCTAAAAATCAAACTAGACCGGCCGGTCGGACCGGTTGAACCAGGAAACAGTCTGTTGTCCGATCCGGTTAGACCTGAAACCGCCTTGCAAAGAACCGTCCAAGAATCGCTGGAAACCGAGCGAACCAGATAAGCAGGCAAACCAAAAAAAATCATCCAACTGTTTTTTTAAATGCCTAAAATCTCATATTTCCTAAATTTTTTTTCCTTTTCTAATATAGGAAATAGTAACTTTAGAGATTTGATCCATATGAATAATGTTTATTTTGATTAAGAGATGAATTATATTGTGTTCTATGGGTTTTGTTGATGCCTAATTTAATTTTTAGTTATTTTATGATATATTTTATTTTATATTTTTATATATTTATATAAATACATGTTTTATTATATACCGGTTATATTCCGGTTGGACCCTCGATTGAATCGATTGGACCTCTGAACCCTTTCTCCGACCAGTACAATGTCCGGTCTGATTTTCAGAACCTTGCCTAACAGGATATAGTTCAGATAACAATTTTATAGAGGGACTAATTTGTCCCTATTTATAAAATTTGAGGGACTATAATGAGATTTTTCAAATTTAAGAAACTAATTTGTCCTCCATTATAAACATGAGGAAGTAAGTTGGAAATTTGGGCTAAAATAAAATTGATTACATAATTGTTACAATTATTAGCCCGAGGTAAAATCCCCAATTAAAACAAGGTTTGGATATATTTATTGTACTTCAGTCAATTTTGATTCTAGTTCCTATAAATTATTTTATTTGATTTTGATATAAATATTTCTGAAATTATTTAGTTTTGGTCCATGATACTAGATTATAGTATATGTTAAATGCTAAAGTGGCTAGCATAGGGTGAGGCACGAACATATCAATATGTTAGATGGTGAGGTTCATGCCTCCACTAAAGTTTTAGCCCTAACCGTCTAAATTTTTTGGATTTGTTATTGAGATTGGGTTATTCAGTCTCCCATGACAGCATGAAATAATATGTGACAAGTAATAAAACCTATAAATTTTTAAAATATTTGAATCAAAATTAAAGAAAAAAAGTAAGGACCAAAATAAAAATTGATATTTTTTATTGAAGTATGAAAAAATATTTAAACATTTTGAATTACGAATTTTGAGGACAACATATTGAAAAAAAAAAAGAAAAAGGTGCAATAATATAAGATAAGGTGAATATGCCTGGTCCAAAGAATGCAGGCCTGATTCATTCAACAGGCAAAAACTTTTACCGATATGGCGATTAACAAGTTTCCAAATCGAAGTCTTTATTTATTGATGGTCATAATTAACATGCATGCACCCTCTCGTGCCCCTTCTTTGCACTTCTGATGTTAAAAATGTCCAGCTTTTGACGGACATTATGCCGATTTGAGTAAAAGTTTGGATAGCTATAAAGCTATTACGTGGTTACAGAATTTCAACCATCACAATAGAGCTTAGAGGGAGAGGATCCTCTCCTGTTTAATTTATACAAGATAGTGTCATATTTTGGTCTCCTTTCTTGATATGCCAATTTGAAAAGCATAAAATATAAATATAAAAAAAAAATGAAAGGCAAGGATGGAGATATAACTGTCTCGTGTCCAAAAAGCACATATGAGAGAATATTTTCCCGAGCTTACGTATCATCGTTCTATTGTATAAAGGCTTTAAGGTACTTTATATATTTTTATTATTCACGTTTGTTATTCTGTTGTATTTGTATGTTTATTATTATTATTTATTATTAACAATAATGATAATAATCATTTTGACGCACGTGCATGCACTCACACACACACATATATGAAATTTTACTAATTTCTCTTGAAATTTAGTATAATTATATTTGGTGTCCTCTATTTTAAAAAATTACCATTAGTGTCTCTTATAGATACTGGTTCAATAATTAAAGTGATAAGAAAAAGATAACTGGAGCATATATAATTATTAAAAATAAAATTATAATATTTTGATAATATTTAAAATATAAATTGAATAAAACACCTTTTTTTTATCACATGGAGATGAAACTTATAATTATAACTTATGATAAAAAAGAGGTATTTTAGTCAATATATATGTGAAACATTGTCAAAATATTATAATTTTATCACTAATAATTATGTATATGTTACGTGTTACATTTTTTGTTACTTAACTTAATGAATTAACATTTATCGGGGAGGTCAATATAATTTTACAAAATAGAAAGGTGTTGAGTTTAACTACACTAAACCTGAAGGGAGGTGAGTGTAATTTACTCTATTTTTATGAAGATAAATTTATAATAGTTTAATTTCTATGCAAATTTTTTTTACATTAATTGTTATCCAGTTATATATTATCACATCAGTAAAAGTTATTAAATCTCACAACCACTATTTAAAAAGTCATGCAAATGATGTGATTTAAGTGGATATAATAGTATCAGTACATATAAATTAAACTCAATTTATAACACAGATTATATCTATCTATGTTATTGTTCCATAAAATATAAAATACAACTCTCTCCCTTGAAAGATGGCTTCATTACACTCCTCACCCTTCTATTTATAAATTAAAGCATATTAAGATGATCTTTACTCTAATACATTTTCAAATTTTTTCATTTATTCTTTATTTTCTTTTATTTATAAAGTGTAACTTATTTTAAGTTTGTAGGTGAGAGAAGTATATATTTTAGAAATAGAGAGCAAAAAAAAATGTAATATTATCATCTCTCAAGGGAGAGTTATATTTTATTATAAACACTACTTGAACGTACATCACATAATTAAGTTCACCCAAATCCTTCCTCTAACATCCATGTTCAACCAACGAATCTTCTTTTTATTATTTTTACAACTCCATCAAAATTTGATGATTAAAGATTCAAAGTATTGTTTTTAGTGATTTTCTTTTTGCTCTTGCCATTTGTTCCACGCCTCCGAGTGCGATTCATAGCATGTTTGAAAAATCATTTGGGGGTCTAGAATTGATTTTGGATTTCCAAAATTGATTCAACTAATTTTTAATGATATTTGGTTTTAAGAGATGAGAATTGATTTGGGAAGAAGTGAAATTTCATTATTTTATGTCAAAATCGCTTTTAAAATAACTATTGAATACAAATCACTCTATTTCAAATTCAAATACACTATGAATGCGATTGCAAAGACCTTGGGGAGTAAGAAGCAATTCATAATATATGTAGGAATTGATTGAGCCACAACTTTGATAAAAACTTTCTTTCCTGCTCGGGAGAGAATAATTTCCCTCAAATTCTTAAGCTTCTTCCACAAACAATCTGGAACAAAGTCAAAATATGTTTCTTTGATCTACCATGGATGTTGGTAGACCTAGATACTTGGAATGATTTTTCATTGCCTTTATATTCATCTGTTCTTGGATCAACATTTGTCAATCCGGTGGAACATTATTTTGACCACAGAATTAAGATCTCTGACCTATCCAAATTAATGAGATAGATCAAATTTGTTGTGTGTGTTTAGACTTCTTTACCTTTGGTATAAGGCAGATGAAGGTGTGGTTTAGTCCTTTTCAGCGCTGATCCTTGGTCTAAAACTGCATTTCTTCACCAGTTATATGCCATAATTTTTGGTGAAGAACAGGAGCTAGGTGGCTTTAGATACGTGTTTGGAAGGGTGGCAATGGTTTGAGTGGTAAATACCAAATAGTTTAAGTGGAGAGAATAGAAGAAATATAGAATGGAGAGAATAAGATAATGTGCCCCTTTCATTTTGTCACTCTAGATCCTCATTTTTTTCATCCTCTAAATCTTGGAAGGTGTTAAAGAGAAAATAACTGTGAATTTTCTCCCACTTTCTCATTAAACTTATTAGACATTTAAACAGGAATATGATATATTATTTTCCACTCCATTTCTTATTTTTCTTTTCCTTTCTATTGTTAACTGGTGCCTCTACTTAATTGTTGTGTGGATCTCTTCCCTAGTGATCTAAGGCTCCATAATTTTTTAAAGATCACTGCTTATTGGCCCTTCCAACACACATGCAACTTCCACCGCACCCATCAAATCATGACGTATGTGCCACAATATCTTCATATGTTATTTTCCCCCAAAGCCACATTTCTCATTTAAATCTTCGATGTGAGCTTTGTCATCTCATCATCGACACGTTGAGTGAGAAACACTAAACATCGTTCTTCCACATCAATCATGACTAAACCACTTTATCTCAGAACCCAACCCACCCAACCCCTACAAAGCAGGTCCTGTGCTTAGAGCTTAACAATTGGCTCAAATTTGACCATGCATTTTTAGGTTATGACAATACGAAAAAACTATAATTTGACTTTTAAACTATAAATTATATACACTGCAAACCTTAAACTTTTAAAATATACAATTCAACCCCTTAAAATTTTTTTAATATATAAATTGATTCTTACGTTAATTTTTTTTATCAATTATTAAATAAAAATATTATAAATTTAAGAATATCAAATTGTACATTTTAAGGATATGTACACTTGGGCTAAAACACAACTATGAAAAATTCAAGAGATCAATTTACAAATTTTTAAAATTTAAAAGCCAAAATAAACACTACCCATAATTTAAGGGAGAAAAAAAATGCGATTTTCCCTAATAATAACTATAAAATCTACCACGTTTTATGAGTGAAGAGTCGATTTGATTCTCCTAAAACAGCAGTAGTCGAAACTATAATGTAAAAACCAACTCCTAATTTTCAGTACAAGAAAGCATCAATTTTATTTCCACCATAATATGCACCATATGTCCATATCATATTCCCAACTACACACAGCACAGCACCATCACATATATATAAAGCAAAATGTTCTGGCGTCACGGAGCTAACAAACACACTCAAGGAAGAGTTAAAAGAGCCAAGAAGGACCCTTTAGACACACAAGTGCAGAAGGATGCAAGATGGTTCTTCAAAGAGCCTTGATGATCTCCTCAGCACTGGAGACAGTGAACTCTCCTCCACTCTCAATGTTTGCAACCTTCACCTTGAGGTCTTCCACAAGCAGAGCAAACCTCTTGGAGCGGATGCCAAGCCCTTTCTCTGAAAGGTCAAGCTCTAGCCCAAGAGCATGGGTGTATGTTGCTGAACCATCAGCAAGGAACTTGACATGCTTGTTCTCTGGGAAAGTTTGGGCCCATGACTTCATCACAAAGGGATCATTGACTGCAAAAGTCACAATTTAATCACAACTTAGCCATTTATCAATCCTATACTTTGATTACTAGCCTAATGAGTAATTTGTTTGGTGGATCAAAGAATTAAGCATGTCCAACAAATTTTATTTACCACAGGACAGTCCCAATGATGAAATATCAGTCCATGCCCGCATGTAGTAAGACAAATTATCAAAACACAATTACCAGATCCAATTCAATGCATGAAAGCTTTTCATTTTCCACTCATGTTAAAAACTGACCTAACCATAAATATAAAACAAATATTTTAAACAAGCAACATGCAAATTGGAATCTAGGAAGAAATCTCTAAATTAAAAGGTATTGGAGCCTTGAACAACTCATTGTGCTGCAGTGGTTTACATTTGACAGTGAATTACAGTGCAAGCGCCTTCTAGGTTCAGATTAAACCATGCAACACTAAGAATTAAGAAGGACATTCAAAACATAGTACAACACGCATTACTAAGCATTGAAGGCGTATCCCTCCGGGATTAGCTAATAAGTAGTAACAAATCAGTAAAGTCCCTTCAGATTAGTTGTAGGGATCCAACAATTTGTTAGCAGATTCAGAATATTCTTCAATCATGGATTTCACAAGAAAATTGTTAAATAAGAGAGAGGGGGGGGGGGGGGGGACTAGCAACTACCATGGATGCACATATGAATTGAGTTAATTAGCAATAAAACAAGTAGAGAGAGGAAAATTAAGATTTGATTTGATCCTCACCGCTGATACAGATTATTTCATCCACACCCTTTCCTTTCAGCTCCTCTGCTCTCTCAATGAAGCCAGGCACATGCTTCAAGCTGTTATAAAGCAACAAATTCAGACCTCAAGTTCAGAAACTCATAAAAAAAGAAACAACAAAGGTATCCCCAAAATTAGGGGAATCAACGCCAAATCCATACCATGGCCCGAACCCTCCACTCCAAGCCAATCCATCATATCAAACTTCTTCTTTTTTTCGTTTTTTTTTTTGGGTCAAGGAGAATTGAAAAAGTTTCTACCCCTTGACTGTCGTCAACATCTAGAATTTAACTCAAAAGAGAACTTCAACAGGAAAAAAAAACCACAAGGAGACAACAAAAGGGGATTCAAAAGACTCAAACTTTAACCACCCCATTTTGAAATTCTCTAAGATCATCAATCCACCAAGGCAACATTTCATATAAAAATAGAAAAACGGATTAAAAATCGAAACTTCGATGCAAAAGAGGCGAATCTAAAATACCCATCAAGCCAATTCCTTTATATTTTCAATTTTAATTGCGAGTTTCATTTCAGATACGTGCAAGTTGATGATGGGAAAGGAAGGTTCTAGAAAGAGGACCTGCAAGTAGGAGTGAAGGCGCCGGGAACACCAAAGATAATGACTTTTTTGCCCTTGGCGAGGGATTGGATGGAGACAGCCTGCGGCTTGTTTTCATCGTCCAAGAAGGCCAAGGTGCTGTCTGGAATGACATCTCCAGCTGCAATCGGTGCCATTTGAGGCTGCTCACTTAGCTTATGCCTGTCCTTCTTGTGTTGGATGAGAGTGAGGACTAGAAAGAAGGTGACCTGTGCGTGAATCGGATGGTCTATCACAAACCCTACTTATATAATCAACATTTTGCTTTTTTTTTTTTTTTTTTTTGTTAGTTTTCAATTCTAAAAACTATCGATGTTTTCAAAGCCTTAAATATATTGGTAATTTAAAAATTTTATTTTTTTAATAAATTTTTTTATTTTGTTTAGTAAAATCCTTTATTTACTTTATTTTTTCACATGTGAAATGGAAGCATCTAGAAGGGTAGGTGGAGAAATGGAAAAAAAATAAAAGAGAAAATTATGCTTGTTTTTTTAAAGAGATTTCCTCATTTTTATTGTTTGGTTCATCAGAAAGGAGAAAAAGAAAGATAATATGAGTATGCTTAAATGGTTTTTTCTTTTTAACCTTTTATCTTGTTAAAAATAATTATTCTTGTAATTTAACATCTTTTTCTTTGCTTACTTTGTTTTATTTGCTCTTTACTTTTGAGAACAATTTTTTTTTTGGTCTTACATTTCTTTTTTTAGGTGTATTGATATATTAGATTTATTAATAAGAATAATATTATGCTTATACATTTAATAAGTTTGTTGATAATCAAAAGGAGCAAATGTATCATCAACCAGGATTTTATTGATGAATGGGATATTAAGATACTATTAAACAATAAATTTAATTTCTATGTATTGACAGTGTAAAAGATTTTACAATCATCTAATTATATACTATCATATAATTATAATAATTAACTTTTATATTCACTGTAATAATCAGAAAAAAATGAGGTGTACTATATTTTTTAAGGAGTATAGGCCACCTTAGCATCACGTGTCCCCTCTTTTCTTTTATTTCTTCTTCCTCCCTTTGATTCCCATAACTTTCCTCTCATCCCATTTCCTTCTTTCTTTTCTTTCTCTCTTCTCTTGTCCCTTCAATATCTTTCTTTTCTTCTTCTTCCCACCTTCACTAATCATCCCTACCACCTCCATCATCATCATCAAAACACCCCTTTTTCCTATCTCTCTCTAACTCACAGTTTCTCTCTCTGAGTGAAGGAACCGGTTAGAATTGTGAGTTTTGGATCATTCCCTACTTATAATCTTTCTCCTAAAATAGTGGGTAAGTAACAATCTTGCTCTATTTATCTTATTAAGCTCTCTATATAGTTATTCATTGTCGATTGAGTTTTTAGGACCCTAAGTATATAGATTTGAGGCTTTCTAGTATGTGGAGCTAATTAGTATAAATTTATTGTTAGATTACTAATATTGTATTTATCTTGTTTCTAGAGTTATAGAGTATTTGAGTATTAGCCGTTGAATTGGTGGCACTTGAGAGTTGATCTTCGGTTCTTTTAAACTAGTTTATGAGTAGACATTATGTTTATAATTATTTTTATTTATATTAAAGTAGCTCTAATTATTTTTTAGAAATTTAGAAAATGAAAAAATAATTATTTAGATGTGTTATGTAATTTTAATGAAATTACATCCTTTATGTTAGCTTATGTTTTATCAAAAAATTGACACATGAGACGATGTGATATTGAATTTGAAAAATTATTTTATCTCTATTATGGACTTGAAGAAATGACTTGAAAAATTGTGGTTATAACCATTTGTGGAGTTATTGAGAATTGAGTTGATATTATATGTAAAATTTTTATTATATGTTTTGGGGAGAATCTTTAACAGGATTTGTAGCTAACGACAGTAGGTGTTAGTCTTGGTGCACCTTGACTATATTTGATTAGGACCACAAAGTGGATCCTCCTATTCTACGGCTACCCACATGGGTAGGACCGTTCTGTTTTAGGATTACACGAAGGAATGACCGCTTGAGTGTGAATCCTTCTATTTATTCTGAATTTGACGATTCCCTATTATTTTATATAAAACTGGTTGTTTTCAAAAAATATTTCTGTAAATAAAAGAATTTGTTGAAATTATATGAACTATGAAGTTATCACTGTTTTACTTACAAATTATATATTGTCTCATATGAGTTATAAATATCATGTCTATTACTGTATTACAAAACTCACTCCGTTGTTTTCCCCTTTTTTCCAAATGTAGGTGCAGCTTCAAATTCTAACCCCATGACTCCTTAATAGCTGAGCTCTGAGTTGGTGAGTGTTTCTTGAGAATGCCTATTTTGTATATATTGAAACCTAGTTTTCTTTTTGAGTAGTGGTTAGTTAAAACCGTCCATAATGCTATGTCACAGGCAGAGTGCTTAAATTTGGGTACTATTGATATTTATGTTTATGTTTGAGATTCAAGACTTAGTTATATAAATTATATTATGGAAAAGAATTGTAAACTTAACTTGGATTTATGTTTTGAACTATACTTGTAGTTATGGTTGGACATATACTTTGTGATTATGATTTACATTTGAAACTAGTTTGAAAACTAACTCGACTTCATTTTGATTTTAGGATTGAGTTTGATTTAATTATATATAAGAACTTGAATTGAAAATTATATGTTGAAATGATTTTTTGGATTATGTTGAGTTGATTGTTCTGTTGCTAAGGGCGTATTCTGAGAATCCTCAAAGCTTGATTCTGTATTTTCATATAGGTTGTATTTTTGAATTTAAGGATGCCCAAAAAATAGAGGAAACTTTGTCTCCTTTTTTTTGTAAAAGCTTGCATGTTAAGGCTTGCGGGGAAGCATGTTCCCTATGTCTCGATCATGACTCAAGTTGGGTTGTGACACTCACTACTTAAAAAGTTATCTAAATGAAGAATTTTGTCACGACTCGACTTAGGAATGTGACCGGCATGTGAGGAATCTCATCCTCACGCAAGCTTTCTGGGTGACGTGTCTCTATGAATGTATACTTTATAATAATATTATACTTAATTTATTTTCTGAAAACATAATTTTCTCTAAATCATTATCCAAATATTTATTCAAAATCTAATATCCAATTTCGCAAGACTGAAATTGTAACACCCTAATATTTAACTCAACACGCCTAGGATGCATTTAAGTTAATTATTAGTCATTACTCTTTTGATCCAGTTTTTAACTCAAACTTCTTTAAAATACTTTAGTAAAAATATGGGTAAAATTTTTTTTGAACTTAAATACCAAATCGTGAGCCACGCATACTAAATATCTAACGCCATTACTTTACCTGCGTAAGAGAGATGTTAGAAACGAATAACAGGTAAATACATAATACAACCATAACATAACATAACTCAAATAATAATGACATATCAATAACTGTATCATAATAGTGATGTCTTGTAATCTTAAGGACATCAATATATATCCATCAATAATATACAAACTGATAACTGAGATACAATTGCTCTAAGGGAAAATATCCAAAAGGAAGTTATCTCCATAGCTCCTCGTCCACTCTCAAGACAAATCACAAACTACACCTTCATTCATGTCTGGAGACGACACGGAAAAGAAAAGGGATGAAAAACTTATACAAGAATCTCAGTAGGGCTTTCCGACTATAACACAAGTGTCATCGTCATCGTCCCCAGGAACCTCGGGTTTAATTATGAAAATAGTGAACATATATATAAGGTTCATTCATTAAGTTCTAAATATCATTAGCCGAGAGCCGTATCTTTTAGCATGAATCTTAATGTCATGAATGCAACATACTAGTCATGGATGCATGTCAATATCATATACATAAAATTCATAAGACAATGCATATGATATAAGGAACATCATGATCATCATTCTTACAAGTGACTTAAACTTCTTATTCTCTTTTCCTTGGGGGCCACCCTATATTCTCTCTTTTCTCGAGAGTTCTAGGTTATGAGCTCATACCTCACTAGTCGTCACTAGCGTATTCTTATCCCTTTTGATAAGATAAATTCCCGACTCTTAAGGTATGGGATAGGGGGCATTAGGATCACCTTTCATAACCTTTAATTCGGGGAGTCTAAAGGATCATTTCCTATTTGGATCACCTCTCATAACCTTTAATTCGGGGAGTCTAGAGGATCATTTCCATGTGTCTTATGTCACCTTTAACCTTGGCATGTTATATAGAGATGCAAATATGAATAACTCATCATTTCAACATTTCATGCTCATAAACTTCATGGGATCATGCATCTCAATTTATCAAGCATAATTATAACATACCATAACTTAAACCACATAAACATGTATCATACTTCATTGCATATATCCATAAGCCATATAAGTTTCAACACATGAATATAGCCTTCACAAGATATCAACCGCATTCATGTCATCAAATTTATCAACATTTACGCTTAAGCCCCAAAGGGTCAAATCACAATTTCTCAAAGGTTACGGGTTAAAATGCAAATACCCCTTTGTAACACCTTCTCACAAACTAGAGATCTTTAACATTAACCAATACTTTTAATAGACATATAACTATTAGAAACCGTTATAAACTCATCATAAAAACCTTTTAAGGCCATAAACCAAATTTCAATACATTTTAGGGGTCAAAGTGCAAAATCGCTTGTTTTTAATATTTAACGACGACCGAAATTTCTAAAACTTTATATAAACTTCATAAATGGTATTTTGGACTCATGGACACATTCAACATCATTAGTAGCTTAAAATAAAATCATTTAGCTGAAATAACATAGTTGATAGTTCAAAACACAACTTTCTACATTTTGCAAAACGGCCCAAACTAACACTTGTAACTACCCTTTTATGCATCTATGGTACCAAAAATAATTTTTACAATAACAATTAGCGATTTAAACTCATCTAAACATCCTAGATCAGTAACCTTTCCAGTTCTAAAGGATTAGATCAGAATACTAAAATTTTAGCATTTAAAATCATGAGAAAAACCGTATTCTTAATCCTTTATAATTTCTAGGTCTTTCAAAATTTCTTTGTACAAATTTAAAGACAAGATCATATCTAAAAATAAAGTATATCAAGTTTTAAATCAGAATTATATAAGTGCCAAAAATAAATAGATGAGAAGTGTCCATGATCAAAGTTGTCATTTAAAATAAAACAAGTAAATCTTGAACTTTAGGATTTAAATGATAACTAGAATCATAAACTTGTCTTGTAACCTTATTATTATCATTATAAGGTGATAACTTGAAAATATAAATATGAAATGCAAGGCTTAAAATATAAATATAAAGATGCAAATTCATTCTTAGGTATTTATGATTTAGGTGACAACTTGAAAGTAAATATGAATATGCAAGTTCATATTATTATCTTCAAGAATTAAAGTGATAACTTGGAATATAAATATGATTATGAAAAGCTTGAAATATAAATATGACATGCAAGAACTTATAACATAAATATGGATGCGAGTTAATTTTTATGTCTTATTAAGCTTAAAACTCAAGACTTAGTAACACCTTTAGAAATCTTTTGTCATCAAGAATTAAATCTTAGGCTTTAGAGGACATTTAAATGATGGATTCACAACCACCACCATGATTCCTCATCATCAAGCCATGGTCATTATCAAATCATAAAAATCGAAAATATAAAGGAAGAACAAAAGAAAGAACAAGAAATAAAATCCCTACCAAGTTGTTTCTTTGTTAATTAAAGCAAGAGCTTGATCTTGTATGAGATATCAACGACAAAAATCTAATCTTAGTGATGGTATATATTTGGCCAAGTGAAGATGAAATGGTGGGAGGATTTTTGTTGTGTTCTTGTGTTTGGATATGGAAAGTTTAGGTGCTTAGGGGTTGGTTTATGGTATGTATGTGTTTGTTTGAGCTTGGGAACTTGGATGGATATCAAGAATGAAGTCTCTTGGAGGTGGAGAAGGAAGAAGAAGAGAGCTTTGTATTTAGAGAGAGAAGAGAGGATTTTTGGCTAATTTTTGTGAGCAAGACTACAACCAAAAATGCAAATGGTAAGAATAAATGTTTGTGTGTGAATTAGGCTTGGAAAAACACATATTTATAGGGATTTTGGGGGGTGAGGCAGCTGCATTAATGGCTATAATGGGGAGTATTTTTTTCAATTTTTGTGAGTGGTAGGACATATATTTGATGGGTATTTAATTTGTAATGGTTTAGAAATGATAAATTAGTGTAAGTGGCTTAACCATCAAGAGTTTAAAATTCCTCAAGACAAGATTAAATGGCCAACACTTATAGTGGAAATTTTAGTGCTAATAATCTGAAGTAATAAAACAAAAATAAATCTAAAATATATTTTATTTTTGAGAAAAAGAAATTGTTAGTGGAAAAGAAATTGATAAACTAAAGTAAGTGCTTAATAATCAAATATTTAAAGTGCTCCACTACAAAATTAAATGACCAACGTATGTAGTGAAATTTTTAGTGCAAATAATCTGAAGTAATAAAAAAATAAATAAATAAAAAATATATTTTATTTTTAAGAAAAAGAAATTTAATATACTAATTTCCTATTATGTGTCTTAAGAACCCCTTTTTAATTAAGAAAGAAAAACAATCTTTTCTAAAATAATCTTATGCTTTAAAATTACCTCAAATAATTATTTTGACTCAAGATAAATAAATAAAATTAATTTATCTTTAATTAGAGCCTAATATTGCCTATATTTATTTGATTACGTAAATAAGCTCATTTATTGTTAATTAGGGGCAAAATGGTAATTTCACACAAAAACTCCCCGAAACCACCCGAACATTTTCAAATATCAAATTACACATGTAATAAACATTTTGAACTCGAGGCGATGATTAGGTTGAAATTACTTAATCTCGTGTTAAATTACCACAGGGTATTTTGGTAATTTCACTTATGTAAAAATTGAAGTTGATATTTTCACATCTACAACACACATAATCCCCTTCAAGCATAAAACTAACCCCTTAAGGATAGCCTGGACTGGCCGTCCTTAATTTCGGGGCAAAAATGACCTTAGGGGCATTTTGGTCATTTGTACATTGAAAAATTGAAAATCGCGATTTTTGCACATATTGCTATTTAATCACCATATAATGTTATTCTAATATCAAAATATCCTATTGAAGATGGCCTGAATTATTTTGGCCTCAAATCTTGTGTAGAAATGACCTAGGGGTATTTTGGTCATTTTGCATAGCAATAAAAATCGAGGCGTTACAGAAATACCTTAATATAAAAAGCTATATGACATTTCCATTAAACATGTAAATCATGAAAACATAAACTGTTTCATCAGTTGATCTAAATTTTAAATTTGAAAATTAACTTGATACTTGGAAACTAAACTATAAGTGCATTTATGGCTTGTTACATAAACTCAAATCAACTTTACCATTTCAAATCTATACTTGTAAACTAAAAACATAGACATAATTATCTAAAATACTGAAATTTTATACAAAATCTGAAACTAAATGCATGGCCGGGATCCTGCTTGCACACCTACTAGAGCACTTCTACTCCTGACATAATTTTAAACTAAGTCTCACTTCAAATAAGGCCTACCATTGGAATTTACTGAGTCTACTAAGCTAGACAGAGACTAAGCCTGTGCCGACAACTATGAGAAGAAAAGAAAGGGGTGAATCAATGGACTCAGTGAATGAGCTTTCACTCATCACCCACATGGGACAGCCAAAGAATATACATATAATACCATGCATGCAGCAATTATAATCATTTGATATTCATATGCAAATCTATATATAGAAAAGATATCTTTGTATTTATAATTTCATAGAAAAACATTTCTGAGTTCTTACTCTAATAAGAAAATCGTTTCTCATTTCATAAATTCATGAACAACAATTGTAAACTCATAAGCAACACGAAATTATTTTAACTAAAGTGCGGCAAAGCCTAAGGAAATAGTATTCGCTGAGCTGAATAAATACATATATAATAACCGAAGCTGTAAATTTAAATAATCCCTGGCGGACGAGCTGTAGGTACCCTAACTAGGTCCCGTTTTTTATATCTGCTGTGGGGCACTATTGTCCTCTGACGAACAACTTGATACCAAGGTTAACGATCTCATATAGCCATTAGCTAACTCTCTGTTTCCTAATCTCTACCGTCCAAACTGGTTTGAGAAAATTCATAACTGAAAAATGGATACTCTGTCTCTGCAAACAGAGCCCCTAAATTCTTAGTACATTGGAAGTTCTTGATTCATATAACTCTAACAATCTGACTTTAGCATAATTATGGCTGTGAGAATTGTGCCCAAGGGATTACCCATTTATAGGCAACCTAATCTCCAGCCCGCAAAATATGTATCTGGCAGTTGCTAAGAATCATACTGAATTTCGTACCTCTTGGTGCCATAAAAATGAAGTTCTAAATTCAAAATTTAAACTATCATATCTTTTTTATATACTGGATAAATCTAAAATTATAGGTTAAAACATTGGGGTTCTAAATCATGGAAACTCAAAAATCATTTAACATATTCATCCGTAAAACTGGGTCATATTTTTATTCACATTTCTCTAACATATATAATTATCTTAGCTGAATATTCAAAACATAGCTTGAAATCTAAATCCTGAAAACATAATAATGTCATAAACTCATAAAACATATTTGAATAAAAAACAACTAGATAAAATCATATATTCTTCCAACAATCATTTCAATAGCATATAAAACATTTTCCATACATACAACACAACAATCATGGTCTCATGATTTTGTAAAACTCATTCTTTCATGTCATAATCATAAATCATTATTTTTCTAGCTTAACATAATCATGTAAAATCATATTCTCTGTTTTTGCTCATCTCAAATTTCATATTTCACAAATATCATGTATCAAACATAGGTATAATGGCTAAAATAAGGTCATGAGTCTGAATACACTTATCGTTTGAAGCTGGGAGTATGTTGGCACCACCAACTTGACCTGAAAAACTTGGAATGAGACCAATAACTGTCATAGAGCAACCATAACTCTAGATTAACTTCTAATGACCTCTAGATAGTTCTAATATAACCCAAACAATATTGGGGGAGCACCCCACTTGATAATAATGAGAGAAATAATAAGACCTAACTCAAGATCATGAAAGAATAAAGAGAATGGAGATAAAATCTATCAACATAAATATAACTTGATGATTTGGGGAAGCTAGACTTGAATTAGATTGAAGAAAAAGAGAGAATAAGGCTAGGGGAGGGTTCTGGTGCAAAATAAAAATGGGGAATGAAGAAGTGAGGGAGGGATTATATAAAAGGGGAGGGGTCATTAAACCAAAATTGTGTCATTTTAGGTAATGTTCTGCTATACTGACACTGCTATAGCAGTCTAGCCGCGCTTCGCTGACACACTTATGACCGCTATAGCAGTCTTGGACCTCTATAGCGGTCTATAAACCACCAAAATCATAAAACTCATTCACTGTGACAGCTATAGCGGTTCTAGACCACTATAGTGGAGATAGTTCACCCAATCTTTGCATCTTTCAGTCATTCTGGCATCTGGGTTGTCTCAACACTCACTTATTTACATAAATGTAAATAAGCAAATACCCCCCATTTGGATTCAAATAAAATATCATAAAAATCAAAATCCCAACAAATCAAAATCCAAATTTTGGGTGTTAGTTCAAATCCGAGAATCGTCAACATTTTCTAAACTTGTGGGTTAAAAACGAAATGTTTAAGAGTTTCATAAAATTAATTAAAAATCACTCTTTAACTTGTTTTTCTCTTGGGAACAATTATCGGGACTTTTGATCCCAAGAAAATGGCTCTAACATATAGCCTTCCAAGGAGGAGTAGGATCCAAACTTAGCAAAATTCAGGACTCGACAGTATAGGTAAATCCTGGGGAACCCTAAGACCATACAGAACTTGTCCACTGACACGTATACACCGGATATTACAAATTTCTTTTAGATGGCAATGTAAAATTATTTTATACTATTAGTGTATGAAAATTAAACTTTTAAATAATACTTTTTATTTTATTCTATTTGTTAATTTTTTAAATCTTTTGTAAATATCTTTCTATTTGTCATAGTATCAAGAGAGTTTTTTTTTAATACTACTTTTACTATAATTAATTTTATTTATTTTTTTATTTTTAATAGGAATAATATTGTCTACTTGCAAAAATTTGTATTATTATCAATATTTATTTATTTATTTATTTTGTATATGTGTTTTTTAATTTTATAACGAGTGGAGTAAAATGAATTGTGTACTATTTTAGATTATTATAATGTTGAGTAATACAACTCTACTAATAAACATGCATGTAAATTTTGGTTTTCAATTTTTTCAATTTTTTTTTATTTAACACCAATCAATCCTAAGTAGTTAGGCTTTTATAGTTTAGCCAACAAACCATTTTAACAAACTCATGCTACTTTACAGCTTTTAGTATAATTCTATCCAAACTAAACAATTGAAATTTTTATCATCTGATGATTTGTTCATTACAACTGTTCATGCAATTTCAAACTGAGAATAGTGATTAAGGGGTATTTGGATAAGATTTTTCCAGTTGAAAAATTATTCTTTTTTAGAAAATCACTTTTTATATATTAAGATAATTTTTAAAAAATAATGAGAATATAAACAAATTATTTTTCAATTTTTTAGTAATATATAAATTTTAATTCTTATAATCATTTTTCAAAAGCCTAAATAATGCACCCTAAGCAAAACTTTTTCTAAAGTAATAATTCTAAAATTTGAATCTTTACCATATAAACTAATTTATTGTGCTGCAATCAACCACTTTTTAGCATAAATATAAAATACTTGATTTGGTTTTTAAAATTTTCATATCAATATTCACAAAAAATATTAAATCAATATCTTTTCGTTATATCCATGGATACAATGCTCCTTGCACCTTGCCAAAGATTAGGAGTCAAGAAATATAGGTTGTTGGTATATCTAGTTTTCCTACGTGGCGTATCATCGGTGCCTGTGAAACTTTATTGGTTTTTTTTAGGTTTAATTAATCCATTAGTCCTTATTATTTCATCAAATTTTTAATTAAGTCCCTATATTTTAAATATTTTCAGTTAGGTCCCTATATTGAAAATAAATTTTTAATTGAGTCCCTGGTCTCATTATCTGTTACAAAATGTGAAAGTTAACGGACTGACATGGTACCTTCTTCTATATCAGAATTAGGGTTCATTGCAGGCCCTAATTTCCCCAAAATCGGACATCCCCATCTCTGCCTCACCTCTTCATTGTTTTCAATGCTATTTTCCTTTTTCTTTCTTATCTCCTTTTCATCTTCAGTTAATTACACCCTGACTATCTATTCCCCCCGACTTGTTTACTTCTCCAACCCCACTTATCTCTCTTTCTTCATCCCTTTGTCTCTCTTATTCTCTTTTTGTTGAAAATAAAAAAAAGAAAGCCAACACCTTAGCTAACCAGCCAAAGGCCATTCAGGGTGGCTGTGTGAAAATGTACAACAACATCGATTACAATGTTTTCAAAGGAAAATCTAGGAGCTACGTGGGGCATCAAAATTAAGTGATTTGGCCCACAAAAGAAAAAGCAGAAGTAGGATTTGGATGATCCACATGGAAGGAATCATCGGAGGAGGAAGGGTTGCTGTGGGTGAGGACGACATCATCTTGGTGGGATCTATGCCTTTTACCTCCAATAGAAGCTTCGCAAGCTTGGTTCATCTTCTTTGCTTCTCCCTATCCGTGCCTCTTCCTCCTTCTCTTCCTCTTCCTTCAGATCCGACATTGCTCTTGCTTCTACTATTCATCCTTGTGCGTCCATCGCAGCAGCCTCATCACTCTCTTCTGCTACTTTTTCCTCTTCTTCTCTTTCAGTCTGAGCTCATCATCCCATTCTTTCTTAAAAGAACGGGAGCACCGATGCTCATCACTATCATGAGTACTGCACACAAAAAGCTCACTTCCCTTTTCTTTTAGCTAAGAATAAGAAGAAAAAGAAAGCTTCTGCTAACTCATCATCATCATCAATGGTTTTGGTGATGCTATTCTCAAGAGGAGCAAATCCACCCCTACACCAAGAAGGGGTCGTCATCATTCTAGGAAAATTTAGGGAAAAAAATTTGTGGCTTCTAAGTTAGCACTGAAAGGATGATGTGGTTTGCATTGTGGCCACATGATTACTCATGTGATGAGAGTTTGAAAGAATATTCTATTAACTTTCACATTTTTATAACAGATGATGAGACTAGTGACCCAATTAAAAATTGATTTTCAATATAGGGACCTAATTAAAAACTTTTAAAATGTAGGGATCCAATTAAAAATTTGATGAAACTATAGGAACTGATGGATTAATTAAACATTTTTTTATTAGCCTTTATTAGTTAATTAATAATTATTATTATTATTATTTCGTCTTTACTTATTGTGTTATTTTATTGAATAATTTATTAGTAAAGTAGAACTACTACGTCCATTTCGATTTAAATCCTGATTTTGTTTTTAAATATGGATCTCATTGTTTTTGTTTCATTTTCCTATCAGATGGTACAATCACTTTATTCTTTTGCATTTTTTGTTTCTATAAGCAGATCATTAATCCTTCAATGAATCCCACGGAAAGTCTAAGGATATGTTTAGATTGATGGAGTTAGGTAGAGCAGAGTGAAATTTTAAGTTGATCTATTTTTATATTTGTAAAATTTGAATAGAATATAGTGGATATGGATGGACTCTATTCCATCCAATTCCATTAATTCTCCTCAAATTTCTTCTCTCCAAATTGGGTAGAATGAGATAGAATGAAAAATACCCAAATAATGGAACAAAGCAATTATTTCACTGTGCTATGCTTCACTCCACTCCAATCTATTTCACTACGCTCTACTCCACCTAACTCCACCAATTCAAACATTTTTGCTGTAAACTTGATATCGTAAATTCACAAATAAAATATATAGAGTTAAAAATGAGTTTATAGGTGATTTTATTTATTTTTCTAAATCAGGGTATCCACCAGTTCAGGTTTGGTAACTAATCCCATCATTGGATGACGCTCCATTCCTATCCCTCTAAGTCGAACTCATGAGGTGATGGTTAAGGAAACACTGACCCCTTACCATCTGTGTCACATCATAATGGTGAATTTGTAGGTGATTAAATTCCTTGCAAATTTAATCTAGAAAATTGGCTGAATAGAACATGAAAAGTCTTGTTAGGGAATACCATAGTTGGATACACCCAAGTATAATAAACACTTTATGGATATTAGCGGAAGTACATCCAAATTTATGGAGAGTAATGAATAAAATAAAGCATATGAATAGTATTTCACAGTGGGACCTACTTGTCACTATTCACACAAGTCAAGAGAATTGTACAACAAATCTTAATGTAGAAAACCCTCTTGTATTTTTTAGGGAAAAACCACAGGCCAAACTTCAAAAAATATTTCACTATATTTAAAAGTAATTATAATATACTGAATCCCCAGTGAAACACTTTTCTACTACAATTTATAGTATTACAGAGATCTAGATGATATACCAAAAACCCTCAATGTATACTCACACTACACTCTTACAATTTCTTATACACACTCTTTATTTTTCTCTCACTACAAGAAGCTAATACTGCTTCTTTTTAAAGCTGGAACTGCTTCAGCTTGGGATGGATTTTTAGTCCAATGCCTCACTCTAATTATGGAGACTTTCAAACTATGTGCAATAATTACACAACCATAATCCAAATATGCAACAAAACACTTTCGGTTATGGGGGACAAAACACTTTTGGTGAAGGAACAAAATACTTCCTCTTTTTTGTTGGCCTTGCAATAATGCAAGCCATATTCTGGCAATTTTCCACCTTGACTTACATTTTGCAACAGTCTTTAATCTCTGCAAATATTGACCAAGTCTAAGCAATACTTAAACTTATCAATTTATAATGGTTTTGTTATCATGTTTGCTGGGTTCTCAGCTATAGCTATCTTCTGAACTGCAATTGTACCGTTGTTGATACTTTCTCTAATAATATAAAGTCTGACATAGACGTACTTTGTCCTTTCATGATATATTGGGTTTTGGCCAGATGAATGGTGCCTTGACTATCACAATATACAATTGATATATGTTGATTCAACCCAAACCTATCCAAAAGATTGTGCACCCAAATGCTTTCTTTAACAGTCTCAGTCAATACCATATGCTCAGCTTTAGTTGTTGACAATGCCACTGTAGATTGCAACGTCGCCTTCTAGCTAATAGTACATCCAAAGACTTTAAAGATATAGCCTGTCAATGACCTCCTTTTATTCAGGTCACCTACATAATCAGAATTTATATCACCCATAACTCTATGATTCTTTTGACCTTCAAACACCAAATAGATATCGATGGAATCTCTTAAATACCACATGATCTATTTCACAACTTCCCAGTGTGTCTTTCAAGTTTGCTCATAAACCTGCTTACCACATTTACTGCATATGAAAGATCCAATCTAGTATACACTATGGCATACATGAGACTGCCAATTGCACTAGAGTAAGGTATACGGGACATATGCTCCACCTCCTCCTCAATTTTCACACATTCTTTCAAAGATAACTTAAAATGTGTAGCTAATGGAGTGCTAAGTGGTTTGGATTGATCCATATTAAAGCGTTATAGCACTTTCATAATGTAATTTTATTGTGTCAAGCACAATCTGCCACTATACCACTTCCTAAGAATCTCCATTCCTAGAATTTTTCTTGCCACACCCAAGTCTTTTATCTCGAGCTCTTTTCCCAATTGAATTTTTAACATACTAATTTCAACCTTGTTGTGACCTGCAATTAGCATATAATCTACATACAATAACAAATAAATCCGTGAACTATCTGGAAGCTCCTTTGGGTACATACAATTATTATACTGTTTCTACTATATCCTAGCAATCATAAATATATCAAACCTTTTGTACCACTTCCTAGGGATTGCTTCAAACCGTACAATGACTTCTTTAATAGGCAAACATGATCTTTCTTACCGGGAATTATGAATCTCTCTGTTTGACTCATATAGATCCGTTTCTCCAGCTCACCATTTAAAAATGTCATCTTCACATTGAGCTGTTCCAACTCCAAGTCAAACGTACACACAATTGCTAATAGGATTCAAATAGAACTATGTCTCACCATAGGAAAGAATACTTCATGGAAATCAACACCCTCCTTCTAAGTATAGCCCTTTGCTACCAGTCTCGCCTTGAAGCTTGGAGGTTCAATGCCAGGGATTCCTTCTGTCCTTTTGTAAACCCATTTGCAACCAACAATTTTTTTCCCCTTAGGAAGTTGTAATAGCTCCCATGTCCAATTTTTCTGAAGAGATTCAATCTCCTTATTCATTGCTATTAGCCACAGCTTTGACTCCTTATTTTCAATTGTATCATGATAGCTATATGGTTCATTTCCAACTGCACCATCCGCCATAGCCAAAGCAAAAGCTATAGGATTTGCATATAATGGGTCAAGTGCAACAGGCAGCAAAATCTAGGTATTTTTTTGGCTTCTGAATTTCTCGCCTTTCTTTGCCTATAACAATACTATATGGCTTTGCTTCTCTGGTTTATTCACCAGTATCCTTATAGTTAGGTTCATTTTGTTGTTCTACTTCAGGTTAAGCAATCCCTGAAGTACTTGGCTGATTTATTGCATCAATTTCTACTTCACCTTCCCACAGTCAATCTCCAGCTCCACCTGCTTCTTAGCACTATGATCTATCTCTGCCTCGTCTAAAGTAAACTCTTTCTTCTAATTTAGCATTGCTGTCTCGTCAAAAGTGACATCTCGGCTGACAATGATTTTGGATGAACTTGCCTTTTTTGTATACCATAGTTTGTAGCCTTTCACCGCTCGTGCATACCCTAGAAATATATACCTTCTTGCCTTCACATCAAGTTCACCATCACTCACATGGATATATACAGGACAACCAAATATCTTCAAATTAGAATAGTTTACGAGTCGACTAGACCATACCTTTTATGGAATCTTCAGATCAATAGCAGTTGATAGAGATCTGTTTACCAGATATACAGCTATATTGATTGCCTCAGCTTAAAATAAGTTGAGAAGTACTGCATTGATTCGCATGCATCTTGCACGATCTAAAAGTGTTATGTTCATCTTCTCTGCAACACCACTTTGTTGTGGTGTTCCTAGTACAATATGGTGCTTCACTGTACTAGCATTTCTGTAGGACTCTGCAAATTCTTTACTGTAAAATTCTCCCCATTATTAGTTCTCAGTCTCTTGACTTATCGCCTGGTTTGCTTCTCGACCATGGTCTTCCATTACTTGAATTTATCAAACACCTCTTCTGTTTTCTTTAGGAAATAAATCTAGACTTTCCTGGAATAATTATCTATTAGAGTAAAAAAATAGCAAGTTCCGCCTAAGCAATTAGCAGGGGCTGGACCCCAAACATCCGAGTGGACATACTCCAATATTCCTTCTTCTTATGTTTTCCAGAATTAAACTTTACCCATTTCTGCTTTCCAAATACACAGTTTTCACATAAACCAAGTTTGTATTTCTTCAGGCCTTTCAGCAAGCCTCTGCCAGTAAATATAGTCATTCCTCATATGACCAAGCCGCATGTGCCATAATCGTGTAGCATCATCATTTATTTTAGAGGATAAAACGATAGCAGTTCCAACGACTGTGCTTCCTAATAATAGATAGATCCCAGCTTGCAGCTTTCCTTTCAATACCACCAATGAGCCTTTGATCACCTTCAAGAAACCACCTTCTCCAGTGAACTTGTACCTCGATTGTTAAGGGCACTCAACGAAATCAAGTTTCTATCCAGTTCTAGAACATGCCATCCTTGAAATGTCCTTTTAGTACCATCATCCAAATTTACTTGCACATCTCCTTCACCCATAATCGGAATCATTCTATTATCTCCCAATCTAACTTTTCCTTCCCCCTTTTTATAGGATGAGAAAAAGCTTTGATTCTGTGTCGTGTGAAAAGATACGTTGGAATCCAGGATCCACTCATTTCCAGTGTCACCTGTGAATACTGTCAAGGCCGAACCAGCATCAACATCACTATCGTCAGAACTATTAATTGTTATGTTGGGAAAATCTCCTATTTTCTCCTTTTTCTTTGGGTAATTTCTTTTGATATGTCCCGTCTGGTGACAATGAAAGCACTTTATAGACTTGTGCTTTTTGGACTTTGATATTCTCTTACTCTTTTTTGTCGATTCTTTTTCTTGACTACGTTCTCTCGTCATGAACAACCTATCTGCTGGACCTTCAGCACTGGGTCTAGATACTAACTTCTAATGCTCCTTTATCATCAATGCTTCTTTGACATTTTTTACTTAGATATCAGATCTACCATAAAGTATGGTATCATAGAAATTATCATAAGATGGAGATAGTGAAGTCAACAAAATCATAACTTGATTAACATCTTCAACTTTAATTCCAACTACTCCAACGTCGGAGATCATTCGATTGAAATCATCTATATGATCTTGCATTGATTTTTCTCCTGGATATTTGAATGTGTACAGTCGCTTCCTCTAATAAAGCTTATTGGACAAGGTCTTTATGGAATATTTCTCTTTCAAAGTCTTCCGTAGTGAATCAGCTATCTTTTCTTCCATGACCTCATGCATAACATTGTCTGCAAGACTCAACTGTGGTGAACTTTGTGCTTTGGTCATTATTTCTTCCTTCTTATCATCAGGTAATGAGCCCAGGCCTTCCAACACCTTTGCAAGACCTTACTGATCTAGTAATGCCTGGACTTTTAGCTTCCATGGTCTGAAGTTGTTGGACCCGTTAAATTTCTCTATTTCAAATTTTAGCACTGGCATCTTGGATCTAAAACCAAATGGCTCTTATATCACTTGTTAGGGAATACCAGAGTTGGATACATCCCAAGTATAATAAATACTTTATGGATGTGAGTGGAAGCACACCCAAATTTATGGAGAGTAAAAAATAAAATAAAACACGTGAATAGTACTTCATAGTGAGACTCACTTGTCACTGTTCACACAAACAAAATTAATCAAGAGAACTGTACACTAAATCTTAACTTGAAAAACTTTCCTGTAATTTTATGGAAAAAACCACGAGCCAAACTCCAAAAAATATTCTATTATATTGATAAGTAATTACAATATAGTAAATTCCTAGTGAGATTCTCTTCTGCTATAATTTATAGTATTATAGAAATCTAGAGAATATATCCAAAACTCTCAGTATATACTCACATTACACTGTTGAAATTTTCTTACATGCACTCTATATTTTTCTCTCATTATAAGAAGCTAATACTGTTTCTTCTTAAAGCTGGAGCTGCTTCACTTTGGGATGGAATTTGAGTTTGATGCCTCGCTCTATGTATAGAGGCTTTCAAACTATGTGCAATAATTGCACAACCACAGTCCCGGTATGCAATAAAACACTTTCAATTGTGGGGGACAAAACACTTTCGATGGAGGAAAAAAATGCTTCCCTTTTTTAGTTGGACTTGCAATAATGCAATCCACGTTCTGACAAGTCTCACATATGATCTATGCAGTACGTTCCAATCCCACTTGTGAGGGTTAAGGGTTGTATTGAATATTTTTAAAGTTCAAGGATCAAATTGCATAGTACTTTTTAAGTTGAAGGGAAGTAAAATAACTTCTTCCACTCGAGTCCTTCCATTTTGTTCTTTGCATAACTCGATGCATGCATAGATGTTTAGCTCATTACGCAAAGCTATACAGAGTAGAAATTCATAGTGCCTTGAGGATATCCTCAGCGCTGGAGATGGTGAATTCTCCTCAAGCTTCAATGTTAGCAACCTTGACCTTGAGGTCTTCCACCAAGAGAGCAAACCTCTTAGATCGAGTCAAATCAAGCGCAACTCCAAGAGCACGTGTGTATTTGGCTGACCCATCAGCAAGGAACTTCACATGCTTGTTGTCTGGGTAAGTCTTGGACCATGCATGCATCACATAGGGGTCATTCACTACAAAATTAGATCCAATTAATCACAAAATTGTCATGCAACCAAGTCAAAATCATTGCTTAAAGTTTTTGGTTTGTTTTTGTTTCTTTCACTTCATTTGAGGTTAGAAACATTTGTAATTACATGAAGATTCACATTTTGCCAGGTAGCGAGAATATTTAATAAAGTTGAATTGCGCATGAAGGTTGAACAAATAAAGTTGCAATTACATGCATATGAATTGAGTAATGCAATGTGCATCTGTCTTTTCGGTAATGAAAAACCAATATAGAAATGGATTAATAAGATTTGATATATACCGCTGATGCAGATTAGATCATCCACAACTCTTGTGCTCTCTCAATGAAGCCAGGCACATGCTTCAAGCTGTTGAACAGGAAAAAAAAATGTAGAATGAATTTCAAAAAATGGAAACTTCTGAGCTAGGAGGTTGAATAATTAAGGAAAGGAAAATGATTCGCTCTTTTCGTATTTAATGAATTCAGATGGGAAGGATCCAAGCGGTTAATTTTCTTTTGCCCTTTCATTTTCAATTTTTTTAATTGTTAAAACATAAAAACAATCATGCCTAATACACCTTGGCAGTTTTACGAGAAATATTTAGGTGCATTAAGAGTAAGAGATAATATTTATTCTGATCCATTTATTAATTGATACATAAGTTTTGTAGGCCATTATTGTCTCTCATCTCCCTTACATTTTTAATACAATAGTTGATTTATCAATCACCAAATAAAATAAAGTAAATATTTTGTCTTGCTCTAAGGGTATCTAAGAATTTCTCATAAATAACATAAAATTAAACATTTCTATTAAGGAAAATAAAGATCCCCTTGTGTGAAAATTTCACACTATAAAATATGTAAATAAAGAATATATAACTTGGAAATATATACTTTCATGTTAGATTTTGGTGGAACTTTATTTTTCAATTCAACCTTTTTAAGGTCCGTTTGGAAAAACAGTTTAATTAAGGCCTTCTATAAAAATAGCTTCTGACAAAAGGTGTTATATCAAAGTAACTTATAAATAAATTATTTTATATTTGGTTGTTAAGTAACACAAGTGGTTATTTTGAAATTATAGTGTTTAGTTAAGTAACTCTAAAAGTGCTTATCTATAGAAAAAGATTTTTTTCCTTGGGCATTTATAAAAAAATTCTTAAATTTTTATTTAAATGTTTTTTGTCGTTAAAAATGTTTAAATTGACAAACTTAAATATTTGAGTTATAATTCTTATTTTTAAAATTAACGTACGTTATATTCAAGTTGTTAAATTAGAATGGAAAGAATTGCGTTATTATTCCTATTAACATTACGTTAACATTGTAAAGAAAGAATTAGATAAATGTGGAAAAAATTAGAATGGAAGAGAAGTTTAAAATACGAAACGAGGAAAGAAAATGAACGTGAGGAGGAACAGTGCTTGGAATAAGAAACAAAGAAAGAAAATAAGCAATAACAAGGGTGTATAGCTACGGCTTGCAATGATGGTTGAAACTCGAGAAAAACCCAAAAAATTACCTAGGAGGAACTGTGCAAGGAGGGGGCATGGGCAGGTAATTAAGCAGCAAAGATAGGAAACATTTCACAGAGAAAAGACAAAACTCTCTAAGAAGGGTATAATGATACATCAAGAAATGATTTTTATGGGAGGTAGAAGTTACCTATTTTAACTTCCCCATAAACTTTAAAATAACTTTTTAGAAAGTCATAAGTTATTTTTTAACTTGATCCAAAATCTAATAGTATGACTTTTGATTATCCAAAAGTTAATTCAGAAGTGCATATATCCAATTGGGCTCTTAATTAATAGTAAAAAAATTCTAACTATACATAATAGTACTGAAATTTTGAGATGAGAGAATCGATTTTGTCGGACAGCAGCAGCACATGAGAGAATTCATTCTCGTCAAATTAGATCATGCATTATTATTTGTTATTTATCTTTAATCTTCTTGGTCAAGTTTCAAACTTTATTGGCGAACAAACAAGCAAATCCATGAGGGTGCATATGAGATCACATCACATCACGTGCAAGTAGGGGTGAAGGCCCAGGAACACCAAAGATGATAACCTTTTTGCCTTTGGCAAGGGAGTGGATGGACACTGTCTTTGCATTGTTCGTATCGTCCAAGAAGGCAAGAGTGCTGTCAGGGATAGAATCTCCCACTGCAATTGGAGCCATAGTAGAGTTCTGAGATATGAAAGAAAATTATGAAGACTCTGTGATACAGGTGTACAAAGTGAACAGGTCTAGAAAAGAAAGATTGTGTGGTGGTATGTGTGTGTGTGTATATATATATATCCGAGCTATGAGAGTTTGCTTTTGTTTTATGTTTCTAAGAGCGGTCTGATCCTTGATATGATCAGACCACTTCTGGTGTTCACACTAGGCATTAATGGTCGGCTTCATTGGTATCCTTTTGGTACACTTTGCGAACACTTCCATTTTTAGTATTTCATCTTCTCTAGAGAAGCGAAACTGATTTGATCAGACCGCCCGTGGTGTTCGAACTAGTCATTAATGGTCGGCTTTATTGGTATCTTTTCGATATGCGTTGTGAACACTTTCATTTTTAGCCTCTCATCTTCTCTACAAAAGCAAAAATCAAATGATTATATATACCTTTGAGTATTTAATTACCTTGGTGTCGAAAAAAATGTGAACCAAGCATGCACACTAATCGAGAATGGAGATTAAATAGACAACATATATAAATTTTTCATTTTGAAATTTTCAGTTTTGAATGCATGCTAAATTTGTTAAATGGACTACATATTTATTTTTTTGGTGACATATTTATTTTTTTGGTTTAATACACAAATTAATCATGTATTGATTTATGTTTGGATAATTCAAACAATTTGAACCTTGTTTTCTTAAGAGTATGAAAATTCGAGCCTTCTCAACGAAAAAATTGTATTATTTAGAGAACTTTATCCCATTACAAACAATCCTAATAATAGTAGTATGAGAATCGCAAACAATCCTAATTACTCAACATATTAGTAGGGATCTTGTATAGATTGGCTTTGAATACCTTTTTCAAAGAGGTTTTGAGTACTTACTTATAGACAGAAGAAACCAATCATGTAGGACTATTATCTTATTCTTAAACAAAAATGTTAGGTTTAGTGCTTCTCCCATTTGATAAATGCGTTGTTGCGGCATGTAATTTTTTAATAAAATTTGGTGATCACTTCCTTTGTGGTGACTAACTTTTTCGTTGTATACTGCGCTGACAAGGTGGCTTTGAAGAAACGGAGCCATTTGCAACAAAACTTGATTGTTGGCTACGGCAATCACCCGTCGAGAATTACATTCTTCCTACGCTAGTTGCAAATATGTTGTGTGATTTTGGGCCTCCAATCTTTTTTTTTGTTTTTTTGATAATATCTCCCAATCTCTTGATTACAACACAAGAAAACACACCAATCAGAACTCTAATCTTTAATCCTTCCACTAAATTTGCAACTTCACTAATTGAAATATTACTTATGTATACATGATTAAAACTGTTGTAAAAAAGGGTGTCGGCTATCACAGTGTATAAACGATAGTACTCATATTTAAACTGGAGGACAGAAATAAGGATAAGGCGAGGAACATAAGATTCGAACATATGCGCTTGTAAGGTTTTACGAAGTTAATACTTGTTAACATAAATTCACGTTTGGCTCCTGTAACAAAACTTCGAGCATACTTTTCTTTTATTTGACACCCCATGCCTGCAATCCACAGAAATATTTGTAAGCGTAACAGGGAAAGAAAAATGGAAATATACTAACCACTATTGGTAACATGAATAAGCAAATATGCTAATTAACTGGTGTGAATATCATTAAGAAATCTACCAACCACTATGTAGACCACGTGAATATGCTAACTTTAAGAGAGAGAAAAAAAAGAGTAACATGAAGTTTAAAATTCAAAGGAGAGTATAATGAAAAAGAAAAATGGTACCTGAATTTGGCCATCGGAAGTTCCAACCACCAAAATGTCTTCATTGCTATCTAGAGCCATGCAAAGAACCTTACAATTCGCACGGCTGTGTAATGTATCAACTCTGTTGTGCTTCTTTCTATCCCAAATTTCCACAGCTCCTCTTTTGCACCCCAAATAAATTAGCTTTGAGCTCACTTTCATAGCCCGCACTTCCAATGCAGTTCGCAGTGATCCAACCGTACTGTAAGTGGAAGTGTTCCATACCTTGATGTGACAATACACAGAGCTAGCATCAACAAGATAAAAACATTTTCTATGGTACATTATTCATTATTCAAGGGCCAAGACATGGTGGGACCCAATGTTTCTAGTGGGAATTGTCATTATTTTGACAATCTGAATAAATGCTCGAGCAAGTAGTGTTATGGAATCAAATAGGGGAAATGCTATTTTCTTCCCTTAATGATATTCAAATAAATTGATCAAATTCATTTTGCAGGAAACCATGATTTCTTATAGGGGAATTATGAAACACCTTGAGATAGTTGAATGTTTACATGTCACCTTTTTTTTTTTTGTTTTAATATTGAAAATGAAATGCCCATTTATACACATGCTTGTCAAGTATACCTTTATGACAGATCCATCAGAGGAAGAGCTAGCAGCATATAGAAATTCACCATGAACTTGCAGTGCATGAATAGGGCTTGTTTTCCCAAGTAACTTTTTGGAACCGCTTTGAATGGTTCTGACTGTTCCTGTGGCCAAATCTATCTCCTGAAATATAGCAAGGACGTTACTACTAGGATGTTGAGGTAGACAAAAGTCACTCCTGAAAACTTCATACCTGAATGCTAGCGTCATGACACCCACAGTATAATCTCCCATCAAAAGCCAAGCACTTTGCATATTTATTAGAGTTTAACAACTTTGATTCTCCATTCCATGACTTAACCTGATGAAATAGCAAAGTAATTTTGGTGCATAATGATGTTGCCTCTTTTAGTAAGAGCTATTTGTAAAGTCATTATTTGGGTGAAGCAGCAGAATCTGTCCAAATTAAGAAAAGATAAAATGGAAATAGTACAAACTGCAGCTCACAGCAATGCGTCAAGAATGATATTTGTCCTCTACACATAATATTCATGGTAAAGGTAAATATCCTAGAGTTATTTTGGTATAACATGCCAAAAAGTGGACATATCAGACTCTGCCTCGCCATTCAAAGAACTAATGATTGGTTGAGTACCTTGATTCCAGTGCCGTGAGGAATGAAGCAAGACATGCTATTTGTAACAACTAAATTATGAATCTGGTCCTTCATGTCATGTTCCTGTACATGATGTATTTCTGCCATTCCAATAGACCAAACCTGGCTTCAACGAAAGACAACTACTGTTAAGCAGGTGCATGACATATACTAGAGTTACTGCAGCATATGCTACCTTTACAGTTCGATCAAGTGAACCACTGTATAATCTGTCACCAGATTCTGAAATTGCCAAGCTTGTAACATCCTTCACATGCTCTCTAGTCTTTTGCAAGAGATGGAGTAAGCTGTCCTTTACTTTCCAGACCTTCAGAAGTAGAGGAGAATTCGCCATGAGCTCATATTAAGCTGACAGATGCAGTTAACATTGTCATTCATACATTTTCTAATGGTAAACTATTTCCTTAGCATTTTCCAAGCCGCACAATCTTATCCACCTCATATAAAACCACTCCTTTCTGGTAATCAATTCAGTTCTTGGGCAAAAGATCATAGTTGCTGTGATCAGGAATCTGTTATTTTATATCCTATAAATCTATAATAAATAATGATATGCTAAATTTCAAAACTTCAAATAGTAGAATTTGGAGACGTGAATAATCTTATCTCTACTTACCTTAATAGTTCCATCTGAATGGCCTGAAAACATTTTATCTTCGGAGAAAATGACAGACAACACCTCTCCATTCTCATTGCAATCTGCTTGAGTTAGCTCTTTATGTATCCAGATGTCCTATTCCAATCAAGAATGTTAAGTTTGAGTCAAAGTACCTGTACCTTAAAATGGTTTAAGAATACATCAAACTTACTGCTTTAGATTCAGGTTCTTCAACCAGAACCTTCATAATTTCTGATGCCATGGGGGAGAATCCCTCTAATTCTCGCAATCCTTTTAAGATATCCTTAACGTTGGAAGTGAGATCACGAAAGCCATCTGAAATTCACAATAACAGGTACAATAATCACTTTCCTTTCTTTGATACTTTCTTTTTTAGTGTTACGATAATTATTTTCTTAAGTTTACATAGCAATGACATCCGGCTATTCACATATTTATCACCAAACAGTTTGAACAAATTACTCTGCTGGAAGGCTCATTAAGTTCTCACAGAAACCTTATGGACTTCACTTTGATTTTTCAAATAATTAATGACTAGAAATGCCAGCGATAATATACACAACATTTGAACCAAGGGTGTCTTTTGCCTTTGATAAAATTAGAAAGCACTACTCCATATGTTAGTGATGGAAAATTAAGCACTTAAATTATAATGTTTAAAATGTTTTTATTCTAGTTGTTGAAATTACACGTGAGGAAGGTGATCATTTCGTAAGATAAATAAGGCTATAATAAAGAAAAGTTTTTGTTTAATGATCCAAATAAGGAAAAGATTTCTGGTGAACTGAATACAAATGTCACCTATGGTCATCATGTATTGTCAGTACTCATCATTTTCAGAATTGACTTTATTTTGAGTTGTGTGTTTTGAGCAATTTTTCTGGCTTCCAGGAGGTGTCAATCTGCTTTTGCTTCTCAGACAGTTTCGGTGTCTTCAGCACGTCTTGTATAGAAGTTCCATATTTTTCAAAACTACGATGATATTTGTAATAAAAAGCGATTCTATGTGCAACTCACCATCGAAATGAAGAAAGCTTTTCAGAGCAAGCATGGAAAGGATTTTGTCTTCTGTGTCTTTGGCAGATTTTAATATGAATATGAAATGCTCGAGAAAGAAGACTCGGGCTGCTCCTTGTATTCCCGTATCTGGTAGAACAGTGAGCATGTATATGAGCCATGTAGCTGATATAAAGCATGCTGAACGTAGTTCTGCACTTCGGCTCTTGAAGCCATCTGATATAGCCTCAAAAAGTCGACCACAGTCATGGCTAACTAGAACAGATGCAATTTTTCTTTCCCAGTCATCAGCTGCTTTCTCTTCTTTCTGTTGACAATTGAAAAGAAAAAGGATAATTAAGTCTATAGCATTGTTATCTTCAATAACAGGATGTAAAACAAATAGCCAGAAAATATTTGGCAAACAGAAATTCAAAGTTCAGAAATACAGTTTCATAGTACTATACCAATGATGCTTCAATTCCTTCGTAGAAGTTGCTGATCTCGTCCATCTGTAAAGAAGTTTTACAACTTCTGTCAAGACCGGCACGTTCAAGAAGGACTTCTCTGGTAAGAGGCATTCCAGTAAAGTTGAAACCCCCTTGCAACGACACGATTGTCTCAGCAGCTGCTAATTGGACAGTAGGGTAATGAGTGTTTCTCAGGCATGAGATAAGAGTATCTATTGCCTCCTCAGAGTATATGCTCATCTTTGTTGGCTCTACCTGTAAATGGCATGGTGAATATTAACTGTATATTATCAATTCAACAGCATGTCAGCATGGGACCTGGAGGCAATAATTTAGAAAATGTATCCAATCCCTAAGGTTGTGTATGGTTGGGAAGTAAAAATGAGGATAAATTTTTCATAGATGAAATTTATGGGTAATTTTGCACATAGAAATCATCTGTAAAAATATACACCTTATTTTTACCCCATAACCAAACATATCCTAAGAGTTAGTGAACTTCAAAGTGACTTGCACAAGGAAGGTCATCCTGAGGTCGGGAGAAACTTTTAGATGATCCTAGCTTAATATATATATATAATTTTTTTCTTGATACCATTCATTACTCAATACATCAGTTTTGTGGGTCATTTATTTTGTCCCACTTTCCTTACATTGTTAATGGCATAGCTAATGCGTTAAGTGTACAAAGTAATTTTCTTCTTATTCTTCTTTTTGCCTTTGGCAAATGGAGCATTATTTGGGACCTGCAGGTGAGGTGGGAGACGGATTCATACCAGAAGATCAAGTTGAAGTAAGAAGCCAGCCACTATTGGAAATTGGTCTTGATGGGCTGTCTGCAGACAAATGAGGAGAGTATGCATTGTACTCAAAGGTCCTTCTTCCTTTATAGTGTGAAGGATTTCTTCATTGAATGTTCTCCTGGAGGGAGCCAATAGGAAATCAAATCATCAGACACCAATCCGAAAGTACACAGTTTTTAATTCTTATAAACTTACCTGTTCAGTTTTACTAACTCAGAAAAGAAATGAACTATCTTGAAACGTTCTCCTTCAGTTGAACCCATGAAGCTTTCCAAAACAGTAGACAGTTGTGCCTTTTCAGCAATGATGTTTCTGCAAGTCCCATCTTCTTGCATGCATTTCAGTAAGATCTCAACTGCAGCAATCCTCTCCTCTGCCCACTTTGCTCCCAAACTGCCAATAATAGTTCCAATTACTTTTTCAGATAACAGAGTCTTGGCAACCGAAGATGCAATCCTCTCTTCACTGCTTCCAATAATCTGTGCAAGTAAAAGCACTGCGGCTGTTTTGGGCTTTAAACACATCTCAAGCAATTCTTCCTCTTTCTCATTGGCAACTGTCATGAGAGCCTCCACTATTCCCGTATCTGCAAGACTCGTAGTGGAAGGTTTTAGGAGATATATCAACACTACAGCTTCTTTCAACCCCTTCTTGAAAAGAGCCATGATACATTGTACACCAGCGTCCACCTGGGCAAGCATATGAATAACAATATTCTCTCTAAAACTCATCTCAGCCAGCAGGAAAACAACTGCTTGCAGCACCTGAGAATAAACAGAATTGAAAAGTATCTCCATAAACCTGTTTATAATCGGGGGCTTTGATAGCATACTCTGAATATCAGCTCCTAGGTTCAGTTCTCTCCACAGCTTCGCAATTTGAAGCACAGCCATTTCATATTCCTCAAGCAACTGTGGCATACACAGGTTGTTGATTGCACGGCGCAATTCACTGAGCATTTCATCAAATGTGGCTTCCGATATAACACTGCTAGGAGAAATTGAATGCATCACTGACTGCACTACTGGCTCGGTATCTGCATATGGAATCTCACAAGACAGTGGGGCTGAATTGGGGTTTTGTTCTTTCCATCTTCCAATTAGCTGTTTGAGCGCATGATTTGTCTTAGGCAAGCGAGTCTTTTGCAGCTTCTGGCGAGTGATGGGACAAGTTGTGTTCCCCTTGTTAAACCATTCTTCAATAGCTAGGCTTTCAAATGTCCGGCCTGTCTCAAGGGTCACTGGATCACCAGATCGGCTACTAGTTAATGGAGACACATAGTCCTTCGGAAGTGCCTGTTTTTCACTTCCATGCAGCGGGCTATAGTTGTCTTCCAAATTATAATCTGGGCAACTAAACAGGAAGAGTGCAAGGTTAGAAAAAGGAAAATGATTTTTTTTTTTTTGAACCTTACTATGTAGATATGGTATAGATTCCATAAATTAAGTTGAGTGTGAGAGTCTTGATGTGTACTTAGTGTTAAATTTTCATGTTCAAATAACATAATTGTTTAGGAAATGTATGAGTGGTTTTTTATTTTTTTAATGACATACCTCATGGATCTTGTAAGAATAGCTTTCATTTGCTCTTGAGTTTGGCTTTGCTGAGGCTTCAACAGTGACAGTGCTATGTTTTCGTCATTTTCCTGCGGGACAGAACTTCACCACTTCAGCAGTTATAGAACAAAAATAACTAGCATAAGAAATTCAGTCCTCATTGGATTTGTTTTTCCTGTGGATAGTGTCAATTACCTCACTTTCTGCTTCAGATTCTGAAGGTGAACAAGGCAAATTCTTATCTAGAGAAGACTCGGCTTCAGCAGCTGAGTTTAAACATACTGGTGCTTTCAAATTTTTAGAAGATTTTTTTGGATTAAGTATGTTCGGAGAGAACAGGGATTTGATTTCGATTCTCATTGGATTTCTTGTCCTCTTTGTAGTGTCAATTACCTTACTTTCTGCTTCAGATTCTGAGCTAGAACAAATCAAATTCTCATCCAAAGAAGACTCGGTTTCAACTGATGAGTTCGAATAGACGGATGCTGTGAAGTTTTGTGGAGATTTTTGGGGTTTGAGGATTCTGGGAGAGACTCTTTGTGGATAAAATGGTGCACTGCAAGAGCCACTGCTCAAAAACTCACTGGATTCTTCCCTTTCGTTCCACATTGGCTGCAAGAATCAGACGTGGGAAAACAGTGACAATACATCATGGTGCTATGACATTTCAATTGCATGCACTCGAAATCATCAAAAACATCTACGAAAAAAAATAAAGAAGCTCCTGATTGTCTCAAGTTTATAATAAAATCCACAGGTTCATTCAAATCAAAATATCGCTGAACAAAATTAAATTTTTCATTTAGTTCATAAATACATACTATAACAGACAATTTTTTAGTTGATATACATTATCGTGAAACTCAAATTCTTTTGTTACATTCATCTCTTTTTTTTTTTTTTTTTCTTCTTCAAGTATCCTGTATCCTTATTTAATGTTTAAATAAAGAGTATCACGTAAATCTATTGAGCAGCTAAACAAAGAGTAATTACCAACTATTGACATCTACAGTTTTGGCGTTCACACCATTTTTTTGACGCCATTTTCATCACCCCGATTATCACACAATGTACATATATACACTAGTCATCACATAATCTATATCTAACTGATTGGCATATGATATACTGATTACTATAACCACTTTGATTATTACTCACAATGATTCCATAATACATGATAATCAACAGTTATTTATACGTTAATTACTCATGTAAATTTGATAAGCACTATCTTTCCCTGCTATATCAAAACCATTTCATAAAACATCTTTCAAGACCATGCATGTGCATGTATATCTGAACACACAATACTGCATCGTGAAAAATATCAAAGAAATAATTTTTTTAGTTTAAATTTATTTGTCAAAATTCAGTAGAATATCCATTAATTTTTACATGATTAAGTGAATCTTGTTACTTTATACTTATGTCTCTAATACTTTGAAAAATAATGAATTTTGATTTTGATTCTTGAAAAATTTTCTATTTGATTTCAATCAAAATATTTTTAAAACAGTCTGATTTCAATCAATGTCATATATGATTAATGTCGGTTGTCATATGATATTAAACTATCGAACATTCTCTTAATCAGTTCAATATTTAGCATTGACAGCTTAATAATAAAGATTAAAATTGAGTAAGTTTAGAAATGTTACAACTGAAACCAAATAAAAATTAGAGTTTAATTTTGATGTACTGACAGTGTAAAACTGTTTTACAGTGTCATCCAATCAAAATATTTAGTTTGGATGACTTCTCAGATAGTGCGTATAAAAATCAACTATAATGACTTATGTAGTAATACATGATTGGATGAGTATGAAAAATTTTTTTACCTTAATTAAAATTATTTCAAAGACTAATAAAAAATTTGCTTATTTCTCTGAACACAAAACATACTTATACCTTAATTAAACCCTTATTTTCTAGGCAAAAAAAAATTCTAGCCGTCTTTTAATCTTACATTATCATATTGTCCGTTCCTAAACGCAATCGTTTGATCGACCTCTTCCCTCTCGTTACTGCTCTCCATTCTGCCGCCATCTCCGCCGCTCTTCGGCGTCAGCACCGGCGGACCGACCGTCGCGTTTCCATCTCCGCTCACCAAAACCTCTTCAAAATGCATCGCAACAACCCTGCAATTCTCGTCGAGAATCTCGTCGTACTCCTTCTCCAGTTCCCTCAGCTTCGAGGCCTGCTCCTCGCCCACCTTAGACAGCGAGTAGCCGCTTTCCGAACTCGACGAAGAAGACAGGATCTGCGCCCTACGCTCCAGCAGCCACCGGAAGACGGCTACCAGGTGGACGGAGAACAGACGGTCGTAGAGCGCTGGCGCGATCTCCGATCGGGCGAGGGAAGGATTGGATCGAAAGATCCGGAGGAGCGAGACGGCGGCGTCGTGGTGGCGGTTGCGGAGGGTTCGGATGAGTGAGAGGAGAAAGGAAGGGAGCGGGTGGTGGTGACGGTGATGGTCGGAGAGAGGGAGGATGAGGTTCTCGGCAAGGGAGAGGGAGAAGGAACGGGAGGCGGTGCTGGAGAAGGAGATGGCGGTTTCGAGAGTGTCGCCGGCGAGTTTCGCGACGGATTCGTCGGGGAGCGGGACGGAGGAGGTGTCGTTGTGGAGGGTGGAGATGAGGCGGCGGCGGAGGTCGCCGTTCGAAACGATATCGGAGAGGAAGGCGGTTGTGTGGCGGACGATCTCGGCGGACGTGACGGCGTTGGTCATGGCGGAAGACGGCGGTTATGAGCGTAACGGAAATAACAGTTACAATGTTGAGTACAGTTAGTAGTTCGGTTGGTATTTGAAGGCGCGAAATGCTTTTGGACGGCCATGTGAAATGACCAATTGGCCGTACTATGTGAAGTTTTTTTTAAAATTTATTTGTTCACATTTTACAATATTTTATACTTTTTGATGATAAACATTTTACCTTGAAACAGTAGCTGTGATTTACATTGCTTATAATAATATAAAATACTTTTTATACTGTGCACCAATGAATAAATGACAAATTATTCAATATGTGTAGTTTTTTTTATATTTAAATTAGAATTGATTATAAAAAGTCTTATGTGGCAACTATTTATTCGTGGACAATGTAAAAATATTTTATACTATTAGTCCATGACAACTAAATTCTTTATTATATTCATAAAATTTAACATTTTTTGAAAAAGAATTGATTAACACATTATAAGTGCCAAACTACTCCCGTGTCAACATCAGCGAGTTATAGATCTTTGTCGTACCAGCAAGCTAAATAATAGTGATTTGAGATCAATTTAGTTTTATATGTGATTTTAATTAACTCTTATCCATCAAATTAAACAATTTCATACTTTTTATTCATAGCCTCACCAAATTCCTTTCGGATTATATTTTGAGTTAGGCATCCGTTTTTTCTTTTTTTTTTTGGGTCATTGTATTTTTTTTAGAGTACTGTATTCACTTATGTTGCAATTTCCATTTTTGTATAGTCAATATTGCATATGAACATCCTGAAAAAACTAGTTTAACGAGCCAAAAGTATTTTTGTCCTATCATTGAACAAATACTGTTCACACAATTAGAAATAAATCAATATTAATCAAAACAGTGACACTTGGATCTTGGTTTGCTTTTGCGTATTCGTGAGTTAATTTTATATAATTAGTGTGTTCATTTTGCTTTGATCTCTATAATTACTAATTTGGCAGCCGATTTTATGGCTAAAACTGATGCTACCTTGGGCTTGGATTATTTCAAGTGGAATGATTCTGGAATGAAATTTAATAGTATTATTTAGGCCGATTCAATCTCCTAGTCGTGGCCGTGTATTTATTTTTTACCTTACCAAAAAAATCAATAGAGTAACAGCTTCATGGCTGTTGAGAATAACCGGGGGTTATACTTATACAATAAACCAATGAGTAGACACAATATGGTAATTTAACCACTTTGAAATCTCGCGGCATAACAAATAGCTGTTGAATGAAAATAGCATCAGATAATGACGTGTTTGCCGCCCATCCCTGTTCATTGCTTGAAAGTTAAAAACCCTTTGCATCCATTTTTTCTAGCCTTAGGATTTGTGATACTTTTGATAATCTGAAAAGCTAACTGAATAGTATTTTTCTTTTTTATCTCAAGTCAGGGATTTGATTTCATAAATTATTTGATATTAGAAACACACAATTACTCACAAAAAAAAAAATTATTACATGAAAGCTTAATTGAGGAAGTGAAGCTTTAAGGCACAAATAGTAGCTTTTTATTGTTTCACTTATTTGAACTATATTACAACGGAAAGCATGTTGCCTTCTTATAGACTAAAGGTTTGGAATAAAACAAAGAACTTTAACAACCTCATTTATTGACGACTCAAGCATGGGAAATAAGAAGTGATTGGTTTCAAACTTGACAGATGATGTAGTCAACGACAATATACTAACAAGAGATATCATAGGGTGGCTAGGCTGTAATAAAGATTTGCAAGGATGCAATTGAAAGAATTAAGCATGATGTAAATTTAATGCTAGATATATTTCCCGACATTATTTAGGCTTTTTTGTCAAAAAAAATAAAAAAATAATTAATTACGTATCTTCGCACGTTTTAATATTATTTACGAATATACATAATTTTTTAAATAATAATAATACGACTGACAGTTTAATAAAATATATCTTATAAAACATTCAACAGTTAAATATTTTAATTAATTATATGTTTAGCAGTGCAACATATTACTATAGCATGTGGATTCGCGTGTGAGATGTAAGTCAACTAACTAGTAACTGTATTATGGTAAAAGAAACGTTCAGCCCACACGGTGACCAAGGAAAAATGTTTTACTCCCCCTCATTGAGTGGTTGGACGTAATTTTATAGGGAACTTGGTTGGCTCATTAACGAGCCCCTGAAACCCCTTTTTTTAATTTTTATTCTTTGAAAAAAAAAGCACTTTACGTTTTAAACACATTATTCTATATTTAAAGTTTCAAATAAAATGATTATTGATATTTTAACTTATAAAACTTATTTGTTACATATTATACATACATAAAATCTTATGAAATTATTTTCTTTATTTAAAAACTTTGTGAATTAGCACTTTGCTTTGAACTATTACATCAAACATCTCATAAAAATTAATTTTTAAAATACTACGTTCGAGTACTTCTTGGCTTCTCTGTTTGTTTTATTTTTTTACTGTATAAGTTTTTAGTTAGAACATAATATTTTTAATTAATAATATTAAAAAATTTGAATGAAATTATCTTTTAATAAAAAGTTTACTCCTAGATTGTTAATATTCCTTTAAATTATATGGTACCGGTGCACTACATGAAAAAATATATATTAATTGTAAAAATTTTAGAAAGTATTAAATTAATTTTCATAATTTTACTTTTTAAATATATTAATTAACTAATATGGAATGAAATTTGAGTAAATTAAATATTTTTTATGTAATAGACATCTTTATTATATAATTATATCCTCTATTTTCAAAATATTTAATTACATAATTATATAATATTTGATAAAAATAGAGGATATAATTAGAGGTTATAGATGAAAAATATTTGAAAATGGAGGATATAATTATATAACAAATATTTGAAAATATTTGATTTCACTATAAAATTACGTGCAATGACTCAATGAGGGGGAGTAAAATCTTCTTCCTTGGTCATCGTGTACGGCTAGTAGCTAGCCGATTTACACATGACATGCGGTCCACGTGGTGTAGTAATACGTTGCACTGCTAAACGTGTAATTAGTTAAAACGTTTAACTCTTAAATGTTTTATAAGATATATTTTGTTTAATTGTCAGTTGTATTACTATCATTTAAAAAATTGCATATATTGGTAACTAATATCAAAATGTACGGAAATATGTAATTAATCATTTTTTTATTTTATTTTTTGTAAAAATGCCCATTATTTAATTTTACCTTGAATTGATTTTACACAAGCGAAATTGAGAGACTAAATTTTATTGAGCATAACATCACCAACTTAAGAATATCCTTGGTGTTTACTCATTTATTTACTTGAGCAAATCAACGTGCTGAATTTGAAGCTACCAAAGCCAAGCCCCATTACTTTAAATCACTGTAGAATATAGCACGAAGGGCAAGACTGACTTGAACTTCTTTCGACTAATGGAGAAGTCATGCACCTCATGATCAGCTTTAGAAACATGCCAAAAACTACTTACAATTTATCTTTGAACAAGTAAATTAAGGGTGCAAATGAAAAAACAAAAATTCTCATACATTATTGACAAAAGCGTCCTCTCACAATATAATTTAAATTTAATAAACGCCTATTTGCAGTTCTTCGAACATAAAAAACAATTAGACGGTCAGAAAAAGCATGCCAAAAATCCATATAAGAATTATGGCTAAGCTTTTATTTTGACATATGTGTTGGATACATAACAAGAACATTGAACAAGTATCTACCTCGCTCAAACCGTTCCTTGCTTCCCCTTTGAGAAAAACACTCTAGAGCTAAGATTTCAACAGGGAGATGAATCTGACAAGAACATCAAAAGCGTTTTGGGATGCTAAAGAGGTAAACACATCTGCTTCATTGGACAATGCAGAACCCCCACCAGCCAAATCAGACAGTGCTCTAATGGCAATGAAAGGTGTTTTCTGTTGTAAACAAACTAAAGCAACGGCAGCACTTTCCATGTCAATTGGGGTGGCTCCATATTTGGTGTTCAAGAATTCTCTATAAGCCCGGTTGTCAACAAACACATTAGCACTAACCCCTTTCTTGACTCTCACCACTGCAGGCTTTCTTGGCAAGCAGGTTGTGTTGACACAACCACCCAGTTCAACATTCTATAGGGAATGCATAAAGCAATAGAGAAATGTTAATAGAAAGTTGAGCATATGATATAGTATCAACCATTGCCTTTATAATATCCATGTATTTATAATTTTAAACTATGTTTTGAATGGTTGATAAATTATTATGTATAGGATCCACCGTGAATCTGAGACTATAATATTATTATTGCTCAAAATAATAAGTCTCACATAATCAGAAAAAAAAACTTGGAAAATAATATTTGTACATCATTTTCAAACCTCTTTTTAACACTTCTATGAATTGAGTGATAAATAGATAAAATAAAAAAATTGAAAAAAAAAGTATACTTGTTTTTGAACATGTAACCCACAAGATGTCCATCACTGGCGTCTAATAAATCTGTTTAAATTATATGTTCCAAATTTTTTTACCTTGAGCTTCCTTGCAATTTCAAAGTACCTCTTGTCAACTGGAACCCAGAAAGCATGTTGCCTAACTTCAGGAATTCCATTGACTGGGAAAATTTCCTCTGCTTGATACCAGACATTGTTCAGAAGATTAGTCACTGGCTTGGAATGTTTTGTGTAATTGTTGTAATTGGAAAAGTTAAGATAACCAAATCTTCTGCTGAAATCTCCACTGGCTTCCAAAGCTAATTCATCATTAGGACCATCTCCAAACCTCTGCTCAATTATATCAGAAAAGTCACATCAAGTTAATATACTAGGCTACGTTTGGCTGGTTTACATTGCTTTCAATCTCTCTTGGTTTGAACATTGAATGATGACTGCTAATTTTGTTCGTGGATATGAAATTTGCACACCAGAGTTTTATACCATCTAATACACTTATTAAGAGTGTTTTATCTATATTTGTCTTTTTATTTCCATCTATGAAAAATGTGAGGGAAGAAGAATGACGTGATGAAAATAGTGTTCAAGAAAGTTGATCTCAACTTCTTTTACGCACGTAATCATTTAATATAAAGAAAATTACTCTTAAATTCCTTTACGTGATCAATCATTCATCTGGTATTTTATTAGTGTTATATATACCCAAGTGTGAAAGAGGATGGAAAAGTCAAAAGAAATTATGTAGGAGTGATGTAACATTTAAAATAGATACTGATAGCAGCCAGAAAAGACTCACTCACGCAAAATCTTAAATCTCATCTATCTGTGTTTTTTCATAGTGTCTAATCTTGAAATTCGTTTTCTATATCCAAATGACAATGATCTTGATATAACATCACATTTGTACCTGCCAATTCCAAAGTCCTGTGTGGGCCCAATACTGAGGAATGGTCACATCTCCAATCTGGAGTTTAGGATTTGCGTTCCCTGCAATTCCATAATGGAGAACACCTTCTACATTGAATAGAGTAAGCAACAATTGGGTGGAAAGGCCTGCATTAAGCTACACAAAAAAAGGAAACCAAAGAGAACTTTAGGAAAAAAAAAAGGAAAAGGAAATGGAACCAGAAATTTAACAAGAATGCTGAACAGAAACTCAAGCTTACTATTACCATTGCCAATCCTGTCATAACAACTATAACCCTTTTCTTTTCCAATTCACCAATGCGAAAATGTTTTCCTGCATCAAATGCGAAGAATGGTCAAGACCCTTTACCATATGATGATTACCATCATTTTTTTACACAATCTAGGGCCCAAAAATATTTGCAGAAAAATCAATTATATCACTAATGAAAGTGTTTGTTTGAGTAAGGGAAGCAAATGCTTGACATGGATAAAATCTTGCAACCAGCCACTATACTTGCTGAGGCTATATATGTATAACTATCAAAATCTATCATTTAACTCCATCTGTTTATTTTTCCATTTTGCAATCCTTATGTTGAATCCACTAATGAAAGTTTCAGAAGTTGGTTCATGCATGGTTGATGTGTTTAATTTCATACATAGGTATGATGATTATGGGGCAGTTGTAAGGGTCTGGATTGGGACCAAATTAAACCAAATTTGTTTGATTTACTCCCAAAAATACCTTTAGGCAGAGTAAGAAAATTCTACAAAAGTGCATTGAAAAGCTCAATGAGAAAATTGTTATCCAAACAAGCATTTATTGCGGTTTCAACTAGCAATACAGTTCATTTTAGTCCATATGGTTATCTACAAAAACAAGAAACGGGAAGAAAGCATAAATTTGTATAGAAGTATAATCAAATAATGGAACAACTCATGGTACTTAAAGTTACCAGCAAAATCAAGGTAAGGAAAGTTGTGATCAGCCACAAAGAGATCTGATTGAAGAAGAGGATTCAGCTCAAAGGCATTTGGCACCACTATACCGATATATGGCCCTTTGCTATTGATATCGCTGATTTTTCTCCATGTAGGTTCAGAAACTGTACCATAGGCTTGGATGGTACCACCCAATAACAACACAAGAAAAGCCAGTAACTCCATCTTCTTCACGCGTCTATATTTTTCTCCCAAGTTCTCGTAACAATAATGAAGGTCTTTTATTGCAACCGAATTATAGACACGGAACGTAGAGTGGTCAACATGTTGTCGTATTAACTTTAACTTGATACACCGGCCGTCTCAAAATAAATATTTTTTTCACATTTTACATACATTTATAAAATAATGTATCCGGTTATAAAGAAGGGAGTAATAATAATATGATGGTGGATGAATGGGATTTTTCATACCAAATACTGCCTGTTAATTAAACTCAATTAATGCGATAATCTGAAAAATGAGAAATAAACCATTAAGTAAGAAAAATATATAATCTAATTAAGAAGCGAAAAAAATGATATAAAATCAGGGAATTATTGCTGAATCAATGATGATAAGTTGAAATAAAATTTTGATTCCAATAGATTAAATAATTAATTTTGGATTTCGATTGGATTTCGGATACTCAAATACTGTCTTGGGTGTTAAAATTTCCAAATCAGCGTTTTTCTTTTTCTTTAATGTCATGGTCGTTGAATCCTATTTCAAACTTCATTTTTTTTCTTGTTACTTATTATATAATTTATCAGGATTTTTTCTTCTTTGTCTTTTTTTTTCACTAGTGTTTACAGACATATCAACAAAATGCATGAAAACAGATTAATATATAGTCCGTTGAACATCCAAAATATTTTTCAATATATCTCTGTCGGTCAACTGTCGTTATTTAATATTTATGGGTTTTATTATTTTTTTATAAATATTTTATGAGTTTTATTAATCAATGTCTTTATACGCTAATTAATTAATCAAGACAGGAAACATTAATTGTGCCCGTCATTTACGGAACAAACCGGGAATACTATTTAGCCGTGTTCTTAATTCTATTGGCTTAAGAGTCAACATTCAAGAACAGGAGACGGCCAGCCAAAATTTGGGATCTACTACAGAGAATCTGTGCATTTATAATATGTGGAATTATGTGAATTACTATCTTAGGAAAATATCAACTTTATCTTGGGTGGACAAAAAAGCTGATAGAACCCATTTGGTATCTTTTTGTGTCCTTTTATTTGGATTCACTGTTCCCTCTCGATCATAAGCTTCCAAAGTTCAAATTTTGCTATTTATTATTATTATGATTAAGAGACTGGGAGATAGAAGATCACGCTGAAAATCGAACTCGTAAGTTTTAGTAGTTCATTGAGACGTATCGAAGTACATTGTTATACTATTAGCTCACTTAGACTTTGTTAGTTTTTTTTAATTTTTAAAAGTTTCTTCAAAGAATATTCTTATGAATATGTTTTTGGATTGGGTGAATATTTACGATCGAGTAAATCCAATGAATAAATAGGTTAGTTGTTAAGGAAGGTAACATGAGTTTGGACCCTGTGAATCTCATTCATTAAAAAATAAATCTAATAATTATTATCAATTTTAAATAAAATATATATTTATATTTAATACTAATAAATATTACTTTTACAAATAATTTGATTGTTTTGCCTTCTTCTTTCTCTCAATTGTCTCCCTCGCCACCACTTCATAACTTGACCATACCTCCTTCAGGCATAAAACCCAGCCACCACCACCTCCTTTAAGCAAGTGATTATATTTTACTAAAGTTATTTAAGACTTTTATAGAAGTAATTAAATTAAATAGTGGTAAATATTGTTGATAATATTGGTTGAATATTAATTAGTTGTGACCATGTCAGTTAGTAATGTTGGTTCTCAATGCTTCCCCTATCTCGTGGCCAAACCAGCAAGGGCGTTGGCAAAATCGAAACCTAAGCCTAAGCCTAAGCTTGAAGCACGAACAAGCAAGAACCATGAAAGAATGATCTTCTTGCTTGGCTCTGAACACGAAATGAATGCTGACATAGATTACTCTGCTGACGATGAAGGCTGTCGCAAGAAACGGAGCAGCATGGACCGCTTAAGGTAGAGTAAAAGGCCCTCGTCGGTGGAGCCTCACTCATACATAGAACTGAAACAGCAAGAAAAGGGATTGAGATGTAACTGCAACAGCCAACAACGAAAAAGGAGAGGTTGGGTCAGTGGTTTAGGATTTCGTTTTTCTCAGATCTCATGAATCCATAGGTCAAAACCATTGATGCCGCAGCTATTCATGGTGTGGAGAAGGAGAACACAGATGGTGGTGCCAAAGATGGGGCATGGCGGAGGTAGTGGTGGTGGTGATGGTGTGGTACCAGTTGGCAGGTGTGAGATTGGGTGGCCATTTGGCTTGTTGCACATACAAACATGAAAGAAGATGAGAGGTTGAGGGGAGTGCAATGGGTTTGAAGGTAGAGGTGTATGATGTGAGGGCAAAATAGTCTATCTATTATTTTTTGTCATTAAAATAATGTTAGTATTCCCATGATCCCAAATTACTTTGCCCTCCATGTAAAAACTCACCAGAGTAGACATCATTTAAGCCAATGGTACGTGTTTTCCCTACTTCACAGTTTTTTTTTTTTTTCATGTTTTATTTTAACTTTTTGCTGCATACTTCCATTGTAGAGCAAGTGGTCAAGTTTCAAAAACAGGACAAAGATGATTTATTGAGTCCAACCTTCATAATTTTATTTTCGGTCTCCAACCTTCATAATTTGAATATGATTTTTTTTCACCAGGAGAACTCATAATTTAAAGGAAAATTTTTTACTAACTTATTAGATCTTCAAAATTTAAAGATAATATTAAATAAGAAATTTTATACTTTCATCATTAGGCCGCTGTTTACTAGATTTGATTAGGAATCATCCCGTTGTACAGTTGTACTCTCCCCATGATTTTTTTACGCTAATAAAATATAGGTGGGTTCTTTGATACCCTTTCAAAATGAAGGGGTTTGCAACCCTTCATATGTGGCTCAATTTTATTTGACCACCATATGTTAAGTGATTGTACATATAAATAGTGACATGTCAATATCTTTATACTTACATTTAATCCCTTTTAGTTTTGTTTTCCTCATAATTTTGCCTTGAGGTTTAAGAAAAATACGGAAAAAAAATTTAAAATTTTTTTAAGAAAAATACGGGAAAAAACTTAAAAACATAAATAAATATTTTTTAAAGATTTATAAAAAAAAAAAATTCTCCAGCAATTATAAGAATCCTAAGATTCTAAACTCCCCCCCTCCCAAAAAAAAAAAAAAAACCCACGGTTGCATCCAACCGTTAACTTTCCTATCACTTTGTATTCCTTTTCTAATAATTTTTCTTCGGTTCTTTTCCCTAACTTATTCTAAATCTCATATACCAAGATTTGTTCTCTGGGATCAAGGGGTCAACTTTACCACATACCATCAATAAAAATCTGAAACGAGAAAAGCAGAATCTGGCACTATAGAAAATGAAATGCACCTTTGATGTGTTGCTGTGCTATATAGGTGCAATAATTCCGGTAGCTTGAGTGGATAAATAGGGATCCTAGACCATAGTTTTAAGAACCGGACATCGGATCGAAAATCGACAAACTGGCCACCGGACTGGTTTAGTTACTAATTGGATCTAACTGGTCAAAATAGTCAATACCAGCAGTGAGCCGATTGAGTCCTATCGAACCGAGCAAAGAACCAATGGATGACTTGCATATGAACCGGCCAACACTGTTTTTCTTGAAATTGCTCCCAAAAATGCCATGTTGGGTTTGAACTAAGGTTTTAAAGCTGATGCTGCACTTGTATTACTACTAGGCCAGCCTCAATGTTGTGTTATTTAGCTTCATTATATATATATATATATATATTACATACTTAATTGCATTAAATTGTAATTTGACATATGATTTTAGTAAAATTTGGTTCAACCAGTAACTCATTTGTTGAACCAATAACCTGGGGATCTAATGTCTTGACCTAGTCGATCACCAGTCCAATTCTAAAAACTATGCATTAGACTGTGTTATCAAGTCATATAGGTATTGTAACTAGGGTAAATGTAGTGGATGAATATATAGCGGCACTAAAATGCATTATACCAGGCTAGAGATGTATTGCAATTTGAGAAATTTCTTGATGTTAACAACAACAAATAAAGCATAAACTCATAATCACTTTCTTCATAATTTTTTTTTTTGGTCTCCAACCTTCATAATTTGAATATGATTTTTTTCACCAGGAGAACTCATAATTTAAAGGAAAATTTTTTACTAACTTATTAGATCTTCAAAATTTAAAGATAATATTAAATAAGAAATTTTATGCTTTCATCATTAGGCCGTTGTTTACTTTTTCAAGTTAGGCCGTTGTTTTCCATCTCCAAATTTGACTGGGAATCCAAGTCCATTTGATTTGATGGACCACCAGCCCATAGAGAAGACTTGATTAGGAATCATCCCGTTGTACAGTTGTGCTCTCCCCATGATTTTTTAACGCTAATAAAATATAGGTGGTTTCTTTGGTACCCTTTCAAAATGAAGGGATTTGCAACCCTTCATTTTGTTTATAAATCCTTGGGACCATAGAAGGGAAAATCAGGTTAGATCGGCCGGTTCGATCAATTGAATCGGGAATCTGTCACCTGGCCGATCCGTTTAAGATCAAAAAATTGAAAAAGTCAAAATTGATCAAGAACCTGCCAAAATTGGGGAGAACCGGTCAAAACCGGGGATAATTGGTGAAAATTGGGAAAACTAGCGAATCGAACCGGTTTGAAACTTTTATTTGTTTATTTTTTTCAAAGTTTAAATACTGATATCTTGTGACAACCACAAAGTAAAAATGAAAAAAAATGGAACCAAAGAAGAGCACTAACAAAAATTATTGGGTTGTTCTTCTTCTCTCTCTATCATTTACATGTTACTAACCATAAATCTCGCTAATCACTAATAAATATTATTTTTAAATGCATTGTGATTGTGTTGTGAGGTTGAGACTGGAGAAATTTAATATGAATTATATTTATTTTTATAGACTTATGAATATATAAATATTTTTTTATTGATTATGCTAATGTTAATGATTTAATATATTTTTTATATTTTAATTAATCATACGTATATATTCATATATATATATATATATATATATATATTTATTTATTATATTCTGATTAAACTCCAGTTAGACTTTTAAATCTTTGAACCAGTACCTTAACTAGTTCAATACCCGGCTCGATTTTCTCTTCATTGCTTGGGACACAATTGGAAGGAAAAAATTGAAAGGATCATAATCTAAATGTTGAACTATTGACACGTCATCATCCATGTGTACAATTACTTGAAAACATGGTCAAATAAAACTAAGCCACATATGAAAATCTTTTAAAAGGGGTGCAATAGAAATCACCTAAAATATATTCACGATTGACGCGTGGTAATTGATTCCAGAAAAGAATTAAGGAGATATTATTAAAAGGACTTAATTAAATCAATTAAGAAATTGCAAGTATTAATTGGAAGAATTAAACTTAAAGTTAATCCAAAACTTAATTTTGGATTGTGCATTTAATATTAGAAAATAGCTTTAGTTTTAATTTTCTATTTTCAATCTCTCATTTGTTTACAGGATTCTGTGAAGAAAATAGCTAAAATTGAAAATTGAAACTAGATTTTATAATATTCACTGTTTTTTAATAAAATCCTAAAAAATAAAAAATTAATGGGTGTGGATCCTCTTATATCAATTTTTGACATAATAAGGTGTTGTTTTGATACACACTTTTGATTAAGTTAAAAAGAAATTTGATTATATCAAAAAAGAAACTCGTCAATGGTAAGGATTTTACTCAACAAGATCATGATTCAAGTTAAAAATTGAAAGGATCCAAAGTCAAACTTTTTTCTCATTTTTTTTTCTTGGTCAGAACTCTTTTTTCACTTATAATACCAACGGTGGGATTAATTTTTCATTTTGGGCCTCACTCATTATCTGAATTCTTTTAACAGTCTGCCTTCTATCTTTTGGGGTCAATATCTGTGTCTAAGTCATTTCATTACCGGTATCATGACATTTTTCGTGGGCCTGTTTGCAAATCCAATGTCGAAGCATGATAAAAATTGCTAGTGGTACAACCACACTTACTTTTGAGCCTGAATAGTTCTTGGTACATTAATTCGGTTTGTCTTTCTAGTTGGGGCATTGTTGGGTGGACACATATGGGCCAACCCAATTTGATCTAACATCAACGTACCTGGCTCAGGGTCTTTTTTCCCTTTAACTTTTCATCATTCAGACCCATCTCATCATTCATTTCAAGCCTTCAATTACTTAGGTTAACAAATAATAGGCCCTATATCGGAAAGTGAAACCTAGCTCTGATGTAATGATCAAGAGACAAGAAGAAATATACATCACATCGAATGCAAACACAAACGTGGAGCAAGAAAACTATGGCCAACTAGGCATGTCACATCTTAGAACATCAAAATGCATAATAATTAGGCAGTGGAAATGACAAAGGTCTCGCGTGGTTGGGATGTTTGGGGTCTAATTCCTCACCTGCAAAGAATGATGCTTTGATTTGCTATGCCAACCTCATGCCGTTGCCGTCCATCATTGCTGCTATATAATTTTCTCATGCATTATTGTAGGATTCTTATTTCCAAAATGCAAACCAACATGGAGTTCATTTTTTATCAACGAATGCTTGCAAAGAAACAAAGGATGTTTTGAAGTGAAAAGAAAAGCATAGCCTGAGAGAGTGTGTGTGTGTGTACACACTATTTTCAAAAGTGCGGATTAGAGTATTAGATTTTATAAGGAGGTTGCTATATCGTTGTCACAGTCCTTTTTAAAACTGTGTGCAAGATTAGATATCGGTCATTGTCATATATATATTGTAAAAATTCAGTATAGATATATATAGATTTAGCACTATATATTTAGAAACATTCATAGTGAAATTAGCAGGACGGGTAAATAAATGAATGTATGTTAAATGAATTAATAAGACTTTTTTTTATGTGGGGGAATTAATAAGACTTTTTTTTTTTTTGAAAAAGTCTTATTTTTATTATAAGTGTACCTAAAAGTAAGGGGTTAGAAGTGACAATATACAGAAGAGTATTTACTAAGGATATATCTCCATGTGTTAATCCAAATTTTCATTTCACTTTAGCTGTTTTGGCATATCCCTGGGCAGCTGATTCATCTGTCTACACTACTCAGGGCAAAGAGTGCTGAGTTTCAATTAATTAATGATGACCTATATGGCTATCTATGGTGTGAAATATCTATGAATACTATATTATGTGTGTATAATAGCCAATGACGTGTTTTCCTTGAATCGGTTATCAAGATTTAATTCACATCATCATAATTTTGTGCTTAGAATTACAAGATAGAGTAATCTTAAACACGTGCTTTAAGTTCACTCTCTAAGCAGAAAATGTAAACTTACAGTGTAAATCAAATAATATGTGTATAGATGTGTCTGCTTGCTCTTATTTTACAGGATTGTTTATATATATATAAACCAATTACATTTTTAGATCTGTCTAGACCAGTTAGATATGATTATTTAAAATGTCAAATTAAAAAACTAACTTTATTATTTTATACAAAGTAGGTGATAAAAGTTGTTAGTGATAAAATTAGTGCTAAAAAAGTTGATTTTGATCCTCTCTTCGAAAAGAAAAGCCTTAGCATCCTTTATTTTGGGGGGCCACTTTGGGCCTGTGTGTTGAATGGAGGGAGCATTTCGGTGGGCTTGAGGCCTAAACATAAAGCTTCGGTTGAGTTGCGATTCTTTTGGATGTTTTTCTTCTTTATTGATAAAGAGGTTCCTTTCAGACAAAAAAAAAAAAGGTTCCATTCTTCATGTTGCTGATATGTGGCCCCATCTTTTTTGTATTGTTGAAGGGTTGTCCTGTTATCTTGCTTCCAGTCTTGTGAGTTTGCATATGATTATTCTAAATGTTGGTGTTTTTCTCCAGATCAGTATATTTTATTTTTGTTTGACCTTTAGTTTTGCACAGTTTAGGTGTTTTGTTGAACCCTTGCTATTTGCCCGGCTTCTCAGTATATATAGTGTTGGTATATATTCTTTTCTGTGTCATCAATGAGAATTTGTTATTTATAAAATTTTTGGTAGTTTTGGTGAAAAAAAATTATTTGGGAGGTGATATTGTATAATTTTATAGGTGATGAATTCTGAATGAGAAAACGAGGGGATTGGGAAGTGGGATAAGAAATTCTAATATTTACAAGGAATATACATTTTACATCGATGTGCACACACCTGCAGATGCATCCGAAAAAATTAACAAACTTGAACCTCGATTGCCGCAAATTGCATATCATCAAGGATTAATTGCGTAAATGCAAGCCAAAACACCTATTTGATCTTTTTTGTTTTTGATTAACCCCTATTTGAGTATTTTGAATAAAGGAAACTGATTACAATTTAAATAATATTTCCCCTACACCATACATATTCAATCCCTAATATTTGGTGCAGTCATTGTTGTTGAAACAACTTTCGATTCGACATGTCTCTCTCTTGAAATAGTATTGCTTTGATTATAGCTATGGAGAAATTGCTGGCCTCATGTTTATCTTTATTTTATATTGGAAGAGTCCTTGTTTTCTACATAAAAAGCAAGAAAACGAACATCAATCGATTGCCCTAGTCAAGCCAAAGGGTTCATTGTTCAGCTCTAGTAACCAATTGTGTAATTGTATTTATAATTTTATATATTGAAAATCAATATTGGATATATTTGATTGGGATAAAAATTGGGGAGAAATTTTCATGAACATGACTTGTGCATGGTAACCAAAAGTCTTCGGTAACCGTAGCAAGGGTGACCTATCTAGCCACAGCTATAGACAAGTGCGTGGTTTTCACTTGTGAGTGTGCATGTTGGTGTGTGTTGTTCCAAGTGTGAACGCCTTTACTTCTATTCATTCACGTTACGAGGGAAAACCCACAACGACAATGAACAAGCCGCAAAAGTATCTGCTGGCTATGCCAAGAGTTTCAAAACGGAGTAGATAAAAAGAGTTAAATTACTGTATTTATACATGAGATGTGCAGCATTATATTGGCTCACAGGATCTTTACCATTAAATCTTTACCATGAGATATAAACTCCATTATGACAAGGTCTACATCCCAATAGATTCATACTCTATACAATGATTCAATAGTAAATAAAAAGTTAGGCAGCACAATATTTCACACACTTTATATACATATAAATTATTCCGTGGATAGAATATATGCGAACATGTGCAAATTAATAACTCGTGAATAGTACTTAACTGTGCAGTACCCAAAATGTACGATTCAAGCTGACCATATAAAAAATAATAATAATAAAGTACTCAGGAATACCTCTGAATTTTGTTCGTGGCCCGTATTTCAGATTTAGTTAATGGCATACCAATATATTAATCATAAAATTAGAGAACTTGAGACTTAAAAAGATGCTTTAATTTGATAGCTTCATGATGATGAGTCATGACTTTTACCTTTCCCCAAGCTTCCGTAATGAGCCTAATATAATATGGGTTGAATTAGTTAATTTGAAATAGTACTAAGCTAGTAATATATATATATATATATATATATATATATATATATATATATATATATATATCTATCTATCTGTGTGTGTGTGTGAACATGAGGATCATCAGTTCAATTTAATGCCGCTTAAAAAGTAGAATGACTAACAATACAAATATCGCATATACATTGAAATCTTGCATTGTACCACCATATCTTAATTAATTAAGCTAATGAAAGTAAATAATTAAAGCTTAATTTCCAAGAATTTAGAAGTTTCAAGGGGGGCTTGCAATATAATTGCCACGGCTAGCACACATTTTATTCAGGAATGAAGTATAGCATCATGAGCAATCAGCCTTAGATTTTTTTTGTAGCAGATTGACTGCTCATGATGTTATATCATGTCCATGAATTAACCTTTCTGTGTGCTACCATGTATACATATACGTATATGCATGCCGCCCCAATTGTGAACTTGATCTACCGAAAGCCCCCTCCAAGGGCAGGAGCCCAATAGTCAGCTCCATTGTCACTCCCAACTTGCAGTGTGCATGACACTGGAACCAAACACAACCCTCTACTCCTCAGGTCCTTCTTAGGTTCCTCTTGAGAATCCTAATGAATTACATTCAAAATAATAAAATTAGGGGTAAGAAATAGAGGAAGATGAAACAAATTAAAACCTCATTGAATTTGAAGAGGAGCAATTATACCTGCTCACCAGCTGCTTTCCTCTTCAAGCAGTTTTCATTCAGTAGCTATAACCAAAAAGTAAAATAAAATGAGAATTTAATAATTCAACTTTGCAATTAGTAAAGCTTTAAAGGGAGGCAGAGCCACTACTATAGTTTGATTAGTCATCTTATAATACTATTATATCTGATAAGGCTATTGATATTTATCTTTAATTACATGCTTTATTTTCATTTAATAAAAGAATGTAAGTTGAATTGATAACTTTCTTTCCAAGTACAAAATCACCAAACCCCTTTAAGAGGTTAATGGATCCAATGAAAAAGCATACCTGGCCGGGGTCTTCAGGGAATATACAATTCTTCTCTCCCTGAGCCTAACATTAAATAATTACAATCATCACTTAATTACCACTGCATAATTAACTCATTTATTACTACAAATTAGTACAGTATAGTCTGCACATGCAAGAAGAAAGAAGCAGCAAGGCGCGGGGAGAGAGTGAGTGAGTGTGTGATTATTCTTTTTGCTTTGGGAAGTGAGAAATGGCTTTATTTATATATATGTATATGTGCTAATTAACCGAAAATGGTTTTATAGTATTCTTACAGAATGTTGGTGCCTCGAATTTCCTGATCCACTGCTAAAGTATGGTAAGCTAAGAGCCTGAACAAAAAAAAGAAAAAAAAAAGAAAAAGAGTACTTTTAGAACTTCAATAACTAAAAGGTGTGTGTTGAAAGAACACAAATGTGAAATGGACCTTTAACAGCGTGCCATATTATCACTGACTCATGGTTGTTTGGGAAAACTAAAGGGAAGAAGAAACATCACCTCAATTTGACTCTGAAGGAATCTAATATACCCAATAGCTTCTAACAAGACAGAGGCCGTGTCAGTCTGCAAAAGTAAAAATATTATATACCACACCAAAATTAAATCCTCCACAGTTATATTCTCATTCATCACTTCTATATAATGCTATAAACGAACCCCTTTTTTATTTCTTTAAAAAGTAATATGCAGATAAATAGAAGATTGATGAGGAAAAACTTATAAATGGAAGAAGAGTAGGTTTATCAGTTTTTCTCTTAAAGATCTTGTTTCCTTATTTCGAAGTTGGAGACTGAGGATGAATAAGTAGGTGAAATAATTAGTTCATATATGCTAACCATATAAACGGTAGAGGATTTATTAATGAAGTTATGACTCTAATTAATAATGATATATGGGGGCATTTTATAAATAATTGTAAGTATAGGACTGGTTTTAATGTATAGGGGTTAATTCGAAATTATTGACATGAATAGGAATACATGGGGCAGGCCTCTTTAGTTTCTGATTTTGTTTATTGTTTTTTTTGTGTTTTTCTTATTTTTCAAGTTTTATAAAGAAAATAATAAAAATAATAAAATTCTATATTTCCTTCTCAAAATTATGAAAACAAGAAATATAGAAAATGAAAAAAAAATAGAAACAAAACTGACCTTTATATTTTAACTTCTTTAATTTAAATAGACATATTTAATTTAAGTAATTTATCTGCATTAGTGTTGAATTGATTAAACAAGGCATAATTAATTACCTTCCCAAATGGGGAAACCAGCTGATGAAGGGCAGTAATTCTGTCACCTAACTTCTCCTTCCTGACCTGAAATTGAGAAGAAGATATCATGTAAACTTGTGTCGGGCAAGGCACATGCTAAAAATTTGTTTATATTTTGTTGTTTCATTTGGCTGATTTTGATTCTTTCTTTGTGAGAGAAAACGGTGAAAGAAAGATAAAGAATCATCATGATTAGGAATTGGACAACCAAGAAAGACAACAGTTAACCCCCACATGGTATTTGTGCGCGCTTGTGTGTTTGTATCCCCGAAAGAGAGTTGAGGGGTTGGAAGTTTCTGCATAGTAGTTTGCATTATACCTTGAACGTAGATTGAGTTGCTGTGGAGGGCTGAACCCTAGCTTTCTTGAGTGTCCCACCAGCTGCAGAGCTGTTGCACTTTAGAAAGAAAGAAATTTTGGTTAAATTTAAATTCTTAAAAGCAAAAGAAATGCGAAAGTTTGTTCTGACTAAGTTTTCACCAATGTAAAAAAATGGTCATCAAGTATGTATATAATATCACCCATTGAATTTAAAAGACAAATGAAATTAACGATATATTTGTTTTCAGTTTTTATTTTTAATATTTTCATTTTTAACATGTTGTAAAAAAAATAAAAATAAAAAATAAAAATTAAATTTTATAGTTTTCCTAGTTTTAATTTTTTTTTATAAAATTCTAAAAATTAAAAAGCTAAAAACCAAAATCAACCGCACCCTGAATTAACCAACAATTATATATAAACACACATACATGAAGATGATGATGATGAAAGATTGAACACCCCCTTGTGATTGAATAAAAAAGAGAAGAGGGGTGGACGACGATTCTTGCATTCATCGCATGTATATATGTTTAAAGGAAAATATGATTTTTAAATATTTTAAAATATGAAAACTTTTCAATGTGACAAGATTAAAGGTTCTAATTAGTAAAGTTTCGTGAAAAAACAAGTTGTCGCAACTCATTGGCCAAGAAAAAGTAATGAACCCAGAAAATTTTGGATTCTCAATTTATCAATAAGATCCTTAATCGAGGGTGCTTATACTTCCAAATCTAATATCTTCCCTTTACCTCAGAGGATCGATCTGGTGGAGGATGCCTTGCATCAGTCTTATTGTTAGAGAAATCCAGCATGTTGCTGCTGAAGCTTGTGACACAGGAGTTTGGTGACCAAGCTGCAGGCTTTGATGGCTGAAGTTCTTCACTTCTATGCCCATATACATAGCTGTTAACCGAGCTTTCTTGTTTCACATCAACAAGAGAAGCATTTGGAGCCTCACTTAGCATTTGATGATCCTCCCAGTTCTCTAACTTCTTGGTCTGAAACAGGCCCACACCACCCTTATCTTCTTCTGCCACCAGTCCACCCCTATAACCAAAACCAAACCAATAAACTAAAGAGAAGAAGATTTTGATGCTTTCTTTACCAAACTTATATGGAAAAAGGAGCATCCTCCCATCTGAAAACTGCACATAACTTGGTCATGTGTACATCCTCATTATTAATTTGGTCATTAAAAGAAAGTAAAAAATGAAAAGGTAGATAAAAATCGATAATAAAAATGTGCGCATGACCATGTCATATGTGATTTTCATAACAAATGATCCTCTCTTTGGGTATAATTGTTAAGCCTTGCCATGCAGCCATGCTATTAGTTAGTCTATATATATTGTGTGTATGTACATGTGAGAGAGAAAAGAAGAGAGGGATACATGAGTAGTTGGCTCCATGACTCAGGAATCTCTTGATTCTCATGCCAATAAGGGAAAGGAAGAGAAGAAGAAGAAGAAGAATATGGTGGGGTGAGAAAGTTTGAAGGAGTGGACAAGAAAGGAGGAGCTTGTTGAGGAGGGGGCCTCATGCTATTGATGTTCCACCAGTTAGGATTCCCGGCCATCATTTGTTGCACCGGTGAACTTTGAACAACGCCTCTATTCATGCCTCCCCCTCCTTATTCACTCTTGATATTTCTTTTTCGCGAAGAGAAAAAGAAATTTTCCTTTCTCTTTCTCTTTTCTCTTTTCTCTTGCTTTCTTGATGTTCTTGTCCCCAAAAAAACAGGTTCTTATTGGAAACTTTGGGAGGTGCTCTTGAGGTTGATTAAGTAGGGGGGAACACTACCACTGCTTGGAGCTGTTTTTGAAAGAATTTGAAATAATAATTTGAGAAGCTTTGTGTCTTTGTTTTTCCTCTCTTTTCTTTGCTTTCTTTATTGCTATGCTTTTTTATTTTTTATTTTTCTCTTTCTTCCTTCCGTGTTATTTCTTTTCTTGCTTTGCTTTTATATTTCCACCCCGCTTGCTTTTGCTTTATATTAAAGTGGGACAGAAAAGGCGGTAGCGATTCCCATAATTAAGAAAACCGAAATATATACATGCGTCTCACCAAAAATCACTCTATAGTGCATGATATTTTTCTATCATGTCTAGCCACGTGGCATCCTATGAAGGTTTCAACATTACAAAGCCTTTTGAGAATGGTTGTCTAAAATTTGGGAAATTTGACTAAAACAAGTTAATTAAAGACACCTTCTTATCCATGACCAAGCTTGACTCGACATTCATTACTCATTCCATTAGGTGGTTGTTAATAGTGACTTTGAATTTGTGTCATACAAAGTTTAAAATTTTTTTACATTATTATATAATAGTATATTATTATATTGATAAAAGTAGTTAAATCTCATACTCATTACTTGAAAAGTCATGTAAATTAGGTAATTCAATTAGATAATAATATAAAATTTATTTATACTCTAAGTGCATTTATAGAAACTAAACCCTATATATTATACCTAATTATTACGGGTTGCCAATCGTACACATATTATACTAATAGTGTATTGTTTGTTCTAATTCCATATTTGATTCAATGACATCGTTTACTTGTTACTTGATTAAAACATAAACAGATGGGTATTTAATTTCTTTATTGATTAGCGGTAAAATCAATGTCCATATATAACGTTGGTTTATTATTCATACAAGGCACACAGAAGGTATTCGAAGTGAGCTTTAGAGCTAGAGTTTGAATAAAATTATAAGTACGAACCTCAGTGATACTATTGTACCAAAACAAAAAATTCATAATTTCATACGAGGCAAGGGAGGTTGGAATCAAATGCCTATTACAAATTAAGTATTAAAAAATGTTAAAGAATAATAAACTTTATCAGACTTTAATTTTTAAAATTATATGATATATTTATCGAATCATATCACTTTATATCATAAATTCTGTAAAATAATTTTGATAATATTTTTCTAATTTTTATTTCTTTTGTTTTTCCTTTTTTTTTTCACTCTTCTATCAAGAAGTTGATAAATCCACTCTTGCAACATTCCCGTGTTATTCCCAGCATTCGAAGCAATAAATCACCATAGCGGATCTATAAACCTGTAATAAGTTTTCTACCTACGTTCAAATGTTAACTCTTTATTAGCTAGGATACATAGTGCATTTTCTCCCTGCACCAAACTAATGCTTCGCATTTCCAATTCGTTTTTCTTTTAATTATTATTTTAGTTTAGGTTGAGGGAAGAATTTGTCTTCGCCGAACGCCAAGTCAAGAAATACCTCCCAACTCATTGAATCTAGGAACAAAGAAATTCAAGAATTGGAAGTGGTTTGCAAAACAAACTTTCCTGTTAATTTTAATGGCAATGGATATGTCCATGGGATATAACTACCATCAATGGATATGTCTATTGTCAAGGAGCCGCTACAAGAAAAAAAAATGAATATTTTCAATGCTTTTTGACACTTAGAGTGTTAGTAAAGTATTACCAAGAAAAATAATTTTGACAAAAACTGATTACTATTGAAAATACTTATAAATTTTTTTCTACAATTATTATATGTAAAAAATACCCAATAATTGTCGATAAAGGTTTATAAACATTTTCAACAATTACTTTCTATCAAAATTATTTTTTTATCAATATTTTTATTAATACTTTAAATATCAATAATCGTTGAAAATACTCTTTTTTTTATAAGCCACTACAATAGTTATGTCTCTTGCAAGAGGCATGTCTAACCATCATTTTCTTTTAGAACAATGTCTATATATACGGTTTTTCTGCGACGATCAAAACATATAGACAATAAAAAATTTCTCTTCTTCATAAACACTCTATAAGAAGTCTTCGGACTTGCTCTCCCCAAATTTCAAAGTGCTTGGACTAATCCTAGGGTTGATTACGGTAATCCCATGAGCAAGTAGTTGGGGGCAATTAACACAATAAAGACAGGGTGATGTCTGATTTTGTTTCAAGCCTGAGAAGTTTTCATCTCTTTATTCCTCTCCTTACTGTAACAGTCTTAACTTTCTTCCTCTCCTTAGAGTAACAATTATAGCAATGGATAAGCAAACACCGTAAACGTGAGTCAACCCGCTATTCAAGACTCTAAAGATCGATTATATAGGAATTTCTCTGTTTTATTTTCAAAATTACCCAAATTAAATTTACAATTCTTTCAAAAAATTATGACCTAAATACTAAAAACATGTATGACCTACAAAATATAAATATATATATATATATATATATATATATATATATATATATATATATATATAAATAAGCTCGATATGACACTTAAGCCATGAAATTTTGTCAGCATTTTTTCGTCTCAGCTAATAAGTTAATCTTTTTAGATGGCTTTCTCTATGGTCCCCACTCTCTTCTCTCCTCCGGCCAAAAGAAAAAACGGGTACTTTACTCTTTCAATATTAACCTGATTATGAAAGCACTACAGGTAGCCCTTATTATTAGTGTACGTTTGAAACAACGCTCTTACTATTGCATCCTAATTCAACATAGGAATGTAAGTGGATGACTCAATTAATTCAATGAATCCAAATCAATCTAATTAAGTTGGTTCGGTTTGGATTAGATCAATCAATCGGTTCGAATCCAATTAGAGCTAATCATATATTTGATCAGTTATAGAATTTGCATATTCCAACCTGAACCAATCCGTCCACAATTATTATTATTACTACTAATTATTAACTATACCATTTGCTCACTCTCATTACTCATTTATCACGTACTATTACTAATATATAATTTATGACCTAAATAAACACCATATCATAATCATGGCTAATTTATGTCAACGTTATTCTAGCCTTAGAATATTAGAATAATATTATAACATATAAAAATTTACTTATATAAAATTTTGATGTTTTACGATTTACAGTATTTTTATTGAATTTTTTGGGCAAAAGTTAAAAAATGAAAAAAAAACAAGTAAATCCATTCACCCAATCCCAATCTGAACAAATCCGAGGTTTATTGAATCGGTTTGGTTCAGGTGTTATTAAAAAAAATCATGAATCCAAACCAATAAAAATAAATTAAAAAGTGATCCGTTTAGATTCATTTTTTCCTCAAATTCAATTCGAATCAACACGTTTACATCTTAACTTTTTATAACTCAGCTCCAAATAAAAGTGCTAGTTGTTATAACTTTACGAGTGAAGTCCATGAACAGAACCTACCCCAAAAACTAGGCTAATATTGGATGGGATTAACTATGAGATGACCGTGTTAAAATAAATTCAGGAGAATCTTAGACGCAAAACAAAATAGTGTGATGTATTTATTACCTACATCTACAAACTAAACACATATAGTTTTTCGTTTTTATTTTTTAATTTTGTAATAACGTTTACCTGAAGCTACGAATTTTCCTTTCATCTTCGTCTGATTATATTGTATGTATATAATACGTTGGAAAAGTCATGCATAAGTCAATGAAATCACTTTGGCTAACGATTCTATCATTGACCAATGAAACGCAACTTGATATGGTGTCAACGACCACACTGATTGTGATTGGAAGGCTGGTTGTCGTAGTAACTTCAAGTGCGCGTATGTGTACAGCGTCAATTTCTGCCGTTACTTCAGTGTTTTGAAATTTGATGCTTGGTGCATATAGTTGTCACGTTACGAGACTGATTCGATTAAAAAACACGCTGAATATGATTCAAACAATAATAGAACTGTAATTTTGTCATATAATCATTTTTTTTCAATTTAATTGAATTTATTTATTTATTGTTACCAAGGAAATTCTCCTCCTTTTTATTATTAAGAGTGGACTATAATTTCCTTCTTGCGCAGTTAAACTTACCAACTAATGTATTCTCCGGACTCGTGTGATCAAACCAAAGTCTTTACTATTTCCGGTAAAGCTACTCCAGGAATAACTTTCCCGGAAATACAACATAGACACGTTTCCTATGCAAACTGAATACTAAGAAGTTTTTCTAGATATACAATGGATTTTTCTAAAAATACCAATGACCAAATGATGTTGACGGTAGCAGTAGTTGCCCGATGCCAGCCAACGGTGGTCTGGCACTAGCAAATGGTGGTCTAGCCTTGATCGGCGATGATCCCACCTCGATCGGGAGTGCTCTAGTCTTAATCAACGGTGGTCTGAACTGCATTGGCATAATGGTCCAGCATTGGACGATAATGGTCCGAAGGTTGTGATGGTTGTTTAAGGTTTAGAGTTTGAGGACAATTTAATCTTTTCATCTTCTTAAACACTTTTTTTGTTGAAAAAATGTTATTTGTACTCATAACTTATGGGACACTGTGCTAGCACATTTTCATTTACTCTTAGATGAGATGTGAATCCCATTTAGTTTGAATCTTATATCTCATTCAAAAATATATGAAAGTATATCAGCATAGTATTCTTTATATTGTGAGTATAAATAACACTATTTTTTTTTTTGAGAATCAAACATTGCCATGCATTAGGAGGGTGTAAATGAAAGTGGGCCCATTTTTATTTTTGAGGGTACAACTTTTCTAGAGATATTTTTTCTATTTGCGAATCAAACATACGAATCTTCTATTTCCATGCTCATATTCTTGAAAACGTTAAAATATTATGTGAACCACGCACCATCGTACTATATGTCAACCACAGCGCCAATTCCCTTGTTGATTTAATTGAATGATCTGAGGATTAAGTTTTTGGGTTATTATTAAATTTGATAAGTGGAAAAATTATGGATATTGTGGATAGAGTTTTTCAGTTGTGACCGTATTTAAAGGGTTGACATGACAATAATATTTTAGAAAAATATATTTTAAAAATTTAATTGTGATGTTTATGATTTTTCAAGAATATGATGGGCATGAGAATCAAACAAAGTTGTTAATTTGATGTCCAACTGACACCACACTTGTCAAAGAGGTCAAAATCATCGCGCTAATAGTTTCTCCAAGAAAATGATTTCCAATTTCCAAGAATTAAAAACAGTCGCCCAAAGCTTTTAGACATTCCATTTGGCACCCGAATTAGAATCTCATTCCCTAATTAACTGAGGCATAATCCACCAAACATATATACCAACAATTAAAAATTCATCAAACGATATTTTTTTCCGTTGTTTATCAGCCAACCGGTAACTGACTTGACTTGAAGGACCAAGAGCACATAGTTTACTCGGAATTTGGTACTTTCTTTAAATATTGTATATTTAATATTTAATTGTAATTTCCTTACGTTCATCATAAGGAAAAAATAATAATATTTTAAAACCAAATCAAGAAAAGAATAGATTAAAAATTTATTATTTTTGCTTGCATATTCCCAATATGAAATTAAAAAAAAGGCAATAAAAAGTCAAGAATAGTTAGACTTTTCTTTTCCTTTCTTTCTTTTTTTATTTTTTGGTCCAAGTTAGATTTTTCTTTCCAGCAAGTTGTTATATTGGGGTTATAATTTTCGGCCCCATTGGAACTACCCATAATTTTAATGGGGGAAAAAATGCCCTAGACAGTTCACACTCACACGTGCCTGCAATTTCATATTTCTATGAACATTCTTAACCAGATGCGCACTTAAAAAATAAAAACAACACAAACCAATGGTTTGAATTATTCCTTTGGCAAGTTAAGCCATCACAAATCAAAAAAATTAATATTATACATTATTGAGTTCAATTCCACAGGCAAACATTCCCTTCAACCGCATTTTGATGTTACTAACAAACAAACAAACCCTTAAATCCCGAGCTATATTAAGACTATCCTGACAAAGATTATAATATACTATAGTTTCCTCCATTCATATTCTGATGGGGCAAGGCCAAATATATCAACTATCAAGGAAGGTTGAAGGAAGCTACAATAGCTATAAATTGCCTTGTCTTGGCCGTAATGCCATATCTTTGTCGGAGGCTCTGTGTCTTTTCTAGCATACAACATAACATCCTTTTTCTTATTTTATTTCTTTTGGCTTTCCTCCTTGTCTTTCCGATAAATAAACAACAGTGAACAACACTTCCTTCTTGTCCTTACCTTCTTTATCATTTATTCCCGATTTCCAACCTCACTCTCTTGTTTGTTATTTAGGCATTTAAAATTTCGATTTGCAACTAGCTAGATTGATATATTTATCTCTCCTGATCAAATCAATACCACTCCTTTATGATATATTTTTTTTCCCGTGAACTTTCTTAACTTGGCCATTTTTTTTGTTTGTTAATTAGCAATCACAGCCTTGAGGTTTTAGAAATATAACACCAAGCCTCAAACTTGTATCATAGTTTCAACAAATAGTCCCAAACAAATTACATTCTCGTGAATGACAACCTTCCAAATTTAATTCCTATGCTCTCCCTTATCGGAATGCATTTTGGATTCTCATGGAAATGAAATCTCTCTAAAAATAATTTAAAGGACTAAATTGACCCGAAACTATAAACCTTGAACAACCATTATAACTGTCGAACCAGTGCATGTCGCCACAAAACCACTAACAACTGTCACTGGATCGATGAAATACAATTAGTTGGTGCCATTTTATTATAGACAAATATTTTTAGAAGAATATACTACATTTTGGGAATGTCGTTGGACAGCAAGAGGATTTTATATCTTGAATTTTTTATTTTCGAAAATGTTCAAACATTCTCTTAGACCCCCAAGTTAATCTCCATTAGTGTCTAGGGTGATTTGGAGTGGAGTGAGACCTCAAGGGGCGTAATTGCTAATTAGCCCTTTTTTTTATCGAAATCATAAGTATCCTCTTATCCGAATTGGGTAGGACCACTAGGATAATAAATTTTTTTCTCAAGTGTTAATGTAGCTGCATAACTCTAACTATTTAGTGAGAGGCCACTTTAAATTTAATAGTGAATTTTACCTACTTAATACTTGTGTTTTCTAATATATGTTTTCTCTCTCTAACAAACAAATAAATATATGCATATGTTCAGTTGAAATAAAAATACTAGTTGTTTACCTAAACGGGACCTTAATAAATAAGCTCTAGGCTAAGGCTTTTCAAAAAGTCTTTTTAGCTAATCACGCCACACTCCAAGCTATAAAAATAGCTTATTGGGCCTAACAGAATGACCTATTTATATTACTATTATTAGTATCTAATAATAATAGAATATTTTAATCAATTTGAACATATATTTTTTTAACTAATTTAAGTGTTTTAGTCTATTTTAAAAAATATATTTTTTGACATATTTAGTAGTATTTTGACTTATTTAAGAATAAATATTTTGATTTTTTCAAAATATTTTATAACCGAATAGGTTTCTAAATAAGTTTTCAGGCTAGATCAGGTTTTTAAGAATATTAGGCTAAAGCCATAAAAAAATATCTATCTTAGATAATAGGCACAGGCTCAGATTCTATTTTTAAAATACAGGCCTGATTTATTTAAGTTAAAGCCTATCTTAGCTAGGTCTATTTCCATCCCTACTCTTCCTTGTGCCTACTTTTTCAATTTTCATAATCATCATCGCCTCATCATTTTTCTTCCTCTTTAGGTATTATGGTTCTCCGACTTTGTTCTACTCTTCCATCACTGGTAACATATACGATCAAGTCAAGTGAACTTAATACAAACTTCTAGCTATAGGTTTTGGGGTCACGTATATTCATTATGACAAAGAAGAAATAGTTAAAGTATGTACTAACATGTGTGTTTGCGTTCAAAACTAAAATCATTATGCCAACTGCTATTTAAACAGACTAGCAAAAGTTTAAATTAACTAATGAAGGTAATTTGGAAAAGTGGGTGGTTTGAGTTTGTGGATTGTGACAAAGTAATGCTTAGCAATTAGAATTATTTGTCGGAGTAGTTATTATTAGAATTTGTCAAGATTAAAAGGGTAGTTAGATGAGTCAAAGGAGTTAAAATGACGGCCCAATTGGACAAGTTAAAGGAGAGAAAATGGCAGCACTTATCAATAAAGTGTTGGTTCGAGTGGGAGGAGTTAAGTTTCATTAAGTATGGGATCCTAGATAAAAATCAAAGAATTCATATATATATATATATATATATATGAAAAAAAAAACGGTTGGAAGAAGTCACCGCCATGCACCTGACTGTACTCCTAGAGATTAGTCTTTTATCTGTCCAATGAGAGGATATTCTAGAATATAAAAAAAATTGACAGCCCTTCAATTTTAATCTTGACAAAATTGTAATACTGTGAGATAGAGTGGATAAAATGGGCCGAGCCCCACTGAATTAGCCCAAATAGCCCGAAAAAAAATATTTGTGATAGGCTAACAAATTGTAGTAAAAGTAAAATTTAGCTTGACTCAATCCAACCCAATTTGATAGACATGACTGGGCTCAATTTGCTTTAGACTGGCCTGATTATTCGAACACTAATTTTTTTATTAAATAATCATTTACATATATATAAGTTATTACTACTTAAATTTTGATCGTTGGAACCTTTTTTTACTTACAAAGTTTAAATTAAAAACAAATATTGATTAAAAACGTTATTTTTAATTCATTTCATTTTTACATAACTTTTCCAAAATTTAATTATCAAAAAATTATCAAATTTTATTTCTCATTCTCGAACAAAGTAAAAATAAGATCACTATTTACTCACAGTTTATATTTTTATCGATTGATTTTTTACATCAACTATCTAATATAAAAATCCAATTATTGTCCATTACCACTTTTTATCCATTTTTTACCATCTTTAAAAATCGGATTTTTCTAATGTGACCGACCCCACCCAAAGGTCAATTCTATGTCCAACTAGTTGATCCAGCGAATCCAATCCAATTTTCAAGATAATGATCCAAATCCTGCGAGTTACTTATATATATTTTTTTCGTACATATTTACACTTTGTTTTAACTCATATTTGTTCATTAGTAAACACGCTGTTAACTTGCGGTGTGCCCAAACTTTTTTGTTTTTTGTCATCACAAAATCAAGGGAAGAATTTATATCTACCGACAATAGTTTGGAACCGCGTGATAAACACCATGTTCTTAAGAAAAAAAAAAATCATATCATAAGCATGTTGAACTAATGACTCAAAAGCTAGTATTTATGTATGCAACGCATAAATATTGAAACTTGAGATGTCGTTTGCTTGAGCCACGATTACCAACCCATAAAAAAGGGTGCTTTTTTAAATTTTGCATCGAAAGAGCATTTTCTTCATTGGATTCCTCTCATTACATGGATTAGAATTCACTTAAAAATTACTCCCATTATTATTCTGCTTGATGATCCCAAGACGGCTTGTTTAACAACAAAGCTTTTCATGATATCCACGAAAGGTAGAGTTAGCCCCTATTCCTATTACTTTCTTTTCATAATTTAAAGGATATCATCACCTTCCCCTTTCCAAAAAAGAAAGCTAAAAGAGGATTTAAGAACAAGTTGGTTAATGTTTATCTTAGGTAAGAAACAAGGCCACTTTTAAATGTCTAATGTCACTCTTACTATCAATGATTTTTAATTGATTAGTCTAGAATACCTTTCTTCTTGTGTTTTAAGTTGTCTATTATCAATCATGATTTTTTATTTTCAATACTAATTGAATCTTAATTATTTATTATCACTTTATTTATTATTTTCATTTGTGATACTTCTAAATACAGTTAATTAAAATTATTTAATATTTATAATATATTACTATTATGATATTTTAAATTTATATTTAAGAATATTATTAATTAATATTAAATATAAAAATTAACTGTAGGTAAAATTTTAGAATAACATAAAAAATTCCTAAATTAAATCTAACGTTTAACTTCAATTAAATATACACAGTGAAATAAAATTCAAATAACTTAAAAATTTAATCAAATATAAAATATAAATTTTTTTTCAAGATATATTTTTGAAAAAAAATAATACATAATCAGTCTTAATTTAAGTATTGCAATTTTATAAAAAAAAATAAATTTATCAAAATTCTTAAAGTTATATTAAATAAATTAATTTTCAGACCTTTATATATTCATTGCAGAAATAATTATAGAGAGATATCCATTTTCTTACAGGAAAATATTGAAGTCTTTAAAAAATTTAATTATTTTGAACTAATAATAGTAATAAATTAAGATGAAATCATGGTTGGACAATTAGTGTTAAATTATGACTTTGACTAAAATATAATTAAGAAGAAGGGTAATTTAGATAAATTAATTAAAAATTATTAATAATGGAAATGACAATAGATATTTAGGAGTATCTAAAAAATAAATACAAAAGCTCATATATATATATATATATATATATATATATCCTACTTATATGGTGGTATTCTAGCTAGTTAGGCAAACATATAGGCATAAATTTAGCTCAAAATTATTAGTATCTTTATTACTTTACTTTTTGCTCTAAATTAAATGTTTATATTTATATAGTTTGGAATTATTGCTTTTATGCGAGAGATGCACATATCATTAAAATAGATAAGAAACATTGAATTAGTTTACGAGTCATTATCAGTGAATTGACAGTTATATATAATTCTAGCTATCTCATCTTTTCCTTTATGCATGCCTGTGTGTGTGTGCATGCACGCTTGTTTCTTTTCATTTCCGAAAAAAGTTCCTGTGACAAATTGGCATTGATGATTAAAAGTTGTTCAGTTTTAAAAGTTAAGCTTTCCTTCACTTTCGATTCAGTTTTCTTCCAGTATATTTTTTCTCTGATTACACGTGTTTTCTCATTAATTCCCTATGATCTACATGTCACTATTGCAAATGAGTTGCACAATTTATCTTTATCCTTTCCCATAAGGAGACAAAACTTCTTTCTCATTTTTCTATCCCTTCGCTAGTTGTGAAAACAAGTTCAGGTTAAACTTTATCTTGAACAGGTGAGACCTGTGTTACGATCCCCCAATTTAAGCCTAGCATGTAACTGTGAAAACAGTTCAGGTCATTTTCAGGCTATAAGTTAGTTTCGGGTCAAAAAAATATTACCCAATTCAACTTATTTGGATCACTCGCTTGCCCATGAGCCATTCTTTTTTGGTTCAATTTTATAGCTGTGAATACCCGATTTCGTCCGGCCAATTAAACAAAATTCCGAAAATTTGCATGTTCCATTTATAGTTGTTTGATCTTTCTTTTAAGAATATGAAAAAGGAAAAAGGAGTTTTTTGGTTGTCTTATTTTGTTTATCCCCGAAAAAAAAAAAAAAAGCAAAACTGACAAAAAGAGTCATTTTCTTTTACAGTCCATTTCTTTTAGTTTGATTCACCAAAATTTGTTTTGGTCCATGTGGCCCAACCCAGGTACGTTTTGTTACAGGCCCAAATGTTATGTTTACATTTCTGTCACACAAAAAAATATAAAATAAAAAAAATAGATAAATAAAAATAAGGAAAGAGCATCCCACTTCAGCCTCCTGCCACGCCTGCATTTCCACGAACGGAGGACAAAATGATGGGCGGACTTCACCTTTCCTAACCACCTCGGTGAGCACGTGAGTATGGCGAGTGCAGGCGTGAAACAATCTCGCTCAGGGTGCTCCGCATTTCGAGAGAACATGGAGTTATTCTTTGATTAATCAAGGTGCTCAAACATAAAGGGGATTCAAGTTCATACAGAGGATTTTTGATCAGAGATTATTAACAACACCCACTTCCATCTTTCGCGAAAAAAGTAGACCATCATCAAAAATAACTTTGCAAAGGAGGCAACAATCCAAAGAACTCCAATGTAAACCAAGAATACTCAAAGAATCACGCAATAAGCACAAGAAGGAAAAGACAAAGGTAACAAAGGGGAGGTATTATCATGGTCATCATCTAAAAGAGTTTCAAAAAAATCAAAGAGCTAAAGGGAGGCGTGGCAGCTGGGCCACACACCTCCTTAGGGTCCTATCACACCAACACGCACCACTCAACTCCTCTCTGAGCCTCAGAGCTCGCCTCAATCACTTTGACCGACGTACGTGCCCACCCTCTCTAAGGTCATGATCAGCGTCCCTCACTGAGCCCCCACCTCCTTCAACCACAGAAACGACGCCGCCTCCTTTCTTCTCTCGCTTTCAGTGCGCGCATCATCGACGTGACGGTCACCTTTCGCTGGCCTCTCCTCAAGAACACACCGCGAAGCTTCCCTTCGCCACGCTGACCACCGCGAAAGAGCGACCAAGCACGCACCGCGAAGCCTTTCGCCACGCGCCACCGGCCACAAGAGCGACCAAGAACACACCGCGAAGCTTCTTCGCTTCACGCGGCCACCGCCAAGAGCCAGCCTAAGCACACACCGCGAGCTTCCTTCGCCACGCGGCCACCGCCGCTAAGAGCCGATAAGCCCACGCCGCCTCGCCCTCGTCCCTCACTCCTCTCGGTTCTCTTATTCCCTGTGTTTCTTTCCTTAGCTTTTGTTCTTTTAGTTTTTTTTACTTTGTTGGGGAGAGTTTCCTTTTAGTGTTAGTGTGTAGGTGAGGAGAAAGAGAGTTTGTTTGTAAGTGTGTGGGTCGAGAGAGGCTTCAAGTATGTGTGCGTGAGAGAAAAATTGATTGTTTTGGTCTTTTGATGTGTGTGCACGTGAGGGAGAATCTGCATGGGTGAGTGTGTGTGAGTATGTAGGGGTGGGGTAGGTTTACTTTAGAAATAGATTTAATTTAATAAAATAAAAAGAGTTTTAAGATTTATTAGGTTGGGTCAATTTTTTTAAAATAAATTTTGAAATTATGTATTTAAACTAGAATCTATTTGCATGTTAATTTTCAGCATTTGTTTAACATTTTAGTGGAATTTATGTTTAAATCTTAAAAATACAAAAATATGGTAGTTAGGACCATTGATTTGCTTTTAGTCTTTAATTATTAAATTTTGTTAGTGTTTTACTTAAATAAATAATTTTGTGTCTGAATTAATTTTACAAATACATAATTCAAGTCGTGGTTTAATTGCATTGTCTTATTTATTTTACGTTTTTTAGTTTAAATACTATGTGTTTTATATGTTTTGATTACATTAATTATGTGATTGTAATAATTTTGTATTTCCTAGTTTATTTATTTTACATGTTTGTGTATTTGTGATTTTATTTTATTTTATTTATTTTTTTTTTTTCTCATTTTTAGTTTTATTATTTTTTATATATTTACATGTTTTGTTTGGATTAATTGTTATTGCTGGTGATTTTTTTCTATGTATATATTTTTGGTGTGTTGCTTGAATTAAGTGTGTATTTTTGGTGTATTTATTAGTTTGATTATTTTATATGATTATGTGTTGTGTGTATAACTATGTTTTTAAATTAATTTTCTGCTCATTTTAATTCTTTTATATGTTTATGCTTTTTGGTCTAAATTAATTGTGTTTACATTTATTAATTAACTTTGTCAACTACTGTAAAAATTAGAATTTTGTTTTAAAATATGAAATAAAAATAAAAACCTCTTTTTTTAAAAAAAAAAAAAAGAAAAAAAAAAGAAAAAAAACAACCTTTTAAATCTTTTACATTTGTGCGATGCTCAATAATGGTGATTGAATGGCAAATGTCATCTTTGCTATTATTCAATCATAAGGATTCGTTCATCGGTGTTAAGCTTGAATCACCATCACGCAGGTGGATTTTCACAACTTGACAAGATTTGTTTTAATCGCATGATGATCGATTTATAATTGAGTAACAAATGTTATCTTTATTGTTATTGAATCATAAGGGTTTATTAAGTAGTCAAATTACTAACTTAAATCCTGTATGAGAAATGGATTTCATTTGCTTCTTCATAAGGATCTTTTAATCCGTAATGTCCAATACTTGAGGATTATACCGTATATTACCTTCGTTGTTATTTGAATTCATTGGGTGGCTGTAGTGTCAACTTGGATTAGTGCAATAACAGTTTTCACAGATCTTGTTGCAGAATTCTTTTCTTAATAATTAAAATCTATCAACCCACAATCATTTTACAGTAACGTACGAGTTCACCTATTATTGACAGGGGATACGTAGGAGCGGGTGATCCGCTGCAGCCAAAATTAAATTTTCATAATTTGTTCATTTGATTTGTAAGTATTTTGCGTAGTTCTTTCTTTATTTAAATAGGATTTGAAGGCGTTAATTAATTTGCATAACTTACTAAGGTGCAGTCTAAGGTGACACAGTCTTGAGTGCGTAAGATTAATTTACACTCACTTTCCCTATATATAAACTCCCGAACTCATAATCTGGTTTCAAAGATCATCTTTTAAAATAAATGGGTTTTTCCAATGTTTTCCCAATTTAATAAACTTGGTGGCGACTCCATTAATTTTCAATAAAAATTCTCTTTTCCTAAATTAGCCAGTCGTCAGTAATCCTTTGCGCATAATAGCTCATATAAATGGTCAATGAATAAAAATATAAATTATTAGTAAGTAGTGATCTAATTCTTACTTTATGTGAGAATGAAAAATAAGATTTGATTTTTTTTTTGATAGTTAAATTTTTTATAACTTAATTTGATGTAAAAGTGAAGTGAATTATGAAAAATATTTTTTGTCAATATTTATTTTTAGTTTAGACATTTTTAAGTCAAAAATGGGTTAAATGATCCAAATTTAATACAAATATCTCATATATATATATAATTAATTATTAATAAAAAATTAATGATCTAGGATATCAGGCCAGGCCAAATCATCAATTTGACCAACTTTTATTTTAATCCTAGTTTTATGAGTCGACCCACACATTGTTTTCAAGTTATTCAAACTCAAACCATTTCAACAGCTCTATTAGCATGCAGCGTAATGCCTAGACATTCTCTTTTTAGTCTAAGCTTAGCAAATTTAAAAGTCTGACCTTGATTTGGCCTAAAATTGATTTTCAAAACCTGTAATTTGAAATATTTTTAATAGGCTAACAAGCTTAGCAATTAAATATCAAAAATACTATTTAAACACCTAAAAAGTGAGTGTCTATTGGGACACTCACTCAATAACCATTGGATGTGATGGTGGATCCCACACACTCTATCTATCACATCACATCCAATGGTTATTAAGTGGATGTCCCAATAGACACTAACTTTTTAAATGTTTAGATAGCATCACTAATTAAATACTCCAAGCATATAGGCCTGTTGTTAAATAGACCACCTTTATACAAAAAGTTGCTAAAATTGAATACCACCTGCTAAAATTGAAATTTGAATAACTAACAAAAAGTTGCGAATCGGTCAAAACCGTAAGCCGATCTAACAAGTAAAGATGGCCAAAGTGTATCTTTGGCTAACCATATTAGGGGTATTGATAAGTTAGTGACACGTTAGTTTGATCGATAGAGATAGTTTATTAATTAATTTCATTTATCATCTATATAACACTTTACCTTCTTATATTATTTAACCTTTTCTATTATTTAGTGAGATTTACTATTGAGTTTTCTAAATTATTCTTCTCTCATCTCTAATCACCATGAAATTCAACATGGTCTTGAAACATTTTCACCCATCTTAAAGCTTCTCGCGTTGTCTCTTTCTGAGTTGTGGGATTTGGATTTGGAATTTATTTTCTTTCATTTCTTTCCTTCCAAACACTCTCAAAAATTACTAAAGCCTTACTTCTGGAAAAAAAAAATAGATGAAATAAGCACAAAGCAAAATATCACATAATATTTATAATAATCTTGAAAGTGAAAAGTTTTTAGTCTAAGTAACGTGGGATTTGAGTTTTCACTCTTCATTTCTATTGTTGATATTTTTAAAATTATAAACTTTGTATAAAGCTAGCACTAAGTTTTTGTGGCTTAGTGTTGAAATGGTCAGTCAATCATAATCAAGGGTCATGTGTTTAAGTTTCTACTTTAAAATATCTTAATTTTACACCCTATTATATATATATATATATACACACATATAAATATAAAACTAAACATCTAAGTGGTCCTTTAGAAATACACTAGGGATAATTTAGTCCTTCTAATTTTGAACAACTCAAATTGATCTCTCATCTTTTAAAAAATGAGATAAATTGATTTCTCTATATAATTTTATAAGTGAAAAAATAGATAAATTAGTCTCTCCATACACTGTTAAATCATACGTAAGATCAATTTATTTCCATTTTTTTAAAATGTGAAGGACTAATTTATCTCCCGATATATTTTTGAGGGGTCAATTTGGGTATTATATACATATATATATATATATATATATATGTATGTATCAAGCAAGAATGACTTTGTTGTGTGAAAAATAAGAAAGAAATTTTCAACCCTTTGATTGATTTTTATGGCCTAGATTTATTCCTCATTAAAACATATCACATGACCATTTACTGAAAATTCAACCCCAACATTTCCGTCGTCCAATTATAATATGCGCCTACTCCATCATCAAGAAGCTTTCCAACTTTGTGAGCCCTTGTCAGCTGAGATAGCCTAGTCAATTATACTAATGTGTGCCACATTTTTTTTAGCCATTTTCAATTAAGTGCGTGTCGGGTTTTTTTATGGGGAATTGCTGAGACCAATATTAGATCGTTTTCATTACCGTGCAGAACCAAAGGGAAAAAAGCAAATTCGACCTAACAATCTTCATTCTCGAGTCATACGTGGTTTGTAATCACTAAAATTACTGATATATTTGGTAAATTTTGTTTTCTAAATCAAATGTGTATATTATATGATTCATAAATTAGAGGAAACACTCACTGTTATCAAAAGGAAACCGGAAACGTAGCAACTGTGTAATAAGGGTAACGACGGCAAAGTTAGGAGGTAGCAAAATAAATTGAGCCGGCGCGGTTAGTGGTGGGTTGAAATTTTCAATTTTATTAAAATTTTTCAACCCACCTAGCTTTGTTTCATGGCCAACCGGTGATAGGTCAGGGACGAGCAGATAAAAATAATTAAAATCTAATTAAAATTGGATTGGTCAGTCAATTTATCATTTTTTAACATTGTGAATTGGTATTTTCAACTAAAATAGCTAAAACGGGTCAATCCTCTCTGTCCTGATTGCCACTCATAGGCGGAGCACTGTGAAGATGCTGGTAACTACAAGGTTAGGAGAGAATTGAAGTTGTAATTGGGCATGTGGATATGTTTTAATAAGGATTAAATCTGAGCCATAAAAATTGGAAGCTCCTTTCTCATTTCTCATATAAAAAAGTCATTTACACTCGATACATCTCCTATATATATATATATATAATATGTTGCTTCTGGTGATCTTTTGAAATATTGAGACTTGCTTAGTCATTGTATGATTGCTTTTTCTTTTATGCTTTTGTAATAATATTATTTATATAACTCTTTGGAATAAATTTGAAAAGATATCTTGAAGTGTCTTTAAATTATTAGTAGAAAGTGGATCCCAACTTTTTTTTTCTCAACTGATAATTAAAGGACACCTCAAGGCATCTCTTCAAATTTGTCCCTAGATCTGTACAAATAACACTCATTTTTTCTTTCATGTATGTCTATCCATGTTCCTATGGAGTTTGGTATAGTTTTATGCGCTATAGTTGAGTAATGTTTATGTACCCGTTGTAGTCCCCCTTGTGCCTTTACATGGCTTTGAGTTTTTTTTGTTTTTTTAATTATTCACATATCCTTATAGGTTTACTCAAATTTTAATAAGATCTCTATAATTTAAAGTTTTTTAATTAAGTTTCTATAATTAATGAGATTTTTCAATCAGGTCCTTGCATTATAAACATAGAATATTCTATGAATATCTCTCTATTCAAATTCTCATGGAAATGAAATAATCCATGAATATTTTCTTTTTTTATAACGATAAAGACTCGATTAAAAAATCTTATGCATTATAGGGATCTAGTTAAAAAAAATTAAATTATAGGGACCTAATTAAAAATTGAGTGAAACTATAAGAATTTATAGAATAATTAAACCTTTCTTTTTTATATATACACAAAAAGGGAAAATTATATTTTATCCCTTTGAACTATACCATATGCACGTTAGCCCCTAAATTAAACATTAAACATATGCAAATTGATCCCCTAAACTTTTATAAATATACATTAGCTAAAGTATATGTACTATACCCCTTGACCCTTGAAACATGTTGAAACTGACCCAATGAAGTTTCTTAATCATGCAACCTAATGCCCTATATTTTTTTAATTTTATGATATTTTTGTTAATAATTTGTGGAAAAAAAAATTAACAAGATGGTCAATTTACACATTTAAAAAGTTCAAGAATAAACTCTACATTTTTAAAATTTTAGAGTCTAAAGTGCATATAACCTATATTTTAAAAAGATAAAATACAATTTTTCCTATAAACCATAAGCTAATTGATAAAGGCATGTATTAGTTTATCATATATCTTGGCTTCTCCTGGTCATATTATTGGCCCCTCTTGGACTCCCCATTAACTTTGACAAGCTGTCTGACCAATGTAATTCTTACTCTTATCTTTGACTTAGACTTTGATACATGTACATTTGTAATTTTTTATATATATAACATTTATAAGATACTGGCAGTGTACATGTGCTACACAACTGTTAGAGTACTATTTTATAATAGATATATAAATTAATTATGTACATTATTTAAATAAATATACACAAAGTTGATTTCCAAAAAGAAAAAAAATCACTAAATTGACTTATTATGCAATTGACAATATTTCTACACATTTGCTGTTGTTCATATACAATAAATGATAATATTTAGTGAGCAAAAAATGTTATATTTAGGGTAAAACTTCATTCATATCCCTCATATATTAACAAAGTTTCAATTTGGTTCTATTTGTTTTAAAAAAGAAAATTTTATTATGTATGTCCTTAACATTTTCAAAACATTTGAATATTGCCCTTTTGATAGAAAGAATTCAGATAATAAATAGAAAAAAGAACTTGATGTAAAGGTCAAACTACAATGTTAAAAATCCTCTTAAAAAAACTACAATGTTAAAATCTATAGCAAAATATAAACATCAAATTATTACGTCAAGGGATCACCAACAAAACATAAAATATCTAGTTCATGCTCGTAATTTAAATATTGTTTACATTTTAAAAATAAATAGAACAAATAAACTTTTGGATTAAATTGAAACTTTAATAAAATGTGAGAGAAGTAAATTATCTATAGTATTTATTATGTTCATTGGTTATTTCTTTCTTTCTATAATCTAGTTCATTTAGGAACACTAGATTATTATTGAATTGACTCGTAAATTTTGAGCTTATAAATAGCAATCCAACAAACAGCCTTCGAAGAATGTTTTTCATTACTCATGCAAAATTTCAATCTCAACTAAACACAATGTCTTTAAATCATTATATGAGATTGTCAACCCTATATACAAATTAAATATAAATATTTAAAACAAATATCAGACAATAAACATTGAATTAATATTACCTGTATAGGTTAATATTTTCTTTTAAATAAACTATATTTTGCTAATAGATCTTGAGCTTAATTCCATATATGTGTGATGGTTACTTATTATATCAGATATTAACATTGTACCAAAAGCTTTTCTTCATTGAAGCCTAGAATAATAGTCAAATAGTTTTCTTGATACCATCAATAAATCCTTTATCGTAGATTAATAATCTCATTGCATAACTTGCTTCTTGGAGGAGGAAAAAAAAAACCATAAACAACAATGTCATCATTCTAATATTTTTCAGAGTAGTCTTCGATTAATTTAATTTTAATATAGACTATTCATAACATTCATATATATATATATATCTTTTTCATTTATTTGATTGAATGGGTTTACTTATATTGCCTAATAAGGCGGTAAAATAAAAAAAACACACAATTGAAAAATAATTCAACATATAAAAAAAGTACAAAAATATTAAATAAGAATAAGAATAAAATTTGAGGGGAAATTTTTTTCTCTAACACTGACACCTCTATAGCTTAATGTTTTGATTTTTTTTTGTTTTTACTAATTTAAAAAAGCATTATAATTATTACCTAACTATAATCTACATGGCCTTAGATTTACTTTGACCCTCTCCCTCTAGGCATGAAAGACTTGATTTGAAACCCATTAAAGATATAGCTAGCAATAGACAAACATATAGATGTAGATATTTTTTGTTAATTTTTAACTTATTTTGAATTTTTTTAAAAAAATTGTAAGATAAACACTTGTCCATGAATAGTGTAGCTATAGTGGGACTAGAAACTAGAAATTTATGGTTTGTATAGTGTGTATAGATATATAGATAGATTATCTATCTTTTTACTCAAATTATTTCTTTTTAAGAATTACTAATGATTTTAATTAAATATGACAGCATTTAATTTGGGGATAGGAAAATGGGAAAAAGAAATTTAAACCATATCAATTGATGGGCTGAAAATAGTGCACTAATTTAGCCAACTTAAAAACTTCACTAAAGCAGGCAGCGAGCGAGAGGAACTACTGGATACTAAAATTAGGGGGAAATCAATTCACGTGATGCTTCAGAATTTCGAAGGTGAAGGGAAGGGCACGTCATAAACGTAATGGTTGAATTATTGAGGAGACCGATATATCTAATATATTCTGCATATCGTTGATGCTGTTTATTAGGTAGAATATGCTGAAAAATTGTCTCGAGATTTAGGAGTTGCTGCTATCACAGGGCCAAGAATCTAAAAGGAATAGTCACAGGTGATTTGAGAAAATGACTTTGGCTACATGAATATGAACTCGACAAAATTGCGTTTGCTGGCTTATGCGTGCACGCATTTCGAGGCATCCAATCAATCTTATCCAGATATGGCTTTGTCTTATGTCCTATGTGCCAATCATTCTTGATGTTTACCATTCTTTAGTTAGGGATCGCATTCTAATTCAATCTATTATAAACAACTATAAATAATATAGTTCTCGTCTTGATAAGTATATAAATACATGCATAATTGCGTTGATTATCCTCATTATTTCCGCTTCTTTTCGAGTTTTTCCCTTCAGATTTTGAAAGGGATTTTTGGTGATAGAACACGTAATGTTGTACTTTCTTCAATGATATTTCTGTTAGAGTTTAATTAGTATATATTGATACTATAAAGTTATAAGATTATTTTTTATATTATTATAGTATGACCCAAATAATTAATAGACTGAATCTAATAAAAGGGGTTTAAAATAATGATTATTAATTCTTTAATAGTAAATAGAGTTAATGGAAAGTTTTAAAATAATTATTTAAAAAATCCTTCCCTCTCTCCCTTTTGAGAAGGCCGGCGATTACTCCGGATAAAACAAAAGACAACCAAAGGAAACAACATCTGTGACTTCTTTACTATTAAAGAAAAATTGAAAGGAAGAAGGAAGAGAGAAGGAAAAGAAAGACCACATAAAGGAACTCAGGAAAAAGAGATCAATAACTTCAAAACGGATCTGAGTATGTTATCATACTCTTATTTATATCTTATTATGTGATAATCATAAAATTTAATATCCTTAAGGACTTTGTAATTTTTATATTGTATACTAACACTAAAATTATAATTAATAAAAATATCTTTACACTGTCAATCAATAAATAATTAAAAAATCATCATACTATGTGTAATTTTTTAAAGTTTTGAATTAGAATTAGTTCTAAAATAATTTTTTTATAAGATGATATATAGAGTATCAGTGTCCTATTTGAAGAAATTAAATTTGTAATATAAATATATATATATATATATATATATATATATATATATATATATATATATATATATATATATATCATAATGTTGGCAGACAAGGAAAACGCAATATCTCAGTGAATTTTGTAAGCAAAACCTTCAATCATTCTCAGTAGGAGATCGATAGCTACATTTGTAATATTTTTCTTCATATATTGTTGCAAATCCCTATACTCTTCATATGTAATCACTTCTTGTTGTATATAATAATGTACACTCCTCTTGTCCTCTTATATATCATTTGAAAAATAATGCCCACTTTCTCTTTTATGTTATTTTAAATGTTGGATATAAAATATTCGAAGGGAGATCATTTTCTCACTAGCTTTAATTTTCTAGCCTCACAGGTGTCAAAAGTAAGTGTAAAGAGAAATAAAGTCAAATGGTTGAAGAATCACTTACGAAAAATTTGTTTGTACCTATCTTTCGGCACTAACAAATCATTCCGTTCTACCCTCATACGTAAGCTACTACATGAAGGAAATACTGATGTAAAAGCGCACGAAGAGATCCGGCAATTTTGTCAAATTTTTGAAATAATTGAAAAAAAAACCTTAGATCCTAAATTATAAAACTAACTTAATTACTTTTGTGACAGATAAACTTAACAGTTAATACATATACAATAATTGGAAGGACTTTCAAGTTACAACCGTGCCTGAGGTTTGATTATGGAAAACTTTTGGTAAAAAAAATAACAGAGACTTATTATTATCATTATTATTTTGGTAGATATAACAGAGACTTAACAAAAAATGAGTGAATAACTGTTTTTATATTTCTCATTACTTATTTTTCTGTTTAAACAAATCTCCCTAAAAATCTTATAACCATTAACCTCGTCTTTTAGTATGTGAATTTAAACAATATAAACGTGACTATAGAGTAGAAATATTTTTAAATATGAGGGACCAAGAATATTGTTGCAACCAAGGACCTGATGATGGGTAAAGAACGAAAATACATATTATGATAAGCTTCTTAATTATGACTTAAAGATATTATATTTTTGTAAAGGTAGGTCTTTATGTTTATGATAAGAGTGAAGATAATGTAACTAAAAAGATTTAGGATACAGATTTCTATTTTCAAAAATCTTATATTCTTATTTTAATTTCAAATGAAAAATTTCCACATTCTATGTCTTCCTTTTCTTTTTGATAAATTCTATGTCTTCCTTTATTTAAAATCATTATTAATTATGTTGTTAAGCTAAAGTTTCTTCTCTTTATACTTGCTTACAATGTAAGTGTTTCTTAGAGTAATATAAACAAATAAGAAAATACTAACGTTAAAAAAAGTAGGAAAAGAAAAAGAATAAAAAGCATTGTTAGCTCACGTGCTAGATCACGTGTCATACTGACTTAGAAGAGGAACTTTATGCTCGATGAGTTACACTCCAAAACACAAGATGACGAATAAAAAATGTTGGAGGATTCTTCCCACGTGGTACCACACGTGCAAAACTTAAACACTACAAAATTAGCTTAATTCTATACTATAAATATTCTAGAGGTTTAAACATGAAAACTTTTATTTGTCACCTTTAGGTAAATTTAATCCTCCGCTATTTAGAGCATATTTCTAATTGTGGATGAGACTTTAATAAACTGATTATATTATTTGTGTTTGATGAATGTTGGATTGATTTTTCACGTAAAAAAGATAATTTTTTTTTTTCAAAATGTTAAGTTAATGGTAACTTGATATACAATATTAAAATTTTTAACTTTATACATGTATCAATGATATTTCAAAAGTAATATTATAAAAAACTTGGAGTAAAACATTGAATTGTTCATCCAAAAGAGCATAGGATATCAATTTGGCTTTTAAAATATTTGTGATATTAATTTAATTCTGAAAAGAGTTGTGGGATATTAGTTTAGTTCTCAAAACATTTATTACATCAATTTGGACCTCAAAGGATTAAAACTTATTTCAACTTAACTATTTTTTAATCTTTTAAACTAACTTGACATAAATTTTAATCGATGCAAGATCAAATTGGTATCAAAAATATTTTGAGGATCAAATTAATTTTACACTTCTTTTGAATGATTAAGTTGAGGTTTTACTTAAAATTTTACTGGTCCTACCATCCTGTATATTTCACAACTATATCTATTATATTAAACACTTTCAACTTTAACTAGAAATATTATTTATTCTTTAATTAACAACTAAGTACTGTGGATTTAATGGCTTAAAAAAAGTAGAGAACAAGAAATGAATAAGGTTGATTTTTTTATTTTTTTAGAATTTTTACTATAAATATATACTAAAATCTTATTTAAGACAATAATACTTACATGATAAAATAAATTAATGATAGAACAATTTTTTTACTAATAATAATATATCAAATGAGTAATACCAAACATGCACTGCACGAGTGATATAAACATATAAATTACTGGATAATGATTAATTATACACATTATGATTATTAATTATTTAATTGAAATATAATTTAATAATATATTTTCAATGCCTTAATAATTCTTTTTTCATATTAATAATCTAAATATTCGCACGATAAAAAATTAACTATAGGTAATGTTAAATTTATACCGTGTATGGATGATGACAAAACGTATATTTTTTTACCTTCATTATAATTATTACTAATTTAAATTAATAAAATTTATTATTAATATTACAATAAACAATTTTTTCATCTTGATTAAAAATATTAATAATTAAAGTTAATTGTTAGGAACGATCAACCAATGTATGATATGTTTTATGTTGATTTTTATATTCTAGTGATTACTTACATTTTTAAAAATTTTAATAATTAAAAATTTATATTTTGTGCACTGCGCAAGTGATAAATTCTAGTTGGAGTATACATCTAAAATGACCGCCTATTTTGAGAGAGAGAGAGAGAGAGAGAGAGAATCTGGCACAGCATGTTGAAGTCTCTCCTGTGCTGTGGGACATGGCCAAATTCTAGTTATTAAATGCGTATCCGCAATAACGCCGAATATAGAAAACAATCAACAATTTGACGGGAACATAACAAATTTGGATTGTCTCGTGTGCTCCGGGAACAAGCACTTTTTCTTACGCTAAACGAATGTTAATCATTAGATGTAAAAAAGAGAAAGAGAAATTGTATTAGAAAATTATACGAATGTTCTAGATAATATGTAGAGCAAGAAATTTGTTATTCTTGGTGTATCCAAGTTTTCTCACAAATTTGATAAAAAATAATAACTAGAGTAAATACTGAATTTAATTGGTCTCTCACAAATATTATGTCAGATAATTTGGTCTCTCAAGAAAATAAATCTCATCGATGATTATTCAGGAATTGAAATATATGATAAGTGAGTTCATTCATCAAGTTTTCATTAATAGAATGATGCACATGATGCTTTTCAATATATTAGCCACATAAACCAACACATTAACATCCCAAACGGCATTTTTTGGAAGGATTAATCAAGAAATGAGGAAGAATACAATTTTCTGACATTATATTGTTATAAAGTTTAAGGAAAAAAATAAGCAATGAAAGAACACCGTATTGTTCAAGGTTTATAAGTGTAATTTCCATATGCAACATGAGGTGCTGCACCATTGACTTAACTAACAGGCTCTGCGTGTCATCATGTTAAGTTTCAATAGTTAAATTTTTATAGACGAACTAATTTATCTTATATTTTTATTCTTGAGAATTATAAGAGAGGTTTAGTTTATTGAGAGACCAAATTATTAGATGTAATATTCTTGAGAATTAAGTTGGGTGTTTATTCTAATAACTAAGAAAGGACCTAAGCTATTTTCTCTTTTTCGTTTTCGGGTAGTATTTCCCTCATTTTTTTTTTCACTATGTAAGACGGTCAAAATTTTGTCAAAATATAATGCAAAAATGATACGTCAAAATCTTATAATAATAAAGTGAAAATATAAAAATTATGAGATAAAAAATATGATGCTTCTATTCTATTAATATATTAATTAATTCTGACAATGAGATCCTAGGAGAGCTACTGTAACCGAGAAGCATTTTTTTAAGGGTAAATTACACTCATTTGTCCAGAGATTTAAAGAAATATAACTCACATCCTTTTTAGTTGTCTAATCTATACTCACACCCCTCTATTTGTCAAATTTTAAGTATTTATATTATATTCACATCCCTTACTAACAGAGCACAATTAGTAAATTTCATAGAATGATATCTTTATAATATTAATTGTTTATAATTAATAAAATTATAAAATATCCTTACTCACTCTCTTTTTGTTGTCGAGTAAGTAAGATATTTTTATAATTTTATTAATTAGGAACAATTAATATTATAAAAATATAATTCTATTAAGTTTATTAATGGTATTTTGTTAATAAGAGGTGTGAGTGTAATATAAATATTTAAAATTTAATAAGCAAAGATAATATGAGTTGTATTTCCATAAATCTTAGAAAATATGAATGTAATTTATCATTTTTCTAATATGTGTGAAGTTAATTCTCATTTGGGGGTCATTTTTTTCAATATGATTTGTGATAGTAAAATTTGTCATGAAATGAGTTTGTTTAGTAATTTACATAAATATGGTCTGTGAAATCTTGTCAATGGCAAGATTTTATTAAAAAAAATATTATTTTTTTAAAAAAATAAACCTGTTCAAATCATCAATCATATTTAATAAAATATAATTTTTTTTCAAACGAAATCTCGCCAATGACAAGATTTCATTAATAAAATATTATTTTTTTGAATAAAGCGGCTAAAATATTATTTTTTAATCCAAATGTCGCCAATGACAATATTTCGCGAATAAAATATAATTTTTTTCAAATGAAATCTCACCAATAGCAAGATTTCACATCATAATAACGTAATTTTTCTCTTAATGTAATATATAAAGTATTGTTTACTACATACACCATAAAATAAATAATTACCCCTTATTTGGGCTATCAATATTATCCTTTTTTTTCTTACAAATGTTTTCATTTGGAAATAAACCTACGACAGAGCTCTCTTGCTCGTTAGGGTCAAACTTATCCTATGACTTGAGTAATTTCTTTTCAATAATAAAAATATTATTTTAATACTTAAAAATAGATATTTAAATGAAATATTTATTTAATTACTGTTTGATATGATTATAATCTCTATTATCTCTAATCATTCTTCATATTTAATAATAATAAATTAAATACCTCATTTAAATACTTATTTTTAGATATTAAAATAATATTATACCTTTAGAAATGACCCAACCCAATATGAATTTTTGACTAGCTGATAACAACACTATATATAGGTTTTGAGGTTAGCGTGAGATCATTTTCTAATAATTTCATCATGGTTGTTTCCAATGCCAATAGTAGATTAAATATGTAATCTGGCATCTATAGGTCTCACAGGTGGAATCAAAGGGTCAATTCATTGTCTCAAGAAGAAAAATTAAAATAATAAAAAAATTTAACCTACGCTAATTAAGGATATTTAAAAGAGTAATTTTTCAAAGTTTAGTGGTTGATCTTATATTTTAAAAACATGAGAACCCCTCAACATAATATAAAATTTGCCTTTTTCAAGTCTGAAAATTATGAATTACAAATGTTAATTTTTTTAATATTATAAATGTTTAAATCATAGAATTTGTATACCCACTGCCATCAAACCAAAAGTGATGGAAAGTGACAGTTTGACATTAATTGCCAATAATTAATCGCTAACTAAGCTAAGGATATTTACTTTTGTTCGAAGGATAACCCGTCAGTCTGAGTGTCTCCGTGTTTGTATCACTTTTTTTTTTTAAAACTAAAGGTTTACATCATTTTAAAATTATACCCGTAATTTATTTTAATTTTTAAAATTAATAAAATATTATTTTAATTTTTAAAATTTAAAAAATTAATTGAAATTAGTTTTTATACTATTATTTCTAAGGTCAACTTGAATCATCAAAAGGATCAAGTTGAATCACTTTGTAAAATTTCATGGACTAAAATGATACTTTCTTAATTTTAGAGACTAAAACGAATCACATATATAATTTTTTGGGAACAAAATAAATATTTACTCTTTTTCTTTTCCGAAGTGTTTGTTTCATGTGATGTGTTTATTTCGGTTGATTAAACATTTAAATTGGTCTCTTAAAAATATATTGAAGATAAATTAATTCATTAGAATTCAAAGTTTTAAATTTCTCACTCACATTTTTAAAAAAGGGAGACAAAATGATCCTTAAGTATAAGTTTATACAATTAAAAAAATACTGTACAAAACTATATAAATAGATTAATTTATCTCATTTTTAAAATGTGAGGAAGTAATATGAAACTTTTAAATTTTAAGGTACAAATTTGTCCTTGATATAATTTGGGTAGTTTGTAATTTGAGTTTGTTGGTTTGGACCTTAACACTTTTTTTTTTTTCTGTGAAAAATAGGATGGACTAGTGCTTGAGATAATTACGGAGAATAGATGTACACAATTTTATTTCCATCGTAAATAGATTCAAACCCATATCTCTTATGTTACAAGATAACAACTTACTCTTAACATCATCATAATTATGATGTGGTAACAATTTAAAAATATTATTAAATTATATAAAATATCAATAAAACTGTTTCGTAATATAATTTGTATATTACATTTATAAAAATATCATGACATAACTTTTAATAATTTTATAGAAACAAGAATTATGATATATTTCAAGAAGATTTATTTTATTATTATTATTATAATAATAATAATAATAATAATAATAATAACAATTTGAATAAAATTAAAATAAGTTTTTTCCCCTTATAAATAGGTTTTGAAGCCCATGTATACCAAAATATGGTCTTTTGAAACAATTTACTGAAACATGAGATGCAATTGAAATCGGCTTAAAACCAAGAAAGAAATTGTACCAATTTATAAATTGTTAAAGACAATTTTAATTAAATAATAATAATTTAAAAGTAAATCTCCAAGGGTGATTGTCTCCTCGTTTATATAAAGACACTCCTCTTGTCTTGTTTCGTCAATTTGCAACATAAATTGTTTCTTCCATAAAATTTTAACGATAATTTCGCTGAAACATTATATCTACGTAAATTCCCCAATAATTTTATATCTCAATATATATCTTATCCAACAACTATATATAAAATATTTCACTTTGTAATAACAACAAATAATTAGTTTAATTATAAAAAAGTACATTTTAAAACCTCATAACGAGAGTTTATTAAATAGAAAATTATAGTGCGATAATTGTAAGTCCTATAAAAATAAGCCATCATTATATTCATAAACATACCCTTAAAACATGTTCAGCAAGTCTATGCTATTTGCATGATATTATGAAAGTTTATAGAATTGGATTTGACTTTTTAAAATAAGAAAGTTGATAGAGTAAGAAAATGAGTGATTAATCATAATGTGTTTGGTTAGGAAATAAAAATGAGAGTAAAAATTTCTTAAATGAGCTTTATGTATAAGTTTATATATGAAATCATCTAAGAATATCTTCCCTTCACTTTTATTTCTTCACTTTTATTTTTCAACCAAATATATCTTAGGAGGTAAAAATGAGGGAAAAGTTTTTATGGATGAATAGGGTTCATCTATAAAAACGCATCCTTTGTTTTTATCTTCCATCTAAAATTCTGAACATATTCTTAAATGAATAATTTTTATTATACAGTGTTTTATTGAATAATGATAAATAGTCTTTTATTTTTTTTAACTTTGCTAATCTTCTCATTTTGAAGACCGAATATCTTACAGAAGATTTTGTGTAATAATAAAATTTTTATATGAGCATTGTTATTCTAATACTTCAACATTAGTATTCAACTAGGATGCTATTTATAAACGTTGAAATAACACTTAGGGTTTCAACGAAAAAGAAAAAAAATCAGAGAAGCATAGTAAAAAGAAAGAGAGAGATTGACTGAAAAGTTGTCAAGAAGGCAAGAGAGACGGTTTGTGGGGCAGGAGGGGCTGCAATCATCCGTAAAAGAGTTCTATGGAAACAGAACTCCTTTTCATTTGAGCTTTTCATGTCTGAAAGTGACTTAAAGTTTTTGGACTCTACTTCCCTGTGCTAGTGGGATGGGCCCCAATTCTAGGCCCACTTTGCCTCCCCTTCCTATAAAGCTAAAGGGACACCGACCCTTCGCCCTCCCTCTCACGCCCTAAAATCAACCGCAGGCCCACGTTCTAATTATTTCTCATCCACGTTTCACTTTTTAATTCAACAAAATTGGTCTATTTTGATCAGAATATGTAATTATTACATCATCCATACGTCCAATATGACATCATATTTCCTTGCCGCCTTGCTGGAGTGAGGATCTCATCAACTCGATTCAGAGTGTTTAATTTTGTTTGTTTTTTTTCGAACAAACAACTTTGGTTTCATTGTGAGTCCTCTTAAGAAAACAAATAACATGTTTAACATTTACAAGGCTAGAACTGATTTAAGCAACCGACTCTGTAAGTTATTTAGTGATAATAGCACAACCTCAAGAACAACAATAATGAAAATACTGTGTCCCTTATAAAAGTGAGCGGCCCAACTTACGTGCCACATTAATATGCATTATTAGCATCTATTTATGTTAGGTTATGCTTCTTACTATTCAATAAACTACTTCGATATCGGTCGATACTAAATCATTTTGGCAACCCATTTGGGCTGCCTAGCACTGCTGCAACAATAATATGCACCGAAATATAATAATAAAATGTGATTCTTTTTATTTATAATTGTGTGTACATATATTTTTTGGGTAAGCTCACTAGTTATTTAGTCGATATTAGAGCTCAAGTGAATTTGACTCACTTAATAAATAAGCACAAATCTTTAAGTTTAGCTCACATGAGCTCAACTTATTAAACTTTAAATGAGATCTAATTGAAAATAGCTTGTGAGCTTAACTAATTCATTTAACCTAGCGGTTGAGGATGAAAGAGCAAGAAGAAATCCTAAAGTTTATAGAATAAATACATATCTTACACAAACATTTTGAAGGAATGTAATTTGGTGCATTGGATAGAGGTTTTTAACTTTTTATTTTCAAGCAATAATGTAAAGTTCATGAAGCTACCATTATTCATATAATAAGACAGTGATTCCGAAATAATTTTATTCTCATAATAAATTAGCCGATTCAAACTAAATGTTAAGATTCATATTTACTTCAGTTTTGTTTAAAAGTTCAATTTTGAAGGAGAAGAGGAGGAAAGAGCAGATACTAGTTGCGAAGTTTGATAACGTATTTATAAATTTTAATTTAAATGGGAAAAGAGTATTTAAAGGTTTTTTAAAACCCTAGTAGCCCTCCAAAATTTCCTTTTTTATTTCTCTATTTTGGTTAGGGGATTCTGGTAAGTTCTTAAATATGAGAAGGACGAACCCTTTTAAACCTTTCATTTTATTACCTTTCCTTTCCTTCAATGTCTTATTTTTCTCTCTCTCCCGCTACTAGATAATATGTTATGGTATGAATAGAGACACAAAGAAACCGTTCTACTTTTTTTTTTTCTTTTTGTCCATAAATTTTGCTATATTTTTAAGAACAACCCTATTTGGCTCGAAGAATTCATGTGCAAAAAGGAGTACGAACACGTGTAACATCTTTATTATTGGAATGAAATACAAATCATGGGCAAAAATGAAGGAGAGCTGTTAAGGGAAAAACGAGAGTAAAGGCTACAAACTGTATTTGTGTAACAGTGATGAATTTAAATTCGTACTGTTAATCATTTTCCATTTCATAATTTCCAGAGGGCCACACTGTTATTTATTATTCTAGATGCCGATTTTGTGTGCAAGGTGATAATTTCAGTGTTTACCATATTATATCTTCGCTCTCAAGGACAAAATAGAAGACATGGGAATAGTTTAATTTGCTTGGTCCTTAAACATCTTGAATTCCAAGTAAAACTCAATTTCAAATTGTCTATGATCCCCACTTCTAAATTCTAAATAGAAATTAATTAAAGAAGGTTAAATTTTCAGTGTGTTATTGGTTATATATCTCGAACACTAACCCCCAAACTTAAATATTCCGCCATTCTTTGTGTCACGGATTTTTGTTTTGACTTGTTACAACACTATACGTTTGTCACGGGCACTTGAGGACTCTTGTTGACTTAAAAAAAGTGCTTCCCATGACTTTCAAACCCCACTTTTCCATAGTCTCTAAACCTACTTATTCCGTCCTAGTGTCCTACAGACACCATTAACTAACTATAGTGAACGTAACTACTACTTTTCCATTCTGGCTTATGTACCCACGAAGATATAACATTGGGTTGTCAGCAGATTTTGCATCTATTGACTTTCCCTTCTACCTTTTATATGTATACTTTTTTGCTATGTGACATCAATAATCTAAAGAATCGAGATTGAATCTATTCAATATTTCACGTCTATAGAAAAGATAATCAAATTGCTAATTTTTTTACTAAGCATGATGCTTTTTCTCCTCTCATGATTCAACGCTAGGATAGGCCTCCGAATGATCTAGTGCTCATTCTTTTGATGAATGTATCTAAAATTCTTCATTTGAGATAATTTTCCCTTGCTTTCTTTTTCTTTATTTAGCTCCTCTTACCAAATATATATATATCCACGAAGATATGGGATTCCTGACTTTCATTATTGATGTAACCTACGGACGTTCGTTATTGAGTAAATGTCCAGTTTGCATATTTTTTTTATCATTGATGTAGTCATGATAAAAAGTTGAGAATTAAAAAAGCGATATATCAATTGTGATAATAAATGTACATAATCAGGGCATTTGCAAAACTGCTATAAATGATAGGATCCTTTCTATCACAAAAGATAAGTGACACATTAATGTGATATTTAACATTTGTTGAAATTTATGGTAGTAGAGAAAAAGATAGAGAGAATTGAGAGCTAGAAAACACAAATAGTAAAATTTACTAAATAATAAAAGGTAAGGTAATACAAGTTGAAAGCAATCTTATATATATATAAGCTAAGGAGTACAAGAAGATACTAACTAATATTTAACAACTTCAACCAACTCTAACTAATTTAAATATCTCAATTACATACTCTAATTAATAACATTACAATTAAATTTTTATTATATACTGTAAGTAAGTTCGTATTTGAAGAATTCTTAGTTAGCATGTTGCGTTCTCTTAATTTTTTAAGTGATTGTTATAAAGGAAACAAAGTGGATAGAGGGAACCTATTTACAAAATCACATAACAAAGAATAAGCTTGCAAATTAAAAGGGGTCATATATGACTCATAACTGGAGCATCTGTGAACCTTTTTCTCTTTTTAATTTGCCGAGGGTGGTGTGGAGGAGGGGATGTACTGTACATCCATTTTATGTTGTAATTGACTTTAATGGTTATTAAGAGTAAAGGTTTAAGCTTGTTAACTCCATCGATTTCGCTTAACCTACATAGTACACATCACACCGAAACACATTACCCATTTGACATAGCTAATGGCACCATTAACACGTCATAACTTTCCCTAGATAATTTGATATCCTCACAGGGTGAAACTACCTTATACCAGTTTAGTTTTCATGATTTATATTTGTGTAGTATAACTCATAACTTCGCCTGCTCAAATTATTATTATGCATCTATGACCTTACTTTATATTATAAACAATAGTTATTGTTTATAAGGATAAAAATTAAGTAAATATAATTTTTTAATATTTTACTGTAATTTAATTATTAACTCTATATTAATCTGATTATTTTAATTTAGTTTTATTGGAAAAAAATTTAGAAACTAATCAACTGTACTGATTCAACTAAATTTGATTAAATTTTTTATCCTCTCTATCGATAGCTCTGGTTGATGTATCCATTTTGCATTGGAATTCAAATTGACATTAATGGTTTGTAATTTGTTAAAGTAAACACTAATTCTGTTAACTCTATCTATTTCGTCTAACCAAGGCATCGCTCTGAAGATACATCATATATTGTCTTGTTGGCCTAGCTAATGGCACCCTTAACACATGCCTTTACTTTTCAGGGATATATAGTTTTAGATTTAGATCCTCCTGTGTGTGATTATAAAGTTAGAAAGTAAGGAAATAACCATATTTAATTTAAATCAATAACCTATAGATGATTGATCCTCACTTTCTCACCTTGCAATTATCTACACTTTAGAGAAGCTTTTCCGTAGTTTGACATTGATACCTAGTGAAACAACTTGGCCAGTTTACTTCCATCGTTCAAGTTTTAAAATTGAATAAAAAATGGTTCATGATTTATATATATTTGCGTAGTATAGCCCATAATTTTGAGTCACTTTCAGTGCAAATTTCCACCAAAAGGACAACCTCTCCAGAAAATCCGGATCTGAAAAAAGGTAACAATTATATGACCGTGTCTACTGATTAAAGACATTTACTATTATAGCTTTGCTAATCAATCAACTTTTTTGTCACTGGCGTGGTAAAAGTAACATGTAATTGAGAAAAAAGTAATTCGATTTATTTATTTATTTTTGGGTCTGAATTTCCATTTTCTTTTTTCTTTGGTCGGATATTTTCTATCTTCTTTTGTGGTCTTATCAGACATTTGCTCTTGGTTGAACCAGACATTTTTCTTTTGTTCTTAACAATTCAAACTAGATTCTTTTTTTCCAATTTTAGGTCAAGGAATCTTTTTTTTTTTATTATTTTGTCCTTAACAATTCAACTCGACTCTATTTACAACATTAAACGTCATGAGGCCCAAATCAATTTGTTTCATAAGGCCCAAAATGAGCAATTCTCTTGAAGCCAGCATAAGATGTTCTGTTTGCCCATTATAATCGGACCCAAGAATCGTATTATCAATTTTCGGAGGGCACAATATGCCAAGCCTGATAGAAAACGAAAAAAAAAAAGGAACAAGAAGAATGCAGAGTATGCAACATCAAATTGGTCTCGTACTAGACCAAAATAAAATGGTCTCGTGAGACAAAAAAAAAAAAAGCCTGACAATTGTTTTCAAAAAAATTGTCTAACAATACTGCATTTTTTGACATTAAACTAGGCATTAAATTAAGTGACATCAACTTAATTGTAAAAATACAAAACTGATGGCATTAATTATTTTTAAAAAAGGCCAATTTCACATGGCAGATAGATAGATCTAGCTAGAAGAGTAAGGTGATGGTGTCCATGCTTGATTGATTTAAAGTGGGTTGATATCTATTCTCTTTCAGAAAGATTGTGAGTTCAGTATTGTGGAAGGAAGATATATATTAGTAATAGGAGAACTTCATTACTGCAATAGGTCAGTATGATCTGAACCAATTAGTTAGTGTTTGATGAGTATTGTATACGGCTGGTCGATGTGATGATGGTATATATTTGGAAAACCAAAATAGGTGATTTACTAGGATTAAACTACAAAATTTAAGGTAGAAAAACAGATTGAAACTTGAACTCCTTTGATTAGAGCATAGCAAATGCAAATACACTAATAATAAGGCTACTGTAGTTATCTTTAATTATTAAATGCAACATCTATCTTTTTTCTTTTTTCCTTTTTTTTTCAATTTGATATTTGAAGTGTTGTGCCTTTCTGTGACAGCTTGGATTAGAAAGGGGACCGCAATACAAACAGTGATCACACAAAAAGCTGTGAAGCAATGATACTTGCCAAAATCTAAGATTTAGCTGTTTCGTGATCCCGGACAGCGTGCTTTCCAAGCAGTTATGAGCTTCCAGGGGAGAATTATTAACACTGCTATGAGAGCATTATGTTTATTAGTACTATCATTATTTGACATAATTGCTGTTGCCATTTCATTATTTGCTCAACACTTAGCTGTACACACTTTCGGTGTACAGGATGTAAAACTTATTAAAAACGCTATTTAAACATAAAAAAATATTCCTACTTAATAATCATTATATGTAATGGTAGATTTTATACACTCTATTTATTATATCACATTTAATAATTATTAAATAGGTATCTTAATAGACTCCTATTTTTTTAGGTATTTAAATAGCACAACTTAAAACTTATATAGCAGTGCTGACATAAACCAAGATCAATTTTCTTTTTGGTGTATAAACAAAGATCATTGTGCCGTTTTTTTTTTTTTTTTATCCACAAGATCATTATATCATTGTTCATAAATCATATGGCAGAGAGTAACGTGAAATTCATTTAGTATTTTAAACTTTGAACAAACTGGAGTAGGCCCAATTAAACGATCTCCTCTAGATTGAAGTGGGCGTGCTTTAGATAAGATTTTTTTTTCTTTCATGAAAAAAAAAACTAGATATTTAAATCGACCGAAAAAAAAGATTGATTTTTCAAAAAATGTATTTTTAAAAATGAATAAAAAGACCGATTACCGTTTAACTAAAAAGGGAAAAAAGCCTTATTAAACCCCACTAATTATCGTGTGACAAAGGGATTTTTTGAAAAATCACTCTGGTGCTCCCCTTCCGCCACATTTGATGATGGGTCAATTGGGATGGGTTTTAGCTCAATCCAAATTTGCCTGTATTGTATTAGACAAGTCTAAGTTCATTTCTATTCTAATAAGGAGTTTTAACGATAAAAACTCACGTTGATAATTTATTGCAACTTGTATCCTACTCTTTACTTTATTAAAAATTCTAAAGTTTAGGAATTTCCTTCGAGACATTTTAATCATAAGTTTTATAGAATTAAGTCAGTAGAACAAACAGCTAATTCTTAGTTATATATACTGATACTTTTGAATTTTATAAAGGTATATATTAGAAAAGCTCTTATTTTGAAATGTATTTTTATTTTATAGGTAAATGTGGCTTTGCTATTAAAAAAATATAAGCAATAAGTACACCATACTTGATACAACTTGAAAAAAGGCTCACAACAGGAAGAGTCCCTCTTCAAAACATACAAACTCATGAGGCACAGAAAGCACTTGGAGCCCACTACCCAAGAACATAATTCAAAATACAAAATATTCGGAACTCGATAAATGAAATGTGCAACAAGAAACTTAAGTTCCTCAATGAAATAGCACGAAGTGCGTCACGAAGAAATTAATCAAATCAATGAACTACTCTATGTCTTGTAATTCTTAGGCTTCCACTAACCACCAGCTTAAGATCCTCGGAATGATCCAATCTTTCTATGGTGTCAGTTGGAGAAAGAATTCGCATATTACTTTATTTTAAGTCGAGATAGAGGGAGGTTTTTATATGGTATCCTTGTAAGCAACAAATCACTCTATACTTGGAATTGAATGAAGGTGAAAAAAAATCTTCGGCTATTATTGTTTGGAGATGGATTATATATTAAGGTTGGTTATTAGTATAAAAATCATTTGTACAAAATTTTCATCCATATCCTCCTTATTTGCGCACAATATACTTAATTGTTTTTCAATTAAATAATTAATTTTAATCTTAAAAAATTTCTGTTATTAACATAAAACCAAATAACCCCTTGCTTCTATCACATCATCCAAAACTCATCTACTTTTCAGCATGAGGAGATGAAATAGATTCAACAAGCTATGAGCCATTTTAGAAAAGATTCCGACTCAAGCAGTCCTCTTTGCATGGCCTTCAACTGATTTGGCCAATAGCCATTCTGGCCTTTTCAAGTTTCAAGTGCTTTCACCTTTTATCTTTGTGATAGAGTTTTGGGTAGTGAAAACTTGTGACATAACTAAAGTAGTTATCTGTGCATTAAAAGCTAGCATAGAGACTACATAGTTATGCAAAACAATTGATAGTGTTTGGTGGGGTGGTCATTATGAGTAATATTATTGGTACTCACTTTGAAAGCGAGTCAATTGATTATTGGGGGATGTATGTGTTTAATGATGGAGAATTCATGTTAGTGAAGGGGAATAAAGGAAATTGATGTGGTAAGTGATAATATGTTGTTGACAATTCATGTGCAAATAACTGGGAACTTTATGTATACGACGATCAGTAGAATCGTATAATTAACACTGCACTTTGTCGATTTCTTATAATCAATGTGAATTCCTTATCATTAGTTAACACTTACATCAATTTTCCCATGGTCAATTGACTCATTTTTTAGTGAGTATAAATAATATTTCTACCGGACCTAATGTATTATTATAGTATCCAATTTTGATATCAATTTTTAATCTGCCAATAATCTTACTCATAATTAAATATGTAAATGTGTATAAGTTCACAGTTCCCCGTGTTGGAAGAAGAGTTGTTGTGTCTGATATAGATTTTCTATGAACCAATCATCAAAGCGAAGAAAAGCTACTTGTTATCATGGATTACTCATATCAAGTCATTCTTATCGCTTATGATTTAACCAATAAATATAGTAGGACGTGCCAGTTCTGTGCTATGGTGTGTTTTTATGCGGAGAACAGGGTATATATATACTATATAATTGTAGAGACATACACAATGAAGAATTGTGTACGCTATCTTATGATGACCTGATAACTTGTTTTTGTAAGTGGCCCCCTTGTAACCGAGATCACTTTTGTTTTTTTTTTTTTTTGATAAATAGAAACTGCTCAACCACTTCTATAGTGGAAGAGAAGTAGAAAGGTACGTAAAATTATTACATAACCACTAAACCAAAGAGATACTCATGTGCAATATTCATATGACAGTAGCACAAACCACACCAAAATAAAAGAGAGATTAAGGAAAAAAAATCCAAAACAGAACACACAAAACACATGACGAAGCTTTGAATAAGCTATCAAGGTGGGAAGAGGCTAGGCTTCAATAAAGTAAGATGAACACACAACCTTTTGCATTCAATTAAAGATGTCATCATTGTCACCCTTTTTAACAGGGTATCACTTCAACAGTTGTAATGAAGAATTCTGGACAGAATGATAACGTATTACACCAAGCGTGTGTCCAATAGCTCAACTTGCGCAAGATGTTCTTGCTTTCCAGTTTCCAATTTAGTTTGAGATTCTTAAAAACAATACGATTATAAATCCACCAAATAGACCAACAAACCACATACAATAAAGAGATCCACAGTTTTTTATTGAAGCCCTGAAAGGAGGTACCAAGCCAGGCATCAAAAAATAAAATTGTATCCTGTAGTAAGCACTAAGAGATATGCCACCACTGAGAGCAACAGTTCCAAATATAAACTGACCCCTGACAGGAGAAGAAAAGATGTTCAAGTGTTTCCTCACCATCACCAAAAAAGGAGCAAGTTGAGTCATCCATTGGCAGACAATTAATTCTACGAAGCTTTCCTTTTGTGTTGAGTCTTCACTGAAGTATAAACCACATAGGCAGTTTAGCTTTAGGGGGAGCTAAACCTTTCCATACCTTCTTCCCTACTAGCCATTCAGGAGAGGGAGAAATAATATCCTCAAATATCTGTAAAGTAAAAGAAGAGACAAAAAAAGAGCCAGAAGTGGTATGTGCCCAAAAGCACTCATCACTCACACCCTCTATTAAACAATGTTGATTCAAGGCTAGGAGAAAATCAGCAAACAATGGTTCCTCCCAAAAGAACAAGCCCCTCCTCTATTCCAAACCCACCTCTAGGATCTGTCTTCCCACCTACCCATTTCCAATACCAAACAATCTTGTTGATTAGAAATCGAAAATAGTCTGGGAAATTTATCTTTCAAGCTAACTTCCCCTAACCAAACATCTAACTAGAATCTCGTTGAAGCTCTATCACCCATCTTTCTTCCTCAAACCATTCACTATAAGCTGATATACCTCATTCCCAAAGTATCTAAAATCTGACATTTGCCTCCAAAGACTCGGAGGACCCAGGGGATTCAAGACAGATAACTGAGATTGCCGATACACCCCATGGTTTGAACAAATAACAACTCTTTTCTAGAGAGAATTGGATCCATTAGAGAATCTCCACCACCATTTGAAAAGCAATGCTCCATTATGAAATAAGATATTTTTCATACCCAAACCACCCATAGATTTCGGTCTCTGAATTACATCCCAAGATATTAGCAGAATACCTTTTCTGGTGGAGTCAACAAACTAGAAGAAATGTCTCTGAATAGAAATAATCTTGGATGCCACTGATTTAGGAATTTTGAATAAACTGAGATAATGAACAGGAAGGAAATTTAACACAGATCTAATTAGCATCAGTCTCCCAGCTCTTGATAGTAATTTAGCCTTCCAAGAAGCTAAACATTTTTTCAATTTTGTCCACCACATGCTTCCACGTCTCCACCCTCCTAGGATTAGCACCAAGATGTATACCCAAATATGTAATAGGAAGATGTACAACACAACATTTCATGTGACAAATTAGTTTTATATTTTTCCTTGTTTCGATCACCCTTTGAATCATTGTGCATGTACGCTCATTATCTAACCTTTATGTTGTGTCCGAAAAAATGAGTAATGTTATATAATCAAACAAATATTGTCATACTTTTAAACGAAAAACATGGTGACCATTGAATTATTCAAGAATTAATAAATATAACACATGCATCATTATGACAATTAAATTTAGCCAAAATTTTTTACTATCCAATATCTTTCTTTAAAAATAGATGAAGTAGTGGAGGCATGCATGTTTCTCTAGCACCTCTAGCACTTCCTTTTGAGATATCATGTTATAATGGCTAAGTTGCTTTGGTCCTTTTCTTATCTTATGTATGTTGAAGATGGGCATTTTCAAATGAAAGAAATGATTAGTTCCACTTGTTGCTCGTATTTCCCACTAGTTTCCTTGTTTTGTTATTGTTATATAGATATATAGCATTTCAGGGTGATGAGCATGCTAGAGGAGTCACAACATCTAAATAAATGTATTTGAACTTTTCTATGCTGATGGGGTTGTCTCCAAAGTCAACTCACTAAAACTTCATACCAACTGACTGCTATAAGTCATGTGATAATACTTTCACTCTTTAGCAAGAAAACTGATATTTTAATGATCTTGGGCCTAAGGAGCGTCACATCAGCAAGACATGCCCTGCTTCTTAAATATTTCTTTTAAGATTGTTATTGTTGGAAAGTATTAGCAGTGAACACTTATTTTGTTATATTTATTGTTGGAAAGTATTGCCGGTGAATACTTCTCACACAGCCCAACCACCACGATTTCCTTCCACAGATACGCATGGCTTACTCCGCCACCCCTCCGCGCGTCCGGCTCCTAGCCACTGCGAAGCAGCAAGCAGTACCTCACAAAGCCCGGCCTGCCTCTGTCGCCTTCTTTCCATTTCGTGTTCAGGTTTCATTTATTCAATTGTCAAGTTCATTAATGAATCTATTTTGCTGTAGCCAAGGTTCTTCCAGCTTACATCGATATAGTTAGGAATTGCTCTGGCTTTAGTGAAGAGAAGGCACAGATGATGTTGGTGGTGTGAGAGGGGTAGTGAGGGCGATGTCATAGGATGAGAGTACGAGAGGTTGAGCGTTGGCGTAAGAAGGGTCGTGAGGGAGTTGTGAGAATATGAGACTTAATGAAAAACAATTTGGGTATAATAGGGTCAATACTGGTACGAGTCTTGGACATCAGCGTAGGACACAATTCCAGTATGCTAACAGTGGGAGAGATTCTGAAAAGAGGAAAGTACAAAATTATAGAAAGCCGCTAAATCAAGCCATACGCAACTATAAAGAGTCATGTTTTATAGCATTTGTGGATAAACTACCTTCATCCATGACAAACTCGTGGTTATGGCAGATTTTTGGGCATGAAGGTTATGTGATTGATGTGTATCTATCAAGGAAAAAAAGAAGATTGACAACAAAACTTTTTACCTTTGTCCAGTTTGCCTTTAAACAGGACATGCAAAAGGTGATAAAAGAGTGCATGAAGCAGTTCTGGGAATATCTAAAATAGTAGTGAAGGAGGCTAAGTATGGGAGATTCAAGAAGATGAAAAAACAGTGGAGAAGATTGATTTTGTTCATCCGAAATAGAGGAATTTGAATGAAACAGGCAATGGAAGGATGGTGGATAGGAGATCACATCGTCAAGTCCTAGCACCTGTGGTTACCAAGGCAATGCAACAGAGAGAACAAGATCCTGGAGTTGGAATGGTTAATCATTATGAAGAAACAAATAATCCACAACAAGCATTTATGATTAGCCTAGAAGGAGACAAAGGGAAATTGGAAATGTTGTCTAGGAGCATTGTAGGAGAGACTCAGTATCCGATTAACAGAGAAATATTGACAGAAAAGTTTTTTCATGAATGGGGTTCAATTGTAAAGGTTTCGCCTATGGGGACCTTTAAAACTCTTATCATTTTCGAATCTAAAGTAAATATGGAAGCAAACTTATAATTAGGACCTGATGCTTTGAGCAATCACTTTTCGGGGATTAAAGCATGGACACCGGCAGAGTGGTGTAAAATAAGAAAAGTATGGCTTGAATGTTTTGGGATTCCTCCTCATGTATGGAATATTGATTCGTTCAGTAAAATATGGGAGATATGGGGATCGTTTGTGTGTACAGATAAGGAGACAAGTGATGCGGTGGATTTCAGAATGGCAAGAGTGCTTATTGATATAAATTTCTTGCCAATTATATAAACATGGATTGTACTAAATGTTGATGGGAAATGCTATGGTGTGTATGTCAAAGAACTTGGTATGGAATATGTGAACCTATGGAGTATTGATAAAGATCACCAACACAATGCACTGGCCCGTAAACCTATTTAGGGGGCTAAGATTGGATGTACAGAGTCAGTTCTTGAAGTATGAGAGACGAATAGTTACATTTCGGAAGAGGATGGGTGAGAGTCTTTAGAGAATGTGGAAAAGGAAGCAAAAGAGGTGGGTTTAGAAGTTGAGGAATTAGCCAATCAAGCCAATAATGAGATTGACAGGGGAAGTGAGACAATCTCCATTGAAGATGATAGAAAAACTAAAGACTTGGTGGCTTTAGTGAATGAGCCCCAACAGTTGGACGATTCTTTGGATCTCTATGACATGGTTGGCCCAAATTTGGGAGAAGTTAGTTTAACATGGAAGAACCATGGTCCATTACACCCACCTGGTTTTGGGGTAGGACATGATGAACCAGCACACCATGAAGCTAACATAAAAAGGAATAAGACGGACAAATTACAACATTTTAATATATGCACAGACAAAAATGAAAGGAAAGCAGATGGTATTAGGGATTCACAAGAAATAGAGGAAGATGGAATTGCTGTTCCCAGTAATAAAGAATAAAAATTCCAAATGGCAAAGGAAGCATAGAGCATAGGCAAAGTGCTTGGGTTAATAACGGCAAACGATTTGGAAGTAGTTCAAGCTCTTGCTGAAGAATTCATGGAGAAATGGGATGATAGCAAACAGAAAAAGAGAAAGAAAGGGAAGTTGCGGCAACAAAGAAGGCCAACAAGGCTAGGTGTTAAAAGCGGACAGATGAGTTTGTTCTAAAGCGGATAGATGAGTTTGTTCTAAAGGTAGACTGGTCAACCAATAATTTAGCTGTGCAATAATGTTGATGTTTGGGTGCTTTAGATAGTAAATGGCAAGAAACAATTGTTGCATGTGTGTGATTAGAGATAGTATTTTGCTTCCCCTTTTAGTAATGGGGTTTTCTTATCAAAGTTCTTTATTCTGACGAAGGAAAAGGTTGTTTGGGTGTATTATTTGTGTTTTTTTGTTGTTTTTAGTTTCTTGGGTGTTTTTAGTTAGTTGTCTTTGAGGAGGTTTTGTCTTTGCATCTTAGTGTTTTTTTTCAAGTGTATTAATTTGGGTATGGATGGTTGTTGTCTTTGTACTTTTTTTTTCCTTCTCCACTCTTTTCTTTAAAGGTGTTGAGTGTTCAATAATTATTGAAAAAAATGAATGTATAGAGGGGGATTTTAGATATCTAATTAGTAAAATTTTCGATTAATAAAATATAAGAAGCTAAGTACTAACAATTGTAAATTCATATATTTAAATAACGAATTTGGTGAAAGAATTTGTGGTAAATGTTTTTCACTTGAAGAATCGGTTTGAAAAGATCGCTCCCAAGCTTGGAATAGTAGTGGTAGAAGAGATTGGAAAATTTCAAAGTGTTACCAAACATATAATATGATTTGAGGACATATAATTTCCATACGCAAAAGACACTCTGATTGATATTAGGATGTGAAAGAAAGGAGGTGTTAAATATAGAATTAATGTGGTATTTTTGCCTTGGGGCATAGGGCCCTTTATATACTCATGGATGCCTATAGATAATAGGATAGAAGATCTTTCCCTTATTCATTATTTAAGAGAATCCTACAATAAGTGTGTATAGGTCTAATTAACCTAATAATTCAAAAGATGATTAACCTATCACTTTCTTATTTTATCAAAATTGTCACTATAAAAGGGTCAAATCCTATCCGTTATATGGGGTTGCCTGATTTACTCATCGAACATGTTAATATTAGATTGGTGCGGGGTCACTTTTTTCTAGTGGGCTATCTTGCTAGCCACAAGAAACTAGTCCAATACATTATCAATTTTCTTATTACATCACTACATTTATACAAGTTCTTTGTGAACAACAACTCATCCAAATAAATCTGATGTTACTGTTACCACCCAGTGTCATATATAGTAAATGCCATTTCAAATATTTAAATATGCAACCCATTTCATTTTTCCAATCCTTTTAAATTAAGTACTAATAATACAGTGACAAAATGAAGCTTGTCCTATGCTCAATTTCATTTACACTCATATGGTGGCTGAACTTTAGACCTTGCTTTTTTTTTTTTTTTTTTTCTGGTTACAAGACCTTGCTTTGCATCATGGAACACAATATAGCCACTTAGTATAAAAAAGAATTAATGAGATGGCACAGCAATCATAGAGAATTTTCAAACAAAACCTAGTTCCAGAAAGCTCACTGAATGTTCCACAATATAATATAGATCTTTCTTATCATTCATCCTATCAATCTAAGCTAGTCACTCGGAAATACATATCCAGCTAATAACTATATATATTTTTTAATTAGACTGACTATATAATAAGGACCATGTCACTTGTCTCTACAACATCACAAGGTAGAGGATTCTTGTTGATTTCAAGATGCAGATAAGACAGAACAAACATTTTACCTAGGTAAAAAGCAATATGCTTGGTCATGTTCCTCATTTCCTCAAGACATTATGATAATTTCCTACAGCCAAACAATCATAATGGCACATAAGACATTGTTACCGGGAAAAAATATATATGCTTTTGGGGTCCAGGTGGAAAAGGGTTGCAGCAGCACTATATATGAAATGATCATACTTTGGTTTTCTCTGCAGCAATAGAATTGTGGTGATCCATAAGTTTCAAGTTAAATCAAAGTACATACAGAGTTAGGGGCAGGCCCCTTGAGTCCCAATAATTCATCTTTGATGAAGGGCCCCTTAATGGTTGGTTGCAATGCAAGTTGGAATGCATTAAAACCTGCAGGCTTTTTTTTTGCAGTATCCCACTACGGAGCTGTGCAAGATGACAAGCCTTAAACATGCCTTGTGAATGTTTGATAAGACTCTCTCTTTTGAAGGGAAAAAAAAAGGTATATGAATAGGCATTCCATCGAGCACAAACATGACCTGACTAGGGTAGTGGTGTGCTTGGATTGCACTGAAAATTTTGGAACTTAATATATATATATATATAATCTTCCTTTGTGCCCACATGATGAAATTGGAAGACCAACGGTCATGTAAATGAAAATTTCACAATGGAATCAAGACGTTTTTATTTTAGCTCCCAAAAAGAAAAGTGATGTAGGTGCCAAGTGCCAACACTTAAATTTTGAATCCCTTTAATTACTTGACGGTCTCCACAGAATTCTTAACCGTTAACACGTCTGTTTATTGCAAAGCTATGTCGGATGGATACTAATAAGAATGTTTGGTATGACACAAGGAGGATGTAAAGATACAGTATAAATCAAAATAAAAATATATAAAATATAATTAAAATTCTTAAAAATATTGATAAAGTATTTGATATGATGCTTATCCCTACCGAATACATTGACTATTTCAAAGCATCTCAGTGACCTTATACAAAACCATGAGTGACCTTATATATTGTATAGTATTTGGTCGCTGTTTCCTTCCGTAGCAACCATGCAATGCATGGTTTCATTTAGTTACAAAAAAGGTTTGACAATTATGGCTGTTGGTCACTCAGAGTATAGTAGCCTTTCTAAAGTTATTCTTCATTTTTTTTTTTCGTTTTTCACATTCCCTTTCTACTATAAGGTTCATCTCTAGATCTATTCACTTATATCAACTATATTGCAAATATCTATTACAAGCTAAGCACTCTACACACATTTTTTTTTTATACATGTCAGTGGCAATGTTTTAACAGTACCAAAATTAAGATGCCACTGAGGTGAAAATATGATTTTCTAACTCATCATCACTTCCCCTTGACTGAAAAAACAAAACTGAATATTGGACCAATGAAAAGCAAGGATGTGATATCTGATTGACCATATGGAAAGATGGCTGGCTTACTCTACCTACCTCAGGTTTATTAAGTTGGATTACTATTGTATTTTCAATTTTCATAGCACCCCTGACCCCTGTAAGTTTTAACTAAACTAGAAGTTGTGATCATGAATTATGTGAAAACATTCCAGGCCATGTATATATGTGTATATATCTTTATGTATCTTTTATAATTATTATTTATTGTTATTATTTCAGGAAAGAGTAAGGAGAATCTTGTGCAAGCAACTGAAATGGCGGTGGGTCCAGGGTCTCTTCTGATCAAGTGTATCAGATGTGCAGACTGTGGCATTATTCATACAGAACTATGATAGTCCATTTAGGACTAATTAAAAATATTGAAAAGAAGAGGTTGGGACTCCACTTGATGTTCAATCAAATCCTAGATGGGGCCAAGGGAGTGTAGTTTTGAAGATTCAAGCTGTCTCCTATGCCTTTCCAGAAAGTCTTTGCTCCGATTATGACAATCATTTTCACATGTTGGACTTAGACATTATTGGAGTCCCTGTTTGGTAGCCGTAATTATTTTTTTCACTTTTTTTTTTAATCTGGTGCTGCTATATTGTCCTTCTTGGCTGCTCTTTTTGGTTGGATTTTTGGCTTGTTGTTACTTTCTAAAAATAAAACAAAAAGACTTTAACTCTGTAACATATCTAGCTGCATGTGATAGGTAAAAGGGTGATCCAACAGTCAAAATATTGATCATTTAGTTTCCTAATTAATCATTCGCCCTTGTCTCAAAAAAGATGTAATTCATGAGAGCTATGTTTTAATACTATACAATCATAATAAAATAACCAAAATTTTGCATACAATAAATGAGGATGGTGGAATAAAATATATTGATAGGATCCATTTATTCATTCAAAGATTAATGTTTATATCACATCATTCTCATAATTATTTTCTAAAAAATAATTGTGGATAATTAGCATTTTCCTATTCCAATTAATCACTCTAGCTAGATATGAGATTTATGTGTCACACCAGTTAATTTATTGTAGAAAAGCCTTGGTGGAATTGAAATAAATTGCTACAGTTAAAAGATTTCTGATAATTGCAAAGTGGACTAATAAGTTGGTAGAAAAGGAAGGGGGGGGGGGGGGGATGAAAATTAAATGCAAGAACTTAACGCCAAAGTATGCTTAGAGCACAACTCGTGTGTATCTATAGAGTATATGATTTTTGAAAGTACTGTTGCGGGCTCTAGATTCGAACAAGGCCTACGTAGAAAATAACCATTGGCACTATGGAATAAAAGGGCACCCCATGATGATTGATGAGGACTATAGGCAAAGCCCATTATTCCATGCACAAATGGACGCAGATGCTTTGAGTGTAGAGGAAACAAGGATTAGGATCCTAATAAGTGGGGGTTGTTACTTAAAAGCTGAGACTTATCTTATTATCCAGTTAGCATGGTGGGATAAAACTGTAGCAAAAGTGCATGGCAGAGATTGGACCCACAAATTGCCACACACAACCATCCAACATAGGACTGGTTGATTGGAATAGTAGGAAGAGGAAAGCCTCTTAGCAATAACCCTATTGAATATTAACATAATGGAGTGGCCATCATCATTTTTGCTTCGAGGGGAGGAATAAAAACTGGAGAGATTGACGCACTTGTCTATAGCAAATGCTCTTGGCTCTACTGTTCTTGGGGCCACGAAACTGTTAGAAAGGAAGGTTTGATCTTAGTTTTCAGTTTTTGATTTTAATTTTAATTTTTCAGTTTTTAAAATTTTATTAAGAAAGTATTGAAAATTAGATTTTATAATTTTTACAGTTTTAAATACTTTTTTTCTAAAATCTGAATAATTAAAAGTAAAATCTAAGACTTAAAATTGGGACTAAATAGGCCTTAATAATTTTCCTGCTGGGATCCACTTAAGAGATGTGGGGTCCTTTGTTGGGATTCTCTTGCTCAGCGTTTTGATGATGGTCATGTTTTTTCTAACCACCATTCATTATTCCCATGCAATTGTTTTTTCAGCTAATTAAGAGTGATATAAATAGAGAAAATAGTAATTTTAATATCTGAAATTTATATACGTATTTTATTTTAGTCATTAAAATATAAAATAATTTAGTTCTTAAATTTATAAAATAAATAAATCAAGTTAATCCTTATGACAAAGTCTATGGAGACTAATTTAAATTATCGGATGATTTATTTAGATATTTCGTGACATTTTAAAGATTAAATTAATATTTTCTTAATTTTAAAAATTAAATTAGTTAAATACACATATAATTTTAGAGGTTAAAATAAAACTTTATTCAATATAAATACAATGGATGCAATTACAGCCTTCTTTCTCTAATCTAAAATTGTTGCTATATATAATTTTTATATAAAAAGAAATGTTGCTCTAAATGGCGGGCATATAGCTACCTGTTCACAATCCAAGTTTGGGTTGACTATTCATCTTAATACTGATGGTTCAGTATGCAGGAAATGAGCAGTAATGTGATTCTGAAGACAAATAATATTTGTGGTCCTAGACCGTGCCACAATTATCATCTGGCCCAAGGTTGAGTAATTAATGCATTGATGCAGTCCCCTCGGGTGTTTTTCCTTACTTTATTCTTTTTCAGGTTCTACTAACCCCTTTTATTGTTTTTTGGATAGTTTTCAGCAACCTCTTTGTTCGCTGTTTACTATATTTTTAATAATTTTTATTATAGAGGAGTATAATTTTTATTGATTCAATCAATGAAGTCGTAGAATTTATGATTCAATCATCAAGTTATAATTATTTGTCATGTTGATTATTTATATTAATTGCCATTTAAAATACCTGTGGAAAATTTTAAAAAAAAAGATCAATGTGGAATTTATGATTAAAATTTATAGCATTTGAACTTTCATTCTAGTGATATATTTTGCTAAAAAATTATTCTATGATATAAATTAAAATTGAATTTGAATTGAATTAAACTACTTTTATGAAGTTAAATCATAACACATCCTGCTGCATCTTGCATTAATGTATGTTTTAGTTTTGTTCTTTTTCTTCCAAATCTAACATGAGTAGCTTTAGCAAAGTGCGACAATTTTACTAATATAAAATGATTAAAATTAGATATTATATATATACTTGGATGTTAATTTTATTACACAATTATTCTTTTTCTGTTGAACGAAAATCTACTTAAACCGATTTTAGTGTAAAATGTCAAATGTCCTGTTGCAAAATGTCAAAAATCGGTTTAAGAAGATTTGCTAAAATCGGCTTAAGCGGTCTTTATGTAGCGTCGATCGATTGTCGATTTGTATGGAAAATCGGTTTGAGCAGATTTCATAATCGGTTTGAACCGATTTTCTGCATAAGTCGACATCGATCGACGCTATACGATAATTGCTTAGCCGATTTTTGAGTGTCAGAGTGTCTGAAAATTCGGTTTGAACCGATTTTTGAATCGGTTTGAACCGATTTTGATCAGACTGGCACACGAACTGACAAGCCTTGTGAATAATCTTGTTAAACCGATTTGAGATTGTCAGATAATATTATCTGCTTAAACCGATTTGGGGGCATCTACACCATTATATAATGATCACACCGGGCATTCATTCCGAGCATTCAGTAGAAGGAAGCAGAAAGGAAGGAAAAAAAAAGAAAGAGTGGTTACATGAGAAGTTGAGTTGCAATATGGCAGAGTGTAGTGTAAATATTCTTGTTTATTATAATGGAGAGATTGTAAACACAGTAGAGGGTGAAACTTTCATAAGTGACGATCAAGCATGGTTGGTTGTCAGTCCACCTATTACTTTGTTAGAGTTGCAGAGTAGAATACTGGAAGAGTTTGATGGAAACAACAAGCAAATTGCAAAAATATTTTACTGGATGCCGGTAGATATTAGGCCAAATCGGATTCGATATAGGAGGTTTCGAATTCGGAAAGATGATCACGTAAGTCACATGTTTTCTTATTTTCAGTCATTTTCCAATGTTCGTAGAATTGATTTATTTGTCGAACTCCAAGATGGTCCTTTCAGCTCTAGTGGGTCAGATGTAGGTACATCATCATTTGTTGGAGTACATCATGCATCTCGATCTTTTGAAGTGTCCCATGGTCATGATCAGAGTTCACATCCAGCAAATGAAGATTTGAATTCTATAAGCTTTGCACATCTTGCAAGGCAAGTCGAAGAACCATTACCATTAAATCCCTCACCATTAGCACTTTCTGGCCCAGTTCAGGATTTTGATTTTGATGTTGATCATGGGGGTATCCATGATGAGGAAGAAGAGGAGCTTGATCGTGCCGGAAATGATGATGAAGAAGAGGAGGATGAGGAGTTATTTCATATTCAAAACTTGGATGAACAGTTTATGTCTCTACCCCGATCTCAGTCTCAGTCTCGAGAGCGCCCCAGTCATTATTCTAGAGTTGATTTTGATGCAATGCGGTCTAACATAGTTGGGTCTGCTTCAGGATCGGGTTTTGGAGGAGAAACTGACCTGGCAGTTGGACAGGTGTTCCAGAATAAAGAAGATGTGCTATTTGCTGTTAAACGTTACAGCATTCGAAGAGGTGTACAATACAAAGTTTATGAGTCTGACCATATAAAGTTTCATTGCAAATGCATAAAATTTGGGGATGGCTGTAATTGGAGTATACGTGTGACACTTCGCACAAAATCACGACTGTGGGAAGTTAGGAAACTCAACGGACCACACACGTGTTCGTTTCCTGAGTCTTCGAATCAGCATGCCCAGATGGATTATCATATTATCTGTGCCCATATTTATCCGTTGGTGCAAGCAGATCCGACGATCGCCATCAAGTCACTGCAGGCATCAGTTGAGTCAGAGTTGAGGTTCAAGACAACATACAGGAAAGTGTGGCTGGCCAAACAGAAAGCGATTGCCATGATTTATGGTGATTGGGAGCAGTCGTATAACGAGCTTCCTAGATGGTTCGGTGGGTTACAGTCTTATATGCCAGGAACTATTGTGCAACTACAGACTGGACCATACTATGTGGGTGATGTTGAACAACAGGATTCTATTATGTTCCACCGTCTTTTCTGGACGTATCCGCCGTGTATAGAAGCGTTTAAATATTGCAAGCGGCTTATTTCAATTGATGGTACTCACCTGTATGGCAAGTACAGCGGAACACTACTGATGGCAATTGCCCAAGATGGCAACTCAAACATTTTGCCAATTGCATTTGCTGTGGTGGAGGGGGAGACAAAGGAAGCCTGGTCTTTTTTCTTGAGAAATCTTAGGCAGTATGTGACGCCACAAGCAGGCATTCTTGTAATATCTGATAGGCATCAAGCTATCAAAGCAGCTTTAGATCTAGAGGGGAGTGATTGGCATCCTCCGTCAGCGTATCACGTATACTGTGCTCGTCACATTGTGTCAAACTTTCCTGTGAAATTCAAGAACAAAGATGCCAAGAAGTTGCTAATGAATGCTGCATATGCAAAGACGGAGCAAAATTTTTTGTATTGGTTTGGTGCATTGAGGCAGGTGGATCTAGCAATGTGCACGTGGGCTAGCAATATTCCGCTTGAGAAGTGGGCCCAGTATGCTGATGAGGGTCGTCGATTCGGGCACATGACTACTAATTTGTTGGAGTGTATGAATGCTGTCATGAAAGGCGTTCGCAATCTTCCTATTACGGCAATAGTGAAGTCCACTTACTTTCGTTTTATTAAGGTTTTTGTGAAAAAGGGGACAGAGGCAAAGACCCAACTTGAAAGTGGCCGAAAATTTTCATCCACATTATTAAATGCAATTGAGCAAAGCAGGCGACAGTTCGGCAGTATGAATGCCACTCCAATGAATCGAGAGAGATCGATGTACTTGATCTTTAAGCGAGATGACATTGGCAGTTGTGGTCAACGAGAATTCAGGGTGGATTTAACCGGCCGATGGTGTGACTGTGGAGACTTTCAAAAGTTGCACTATCCCTGCCGTCATGCCCTTGCTGCATGTGCTGATGCCCACAGAGACTGGATGTCTTTCGTTCACGAAGTCTACACTATGGAATCAGTGTTCAATGTTTACAAAACTGAGTTCTGTGCAATTGGTAACGAATACATGTGGCCTCCAAACACAGGGCGTACCTTAAGGCCAAATCCTGCATTGAAGCGAGTTCTCGAGGTCGCCCGATTTCCACGGATTCAGAATGAAATGGACTAGGTTGACCCAGGCCGCCCAAATCGTTGTGGCCTATGTCGGGGAACAGGCTACACTAGACGATCATGCCCACACACTCCATCCTCCACCCAGCGTAACTAAATCCATTGCATATTATGTGTTATATTGAGTGTATTCATCCCTCTTTTAAAAAGCATTAGTATGCATATTATGTGTTATATTGAGTGTATTCATCCCTCTTTTAAAGAGCATTAGTATGCATGAATTTATATATTGTGTTGTGCTAGTTTGTATTTCTGATTTTGTACATTATCTAATTTCAGTTTGAAATGGTATAACATTAACTCTGTTGTTATCTATCAGTGTATAATTGCAACCTCCATATTCACCAATAAACCAAAGTAAGACATGGACTGCAAAGGCATAATCACCTGACAACTGCAGTACATAAAATAAAGTCCATAAGTACATAACCATAAGTAACATAAAATAAAGTCCATAATCATGATGAGTACATAAGCACAAGTACATGAAATAAAGTCCATAATAATAATAAGTACATAACTACCTCCCATGGCCTAATCACAGATCCCCCTATTCGGTACGTCTAGGGGCTAAAAAGTGACTCCCTGTGTGACAATGCCGGCGTCTAATCTGTCGTGCAGGTCTATGCTGTCCCTGTCCCTCAGCATGATCCCGGACCGGGTCCTGATCCTGCTCCTGATCCTGCCCCTGCTCGGGCTCCTGATCGTGCTCCAGCTCCTGGTCCTGATCCTGCTCCTGATCATGCCCCTGCTCAGGCTCCTGATCCTGCTCCGGCTCCTGGTCCTGATCCTGCTCCTGAACCGGCTCCATCGATGGGCGATATACGTCATCCGAATCAAATCCAGCCATCACCTGAGAATACGTGATGCTGACGGGGCTAAATGATAGCTGACGAGCTATGTCACTCTGGGACAAACCCGTAACAAACTGCTGTGCGGGGCTACCCTGAGTCAATGGGTCAGAGACGAACTGGTGCGAGGGACCGGCCATGAACTGGTGTGAGGGACCGGCCATGAACTGCTGCGTGGAGTCCAAATAGGAGCCAGTCATGTACTGATGGCTAGGGCCGGCCATGAACTGCTGAGTGGAGTCGGGACTAGGGCCTCCAATGAACTGCTGACTGTGGCTTCCGACAAACTGCTGAGCAGGGTCGGGACTAGGGCCTCCCATGAACTGCTGACCCATACCACCCATGAACTGCTGAGTGGGGTCATGACAAGGGCCTCCCATGAACTGCTGACCCATACCACCCATGAACTGCTGACCCATACCACCTATGAATTGCTGTGTAGGGCCTCCAATGAATTGATAGCCTGCCCCTACCATGAACTGCTGACCCAAACCTCCCATGAACTGTTGGGCCAAACCTCCCATGAACTGCTGGGCCAAACCCCCCATGAGCGGCTGGCTGGTCGCTGGGTACATCGGTGCTGGCTGGTATACTCGAAAACCCTGAGGATGGCAACTGCGCTTCGGCTGACTCTGGCAGCTGGCCTCTGGCTGACTATGGTGGCTGTGGCCTGTCTGAGACTGGCGGCTGCGTCATGGCTGAGTCTGGCGAGTTGATGCTGGCTGAGTCTGTATGCTATGGCCTGGTGCGACCTGGCGACTGTGGCCTGAATGAGTCTAGCGTCGTGAGTCTGCCTGTCCCGGCTGTCTCGCCTCGGGTGGAGGCTGTGCGTCATCTACATGATGATGATCATAATCATCCATATCTCCCTCATCAAGATCATCTGCGTCTGAAGCGTACTGTCTCTGTGTAGTACGTGTACCCGATCGCACTCGCCGTGCTCTATCGCGTCGATCTGGGACATCTGGTGGTTGTGGGATTTTAGGTGCTGGTGGGGCCTGTACCGCTACGCCGTCAGGCAGCTCTGTAAGTGTGGGGTCATCAGGGGATCCATGAGCTGACAAAAACCTAATTGCCACAGACACGTACCACTCGAAGTACTCAACTGATGGTCTATGATCCTGCACCAGTGGGTAATGAACCTGTCGGTCCCCACGTCCATCCCATGCTGCATGCCATGGTGCGTGATCCTGAGGCCACCATGCGTCTAGATCCCCTCGCCCATCCTTCGCGTGTAACCGATCAATGTTTAGCGGGGCACTGGGTATGTGCTGTCCTCCGCCAAACTGACGACCAACCCGATTAGCCTGGTGCCACTAAATCACAGCAAAATGTATGAGAGCCGTGACTGATGTCCAAACAGCAGCCTCTTCATAAATAAATGCAGGGGTCACACCCCTAACATCATCACGGCTATATGGGGTCCACTGAAACTGCAATAATGGATAATAATATATTATAATTTGAAATATAAAAACCACTGAACGAACACCTCAACAGCATGGTGGAATGTCACTTACCCCCTTAATACCAATCCATCAATATGATCCCTATATCTCAATAGTCGCTGTGAATCTGTGTAAGTTGTGCAAGTAAAACCCCTCCACCTGCAAAGAAACAAATTTTTCAACAGTGTACAAAAAAAAAGACGAAAACGTAAACAATCAAATAAACGTACTTCAGAGCTAATGGAAAACAGATCGGACGCTCATGTCCTATATATAACTCGGGCATCCTGTACCATGCCCAGGACTGCAATAATGCTAAACATCCTCCAATCTCGGTGACATTGTATTTAGCACCATGACATAGAGAGCGGTAAAGTCCTGCAAGCACTGCTGACCCCCAGCTATATTGCCCTGTCTCTGCAAAGTTCTCCAATAGTGGGAGCCACTTCAATTGACCCCTGGACCCTGACTTATCCGGGAACAGGAACCCACTAAGTAGAACCATAATATATGCCCGAGTGTACCGGATAACTGTAGCCTCATCAGCATCATCTCTCAAATTGCGGAATGTCCTTGTAAACCAAGGTAGGTTCACAGTAGATCCCAAGATGTACTCCTGTGGCGGGACAACACCAAGCAACTCTTGACATAATGTCCAAATATTGCGGCCCCTATAAAATTTCTCCCATGCACCAATACAGCCACTCACAGCCTGTCCATCAACACGCAACCCTAGCTGGAATGCAACATCCTGAAGCGTGATGGTACACTCTCCATAGGGTAGATGAAAGGTGTGTGACTCGGGCCTCCATCGCTCAATGAGTGCACTAATTAGTGCTCTGTCATAATAAAAAACGGGAACCATCTGTGCAACATACCAAAACCCTGCTTGCCTCAAATATGGCTCCATCAAAGGATGTGGCTCCACTATCTTATTATAACGCCTACTTTTTATAATTCTCGTAGGCTGCAAAAATTAAAAGAAATTGCCACTGTCAATAATTAATAAAATTCATATTATATAAAACTGATTAAATTTAAATTATACATCTCAAAATATTTATTCTATACAAACAAATTCCATAAATTCCTATAATCTAAACCAACCAAACAATAACATTTTCAGTATATCTTTAAAGTACGAGTTTTTTACATATATAAAATCAAAGAATGTTTATATTATGTATTTGTCCCGCAGTAAAAAAAATTACACATATGTCTTGTTTTGGTTGAAATAGAAATCGGGTTAAACCGATTTGTGTGAAGTTACACATTGTTAACACACAAATCTGTTTAAACCGATTTTAGTGTAAAGCACACACTGTAAGAATGGCAGCGCACACAGTGCACAACCGGTGCAAATCGATTTGTGCACATTTTTTTCCTACAAATGCAGATCGGCTGAAGCTTCAGATCGACTTCTACACATCACTTTCACCACAGTATATATAGAGAAATAGTAAAATGCTAATAAAATATTAAGTAAAATTATATTCTAATTAATTACTTTTAAAGTAGTAATAATTTAAATAAGGATTTATCCAACTAATACCTTAAAGATATTGATTAAAGAATAAAAATGAAAATTTGGTATTGAGAAGATGGGTTTTTAAATTTTTAATACCTAAAATTCGCTTAAATTTTTTTTTCATAACTACTTTTTTAGGCACTTAATTATTAGAACAACTCTTTAATGTATAAATTAATAGCAAATTTTTGTACCATCTTATACAAAGATAATTATTCTGTACGTTATTCCACCTACGCCTAATAATTTAGTATATATGAGCCTCGCAAAGGATTCCATGATCAATAATCTTTCCATTTCTTTTATATTTTTAAGCTTTAGTAAAGCTTTATGAAATAATGTTAATAAGTGAAAAAAGTTGATTTAAAATATTTGTACAAAAATCATTTAGCATATATATTTTTGAAGCTTAGATAAATAGATAAGCAAGTTTTATTATTTTATATAGATTAACAATCAGCTTTAAATTTTATTGACTTTTTGTACATTTTAACGTCATCTGTATTTTTCTTTAAAAAAATAATAAAGCATTAGTTGTTTTAAATTCTTTAAAGCACTTGTCATCAATACTTTGGTAGAATGAATAATCAATTCTTTAACTATTTTACTTTTTGATTCAAATTTAACAAATTAAGTACTACTCAGTCTAATACTATGAATCAATCCTATTATGTTACGTTATTTATGTCACTTACTTCAATGTATTTATTTTATATCCATTTCTATTTTTTTATAGACCAATTCTCAATCAAGTTCTATGTTTAACTACTTTTAAACTTTTTTATTTAAAATTCATTATGCAAACAATATATGTCTTTTTTACCATTTAATAACCTTTTAATCAAAGAAACAGATTTCTTGATTCTTTATTTTTAAAAATTAAATATAAAGATTACTTTTAAAAACCGTTTTGAAAAACTAAAACACAAAAATAATCCCAAACAAACTCTAAATTTCACTAAGTCTTCTAATCTTAACCAGTTAAATATTAACATGTAAAATTCTCCTATACTACAAGGCAAAGTGCAAGTACTAACTACTTTTTATACAGAAAAATTATACTAAATATCTGATCAGATGTTAAATTATATTTAAATTTTACTCAAACATATTACAATATTTTAAACTTCCAAGGCCTACTGAACAGTTAATATATTAAAAAATTTAAGCTAAATAAATTACATTCTTGACATAATAAACTGTATAAAATAATCTACTAACCTGGTGTTCTAATCTTCCGGCAATGTGATCAAGTGTATTTAAGTGATAAATATTTTCATCATCCATCTTTTACTTCACTAATTTCACTCTCAGTGTATATCACAATAACAACCACACAGATGATTATGCACACTCCCCTCACTGTGAAGCTTCATCCGATCCCTCACAATGAAGCTTCAATCGATCAGAGTTTATAGGGGTGGAGGTGTCCAAAAATCGGTTTGAACCGATTATGGACTGTTGGTTTGCAGTATATGGCAGGCTACACAATCTGCTGAAACCGATTTTGGTTGCTTTGCTTCAAAATCGGTTGAAGCAGATTTTCTGCTACAGTTCCGCGCCAGCCTTCAACAGTACCGTGTCAGGCTTCAAATCGGTTGAAGCAGATTTTGTTGAATCGGTCCAAGCAGATTTGTGTATTTGCAGATATGAAATCTCACACAAATTGATTTAACCTGATTTCTATATACCCCAAAACAAGACATATGTGTAATTTTTTTCACTTCAGGACAAATATATAATATCAACATTATTTAATTATGTATATGTAAAATACTCGCAAAGTGCTCATGCAAAAGTCGTGAGAAATAAAAAAAAAAGAAGTAAAACCAAAATTTTCCAGATCACCAAGTACAGACCCCAATTTCCAGAGTCACTTCTTTTTCACCTCAGAAAAAAGATAACCTTTTTTTTCCACAATTTTTTTTTTGTACTTTTCAATTCATTTTCTTAAATTTTCCGTAGATCCTCGTGTGTCAGAATTGATCTATGTATATTTATAATTTTTTCCTCTATCCTCTCCTTTCTGAATCCAAGAAAAGGCAAGCATGTAAGCGGAGAAAATATATAATTTTCATTTTTCAAAATTTCCTTTTTCTTCATGGTCAGTGATTTTCTGAGCCGCAAGAAAATTTGGCTTTTTGAGAGACTGTTCGTCCCATCATTTTCTCTTCGATTCCTTGCTTACTCTTTTTTAAGCCTTGGTTTACCTTTCGTCCAAACGCTGCCTCCACTCCACTGGGGCGTCGTCTTAGCTTTTGTTTCACACAGCACAAAGTATAACCTAAAAAAAAAAAAAAAAGTAAATTATATAACGGTGTCGCGCTAATTTTTTTTTTAATATGCGTTTTGTTTTTAAATGTTCCATTGATGTCTTTTAAATAGGAATCTTATTAGAAATAAAATAAAAAACTGTGATAGAATAAAACATTATTCATTTACAAAAAAAAGTATAAACTGAGTAAAGTAGTCCAGGGAATTCACAAAAAACAAAGTAGTCCGGGGATTTTCTGTGGTTTGTCGGAGTGGCTACCCACAAAAAGATTCACACAAATTATAAAAATTAAAAATTCGAAGAATTTCATTCTAAAAAAATTTCTTTTGAGAAGAATAAAGCAAACGCAGTTCCATATTCTTTGTTTTTGCATATTCTTATTTCAATATCCCCTCATTTTTTTTCCATTTTTCATTTTTTTTTTCAGTTACACCACTCACACTTAAAAGTTAAAATGTCATTACACAATCAGTTCAACAGAATGCAGTGAGTCTTTCAGTTTATATACAAACAAACAGAAACACATTCAACTCAAAACCTCAGAGAACTTCTCTTCATCAACTCACCTTTTCTTTTCCTTATTGTTATTATTATTATTCCTACACTGTTAAATTTTGATTCTTCAAGTTCAGCTTCTTCTCTTTCTTTCTTTTTTCTTTCCATTTGTGAGAATAAGTGACACTGTGACAGTACAGTGTGAGCTGAAGTTTGATGTCTGTGCCATTAGAGCAAGGATATGTAGGCTTAGCTGAGGCTCCTTCAATGGAAAGCACTGAACAGTTTTCTCAGAGGGCAAGCAGTGGCTTGAACCTCAAGGCTACTGAGCTTAGGCTTGGTTTGCCTGGTTCTGAGTCACCAGAGAGGGAAGGTGTTGGTGTTGAGGACAAGAATGTGTACTCATTAGGGGTGTTGAAGAATTTGGTGTCTGGGGCCAAAAGGGGATTCTCTGATGCTATTGATGGTGGTCCTGGGAAGTGGATTCTCTCTGGGAAAAATGGATCTGAGGTTGGTATTGGTAAAGATGGTGGCTTGTTCTCTCCAAGGGGTGTTGGTGCTGGTAAGGCTCTTGCTGTCCCTGACTGCACTAACCAGCAAGCATCTGTTGTCAAAGAGAAGATTCCTCAGTCTCCAAGGCCAGTGAATGAGAAGATATCTGCGCCTGCTGCTAAGTAGTAACATCCTCCTTTAGTCTCGTCATTCTTCTTCTTGTTTTTTTTTTTTTTTTTGCTGCTGAAAAAAAATATTGGTGTGTTAATTTGGTTTTAGTACTTATTTTTTGGGGTATATTACGTTTTCCTTGTTAGGGTGAGTCTGAAAGCAATGGTAAGGTTGCTTCCTTATGACGTGGGGTTTACGGATATAAATCCTGGAAATAGCATCCTCGCAAAGCGGGAGTAAGGCTGTGTGTATCTGCCCTCCCTAGACCCTGCGAGCCTTGTGCACTAGGCTGCCGTTTTATTATGTTTTCCTTGTCAAAATATTTGTCCATTTTGTTGTTGATGTTGGTCCTGTGTTCCGTGAATGTCTTTCTTTTATAAATTGTACTGTCCCTTTATATGGTTTCCTGATTTCTGTAATTCTGTGTGTGCATGTTGACGAAATGCTGGATGGAAAAAGAAAATTATGTTGTTGGGTAATTTCGGATGGGATATTTCAGAGAAAGGGACGGCGAGGTTTTTTTTTTTAAAATAAAAATATACTTGGTTTAAGGTTTAACTGGGATGAAGGGAGAAAAAACTCTGTTCAGGTGAAAATTGGAGCTTGCTGTTCTTGTTTTGTCTTCTAATGTTTCCCTCCAGTGTTAGAGAAGCTGCTGTTAATTATGTAATTTAGAGGATATTCCTTCTATGTTAATCATCTAATGGATGTGTTGGTTGCTAGTTCTTCGTGATTTCTTCATGTTGCTTTTCTATGATTTTCCTTTTTATATGATTTTGGTTTGATCTCATCCAATTGAGTGTTCCTGAAAATTTAATTTCCATAGGGAAAGTTCTTTTTGTTTTCCTCCCTTCCGCTGAATTCTTATCTTGGACCACTCCTGGCCACCGTGATAAAAATGTTTTAGTTAACTTTTCTTTTCTTTTTTTTCGAATTTATAATCACTGACCGAAGGTTTGTCTCAGTTGGGACTACCTGCACACTCCCATCTATATTGAGTAATTTTGCATTCTTGTTGTGTGAATCAGGGAACAGGTTGTGGGATGGCCACCAATCCGTTCTTTCAGGAAGAACTCAATGGCTACTCAGCCTCAAAAGAATCATGATGATGCAGAAGCCAAGTCTGGCTGCCTTTATGTGAAAGTCAGTATGGATGGCGCTCCATACTTGAGGAAAGTGGATCTCAAACACTTTGCCACTTACAGGGAACTATCTTCAGCACTGGAAAAGATGTTTACTTGTTTTACAATCAGTGAGTTTTTCTTTCACTTCCAAATTGCAATCACCTTACTTTCTGTTGCATAGCTTAGAACAAAAGAATATGCGCCTGTGATACCAATTATTAACTTAATTTGATTTTGATAAGAGAAATATAAAGAGTTTGTCCTGATCAGAACTGGCATATATCCTTTAATCCATGTGATGATTAAATCAGGATCCTAAGTCTTTGCATGTGACAGGCTCAAGCTAGTTGGTCCTGTGAGCTGGGGAAATATACAGGAGTGCTATGAATAGGTCAATTTATTCTTTAACAATAAAATGTTCATTATGTTACATATTATGATGATGCTATTATCATTGACATGTGTAGGTCAATGTGGCTCTCATGGAGTTTCTGGCCGTGATAATTTGAGTGAAAGTAGATTGATGGATCTCCTTCATGGTTCAGAATATGTGCTCACCTTTGAAGACAAGGATGGTGATTGGATGCTAGTTGGTGATGTTCCATGGGAGTAAGCGCATAATGTGTCTCATTGTGCTATTTGCATTTTCTGATTTGATTTCTTTGAGATGTCAGCTTTGGTATTTAGTAGTTAATTAGGATGGTGCTGCTGATTATTTATTTACAATCAAATCTTCAAAGAAAGACATTATTTTATAATCTGACAAATATCAGAATCAACATAGGACAACTTGATGAGTATGTAGTTCTGAAATGATCTTATTGTTCGTTGTAGGATGTTTACTGACTCTTGCAAGAGGATGAGGATAATGAAGAGTTCTGAAGCAATTGGACTAGGTAGGGCCACCAATATTATATCTCTGCTTCTTATCTATAAAAGAAAAACCTCAGAAGTCACACCATATAGCCATATCACATAACCCCAGTATTGTAAAAGCTCGGTTGAAAACCACAAACTATCCTTTTCTAAATATTTGAATAGGAGTTCAGTTTCTAGGCACTAACTGTTAGCTAATAGAAATTCAAGAAAATGTCAAATCATGGTGGGTAGTTATCATAATAGGTAGTTATTTAGCATGAATTGACACTTTCTTGAATTTCTATTAGTTGACCGTCAATGCATCAAAATTAAATTTTTTGAACAATGCTATATGTTAATATCATGTGTGAAATATTATTACATAGCATTACCTGAAGTATTTGTGGAATGGATGGTCTCTATTGTCCATTTCCTCTTATAATATTCTATGAAAACAATGGAAATGCATATCATCTCTTGAACAATCAACATTAATGGGAGAAGTTCACATTTTTAGCATTTACTGGTGTACTTGTCTACATCTGATTCCTGCAGCACCAAGAGCCATGGAAAAGTGCAAAAGTCGCAATTAGAACAATGTTGCTGATTACAAAATGATCGAAAATCACATTTAAGTACATCATACCAGGGTCCAGAGGCATGCAGGGCACAATAGCTGGGGATTCTCTTCCTTGCTTATGTATAATTCTATTCTACATATGGGATCCCAAGTGTCCCAAAAGTTTTAGTAGGCAACATGTGTTGTTGTAGACATTTAAGGCTTTCTTAGGCTTGTTACCCCTCACATCTCTTTAAATTCACTGTCCTTGTGGACTTCATAAAGCTAAAACTGTGTTTGTACATGTAAATTTTGCATTTTTTCAGTAACTCATGTGCTCTCTCTCTAAGTAAATGTAAGTGAGCATTTTAATTTCCACGACATGGAAAAGAAAATAACACTATGAGCAATGCTTGTTGGCTTGAACACAGATTCGTGGCTATGGTACGAATTTGTATAAAACCATTGATTGCATATCCAGAAATCATACTTTTTTTAATAATACTTACTGGTTCGGAAAAATTCGTGAAATGGCAAACGAATGGCATTGCGATGAACAATTTCGTTGCGTTTTGAGAATAATTCGCAAAACTGCAGTGAATGGTTTTATACACATTCATACCTTACTCTCACGAATGTGCTCGAGCCAACAAGCATTTTTCTCTTTTTGATGAAAAAAAAGGTTTAGATTAGGGGAAAGCTCATACAAGGCTAGGGCGGACCACCAATCTCTCACCACCAATCTTAGCAAGGGTTGATGGTGGATTTACAGATTGCCTATTAAATACATTGTTGGGAATTGAATCCAAATCCTGACTTGCAGGAGTAGAGGGCCTGACTAGTTGAGCTATCCCATACTGGCCAAGCCAACAAGCATTGCTATTTAGTAAATCACGCAGCCAGCTCGTTTGAGGAATGAAAGTGATGAAACAAAAGCCTTGTTTGGTCATTTAGTTAACGTGTTGTCCTTAACTGTTTTCTTAAATGGAAAATTGCCCTCAGGGTGTTTTTCAACCGTACAAAACCGAAAAGTACAAGAGAATGAAGCAAAAGATGTTGCATGGGTGGGGCAGACTCTATATTAAGGTAGAAAATTTTTCCTCCATAGAGAATGGTAGAATGACTCGTGTCCAGTGTAGGTGTGTCATATTATCAGATTATTCCGTAATGTATTAGCAAAAATTAACACGAAAATAATAGAGATGATATTATATTCTTTAATAGAAAAATAATGACTAAAACTCTAAAAGTAATAGAAACAAATAAGTAAAAGGAGAAATTTAGAAGAAATTATACGTGTATGTAAGGCTATTAAACACATGGGGGTCGGATAATTTGATCCAGCACTAAATTTGGACTTTTACATGTTTCATTATATATTACCATTAGATTGCATTTGAACGGTCAAGATTTAAAGTTATACAATTATATAAAATTGGTATAAAATTAAACATTAAAATGATTATTTTTTAAAATATCAAAATATCCTTAAACCCTTTTCCTTTGACTTTGACCCCACTCTTTTCCAAAAAATTCTTAGGTGCACTAAGAATAAGAGAAAATACTTATTCTCTAATGTATTTATTAATTGACATATAAGTTTTGTGGGTGATTATTATTTTACATTTTCCTTACATTTTTAATATGACAATTGATGTGTTAATTAATAAATATAGTAGAACAATTACTTTATCTTATACTAAGACCACTTAAAAATTTCTCTCTCTTTTGCTCATTTTACTTTTGCCACATCAAAACACTGGCTTGAGGGTATACGATGACCACCGCTCTACACTGCGGCAACCACTATGACTACTGTTGAACCCAACCGAGGAGAAGTGGAGAACTATGTAATCATTGATACGGTTGCAATTGTAGACACAAGCGTAAAGAGTGAGGTTTAGTAATTTGCTTGGGTTTGAAATGTTGAAGAAAACCTTTCTCATTCAAAACATTGAAGTTAAGAGTAACAGACACAGATGGTAAGAACTGCTCTCTTTAGGCATAAGGTCACAAGTTCCCAGAACAGTTACATATTCCGCCAAAATCATCAACTTTTACCCACAATTTTCTTGTCCAGCAATTTGTAGATTCCACCAAAAAAGGCATTGCCCATCTCTTATGAAGGGGATGAGTCGGTGCTTTAACAAACAAAACAATAAGTGGATGAAAGAGGAGACTGATTCGGTGGTTGTGGCCGCATCTGTGAGGTGGCAAAGACTGCGACGCTGGCGGGGCGATAGTGTGATGCGTGTAAAATTTGGGAATTAGGGAGTAAGAGAGAATATGAGAATATACAGAGAATTGACAAGAGAGAAGAGGCATTTTACTAATAATTTTCTTCTATAATTTACAAATAAGACTATTATCCTATTTATATTATAATTATCTTTCATCATTACCTTTCTCTTCAAATCAACCTTGTCCTCAAGGTTGCTAAAAAAGAAAAAAAATCACTTTAATTCCTAATTACAATGAAAATAATCAGGTAATTATTTTTACTCTAATGCTTCAAAAATAAAATTCCCACCAGGGTCCTATAATGTTATTCGGCTAACAAGAATTTGATCAAAATACATAAAAAACACAAAATAAAATTTCCTAAGATTTTCCTCAATTTGGGCTAGTCCCAAAAGTTTTAGTACATGCCTACAACCCACTAGGACTAGGGTGAAACTCACACCCCATTCTTGCATCTTCACTTGCTGAGCCCCCTTCCAGAAGCTTCCTTTCCTCTTCATGGTTGCTATAGTGGCTGCCTCCACCATGCCCCAACCCATGAAGTCAATGGCCATCCTCTCCTTCCCAGAATTGCAAGGCTTTTCAGAGAGTTTCACTATCGCCCTCTGCTGCTTCCCCTATCACTACTGATGCTGCCATTGTTGGGCTTCTCAAAGACTGGAGACCATGGTGTCACGAGCTGACTTGGGGACGTGACCAGCACGTGAGGAATCTCATCCCCACATAAGCCTTCTAGTGACGTGTCTCTATGAATGCATACTTTATAATAATATTATACTTAAATTTCTTTCTGAAAACATAATTTCCTCTAAATCATTATCCAAATGTCTATCCAAAATTTGATATCCAATTTAGCAAGGCTGAAATACTTTAATATAGAAAGCTTTATGACATTTTCAGTAAACATGTAAACCATGAAAACATAAACTATTTTATTACTTGATCTAAATCTTAAATATGAAAATCAACTTAATACTTGGAAAATAAACCATAATTACATCCATGGCTTCTTACATAAACTTGAGTCAACTTTACCATTTCAAATCTATGCTTGTAAACTGTAAACATATACATAGTTATTTCGAATACTGAAATTTTATACAAAATCTGAAACTAACTACATGGTCGGGGTCCTGCCTGCACACCTACTGGAGCACTTATACTACAGACATAATTCTAAACTAAGCCTTACTTCAAATAAGGCCTACCACCGGAATTTGCTAAATCTACTAAGCTGGATGGAGACTGAACTTGTACCTGCACCTATGAGAGGAAAGCAGAGGGGTGAGTCAACGGACTTAATGAGTGATCTCTCACCCATCACCCACATGGGACAACCAAGGAATATATATATAATATCATGCAGACAACATTCAAAATCATTTGATATTCCTATGCATAGCTATTTAAAGAAAAGATATCTTTGTGTTTGTAAATTTATAGAAAAACATCTCTGAGTTCTTGCTCTAAAAGAAAATCATTTCTCATTTCATAAATTCATGAACATACAATTGCAACCTCACAAGCAATACAAAATCATTTTAACTAAAGTGCGGTAGAGCCTAAGGAAACAGTATCTACTGAGCTACATAAATACATATATAATAATTGAAGCTGTAAAGTCAAATGTCCCTGGCGGACGAGTTGTGGGTACCTATCTACATCCTATTATCTGTATCTACTGTGGGGCGATATTGTCCTTTGATAGACAACTTGGTATCAAGGTTAACGATCTCATACAACCGTTAACTAACTGTCTGTTTCCTAATCTCTACCGTCTAAACTAGTTTGACAAAATCATCATTGAAAATTGGGTACTCAGTCCCTCGCGAACAGAGCCCCTAAGTTCTTAGTACATTGGGAGTTCTGGATTCATATAACTTTAACAATCTGACTTTAGCATAATTGTGACTGTGAGAATTGTGCCCAAGGGATCACCCATTTGTAGGCAACCCGATCTCAAGCCCACAGAATATGTATCTGGGATTTACTAAGAATCATACTGAATTCCATACCTCTTGGTACCATAAAACTGAAGTTCTAAATTCAAATCTTAAACTACCATAACTTTCCATCTATTTGATAATCTAAAATCATAGCTCAAAGTACTGGAGTTTGTAATCATAAAACTCGGAAATCATTTAACATTTTTATCCGTAAAGATGGGTCATACTCTTGTTCATATTTTTCTAACATATATATAGCTATCTTAACTAAATATTCAAAACATAGCTTGAAATCTAAATCTTGAAAACATAATGCTGTCGTAACTCATAAAACATATTTGATAAAAAGCAGAGTTGCTACAATATATATTTTCTCAATAAATCCATTCTTAATCATGTAAAATATTTTTCTAAAGCATACAACATAGCAATCATGGTCCCATGGGTTTGGAAAACTCATTCTTTCATGCTATCATCATAATTCATAATTTTTCTAGCTTGACATAATCATATAAAATCATATTCTACACTTTTTCTCATCTCAAATTTCATATTTCACAAAGATCATGTATCAAACATAGTCATAATGGCTAAACTAAGGCTATGAGTTTGAATCCACTCACCGTTTGGAGTCGGGAATATGTGGGCACCACCAACTTGACCTCCGACGCATGGAATGACACCAACAACTGCCATAGAGCAACCATTGCTCTAAATTAGTCTTCGCTAATCTCTAAACAACTCTAATCTAACTCTAACAACTTTGGGGGAGTACCCCCGCTTGATAAAAAGAGAGGAACAACAATACCCAACTCAAGATCATGAGAGAATGGAGAGAATGGAGACAAAATCTAACAACATAAATATACCTTGATGATTTGGGGAAGCTAGATTGGAGAAAATGAGAGAAAAAGAGATGAAAATTGGGGGAGGAGGTTTCTACCTTGTTTTGCTTTTGTGTGGAAGGGGAGCCCCGATTAGGGTTTTTAAAGTGGGTCAAAAATGAAACAGCGTCATTTTTCTGATACTGTGCTGTCACGGGTTGTTTGCTGCAGCGAACTTTCTTCGCTGCAGCGAGCATGAAGGCTTGCCTGTTCTCTGCAGCGAGAAAAGCTCGCTACAGCGAACCTGTTATGTATAATTTTGCAGAACCTGGGCTGCAACTCAGTTTTGGCTTCCGGGGCCGATCTGGCTACTCGGGGGATCCTAGGGTAGTAAGGAACTTGTCCACAGACACGTGTACCTTGGGTATTACACATGGCCAGTCATTGAAAATGCAACACCTCCACCTCGGCATGTCACTATAGCACCAAGATCGAGCGTTGAGGTTTCTTCTCAGATCGAGATTGTTGCCGCCTTCGCCACCACAACATTGAGATCTGGTGGTTCCAGATCTAAAAGCTTCTCAGTGCCGCCATCCTCTTCTAGTGGTGGTGGTTCTTCACTGCAATCTACCTCTTCTTCCTCGACTGCCATGATGGTGCTCAATTCTGACGGAGTCACGCCAACCAGATTCGGTGGTGTTTCGGCTACGTTGCCACTTCCGTCAACGGCTTCTCCCCGTCCTTCGTGCTCGGTGACTTTTCCTCCTTCCTTTTTGCAGAGGTGCCTTCGACTTCGCCATGGATTGCTTCGCTGTCGGAGTTCATTGCTCTTGCCACCGTTATTAACTCTAATTTTGTTGCACGAAGACATGGAATTGGTGTTGTTGATTTCCTTTGTAGCTTTACCATTACATTGGTCTCATATCTTTTCTGATTGTTTCTTGTCTCTCGATCTGGGTGTTCTTCTTGTTGATTTGAATTGCTAATATGTTTCCTTTTATTTTTTATTGCTGATATTGTTGGATTTGGTTGCTCCTCTTGTTGAATTTGAGTTTCTACTGTTGAATTTGTTGAATTTTGAATTGCAATTCTAGATTTTTGAATGGTTGATCTGTAATTGGTTGCATCTGGACTTTTGAACTGTTGTTGGAATATGGTGGTTGAATTCTGATCTACAATTCCCAAAATATTGTGAAGTTGTGCTGCTTTTGCAAATTTTTCTTCCTATATTTTTTATGAGTACCATGCTCAAAAGAGAGATTTAGGATTTTCATACAAAAGTTCTCTTCGAATCTACATTTCCAATCCATTGACAAAGCAAGGTACCAATATTTTAGGATTATGCATATGAACCTAACGAGCACATGAGCCACAAAAGCTAGATAATGCTTTGTTATGGTACTGATTTGCTCTTTGATTGAGCTCGACAAACCTCCATAGAAATCGAGTATGGAGGTTAATGAAAGCACCATTTGATGCTTGTATAATTTGGGAATTAGGGGGTAATAGAGAATAGGAGAAGATAGATAGAACTGCTAGAGAGAAGAGGCATTTTACTAACAATTTTCTTCTATGATTTACAAATGAGAATATTATCCTATGAATACTAGAATTATCTTCCATCACAGTGGTGATGCCACTATCGGAGGCAATGGTAGTGGCTCACAGGAACATGGATATAGGAGAAAACGGTCAATGGTTGGTAAAGGGATTAAAGATTAAAGTAAGGTTAATTTAATAATTTTATTGATATGAAGTAAGGAGTATGCGAAGCTCCAGAACAAGTGCAAGATCAAATTATTATCTATTTGAATACATATACTATTTGATGATTGATAGAAGTACATCAAGTAAAAAATGTGTCAATGTGTGCATTTGTATAACATATCTTAATTAATTTTAAAGAAAAAGAACAAAAAAGAGATTTAAGAAATTCACAATCAAAAGTATTACGTACTCATCATGTTCAGTTCAATTGTAATCATATGTAATAATAACAAAATGACATTTTAGGATAGGATTCACCAATAACTTCACATTTATCTTAGAAGGTATTACTTCCTTTGTTTAATTATGAGTGTGTTTTCAGTAAAAAATTTCTCCAGTATTATATGTTATTATAATTTTTTTTCACTTTTATCTTTGCATATATCCTATCTCACACACACAAACTTGTCACAACAATTATTACACAATTTCCTGAAAGATCAACTTTTTCATCACAATCTTTTCTTTTTGTGTGTGCTTTTGTGCATTTCTAATTATTTCTTAATCTATGTGCCAATTTAATAATAGAGGGAGTACTTCATTATTAGATAGAGTACAATTCAGCTACTATTCCACACATATTTTTTCATCAATAATTCAAAATCTCAAGTTGATTAATGTTTAAGGAGTCCAACTAACCACCAACTGTATTAGACCTTATAGTTCAATACTTAATATTTAATTTTACCTAAAGAATACAGGTATTGTATAGTTTTTTTTGTTATTAAAAAATTTAGATAAAAATATTTATATACAAAACATGTTTTATAATCAAAATTTGAGAGAAAAACAAAGACAAATAATAATAATATTTAAAAATCTAATTAAATAAACAATAATAAAACTTTTAAAGGGGGCTAAATTGGGGGGGGGGGGAAGGGGGATGTTAGGGATACCCCTTTAGACACAAGGCTTCCTGGACTTCGCATGATGCCGAGTTGAGGTGGTGGTAGAGGGCCATTGTCTCTATTACTGTTGCCACTCTCAGATTGAAAGATGCCTGTACGCTGCCTTTGACTAGTGCCGCCCGCACAATGAGGAACATACGTAGGCTTCTAGGTGTTGGTTCCAAGGACTTCGTCAAACATGTTAAGCAATGCACTAGTAGGGTGCTTTTCAGGGCCATCCACAGTAAACTTAAACTTGCCATTACGTAACACTCTTATCCTTTTCACTGCCACAGAAAGGGCAACGTCTACTTGAGTATTGACATAATAATGTGTCATGGTTGCCATGTAAAGATACGCATCCTCACTCTTTCCCTTGTACTCCCTAACCACAAGACCCGTCGTTGTTCCACTCACGTGACGACCCCCATAAATATCAGTGGCCATCCAAGTAATGTCACCATATGCATTAGTAGCACAATTCATGAAACCGTCCATGAAGCGGTTATTATAAGACAAGTCAGTATATATAATAAGACTACACGCCGCATATTTGAACGGAGTCATATTGAAGGTTTGGAATACAATTGTATTGTATACAATTGATTTCTAACTTATTATCAAGATAAGGATGACTATTTCTAAATACTCCTAATTAAACAAAGTTGAGAAAATTAAACAAAATACTCCTAATTACACTTTAATAATATCCCTAACCAACCATTTCATTCTATACAAAAAAATTTAACATCCTCCCAAGATCCCATTGTATGATTGGACCAATAACTAATAAAATCAGGCCCATTGAATTTGAAACAAAAATTATTGAACCTATTACTTTTATACTACTAGCCTTCTAGCCAAAATATTGGAAATACTCCACTAGTGCCTTATCAAACTTGGATCTAAACATTGAAGTGGGCTGAATTTGGCCGGACACAATACACGGCTCTTGTTGAATTGCACTATTGCCCTGCCCCCTTGGTGTTCTCTTCATGATGGAAACGCTGATGTCGCCCTTCCCTGTTACTTCTTCATCAACCACCACCAGCCAACGATTGTACTAGCTGTCGCACAGACAAGGGACCTTGTCACTTCTGAAGGCCAACACTATGCTTCCCAATCATGCCACCACAGAGAGACGCCACGAGTCGCCATGCCAGAGCCACTGCTGGCCACTCCTTCTTTCTATACAATAGCCCGTTTGGTTGTTGCACGCAAACCAAGAACTCCGTTGGTTGCCACCGATGATTGGGAATTCACCTAGCCACCGGTGACAAGCCATGGTGTGGGTGCTATGAGAGCCCCTGCTGCACTCGACAACTTCGCAGTTGTTTTAGGGTATAACAATATGTTCATTGTGTCCTAGGTTGTTTTCATGAACCTATAAACTCAATGTAGGCCTAGTAGCAAGACACTCACTATGCATAACATTGTTAACATGGCATGCGATTGTTACCAACAAACTCATTACAATCATTTGAATCAGATACAACTTCGCTTCTCCTAACATGCAAAGTTCTTTTGATTGGGAAATCATCACAAGACCCAATCCCAAACGTTGAAAGTGCATAATATCGGTATGCCCAAAAGTGGCAGTAGAAAAAGGTGAATCAAAGGTACCTTTGTCATCATGCGATTTGATATACTTCTTCTTCATGTTATCCGACTCTTCTATGCCGAAACAAATTAACATCATCAGGTTCCTCCTCAAATTGATTTTGGTTAGAGTAGTTATGATGTGTCTGCCTTCCACTACTTCTACTAATGCTGGATATATTCCGTGCAAATTCATCAAGTTGACAATTTAATTTCTTAAATTTGGAATTAATGGTCTTTGACAACAGCTTTATGTCATACACTATATTATCCTCTTCATCACTTATAGATGTGTCAGCCATTTGGAACAACCTGCAAAATGATAAAAGTGACAACCTTACAAAGCACTTGCTTTCATGTCACTTAAAAAGGGTATACTTGTGTTTGCACTCAAATGACTTTTACCCTCTTTCGTGCTCACCAGTCTTACCCTATACCATTCTGGACCACTTGTAAATATTGCACTTTAGAAACCAAACAAACTCAATTGATATGGAACGTAATGAGATAGAATTGAAACCAAATAAAATACTACAAGAGAATCACTCTATCTTGTAATCACCTATACAGCTTCTTGATGTAACAAGTTAAGGGATTACTCAATCTCACTTGCACCCACAAAGTTTCTTAAAAGAAATTAGAGAAATTTCATTCAAAACAAAAACTACAAAAAAGTGGCTGTCAAGTATTATCCATATCTCTTATTTAGGTTAAACTTATTTCCTAACCCTACTAGAATAGGCCAAATTGTTATATTAACAATTGGACTTAATAAACATATAAAACAAGTCTTGGAACATCTCAAAATATAAAGTAATAAATTAAATAAGTTAGACTTGGCTCAACATGATCAGAATATATGTCCAATGCAAATCAAGCAAATAATAAGATCTTGTTATCTAGTAATGAAATGCTCATTTTTCCCTTCTAAGTTTGTATCAACACTATTTCTACTATAACATTATATTCTTTTATTGAGTTGTTCCATATGAAGTCAAGAGTTTTAGGAGACATCGATTACAATATCTTCTAAAAGAGATTTTCAGTGAACTTTCTAATTATTTTGTTTAGTGTGCAAAAAGTTTTGGAAAGCACTTGATTATAATCCCCCTTTTCTCAGATGCATTGCTACTGTCAATTGGTTGTTTAGAATAATAGTATGTTTTGTTTTACATTTCCCCATACCTCTTCAAATGTTTAATGAGGAGAAGCTAGTTGTATTTGTGACATCAAATTTGTGATTCCCCTTCTTAGAGTACGAGGTTGCACTTCATGGTCTGGACATGTAAATATAATGTACACATAGAAGCAATGTCTCATTTCTTCAATTCACTGGCATTAAACTTAAAAGTATAAGCACTAGTAGATTATTACAAGCAGATATAAGTTGGATCTCCTAACTTATACATTGGTTGCATAATATGATCCCCAAGTTAAAAGCAACACAACGTTATTATGTACCCAACAAAATAAAAAAGAAAAAGAAGAAAAAAGCTATTCCATACCGTTATCAATTTCTTCCATGAAAATGCTTGATATAAATATTACCAATATCTCTGCCCTTAAACCATCTAGGACTGGAAACAATATAAACCATCTACGAGGCATTGTCTATGTCACTGTTGTCACTCTCAGATTGCTAAATGCTTGCACGCTACCTCTGAATAGTGTTACTAGCACAATGAAGGCAATAAGTAGGCTTCCAAGTCCTAGTTCTGTGTAATAGACAGACTATTACGTTAAGAATATATTAGAAACAAATTCAATGGAGCTAAATTGGTTTATCATAGGATAATAAAAAATTTTGCTAGTTTTTAAATTTTTTTTGGACTAACGGTGATTTAACACATGGACTAAATTGATTCACATGCGTAAACGTGAGGGACCAAATTGCTTCATTTTAAAAGTGGGGGACTAAAATGACTCATGTATGAAATGTCAGGGACTAAAGTGAGCATTTACTCTATAATGTACACAGAGCAACAACATCTTATTTTTCCAATAAACTGGTATAAGACTTGAAAAAGTACGAAAAGCACTATTAGATTACAAGAAAATACAAGATGAATCTCCTAACTTATATATTAGTTTGGTTGCATAGTGTGATAACCAAAAAAAAAAATTAATTATGAAATAAGGACCATCATGCATCTTAAGTGGTATTGACCACTATAATTCCCTCTCTTTCATTTTAATTCTCCTCCCTTCCCCTTGGCTGAACCATTCTCTTCCTCCTCTCTCATTTCTTTTCCTTCTTTTCACGTTCTCTTCCTCCCCTTCTCACTTCTTTCCAATTTTTTTTTTTAATTTCTTTGCTTCTACTAACACAAAACATCACCACCACCTCCATTATCATCATCTCCTCTTCCTCCTCATTCCCATAACCAAGCCCTTATCTTTCTTTCCCGTTCCTACCTCCACTTTCTCTCTCTAACTCCATTAGAGAGAGCTTGAAGCTTAGGAAGGATTAAAGTGATTTTCTTCACCAGTTCTACTCTCCAACTGGTAAATTAGCTCCTAATCTACTCTATTTAAATTATTAAAGTTTCTAATTATTTTAGGGAATCTTGTTAGGTTTCTTGAATCATTGATTTGGGGCTAATTTATATAAATTGGTGATATTGTTAGCTCACAGATATTAATATTGTCTTGTTCCTAAAGCGATAGAGCAATAGGGCATCAACACTTGAATTGGTGGCATCAAAGGAGTTGTTCTTCGGTTCTTTGAACCAATAGTTGTGACTAGATAGTGTATCTAGAGGTTACTTTATGCATGATAACTTGTGTTTGTAAAAATGAAATTATATGAAGAGTTGAAGGTATGTTAATATATGAGAAAATAATTTATTTATTGAAATTGAGGCATTATGTTTGAAATGGAAACATTCATTTGGAGGCTATAAATTGATTATTATGCTTATTTAAATATTTTTAGTCGAATTGTAACAAATGTTGAATTTTAGAGCATATCATGTTAATTATTAAATTTGAGTTTGTTTTATGCCTATTGTATCTCACATAACATGAGGATGGATTTTATGTTGTAAAAATATCACAGAAGTGAAATGTGCATGATTTTGAATTACATTGGGGAAATTCTATGGTTTAGAACCTGTAGTTAATGACAATGGTGCTAGCTTCGGTGCACCTTGAGGAACTCCACTTAGCAGGTGAGGTGCTAACCCGCACATAGCTGCAGCTATGTCTGCACTTGTATTTGGTTACAGGTTAACTCCAGTTAGCAAGTGTAGTGCTAACCCACACATGACTTGCTACGGGTAAACTCCAGTTAGCAGGTGTGGTGTTAACCTGCACATGACTTTTGTTATGTCTGGACTTGTATATGGCTACAAGCCAACTCCAATTAGCAGGTGTGGTGCTAACCCACACATAGCCTTGGGTCATGTCTGGACTTGTTATCGTTCAGCTTCGGATAATTCCTCAATGTATTTAGATTTGTATGATTATGTAAAGTTATGTTATCAAGAAATCTCATGTTATGACAAAAATCCTATTTTATAGCACATATACATTATTATGTTTATTTTGTTTTATGCTTGCACTTAGTAAACTATGGATATCTTATATCTCATTAAGTTGCGAAACTCACCCCGTTGTATTTCCACCTTTTGTTTTAGCCTGTAGTTGTCAATCGCTCCATATGTCACAGGCAGGTTCTTTGGACTTGTATTATGCTTATGTTTGAGAACTTATGACTGGTATATGCTGAAATATTATTATGTACTTTAAGGGCATATTCTAAGAATGCTTGATACCCAAGTATTTGTGAAACTATTGGAAAATGTTGTAGGTTGTATTTTATTTGGGAAATGTCTGAAAAATAGAGAAAACTCTGTGTTTTTTTTTTATAGAAAATTTAGTGTATTAAAGCTTGCTGGGAAAAGTGTTCCCATGTGCCGATCATGGCTTAAGTTGGGTTGTGACAAAGTTGGTATTAGAGCTTTAGGTTTCCTTGTGTAATATGGGGCAAGTGTCCTTTGTAGAGTCATGATTGTGTCAATGGTCGCCGGCCCATTTTCACAAAGCGACCCTATCAAAGGCCTAATAGGAATGTCTTCTTGAGTCTAGTTTTTAAGTCGTTTGGTATTATGTCATTCTTATTCCAAAATTTCTACCTGCGTTTTGATTCCATGTTCAATCTATTAGGTACGATGCCTCCTAAAAGGCATCAACACAACGTGAAGCTACGAGGTTATAACATCTCTAATACAGAACCTGACCAAGCTCCCATTCCTCCACTTAAAAGACAGGGGCAAGGTCAGGGTGGAGGCCATAGAGGTCAAGGCTGAGGTGGTGGCCTTAGAGGTCGTGGTTGGGTTGGAGGTCGTAGAAAGACGACCAAGCCTGAACCCAAACCTGAACCTGAACTCAAAGAGGAACACATGAATGTGACCGTTGAGATGCGACAGGTCCATCAGGCTATTAATAACTTGATGGAGATGTTGAGCCGTGGTGGAGAAGGTGCAACACAACCACGTGTTGAGGAAGAACCTCCTAGAAGGAACCTTCAAACCCAAGGCGAGACAAATATGTTTATTGAATCATTCCTCAAGTTAAATCCACCAACATTCTCAAGAAATTTGTTAACTGAAGACCCCCAAATGTTTTTAGACCATACAAACAAGGCCCTTCGAGCCCTTAGATGTCCAGATGATAGGGCAGTAGAGTTAGCATCTTATAATTTGATTAGTGCAGCTGAGTAGTGGTATGAAACATTGCGGGAAGGTAGAGAGACAGCCAGATTGCCATCTATGGGTTGGAATGAATTCAAGGACGTGTTCATGATGAGATTTCTTCCCGAAAGCAAATGAGAGGAGTTAGCTGCAGAGTTTGAGAAGCTAAAGCAAATATTGGGCATGTCAGTAACTGAGTATGAAGCTAACTTTTCCCGTCACTCCAAATATGCCACGGATTTAGTATCCACTGAGACCAAGAGAGTTCAAAGGTTTGTCAAAGGATTGATACAACCATTGTTTGCAGCTCGTTTATCAAATGTCAGTAGAATATCCTATGCTGAAGTTGTGGATGCTACTTATAAGTCTGGATTAGAGGAAAGGAAAGCTTCTCCGGAGATAGCTAAGAAACCTAAGATGAAAGTAGTTTTTTCTGGGGGCTCTAGCTCAGGAGGAGGTTACACTGCTCCAAGACAACATCAGGAGCACTTAGGTAAGGCCACCTCTGATGGGTCTACTCCAATAAGTGCATCGGGCTCCAAATCCTATTATGTTAGCCAGTCTCAGGGGAGCATGCAAGGATCCAGTCAACCAGGTCCCATAAAGCCACTATGCATAACATGTGGAAAGCACCACTTCGGGGTTTGTCATGAGAACAGAAAGGAATGTTATGGTTGTGGACAAATAGGTCACTTTTTAAGGGACTCCCTACGCCCACTAATAAGGGCCCAAGGTCAGAATTCAACCAATCAGGTTGTACCAACATCATCTTATTCAGCCTTTTGCCCAAGGAGTTCCTTTGATCCTAGTGGTAGATCAGTAGGTGGTGGAGCCCCAGGTGGTAGAGGATCAAGCTAAAAGGGCAGAGATCAACCAAGGATATTTGCTATGACATGACAAGATGCACAGGCATCCAATGAAGTGGTTACAGGTACACTTAAAGTTTGCTCTTTTGATGCACAAGTTTTAATTGGTTCAAGTTCCACATATGCACATGTGTCTCCGTATTTTGCATCTCGCTTTGGTGAGCAACCTAGGTTGTTGGAAAGCCTAATTTTGGTTAGTACTCCAATGGAGGAATATTTGTGGGTCCAATTAGTATTTCAGTCTCATGTTGTCAGCGTAAATGGTGTAGACACCTTAGCTAATCTGAAACTTCTTAAGATAGTTGATTTTGATGTTATCCTAGGCATGAATTGATTAGCTCCTTGTCGTGGCAATATTGATTGCTATTCTAAGATAGTGAGATTTGATATTCTAGATGGTCCATCTTTCATATTTAAAAAGGATAATTTTCTTAGCCCAACTAGCATGATCTCATCCATGAGTGCTTTGCACTTGATGAATAAAGGAAATCAAGCCTTTCTTGCGGTGGTTAGAGATATTGAGGCTGAAGTGCCTGATATTGAACAAATTCCCGTGGTTAGAGAATTCCCAGATGTGTTTTCGGATGATTTACCACAATTGCCTCCTAGGAGGGAGGTAGAGTTTAGCATAGACTTGGCCCCAGAAGTTCAACCTGTATCCATTCCTTTTTACTGCTTGGCTCATGCTGAATTACGAGAGTTAAAAGATCAGTTAGAAGCTATGTTAGAAAAAGGTTTTGTTCATCCAAGCACATCCCCATGGGAGCCCCAGTGCTCTTTGTGAAGAAGAATGATGGTTCAGTGTGATTATATGTAGACTACAATAGCTTAATAAACTCACTGTGCATAATAAGTACCCTCTACTAAGGATTGATGATTTATTCGATCAGCTTTAAGGAGCTTCTTGTTTCTCTAAAATTGATCTCTGCTCTGGTTATCATCAATTGAGAATTAAAGATGAAGAGATTCCTAAGACCTCATTCCGTACTCGTTATAGGCATTATGAATTCTTGGTGATGTCCTTTGGCTTAACAAATGCCCCAGCTGCTTTTATGGATTTGATGAATCGTGTGTTCAAACCTTTCCAGGATCACCTTGTGATCGTATTTATTAATGATATCTTGGTATATTCAAAGAGTGTAGAAGGTATGAATACCATCTAAGGATTGTACTACAAACATTGAGGGATCACAAGCTTTATGTCAAATTCTCCAAATGTGAATTTAGGCTTGATCAAGTGGCTTTTCTTGGTCACGTTGTATCCAAGGATAGGATTGTGGTGGATTCGAAGAAGATTGAAGCTATCCAGCAATGGCCATGACCCATTACAGTTACTGAGATTCACAGCTTCTTAGGACTAGCAGGTTACTACTGTCGGTTTGTAAAGGATTTCTCAAGAATTTTTGTGCCATTAACTAATTTGACTTAGAAGAATGTGAAATTTCAATGGTCAGATACATGTAAAGAAAGCTTTCAAACACTCAAGGCGTGCTTAACCTTAGCACCTGTGCTTGTCTTACTTTCTGGTTCTGGAGGTTTCTCAGTTTACTGTGACACTTTTTAGATAGGACTTGGTTGTGTTTTGATGCAACATGACTGAGTCATTGCTTATGTTTCACGGCAGTTGAAGAAGCATGAACCAAACTACCCCACTCATGATCTAGAGATGGCAACAGTAATCTTTGCTTTGAAAATTTGGAGGCATTATCTTTATGGCAAGACATGTGAGATTTACACTGACCATGAGAGTCTGAAGTACATATTCTAGCAGCGGGACTTGAACCTGAGGCAACGAAGGTGGATGGAGTTGCTTAAAGATTATGATTGCACCATTTTGTACTATCCTGGAAAGGCTAATGTTGTAGCAGACGCCTTGAGTAGAAATTCTATGGGTAGTTTAGCTCATATCGCTCCTGTTAGGGAGCAGTTAGTGGAGGAAGTTCACAAGCTTGAGGTTAGTGGTATTCAGTTTAACTTCGGAAAGTCTGGGATACTCTTGGCTCACGTAAGAGCCCATTTATCCGTCATCGATCAAATTAAGGTGCTTCAGAATGAAGATCCGTGATTGCATAAGCTATGGGATGATGTTAGAAGTAGGACAACCTCTGAATTTATAATAGACCAAGAGGGAGTGCTTCGATTTGGTAACCGCTTATGCGTACTGGATATTGGAAGTCCTAGGAAAACCAATATGGAGGAATCTCACAATTCTCGGTACTCTATACATCCTAGCTTAACCAAGATGTGTCAGGATCTGCGATAATTGTATTGGTGGAAAGGCATGAAAAAGGATGTTAGTGACTTCCTGTCTCATTGTTTGGTGTGTCAGCAAGTTAAGGTTGAACATCAGAGACCCGCAGAATTGCTTCAACGGATAGAATACCTGAATGAAAGTGGGAATGGATTACTATGGACTTTGTGACGGGGCTACCCCGCACTATTAAAGGGAATGACTCTATATGCATCATAGTGGACTGTATGATTAAGTCGGCTCACTTTCTTCCTATTAAGACTGCCTATTGGGCTCATCAATATGCGCAGTTATATATTGATGAGATTGTCAAACTTCATGGGATTCTTATTTCCATTATATCTGATTGTGGAGCCCAGTTTACAGCTCAGTTCTGGAGAGTTTTCAAGAAGCCTTAGGAACTCGACTTGATCTTAGCACAGCTTTCCATCCTCAAATGGATAGGCAATTCGAAAGAACCATTCAGATTTTGGAGGATATGCTCAGGTCGTATTTTCGACTTTGGGGGAAATTGGAGTAGTTATCTACTTATTATAGAGTTTTCATATAACAACAGTTACCAAACCAATATTCAGATGGCACGTTTTGAGGCTTTTTATGGGAGGCGTTGCAGATCTCCCATAGGTTGGTTTGAAGTTGATAAAGTTAATATGCTAGGTCCTGACCTTATGTAAGAGCCTCTTGATAAGATTCGTTTGATCCGAGAATGACTCTTAACTACTCAGACTAGGCAAAAATCTTATGCGGATCATAGAAGGCGTGACTTGGAGTTCTCTGTGGGGGAACATGTCTTTCTTCGAGTTTCCCCCATGAAAGGAGTCTTAAGATTTGGTAAATGAGGAAAGCTCAACCCTCGTTACATTGGCCTTTTTAAAATTCTGGATATGGTTGGTGCAGTGGCATACCATCTAGCACTACCCCCTAAATTATCCATGGTTCATCCATGTGTTTCATGTCTCTATGCTTCAAAAATATATTCCTGATCCATCTCATGTAATATCTCCTCAAGTAATCCAACTTGATGAGAAATTGTCTTATGAAGAGGAGTTGGTGACCACTGTTGACTGCCAGGTGAAAAAGCTTTGATCAAAAGAGGTGGTGTAAGTGAAAGTGATTTGGAATAACCATTCTAAAGAATAAGCAACTTAGGAGACGGAAGAGGCTATACGAGCCAGATATCCATATCTATTTGATTCTTGAGGTATGTGTCTTATCTTCAAGTTGTTGGAAATTCAGAGACCAAATTTCTTAAGAGGGGATGATTGTGATAACCAGGAAAAAAAATTAATTATGAAATAAGGACTACCATGCACCTTAAGTGGTATTGACCACCATAGTTCTCTCTTTTTCATTTTAATTCTCCTCCCTTCCCCTTGGCTGAACCATTCTCTTCTTCCTCTCTCATTTTCTTTCTTTTCCTTCACGTTCTCTTCCTCCTCTTCTCACTTCTTTCCAATTTTTTTTTAATTTCTTTGCTTCCACCAACACAAAACATCATCACCACCCCCATCATCATCATCTCCTCTTCCTCCTCATCCCATAACCGCGCCTTTCTCTCTCTTTCCCTCTCCTACCTCCACTTTCTCTCTCTAACTCTATTAGAGAGAGCCTGAAGCTTAGGAAGGATTGAAGTAATTTTCTTCACCAATTCTACTCTTCAACTGGTAAATTAGCTCCTATTCTACTCTATTTAAATTATTGAAGTTTCTAATTATTTTAGGGAATATTGTTAGGTTTCTTGAATCGTTGATTTGGGGCTAATTTATGTAAATTAATGGTATTGTTAGCTTACAAATATTAATATTGTCTTGTTCCTAGAGCGATAGAGCACTCGGGTATCAACACTTGAATTGGTGGCATCAAAGGAGTTGTTCTTCGATTCTTTGAACCGATAGTTGTGAATGGATAGTGTATTTATAGGTTACTTTATGCATGATAAATTGTGTTTATAAAAATGAAATTATATGAAAAGTTGAAAGTATGTTAATATATGAGAAAATAATTTATTTATTGAAATTGAGACATTATGTTTGAAATGGAAACATTCATTTGGCGGCTACAAATTGATTATTATGCTTATTTAAATATTTCTAGTCAAATTGTAACAAATGTCAAATTTTAGAGCATATTATGTTAATTATTAAATTTGAGTTTGTTTTATGCCCATTGTATCTCACATAACATGAGGATGGATTTTATGTTGTAAAAATATCACAGAAGTGAAATGTGCATGATTTTGAATTACATTGGGGAAATTCTATGGTTAGAACCTGTAGCTAACGACAGTGGTATTAGCCTCGGTGCACCGTGAGGAACTATAGTTAGCAGGTGAGGTGAGGTGTTATGCTAACCCACACAAGATTTTTGTTATGTATGGACTTGTATTTGGTTACAGGCCAGCTCCAGTTAGCATGTATGGTGTTAACCCGCACATGATTTTTGTTATGTTTGGACTTGTATATGGCTACAGGCCAACTCCAGTTAGTAGATGTGGTGCTAACTCGCACATGGCCTTGGGTCATGTTCAGACTTGTTATCGTTCGGTTTCGGATAATTTCCTAATGTATTTGGATTTGTATGATTATATAAAGCTATGTTATCAAAAAATCTCATGTTATGATAAAAATCCTATTTTATAGCACATATACATTATTATGTTTATGTTGTTTTATGCTTGCATTCAGTAAACTATGGATATACTATCTCTCACTGAGTTACAAAACTCACCCCGTTGTATTTCCACCTTTTTCAGATACAGGTGCTGGTACTAGTTCTGGTGTACCTTCAGCATAATCTTAGTAAATTTTAAGTTGGTGAGCCTTTTTGTAAAGGCCCTTTTTGGTTGTCATCCATATTTTGTTTTAGCCTGAAGTTGTCAATTGCTTCATATGTCATAGACAGATTCATTGGACTTATATTATGCTTATGTTTGAGAGCTTATGACTGGTATATGCTGAAATATTATTATGTATTGTAAGGGCGTATTTTGAGAATACTTGATACCCAAGTGTTTGTGAAACTACTGAAAAATATTGCAAGTTGTAGTTTATTTGGGAAATATCTGAAAAACAGAGGAAATTCTATCTATTTTTCTATAAAATTTGGTGTATTAAGATTTGCTGGGAAAAGTGTTCCCATGCACGGTCATGGTTTAAGTTGGGTCGTGACACATAGTATAATCCCCGAATAAAAAAAAATATAGATAAACTACATTTTATTGTGTACCCGACAAAATTAGAAAAGGGAAAAAAAAGGGGGGCTATAACACTACATAAACTTACCTTTTTCTTCCATAAAACTTGTTGATATAGGTATTACCAATATCTTTGCCCTTAAACCTTCCAGGATTGGAAATAATGCTGCTTCCTGCATTTCGGTCGCGGCCATGATGCAGTGGGGCAAGAAGATTGTCTATGTCGCTCTCACTCTCAGATTTCCTCTCAAGGATGTATTTGTTAGCACGATGAGGACAATAAGTAGGCTTCCAGGAGTTAGTTCTAACGACTTCGCCGAACATGTAAGTCAACGCTTCAACGGGGTGTTGTTGAGGGCCATCCACAGCAAAATCAAAGTTGCCGTTGTACAACAATCTTATCTTTTTGACAGGCACTGAAAGGCCAACACCTACTCCATCATCAGCATTAAGATAATAATGTGCCACTGTCACCGTGTAAGGATATTTATCGTTACTTCTAAACTTGAGCTTCCTAACAAAAAAGAGCCTTTGTTTTTCCATTCCCATAAATACTAAACAAAGTGCGAGTAATGTCACCGTATGCATTACTAGTAGAATTAAATAGATAGCTTGTGTTGCAGGGTTCCTTGACTTCCGTCCACGTCTCTTCTTCGCAATTGAGAAGACCCGTTATTGCTTCTCTTTCTATAGTGGTAATTTATAAGGAGATTTTGGGTTTTAAGATAACATTTCGAATATTAGAGTTGATTGCCGTTCTTTGTATTTTGGTAGTCATCTGATAAAAATGTGAATATTTAAAATAATTTGTGTTCAGTACTGAAAAGAAATAAAAATTTAATTGAATATACTTTATAAAAACTTTAATATATCCACCAAAAAAAGAAAATAATACATAAATTTATTTTAAAAATAAGTTAATAGTTAAATAATTTTAAAAGTAGAAGAATATAAATAAATATACATGAAATGAGTCATTCTAATTAAAAATTTATTTTGAGTGTCATATATATAAAGATGACAAAATTTTGATATATGGCATTTAACTAACGGTATAATAGTATTTCTCTTTTCCCTCAGTATTTAACCTCGAAAGTAATCTGCCAATTTGTTCCACTCCCCGTGCCTATTCAAATGTTTAATGAGGATGGGCTATTTGAATTTATTTGTGGCGTCGAATTTACGATATGACCCTTCCAGATTTCACAAATTAAGTTGCCCTTCGGGGCCTTGATAAGTGTATATAATGCATAGTTATGAGACTCGACCAGCCATCAATTCAACTAAGGACATTAAGTCACTGGTTATTGGTTTGACGAGCGAGCCACTTGCACAGATGGAGATATATATAAGACTCAACCAAGCAAATGACCTACTAATTGCCGAGCGTTCCTAGCCCAGTCCCGTATTAGTCATTTCGACCGCAGCTAGACCGATCGGTTTACTCTGAAATTGATCAAATTTGATCTGTTCAGATATAGATTTGGTCCAATTAAAGAATCGAACTAGACCAGCGATAAGTCCATTAATTTTTGATCTGGACCGACCGGTCTGGTTTGGTTCTGATAATTATAATATAACGTACACATAGTAACAATATTTTATTTTCTAGTAGATTGATATAAAACTTAGAGTAAAACCCTAATACTCTCTATCAATTTTTGTGTTGGACAAATTATCCATAAGAAAAAGAAACTTACAATTTTGTCCCTAACTTTTTAAGTAAGACAGTTGAAGATTATCTTCATATATATATTAAAATTATCTTCTAAAAATTGAAGCAATAAATATTTAAGAACAAATAATCAAATATGTAATATTTTATCGAAAAAAGTATAATTGAATATTACAAATTTATTTATATTGTATTTTTCAGTTGAGTTATACATTTTTAATCAATTATTAGTAGTCTATATTAAAATCTTGTGTTAAATTTAATTATCTTATGTTAAATTTTTATCAAATATGTTGAAGACTTATTATTTTGGTTCTACAATTGTTGCACTTCTATTGATTTTGCATTTTCTGGAAAAAAAAATACACTGCAATGGTCACAATCCGCATCGTAGGAGTCGCAGTATCGACAATGGCAACAACCAAGAATCAAGAACTTGTAATTTAAAACATATATATATATATATATATATATATATAGAGAGAGAGAGAGAGAGAGAGAGAGAGAGAGAGAGAGAGAGAGAGAGAGAGAGAGAGAGAGAGAGAGAGAGAGAGAGAGAGAGAGAGAGAGAGGCGTCGAGGACGGAATGGGTAGCATTATTCTCCCGCAAGGTTATTGTGCATCTAATTCCTCCATTATTTATTTATTTCTCCATATCGAATTTCTCTTTTGTTATTTAACAATTGTTCTTGATACTAAGGTTGGATTCCAATGTCTTAATTATCCCATGTTCATCTTGTGGTGACCGTTAGTGGGTATCTTTTAAATATGCTTATTTGTCGAATTTGACCACAAACAACTATATGCTATGCGTATTAGTTACTCGCTTCCACGTGATGTGATTATTAACCAACGGTTTTGGTTGTAGCCAGTGCAATTTATAGGGAGATTTTGGGTTTTGTGATAACATTTCGAATATTTGATTTGATCGCTGTTCTTTGTACTTTGATAGTCATCTGATAAGTTTCAATGCATCTCGTGCTCGGTAGGAAAATAAGGGAGGGTATTGTACTAAACAATGCAGTGGTGAGTGTGTGTGTGTGTGTCAACTTGCAGATATGGTTTAAGAGTGCATATAGTTTTTCACTTTTTTTAAAGCTGTTGAAGTCATGTTTCCCCCTCTTTGATTCACACGAATTAGGTAAAGAATTCTTTCGGTGGATTGGGCAACAATGTTTTTGCATCTTTGTGCTCCTATATATTTTGCTGGATCTTTCACCAGTTTGTCTTTAGCTTCTCATTCCCTTCCTAATGCTACGTTGGCTATAAATAACGATACACCAATAATCGTATACTATTATGGATATGGATTTTGTTTAGTCTGATGTCTTGGGATGGAGAGGTAGTTTTCCATATCATCTTCGTCCTTTGATAGCACACTTTCATGAGTTTGTGTGCCGAGCCATAACTTTATCATAGAAAAGTGTTGGAGAATTGGATTTGGATCTAAACAGGTTTAGATGCTCATGAATTCCATACAATATAATACCGTTTGATTTCAGGAAGCGCGAAATTATAAATAAGATATGCTCTGCATTTTCTTTTCATTTGTTAAGAGTAAATCTTTGATTTTAGGTTGTTTTTTTGCAGGAAAATTGTTTTTTTTTAAGAATTTTATAATTTCATTAAATTAAGATAAATTCTTGGAAAAATTCATACTTTTAGATAATCAATTCATAATAACTAGCTAAAGAGGTATCTTGTTGAAAATTTGTCTGACAATCTGGAAGCTAAGCGGTTAGTTTCATATACAGTAGAAGTATAAGTGAATAGAACAGGCATGACTCTTTTAACACAAGTAAATAGTCAAGGAAATATAAGGATTTTCAAGAAGTATATTTCTGCAAATAGTTGTTGCAATTAGCATTTGATAGCAATTGGCTTAAAAGGATGATTTGTTGGCATTCAACTCAAATTCCCACGTCGAATAAGAGTGGAAGCCTCATAGGAATTTTGACTTATAAATATCATTTTTGGTTGTTTGATCTAAAGATGTCCTCCAAAAGTGTGATTGCTTGGCTGTATGAACGATTCTTAAGGGTTATGTATATGATAGTTTTTAAGAATGTTTTGCAATTTTAGTAATTTGAAAGTTGTTAATAATAAAATATTTTGAAACTTCTCTTTTATAAGGATCATGGATGCAGATATTGAAGGGATTGGATCATCACCTTAAATTTTGTGTTTATTGGCTCCTTTATATAAGTTGTTTTCTTCCTTGCATTATTATTGCCCTTAGTGTGGGAAGGCTTTATTAGATGAATCAAAGGTACTCACTATCGGAAGTATGCCTTTGCCTTTAAAACCCTCTTTATACACATAATTAAAAATCAAATTTTTGACTAAATGCTTGAGAAACCTAGTTAACTACCAATTATATTAGGTGCTGTGGTTTTTATTAGTTAATATCTTACATTTTCGCTTCTCATCATGGTCACGACATAGTCCATATAAATATGTAACATGATTAGATCGATGGTCACCAAGGTTGGAATAATTTCTAGAGTCATCTCAAATTGCATGATGTTGAACCTCCTATACATAGCCAACTTGTTTTATTTTTTTGTAAAATGATATGTAAAACTCAGAAGTACAAGCTTCAGTAGATTTTAAGCGCACACAAGTTCTTATTGGTTACATAATACGATCCCCAAGCAAAAAAAGAAGAAGAAATTATTGTGTAACAAAAACAAAAACTACAGAGTACAAGTTATCGCTTTCTTCCAGTAAAAAGGTTCTTGATAAAGGTATTACCATTATTATTGCCCTTAAACCTTCCATCATTGGAAACAAGGCCCCCTCCATTTCTCTTGTGTCCATTAGAGGGTGCTGCAGGAAAATTGCCTATGTCGCTTTCACTTTCAGATTGTCTGTTATGGATGTAACTACTGGCACAATGAGGACAGTGAGTAGGCTTCCAGGTCCTGGTTCTAAGGACTTCATTGAACATGTAAGCCAATGCATTAACAGGGTGTTGTTCGGGGCCATCAACAGCAAAATCAAATTGGCCATTACCTGACACTCTAATTTTTTTGACCACCACAGAAAGGCCAACATCTTCTCCATTCTCAACATTGACATAATAATGTGCCACTGTCCCCGCGTAAGGATTTTGATCCTTACTCCTTCTCTTCCATTCCCTAACCAAAAGACCCCTCCTTGGTCCAATCCCATACATATCAAAACTCATTTCAGTAATGTCACCATATGCATTAGTAGTAATAGTAGTTAAATTGGCCACAATGCAGAAATTCATATGCGTCATGGTTGTGTGATAAAGAAGACCTGCTTCATCTCTTTGCACACTCACAACAAAGCCTTCGTTTAATCCTTGTACAGTATCACCAATTTTGATATCTAACTTATCATTAAGATGAGAAGTCATGGGAACATGTTCTAAAGTCTTGCTCAGAGTGAAGCCACAATGTGACGTACCTGCGTTGTATAACATTGCCCATGACTCGGTGATTTCTCCATTGTTGTCTACCTGGACTTCTTTTCCTTTGAACACAAGGACTGCAGAGGATCCTCTCACATTTGCTATGTAAGAATTATCTCCATTTCCAAGACGAAGACCGCTGGGAGGACTGTTTCCCATGTGTATTGCTTTGATCAAATGTATTGTGATGTATCTTTTTCTAATAAGTTTATGTATACGATTGAGCTCTTATGGCAAATGCATGTTATATATAGAGGACAGAAAGGGGAGCCTTATCCTTCCGTAAGGTCATGGTGGCATCTAATTCCTCCATTATTTATTTTGTTTCCCCCACACCGAATTTCTCTTTCTTCAATTTGCATTTGTTCTCCATGCTAGAGTTACGTTTACTAATCAAAGATGCTAAAGTTGGGTTACTTTGCCTTATTCCACGTTCGTTCACCTTGATTCTTGTGGTGCCCGTTAGTGGATAGCTTTTGACTATGCTTATTAATTTGACCACACGCAACTATATGCTGCATATAAGCTACTCAGATTACATGTGATGCGATTATTAACATGTGCTTATGGTGGTATAGTTAGTGACAATTTAAGAGCAGGGGAAATATGGAGAGGGTATTGTAGTAATTAAATTAATTGATAGCTAATTTGGAAAATAAACTCAGACGAATATGTATCTGTTTACTAATAATAAAGATGAGTACGAAATTATCGTTTTTACGAGGATCACAATTCACTTGGGTTCCTCACTACTCAAGCAAGCGCAATTAAGAGAATTGAGAAATTGAAATAAAACAAAAGTAGTAAACAAATAATGAGCAGAAGAAAGTATGAATAAGAATGAAAGGAAGACGGGTTTTAGGAGTCGATTTTGTCTAAGTTACCTAGTTTCACATAACTCAAAAATTAAATCAAGTTCTTAATATCTCATTATCGATCAAATTACTTGAAAATTATAGTCATAGCACAATTCTAGATACTAAGATACTCTTACCACGAGTTGAACAACTTATTTTTTTAAAATATTATAAATTTATCCTAAGGATGAAAAATAAACATTCAAACCGATTATGCAAATAAGTACTTATATTTTTAGTTATTACTCTAATCTGTATTAATTTCTAGTTTAACTTATTTTATAGCATGAAATCCTTTTGACAATATAAAATCATATGTCAATCAATTAATGGTTAGCCAAACCAAAAACATTATTAAGAACACTAGAAAATAAGTAATTAATTGAAGAAAAAAATTAATAAAATTAAAAGAAATGCAAAATCAGTCCCCCAAACGCTATATATCCACAGCACCTAAAGAAACTTAGCAAGCCGTGGCAAAAGAAATGAAAACCGTAAACCTTGGAGTCAGATCCACCAATAAAAGCATAAAAAACTTTCCCTATATCTCTCTTAAAACGTGGTACCCTCCCTAATTAATGATTATGTTAGCTAGTTAGTTACTCGATCTGCTGCCCTTCTTTTGGTTTACTCCAGTACGTGTATAAAAACATGTCTCACTTCCTTAATAAACACATCGATGTTATTCAGTAATCTTCACACTCAATACAAATAAATAGGGAGAGTACAGACTCAAGTTTCCGAAATTCTCTACTTATTCTTTGGGTCTTGCAGATCTTGTTTCCAATCAATTATCTCTTCAAATCTTCACGATCCTTTCCTAAGTCTTTCATCTAATGTTGTCATCTTTTTCTCCTACGTCCAAACAGTTATGGTGAGGATTTTTATCCCATAAACTCAAAATATTAGTAATTAATAATTAAAATTCAATTCAAATAAATATTTGTACTGACAACAGTAAAATGAAAATCATCAAAATCAATCAAGGAAATTATTATGATAAGAATAAATTTGGAACAAGTAATGCACACGTGAACCAAAAAGATATTTTCGCAAGCCATCTCGAATCAATTGCAATTTCCAATGGTGCGTGTGCATTTGCAACTGGTTTGATAGAGCAAGTATTTTTCTTTATTTATTTATTTTTAGTGGTTTAAGTTGCCTTTTTTATTCTGTAATTCACATGAGTGGCGCAGATAGAGAATTCTTCTGTGGGATTGAGACAAAGTTTTTGCATTTTTCCCCTCCTACGTTTGATGATCTTTTACTGGTTGGTCATATTTTAGGGTATGTTTGATTTGAGTTTTTAGTTTTTAATTTTCAATTTTAATTTTTTTAATTTTATAAAAAAAATACTGAAATTTTTGAAAACTCAAATTCAATTTTCAATTTTTAATGAAAAACTGAAAATAAAAACTGAAAACTGGAATCAAATAGGTCCTTAGTTTTCATTTGCTTTATGTTCAAACTAAGCTGACATTAGGATCTCACATTCATTATAATTATTGTAAACTTTCGAAGTTGAACTACTATTATTTGTATCATCAAAACAGTACACAAAGATCCTATTTTGTGAATCAAATTCTAAATTTCGAAATTCGAATTCATCATGTTTGATAAAAGAGAGAGCCAGATGCCATTAAAAAAAAATATCTATTTTGTATTACTATATCCAGTATTCTCTTTATATGTGTCATAGCATTGGTCAGACGAAGTGATCTCAGCATCGAAGCTAAGCAAGAATCTCTTGAAAATAAATAGCAGCTCTTAATGCTTAAAAACTTAAGTAATTAATTATTTAATTGTATGTCTCTCTGCTGATTATTATGGTAAATGAGTGCATAGGTTTCCATATCTTCTTCATCCTATCAAAACATACCATTTCCTGAGTTTGTATGCTGAGCCATAACCTTTTATTATAGAAAATGTTGGAGAATTGGATTTGGATTTAAACAGGTTTATAAGCTCCTGAATTCCATGTCATCTTATGATACCACTTGATTTCAGGAAGAAACACGAGACTAGATTGTTTTATGTTTTGAACTCTTGCGAATTCACAACATCAACGGTTTCATTTTTCAAAATTCTTTGGACTACAGATGAGTCTAGTCTAATCATATCAAACTTGACACTTATTTTTTAAAACATAAATCTGATTGGCACTCAACAATAATCTGAAATGAGGGCTCGTTGCTCTATTTCCTTTTTTTGGCTTTTCCTTGCCTTGCTCTTAATTGGATTTGCAAAGTTGATTCTTGTTATGTCTACAGTGGTCTCCGATTGAGAGCGTAATAGATCTAACTATGTTTCTGAATTGAGTACTTATTTGTATAATAACTCCATACATTTTTGGAGGATCACTTGCATGACTACGACGTGTGTCATTTACAAAGATTTAATTATATGTAACTATCAAACATATCTGTATGGTTATCTTGGTATTTTTTTTCTCGGTCAAGTTGTTGATATTGTTACAAAAAGGTGCAGATTTTGATTTCCTCTGTTTTGCTTTGAATTTGAGCAATAGCATGTGTACTTGTTATAAACATACGACTAACGGGGAATTGTGATTTACACGTGTTGAACATATTGCCTTTTCAGGCTATTGGATACATAATACGACCCTTGTTCTAAGAATCTAAGGCTATCCAAGGACTTCATCGAACATGTAAAGAAATGCAGTTAGATTAAAAGTTGATGAAATGTTATAGATCATCATTTAATACATTTCTGATCTACATGTGAAACAAAGTAATAAATACTTACTGAATGTATACAAATAAAACTATATATTATCGCATGCATTTTTGCATCTTTGCCCTCCTACTTTTGCAGTATATTTTACCAGTTTGTCTTTAGCTTATCAGTCCCTTCCTGTTCTTGGGCTACGTTGGCGATCAATAACCGATATACCAGTATTCGTTTGTTACTATTAAAACATCAGGTGGATATGGGGTTTTATTCAGTCCAATGTCTCGGGATGAAGGGGTAGTTAGCTCTGCATCTGTTAAGAGTAAGTCTTTGATGTTAGGTGGTTTTCTTTGGGGGGAAATTGTTTTATGTTTGAACTCATTCGATTTCTCAAAACCTATATTTTCTTGTTTGAATTTTACATAGGAAATCTCCGAATTCAATAAAATAAATATATACAAAAAATTCATACTTCTAGACAATCAATTGTTAACCAAAGAAAGCTTACGCTGAAAATCTTTCTAGCAACGTGGATGTTAGAGGGCTCGTATGTAGAGCCAATATAAATAAATAGAGTAGGTGTGGCTCTTTCTAACACAATTGAGTAGAGCCAATACAAAGATTTGCAAGAAGAATGTTTATGAAGAAATTACAGTCAACTTTTGGTAGGACTTTGACTTAAAAGAAGTATTTGTTGACATTTAACTCAAAAAAAATCCCGCATCGAGTAAGGCTAGAAACCTTTGAGGATATTTGACTTATAAATATAGTCTTTGCTTGTTTGGTTTAGACATCTTCCAAGAGTGAAAATGATAAATTATATAGGTAGCCTTTAAAAATTATCCATATATGATTTAATATTTTGTAAAGATGATTTTGCAATTTTAACTAAACAAAAGTTGTGGATGCATTGTTGCCTCAGGTGTGATGGGGCTTGTTAGTGTATTTCTTACACTTGGACTGCCAAATAAGTGATCTCCGGAATCTTTATGGCTATGCAGTACATAAGTGACTAGAGCATGTGTGCCTTTTTTAACACCATTGAATACTTAGAAAATACAAAGATTTGAAGAAGAATATTCCCGAAAACAGTTGTTGCAGTCAATATTTGGTTGGATGATTTAAATTAAAAAGAAGGCTTATTGTCATTTAACTTAAAAGTCTTACATCGAGTAAGAGTAAAAGCTTCACAAGATATTTGACTTCTAAATATGACATTGATTGTTTGGTTTTGATATCATTTAAAAGTACAAGAGATTAATTGTATAGGTATTTTTTAAGTTGTTCATATGATTTGATATTTTGTATGAATAATTTACAATTTTAGTTAAGCAAAAGTTGTGAATAGCCAAATATTTTGAAACTTGGTCCTAAATGTAGGTTAAAAAGATCGAATCACGCTAAATTTTATATTTATTATCTCCTGTGTTATGTTTTTTTTTTCCCTTGTATTTTGCCTCCAATAGAAGAGGGTTTGTTAGCCCAACAACATGGTCACCACATAGTCCATATAAACATGCAGACATGATGATTAGATGATCACCAATGTTGGAATAATTTCTAAGTCACCACGTAGTGCGTATGGCATCTCAAATTGCATGGTGTTGCTCTTGCTGGCATTGATATGGGAATATAATGTACATAACCAGAATGTTTTATTTTCGAATACATTGATATAAAACTTAAAAAGTACAAAACATTTTCGAAAACATTGATATAAAACTTAAAAAAGTACAAGCACTAGTTTATTGCGATCAAGCACACACAAGTTGGATCTCCTAACTTATTGGTCCCCAAGAAAAAAAAACTACATTATTATGTACACAACCAAAAAAAAAAATCTATAGGAGTACATAAAGTTATCGCCTTCGTCCATTAAAAAAATCCTTCATTTTTTTTGTGTCCATGAGACGGTTGTGCAGGAAAATTGTCCATGTCGCTTTCACTCTCAAATTGTCTTTCATGGATGTATTTACTAGCCCAATGGGGGCAAAGAGTAGGCTTCCAAGTCCAAGTTCTGAGGACTTCCCGTCCAACATGTAAGCCAATGCATTAGCGGGGTGTCGTTCAGGGGCATCCACAGAAAAATCAAATTTGCCATCATGTGATACTCTAATCTTTCTAATAGCCACAGAAAGACCAATATCTTCTCCATTATCAACATCGATATAATAATGTGCCACTGTCCCTTGTAAGGATTTTGATCCTTACTCCCAAATGGTGTCCCTTTTCCGGTCTCTCTAATAATTTATTGAAATGTGAAAGATACATATTATATATTTGGTAATTTATAAATTTTTAAATGTGTTTTAATTCTAATTTTTCTATATGTTAGCAAATGAAAATGAGACACTATTTGGACATATAAAATTTTCATTGGTGCTTATGGTTGTAGTTGGTGATGTCTACCTTATAATTTGCCAAACTTTTGAAGTTGAACTAGCAAATAAGTTTTATGATAGACCTCTTATTTTTGAGTCCATCATGAACTCCTATTATTAGTTATTAAATTAAATCATTCAAAAAAAAAAATAGAATCATCCACCAGCTAATAATAGGGGTTCATGATGGACCAAAAAATAAGAGGTTCATCTTAAAATTCACCAAACTACTATTGTGAATCAAATTCTAAATTCCAAAATTCAAATTCATCATCTTTTTAGGCAAATTTTAAGATGGACCTCGTATCTTTGGGTTCATCAAGGAACTCCTATTATTAACGATTAAATGATTGCTATTTTTATTGAACGATTTGATTTAACGATTAATAATAGGGAGTCTATGGTGAATCTAAAGATAAGAAGTTCACAAAAAACTCACTCACCGGGTTTTTTACGCTCAACTTCATCATTTTCTATTAAAGGGAGAACCGGATGCCTTTTTTATTGAAAAAAAAAAATCTATTACTATATATAATATTCTCTTTATGTATGTTATAGCATTGGTCAGACGACGTGACCTCAGCATCGACACTAATCCAGAATCTCTCTAAAGAGCAGCTCTTAATACTGAAGAACTTACGGTATTGTATGTTTCTCTGCTGATTATTGTGGTAAATAAGTGCAAAGGTTTCCATATCTTCTTCATCCTATGATAACAACATAAGCATATCCTGAGTTTCTGTACTGAGCCCTAACCACATGCAATGTAGCAACTAATACGCAGCATATAGTTGCTTGTGGTCGAATTCCACAAAAAAGCATATTTAAAACTTAAAAGATACCCACTAACGGGCGCCACAAGATGAAGATGGGATAAGGCAATAATGGAATCCACCTATAGTATCGAGAACAATTGCTAAATAAAGAGAAATTCGATGTGGAAAAAACAAAAATTTAAAAATGGAGGAATTAGATGCCACCATAACCTTGCCGAAGAAAAAGGCTACCAATTCAGTCCCTCAACTCCTCTCTATATATAATCTGTGCATCTATGATTTTGCCATAAGCTAAGAACTCAACCATTCATACATACAGTTAGTATCAACCACATCATAAATTTGATCAAACTTCAAAGGAATACCCATGGGAAACATTCCTCCCACCGGTGGACTTCGTCTTGGCAATTCGGATTGTACTTTCACAGCAAGTGTAGGACGATCTATTGCAATCAGTTTACCGGACGATTGCTGTTTGAGCAATTCAACAAAGAGAGTTGGAAAATGACATACAAAGCAGGTATGGCAAATTGTAACTTATGTTTATCACGTTTTAGAAAATACCACGAGTTCTCCTCATCCGAGGAGAAGTTAGAAATCACAATCCTCCATGACTTTCCAGTTGGATTCCAAACCTATTTTGTGACTCTGCAAAGAGAAGCAACGGGTCTTCTTCATTATTACGAAGGCCAGCAGTTCACCATGACGGACTCCGAGCGCGACTATTTCATTAATGATACTAATAATGCATACGGTGACAATACTCGAACGATTTTTGATATTTATGAGAGAGGAAAAACGAAGGGTCTTGTGGTTAGGGAGTACAAGAGAAGGATTAAGGATAAAAATCCTTACACGGCGACTGTGGCACATTATTATGTTAATACTGAGAATGGAGAAGATGTTGGCCTTTCTATGGTGGTGAAAAGGATAAGAGTCCCAAATAATTGCAATTTTGACTTTTCTGTGGATGGCCCTGAAAAGCACCCTGCTAGTGCATTGCTTTATATGTTTGATGAAGTTCGTCGAACCAAGGCTTGGAAGCCTATTTATTGCTATCATTGTGCGAACAACATTATTCAGAGACAGCGTGCAGGCTTGTGGCAATCTGAAAGTGAAGACAGCGACAGGGACAATGTTTCTGCACCACCACTTCAAGGCAACAGGCGAAATGCAAGAAGCATTGTTTCCAACGATGGACGCTTTTGGGACAATAATAAGAGTAATGTTGATTTGACACAAAAAAGTAGGTGTTTGTTCGAATGTTCACTTTATAATCATTGGATGTGATGAATGTTAAGAATAAGTGAGGATCACCATCACATTCAATGATTATAAAGTGGGTGTCTAAATAGACACCCACTTTTTGAGTGTCAAAATATCATTACCCCAATAATAATGCCAATACCTTTATCAACCGGTTTTATGGAAGATGATAACTTTATGTATTGATATGAGAAATACTTAGATTTATCGAGAGTAAGAGATAACACTTGTTCTGATCCATTTATTAATTGATACGTAAGTTTTATGGGCCATTATTATTTCTCATCCCTCCTACATTTTTAATACAATAGCTGATTTGTTAATCATTAAATGGAATAGAACAAATATTTTATCTTGTTCTAAGAGTACTTAAAAATTTCTCGTATTGCTATAGTTTTTTTTTTCTCCTTTTTTTTTGTTATTTTGTTGGGTGCTGAATTTTTGTTTTTGTATTTTTTTTCACCTTGGGGATTTTATTATACGCAACCAATAAGTTGGGAGATCCAAACTTGTGCCTGCTTGAAATCTACCAGTATTCTTTTTGAAGTTTATATCTATGTACTGGAAATTAAAATATTGTTGCTAGCTATGTGTACATGATATCCACATATCTAATGTTGTCATCCTCTTATCCTATGTAAAACCAGATTTAGTGAGAATTTTTTTCCCTTGATGAATTCAAAATGGCAATTAAAATTCAAATCAAATGAATGTTTTTACACACAACAATAAAATGAAATTCATCAAAATTAACCAAGAAAAATATTACTACCTTTCATAATAAAAATTGCCTTGACATTTTTGTTACATTCATAAATCAATGTATCTTAATATATTTTCATCCAGATAAATTGATTTAAGAATGTTTAAAAAAAATCAAAATGACATTTATTATAAAATGCAGGGAGTGTTATAAGAATAAATTTGGAACAATTAATGCACACACATAATAGAAAAATATAATCTCACAAGTTATCACTAATCAATCCAATGGTTGTTAGTGAGAGTGGATTTACAAATGGTTTAATAGTGCATATATGTCACGACCCAATCTAGATCGTGACCGGCATATAGGGAGCATACTCCCTAACTAGCCTTAAAACACAAAATTTTCTAGAAAAGTAGACAAAGTTTCCTCTATTTTTTGGATATTCCCTAACAAGCACAAACCTTGTAAAAACACATTCTCATATCACAATATCCAAATACCACAGCACAGCCAAGTATTATAATTATATATAAGTCTCAAAATAAGATTTTTCTCATCAAATGCATTATTCTAAATTCAAAGCATAATTTACCATAAACTTGTCAATCCATAAAGTTTATATTCAGGAAATAAAAGATATAGTGTTATCCTATCAAAATACATATGCAGGAAATATAACACAATATATAGCCATAACATTTAAATATTTATCAAAATAAGTTTTAAAATATAAACTTATCCCTGATTTTTCCTGTGACAAAATAGAACTACATCTATCAAAAGAATACAAACTCTTCCCTCAACATGATCCACTAATCAAGGTGGGCTTACCAAAAGAGAAAGTCCGAAATCTACTAAGTTAGAAGGAGATTGGATCTTGGACCATCACTTGAATCTGAAAAAAAGGGAATATAATAGAGTTAGTTTGACAACTTAGTGAGTAGATAAAGCATTCATAGGCCACATGAGGGAATAACAAATCAAACCAATAATATTAGAAAGCTATATAAATAACATGGTAAAAACATATTTATAATCAAAATAAATACATATCGAGAAGTGACCTCGGATAGAAAATTCCATCAGGATCATACACTTGGGTGGCCATTCCTTCATGTGATCCCACCTTCTATTAGGAACCATAACATGTGGACCTATACTCATCCATTATGTACAATTCTCATATGGTTATATAACACTCTTATCAGTTAAGATGCACCCTGGCTAACGGCACTAGCTGTAGTTCCTATCTCAGGAATTCGCAAAACAATTTCTAAATTAACCAGTCATTTTCATAGTTTGGTAGCTTTTTCAAATATTTTCACCTGAATACCAAACATAAGCATTGTTGTAAGCATACTTCAGTTCCAATCAGTTTTTTAGTCTGTCAATACTATCGGGGCTTAACCCATGTATTAGTTTTCAAATTCTAAAATTCATTTATCCATCATGTCTAGATCATTCTTCCTGAAATATTATGTAAAACATTTTGGTTGTCTCATGTGGTCCTCAAAACATATTTATTCAAGGATTTAATTGCTATGCACTGACAGTGTAAAACTTTTTTACATAGTTATCCAATCATGTATTGTCACATTAGTCATGATAGTTGACTTTTATACCCACTACCTGAAAAGTCATTCAAACGAAATATTTTGATTGGATGACATTGTAAAACTATTTCACACTGTCAGTGTATCAAAATTAAACTCTTTATTTAACAGTAATAAATAAATTTTTTAGATACTTAAATAGTAAAAATTTATAAATAAGGAAATAGAGATTCAATAACATTCATAAATAATTTATAGATTAATAAATTAACTATGAATATCAAATTTACTCACCACAATAGTTTCCAAGGAACCGGAGAGCAATCCTCACGCTAACAAAAATTCCCATCTAGTGTATGATTACTCTACAATTTTAGGAACAAGACAATAACAATACACATAAGCTAACAATGCCACCAATTAACAAAAGTGGGCTCTACATATCAAAACCTTTAATGTCTATACCATAGGGACCCAAAACCACTAAATCCTCCATAACAATACATAGGAAGCTCAATGGAATAAAAAAAGAGTTATTAAAGCTTACTCACTACTTTACGAGAAAGATTAGAGCTAAACAACAGACCAAAACACATAATTCTAACCGATTCCTCTACTTAGAAAGAGAAATTGGGAGTGAGAGAGAGGGGGAAGGGAGAGAGATGCAGTTAATGGTGGTGGTGGTGGTGGTGATGATGATGAGGTGGAGGAGGAGAAGGAGGTGAGGATGGTGGTCGAGATGGTGTAGAGACTAGGTGGTGGTTGGTGGTGTGTGAGAAAGAGAGAGATAGAGAAAGACTAAAAAAGAAAAAGAGGAAAAAGGGGAAGAAAAGACAGTGAGAGCAAGGAGAGGAGGAAGGGAAAGGGAAGAAAAGGGGAAAAAAAGGAATTGTCTATTATAATTATACCACTTAAGATGTATAGGTGGGTTATTTTCTTTTCTTTTTTTTTGTTATTACAGTATACTTTTTGCTTTTTTTACCAATTGAAGTCCTGTTTATTCTATTCACATGAGTGGGGGCAGAAAGAGAATTCTTTTGTGGGATCGAGACAAACTTTTTGTATTTTTCCCCTCCTACTTTTGGACGATATCTTCTAATAGTTTGTCTTGTTTTAGTTTTTCATTCCCCATGCCACCTCAACCTGAGCTGACCTTAGAATCACATTCGTTGTACTTACATATTGTGAACTTATGAAGCTGAATTACTATTGTGAATCAAATTCTAAATTCCAAAGTTCAAATCCATCGTGTTTTTTATGCTCAGATTCATCATGTTTGATAAAAGAGAGAACCAGATGCTAATTTGAAAAAAAAAAAACCTGTTTTGTATTACTATATCCAATAGTCTCTTTATATATATTATATATATATATATATATATATATATATATATATATATATATATATATATATATATATATATATATATTATAGCATTGGTCAGACGACATGATCTCAGCATCGACACTAATCTAGAATTTCTTGAAAGAGCAGCTCTTAATACTGAAGAACTTGAGGTATTGTATGTTTCTCTACTGATTATTGGTAAATGAGTCATAGGTTTCCATATCTTCTTCATCCTATGATAACGTAGCCTATCCTGAGTTTGTGTTCCGGGCTGTGAAGAACAGATAATACCATTTGGGTGTATGATATATATTTGTATATATTTAATTTAATTTTTTTTTTACTAAAACATGAAAAAATACAATATAAACAAGGTTATAAGAAAATAAAGAGTTTAACGTTCATCTTAGCCCTTAATTTTACATTCGTAAGTCATTGTAATCCATAATTTTCAAAATGAGTCAAACTAGTTTTTGAAATTGAAAAACATGAAGCATATTAGTCCCTTATCTCACTTTTATTTAATATTTTATTAATTAAATGATGATGTGTGTAGCATTAAGTGATATTTTGGCATATCATGGGCCATCTAAATAGAATGATATTTAAAATAACTCATTTTGGTATCTAAAATTGTAGAAAATAAGTTATTTGATAACTTGAAATGGAGATTTAAATAACTCATTTTCTATAGTTTTAGACATCAAAATAAGTTATTTCAAACTTCATTCTACTTCAGATAACATGCTACGTCAAGGCATCACTACTTACAATTACCAATCATTATTTAAATGATAGAATGTTATATAAAAGTGGGTTGAAGGATTAATATGACTCATATTTTGTAATGATAAGAATTAATTTGACTCATTTTAAAAGTTAAATACTAAAATAGACATTAAATTGAAAATAAAGCATAAGTGAAGCTTATATAAATGAAATTTTGAATGATATATCATTTTCTTTAAATTTTTAGTTATGTATATCGTGTTTGTGTCTTACAATTTTTCAACTTTGATATATCCCTCATATCCTTGTCAAATCATGTCCCGTGTTCATATCAGTGTTTATGTTTTATACGTACATACTGGGCCATGACCTTCATTATAGAAAATGTTGGCGGACTAGATTTTGATCTAGACAGGTGTATAAGCTCTTGAATTCCATGTCATACGATATATACCATTTGATTTCTGGAAGCACAAAACTAGAAATGAGACATGGTCTTCATTTTTCTTTGCGTTTGTTAAGAGAGTAAATCTTCTGGTGGTTAGGTTGTTTTGTTTGCACGGAATATGTTTTGAGCTCTTGCGATTTCACAGCACCTATGTTTTGTATTTTATGGACTATAAACGAGTCTGATAATATCTGTCTTGAGACTTATTTTTTAATACACATTTTATTGGCACTTTGGACTTTGGAGAAACAACTGAATGAAATGAGGGCTTGTTGCTGGGTGCAATATGCTGGATTTTCTCTATCTTTCCTTTTTCTGGTTTTCCTTTCCTTTCTCTTAAGTGGATTTGCAAAGTTTATTCTTCTTATGAATCCATGATCTCCGACTGAGAGTGCAATAGTTCAAACCGTGCTACTAAAATTGAGTTCTCGTCTTCATGTTATTTACAAAGTATTAAATTTTATGTATGTTTGTAGCTATCTAACATATCCGCATGGTTATCTTGGTATTTTCTCATGGTCAAATTGCTGATACTGCTAGTCTGGTACAAATAGTGCTGATTTGGATTTTTACGTAACCTTACCATTTTAACCTCTTAGCCTCTTTGCTCACACTCGAGTTCGAGGCTAGAGGGCTTGTGTATCGGTCAGGGAGCCCAACTAGATCCTAGACTCACTGAGCCCCTTATCCCATAAGCATCATCAATAGAGGGAAAAAATATCTCATTCTCTAGCCTAAACACCAGCTCACCTCTATCTTGAGTTATACATAAATAAGATGTGTACTTTTTATAAAACATATATATGACTGACAGGATTTGTAATTTACCCGTGTTGCACGTATTGCTATTTCAGGTTATTGGATATATGATACGACCCTAGTTCATTCTAAGAACTTCATCAAACATGTAAAGCAATGCAGTAATAGGGTGTTGTTCAAGGCCATCCCCAGTAAAATCCAAATGGCCATTATCTGACACTAATCCTTTTCAATTTTCATTGCCACAGAAAGGCCAATATCTTGTCCATTCTCAGTATTGGCATAATAATGTGCCACAGTCCCAATGTATGATGCTCTTCATCCTTACTCTTTTCCTTCCACTCCCTAAGAGACCAAACCTTGTTCCACTCCCATAAAAATCAACACTCGTTTTAGTAATATTTAACTTCTCATCACAATGAAGACTCTTGGTGTTATTTCATGTGGTCTTTGGTTAAATGGAAGTTACAAGTATGACTTATCTACCGTTATGACTCGGTGATTTACTGATTTCTCTGTTTACCTTGTTGCTTAACCTCTCTTCCTCTGAAGTAAATGGCAGCAGATTCTACTAGTTGTACTTGGTGAGAATGATCTCCATTGCTAAGACGAAGGCTAGCGAGAGGAGACTGTTTCCCATGGGTACTGCTTTGATATGATATATATAGTTGAGACTTGAGAACTACATAATTACATGTATCAATTGATGGATAATTAAATGGATACATGTAGTTGAGACTTGAGAACTACTCTCTCCATTTCACAATTATACCCGTTTAAGGTTTCAACATAGATTCTAAGAAAACACACATAAATGCGATTGATTTTAGAAAAAAAATTAGATTTAAGTTACTAAATCACCCTCTATACACTCCAGTAATTTTTCTCACTCCACTCTGATGCTCCATTTATCACACACCACTTAAACACGTGACACAAGTATGGTATACAGCTTCTATCAAGTTCTCTTTCTTTCTGTCCAACTACCCTCATTGTTACCCACCTCTTTACCACCTCTATCAAATTCTCTTTCTTTCTTCCCAACTACTCTCGTAGTACAGATATCATTCATATTGTTTAGCCATCTTCATCCGGAGTATGGCGCAAAATAAAATTTAACTACCGCCAAAATTACCAAATTTAAAACTAAAAAGCTTTGTAATAATTTATTTTGTCTTCATCGTCCATCTTTTTCGTTTTTTTACTCACTTCAGCTTCAGATTTTTTAGTGCATTTGAACAGAGCTTTCGCGCGTTAATGTATAGCCTCCTAATCTTTATATACTCTCATTTCTGTCATTTGGATTTCGAACAACTCTTCTAACCAAGTGATAATTTACTGAGGGTAGTTGGAGTGTTGTAGAAAGAGAAATATAGGTGTCATATGATTGGTCACATGGGTACTAATGAGCGATAAAATTAATATAAAAATAATTAATATTTTTATTAAAATACTAAAATAACAATTAATATAGAATTCCCCCCCCCCCCCCTAAAGTCACCATAATTGTGGAATGTGGAACAAAGGGAGTATACCTATAGATCTTACTTTTTGCTGAAAAAAAATCTTACCATCTCATTTTGTGATAACTAGAAAAAAAAAAATGAGAAAAAGATCACTGTACATCTTAAGTGATATAGACTATCATAGAGCTCTCCCTCTCTCTTTATTTTTCCTTCCTTCCCCCTTATAGAACGTTTCCTTTCTTTTGTCTTCCCGTAGCCCCCCTCCTCTCTTCTTCCCCTTCTCATTCCTTTTCCCTTCTCACTTCTTTCCAATTTTCGTTTTCAATTTCTTTGCTTCCACCAACACAAAACATCACCACCACCTCCATTATCATCATCTCGTCTACATCTTCTCTATCAACCACGCCCTCTCTCTCCTCACGCCTCCACTTTCTCTCTCTAACTCCATTAGAGAGAGCTTGAAGCTTAGGAAGGATTAAAGTGAATTTCTTCACCAATTCTACTCTCCAATTGGTAAATTAACTCATAAATTACTCCATTTAAATTATTGAAGTTTGTAATTATATTAGGAATATTGTTAGGTTTCTTGAATCCTAGAATTTGGGGCTTTTATTGATTTGGGGCTAATTTATGTAAATTTGTGATATTGTTAGCTCACAAATATTAATATTATCTTGTTCCTAAAGCGATAGAGCAATCGGGCATCAAACACTTGAATTGGTGGCATCAAAGACATTGTTCTTCGATTCTTTGAACCAATAGTTATGAGTAGATAGTGTATCTGTAGGTTACTTTATGCATGATAAATTGTGATTATAAAAATAAAATTATTTGAAGAGTTGAAAGTATGTTGAAAGATGAGAAAATAGTTTATTTATCGCAAATGAGGCATTATGTTTGAAATAGAAATTCTCATTTGGATGCTAGAATTTGAGTATTATGTTTATTTAAATAATTCTTTATCAAATTATAATTAATATTGAATTTTAGAATATTTTATGTTAATTATTAAATTTGACGTCATTTATTGTCTATTATGTCTCATATAACTTGAATTTTTTTTTATATTGTAAGAATGTTATGGAATTGGAATCATGTTGGAAACACCAATGATGGTATTATTGAGAATTTTTTAGTCTATAATTGTTAGATTGAAATTGGATTTTGTGATTGAAAATGTTTTAGGAGTGAATCTAAGTAGAAACTGTAGCTAACGACAGGGACGTTAACCTTGGTGCACCATGGAACTCGAGTTAGCAGGTAAGGTGCTAACCCGCACATAGCTGCAGCTATGTCTGGACTTGTATTTGGCTATGGGCCAACTCCAGTTAGCAGGTGAGGTGCTAACCCGCACATGACTTTTGTCATGTCTGGACTTGTACGGCTACGGGCCAACTCCAGTTAGCAAGTGTGGTGCTAACCCGCACATGATCTTGGGTCATGTCTGGACTTGTTGTTCTACTTTGGATAACTCCTCATTATATTTGGATTTACATGATTACGTAAAGCTATGTTATCAAGAAACCTCATGTTATGACTAAAATCATATTTTATGAGCACATATACATTATTATGTTTATATTATTTTATGATTGCATTTAGTAAACTATGGATATCCTATCTCTCACTGAGTTGCAAAACTTATCCCGTTATATTTCTACCTTTTTCAGATACAGGTGCTGATACTAGTTCTGATATTCCTTCGGCACAATCTTAGTAAATTTCAAGTTGGTGAGCCTTTTTGTAAAGGCCCTTTTTGGTTGTTATCCATATTTTGTTTTAGCCTATAGATGTCAGTTGCTCCATATGTCACAAACAGATTCCCTGGACTTGTGTTGCTCTTATGTTTGAGAACTTATAAGTTAGCTATATACGTTATGTTTTGGAAAAGATTTGTAAACTTAATTTGGTTTTATGTTAAACTATATTGGTACTATGACTGGTATATGTTGAGATATTATTATGTACTGGAATGGTGCATTCTGAAAATGCTTGATGCCCAAATGTTGTGATTTTATTGGAAATATTACAGGTTATATTTTATTTAGGAAAATTCCGAAAAACATAGGAAAATCTGTTCATTTTCCTAGAAAATTTAGTGTATTAAGGCTTGCTGGGAAAAATATTCCCATGTATTGGTCATAGCCTAAGTTGGGACGTGACACATTTCTAGGATAAAACCACCTAGGCCACAGGTACCATTGTTGGGGGGACAGTTGCCCTGCATTTTGCATTTCGTAGTTCTCTGCTGCCATCAACGCGTAAATTATAATTTGAAAATCATTTTTAAGTCAAAAAAGGAACAAAAAACAGCTTCAACCCTACCTTGGAAAAAAAAATTATTGTCTAATTTTTTTTCTGATAAACTTATTCTAAACATACAAACTTAAAAATTATTTTTTCATAAAAAAATTAAATAAATAAATATTCATACCTGTCATATCAACATAGTGACTAATCTCCATGCCATCACCATGAGGCTGAACACAATGAATGCATGTCACTTGTAACAACTATTCATAAACAAGGCACTAGCTGGTCATGCGTTTTGGCTTCTAACCCTCTTTGTTCATTCTAATTGCATTTCGAATCATAATAAATTGGTTATAGTAGTTATTGAAGGAATAGAGTGGCATAAGGTAAATGGGATGTTAGTGTGGGGTCAAGGAAGTGCAATATAGAAGGAGTGTTACCATGTTACTGGGGATAGAATGGCAAATAAGAATGCAGATCAAAAGGTTGTCAATCACAGTGCTAGTGGGCCAAGGAATTCTGCTGTGTATAAACCATCCTGCGCAGTTGATGGAAGGTTGTATAAGGAAGTTCTGCAGAAAGGAATGGGAAAAGACAAAACTCAGCACACTCACCCACCAGAAAATAATATAGGCAGGAACAAAGGTGAGGATCCATAGCTCTTAATTTGATACCCTTTCTATTTTCTTAATGTATAGTACATTGTACAAGTAAGAACAAAGTTAAGCACACTTTAGTATTGAATAGTTCTTGACATAAGCACTTGCCATTAATTAATTTGGCTTATCAATCCAGAGCTAATTCTCTTATTCAAGATTTTGTAGACTTCCACCATTGTGTCTTCTTATTCTTTGTCAATTCTCTCTTTGCATGTTCTGTTTTACTAATTCATAAGTATCTAATGTATTTTGACAACTTAGATTGTAACCAAACAATTTAGAGATTTGAAACTTTGTATTGCATGATAATGTTATGTAGTTTCCTATTTTATGCAGATAGTAAAGACGAAATGTCACTTGAAATTGCAAGAAAAGCAAGATTGAAATTCCAAGAAAAGCAAGACTTTCTCTGGAGATTAAAGATTATATCAATAAGCTTTTAATTAAAATCAGTTTTACAAAATCACCTTGATTCACAATCAAAACACACACACAATTGACAAGAATGAAAACAAAAAATAAACAAACAAAGGAAAAGAAGAGCTTTACCTCCCAGCACCAAAGCAAGGATTCTGAATTGTCTCTGAGCACATCGGCCTCATCATCTGACGCCCCATACGCCATCCTTTGGCCAACATGAATAACCTTGTTATGCACCAACGTCATCGTCACAGGATCCACCGGTACCACCGCCCACGACTCAATCCCCCGTAAACATCATCCACTAGAGAAGAAAGTGCAAGGATGCTCTCTTCTATTAAAGCTACAATTGCAGCATCTCTACTTCTATACTTAAGCATCTCTAGTTCAATGAAAACCTGCTGCCTCTTCAATTCTTAGTGTATTCAAACAACACTTGCAGTTCAATCTCAAGTTCTCTTACTTGAGATTCTTTCTCACTGGCAGTGGGGCTTTTTGGTAGAGAAGGCACAGACCTTTTCTTTGTCTTGCCAGTGATTTCGAACATCGTTGGCTTGCCTGGAAGACATTATTGAGAATCAAAGAAATGAGAAAGACAATGAGAGTGGTAAAATGAAAGAGGGAAGTAACTTAAGTCTAAAATGTGTAAAATGAAATGATAGTTTGGGCTTGTTGCAACAAAAGTATATATACAGACTCAAAGCATGTGGCTCTTTGCATAACTGACCTAACTAACTAACTACACATGTTATATAGTTTGGCTGTTTCTGCTACTTGGAAAACCCTTACGTGGAAATAATTTTCTAATTCTGCTTCTACTTCTACTTTTGAGAAATATTTCTCCTAGAATTTTAAGCAAACAAGCCCAAAACTTTTAGGTTTTCCCTTCGATACCCTATGAGTACTGGTATCTTGTGTCATTTTCAATGATCGTAATTAATCCTTAGCTTTTATATTTTAATAAATTAGGTTAATGAGACATATTGTATAGTCTTAACCACAAATAACTGTAAAACACTATAACTTAATTTTTACTAAGAGAAACAAGAATAAGCCAAATCTCCTAAATTAACAAACTTAATTGAAAAACGAGCATTATTACATTAGAAAAATAGCTTTTGTGCACTATCCTTTAACACTTTTTTTTTTTAATAAAACTTGTGTGAGAGGAAAAATAAAAATAATTTTTTATTTAAATACTCGGTTGAAAGAAAAAAAAGCGAGAAATAAATGGTAGAAAATGTGCTTATTTTATTTTACTATTTGTGAAAAGTAGTGTAATAAGAATAGGCCACAAGCTTTTTTTTTTTGGAAAGTTTTCGCCACATTCACGAATAAGGCCAAATGTACAGATGTTGTTGCTGAGTCTGTTAAGTTAGTCAGCCAAACCCACCATTTTTAGCGAGCTGGGTTAAAGTTGAGTCTTCCAAAAAATTCTAGCCCCATTTAACTCACAAGTTGTGGTGGGTTAAGGCGGACTTGACCCACGGGCCAAATCTTTTTTTATAGAAAAATTCATATTTTATTGGTAGAAAAAGGTAAGAAATGTATGACTCAAAAAAGAAAAAAAAATAAGAAATGTATACATTCACAATATATTAACACTGTACAATTAGTCCTATTCACTCAAAGTTAAAACTTAAAAGTAAAACAATGCAATAACTCAGAAATAATATTATTAACAATAATATTTTTTAGTCAAAGTTGATGTATAATTGTTATAGACCTTGAAAAATTAGGTATATATAAATAAAAAATATTATTTAAAAACTTTTTTCTAGAAAAGGGCTTGAACGATGATATCCTTTTCTATACTACCCTGATACCTCTCAGAAAGTACTCTAAATAATTTCATAAACTTCATGGACAATCAAAATAGCTATGATTTAAGTCATTTAAAGCTATAAAACGTTTTTGATTTTATTCATATCATGCCTTAAGAAAAGGACTTCTTGAAAATCACATCCTGTGATGGGTTGAAAAGAATATTGATTATCGCGCTATATTTTTTGTAATATTTTTTTCAAGATCTCTTCAAAAGATTTTCTTCAAATTAGCTTGTCATCATAAAAAGGGGAAATTGTTAGCTCTACAACCCTTTAAAAAGCTTCAAGGTAATATGTTTTGAATGATAACAAAACCAATTTAAATAAAATATTTTAAAGAATGACTAATGGCTATCTTGAGCTTTTTGAAGCAACAAACAGGTTCTTTCATTAGCATAACATGGCTTCATTAGTGACAATAATTTCACTTTACATATGCAAACATAATTTTTCTCATATTAAGATATGGGAACTAAATAGAAGTGATAATTATATCATAAATCGAGCATATACATGCCTAACAGATTGAAGAAAAACATCAAGTGCAAGAAACCAAAACTCAAGACTTCAAAAAGTAGCACTGGACTTCAGAAAGTATATTTGGAATAACGATAGCAATCAAACTCCGAAGCCAAAGTGGTCTACAATCTTCATTCATCATATTTGCAATCTTTTTATTATCAACAAGCTCTGATTGAAAACTAGAAAATCGAAGATCCATTGAGGAACTGACACTGCACACCAGAAAGCTCACTTAACAGTGAAACAGTGTGCTCTACAAGAAAAGAAGGGAAATTTGAAAATCAAATTTAAAGTCAAATCCACTGATAGACTAGCATGTCATCTCTTCTACCAACTTGATCAACTATCCCAGCTTCTAGAAGGAAGAGTTTAGATTCCATATTTAGAAAGTAAAAGTAGTTTCTGAAGGGATATTAGAAACCGTAACTTTATTATGGTTTCTACAATAGCTCTGACAAACAGACAACTACTCTTCTAAACTGTATTTTCAAGGCACAAATAGATTATCAACATGCGTCACTTGGAGAACTGATCAAAGACAATAGTCATGAGTGAAGACCATTTATAAATAGAGATGTTGTGTTTTTAAAGAAAAGAATACTAATGTTGTACAAGTGCAAAAATACTATGAAAATTTCTCTTCATCCTCTTCTAAAGTTCTTACATCTTGTAATTAATTTCCCTGTTTGTAAAAATCTTCTTTCTACATTCCTGCATAATTTATATGCTATTCCAAGGAAGAATAGTCAGAAAGAAGTTATTCAAGTTATCATAGACCATTCTTTGTATATCTTAAGGAAACTTAAGTGTAGGTTAGTTTGAGTTGCAAACCCAAACACAAACCTCTTGTAACCTCAATCCAATAGTGACTGGTGTAAGATAGCTTGGAGAGGCTAGTCAAAAACTATTTGCAATGCGATAATAAATGTGTTTTACTGGTTACAGTTTAGCTTGGAGAGGTTGATTAAAGACTACTCAGTTTAGTTTGGAAAGGATGGTCAAAGACTACTCGGTTCAACTTGAAGAGGATGGCAAATAACTACTTGGTTTTGTGACAGTAGGGGTTGTCTACTGATCACTATTTACTTAGAGGGTGGTTAAGAACTAGATGTAAGCCAGTTGGCTGGATCAGTATAAAAATATTTGTGCAGTATCTTTTTCTCCCTTATCTCATTTACATTTGCTGCTCTGTGATTATTTGTTTATTTTTTGCTTATAGTCTATCCTTTTAACCGTTTCATTACTAACTCTATACTTCAAAAATTTATTTTCTGAGACCTTTAACGTTCTTTCCACTACACTTCAAGCTTAAGGCTTGATGGTATTTTATTTAAGTTTTTCAAAAGCTACAAGGGCAAAGAAAAGCAAAGCACGATTCAACCCCCTTCTCGTGTGCTTTTCTACCTACAAGCATGTGTGACTTTTTTAAGATGCGCAAAAAGAATATTCCCAGAGACAGTTGTTGCGGTCAATTTGTAGTTGGACTTTAAATTAAAAGGAAGATTTGTTGTCATTTAACTCAAATTCTTACATCAAGTGAGAGTGAAAGCTTCATAGGATATTTGACTTATAAATATGACATTTGGTTGTTTGGCTCCGCTATCATTTAAGAGTAAGAAAGATCAATTGTTTTTAGAAGTTGTTCATGTGATTTGATATTTTGTATGAATAATTTGTAATTTTAGTTGTGCAAAAGTTGTGAATAGGAAAACATTTTGAAACTCGAATCTTGAATATAGATTGAGGAAATCAAATCACGTTAAATTTTATGTTTGTTATCTCCTTTATATTATTTTTTTCTTCCCTTGTTTTTTGCCTCCAACAGAAGAGGGTTTGTTAGCCCAACAACATGGTCACCACATAGTCCATATAAACATGTAGACATGATTAGATGATCGCCAATGTTGGAATAATTTGTAAGTCACCACTTAGTGCATATAACATCTCATATTGGATGGTGTTGCTCTTGTTGGCATTGGTATGTGAATATAATGTACATAACCAGAATGCTTTATTTTTTAATTCATTAATGTAAAAATTAAAAAGTACAAAGCATTTTCGAAAACAATGATATAAAACTTAAGAAAGTACAAGCATTAGTAGATTGCAAGCACACACAAGTTGGATCTCCTAACTTATTGGTTACATAATATGCTCTGCAAGAAAAAAAACTACATTATTGTGTACCCAACAAAAAGAAAATTATAGGAGTACATAAAGTTATCGCTTTCTTCCATAAAAAAAATTCTTAAGAAAGGTATTAGCATTATTATTGCCCATAAACTTCCCATCATTGGAAACAAATCCTCCATGTCTTTTGTGTCCATGAGAAGGTTGTGCAGGAAAATTGTCTATGTCACTTTCACTCTAAGATTGTCTTTCATGGATGTACTTACTAGCACAATGGGGGCAAACAGTAGGCTTCCAAGTCCAAGTTCTGAGGACTTCGTCGAACATGTAAGCCAATGCATTAATGGGGTGTTGTTCAGGGCCATCGATAGCAAAATCAAATTGCCATTATATGATACTCTAATATTTTTGATAGCCACAAAAAGACCAATACCTTTTTGATAGCAACTCATTCTACCAAACAAAAATTCAAACACACTTATTGTCATCTTGTTGCTTCTCAGTAGGAAGAAAGGGATACACCATTATTGCTAAATGCTAACAGAGTTAGAATTATAGTACTAATTGGCTCCATATCTACCAAAAGCTCCTTTATAGTCACCTGTCAAAAATGCTACATAGAAACAAGCTATTGTCTAATTAGCAAATAATTGGTAATTACACCAAAACAGAGAAATTAATTAGCAACCTTGAATGTGCAATAAGTCGAGTGCCAACTGATGCTGGCTGATACCAATTACACTGCTCTAAACCAAAAGTCAATAATCGATCTAATAGTAACAAGCAAATCTAAATCCAAAACTTGAACATATATGTATATATATAGGGAAAAAAGCAATTTACTACCCTGAACTTTTGGTTTTGTGCAATTTAGACCCTGAGTTTTAAAAATGTGCAACGCGACTCCCTGTACTTATCAGATGGTGTAAATAAGCCCTTCTGTTAGTGAGACATCTAATCCTACTGTTAAATCCTCATGTGCTTCTCACATGTATAAATTGTTGGACAAAAATACCCCTACTCTAATTCTAATTTCCAATCCATACTCTCTCCAATTTCCAATCACTAAAGTCCTAGCAAAGAAGAGTAGCAAAGACCAATGAGGAAAAAGACCTACGAAGAAGAAGAAGACAAGTGTTGAAAAAAAAGCCAAGGAAGAAGAAGAAGCAGGGGCAGTATTTGCATTAAAGCTTGCACCATTTCCAGATGTTGGTGAAACCAAAAACAAAACAAGACTCAGAAACAAAACCAAAACCAAAAAGAAAATCAAAACAAGAAGCCAGAAACACAATCAGAACTATAAACTAGAAAAAAGAACCAAAAACCAATTAAACAAGAAACCAAAAAATATTGCCACGAGGATAATCTTATATTTAACCCAATCTACATTCCCATTGAACCCAAAGATCACATAACTCAGAACCCCAAGACCTTTTTACAACTAGCAACCACCAAAATCACCACCATCATCATCGAGCCATCACCCTTGCAAACCAACCCACAGCTGCAAAACACAACCAATACTCCTTTTGCTTGCACAGCCCTCCACTGTCGCGCCTAAGACCCTCTGTGAATCCAACCGCGAAGTCTGATGTGGGTCTTCTTCCCAAGACGTCCGCTGGGCACGGCATCGTGGTCTTCTTTTTCCCAAGCCCTCTACTAGTCGCGGCGTCACTGTAGGTCTTCTACCCAAGCCCTCCTCTTGTTGCGGCGTCGTGGTCTTCTTCTTCCCAAGTCCTCCGCTGGTCGCGGCGTCGGGGCCTCTTCTTCAATCTTCACAGTCTTCCCTCTCACCCTTGCGGTCTTCACCCTCTTCTCAGTCGTGGTCTTCACCTTCTTCTCAGTCGTGGTCTTCGCAGTCAGATCTATGTAGAGATAAGCAAAGGGGAGGTGTGAGGAGATAAGCAAGATGAAGGGGAAAGGGTTTCAGATCTGGACCACCATTGTACAGATAAGCAAGAAAGGAGGCATGAAGGAGAAAAGGGAAAAGGTTTCAGCCACAAAAGGAAAGGATCCGCCTAAGAGATTGGGGAATTAATAAAGGGTATTTTTATCCATTATTAATGCATGTGAGAAGTAAATGCCAACTTAACAGTCTATTTTAACGTCTATGTAATAGAAGGGCTTATTTGCATCATCTGATAAATACAGGGAGTTACGTTGCACATTTTTAAAACTCAGAGTCTAAATTGCACAAGATCAAAAGTTCAGGGGGATAAATTACTTTTTCCCCATATATATATTGATTCTAGGAAATTGGGGGCTTTTGAATGTTGTTTGATAGTAAAATTAAATTGAGAGATTATAATAGATAAAATTACCTATACATTGACTCCTTCAGATTAAGGATTGTTTAATTATTGACTCAAAAGATAAATTTGTGGTGGCGGTTGCTTCCATTAAAATGTTAACACATAACAACGACATAATTCTACTTAACGGTTATACGATCGCACTCTCGCTAAGTGTTTAGCTGAGATATAAACTAGTAATTCACAATCGTGATTCTATGGTTTTATGCTAGTCTGATTACCAATTATAACAACCTAATTTCCAACGAAATTAATCTCAATTCCTCACCTGATAGATAAACATCACACAAATGGGCAACTCTCAGAAAAACAATTGCAATAATCATACAACCAATAATTAAAAAAGATGACAAAGGGAAAAGGGAAACCAACCATAAAGTTCGATAGAAAGCAGTAATCTCATGAACAACCTTAATCTTTAATCATCCCTGTGCATGGTAAGGGAAATTACTCCTTCATAGGGCGAGTTTCTCAACCAATGTTTAAGAAAAGCGATAAGTTACAACTTGAAAAGTACCAAAATCCAACTATGATGGAGAACCCTAATCCTAGAGAGAGAAGATGAGAGAGAGAGAGAGAGAAAGAAAGGGGGTTCTAGAGAGAGAATGAGTCAAGAAAAACTAAAAACATAAAAATCCCAGTCCCTGATCCTGGACAAGAGTTTCCGTGTTTCTTTTCCTTACAAATAACCTCTCTGAGAGTAATGTGATTGGCCTAACTGATGCGACCCATAAGCATGTGACCGCTAAGGCGATCTCCCGTGAAGCGCTCCCAGAATTGTGCTCTTCTGTTAACTGCTTGGGCAGTCATTTACTGCCTGGGTAGTGAACAATATTACTGACTTCCTTATTTTTTCTCCAATGTACCAACCTGGAGGTCCCTGTTACCAAGAAAAACTCCAAAAAGAGATTAAAAGCATAGAGAACTTCTAAAGTATGAGAACTCACTACAAACCATGATGTTAGCTACAAAATTATTTAATAATGCATGTTGAGGACAAAGTGCAAATTCACTAATTTGATATCAATTAAATACAATCCAAATGTAAATTATTCAGAGTTAGGATGGAAAATGGGTGCATAAATGCAACCTATCAAACTCCCCTACACTTAAACAATTGCATGTCCTCATACAAGAGACTCAAAAGGATACAGTAAAGTGACTGGACTCCTAACTTTACTAACTCTAAAAATGCATGATGAATGGAAAAAGACAATACACCAATCCAAGGAACCTAGAGATACAACAGTGAGCTTTCATATCAACAATTGAGAGAATTACAACAAGCAAGGCATGAATATGAAAATAGCACACAAAGTAGAATTCACGTATAATGCATGGATCAAATACAAAAATCCTCCCAAGGTAGTGTTTTCCATTCTTTCACTCAAGTGTTTTGGGTTGTTATGTACACTCAATCACCTCAAATGAAAATGCATTACCATAAGCTTGCTAGGGGTTTCATTCTCTATTTTGTCACACACATATGCATATTGAATCAAGAGGACTTGCCTTTAGTTATAATGGGGCTTAAGTGAAGGTGGATAAATATATAAGCTAATGGGCTAAACCTTAAATCAAAAGAGAGCAAATACATACTCTAAGAGAAAAAATGCTTATGGGTACACTTTATCCACCTTGCTCACAATTACACTTTATCCATCATGACGCGACTTAGATCATGCCGACACGTGAGGAATCTTATCCCCACATAAGTCTCGTGAACTCTGAGCCTCTCTATATGTATAATATAACATACTTTTTATTTTGAAAACATAACTTCATCTAATTCTTTATCTAAATCTTTATTCAAAACTCGATATCTAGGATCATAGAACTGAAATACTTGATATATAAAGCTCTTAAAAACATTTTAATCATACTCAACAATTCAAATCCATACTTGCAAACTAAAAATATATACATGATTGTTTCAAACATTAAAATTAAGTACATAATCTGAAAATAATGCATGACTTAGATCCTGCTTGCACATCACTAGAGTACTTTACTCTATCCACACCCTAAACTAAGCCTTACTCCAAAGTAAGATTCGCCACTAAGAACAACTGCATCAACTGAAGCGATGACGAAATGGTATCTGTACCTGTAACTATGAGAGGAAAGGGAGAGAGTTAAGTCAACAGACTCAGTGAGTGAACTCTCACCTATCATCCATATGGGACAACCAAGGACATACATGATAGTAATAATAATGATAATAGTAATAATAAAACAAGCTCTAAATAATTCCATACACATATATAAGCACTTTAAAATAAATCATGAGCTTCTCTTAATCATAAATCACCATACTCTGATCTTGATAAGCATATTTGAGGATACATACATATAAGTAAGAATGGTCATCATTGTACATAATTATCCTTATTCTCTATGGGCACCTCACTAGGTCCCATATTTTGATATTGCCACCATGACTGTTTAAAGGGGTTGCCTTCATGGCTGTTTCCTAATAGTGCCTCCATGGCTATTTAATACTATTGTCTCCATGGCTATTTACTAATATTCATCACATAACTCAACTAAAAATAAATAAAAACAACAACAATACACTCAGTACTTTGAATCCATGACACTCTAAAAGTCTAATCTTAGCATAATTGTAGTTATGAAATCATACCGAAAGGATCATCCACTTGTAGACATTGTGATTTCAAGATTAACAGAGTATGTAGCCATCAACTGTCATGAATCATATGAAGATTCGTACTCTAAAACCCCTTTGACTAATTTTCTAATCCATATGTCAAGCTAATATACTTTTCATAAACTACATAATTCTAATATCACACTTTTATCTCTAACTCAGGGTTAATAATCATCATGCATAATTATACTCATAATGACTTAAAACTGTTAACTCGCCATCTAGTCTCTAAATCATGAAAACCAATTCTTTTCTTTGAACGATTGTAACTGGGCTCTACTATGAGTTTCAAAGTTCTATCTCGCACAACGTGCCCGGAGAAGGCCGCGACCAGCGGAATGACGACCGATTTCAAAATAAACTTGTAAAAACGGGAGTCGTCACCAATTTTAATTCTAGCTAAAATTGGAAAACCTTTAAATTTGCAAACTAGTCTTTTTAAAAAAGATCAAAAGTTCGGGAGTCTGATTATGATTAGGGAAGGGTGAAACTTAATCCCACTGCACCCCTAATACATTCATATAAATACGGTTACCCTAGAGCTCATTATGCAAATTAATTATAATTTTAATAATGTTTATTTTTCACCAATAATTAAAAAGAAATAAAATAAAAGAAAATAAAATTAAATTAAAAGAGAACACAATTTAATAAAAAATTAATTTTGACTTGATAGTTGTTGGCTACGCCGACGTATCCTCTGATACAATGAGGAACTCAAAGTCACGTCGTTCTATAGAAAATAAGTGTGTGTTGATGGATTTTAATTAAATGAGAATAAAAATATGTGTTGATTGATTTTAAATTTGAAGAAAGATTTTTTTTATGAAGAAATTAAAATCCACTTTGCACAGGATTTAGGATAGCGTGCGCTATACAATAAACCCTTACACTCTTATGAAACTTAAGGATGATAAATCATACATCAAAATCACAATTTGTTGCATGGATTAAAAAACTTAGTTTTGCAAGACATTTTTATCATTTTTGAAATCTAATACAAGAAGCTGGACAAAACAAAATCAAAAAGACTGAACCAAACACTTAGTCCCAAAAACAGTCTGACCCAAAAATAAAAAGAAAAAATTTTGTATTTTTATATTTTATGATGAACAAACTTTTTACCCATTTAAATCTTAATACTACTAAAAAAAAAACCAAAACCTACCTGGCCCAAGACCCCAAATAACAACCCTCATCACAAATAAAGAAAACGGACCTGACCTAATAATAAAACAAATAATGAAGCTAGAACTAAAACCCAAATAATGATAACCCAAAATAAAAGAACCCAACCTAGCCCAATAAAAAAAATAAATCTGAACCAAAACATAAGCCCAAAAAAATAACCCAAACGGAAAAGGCCAAAAATAATTTTAAAAAAACTAAATAAGCCAATCTGATACCCAAAAAAAGGGAAAAAAAATAGGCCCAACAACCGTTCCTAGCCCAAAGAAATTTCAACCCTAAAGGAAACATGACCAATAGCCTCAATAAAATAAAAAAAATTTAGACACACACACACAACCTATACTAAGTGAAACAGATCCTGGCCCAATTACCAAAAGGAAAGCATGATGCCCAAATATCCTGATAAAACATGCCCAATAAGAGAAGGGAAAAAATAAAAATAAAGTAAAATAAAAAGGAACTGATCAGAGACAAAAGGAAAAAAGAAACGAGAACTAAAATCAAAGAAAAGGGGAACAAATAGGGGTGGGTTGTGGAGGTCATGCCTTCCACACACACACACAACATTCACACACACAGAGGAGAGAAAGAACGGAAATGAGAGTGAGAGAGAAAGCATGCAGAGGAGATGATGGGGCCGCTGCTGCGATGTTCTAGCTTGCGGCTGCTGGCAATGGCGGTGGCAGCATGAAGCGGAGGGGAGAGACAACACAACCGGGTTTCACGATGGCGGATCCGACAGCGAGACCAGCAAGGGGGGCTGGTGGCTGCATGTGGCGCGCAGTGGGTGAGACGGAGAGAAGACCGTGGTAGCTGGGGTTGGCTTCAAGGTGTAACGCCCGGGGATCGCGAAGTCGGGGAGTGATCGCCGGTGCAAAGAGGCACGGACAAGGAGCGGCTCAGATTTCGAAGCGGAGGGTACATGAATGAACCGATTTCACACCCGAATGAGAGGGATCCTAAGACTGTATAGGTATGAGACTATACAGTTGAGGAGGGCTTATATGAATTGATTTGTACTACCTATACCAACAAGATGCATCTTCTTTTCGGTAGCCCAAACTGAAAGAACTCCACAGTTAAGCGTGCTTGACTTGGAGCAATTTTGGGATGGGTGACCTCCTGGGAAGTTTTCCCAGGAAGTGTGCGAGTGAGGACAAAGCACGAAAAGACCTGTTGGTTTGTGGGACAAATCAATCCATAAAGCACAGGGGATGTTAAAATGGTATCGTGAGCCTGCACCTCTCCCAAGACGGTGTGGTTCGGGACTAACCAGGCGGAAACCGGTGGGCATGTAACGCCCGGGATCGCAAGTCGGGAGTGATCGCCGGCAAAGAGGCACGGACAAGGAGCGGCTCACAGACTGAAAGCGGAGGGTACATGAATGAACCGACACACCCGAATGAGAGGGATCCTAAGACTGTATAGGTATGGGACTATACACTTGAGGAGGGCTTATATGAATTGATTTGTACTACCTATACCAACAAGATGCATCTTCTTTTCAGAACTCCAAATCGAAAGAACTCCACAGTTAAGCGTGCTTGACTTGGAGCAATTTTGGGATGGGTGACCTCCTGGTAAGTTTTCCCAGGAAGTGTGCGAGTGAGGACAAAGCACGCTGAAAAGACCCGTGTTGGTTTGTGGGGACAGTCGTCAATCCATAAAGCAGCAGGGGATGTTACACAAGGCGCGGTGCGATTCAGACCGCCACGGCCATCGCGGTTTCGCGGAGGTGGTGAAGGGCCATGGTTTGATTGCGGCGGTTTTGAGAGGGAGCGGGTTCAGGCGGTAGCGGCGGTGTTGGCTGGTGCACGATCCACCGCGGTAGGTGCGCGGCGACTTGGAGGATGAAGAAAAGGTCGCCGGCGGGGTTACATGTGCATGGCTGGCTTCTCGTGGCAGCGAGAATCGTGGCCGACTGGGGAAGATAGGAGCGGACGAGGGTAGATCGCAATGATGGGCTAGCGATCGGGTTGGGTGAGGTTGCGATCTGCACTCGACTTCACAGGGGAGCGCGATGGCGAAGAGGGTAGAGATCAGTGCGGAGGCTTGTGGACTTCGCGGTGCTTAGAGAAGATCAAGGTGGAAAGAGGGGGGACACTGACGGCCAGTGATGCGTGGTGGGTATGTTGTTGATGATGGTGGAATTGAGGGGAGGCCGCGGTGGTGGTGGGGGAGGCCGCGGTGGTGATGGGAGAGGCCGCGGCCTCCCTGGCCTATTCCATCCTCTTCTTTTTTTATTTTTTTAATCTGATGATGATGATGTATATACCTGTCTCTGTTCTAACTCTGGATTGATGCTGATTTCTGCTTGTATTTGTTGGCTATGCTTGAATTTTAGCTGAGATGCTGCTGGTTTTCTGTTTGAAATTTCTTTGATTGTTGCTCTCTATTCGGGAACAATTCTGATCAATGATGTCAACAATCCTGATCAATGATGTTGATGAGTGTATGAGTGCCTCAGAATTCTTTGAAAATCTTATGATTTTTTTTCTCCCCCCTCTCTGTCTAAATTTGAGTCCTATTTATGCATCATTGTGGATCAATCCCTGCTCCTGTAATGAAAGGGAATGATTGAGGGAGCAAACTAAATTGGAGTTGTGGGGAATGTTATCATTGGTGTTTTTTGATGATGATGATAGGCATGGTTTCTTCAGCTTTTTAATTTGTTTTCATTATCTTCAACGTGTTGCACTATATCCTGTTTCAACTTTCCTTTTTCTTTTCATTTTTTAATTTTTAAATTTTTTTTATGAACAGAAATTAAATAAACAAGTGTACACGGTCTTGTGATCAAAAAGAGAAACTAGGCTTGAACCAAAAAAGCAAATGGACAAAAAGATTTTTTTTTTTTGGTACTAGGCTGAAATAATAAATTGGGTTTTTTGTTTTAAGTTTTGGAAATAAACAAAATAGATAACCAGAATTTTTTTTAAAAAAAAAGTGAAAGAACCGAAATGAAGAATTGTAAATTAAATGCGAATTTTTGGATTTTCTTGTTAACAGATCGAACAAAATTAGGTGTTCACACTATCATATAAGTATCCTGCTCTTGAAATCATTATGGAAATCATGAAATCTCTAATTATGAACATATTCATATTCTAGCTCTTTTACAAAAATCATTTAGCAATAGATAGTCCATGAGTTTCTTAAAACATATATTTCATGCTATTTTAAGAATCGAGATCTTCATAAACTCAATAGATCAACAATACTCTCTAAAATCTTTGAGATGTTTTCTAAAATCATACATTTATCTCTCATTTTGATGAAAATAAATCTGATCTGATTTGATTCCATCTCATGCAAGAAATTTATCAAAACCAAAGGCTTCTCCTTTTTGAGAGCATTCTCTGTCAAACTATTTAGAGTCATTTTCTATTGAAACAAAGCACGGAACTCCTCACTCTCTAAATCATCAATAACCATGTCCATTTTTTCTGCCGCTGTGATGGCTCTTACCGCCGCCGCCGCCTGCTGCCATTGCATCCCTTTCACTTTCCCTTTTTTGTGTGTTTAGCCTTAGGGACTACTCTCATTTGGTCCGCTCCTTTTTTATTTGTTTTATTCTTTTGTTTTAGGATCAGATTTCTCTTGGGGGAACTTTGGGCTTGCTGTTTATGTTTAGGTGAGCATTTCTTTTTCGAGTTGGGCTCCTGTTGGGCTCAGCTTGGTTTCTTTCTGTTTCTTTTGGGGTGCACATTTTCTTGGGGTTTTGGGCTTGTATTTTTATTTTTATTTTTTGTTTATTTTCTCTCCCTTTACAGCTTCATGTCTAGTAAAAATCTTTTATTTGTTTAGATTTTAAGTCTTTTTTTATTTTTTAAAAAATAAAAATATATTTTCTATATCAGCACAACTCTCAACCGTCATGATTGAAAGGTGGATCCTTCATGTGTTGTTGAATTATAAAGATTTATTGAATAGTCTAGTACTGTCATGAATTCTGTGAACAAGTGGATTTCTTTATTCAAATCAGCAAAAATCTTTTCTACAAATAAAATTAATTAGAGGATATATAATTGTTGTTTATTACACCAGAAGATACACTAGTATAACCAACAAATATCAAGCCAAAATCATTTTTCATAAAATCTGTCCTTTTTGTTCCAATTTTGGTTTTATCTCTTTGTGTATATGTAATTGTTGTATTCTTTTTTAGAAAAATAAATATTTTAAAGTTATAAATAATTTGTATAATGAATTCTAAGGTAATCATATTTATACAGATGTATTAGAAATACTTAAATTTTCACCATTCTATAATTATAATCAGAGACTCTGTAACCTTAGCTCTTTTTAAAAGATCAATTTTATAATTTTAGTCAAAATTAAAATGGGTCACGACTTTTTTTGAAAATTGATTCTCATTCTCGCCGCGACATCGCTGGACGGTGTCACACCAAGCATGCCCATCACAAACCTCGTGTCGAAAAATGGAAGAGTAAGCTCTAGCCGAGGCAAACGATTAAACTCCGGAAGAAGATCCAGAGGAGCCCGAAGTAAACATTCACTGTTGAGGGCGTCACGGTCAAATCTCTTGTATTGCAAAGTTCTCCGAGAAGCTTGATCACAGAATAATCTGGCTGATAAAAATCAAGACGCGCAGTTACCACACCGTGCAAGTTGCGAGCAGAAAGCTGCTCGAGCTTTGCGGTGATAGCAAGGCATAGGTATTCAAGAGACGGCGTGTCTATCTCGAGCTCCTCATATCCGCAATGAACAGAAGCATCGATGGTCAAACTCTTCAACAAAGAAGAAGCCACGCGAACTTTCGGTGCACTCGGTGGATTAGGCCATCTGTCAAAGGAAAGCGTCAGAGTTTACAGAACAGGGCAACCAGAGAGAAGGGCCTGCTTTTTTATTTTAGCTCTGGCTGCTTTTAAAAAAAAAAAATCGATTCTTCCAAGAACTTTTTTTTTTTTTTGTCTACACTATTATTATATAAAATATAGAATTCTCTTATTTTGAAAGACACCCACCTAAATTTAAGGGTGGAGAATAAGGTAAAAAGTGTTAAAACAGAGATCTCATAAAATTTAAGAATGGTGGATTAAATTTTTATTTAGAGTATAAGATAAAGGGCGTTAAAATAACATTTCTCAAAAATATATTAGAGCACAATTAATTTAATTGAGTCAAGTCAATCTATTATGAGAAAATAAAGTTTTTAGCTTGTTCCCACTATTTACATGAGGTGCATGCTCACATCTTATTTAGGAAAAATAAGAACAATGGAGACCATAGGGGGTGAATGGATTGTTTCAAATTAGATTTGAGGAGAAATAAATTGATATGTTTGGAAATACACTCATTTATTGCTAATATGTGATATAGATTTGGGCTGATTTTAGACAAATTTATTAAGTTTTCAGCCTAAAATATAAGTTTAATTACTCTAAAGATTCTTACAATTTTACTCTAATTAGGAAAAGGATATTCGGTTTAAAAAAGAGTCTTTTAAAATTTGAAAACAAATCTTTTCAAATCTAATTTGATGATATCTAATATATTTATCATCAAATTTCAAATTTATATTATTTAATAATATAAAATATAACTACGAATTTAATATATAGATAATATATATTGTATATATCCATATATTTAAAATTCAAATTCTTAAACAACTCTAATTTGTTCGCTACTTTATTCTTAATGTGCGACGACCCAATAGGTTTACATTATGTTGGGAGTAGGCCTAGTACCACTATTACATTTACAAGTCATAAGTGGTCTCTAGTAAGATATTATGACTAATCCAAGTAATAATAAATCAAAAGTCTATATTAACTTAACCAATAAAATATGTCATAATCCTTTTGTCACACGATATCTACTTTAAACATAAGGCATGGACAATGTCATCCTTATATTGTCCAAATATAATGTCTCGATCTCTAAGTAAACTGATAAATTAAATGATACTAATGACTCATTTAGTTTATTTGAGCACATCCATGCATTTTTCAGTCTTACTTATCGAAGGGCCTAATAGTTATCTCTTTCAAAAAAAAAGAGACAAATCTCATCTTGTTTAGTCACTATCCTCTGCATAAATTGCATTATATTCAACCACAATCTTTATAATTATCTTATTAAAGATAATATTTGATTATGTCAAAACATAATGCTCTTTATGTAGAAAATCGTGTAAACTCGGGTATGAGGATTTACTGATACAATACACATAATTATCTCATAATTATCGATTAAATTTATATTAGTCTTATATCATAATATTAATTATCAACTAGGGATATATTTATTATTATATATAATATGCAAATATAATAATAAAGAAAATGAATAAAATATTTTTTATCAATGAAAATATAAATAACAATAAAGATCCAATAAATGGCCTATGGCATAATCACTAATAAATGTATGATTGGAATCTATATAAGTTTTTTACACAAATACATGAAAATTAAAATATTTACTTTCTATGTACTAACACTGTAAAAAAAATTTACATGATCATTCAATTGTGGTATAGTCACTATATTAGTTATGATAGTGGATTATTTTCCCTACTTTAGAAGATTCTGATTGAAAGATGTATATTTTACACTATCTTTATTTTATACCAACTCCTCTTTGCTGTCATGAGATGTTTGGTTTGGGATATTGTATTACAATACAAGCCTATCTATTCTTGATGGCTTTACCGAAGGGAATATGATGGGTTTTGATATACTCTTGTCCTCTATATATGGGCTAGTATTGGCTTATTGCAGAGTGGTTTCAAGACAAATGCTGATGGGGTTATTGACTTTATGGGAAGCATTTTCTGCGGTTTTTTATTTCTTTTCACTCATTTTTGTCGTCTTTGTCTGCTATTATAGACTGCATTGTCTGCTGCTTTCACTGTTACGGTATGATGCTTGGGGCTCTCCAAATCGCTATTCGGCCATGTTATAGTCTGCTGCACAATTATGGTTCCAAAGGGGCTTGTGTCTCGTTCCTGTAATTTGTTTTTCCTCTTCCTTTGTGCCTTTTGCCTTTTTAGTTTTTATTTAGGAAATCACAAGGGAATATAATCGTCCAGAACATATAGTCTGCTGATTATTTTATAGTGATCAAAAGATCATGATGATCTGGTCCTTATTTCTTGGTGATTGGAGTATGAGTCACCAAAGTCTAGGGGCTAGTAAACTTCCGTTAATTAAGAGAAAAGATTAATTTTGATGTATTAAAAAATTTAAAATAATTTCATTTAATTATAAATTATCATATTTTTATTTTTGTGAAAACCACATCTATCCTTCTACTAAATTCAAGACCTCTAGTAATAACTCTCCCTCTTATTTTTGTGTGCTTAATTGGTTGACATTTGATAGATTTGCATTTAGTTCTCATTGGGTATCATTGAATAAAATAATGGTTCTTTTCACTATTTTGATAAATAAATATACTTTGGAGTTTCTTGTACTCTTAATCATCTTTTGTGAATGTTATTTGCTTCCAGGGACTTTCCATGATGGTGTATGAAGTCCATAGGGGTGTATAGAACTTGTAGCAACGTACAATTTGGGGAGCCAAAGAAAAGAGTTCTGGAGCTCATTTATAGGAAATATTGCAATAGAAAATTCATATCTCTCTACATGGATAAGATTGAAATAAATAAAGATTTTTTAAAAAGTTCAAGAAGTCCTTTAAAACTTTCATGTTCAGTTCAAAATCTAGTTTTAAAAGCATGTTGGTGAAAATCGAGTTGCAAAATTAAAGGTTGCTGATATTCTAATACTGTTCAACTTGACCTATAGTTCATATTTTGTCAATATCTAGAGCTACAGATATCCAATTGAGGTGATTTTTGCAGACTCTGAAATCTTATTCAAAGAGTTACAACTTCTATTTCTAGGGTCAAGAGCTAATTCGAATGGTTTAAACCTCAAAATGGGCTTGAAAGTAAATGGGCGGTACTTACACGAAACCAGTTTGTAAAACATTTTTTTTTTTATTGTTTTGGGCCCTTTTTGACATTGTGATGATATATTATATATACCTACTACGCTTAGGTTAAAGAGGACCTTCCATGCTTATTCTAGAATTGCCTCCACTCTCTCTACTTTCTCTCTCTTCATCTCTCTAGGTTTCAGAGTTTTCGATCCTTATTTTGGCTCTCGTTTAGGATTACAATTGCACTTTTCCTTAATATTGATTATGATTCTTTACCTATGAAGGAGTAATCTTTTAACCTATGGAAAGATAATTGAAGATTAAGATTATTTTTTAGATTCCTATTTTAATTACAATTTATGGTTGATTTCTCTCTCTCTCTTGCTCTTTCTCTCTCCCTCTCTCGTCATCTCTCTTTAATATTAATTGTGTGAATTATTGCAATTGTGTTTTTGAGAGCTTTTCGATTGTGTGTTCATTTACATTGTGAGTTGTATACATAATTAGGATTCCACTGAGGTATTTGATTAATTAATTGAATTACATCTTTGGTAAAGAATTGGAATTAACTCTATTGGAAGATTAAGTTCTTGTAATTGGTAATTAAATTAACATAGGCTCATAGAACCATGATTATGGACTACTAGTGCATGTGTTAGTCAAATATTTAGTGAGAGTACAATTGTGTGACCACTAAACAAAATTACATCATTGTTGTGTGATAACATAATTGATGAAAGTAATCACCATCATGAATTAATTCCTTAAATCAATGATTGAACAATTCTTAATCTAAAGGACTCATTGTGCAAGTAATTATTCTCATATAATTTTTTCTATTAATTTTCATTATTGCAACAATTTTAAAACCAATTTTTAATTGGCTAGTAATGCTTCATTGTGAAACGGTTTGAGTTGTGTTCTTTACTACATTTTTTGTTCAACTTGGCAATTTATAAGTTTTAATTTGTTTATAAGTTTCGACAGTTTGCATCAGAACTTCTTCATAAAATCAATGAATTCTCATTACTTGATGAGTTAAATATTAACAGATTAAAAGATGAATTATAAATAATTGACTCCAATTTCATGGTAACATCAGTTCTCCTATTTCACTAACATATTGACTCCTCAAATACATGCCGAACAAATAAAGGGTTCACACAATTTCCAATTCAAAATTCACATAATCACAAAATAAACTCTTAAACCTTGTGAGTTATGCAGTTTATCCCTAGAGTTCAAAAACACACAAATTTCCCAATCTATGCATTAGCCCTAAACAACTCATGATAAACACATTGCGATAAGAACAAAAGATAAACTATCACGATTCATTTCAATTTAGATTTCATCCCAACCCCTTACAAAAGAGTTATAAAATCATAAAGGAAAAAGAAACAACCAAAAAAGAAAATAGGAGAAAATTGCACTAAAGACCTAAGATTTAGAGCAATGATTCATCGATCTCTCCTCATTTAGTCATCCATTGTCTCCTCTTTGATTTGGAGAATGTTCTCCTTTATTTCTAACTTAAGATCCCCCAAAAATCCAATAAAACTTCTTTAATTTGATTCTATTTAAAATATGAAAAAACCAGAAAAAAAACACGCCGCAAGCAACCAGGAATGGGCGCTTGAGCGCTAGAACACCTGATGCCCTCAGACTTGCAAGGATCTGGCGCCAGGATTAACCGCCAGACACAACATTCATCCTCTCCCTTGAACACGACAGTTTTCATATCTTATATGTGTGAAATAAATTTCAATGTCTTCATCAAAGTTACGTTGTAGCCTTTTTTATTTTTTCCTTAGCTTTCCCATGAAACCAAATTGAGCTCAATGCAATAACCATAACTTCAGTTATGCTGCAAATCATCATAGCAAGGTCAAAACGCGTTACCATTGGATTTCTCATTGAAATTGACATCTTCTTACTATTATTTTCTTAAAAATACTATCAAATGTCATATCTGAGTAATACTAATTATGTTTAACATGAGAAATAAAAATCAAAGGTAAACAAATTCCCAACAAAAGTAGATAATTCAATTGAATGTGTCCAAATTGAAATATAAGCAAAATATACAACTAAAACTAATTAAAATCTCAAAATCCTAACATTTTATTAAATATATTACAAGTCTAAATAACTCTAATAGATACAGTTATCGCCAAGTTGGATTTGTGTTGTCAAAAATGTGATGCCCCTTCTCAAATTGCAAGATGTTGCACTTCTAATCATTGACACGTGAATGTCATGTACACAGCAAGCTAGAATGTTTTATCTTCAGGTTCACTGATATAAAACTTAAAAGTACACAGATAAAAAAAAAATTAAAAAGTACAAGCACTGATTAATTTCAAGTGGACACAGAAATTGAATCTTCGTCTAATAGCTTGTTTCAATACTTATACGATACATAATAACGATCCCCAAGACAAAAACAAATAAAAAAAAAAACTATATGATTGTGCACCCCACAAAAAAGCGCTACAGCAGTACATAAAGTTATCATCACCTACAACCCTTTGTTTGATTTACACATTTTTCCTTTTTATTTTCTTTCTTTACATTTATTTTTCTCTCATTTCCTTTTCATATCCAAAAAAGAGAGATTTTTACGTGTGTTTTTTTTTTCTCTATTTTATATTTTTATTATTTTTTATTAAACTCACAAAATATTTAATTCAATTAATTATTTTTCAAATTCAAAAAATTGAACGCTGACACAATTTGTGATGGCGCCCATTCCGGATAACTTGTTGTTGCACTTCATCCTGGCCTTGATGATATGTGAATATTAAATACACATAAAATTTTTAATTTCTAATATATATGCTGATACAGAACGAAAAAAAAAAAAAACGCAAGCAATAGCAGATTTCAAGCATAGACAAGTTGCCCATTCCGGATAACTTCTTGTTGCACTTCATCCTGGCCTTGATGATATGTGAATATTAAATACACATAAAATTTTTAATTTCTAATATATATGCTGATACAGAACGAAAAAAAAAAACGCAAGCAATAGCAGATTTCAAGCATAGACAAGTTACAAGATCTCCAAAGTTACATAATACGATTTCCAATACAAAACAATTATACTATTGTGCACTGTACTAAATTAACAAGAAAAAACTGTAGTAGTATTACGTTACATAATACATACAGTTGCGTTTTTCTAAAACCAAAATTAACATTATTCATGATAATCGGGATTCATGTGTACGAAAATAACGCTACTATAAGAGTCTACTTTAGGTGTCCAAAGTCGGCTGTGGATAATCCCACGACGAGGGATGAAACAAAATAAGCATTCCCGATATTGACATGACCGCAATGATTGCGATGAATCGTTCCATCATTGGCAAGAATGCCTCCTCCATTTTGCCCGCGGCCATGAAGTTGTGTTGTAGGAACATCGTGGCCGTCTTCTTCACTCGCAGATTGCAAGAAGCCACTGATGTTGAGCTTACCATTATGATTGCCATTGATCATTTCCGACATTATCAAGAATGGCTCCTCCATTTTGCCTGCGGCCATGAATTTTACTGTAGGAACATCGTGGCGGTCTTCACTATCATCAGATTCCATCACTGTACCATTGCTTTTACCCTTCATCCTTCCACCATCATTGGCGACTAGGCTTCCAAGTCCCAGTTTTGACGACTTGATCATGCATGTGAAACAGTGCAGCAGCAGGGTGTTACACAGGGCCATCCACCCAGTGCACAAAAAAAAAAGCAGTAGTAGTCCTGCTGTTGTCATCTGCAGTTTTTGAATCAGTTTGGAAATCAATACCTGCTTGAGTTCTTGTCGCAACCACAGAAAAGCAAAGATCTGGTTTTGCCCCACCATGCAATCCATCAGTGATTCTGATATCTAGACTCTTGGTGTTTCCTGCGTTGTTGGGTTAAAGAGAAGCTACAAGTTGAGTTATCAAGTTAATATGACGCATGCCATGACTCGGTGATTCTCCTAGTTGTACTTGGTAAGAACGATCTCCGTTCCAGAGGCGAAGATCGGAGGCGGTAGAAGTATTGTTTCCCATGTGTATATTAACTTTTTCAAATGTACAATTTAGTGGAGACTACATCTCTATGTATCATCACTTGATGGAATGATTTTTCTTTTCTTGTCTCATGCATGCATTCGTATCGCGAAATTATAGACACACGAAATTATAGACACACGGACACAGGTATTACCTGTAAGCCAAATATTATTTTAGCACGTGGATGTCTAATTGGGACACACATTTTATCATTATTTGTAGTAGCGGAGCTAGAAATTTTGAAGAAAGAGGCCAGATTAATTAATATAAAATGAAATAGATTATCATATAGAAAGTACAAAATAAGTCATTATATAATTTTATACACAAATTATTGATAAATTACTGTTTATTTTATCATTCATTCTCTCTTTTCTCTTAACAAAAGAGTCAATAATTTTCTTCATAAACATCTCCTAGGTTTAACATAAAAAAATATACGTATCAATGTATTATTTAACATCAAAATAAAGTATCAATCATAAATAATTAACTAGTAAGTAGAAACTCCATTAAGTGAATAAAATGAGTTAATAAGAGAAAAATATTAAAAAACATATTTCAAAAATATTTATGTAGATGATAGAATTTTTTAGGAGGATCATAATATAAAATGTATATATAATTATACAAATATACAAATTTTGAGGGACCGTGGCCCCTATTCCCCCTCTCCCTTTGCCTCTTACCATTAGATGTGATAGTGACTTATACTTTTTCTATCAATTCATCATATTTAATAGTAATAGAGTGAGATGTCTTAATTAGATATTTATTTTTAGATGTTGAAATAGTAATAGCATGTGTGTAAAGGAAAGAGAAGCGTTATTCTTCGGCATTGTGTTATGATGCTACGGCATCTAATTCACTCATCCATGATTTCTTATTTTTTTACACGCTGAATTTCTCTTTTTTAATTAGCATTTGTTCTCGATGATGTTGTAGCATTTGTTCCACAAGGCAATGCTGCTTTCCTTTTATTCGATTTTTGCGTTTTGACGAGCTCTTCTTTCACATAAGAATGCAGGTTGCTTTGGATGATATGAAATCACATCTTTTAAAAGCTTAAGCTGATAGATAGGTTGCATGAATAATTTTTATACTTTAACAAAAATCTTATTATTTTCTAAATTATAGTTATATAATAAAAATATATTACATCACAATTAAATTAATTGTGTTAAATTGGTATTTTAGGAGATAGGACGGTTTTAGTTTTTGATTTTTATTTTTAGTTTTTCAATTTTAAGAATGTTATGAATGAAATACTGAAAATTAAAAATAAATTAAAAATTGAAAACTAGAAATTTAAACTAAAGCTGTTCTAAAGTTTTCCCTTGTTTTCTCCATTTACAGGAGGTGTGCTTCACTTCTTATTAATAAAAACCACTTGTGTACCAAAAAATAAAAACCACTTAATTATGAAAATCATTAAAAATTAGTTGTAGGCACTATTCTTTAACATTATCTTTTTTCAAAAAAATGATACTTGTTTGATATATTTTAGATGCGTATTCGAAAGTGTGTTACTGCTCATCATATCTTTATTATTTGTTAGAAAAAAGTAGCATAAGAATAATATAACTAAAATAATATGAAAATATAATTATCTAGAATATTTACTTTAGTGACTGTTTTACAGTGATAATCAAAAGATCGCCTCGACCCAAAAAAAAAACAAAAGTTCGCGATCACGGGCGGCTCCTTCTCTCTCTCTCTCTTTCCCAACTTAGTTCTTTTTGAAAAAAATTATTGTCTTTATTTGGTCCTCTATTTTTTAAAATTTGGTTAGTTCATATAAATTTTGTACTTACTTAATTAGATATTTAAAAACAACCAAAATATTTTATATATATATATTTTAAGTTTTGATTGTAAAATAATTATTTTCTTTTATATATTGTTACTTTTATTTAATTTTTGAATAAAAACAAAAAAACATATATATGCTAATACATTTTTCTACATAACATTAACAATTAACTAAACATTAATCAGTCTCAATAAAATTGGTTAGCTCTGCTCCCAATTGTGATGGTTAGGGATGTACAAAGGACAGGTTGGATAAAATTCAAACTAGACCCAATTTAATTTTTAGACCAGATCAACTTTTGAAACCCCAATCTGATTCGATAATGATCCGACAATGTATCGAGTCATATCGGGTTAACTCGGTATTTGAACAATATATGGAAATTTAAAGATTATGTACAGTAAAGTTATAAAATAAGTCATATCAATATAAAAATAACATCAACTTATGTAAAATATATCAACTTTAGCTTTAAAATCTTATAATTTTTTATAAATTATTATAAAAATATATATTTCTTAAGAAATTATTTGACTCCAGATCGGGTCGGGATAACTTTATGTATAACCCAAACTCAGCCCAAAAAGTGTACCGAGTCAAATTTCAAGATCCAAACCCTTCTGAATGAGCTTCAGGCAGGGTCGAATTGGCAGGTCGGACCAAGTTATGGACACCTCTTGTGATGGTCTTGGTGAATAAATAAATATATTTATTTATTAAAATTAATTAATATCTGTGGCTTAATAGGTGCAGGCTTGATTCATCATGATGCAGTGTATTGTTGTTTTGTTTTCTATTTTTTTCCAAACCTCTTCATATATCCAATAAAGACATGCTAGTTGCATTTTTTTTGTCAAATATGTAATGCCCTTTCTCATATAACAAGATGTTGCACCTATTGGGGTTGATATGTGAATATATTATACATAGCCACAATTTTTATTTTCAACTATATAAAACTTATGTAAGTACAAGCACTGGTAAATATTCAAGTAGAGCAGACACAAGCCAAATCTCCTGACTTTATTTTTGGAATGTGTTATAAAATTGTATAAGAATATATATTTTGGTGTCTTTATTTTATAGTAGTCAAAAGATTATGATGATCTATGATTCCTTTAATTTGGCTTTGGGATTAGTGGTTCACTTGTTGGGTTTTTGCTCTTTCACTAAAGCCCAATAGGGACTAGTGTGTAAGAAGAGCCCAAGAAACCTAGAGCCCGTTTCATCTAAGGGTTAGGTTTCTTGGAACTCATATATATACTACACTTAACCCTCCCTGTAAAACAGGAGAGTAGTCACAGCCGTAGAGGCAAGGTCATCTCCTGATAGAGAGAAAGTGCCCACACACCATCTCCTTCCTCCTTGAGAGATAGTCTGGAAGGTCTGTCATCAACCGACTACAAGGAAAACACTCCGAGAGGTAATACTTCTTCTGTGTTTATGAAACAATGATGATTCGGTAAGCAAACCAATGTACTAGGTCCTTAAATCGCTTCCGCATAAATCCAATAGTTCCTACAATTGGTATCAGAGCCTGGCTATACATTGGTATGTGAATCTAGTTTCACTATTCATGTAATTAGTTTGCTTCATGAAATATGACACCTAGGATTCTATATTTGTTGATCATATGTGTTGTATGTTTATCTTTATAATTCTTTATTTGTTTTTCAACTTTAATCCATGGTAGAGATTTGAATGTATTTTCTTGGGTTGTAACAAGGAGGCTAATCCCATATGATTAGGTTTCCTCCTTGATTTTTTTATTTCAATTCTTGTATATATATATATATATATATATATATATATATATATATATATATATATTTTGATTGTATACAAGAATTGTAATAAAAGAAGATCAAGAAGATACATAAAGAAGGACGTTCGTCACTGTTTGGACATGTTCGTGGACCTCTGGGTCTCAGATTTGGACGTATCATATATCGTTGGAAAGAGGACGGAAAGACGAACAAAATAGTGGGTGGATCGAGGCCAGGGGATCCCACACGCGTCGCTACAAGCTGTTGCGAGTGGCTTTCAAGCGCCGGCAGAGGAGCCGCGCGTGAGAGCGCGTGGAGGCACCTTTTCTGGTGGTTCTGGCGGCCATGTTCTCGTCTCCTCATGGCGGTCCTTCCCCTGGATTTTCGTGCTGAGACGAATTCGGCTGACGGCATGGCAATCCTGACAGCTAGGGTTCCTCTTTCATGTCCTAGGGTTTTCTCGCCAAGGATTGGGTTTTCTGGGCTTTTGGGCCCATGGATACCCTAAAGGGGCTTGAGGCAGATACTGTGGGCTGGATCAAAGAGAAATTCCAAAGTTGTAATTTTTTTTTTAGGAAACCATGGATTAAAGTCCTTTTTTTATTTAAATTAGTTATTTTATGAATGGATGAATTATATGATTGATAATATGCTTATTGTGATAACATGTCATATAGAATAGGAGGTGCCATATTGTTGCATAACTTGATAATTACATGAGCATAATAGCTACTTTGGTCATGATACGACTAGTATATAGTTATTATGCACGATTATTTAGATTTTAAACTGTCCACTAGATTAATTATCAATTATTATGATTTTTCGTTATAAATCAAGATTAATAATGGAATTAATTAATTGTGGAATTAAAATCTAGACAAATAATCCAATTTTCTTTTCCTAAGAGAATTGTTTTACATTGCGAGTATTTTGTGGGTCTTCTGAAATGGTCATGTGTCAACACACGCTGCATACCATAATCATGTATCATGATTGTGTGGAGCACACGCTGCCTATCATGACCGGATTTTAGGACCTTAATATTTTCAAAATTCCGATAAGCTAAGCTTGCACGTTCATCGGCTTGTGGGTGCTTACATAGTTTTTGAAAACAAACAAAGAATACTCGAATTTAAACAATTCTTGGAAATTGAAAAATTCTAATTTTTTTTAAAAAATATTGAATGGGTGAAGGTTTTTAATTAAGTAATTAATTTAAAACCTACGGGCTCCAATTGTGGGTTTATTAGTGAAATGGTTATCGTTGAAGCCCCATCGGATAAGGATAATCGGATTTCGCTAGATTAAACCTTAATATTTTCAAAATTTTAGTAAAGTTTTGTACAGCCCATCGTCGGCAACACTTAGACACTAAAGATAATTTTGAAAGTAAACAATGGTTAAATACATTCAACTTTGGTAAAGTTGTTAACCCTCCCATCGAGGCTCTGGCAATGGAACTGAAGGCCCAAAATAAACAAGATTAGTTTTACAAGTATCTTGCCCATCGTAAGCCTTGTAAAGATAACTAATGGATTGTTGAACTATAAACGAGTAATAGTTATTAGAATCTACTAGTGCTATTTCCGTTTGTTGTTATTCTTGTTTGTAAATAGTGTGTTTTTCCTTGTTTTCAGAAGAAAAAAAATGACTTCATTCAATCCTTTAGCTACTATCTTGAGCCAAAAACCTATGGATGGTACAAACTACAAACAATGGAAAACCAATTTGGATATTGTTCTTCAATATGAAAAACTCAACTTTGTTCTGACTACCCCTATGCCAGCGCAACCTGCTGAAGATGGGCCTGAGGCAACAAAGACACGTTTTCAGCAGGAAAAGGAAAGATGGGAGAAGGCAAATGTGGCAGTCCGCTGCTATATTTTAGCCAGTCTTGCCAGTCACCTTCAGGAGCAAGTGAGCATGATTGAGAGTGGAGAAAGATGCTCCAGACTCTTGATGGCATGTTTGCTACGTCTAGCAGCTCTGCTAGGCAGAATGTGCTGAATGTAGTCACCAAGATAGTGATGTCTGGAGGAAGTGTGCGGGATCATTGTCTGACAATGATAGCAAACTTCAAGAAGGCTGAAGACCATGGGGTCAAATTTGAACAAGAAGTAAAAATTGACATTCTCTTGCAATCACTGCCTGAATACTTCAATCAGTTCAAGATGAATTATAATATGAATAAGATGAATCTTGACCTAACTCAGCTGATGCACGGGCTTGAGAATCTTTGAGCCTCTCTAGTCAAGCAGGGCAGTGCATTTTTTGCTGGTGAGAGTTCTGTGAAACCTAAGGGGAAACCCAAGGGAAGGAACAAAAATAAGAAAAAGAAATCAGGTGTTCCAATTGCCAAACCAGTTGCAATGAAGCAGCCAAAAGGCAAGTGCTTCAAGTGCGGACAAAAGGGGCATTGGAAGAAAAATTTCCCACGTATGAAAAAACTAGGTATGGGTAATTTACATGTGATTGAGGCTTGTTTAGTGGAGAATTACAATGATAAATGGATCATTGATTCAGGAGCCACTAACCATGTTTTTTACTCTTTGCAGTGGTTCAAACATAGCTTGCCTTTAAGTGAAGGACAACGAGTTTTGAAGTTTGGAATAGGGAGCTTGTGTCTGCACTAGCAGTGGGACAAGTTGTTTTATCTTTTGATAATTGTAGAACTTTGGTTTTAGAAGACTATTTATTTATTCCGGATTTTAAGAGGAATTTAATTTCTGTTAGTTGTTTGGTTAAACATGGTTTGACAGTTCAGTTTAATTCCTCAGTTTCAATAAGAAGTTCATCTTCTTTTATTTGTTCCAGTGTAATATTTAATGGTCTTTATTTCCTTAGTCCTGTGCCCTGTGAAGTTAATCATGTTGAAATAGAAGATGTTGAGCATGTTCATTCATCAAAGAAAAGAAAAGTTTCCAATGAAACTTATCTTTGGCATTTGAGATTGGGTCATATTAATTCTAACAGGATACAAGGTTTGGTCAATAGTGGGATTTTAAAATCCCTGAACTTTGAACCAATACCAGTTTATGAATCTTGTTTAGAAGGTAAAATGACTAAGAGATCTTTTAAGGCCAAGGGAAATTGTGCCACACTTCAGCTGGAATTGGTACATACTGATGTATGTGGACCAATGAATGTCCAGGCCAGAGGAGGGTATCAGTATTTTATCACATTTACTGATGATTACTCTAGATTTGGACATGTGTACCTGATGCGTCACAAGTCTGAAGCTTTTGGAAAATTCTAGGAGTTCAAGGCTGAGGCAGAAAAGCATCTTGGTGTTCAAATTAAGACTCTTCGATCTGACCGAGGGGGTGAATACCTATCTGGAGAGTTCAGGTCTTACCTGACCAAAGAGGGGATAGTTTCATAATTATCTTCTCCAGGGACACCCCAGCAGAATGGAGTTGCTGAAAGGAGAAATAGAACCCTTTTAGAAATGGCAAGATCTATGCTCAGTTATTCATCTCTTTCTGATTCATTCTGGGGATATGCCTTAGAAACTGCTATGTAACTATTGAACTTAGCTCCATCCAAGTCGGTTTCAAAGACACCAATAGAATTATGGAAAGGGTGTAAGCCTTCCTTGAATCATATTCGGATTTGGGGTGCTCCAGCACATGTCTTACAAAAGAAACCAGATGAGATGGACTCACGTACAGAAGTATGCATGTTTATAGGCTATCCTAAAGGAACCAGAGGTTGGTTGTTTTATAGTCCAAAAGAAAAGAAGGTCATAGTGAGTTCACACGTGACTTTCTTAGAGGAGGACTATATGGCAAATTATAAGCCAAGGAGTAAGGTTATTTTTGATGAGCTAGTCTCAGATCAAGTTTTACCTCAACCTCAAAGTGTTCCGACTTTTGTTCCTATGGTTGTTCAAAGAGGGGAAAATATACGATGTTGAACACACACAAAAACCGTAAATAGAACCGTAAGTTCAAAGATGACGATCAATAAGTGGAACCTGTAAAGGTGCAGTTACCGCTTGAGGAAGAACAACAAAATCATGAATTGGTTAATCCACTTAATGAGGGTCCTCATCTAGAATTGGATCCCCTTGTAGATGCACAACAACAAGTGCGGCAAACTCGTAGTGGGAGATTGATTTGTAAACCTGCAAGATTTCTCTTGTTGGGCGAATCGTCTCAGGATGTCATCATTGAAGAAGATGATGATCCCACGAGTTATCAAGAGGCACTAGGCGATGTTGATGCTCAGGAATGGCTTGAGGCTATGAATCGTGAAATGGATTCTTTATATTCCAACTCAGTTTGGTCTCTTGTAGATGCACTAAAAGGGGTAAGACCCATTGGGTGTAAATGGATCTACAAGAGAAAGAGAGGATCAGACGGGAAGGTTGAAACCTTCAAAGCTAGATTGGTGGCGAAAGGATACACACAAATAGAAGGTGTGGATTATGAAGAAACCTTTTCGCCGATTGCCATGCTCAAGTCCATCCGGATTCTCTTAGCTGTTGCAGCAAATCTTGATTATGAGATTTGGCAAATGGATGTCAAAACTGCTTTTCTAAATGGAAATTTGGAAGAGGATATCTACATGCAGCAACCAAAAGGGTTCATAGTCAAAGGGCAAGAAAACATGGTATGCAAGTTACAAAGATCCATTTATGGACTTAAGCAAGCATCCAGATCATGGAACATCAGGTTTGATCAAGCCATTAAGTCTTATGGTTTTGAGAAAAGTCCTGATGAACCGTGTATGTATAAAAGGATCCAAGGTAACACAATATCTTTTCTTGTACTTTATGTACTCCTTATCGAAAATGATACGGAGGTATTGTTAGGCATAAAGACCTGGCTAAGCAAGCATTTTGAGATGAAGGACCTGGGGGAAGCCAATTATATTCTTGGTATTAAACTATTGCGAGACCGGAAGAATAGGGTATTGGCATTATCTCAGGCTAATTACATTGACAAATTACTTGCCAGGTTCAGCATGGAGAATTCCAAGAAGGGAATTATACCCTTTAGGCATGGGATTCATCTCTCAGGAGCATTCTCCTAAAACTCCTGAGCAGAGAGAACGCATGAGTAGGATACCTTACGCTCAAGACAGAGGTAGCCTTATGTATGTTATCTTTGTGCACCGCACTTATATCTGTTATGCAGTGGGAGTAATAAGTCGATACTAATCTAATCCTGGAGAGGAACACTGGATAGCAGTTAAACATATACTCAAGTACCTTAGGAGAACGAGAGATTATATGTTGGTCTATTCTAGTGGGAGTCTTGAAACCATTGGTTATACAGACTCAGATTTCCAATGAGACATTGACTCAAGAAAATCCACCTCTGGGTATGTGTTCACTCTGAATGGCGGGGCCATTTGTTGGAGGAGTGTCAAACAATCATGTGTGGCTGACTCTACCACAGAGGCGGAGTATGTAGCTGCTTCTGAGGTTGCAAAGGAAGCCGCATGATTAAAGAAGTTCTTAATGGATCTTCAGGTGATACCAGGTGTTAGTCGTCCCATCACACTTTACTGTGACAACAGTGGGGCAGTAGCACAGTCCAAGGAACCAAGGTGTCACAAAAGACAAAAGCACATAGAGAGGAAGTACCACTTGATCCAAGATATAATTCAAAGAGGAGATACAGTGGTAGTCAAGATAGCATCGAATGAGAACCTTGCTGACCCTTTTACTAAGAGTTTGCCTGAACGTGTGTTCGAGAGGTATGTTACATCTATGGGTCTTAGGAGGAGTCCAGATTTGCTATAGCTTTAGGAAGTTGTTATTTCACTTTGTTGTTTTGTGCCTTTTGAGCAAGACATTATGACATTATATTTTTCTGAATGTTATAAATGAGGTATTATTCTTTTATTCCACACACTTTTTACAAACACTAAGGTTCGGATCAATTGTGAAGTATATGATCATATGGATACATTCATGGAAGACATGATCATAGGTTCTCATAATTGATGAACAGATTCATAGCTATTAAATAAAGTTGGGCACTTTATTTAGGCTGCAATATTTTATGAAATGGTTTTGTCCGAATCATTGTAAAATATTGGTGTGAATTAACATTCACATTGAAAGGATCAAGGAGAGATTTGATTAAGGGTGTTTTTCTGTCATAAGGTATCAAATCTCCAGATAACTATAGTTATAAGATTGCTCTTAATTCTGAGTTTATTATAAATAGATAATCAAATAGTTTTCATTCTTTGATTTACCAACGGGTGAGGTGCGATCCATTGACAGCCAATAACTCGGTATTTTGGGAGTGAGATTGTTTAATTATCAGTATTTATGAGATAAACAATATGAAATTTGTAGCAAATGTCCCCTTGATATGTTTCGGTACTTGGATATTGAAGACACTGCCAAAGTGCATGTAATCCATTAGAGAAACTATCATATTCAAGGGAATAAATAATTGATTGGATTACAGAAAACTAGTCAATCAATTATAGACGTTCTACAAAGGGGTGATATATATACATGTTATATATGTTATTAATCTTGGAGTTCAAGTTCGGGCTTTTAGTGGAGTAGCATCGAATTAGATAATCATCTGTTGATTATTAGGAGCCTTGATTAGCAACAGCTGGTAGATCCCCGGGCTAGCTCAAGATAAGGGATGGAGAAATTTCAGTTGATGACGACTAGTGAGTTACATGGTCTTGGGCTTTAGGCTCAAGTTTGTACTCAAGAGCAAGTGGGAGATTGTTGGGTTTTTGCTCTTTCACTAAAGCCCAATAGGGGCTAGTGTGTAAGAAGAGCCCAAGAAACCTAGAGCCCGTTTCATCTAAGGGTTAGGTTTCTTGGAACCCATATATATACTACACTTAACCCTCCCTGTAAAACAGGAGAGTAGTCACAGCCGTAGAGGCAAGGTCATCTCCTGATAGAGAGAAAGTGCCCACACACCATCTCCTTCCTCCTTGAGAGATAGTCTGGAAGGTCTTCCATCAACCGACTACAAGGAAAACACTCCGAGAGATAATACTTCTTCTGTGTTTATGAAACAATGATGATTCGGTAAGCATACCAATGTACTAGGTCCTTAAATCGCTTCCGCATAAATCCAATAGTTCCTACATCACTATGAAAGAGAATTGTTCTCTTCCTATTGCTAGTGATTGGGTCTATTTCTTGGTTATTCTGTGGTGGCAATAGCGGACCCGTAAATGCAAATGGCCCTTGGTGGGGAATGTTGGACCTTAAACTCAGTTTTCAACGACATTTGTCTCATGCACCAAGATGTCCCTGTTGCTTCTTCATATACATTTGCCATTGATCTGTTGAGAGACCTGGGAGGTATAGCTTAGTTGGATTCCTCCTGCAGGGAAGAAGTTTAAGTTGAATACAGATGGGGCTGTCCTCGATAATCCTGGTGCTGTGGGTTTCGGTAGGGTGTTGCGGCAGGACATGAAAAAATAGAGAAGGCCCCAAAATGCATAATCCAAAATGGAAATTGTCATTTCAACATCCATAGATGTAGGTATCCGTGATAATATGAGGAGTGACAGAGAGAGAATAGATTAAAAGAAAAAGTAAGTAATGAAATAATATATTATGTGAATAGCGTGTTTAAGAAAATTAGACATTCAAATAGTGTTGTTGACTGAAAATACAATCAAAGGGGCACAAACAAAACACCGAGGATAAGCTGAAAAAGTCACAGAAGGCCCCCAAAATGCATAACCCGAAAATACACCACGAACTCGAACATGAAGCTCCCGCTAAACGAAAAAAATTCACAAAAACTCAAGCTGTCTCTCTTCCACCCTCTTGAACATGAACCATCACACATGCAGATATCAAAACCGTGATGGAAAACGAAGACAAGGCCAAATGGAACTGGTCGGATAGAACCAAAAGAAGACCCTAACAGATCCAAAATCTTTAGACCACATCGGAACAACAACAGATTCGACAAGGCAAGATGCATAATCCATCAAGATCTGAATCATCACATTCTATATAATCTTTGACTGAAAAAATAATGTCTTAATTAAATCCTTTCTTAAACCAACATAAAATTCTTTCTAAAATCACATTTTGTCTTTAACTTATGTATGCCAAATATACGAGCTAGTTGCATTTGTACGTGTTGTCGAACATGTGTTGCCCTTTCTCAGATTGCAGGATGTGGCACTTTATTTCTGTCATTAGATATATGAATTATAATGTACATATATAGCCATAATGCATGTTTTATTTTCTAGAACGCTAATATAAAACTTAAAAATACAAGCATTAGACCAGCTAAATATAAAAAGTACAAAGCAATAGTAGACTTTAAGGAGGCACACTTATTGGTTACATTTTCCAATCCTCAAGATAAAAAGAAAACTACATTATTGGACACCCAACAAAATAAAAAAAGCTTAAAAAGAATTATTGCAGTACATGAAGTCACCATTTTCTTCCATATAACCTGTTGATAAAGGTATTACCATTATTATGGCCCTTGAAGTTTCCAGGATTGGAAACAATGTTTCTTGGATTTCGCCTGCGGCCGTAGAACCAAGGTGCAACAACATTGTCTATGTCACTTTCACTCTCAGATTGCCTCTCATTGATATATTTCTTTGCACAGTGAGGGCAATCAGAAGGCTTCCAAGCAAGTCACTGTCCTACGGACTTCCTTAAACATGTAATGCAATGCTTCAACAGGGTGTTCTTCAGGTCCATCCACAGAAAAATCCCAAAGGCCATCATTTGACAATCTAATCCTTTTCAGTGTCATAGAAATTAAAGACCAATATCTTCGCCGTTCTCTATATTAACATAATACTGTGCCACGGTCCCCATATAAGGATCTTCATCCTCACTTCTTTTTTATCCTCTCCCTGGGGGTAGGAGCACTGTTTCCCATGTGTATTACTTAATTGGCTTGGTGACTTGTTGACTCGAATATTCGGTAGAGTCACCTCATAGACTACACCAGTGATCTATATGTATCACTCGACGCGGGAAATTTCTTCTCTTGTCTTGTGCTTGCATGGCTGGGCTTGTGCATATAGCAAATTTTTTATAGGCACACTTGCTGTATATACGTAGAGGACCGATAGGCTAGGGAAGCATTTAATTCCGAAAGGTAATGGAGCCATAGCATCTAATTCCTCCATGCATTTCTTATCTTTTATGTACGGAACTGGTCTTTTCTAATCAGGTAGCATTTATTCTCGATGTAGTAGCTGTGGCTGCTTTATTTTATTCGATTCTTTCGTTTTGAGTGAACTTCCCCCTCTCCCCTCTAAACTATTATTCCTTTAGGTTGGAAATAACTGTCCGCTTTTAAAATTTTATTTTTCTATTGGTAATTATTTATTTAGAAATTTTAGATTATATTTATTATTTTTATGCTGTCATATCCTTAATTAGTGGAAGAGAGAATAAACAGAAAGAAATAATTAAGAAGATAGATGATTAGTATTAAGGGTAATATTATATAATACATCTATATTTTATTAATATTGAGGCATTTTCAATCATTTCTTTAATTTTTGTGTGTATTTAAAATTGAACAATTACTTTCAATCAGGTAAAGTATTATATAAAAATATATTAGACCACAATAATTTAATTGAGTTAATTTAATCTATTATGAGATAATAAAGTTTTTAGCCAGTTTTTACTATTTACAAGAGGTGCATGCTCACATATTATTCAAGAAAAAGAAGAACAAGTGAAACTAGGGGGTAAACGGTTTCGGATCAGGTTTAATTTGAGGAAAAATTGATGAGTGTGGAAATACATTCATTGCTAACATTTGATACAAATTTGGCTGATTTTATATAGACATATTTGGTTTTTGACTTAAAATAAAGATTTAATTATTCTGAAAGTCTCTATAATTTTACTTAATTTTTAATTAAATTCATATAATTTAAAATTTTATAATTAAATTTCTACATTATATAAAAAATTTTAATTAAATCTTTATAATTTAATAATTTATTAGCAAATTCTTATATTATACAAAAATTTTCATTTGAGTCCTGATATTTTAAAATTTTTTTGATCACATCCCTATATTTTATATTTTTGTACCGTATAGAGGCCTGATTGAATGCTTTTATATAACATAGTTGTAACAGAGTAACAGTACTGTACTGTGCATTAAAAAAAAGTAAAAACAACCTTTTTTTTTTTGTCAAGTTGTAAAAATGAGTCGAGCACAACTCGGCTTCGGCTAGCACAGATATTGGGCCAAATAATTGGGTTTCTGGGCCAGTTAATTGGGCCGAGCCGTCATTGTGTAAGCTGGGACCGCAACTCTAGGCGAAGCAAAACGGCAGGAAGGAGCAAGTAACAGTGAACTGCAACCGAAAATCCAATTCCTTTCCCTTTCTTTCATCGCCGTCGCCGTCACCGGAAAAGATGAAGCTGAAGCAGTTGGAGGGCCTCCTTGGTGGTCTTGACCAGTTCTCTAACCCAAAGGTTCTCTCTCTCTATCTATCTCTCTCTTTTTCTTCTGTAGCAGTACCTTCTCTCTCTTTCTTCACTTCTTCTGAATCACACTTTTTTGTTTGTGTTTTTTCCCTGCTTGTTGGTGGTTGAAGGTGGAGCTCGAACAGTATCCAACGGGGCCCCACATCGCTTCTCGAATGCTCTTCACTGTAATCAATCCCCTTTCATTCTCTTCTTTATTCACCTTGTTCTGCCATGTTCCGTATTTCCCTTTTTGGATTTGTTTTTCTTATTTGTCTGTCCTTTCAAGGTTCGAACTTTACTCATCAAAGATGCTAAAGCTGGATTCTTTTTTCCTCATCCCATCTTCATCTTGTTGTGCTTGTTAATGGGTATCTTTTGTATATGCTTATTTGGTTGTGGAAGTTGACCAAACACCCCAGCATATGCTGCATATTAGTTACATTATATTACATGATGTGATTATTAGCATTTTAATAGTGTTTCTTTTTTTAGGGTATTAACGAATGAGATTAATTTTGATGCATGTAAAAGAGTCTCTTTGACACTTTCATCCAATCATTTGATTCTATTTGTAAGACTTTGAAGATAGTGGATGGTTGAGTCAAACATGGCCGGATGTTTGTGTGGAATTTTTGTACACCGACAATGCACGGGAATTGAATTCTTAAGAAAATATTTCAATTTTTTATTGATGTTCTTGGTACTTTGTTTGATGGCCATCTGATTAGTTTACTTCTTGTGGTGGAGAAAGATGGGGGAGGGTGTTGTAGTAATTCATGAATGCAATGGAGAGAGTGTGTGTGTGTGTGAATTTTGCAAAAGGTTTGAGAAAGCATATAGCTTTTGCTTCTTTTCTGTTAGTGCTTCAAGTGCTGTTTCCTTTGTGATTCATTTGAGTCAGGCAGAGAATTCTTTTGGGGATGTGAGCAACAAAGTAGTGGCTGACTTCGGATGTGGTTGTGGTACCTTAGGTATTGCAGCTGTGCTCTTGAGTGCAGAGTGAGTTACATCTTTCCCCTCCCAGTTTTGCAGGATCTTTTACATGTTTGTCTTCTTTTAGTTTCTCGTTCTCTTCCTTCTCTCATGCCATCTAAATCTGAGTTGACATTAGAATCACATTCGTTGCAGTTATTCTAAACTTTTGAACCACTACTGTATAGATTATAGAACCAGCTGGACTGTCTTTAATGAATTTGCACTTTCCAGTCTCTGGACTGTACACCATTTCACGTATATGGTCACCTTGCAATCCTCCTTTGTGAATGAAATATGAAATTAAAATTCATGTTTGAAATGCTTTTTTTTTCCAATCAATTAACATATCTAATATTCTCTTTCTTTGTGTTAGCATTGGTCAGACATGTTCTCGGCATTGACATTGATCCGGAATCTCTTGAAATAGCATCTCTTAATGCTGAGGAACTTGAGGTATTGTATTTTTCTCTGCTGATTATTGTGGTAAATGATTGCATAGGTTTCTGATATCTAAGTCTTTTGGAGAAAGGAATAGTACTTGATAAATTTTGAATATTGTACATAAAGATGAAGTGTATTGAATGAAAGAAGTTCAGCACAATATTTTGACATTCTAATGGGAAAAGAGGGGATGAAAAGTAGTCAGTATTATGCTGTAGAGGCAATGAATAGTTGGCTTTTTTATTTTTGTCGTATTCAATATATTTATTTTAAAGTTGGCTAGTAATAACCGATGCACCATTCATTTGTTACTCAATTAATACTGCAGGTGGATATGGATTTTATTCAGTCTAATGTCTTGGAGTTGGGATGGAAAGGTAGACTTCTGCATCATTTCCTCCTATGATACCATAGCATTTCATGGGTGTGTGTATTGAACCATAACCTTTATTGTAGAAAGTCTTGGAGAATTGAATTTGGATATAAACAGGTTTTAAGCTCTTCAATTTCATGTCATATGATATGATACCACTTGACTTCAGGAAGCACAATATCAGAAATAAAACACGGTTTAGGGTTGAATTCTTGCAGTTTGACAACAGCTACATTTTTCAATTTTGAACTTTATGGACTAAAAATGGGTCTGACCATGTCAATCTTGACTCTTATTTGTTAAGACATAAATTTTATTGGCATTTTGGAGAAACAGTCTCAAATGAGGAATTGTTTCCAGGTGTAATTTGCTGGATTTCTCTCTCTTTCCTCTTTTGGCTTTCCCTGACTAGCTCTTACGTGGATTTGCAAAGTTGATTCTTATCTTGTCCCCAGGATGTCCAATTGAGAGTGTAATAGTCCAAACTGTGTTGTTGAATTGAGTTCTTATTTGTATGATAACTTGTATGGTGTACATTTTTGAAAGGATCATTCATCATTCATTGTATGAATTATGATCTTCATATGTCTTTTACAAAGTATTTAATTTGGCGGTGTAACTACCATCCAACACATTTGTATGGTTATCATTTCTTATATTCTTTAGGTCAAGTTGTTGATACTGTTATCATGAATCCTCCATTTGGAACCCGGAAAAAGGGTGCAGATTTGGATTTTCTTTGTGTTGCTTTGAAGGTAAGCAATAGCACGGATGCTGGTTATAAACATATGGTTGATGGGAATTTTAATTTATCTACCCATATTGTGTATATAGAAATTTCATTAGAAGAAAATATTACAAAAGAGGACAAGATATCCTTACAAAGATCCAAAAGTAACGAATAACTCCTATGAGGATAAATCATTTAACAATGCATGCTAATCTATTTGTCAGGTTGCTTCTCAAGCTGTTTATTCCTTGCATAAGACTTCGACAAGAGACGTAAGTAATCTTTATCTTAAATTCTAGATATTGAGTAATTAAGTTCTGCTAGCCTGGTCAGATTGTTTTTGACTGATTATCTTGTGCATCATATGTGTTGATTACAGAAGGTATATCTGGTTATTAGTTACTTATCTTCCCATTTCAAAAGGATGTCATTTGTATTATTTTCTCAAACCTTTGCATTAGTGTCTTCATAGTAGTATGCCATTAAGACCTTTTCTCCTCATTGATTACTTGGTTTTGTGTTTTGGTAATGCATAAGCATGTGTTCACATGTAATCAATACTACTATGTGGCTTCTCAACATTGTAAGGATTTTTTTCCCTCATATTTGAAAACACCATGGGTTCGGTTTTGCCTCATTGCAGCATGTGAAACGAGCAGCATTAAGGGATTTCAATGCTAGCAGTGCTGAAGTTCTATGTGAAGTGAGTGAACTTTATTAAATATTCAATGTTCAAGTCCTATAACGATCTTTTTTCTTTTGACCTTATTTTCGCATTGAAAAGTAGATATTCTAGTTATTTCCTCGTCTCAGACAAAGGATTAGTATAACTATTGTGTACAGATAATTTAACAATCCCAGTTTATTATTGGGGCTAACTCATAAGACGTTGTAGGTAGGTATCTGGCCAAACTTCTCACCCTTTATCCGTGAACCACGCTTTGCAAAAGAGATTTTTAGGTGATCCTAGAGCTAGACAAACTACACTATTGTGTCTATACCAGCAGAGCTATATTGGGCTTTATTATCTCCCAATTTTATCACATTTTTAATGCTATAGCTGAGGTATAACATATTCAATGGTATCAAGCAAGACAAATCTCTTGCTTATTCTAGAGCACCCAGGAATTTTTCCTTTTGACATTCAGAGTGTAATTGAAGTATTTGTATGGATGTCATCTCTAACAAAATGTGGTGAACCCATTAATTAAAACCCCAGGTCCACAACACAAACTGATTCTTTCATAGTTCAGGTTCAACTTTAAATCGCACCCAAACTCTTCCATTTGACTGATCTACCTCTACAGTTTTTCTTCTCATTCCAGCCATTCGAGAAGTAACCATTGGGTAATTGTGTTTTCTTGCATTGACAGCTTCGATTTGATGTACCAAAACTATACAAGTTTCATAAGAAGAAGGAGGTAGACATTGCGGTTGACCTCTGGCGTTTTGTACCGGAAAGACATCAAAGCTAAGGGTATTTGGTGCGAAAGAAGGAAAATGTGTATTGTAATAGATGATATGATAATATGATATGAAAGCTAGATTAAAGGATTCCCCCCCCCCCCCCCCCTTAATTTGTTTCTCTCAATGTTACAAGCTCATTGGACGTTAAACTTGAGTGACGCCACCTTTATAGTTTGGCATACCTATGAATTCAATAGCTGAGCAAGTAACAATGCCCCCTTTCAACTTTTATGTGCATGGCATTTTGCTAAAGTTGGTCATAGCGGGTAGTCTATGAAACAGTGATGTTTTCACTAAACCATTACCCCCCAAGACGCATAGGATCTTATCATTACCTCAAATCACTCAACTCCGCATGATACATATTATGCCATCTTAAGGGGAAAAGTGTGTATATCAATAAGCACAAGCATGTCATTACCATGTGTCCATGTCACATGGGTTAAATTATATTTGTCTTCACTGAGATGAGCTGATATTATGCGTACCTTCTGATTCATCAAGTCAACATTTGACAACCTTTATAACGGGGTTCAATATCATATTTATTGAAACATCATGTCTGTCATACTCATGATTATTTTGTGTTGTGTTGTGTTTTTAATTTTTTTGATACTGTGTTAGGTTTATAGAAGTATTCAGTGTCATTCTACCAAATATATAAGGTATTGAATATAATATCACATAAAATTCAAGATAGATTAGTGCATCTTTCTATAAATCAAGAAGTGTCATATAATAGTTGTGTGAAATCAGGGTAATTCATCCTAATAGTAATAGTTGGTGAAATATTCTAAATACTTTCGTTCTTAATATCCATACCAAGATGAGTTTTTAATTTGTAATCGACAAATATGTTTAGTTTCAACATTAACAAAGCCCCCCCCCCCCCCCCCCCTGACTTTGTCGTTGAAGAGATCATAGAACTTGAAGGTTGGAACAACTCTCTCTCCATGGTGAGAAGAAAGAATCACTTTCATCAAATCAATTAATTCATTATACCAGCATACCATTTGCAAAGAGTACCCATCCTTTCCAAAGTTCTTTTTTGAAAAACAATGTAATTTACATGAGAAAATTCGATCAAGAATTAATGAAACTGATAATATTGAAACTGGTAATTCAAAAATGCATCGACTAGTGTATTTTCAACTTACAAATGCGAGAATCAACAAAACAAAAGATATGGTCCTCGTGTATCTCAATGTAGATACAGATTAGTAAAAATGTGTCGATGCCGACTGCACGTATGGTTATTATGAAGAATCAAATTGCTCTTTTCAAAATTTTTCTCACCCTTCTTCCATAATTCACATACTGTTGTAACAAAAGACATGCATACTTTATGTCACTTTTTCTTCTTTTTATGCTCCTGGTGCTGGTGTCTCATTTTCAGCAGTCTCCCCAAGAGTGAACCTAACAAAACGCCTAACTTTAATGTTTTCTCCAATAGCAGCCACACTTTGCTTCACCAAGTCCTTCACTAAGACACTGTCATCCTTAATAAAAGACTGCTCCAGAAGAGCAAGCTCCCCAAGCCTCTTTGAGACCCTTCCCTCAACAATTTTTTCTCTGATGTTCTCAGGCTTTGAAGCTAGGTCCTCTCTCTGCCTCTCAAGTTCTTTTTCCTTGTTCACAATGGTCTCTGGAATATCTTCAATCGATACAAACTGCACCTGTGGGCAGGCCACGACTTGCATCGCCAGATCGTCGACCAGCTCTTTGAATTTCTCGCTTCTGCCAACAAAGTCGGTTTCACAGTTCACTTCAATCAGAACCCCTATGCGTGAATCGTGAATGTATGAACCGATTCTGCCTTCGGCTGCTAGCCTGCTGGATTTCTTGTCAGCTGTTGAGAGACCCTTCTTCCTGAGGTATTCTTGTGCCTTTTCAAGATCCCCTCCGGTTTCTGCAAGAGCTTTCTTACAGTCCATCATCCCTGCTCCAGTTTCTTCCCTTAGTTGCTTGACCAATGCAGCAGAGACTGTTGCTGTTGATTGCCTGTGGCAGAAGGTTGAATAATTTAAGTTTTAAGACTTGCAAAGACAACATTTTTTTTCACTTTGGGCCTGGCCAAAAAAATTCTAGTGTAAATATGTATAACAGACAACATACATGCCAGTAACAACCATCACATTAGGTTAAGTTTCACCTATATCAAGAATAATTCAAAGATAACATTTAAATATACCAGGAATGTTGGGGTAAAAATACATGCTGGAAAAATACATTTACATATACTGATTTGAAGTCTTATATCCATTACTAGATTTTAAATATGAGTAAGTCTTTTTATTTGTGATATAAATTATATGTGAATGCAAGAGAGAGGAGGGGGTGATAATGCCAGCCATTGCTTCCACCTCTATGTATATTGCTGGGCCAATTTAAACATAAATTTTAGTGCCATCACCAAGGAGATCTCCTTTAGCATAATTGCACCAATTTTAGCACCACTGTTTCCGAATCTCAACTAATGCCCAATCTCATAACTAATGTCCTAAATTTAATAACTTATAATGAGTAAGAATTCACAGGACTGCTTACTTTTGCTCAGTCTCTTTGGCTTCAGCTACAGCAGGTTGCTCTTTTGCTGGTGTAGGTGCTGGTTTTGCTGCAGTTTGTGCAGCCACTTCAGCAGCAAAATCCTGGCTTTTCTTCTCCAAACCCTCTCCAAGATTGAACCTCACAAACCTCTTAACTTTGATATTTTCTCCAATTGTTGCAATAGTCTGCTTGACCCAGTCCTTTACTGCCACTTTGTCATTTTTAATGTAGGGCTGCTCCAGCAACGCAAGGTCCCCAAGTCTTTTTGTTATCCGCCCTTCAACAATCTTCGATCTTATCTGCTCTGGTTTTGACAAGAGATCCTCTTTCTGCATTTCTATCTCTTTTTCTTTGTTCACGATTTCCTCGGGAACATCTTCGGTGACAAGATACTCCACTTGAGGGCATGCAGCCACTTGCATGGCTATATCATCAACCAGCTCTTTAAAAATTTCACCTCGGGAGACAAAATCTGTCTCACAGTTTACTTCTACCAAAACACCAATCCGGCTGTCATGGATGTAAGAGCCTATTCTTCCTTCGGCAGTTACTCTGCTTGCTTTCTTTTCTGCACTTGACAACCCTTTTTTCCGAAGATACTCTTGTGCTTTGATAATGTCCCCTCCAGTCTCAGAAAGAGCTTTTTTGCAGTCCATCATTCCAGCTCCCGTTTCTTCCCGAAGTTGCTTCACAAGTGCTGGAGATATAGTTGCTGTAATACACAAAAAAGGGCAGACGTTTAACTAATAGAAATCCAACGTAAGAATGCACAGAAAAGAATACAAAAGGCTGGCAAAAACCAAGAACTATCAATAAAGGTAAAGCATTGTTGATAAAAAATTCTCATTTATTTAATCCCCAAAGGCAATGCCACTGATCAAGATTGAATTGCAGAGCATCTTCATTGATTGGTCTAAACTTCCATTGGACCAGGTTTCAATATATCCAATAATAAATTGTTAAGTACATAAAAGATATAAAAAGATGGAAAAATGAGAAGTAGAAAGATTTATGTAATGCAGCCCCTTCATCTATCATATGCCTTTACCCGTAAAATCGTAAATGTAAAACTAATATACATATATAAGCTCAAGTTATTCCACGATACTCACTTCAAGTTGATGCAGGAAAACATGGGAAATGCAACAGGATGTGAATAAGATGAAAGTTAAACCTTTACTCGAGGCTTGATCTGAAGCAGTAATGGGACCTTGTCCATTAGAATTAGAATCACTGCTATTGTTCACAGATAAAGTTGCAGCTTTTTTATCTTCAACTTCTGGAGTAAAAGGATTCTCATCGTCTGTGGCAAGTGTTTGTTTCTGCTCATCTTTTTTGGGGTCATCGATGGTGTTGTTCACAACTTCAGTAGCAGGAATTTCAGGAGAGGGAATTTGATCCTTTTCTTCAGCTTCATCTGCTGACAGAGGATTAACAGTTCAAGAACACTCCCTTTATAACAAAAGTAAAGGGGAAAAAAATCATCTACTTGTTAAATATGCCAATTATAAAATAGCTTCATTTAGATAAAACTAATTCATTGGGATAGCATCCGAAATGAAAGGAGTTGCAATATAATGTAATATACTAGTTTTTGAATTATATGGATGAAGATCAAATAAACACCAGTTATATAGAAAACACGCTACCCAGTTTAATTCATTAGCCTAAGTAGAATTAGACAAGCAGGAATTGAAAGGAAATCAAAGCATAACCTTTATTCAAGCCGCCCTCAGGAGACAACTCACCATTTTGTCCACTCAAACTAGTATCACTGTCATTGTTCTCAGGAATGGCTCCAAAATTGCTATCATTCTCGGATGCAAATGCAACCTCTTTGTCTTCAACTTGTGACGTAAAGGAATTTCCATCCTCAGTGGGAGGGATTTGCTTTTGCCCATCTTCTTCGGGGCCATCAATGAAGTTTTTCGCTACTTCAGTGGTAGGACTTTCAGGAGAGGGAATTTGATCATTTTCTCCTGTTCCATCTGTTATATGTCAAAATGAAAGGGTAAAAAATCCTCCACTTGTTATGTATGCCAATAATAATGCGGTCAATTGCTCTAGTAGCATGAATCTAAATCACTGGGATCACACTGGAAATGACAGCAGGGCAATATCATGAAATGTATGCTTTACATATGAAGAAGAAATAAATAATTGTTTCAGAAAACTTGCTAACAATTTTAATTCATTGGTCAAAAGTGAACCAGACAAGCATGAATTGAAAAGAATTGAAGCATAACCTTGATTCAAGCTGCCCTCAGGAGACAACCCGGCAACCTTTTCACTCAAACTAGTATCACCATCATTGTTCTCAGGAACAGCTCCAATGTTGTCATCTACTTCTGATACAGAGGAAATATTATTCAATGAGATAATTGGAAGGCTCTTGCACATCATGCTATAGCACATAATATACTTGATTTTAGTTTCTTTTGGGGAATGGACTTACAATTGGTATTTCCATATGTAAATATAAATAAGGATGACAATTAGACAGATGGAAAGGTTCAGCAGAGAAAGTGTAAGACAGAATACACCGAACCTGTATTTTCTTGGAGAGATGGTGCGCTTGATGCCATTTCTGACCCTGTAACAGTGCCAGCTTTGTCAAGGCTGGGTTCCGCTGCATCAGTGTCTGTCGGCACTGCGGCAGCAAATTCTTCCTTTGCACTAGAGGTTTGTGATTGTTTTTTGTCTTCTACAGCAATATGATCAACTCCACTTTCTATTACATTCTCATTAGCAATTTCAAAGGGTGAGTCAGCATTTAGGCTGCTTGTTGTGACATCTGTCTGAGTAGCTTCCTCAATAACCGGAATTGCAGTTGATAGATCCACTTCAGCAGCCAAACTTCCAGAAGCCACCTTTGTTTCCTTCTCAGTGGTACCATCTATGCCTGAAGTTGGGCCAGAGACATCGCTGACAGCGTTTCTTTCATCATCCACAATAGCTGTTGAGGAAACATCCAATGCACTGGCTCCTACATCTTCCTCACTTTCAGAAATATCATCCTCAACATGTTTCACCGCAGAAGGAGCATCATCCGTCAGCTTATTGGTGCTTTCTGGTTCACCCTGCACATCAGGAACATCCGATACAGCTTCCCCTTGCGTGACAGTTCCCTCAGTTTCTTGCAAAGTTCTCGTCGTTGATGATTCGTCAACTTCCTTCTGACCTTTCTCCCTATCATCCAAAAATGCAGCAATATCCTTATTCTTACGAAAAGCCAATACAAAAGGGTTTGTTGCAGTATGGACAACCCCTTGGCTAAATTCGGAGTCCATTTCTACAACATCTTCCTCTTTCTTCATAGTCAATGTTACTTGTCCTCTATTGATACGCAAAACACGTACACTGACTTCTTGACCAACCTCCAGCGAAGTGTTTCCCATAACATTCCCAAATCCATCATCCAATTCCTCAGATATGGGCAGAAATCCTTCCTCCCCTTCAGGAAGGGATATAAAGGCACCGCTCCTATTCATATTCTTCACTGTCCCTTGCAGGTCCTGCCCTTTGACCAATTTTGTGCTTTTCTTCACAACATCTTTCTTGGGACTGGGTCTTGAAGTGCTCCTCTTCCCAGGCCCAGCTCTGTCTGTATTAGTGGTGGGCACATCTTTACGTTGCTTACCAGGGTCAGCATTTTCACGCATGGAAAGAGAAATACGCTGAGTTTCGGTGTTCACTTCAATCAGCTTTACCTTCACTTCTTGTCCTATAGAAACAACACTAGAAACATCCTTAACAAAGTTATCGCTCAACATTGAAACATGAACAAGCCCATCCGTGAAAGCACCAAAATCAACAAAGGCACCAAATGGTTGGATGGATTTTACTTTCCCAGTAAAAGTCGCACCAGGAATCAAATCCTCATCCTTTACTGGAGGCATCTCACTTTTCCTTAGAGATCTTGAACGTCTGGCTTTCGCTGGAGCAGGATTGGCATCAGACTTAGGAGATGAATCTTCACTCGTTCCAACTTCATCTGAAGGAGTTCCACCAGAAATTTTATCTGTAACAGTTGAACCCGGTTCCTCTACTGCTACATCTGTTTCAGTGGCTGATATGGAGGTTCTAGATTTTTTATGAAAAAAGCATCTCCTTGTGTTCTGTGGAAACACTCCACTGGCAGCATATGAAGGTAAGAGAAATCTCCAAGTTGATGATCCTTGTTTTACAGAGCTCCTTGGCAAACTGAGTCTGGTTAAAGAATTACTCTTCCTTGTTGAAAAGGAAATTCCAGGAACAAGAGAAACATTGCCGACAGAGCACGGTATTACAGGATTCATGTCGGCTTGAATTGTAAAACTAAGTTATATATCAGAATCAGATCATCTTGCGTCACCTTCACAGACATATTAAAAATGTGAAACATCAGTACAGCTTATGAATAAACTAAATACATTGCAGCCACTTCAAAGAATATAAAACTATGACATTTTTGGATAGAAATCACTTAATTGGTTCAGCAAGCAAAACTTTACAAATACATGAATCACAGTACATAAGCTGCTCCATATATCAGCAATTCAGCATCAATGTCTACTACACAAGCACATCTAGCACAATCACATCTTTTCAAATCATGAGTAAATACTGACACTGACTTCACTAAATCGCTGTTCACATGACTCCATGAAAATTGCCCAGTATGAATTTTAGTATGACAAAGATAGTCAATGAACTCCTCAATCTACGTGACAAATGCTAGGCACATACTGTAAATCAGGACTTCTATTTCGTACGTCCAGTGTAGCTAACATGATGATATCATTTTCCTTACAACAGTTTATTTTCCCCTACAACAAGATTGGTTATGTCCATCTTATCACTTCATTCATGCATGATGTTTTGAAGTGTTCAAATCTCCAATTCCAATTGTTTGGCCAAGCTGTTGACTTTCAATACTTGGTTTTGGCAATCCAACTCCCTCACGAAGTTTATTTACCCCCTTACATCACCACTTTCATTTTTTACAAATAACGAACTCACAAATTCTCATCCTGTGTGTATTGAAATTTCCACTAGAATGTAAAATAACATGATACTATATTTCACCACCCCAAAATTGCCACAAGTATATACAATTCTGAACCCACCCCACCCCACCAATTATAAAGTAGAGTCTAAAATGCAAATCATACTTAAACCAAAATAAATACATAAACAAGTATTGTTTGAGCTCATTTCATGAAAGTACCACACTCATGCAGATAATTGGCGAGGTCATGAACCCCCCCCCCCCAACGAGTGCTTTTTGCAAAATTAATGATGCTAACTTAGTGAATTAAGCGAAAGGACCATTCTTCTTTCAATTGCAATCACAATTTGGTAGAAGAATGCTCTAAATAAACTATGCAACAGTTAGTAGTGAGTCCAAGGTTCAATTAACCAATGAAAACACGGTACTAGAAAATCCACACTATAATCAGAAACATCACCACACACACGGGTAAAAAAAAGGACCCATCATTGTTTGAAGCAAAATCAGTACCTTAGAAGCTTCAAAGTGCCCAAAAAAATAAAATCACAGAAACCTTGGTACTAGAAGTTTGGGAATGTTTTTAATTTGGCAAAAAAGGAGTCTTTATGGTGTAACCGGAAATGGGTATTGACGATAAAATGCGGAAGTGGAAGGAGGGAAATGAATGGCGAGGCTTTAAATCCTTATCTTGTGCTAAAACAGTGCTCATGTTCTTGTCTTGTTTTGTTCTTTTCGGCTCAGTGGGGTTCTGCTAGAGCCATATGGAGCCACATCAATCGGCTTAGCCAAGCCGATAATCAGAGTTGGGGTTCCAAAGCGAAGCCCATTTAACTTGGGTTATGAGTTGGGCTTAGGCCTTTAAATCTATTCACGCATTCAGGTTCGCTTATGTCAATAGTCTTATAATTTTGTTTCGACAAAAAAAAAAATTGTTAAGGAAATAGTGAAAATAACATTTTCTTCTTTTTATTGTTTTCTTCATGAGATATTGAAAGTAGAAGCAGACAAAAAGGAATATGATATTTTTTGTAATTAAAATTAATACAATAAAATAAAACCAGAAAATGAAAACATAAATCAAATGTAAAAAGAAAATTTTATGCTTCTCAATTTTTATTTCTATACTCCCTCTTCCTTTTTTTTTTTCCAGCTAAGATATTAAGGAATAAGAGTAAAAATGAAAGTCAAGCTCGTAATTTCACATAAGTCATTGAAACATGTATAAGTTTACCATTAGACTGTAGGTTCACTTTGTACTCCCTCTTCCTTTAAGCCGCTTCCCCAAAGAGAAATAATATAATTATCCTATATAAATTAAAAAAATTTAAAAATAAGAGAATTCAATTGAAACATTTAAATGTTTTTCTATTTTAAAATCTTAAATTTAGAAATGCTACGTCCAAAAACACACTCCAAAATCCCTGTACTCGTGAATTGTAAAGGAATGGCAAATAAGACATGAGAAAGTCTAGTCATACATGTATGTTGGAAAAACATGATAATATAGCAGATAAAATAGTAAGATATCGACGTTTGCACAAAATAATTTAGAAATTTATACCAAACAGATACAATTATTCAAATTTGCCATCTGCTTATACGCAGACCAGTTAGGCCAGTTCAGATGTTGAAAGAATACCTATATTTAATAGATTAATTGGAAGAATTAAAGCATGACGTGAACGTACCCAGCTTTTACAACTAAATAAAAACTAGACTCCACAGCTTAGCTAGAGATAAATTTTCTTCAAGTTTAATTGTTGAATGGAAACACTGTGATTATTTGATGTAATTGAAAGGATTATTTAACGAGAGGTTTGCAAAAAGATGATGGAAAGTTTGTCATGAAGACCCATAATGTCTCAGACGTTATTCAATTTTAATTAAAAAAATAGTATACAGCTCAATACACTATGAGAAAAAAGAAAAATAGGTATTTTTAATGGTTCTTCACATTTAAAGTATCAATAAAAATATTGTTAAGAAAAAGTAATTTTAATATAAAGTAACAGTTAAAAATACTTATAAATTTTTATCGATAATTATTACGTATTAAAAGTGCACAATAATTATCAATAAAAATTTATAAATATTTTCAACTATCACTTTCTATCAAAATTATCTTTAAAGTTCAAAAATCATTAAAAATACTCATTTTTTAAAGCAAATATTTACCTAATCTATTTCTGAAATGACATACCATATTCTTTAATTATATTATTGGATAAATAAGTGGGACAGATAATTTTATTTTATTGAATATAACTACCATCATTGTCGATTGGGGTGGTAGATGTTCATTACCCTTAATCAATAATTTTGGATTTGAGTCTTGGGCATAGGAAATAATTGGTGTCAAAAAAAGTCAAACAACTATACTTCTTATAAAAACTCTAAATGTTCAAATAAGATTATTTCCTATAGAAAGGTTTATAAGGGTGAAAAAAAAATACGATATTTATTTGATTATCATGTCCATACCTGTCCTTGACAAATAAAAGTAGAGCATTTAGTAGAACGAATAGTAACAAGTAATGTGGGAAAAGAAAAACTCGAATCTTATTGCAAATATATGCAAAACATATAGTAAAACGCCATTGACGCAGTTTTCATATACCCACCATGCGGATTTTAAAGTAACCAAAATAAAAAGCATTTACGCATGCAGGGGTACTTTAAACTCATTCTCTTGCCGTCAGAGAAAAGAACTGTAAATTATATCAAAATGCAATGTTCTCCATTATTTGCTGCTTTTACTCTGTATGAACACCTCCTTTGCAGTCGACAAAAAATACTAATCAATGGCCTGCCTTAAATGACATAAAAGATAATAACAAGTACTCAAAATCACACTGGCAAAATGGAAAATTTAACAGTATGACCTCATGCATGCGTGGAGGAAAATTTCATAGTTTATTCAGAGGAAGTACGGGTTTGGTTTTGTTAGGCACCTAAAGTTAAGTGCAAGGGATCAATTCAACCCCGGAACTAATAAACTAATCCAACCATGTGTGGAACTCTGAATAATAATTTCATCATCGATGGAAATGACATCATCGGTATAGTAGAGATTGCGTTAATTAATCTAAGCGTAAGTACCAATTTGTCATTTGAATTTTAAACTAAACTTTATGAGGCAGATGCTTTTGTTCAAAAACAACCAAACTAATATGAGAAGAAAATCTAAATGCACGTGAAAAGGAGAGAGTATATATGTGTCATGTCATCCATGACCAAACGTGGCTGCTCCATGAGTCAATACTAGACATGTATAATTAACTTATTAATTAAAGCTATTTCAAATTCCTGCTTTTTCTATGAAAAGAAGATTATCGAATTTAATACATTGTAAGTCTTGTGTGTGTGAATATAGAATGGACGAGAAAAATCAATAACGTTATAAATTTTGTATTCCCTGATTATCTCTTCCAAATCAACTCCACCAGAAAATGCTAGGGAGAATATCCACACATTCAAGAAGACCAAGATTTGACACATGTCATATGTTTTTGACACAATGAAGGGATGAAGATTCTAAACTATCTTTTTATTCTTTGTTGTAAACTATACAAATTTCTGCTCAATAGGGTTTAAGTTGTAATTAAAATGTCATTAGATTTTCTTATAAAGAAAGCTGTCAATAATCTGCTTATTATGAAAACCAACCGGGGGGGCCGGGGAAGAGGGGTGGGGGGTTTACTTGATTTAGCCCAAATCCTTATGAGGCCATAATTTTAATCCAAATTGAGAAAAATAATAAAACTTATATATAATCATTTTTTTGTACGAGTCTCCTTAAATTAAACAGATATAACCACTTTACCTGTGTCATTGAATCTTTCCTGTACATGTCACATCCAAAATTAAATTAAACAAAAAAAAAATCTTATTCTGCTTCCTCTGTAACGCTGGATGGATGAATACATATAAACCCTTAAAGCTAAAGGCCCTCATAACATATGATTGATCCATAAAATAATGCAAAGAAGATGTTGCGCGCTCCTAATCAATACAGCGCACATAACAAATTAAATGAAATTATTAAAGATAGGATATTAACTTATTAATCATGCTCAATATGATCGATCAGAATCAAGTGCATCAGAAAATCATATCCAAGATAGATTACAAGAGCACTGGGGGATGTTGGTTTTCTGAGACAAGGAGGCCCAATTACATTAATAGTGCCAGGTTTCCAAGTAATCAGTGGGACCTTATGGGATTTTTATAATGAGGTTTTCACATCTAAAGGAAAGCCAAGTGTTGAATTTTGCAACATGTGGGTCAGGACCAATTTCCTTGTGGTTTCCAAGGTCCCATTCCAGTTGTTCCAATACGTAGTCCTAATTATAAATGTATAATGTATGTAGTACCATAGAGACTTCTTGTAGTTTTATTATTATATTCTAAGAAAATCTTCCGCCAAAGCAAAACATGGATTACATGGGCATCAAAATATTTCTTAAACATCTTAGGCTACACAGATCTAGGTTATAAGGTATCCACAAGTTTTTAACTGGGCTCAGATCAATCATGCATTTTAATTAAAGAGCCTCAGGCAGGGGGAATGGGGGGGGGACCTCATTGATTGATGGACATCAAAAGTATCTAAAAATAATGAAGCTATTTTTTTGATAAAAAAAATAATAAAACTACATACCTTGTGACCGCAAACTGAGCATGGTTTAGTTTATAAAATAGATTCAGCCAATCCATGCATTTTTGCACATGCAAGTTTTGCGGATGATATCTTCTTCATAAAAAAATGAAATGAAAATCTTAGAATTGACGAATTCCTGATTTAAAGAGTTGATTGAACCTCTTCATTGAAATGATGAATGACAGTGAAATCTGATCTATATATGTACATATTCTTTTCCCCTAATCGCCAATTAATATACACAAAGCAATTATGGCAAAAGTTCTGACACGAATGCATAAATTTGACCCATCACCTAAGTATATATTGCACATAAATTTGAATTATTATTATTTTAATGTTAGACATTTAGAATTACTTGTTAAAATTATTACTAAAAGAATAATGATAGTATAGTTTTAAATTTACAGTAAATTTTACACGTGGTAATATATTAACCATTCAAAGTATAATTTAAAGTTAAAAATATATAAATATTATAAAAGTATTTGTTGATATTATATCACATGTAGAATTTATAATAAATTGGAGTTTGCATTAATGCTTTTGTCTTGAGATTAAAAAATGACAGTTAAATAAACTAAAGAAGAAAGAATTACACATTCTCTACCAAAAAAATAAGAAAAATACCAAAAAAAAATGTACTTTTATCTAAAGTATTAAAAAATATCACATAATTTTAACCAAAAAAAATCTCATAACAAAATTTTAGCAATTTAGAATCCGTTTAGTTTCTGTTTTATTTCTTATTTCTTTTTTATTTTCTATTTTTCAAGAATTAATGAAAATAATAAATGAAACCTGAATTTTTTAAAAAAATTTACCATTTTTTCACAAAATCCCAAAAAATAAGAATCAAATTAAAAATAAAAATTTAAAATCTAAAATTATTTTCTAAAACCAAACAAATACTTAATATTTAGTTTCATGAACATGAATATAATTATTTTGATTCTGATCATTGTCACACACAAATCTTGGACGAAAAAATATAAGAGCATGAGAATTATTTCGTTCCATCTTCAGACACCCCTGTGACTTAAAGACTTTCTGAATAATTTTAACCCCAGGATCTCCATATGACTATGAGAAGGAGTTGATATTCAATCTAGTTTTTTCAGTTATCAAATAGGCAGCCAGCTGGGAAAAAATTGACTCTGGGTCGATGATGATCTTAAAAGAATTTCGGAAGATTCTTTCTGCTTTATTTTCTTTTCCCTATATATATCTCCAAAAGTTTGTGACATAAGGATCTGTATTCTGTCAACATATTATTTATTAGTCTTAACCTTAACCATTATGAGAGGTAGGCTCAAGTCCCCGTGTGTGTGTGTAATATACACATATCTGAATGAAATAAAAAATTTGAGAATCTCATATAATATGAGATATTGTGGTTGAGTTGTGCGGATTTGGAACTGGTGGTGTTGTTGGTGGTGTGGACCTTTAATTGTGTTTGGCTTCTCTTAAACTCTCAGCATTTTCCTTTTCGAATCCTGTGAAGCAAATGCAACCTGTAAGGGCTGCATGTGCCCACAAATCTACATTTAGCTAGATACCATATATTCCCTACGTCTCTTTCCACTTCCTCTTGTCTTCGTTTTTCTTATTATTGTTAACATTAATTACAACACACACAAATACAGAGGCACGCACAAGCTAAGCACTATATACATATATATAGCTCTCTGTCCCTAATAAACAAAACCAACCCGATGAACATAATCCCTTGTTTTCATCCCTACTTTACCGATTTCATTGTTATCAATGCGATTGTTCATGATGGTTCTTTCTCTTTTCTTTACAATGATAAGCTTATAACTTTACATAAAATATACTTTTATGCACTTTTTTTTCTCCCAAAAACAATTTTAACACTACATCTAATTAACCAATTAAATCTTAAAAGAAATGGACCAGCTTAAGCCATTAGCGGTTTGAGCGAATGATAAAAGATATGGGTATAGTATACATGAAATTATATGTTCAAACTCAAAATTCTTTAAAATTCTGATGTACCCAAAAAAGTCGACCACTTATAAGCGCATAGAAACAAGATGCAAAATAATTAATTAAATTTTAAGGTGACACCAACCAAATACAATGAATAATCTCCTTAAATATTAGGTAAGATTCAAATTCATGACGTTAATACTCATACCAGATCAAACGCTTACTATTAGGTTATAAAATATTATGGCTAGTGATAACATTGCAACTTTTTCTTAAAATCCCTTCTAATATAAGGATTGCACCTATTACTATCATGAACCGGAATCATAACCCCATTGAATCAGGGTAACACAGATTGATCAAATGAAGCCAAACGTTAACACCAATGGAGTCTCATGACACGAACTTTGCTTATGTGGAGCTTAATTAGTATATGATAATAATTTAACACAAATTACATAATTATAAGTACAACTAAAATTGATTTTACCATATTATTATAACAAAAAGTATAAAAAACATAATTTAATACCGACAAGAGTGTTGATTGTTATGATCTGTTAAAAGTTTAAGTTGATGAGTAAAATTTAATGGATGACTTTATACTGAACATGAACCAAACAAATATTTGACTCTAAAGCATGAATGATTTGAGAAAGATTATAAACAGGATTGAGAAGAAGAGAAAAGCGAAAGCTTCGAAGAGCAAAAGAAAAAGGAAGGAAAATTGTCCACCCAAGAAGTGTGAAACCAGTAACTTCTAACGCTTCGGAGAGACTCTCTCTCCCTATTACTGACTCTGATGAGGTTGGTCAAGAGAGTTATGACTCTAATGATACGCTTCTTGAGGTGCGGGGAGCATGAGATTTGCGTTCACTTCTCTTTTTTACATGTTTCCATTTCTTTATTTCGTTTTCGTGTTTTGATGTTTGGCAATCTTGTTTTGCTGTTCTAGGTGTTTTAATATTTATTGGTTTCTAGTTTGTTTCGGATTGAGCTATTGATATATAATTTTGCAATTCTCATTGAGAGTTTAGCACTTTATAATTGTTAATATATATATATATATATATGTAAAAAATGGACTACTCTAGAAGTTTAAGTTGTTATATGAAGTTTAAACTATTTGGATATTTAAGTATTTATATGAAAGTAATCTTAAAAAATAATTTATGAATAAGTTATTTTATATATAGAAAAATATAGTAGTAAAAATGCTTATTTTTAGTGTTTAAAAAGTGTTTCTTAAAAAACTAAATATTTTAACTTTTCAAAAAATATTAAGATTAACTTTTAGAAAAATAATAAGCTATTTAATAAACCAAACAGCATAAAAAGTAAAAATATAATTTTTAACCCACAAAAAATTAAAGAAACTCATAAGTTATATTATCCAAACAATTTCTAATTTTATACCCACCATATATCTAAAGTGATAATGAGTAAGGTAAGTTGAAGCCTTATTAAGATAAGTTGTTACCCGTATAATAATGCCAGAGTTTGATCAATCCCACTCAATTTGTAGATCGGGGAGAAGTAACCTCAATACTGATAAGTATATATAATTCCTGTCCTTGTTGTTTCTTAATTAATTACCCTTGTATTTGTAACCGAACTCATTCTGTTTTTGTCTTTTTGTTAGTTTGTTAGCGGATTGCCTTATCTTTTGTTCGTCAATAACCCAATGTATATTTAAGGATCCTCCTCTTATAGTTGTTACTTTATTTCTTTTAAAATATTTATCTATTTTCTAATAAAATTATCTTTTCAAATATTTGTCAATCCCGGGTCAATTTTTTCAATATGGGTTGCATTGGCAAAATTTGCTATGAAATGAGTTTATTTGGTGATTTATATGAATATGGTTTGTGAAATCTTGCCAATAACAAGATTTCGACGAGATTTCACTAAAAAAATATGTAATTTTTTTAAAAAAATTGAGCTCTTGAAACCATCAATCATATTTAATAAAATATAATTTTTTTTAAATGAAATCTCGTTATCGGTGAGATTTCATTAATAAAATTTTATTTTTTTGAATAAAGCCACTAAAATATTAATTTTTAATTCAAATGTCACAAATGATAATATTTCATAAATAAAATATAATTTTTTTTTAGCAAAATCTCGCCAATGGCAAGATTTGACACCTCAATAGCATAATTTTCTTCTTAATATAATATATGAAGCATTGTTTACTTCATACACCATAAAAAAAATAATTAACTATCAATCTCATATTATTCCAATAATGTATAATTTTTTTGTTCCTCGATCAGCCCATATATATTTAATGATCAGGGTAAATTATTCTATATACTATAATTTTACATAGGAATACTCTATTATCATTTTATCTATCATATTTGTTACTATCTATGTTTGTCTAAATTTGATAAATATTTTATAAAGGAGGAACTATTCATTTCAATATAGACAACAAGCATTTAATTAGTGCATGAGTTTCTCTAGCTCTCTTTATGTTAGGAGTTTCCTTCCTTTCCCTTGGTCCCAGATACCTTTCAAATACAATTACTTGTACACTCAAAATTATAAACACACCTAATAAGAATATGAAATAAACAGGGCGTAGTTTGTGATTAATTTTCAAGTGAGGAAGAAGCAATAATTTTTTTTTTCATGTATTGGTGGCACTAAGGTTTAAACCATAGTTTTCTGAACTGGACTGGAACCGGATGTTCTGCATGGTGGTATGCTCATCACTAAATCACTAGAGTAGCCATGTGCTCTTGTTATTATATGTCATTTTTTAATATATATATATATATATATATATATATATATATATATATATATATATATATATAATATACTTCATGTATTAAATTATATTTTTATATATTAATTTAATTATATTTAGTTCAACCCATGATCCATTGGTTGAATCAGTGACCCAATCACTCGATACCTTGACTAAGTCTATCACTAGTTTGATTCTGAAAACTATAGTTTAAACTTTAATTAAACTTATAACCTTATGTATGTAAATTATTCAAGTCTTTGACCACTAATTCAATCTTAGCAGTTTAACAAACAATAATTTCTCAACTTTAAAACTACTGCCTTATGATAAAAAAATATTGCTTAGGCGCGCGCGTGTATATATATATATATATGAAGATCAAAGGTATAATCGATGGGTTTCCATAATTTTTCCCACTTTTCGTACGCGCAATTCCTTGTTCAATGTCATATTTATCAAGCAGCTCATTATGACAGCATATGTTTGCATGTGTCAACTCTTTGTCGAGCAATTCGACGACTGGTTTTAAACTTATATTGATATATATTTTATAATAAACTTATATTGATGAATATGTGTGTTTTGTTAATTGAATTCAATGCCTTGAATTATAAGCGATTGAGACGGAGAAGCATGACCATATATAGTTGCCAAACTAATCAACAATAGGATGACTATGTTTAATTACTTTGTGCTTTATCCTTGAGAACTATATTTACAACCTTGAATTATAAACAAGTGCAAACCAGAAGAAAGATTATGTGTGTTTACCGAAAATTAATCAATTAATTAATCATTACATTAATTTTCATATGTAGTACTCAGATGAGTATTATGTAATGTCATCAGAACATTACTAACGCACACACGCGGCATGATTCTATTAGCAGATAAACAAATGCCATTCTCTTCATATGCTAAAAAGGAATGTGAGCCAACTTAGAATGGGAAGCAAATTTGGTTTATATATATTAGAATGAATCAAAGTGTAATTGTATAGAGTAAAAACAAACTTAGTCCCTCAAATTTATATTGGAAAACAAATTAATTCCTCAAATTTAGAAAATATCACATTAGTCCCTCAAATTTTATAAATGGAAATAAGTTAGTCCCTCTATAAAATTATCATCTAAGCTATGTCTTGTCAATTTATTTATACGTAGTATCAACTTATTTATGTGTATTGTTAATTTTTATGGTGTTCCTAACTTATCTCACTCTTCTAAATGAAATTATTTAATCCTTCTTTTTTATCTTCTACGTCACCATAGCTCTCTGCTTGGGAGAAAAATTTTGACATTAAGTTATCATTTGTTCTACCCAAAATAGAAGAGTGAGGCAAGTTAAGACCCATTGTAAATATTAATAGTATACATAAGCAAGTTAACAGAACACGTGGATATTTCTGTTATCAGTTCAGATAACAATTTAACGGGGAGCTAACTTGTTCCTATTTATAAAATTTGAGGGATTAATATGAAATTTTTTAAATCTTTCATTCCCTACTATAAATATGAGAGACTAACTTGGTATTTAGTCAATTATGTATTTGAAATTGAAATCACCTGTTTCACGATTTGACTAAATAAGCTTTCCGTTAATTAATCATGGCTGAGTAGACTGCGTTTATCTCAAATGATTTGAATCACGCGCAATAGAATAGTATTGCCGGTGGAAAGAATAACGTCGTACTATTAAGAGGCAAATGGATGGAGGAATTTTAGATAATATAATTTTATTAAGGCTTTTAATTTAGAAACGCAGAAAAATAAAAATCAGAAAATAAAAAAATATAAATTTAGCAAATTAAAATCCTTAAAATGAAAATTATGCATTTTGAAATTATTTAGCCCTAAATTTATATGTATTTTTCTTTTCTGCTTTATATGGCAAATGTTTCAACGTATAACACATTTATTCAAAATTATTATCGTTCTTCTAATTGACTGTCTATTTCTATTTTGAAAGGTGTGCCACAACATTAATGTTGACGGAATAATGGGAAAACCTATTATAGCTTGTAAACTATGATTAAACAAAGAAAGAAAATGCCTTCTGTTTGTTGACTTTTACTGGCTGTTCTTGTTGTATTGACCATTGAAAATGAAAGCCAAATGTTCTTTTGTCAAATTGTTTAAGTAATTAAATATATGTAGTATATACTCATACAAAAAATAAATGTAGTACATCTACTCTAGTGTTCTAATATTTAAGAGTTAATTCATAGAAACTATTACAAGTGTCTTTTATATAGAGTTTTAGGGTATACATGTCATTCATATAATTATTTTGGGCCCACTTTTCTCAATATTTATATCTATAGATTTTTTAACTTAATTCATAATTTAATTATTAATTATTAATAAATCAAATATTAAAATTATTGAATTAAAGATGACTTGAATCAATAAAATTTGAATCATTAAGATATATTTATAGGATTAAGAATCATTAAAATTACAATCTACAATTAAAACTGAGAATCATTGAGAATGAAAAAATATATAGAATTAAGAATTATTGAAAAATTGATTAAATATAAATATATTGGGGGTAATAAAAATATTAGTGGTGCCCATTACAGTAAAAAATCATATGATATGAAAAAAATAAAAAAGTGAAATGCCTTAATCAGATCAACAAAAAATGAGACTATTTGTCTAAAACAAAAAAGAAAAAGAAAAACAAGAAAATGAAAGTTTTTAGATCTTACTATTAGTTTTTCCTGTTGTGCGTTAGACAGTAAACGTAAAGAATGGATCACTATTGTAATCAGATCATTTGGAATGATCATAAAATTATATGTTCAATAACCTCTAAGTTCTTGTAAATAATTTTGATAACTTTATATTTTAAAATATTTGAATGAATTTCGAAAAAAAATCAATCATACAATTGATGACAATTTTGATAATTTTATATTTTAAAAGATTTGAATGAATTTTTTTTTAAAAAAATTAATGTTGAAAAAAATTAAAAAAAATTGGAGAAGATTTGAAAAAGAAAATAAAATATAATAGAGATTCATCATAATCTTATTTATAATTAAAAATTATTATGATTAAGATTTCATATAAAATTTATTAATTGTATAAATCTACTATACTAATATTTCAAACTCATTTCATGTAAACTACTACACTTGTCATTCATATAGTGATTTAGACTTCACGTATTATTTATACAATGATTTAAGCCCCACTTCTCTCAATCTTTATGTCTAAAGAATTTTTTAACTTAATTTATAATTTACTTATTAATTATTTTTCATATGAAATAAAATCAAATATTACAATCAGTAAAAAATTAAATATTACAATCATTACATATTATAATTTGCACTAAGAGAGAACTCATGTCAATATAATTACAATATACAATTAAATTAATAATCATTAATAGCCTCACATTATGCAGGTAATATAAAAAATTATAATGAAAATATTTCCAATCATAGTCTTCATATCAGTTAAAGTAAGTTTTTAAATTTAATTTGCCTTCTAATTATCAATTATTTTTTCCAATCATATTTTCATATCTCTCTATCATTAACAAAAGTAATATAAAAAATAAAAAAATAGCATAAATAAAATTATAATTCAATATATTATACCATGAAAATTATATATATATACATATAAGTATAATTATAGTATTAATGATAACAAAGCTATTATAATTGTGTTACATTGGTAGTATTTGTTATTATAGATATTTATGCTTTGAAGTTCAAAGTATTTTAAAAAAAATTTCTTTTTGAAATTTTTTAATAAACCCGTAAATATCAATAGGGATTAAAATCTCAATGTGAAATGAGGAATGGGAACCGGTGACTGGGATGTGGATGATAATTGAGGTAAAATTCTAAATGAAGATGAGATTAGGGAAAAAATTTTCTAACTTTAAATCTATAACATTTGAAAATCATAATAAAAAAATTATCTATCTACCTGTATCACTATATCCTATTTAATTTTGTACAACTTGAACATTCCAATCTATCAATTCTATAATTTTCATACTAATTTTTTTGAAAAAAAATACCTTCAATTTTTCAACACTAAAATATTTAAAAAAACCAATTCCATAATTTACACTTCTTTGATAATGATATTAAATATTTATTAATTTCTAAAAATTAAATAATTATTTTATATTAAAAATAATATTATAATTGATATACTACTCTAATAATTAAGATTATATAACTTATAATTATATATAATTTTTTTTACTAATTATTACATATTAATTATAATATATATTTTAAAATTAATATTTTAATTTATTAAAATTAAAGGATGTATAAGGAAAGGACGTATAATTGAAATTATATAAATTAAATTTATGTATTATGTTTATTTATTAGAAAATATATTTTTTTATATTTTTATAAATTAAATATTTTAATTTATTAAAAAGATATAAACTGTTAGGGATGATAAAAAAAATTGGCAATGGATACATGCGAAAATTATCCACAATGGGAAAAGAAATTAGGATATATTGTATCTTCATAGGAATAATTGATGGGGCTAAGTCCCTGTTCTTTAAACATAATAGAGACAGGGACAACACATATTTATTTTTTTAATTAGTTTTATTGTATTTACATTATGTATATATTTTTAATTTTAGTTTCGATTATGTTGCATTAATGGTATTTGTTACTATGGATATTTGTGTTTCAAATTGTAAAATATTTTTAAAGTTTTTCTCTTTTTAAAATTTGTTAATAAACTCCTGAATACCATAAGGATTCAAAATCCTCACGGTAAATGGGAAATGGGAAGTGAGAAATGGGGACCCATAAGGCATATAGGATGAGAATGTGAGACAAAATTCTAAATGGCGATAGGAGGCGTAGGACATGGCCCTTTTCTTATGGATATTTATTACCATCTCTATAAATGACTCATGATATAGTAAAATTATCCATTTATTTTCTTTCTTTATTCAACAATCTTAACTTTGAAAATGTGTAAAAATTTTATAAAATAGACTCTTTATTGTTAGTTATAAGTCATCTATTGAGATATTTTAAACCTTATAAACATGATATTTAATATGAAATATAAAATAGAATGACACATTTATATTTTGTTCACTTATTTAATTATTTAACTATTAACTTACTTTTAAGATAAATTTATATACTCAATTTTTTTATAAGATATATTTAAATAAATTATAATTTATTTTTTATAATAATCAACAAACTATTTTTTATTATCTCTTCGTGCATCGCATAGATCGAACGACTAATTTTATATGTAGGGGTAGAGGGTAGTTAATAGGGGGGCAATGACCCCCCTAAAATTATCAATTTCTTTTATAATTTGTTTATTTTTCCTTAATTTGGTCCCCCTAAAAGGGTTACTTAGTTAATTTTGATCAATTTTTCTCATTTAACATGATATTTAGGCATTATAATAGGTAATATGCTATGTAAATATGTGTGTTTCTCTTAAATTTTGAATGTAAAATATTTATTTCTTTTACATATACTTTTTACATAATTTTTAAATAAGACTAAAAATTACTCCGATATATTTTTTATATAAAATTAATTATTGAATATTGGTCACCTCTAATATAATAGTCTAGCTCCGGCCCTATATATATGATTTTTTTTCATAATAGGGCTTGATCCATGTTAATATATCAATTGCTTTTGTGTTGCCTAATTGATTGGTCTAACTTAAACTAATCAAGATTTTGCATTGTGAAGTCACCAACTGATTAGTTCAAAGTGGATGCAGCAGAGGACAATAAAAACTAAGATAAATAAGTAGTGCCTTTTAGGTCAGCAATTCCATCAGCGTACAACCCTAGTGTCCAAGAAGATTAGAAGAAGATGAAGAAAATCACAAGGCCTATCTGAGTTATTAGTAGGTAATAGTGTTCCTTAAGTATCCACTCAAGATTTGATTTTATGCAGTGTATATGAAAAGAGTTTTGTAGCCAGATAAAATATACATATTTATAAATTATACGTCTTAAAGGGTTAATTATTGCTTTTGACGGTGAATAGCGTGCATTCATTCAAAAAAGGAAGAGAAAGAATAATAAAGGGCAAAGAAAGAAAAGAGAAAAGAAAGGGAATTGAAGGAGGCAGATCCCCAAATAACGTAAAGCAACAAAATACTATATTTCTTTTGAAACTGAGACTTTGTATATGTTTATAATCTGTCATCTGCTTAAGCAACAAATGACATACTTTTGGTGGGGTTGGTGGGGTTTCTTGTAATTTGCATGAACTCACATGTCGGGTTAACAAATTGGAGGATATTCTCACTTTCCACCACACACACAACTCATAAAATATGACCCACAAACCATGCGTGAAACAGCTCAATTAGTTCATTTGGTATCGCTAACAACTAATTAAAACCCCATTATTATTATATTGCTGGATTTATCGCAATCTTTAGGTCAATACCTCCTTATTAACTAAGCAATATTGCTGTGTCTTTATCACTTTTAGATTCAGAAACAACACAAATTAATTTGTGGATTGCAATTGAGTCAATAAGAGATTAATTATATCTGAAACTGAAAAATTGAAAATAATTTGGGGATCTGCGATTCATATACGTGATTTAGTCCCAGATTAATATTATAAGCTATTCACCAGTAAACTTAATTAGTTACGTTTACTTTCCTTTTTTTAATAATTTGCTGAATTTTACAGCTGGGCCTTTTTCAGTTTAGGCCCTTCAGGGTACGATCAGCTGAGACAAATTGACCGAGAACTAGGAAACCACATGCAAAGTGGAACCTACTTAAGGCTTTGCTATCTTTTTATTTTTATTTTTTTTATATCTTTTCTTGGTAGATAAAGGTTTGTGTTATCTACTTTGATCAGTGTAATCTTATATAAAAGTACCTTAAAAAAACCATCAAATAGAGAAGAATCAGATACAATTAATTAATTACATATAAGTCACTTTGGAAGACTATATATTCTGATTGCTGAGGGACTGAGAATTGCCAACCTCATCATCATCCTGGGCATATATAGCGTAGCATACACCAGTCAATTTTTTTAATGGAAAGAAAGTTTGCGCAAACATCTACATGAAAACAATACAAATATTCAATAAGCAATATAATATGAGCAATAAATAAAGGTGTAAAATTAAAAATTAATGGCACTTGCAGCCTGTAATGTGGCGCGTGTGGCTACACATTGTCTATGAATGCACACAGATACAGCTTATTTAACATTTTTTATGAGAGACAATCGCTTTCAGAGATAGTCTCCAAAGTCCGTATAACAAATGGGTAGAAAATTAATAAACAATGTAATCATTATTATTATAATAATGAAATTATAGCACTCCAAAAAAATAGAGGCGGCCAATAAGGATTGGGGTGCAGCATTAGGTGAATTGCACTTGTGTGAGAAGACAAAGGTTTGAGTAATAAAATTATATAATTCATAATAAAGAGTATAACCATATTATTTTCTTTTTGAAGTAGTAATTAGTTTCACATCAAAGATTACAACCTTTTGATTCGCTCATGTACTAATATAATTTAGGTTCCGCTCTTAAGTTTTTTCAATTGATTGATATCAGTAAGTATTTTGTAACCAGTTTGTATTAAGGATGTTATTTTATAAAAGAGACCTTATAAAGACTTAGACTATCATACTTACGTAACTAGTTTTTGATGTGTCATTCTCCTAACAACTTATACTTGTTACATACCTTAACCCTAGATTAGGATAAGTTGTTCCCCAACCTAACCGTTTGTGTGTATATATATATATATATATGAAAATTAAAATGGAAATACATAAGAATTAACATTTTAACGGTTCAAATGATTCAATTACCCCATCCGACCCAAATCAGATGAATTAAGGTCTAGTGTGCTCAAAATATTTAAATAATAATAATAATAATAACAATAATTGAAAAAGAAAAGAAAAAAATAGAGGTTAGAGAATGAAGGAGTGGAGGAGAGATAAAGAGCATAGAATCTAGGCGTATATATAACATAACATTGAAATCTATACACAATCTGATCCAGCGATGCAATTATTCCAGGGGTGCTAGAGCAAGCTTAAAGACTATTGGAGATCTCTGATTTTCCAGCTGCAGGTCCTTCCCCTTCGCCAGAAAGTTTAATTTTCTGCAAGTGGAAGCAGTTCTTCCGGGATTTGCAAAAGGCACACCAGTTCTGTCTCTCTTTCTCTCCCTCTCTCCCTATTCCTCTCTCCCTCTCAACACACAGCAAAAGCACAGAAAGAATAGACGATAAGATCATGGGTAGCAGTTATTTTGGAGAGCTAAACATGGGGAATGATAGAGGAAGTAGTGGATCTTCTTCAAGGAAAGGGAAGAAGAACAATAATCAAGACAAGCCAAAGCAACCACAAAGAGGACTAGGTGTTGCCCAGTTGGAGAAAATTAGATTACATGGTCAAATGGCCTGCACCTATCACCCTCCTCTGCACGGCCCTTATCCATCGAATTTTACCAATGTCATTAGGCCTCTCCTTGTTCTCCATATACTCTTGAATTGGATTTGTGGAATTTATTGGAGTTTAATTTTATTTTTTATTTTTGTTCCTCATGATGAACATGCAGGAAGATCCAAGAGTGCAAGCACCATATTCACCAGTGCCATCTTCATCTTTTTCTTATTCATCTTCATCTACATCATACTCATCTTCCTATGGCTTCCAACCAAACACTGTGGTATGTGTATGTGTAATTGAGGCTTTTCTTTGATTTTCCAATTAGTTTAGCACTTTTACTAGTACTATATTTTCAGTTTTATATTTTTTTCTTGGACCATATTTAATTAACTTATTCTCATCATTGTTCTTTTGCGATGAGTGAACATGCTCCACACATATTGACACTATTGTCATTTGTCAGTTATCAAGGCTTATAGTAACCATAACTGCAAAATCAATATGCAAGTGGGGTTTGATTGTACCCAAAAGCAATCAAGGTGGTGTTTTTATCTAGCCCTTTGTTATTTTTGGGGGAGGATATGACATGATATAATCTTCTTACTATTGAAAAGTTTATAGCATAACCCTAGCAATCTTCTTTAATTTTTAAATCTGAATTGAACTCTATATCTCTCGTCTATATCTCTGGTTGAATTTTAAATTTCAAAGGGTAGAACTAACCCTAGGTGATAAGCTATGTATGAATTGTATGTTTTGCTGGCAGATAAACATACATAAAAATCATACAAATTGATTAGAAGAGAATATACAGTCTTTGAAATTAATCACTTCCTCATTTCAGGTAGCCAAATTAATTCCTACATCTAATGTTGCAAAAAAAAAGAGTGCAAGTGATAATTTTATTTTTTGTTTCAAAACATGCTCATGAAGTGTAGTAATATATGTCGCAAGAGTGAGTATGGAAGATCCTGAACTTTGGACAACATTGTTTGCTAGTGCAGATGGGCCTACCCGAATATGAAAGGTCGAATAACATCAGATATGGAGATTCTCAACCATCTAATGCAGCTAGGTACTTAAAGCTTCCAACACTGCTATAAATATAGAATATAGATCCTTTGCAATTGATGCAATAGTAGGCAAATAGAAATGTGTTTAATGCATGTTGGATTATTTTTTTTCTTCTGATCTTGTTCTATAATTATTTTTCATGATAAACTTCTTGCTGATATGTGAAATTCTTTACCTCTAACCAGATGGGAACATGCCAATGCCATCATGGAGCCCCAACCCAACACAACCAGACCCTTTCTCAATCTATATGTAAGGAATCTTTTCAACATGTATCTCATTTGATATTCCGATTTCCAGGCACAAGAAAGCAGAGATTATTTTTTGTACATAATTATCAATGTAAAAGAGTTTATATACAAACATCCAATTGCATGCCTCCATATCTGAGACTTGAGGTAGTGTATGTGTGAGTTAAAATGTTTTTATTGATGCAAAATAATACATAATTAGATATCTGTATAATTCTTTTTCATATGTTAATTCACAATGACCTTCACTATGTTTGCTTCTGTAATTAGGACTCACCGCACATAGACACCAAGAAGCATAGAAGTGGTTCAAGCAGTCAGAACTCTGAATCAAGTGACAATCAAGAACCGGATCTGGAGCTAAGATTATCTCTTTGATCTGCATGCCACTAGAAAGTGTGGCGATTCTAGTAATTGTAATATGCTTTTATTATTTACAACATGTTAGAATTGCAAAAGCACAATGAACAAGCCAATGTGTTTAGTTTGGTTTGAAGTTTCATCCGGAGATCATCACACCCTTGTGTATTGGAAGATAGATTGACCCTTTGCATGAAAATGCAAAAGCTTTCTCCCTTTAACATAAATTCTCAAAGAAAAGAAAAGTTGCTGTTATTATTCTGGTCCTTGTTTTTGTTAACTTCGTATTAGCTAGCATGAGCATCTTTCATGAATTCATGAATTCAAGAGTTTTTTAATTTACTGCTGAATTCAAGATTCTCTTCTTTTTTTATAATACGTTATCCATATATGTGACAGATGGTACTGAAAGCAACAAGGTGTAGACACTTTCTTTAAAGAACCTATGGAATCAACGTAAACACTTAGTTTATTGTCTTTATAACCATTGTGAAATTGGATGCATTTTGTGGACGTCGTCCAAAATTATTTGCTTCATATTTATATGCATAAGAATCATGTACAGTTGCTTTGATCAAAATTGACCATTCTTTAGGACATTGAATAGTATACGACTCGTTAATACAATTAGATACATATTCTTTTCGTCTTTTGGTTTCATACGAGTTTACCTATTCCATTTAATGAGATTATAAAGATTACTTGGGGCGGTACTGACACTATTAAAAAATTTTCCTCTATTGCAGAGCCCCTCAACTACAGCTGAACAGATATACACAATATATTTTTCTGCAATTATGACTAAGAAACCCAGTTAGAGCAAGCTGGCCAATTTAATTAGCGTATGTATGAACAGCCATATAACTTAGAGATATGCATGGCAATGAAATCCAATCAAAATATTTTCCACTTACAACTCATTGACACAAAAATGAAGCTAATAAATCCGTACTTGGGAGCGGGTCGCCTCATTGTTAAACGAGGATGTGAGATTGTATATGCCTCGACAGACGTAAATTCGATGTTGGCTTGTCTTAAAGATGTTGAGGGTGATGTTTCTCGTTTGTTTTCTCTCCTTCTTCATTAAGGTGGCATTGTTTTGCTGTCAGTTATTTCCTGGTTCAGTGATTGATGTATTTTGTGATCTTCACCTATGTCGTTTTTGAGTTGTTTGTATTCATTACTAGTTACCTCTCTCCCTCGTCCCTCCCTCTTTGAGGGCGATGGCACAAAAGAGTTTAGAGGGTTTAATTTGTCTTTGTGTTTATGTTATTTAGAAACTTTTCAAACCCACACGAAATAAAAGAACTAAAAAAAGAGAATTGTGGATAATTCAGCGGTATAAAAATGGTCAAACATTTTCTCTCTTTTATACTAAAACTTTTAAATATATCAAAAGCCCTTTTTTTTTATTCTCGTCCCTTTTTGAATTATAAACTGCCTAAGACAGAAGTCACGAGTTTCATTATTATTGCACAACATGATACTGGAATATAATATGAAAACAACAATAAATTTGCACTTTATTATTTTACATCATTCATACATCATTACTCTTTTAAATGATAAAATAAGAAACACGTTTTTAATGCAATATTTTTTATGTTCAAACAAGTAGGTGTGACAAAAGGTCAAAAGAACGTAATCTGCAAGGAACTCCCAATGTAAGAAACTGGAAAAAAAAAATGATACCAACTTAGTTACACATTCTTTGCTTGATCGAAACACCTGGAACTGTAGTGACTAACGTTAATAATATGAAAAATACTATATAGTTAACATATTATTATTATAACTTCCATCAAAATAATGTTACACTATTTTTTAAAAAACATTTGAATGGATGAATGTTTTTAAATTTTTTTAACACCAGTTATTATTACCTTCCTTAAATTTTGACAAATCCTAAAGAACAATCATAATGCCTCTTTTGATTTAAAGCATGAATTATATATATATATATACATACTCATCTCTTCCAAAATGAGGCATATAAATTATTTTTATACTTCAACTAAGTCAAATTAAATTAAGCATCATAACACCGGGCTGAACGCCACATCTTAACCTAAAATCTTAAAGTAATAAGTCATGGATCCTCCTACATTATATACTATTCATTTAATTCATTCTCAATTAATATAGGATTTTACCTTCCACATTTAACCCGAATAGTTTGCTATGCAGCATTACTCATCACTTTCAATAGTAACCATAATTCCCTTTCCCACAAATATTTTTGATGATTGAGTGGTAAGGCTCCAGAGGATTAAGTCATGCCTGCTATCAGAACTATATATTTCTTGCATTCAATAAGAAAATTGAAGCACTGTATCCTTAATTGTGATGGATTGCAGCCTTCTAACACATGAATGCTTAATCAAAGCTGAATGGAATTGTCTCGGTCTCACAGGAGATTCTTTTGGCCAATTATGACGAATGAAGATACTGTGTACATGACTAATATTTGATTAGGTACAAATAATTCTTGTGAATTAAATTGCGTCAAAGATTCTCATTAATATTTCACATCAAAGTCTGTTATACATGCCAGCAGCCAGTGAGAAATTCATTTTTCACGTGTGAAAACGATCATTTTAAGATTACGTAAATCAAAAATGAAAAAAGAGAAAAAAAATCAATGCAGAAAAAGTCTTTCAATGATACTTTCAGACTGAAAGTTGACGCGGCTAATTTTGAAGGCCTCCTGGCAAATAGGGAAGTACCTTTGTACACACTTTGCATGGACTATAGCCAACTCATCTCAGATGAATGTGAAACTCATTTAGATAGGTTTTGTATCTCATTCAAATATATATGAGATGTAAGTCAATTCAACATTTTATAAAAATACATAGAAATAACATTTTTCATCCATCCAAATTTATCTCCTAGATACCTTTCTAATTTTGGTTTTTTTTTTCTAGTTTATGACTTTAATATAGGTGCAGCCTAGATTTTTTATTTTTTTTATGTGCCCCTTAATATTTTTGATAAACTTTTGACCTTTTGTCATTCGAAGATTTGAAACTATAAAAGCAAATAATGGTTAGTCTACTTTTAATTTTACCTCAAAATTAAGACTAACATTTTCTTTTCCTCTGTAGTAACAAAATCTAGCTAGCCTTGGATATAGTTGTCAAGTCAGTATCATAAGAGAAGAGCTGGATTGTGCAGAGATCCTAGCTAGTCTTGTTCATAGAGATAAACATGAATACCCTCTCAATTAAAGTTGGCCGGCTACTTTTGCAATGCTTCCTTCAACCCATGTATGTTTTGTTTACAGTGTAAAGCTATCAATGAATTGATCGGCTTCTATAGGCAAATGATGGAAAAACAGCTGTATTATTTGTGTCAATCAATGAAAAGAATAATCCAGACAAACTAGTTAACAGAAATCACTCCAAGTGGATGCTATTAGATAAAACATGAATAATCATAACTTCCCGTATCTTCCAATTGATTACACAGTGCTAACTCCGTTTTGATTCTATGCATATCACACTCATTGATTTTGAAAGAATCTTGCGTTAAATTTGCCTTTCACCCCAGCTATAATTTTGAAAAGATATTCTGAAGGAAATCTACTTAATGGAAATAATAACCGAAGAAGCTGAATGATAGTTTTGTTTTTTTTTTTTAGGAAAAAATATATTTCAATATACGTTTGACGTGTAATGTATAAAAAAAGATTATCCATCACGTTTATCCAATATTTTTTTTGCTGAAATAAAATTAAAATATGAATTGATGGAAAAAAATATGTTATCATTCCACTTGATACTCTGATCAATTGCTAAATAAGCGATTTGGTATTTATTTCTCCTAAATAAGTTCAAATCTTGTTAATAGAAAAACAAATAATGTTCAAAAACTTTACTCTCTCAAGTCTGAACGAGTCAATTCCATTTAAAGTTAGTATTAATTTGAATTTAATGAATTCCAAATGCTAGTACAAATTAAAACTATAGTAGTTTCATTTGGACTTCTCATATACCCTGTAATATGAATGAAAATATTTAGGGCAAATTGCACTTATCTTTCATGGGATTTAATTAAATCATAGTGGCGTTCTTCATTTGTTTAGATGACACTGATCTTCTCTAAATATATTGTTTAATATGCACTTAAGGGACATATGGTGTAATGATTTTACAAATTTCAGAGAGATTAATGTGATGATTTTATAAATTAAGAAGTCTCTAAAGCAAATTTTACAAATAGGGGGAGTCGGATGAATATTACTAAACCTCAGTGAAGGTTAATGTAATTTGTCTAATTTTTCATATAAATTTTTTATTTTATTATAAAATATTACTTATTATTTATTTATATATTTTGATATAATAAATTGTTATTTATTTATATTAATTATTTATAATAAATATTTTATATTATATATTATTTATAATAGAATATTTATTTCCTACTCTTAAATTTAATTTTCATTTTTTATTGATATAATTATTATTTAATTTTATTTTAATACAATATATTAGTTTTTTTTTTCCAACTATGAGTTTCGGCTATAAGCAAAATTTATAATTATTCTTTTAATATAAAAATTCAAACAGGGAAAGAGATATTATACATTTAAAAAACCAATTAAACTTAATTTTATCTCCTTAAATTTAATTAAAAGTATTTTAACATATAAATAGGTTTTGATAAGTAAACTCCTACATTCCATCGCTTAGAACAAACAACTAATAGAAGTAAAATATATTGTATATCCATTCATTCTACTATATGATCTAACACTGCATGCCAAATACGCCTTAAGAGTGATTAATCTCATTATTAATTGAATAAGGGCCCTGTATGTGTACCCTGTGTTTAAAGATATCAAAAGGCAACAGGGATTCTGGACCAAATCTATACTCTTTTTCCTTCTTTCTCTATTTTTCCTGCTGGGATGGGACTATCTTTAGGATCAATATTATTTCAATATATAAAAATATGTGTTCAAATGAGATATTATTCTTCATCACTATTAGATACTATAGATGAGTAGTGAAGATAGTAGGGATCTCTACACATCTAATATTAATGGAGTTGGTTTCCTATATACACATCCACTTTTACGTGTTGAAGTAATAAGAAAATAATATATACATACTATTTTTTTCCCCGCGTTTCTTCCTTTTCCTTTTTTTGGTTAAAGTCCCTTGTTTTTTCTTTAATTTGCTTATATTATATCCCCCACCTCCATCTTGTCATGTTAAGCATTATCAACCAATATTTTAGGCATTGAAAAGAAGCGAATCCATCTAGACTTGTGTATAAAGGAAAAAAAAAAAAACTGTTGGTCATCATAACTACTTTTACCCTTCTGCTTTTAATCGATCACACCTTTTGCTTCCACACATTGAAATCAACCCCACACACATCACAACCTGAAGAATCATTTCCTCAGTCCAACAAAACCAATCCCACATTCCGTTGGAGGTATGAGCCTGGGATTGAAAGGGAAAGGAGGCATAGGGTGCGAAGCTGCAGACATACCTTTAATGTCTAATTTTCAATCGCAATTTTTTTTTGTTCTTTGAGTTTCAAAGAAAGACTTATCATTAATGCATTAGCAACCTCCACCTCAGTTTTGAGAACTTCTTCCCTCCTCTCCTATGATACATAGATATTTTAAAATAGTTAAGGTACTCGTATCGTATTGGATACATATTATATTAAATACTTTATTATTGATACTTTTACATATTCTTAATTATATTTTACATATTTTTAATTTGATTTATATTATATCTCCATATCATACTCAATTTATATCGGATTCTTGTACCTGTATTTGTGCAACATGGCTCCTCAGGGAGAAAATTATTTCTCCACATGTCAGTTTTTTCATTCATTCTCTTCATTACTTCAGTGTACATTAAAATTTTACAACGCATCAGAGAAAGCACCTTTTAAGAAACAGATTATTTTGTATCTAACAAAAAGAGTGTATAATGAGCCCAATAAGCCCAGTAGACCAATGACCCTTTGGAGGCAACTGAGCCTAGGAGAGGCATGTGAACCCTTCTCTATCGCTCTCTCTCTTTCTCCCTTGAGAAAAAAAAAAAAAAAAACTCGTTTCCTTCCTTTGAGATAGTGAGTATGCTAAATTAAACAAGCTACCATTAATTCCAATTTAAGCTTCCATTAATTCCAATTTAAGAATGACATCTAGTGTTTCCAACCCCATTCCTCCTCTTATTCCTACGGATCTCTCATTTAGAACCATATATAGTTATAGATATTGTTAACAAGTTTTGTTAAAGAATGAAAGTATTAGATAGTTTTGTAATCTTCATTCAATACGTTGAAAACTTAAAAACTTCACCTTCTCAACTAAAATTTTATTTTTATTGATTTTTTAACAAGTGCTCTTATTCCTTTTTTAGAAAAACCTATAGGTATTAGTTATTACTTCTTCCATCCTCAAATAACTGTTCACTTCTAAATTCACATTGAAATTAAGATAATGATTGAGAAGATATTAATATTAAAAAATATTTGAAGTAGTTTATTTAATTATCTTTTTACTTTTTGACTTCACCTTTCTCTCAATTTCTCCACTAATTTCTCTCTTCTCCTTTTGTGATCTTTTCTTATTTAATAAGGGCATTTGTGAAAAAAAGTATTTAATACTATTAGAGTTTGTGAAATTAACAATTATAAATGAACAATTATTTTTAGGAAAAATGCATTTAAAAAATGGATAATTATTTGAGGACGAATGGAATACTTTTTTAGAGGCAATATCTTTCAAATGCTGCACATTTATCATAGACACGTGATGTCTATGATATTTGCTGAAGTTCAAATAAGTTAATACAAACACACTAAGGGTGCGTTTGTTTATGATTATTTTGGATATAAAAACCATTTCTTTAGCTCAAAAGAAATATACTTTTTATATATTTAGACAATTTTAAAAAAAAAATAAAATAAAAAACAGTTTCCACCTTTTTCAATTGTATATAAAATTTACGTTTTGTAATTACTTTTTTATTTTAAATGTGAAACAAACACACTCTAACTTTAAAACTATTTATCTCTACAGTCACTCTTGGACTTTATTACTACATAGTATAGTATTTACATGCTTTAATGAAAAAATAGTATATATATGCTTATGATGCTTCAGCGATTTTGTCTTCTTGAAGAAAGGAACTCTATATATAAGTATGTCTCAACAAATGCATAATTATGTTTAAATGTGATATTTAATTCGTTATCACAATATTGTACTAGTAAAATTAAAGAACCAAGTTATACATATATTAAGAAGAATTCCCCCGAAAAAGAAAAACAAGGGAACCCAAACATCGCATGTTTTGCAATTCCAAAGGCTTTTCAGTGAATTACCACAAACATATAACGGTGTATTTTTTTATTTTTTATTTTTTGTGTGTTAGAAGACAAATGCCTTCTCTGCCTTGCAAAGTGCCATTTCCCTAAACAAAAACAAGCTACTAGGGGTTCTCCCTCTCTCACAAACATTGGCTTAAAACCATTTGCTATTTTGGCAACAAAAGCCTTAACCGACCAATGGTTATATTCTAGTCCACGTGAAGCAGTATCACTACCAAACTTATGAACATAAACAACAAACACCAAAATCATTATTAGGCACTTATTACTCCCAAAAAAAATAAAAAATAAAATCCCCAGAAAAAGTATCAAACACTACCCTTATCCAACAAACAATAATGGCACCTCTGCACAAGTTTCTTTTCATTCTCACTCTCTTGATCCTTGCCGTGGATGGCAAACACAAACACAGAAAGGATAAACACAAATCTCATCAACACCAAAAGTATAAGATTAACTACAGTACCGGATTCCCTGGATTCCCATTCCCCTTCCCTATATTCGGAGGAGATACCAATGAACCAGAACCAGAACCACCGGAGCTTCTTCCAGGAGTTGATGGCAACAATGATGGCATTGGCAATAATGGCAATGATGATGAGGGACCTGCTAAGCCTGATTTTGAGACAAATTTCACTGGAAGTTGGGAGATACTTTCTGAGAACTCGGGTGTATCTGCCATGCAGATCAATTTGATGCCCACAAACAAGATTGTTGTATATGATGCAACCGTTTACCGAACATCTAGACTCATATATCCAAAAGGGGTGCCGTGTGTTCCATTCAAAGATGACCAGACTCAAGAAACAAGGCAAGATTGTTTTGCTCATTCAATGGAATACGACCTTGAGACAAATATAGCCAGGCCACTCAAGGTTATTTGTCTCATCTCAATATCTTTATCACTTCTTCACACAATTTCAAAAGGGTACAACATTCTAATTTAATTTGCCAAGGAGATTTTCTTCTTCTTCCTAAGCGTACGCTCATATTATATGAGGAGAAACTCATACGTGTTCCTTGAGTCATTATTTTTGCTCTTATCTAATTGAACCATGCTGTCTTGTAAGTCTTAACCACCACAAAATTAATGTAACTTAGTAAGGTTTCAAATTACGATTGCGATTACGATCATGGTTGTTGCAAATGTGGATGTATTGATGCGGTGTAAAATTTTTATGGGTTTATATCAATTTGAAATGGAGCCGATTGCGGCTGCTGTGGACCTAATGCTGGGCGTTTGTGGCCGCGACATGACCTGTTACTGTAGTAGTTACATTACGTTTTATTTTTGTGATTTAAAGTAGCACCACATTTGTAGTGTACTAACTGCAGACACAATCCACAATTTAATTCCTTGATATCTGGCAATCAATGGATTGGAACAAGAGCAATGGTTAACTCTCGCATCACATAAGAATTTTTCAATGACGTGACTCATTTAGAACAAGCTTATTATATCTATATAAAAATTTCTATGAGTTGATTGAATGCATGACATTAAACCTTGGATATATGCAGGTAACGGCAGATCCATGGTGCTCTTGTGGAGGGCTCGCACCTGATGGTACCCTCGTCAGTTCTGGGGGTTTCCGGGATGGAACAAAAACTGTTAGATACTATGGCGGTCCTAACTGCCAAAAAGATTGTGATTGGAGGGAATACAACGGCATATTGAAAGATGAAAGATGGTACGTATGTATGGTATTTATACAATATGATGCACATTCCTAACGTCTTTACTAGAATAGTGACTATATAGCGCGAAAATGCTTTTACGAAAATCCGCATGAATACAAATGACCCTCTCTATTGGAAAATAGATTGAATTTAAATCCGGAAATGTGATATGCTAGAAGGACAGAAGTAAGACTTATGACACTATTCGCATGTGTACGGATTTTCAATTTGTACTATTTATCTTTCTTTTTTTTTTTTGGTGCAAACACCATTTATCTTTTCTGACACTAAAATTATTTTTTTTTTCATTTGGCTAATTTTATCCATATAAATATAATAATCATTATATGTGATTTAAACTTACAATGCTTGTCTTTAATAATTATATGCATTTTAGCCACAAACCAAACGCGCGTTTTTTAATTTATTACCCGACCAATGTTTACACGTGTATGTATTTCATCAAATCCTTGTCATCAAAATAAAAATATGATATAAAACGTTAAGCTCATTATGAATTTATTAGTACCAAGGTTATTAAATTCGGGAGTTTACCTAAATTCATAGAGCTTAGATAAACTCTTCAAATCGTGAACTCATAAAAACTCAATTAGTAAACTCGTAAGAGTTAACTCAATAATTTGATAACCTTGCTAGTACCGTAATAATGCTGTAATACTTTTATCTATTAATTATTTGTTTATTTTCATAGTATAAATATTAATTAATTTTTAACTTGAAAGTCCCATGCTCAAATACTTAATTATCATATTGATTGTTTTTAATATTGTTGCAACTAATTAAGAGATCTTCCTTGAAATTACCTTTTTGGACTTGAAATGATTTAATTGGATGACAGCATATAAAAGTTTTATGGTGATCAAAATTAAACTCAGTTATCTTACATTCCATTCTATGCATACATAAATATCTCATGTATATTGAAAGAACATCATGCAATGTTGATTGGATATTGCCATTTTATGCTAGGTATGGAACTCAAACAATCCTTCCCACAGGGAATTTCATTGTAATAGGAGGCCGTCGATCTTTTAGCTATGAGTTCCTCCCAATAAAAGAAGGCGGAACCATTAACAAACCCTACTTCTTCCCATTCCTCTATGAGACCTCAGACATTGATGAGAACAACCTTTATCCTTTTGTCCACCTCTCCACTGATGGAAACCTCTTTATTTTCTCCAACAACCACTCCCTCCTCCTCAACCCTACCACCAACAAAGTCGTTCGCACCTTCCCTGTCCTCCCTGGCGGCTCTCGCAACTACCCGGCCTCTGCCATGTCCGCTATCCTCCCTATAAACCTCAACGCCGCCGCCAACAACACCCCAATCAAGGCAGAGGTACTCGTATGTGGGGGCAACAGTCCCGACGCATTTTACTTGGCTGAAACCCAGAAAATGTTCATCGCTTCCCTTCAAGATTGCAATAGGATGGTGATCACAGATCCTAACCCTAACTGGATCAAAGAACAAATGCCATCAAGAAGGACCATGGGGGACGCCTTGATCCTCCCCAATGGACAAATCTTGTTTATCAATGGTGCACAAACGGGTACAGCTGCATGGGGGGACGCAGATAATCCAAACCTAACTCCAGTTTTATATAGCCCAGAGAAGGCCAAAGGTGAGAGGTTTAAGGTAATGGCTGCTACAAAAATTGCAAGAATGTACCACTCAACCTCAGCAGTGATTCCTAATGGCAAGATTTGGGTTGGTGGTAGCAACACTCATGACACCTATGTTGATGTTGGTAAGTTCCCAACTGAGACTAAGGTTGAGGGATTTTCTCCTCCTTATCTAGACCCAAATCTAGACCAGTTTAGACCCCAAATTGCCGAGGACATGTCAGAGAAGGATTTGAGGTATGGAATGAACTTTGAGACACATTTTTCAGTAAAGGTGGCAGACCAATTGACCAAGAATGACATTAAAGTCACCATGTATTTCCCACCATTCACCACTCATGGGGTGTCTATGAGCCAGAGACTTCTAGTTCTCAACATTGAGGATTTTGTTGAAGATCCTAAAGGGGTGTACAGTGTAACTTTGGTGGCACCGCCCGGTGGCGAGGTTGCTCCTCCGGGATTCTACTTGCTCTTTGTTGTCCATCGTGGGGTGCCTAGCAAGGGGATGTGGGTGCACATCCAGAAGTAATTAAGGCTTGGTAGGCTCTTTTTTTTTTTTAATTTGTCACATTAGGGTGTTTTGTACGTAGTTTTTTTTTTTCATGTTTGCAATTCCTCATTTTTGAATGGTGGAAATAGTGATGCATAAGCTACATTGTTATTTTAGTTCCTTCACAACAATTCGTTCAACTTGTACAAGAGATTTGTGACGCAGGAGGAACTAGCTAGCTAGTTCATTGTTGCATGAAAGATAAATTGTGTTAAGGATATCGTAAACAAAGAAGAGTGGAATTATCAGTTTTTCCGTAGAAAACTATTCAATATTCGACGTTTTTAATATACTACTTTGTTCACGACAAAAAACCAAAAAGGTAACTTGTCAGTTTAGAATCAATTCTGTAGTTTATTTCCTTTAATTTGAACTTTGAAATGAAAACCAAGTGAATAAGAATTCATTGATTTTTCAAGTTTTAATTAAGTGATCATTGCCATACACATAAAAATTAATTGTGTTAAGGATATCGTAAACAAAGAAGAGTGGAATTATCAGTTTTTCCGTAGAAAACTATTCAATATTCGACGTTTTTAATACACTACTTTGTTCACGACAAAAAAACCAAAAGGTAACTTGTCAGTTTGGAATCAATTCTGTAGTTTATTTCCTTTAATTTGAACTTTGAAATGAAAACCAAGTGAATAAGAATTCATTGATTTTTCAACTTTTAATTAAGTGATCATTGCCATACACATAAAAATTATGTAAAAAAAAAAAACACAAAAATTTTAAACTTGATTAATCATAACTAAGTTTTTTCCGGTTTTGAAGGTTGAAAAACACCCTGTAGCTGCGGAAAAAAGGGGAAGAATCATAGGAATAATGGCTCAATATCCTTAAAAAAAAAAAGAAGATAAGATAAGATAAGAGAAAAAAAATATAATCCTTTTTGTGCTGAGAAGCTTGCTGAAATAGTCTTTGAATTCGTTTTTTACATCAATAAACATGTTTGGTTTTTCGTTTGGGAGGCTTGGAATTGATTTTACCCCCTCAAAATTGATTCTAAAATTTTTTGATCTTGTTTAGTTGGAAAATTTCAGAATTAATTCTTGTACCTAAAATTGATTCTGTGATAAATGAAAATTTCTACTTTCTATCAGAATTATTTTTAAAAAAATTACCAAACATAAACTATTTTATTTTAAAATCAATTCTAATAAAATCAATTTTCTCTAGAATCAATTGTTCAAATATAGAATCAAGCATGCTAAGTCTCTCCGGGTCGTTTTCTCTTTGCTAAATATTCTCATCTCTTTTTCCGTTTCTTTTTTTGGCTTTCACTTGTCCTGTTGTCCATGTAAAGGACTCAATTAAGGGGTTCTTCTTGGTATGGTGATAATGTTTTCCTTTTCCGGGTCCAAATGCTTATACTAAAAAATTCTAACTAACAACAGTGTAATTTTATCTTCCTATAACTTTCTAGTGGCATCAAATATTAGGAAATGGCATGCAGGTGCCACACCTAAATTTCCATTATCTACCTATTGTATTGCAAATTGCAACACGACCAGGTCACAGAGAAAATAGAGAGTGTACTCTTGATGTCCCAGAGAGGAAAAATAATTTGTATATAGTGTTTTGATAGATGATTTACACTTATATGAGATAACGAGCAAATTTACTTGTATATAGTATTTATAGAATTCGTCATCTATGTTATTTTCATTTTGCAAACAGATTTTGAATTTGCCTTTAACGGATTTATATTAATTTTTATTTTATACAACCTGACATTGACAGATTACTTTTGAATCCGTCTCTAACAAATTCTATACTGAAAATAAATCACAATGCACAATTTTTTTTTAAAAAAAGAGCTATATTGATGTAAATACACCATTAAAATCTCATATGAAAAAAAAGTCCCCCGTAGAGAAAGAGAGAGAAAGAACACCAAGCCTATATATATATATATTTCCTCAATCAGGCTTGCACGTCCCTTATTCCTTATTAGTGAATCACTACCTATCACTCCTACTACAACTATTGCACTAGTCCTATGCACGACATTCTATTTCTACTCTCTCACCGCGTTCCAGCTTAGCTATTTCAGCAGCTCCACACCAACTTTCCCATGCATCCTACCACGTACACAATAAGTATCATCGGTCTCAATTGATTTTAAGCCCTGATTTCTAACATCAGGTTTAAAAGGTTTTTTTTTTCTAATTTGACTACATCAATTATTGATTTTGTGCCCACTTAGTTCTATTATATGTAGCTAATGACACAGAGAAATCTATGCTTGCCAGGAAGTATTTTTCAGAAAACAAATAAAGTGAAAAGAAAATTATAGATTCGGCTGGAATTTGTCAGCATATAAGTGTATATTCATCTTTAAATGAATTAGTGATTGTCATGAAAGTATCTATCCTAAAAGTTTATATAAATTATTTTATACTTTAATACATTTTTTTGTGTGAATATCTCTCTTCTAAAAATATATGTGAATGATTTTTCATAATGAGAAATAATAAAGATTGAATCCCTAACCTCTTAGTTATAATAGCTCTTATACCATATCATCAAACTATATACCTCTCTAAAAAATTTAAGTTATTAGATAGAAACATATGAATGATTTTATGCTCGAACAAATGAGTTATACTTCGTTAACATTTTATTAGATGACTATCATTGTCTTCTGTGAAGAATTCTGACTAACTTTTTCTAGCTGTATAGTATATATTACTTTACGTGAAAACAAAACCACACTAGATTTCAAGTACTTGTAATAACATTTGAGGAGCCAAACTTAATTTTTGCTATAGCCGATATAAATTCTTCGGGCTCGCTCTTTTGAAACAATAATTTAGATTGTCAAATCTTAGGAAAAGGTCAATACACTCGGAAACCAATTAGATTTTAAAATTATGATCAGGCAGGTTTCATCTTTAGAATGTCACATCACATTGTTGTTATGTATATAAAGACATCAGGAACGAAAAGACAAAGCATCCCAGTTTTCAAATCCTCCAGAGAACATTATCAAACACATTGCAGAAGTTGTTCGCAGCTGGTATCAACATGGCAATGGCAACATTATTTGAAAAAATGGTTTTAGCACTGTTCATCTTTGCGGTCGCACCCGGCATCATCCTAGTTGATGCCAACTTCGCCAAGAGCATGTACATCACCTGGGGTGCCCAGCATGCATCAATTCAGGGTGAAGACCTCCTGCTTGTGTTGGATCAAACCTCAGGTAGAAAACCTATGCTTAACATCCATCCAATTTAGATGATTTTAATTTGACAGATATATGTCTTTGCCAATATATAGAAAAATTTTGCATCGACAAGATCGAAAAAAGATGTTCTCATGAAAAATGAAAAATGAGCGTATCTTTAATGAGGTGAGTAAGGGTGTGTTTACTATTCACCCTGAATCTTAGGTAAAATGCAGATTGAAATCTTAACTGTCTAAAGGATTAAAGGATAAATATAGTTTTACCTTGCTCAATTCAAAGAATATAGCTTGATTGGATTAGACTTTTCCTAGAGAGTAATATAGAATTAATGCAAGAATGTTGCATTTTTCAACATGTTGCAATTGAATATTAGTAGAAAATAAAGATTAATGATGATAAAATAAAATCACATTCAGGTATATAAATATCAGTGCATCGGATTGAATTAGACATTAATCTGTTATGGTAGTAGTTTTAGGCAAGACTTGTTACCAATTTAAACAATGTGTAAACTGCAGTGAAATAAATACACAGATGAATTCATCAGTTCTTCAGCTTAAGTGGAAATATGGTGTTGTCTTGAATTTCAGGATCCGCAGCTCAAACAAAGATACCATTCTTATTTGGAAGTATTGAATCGAGAATCAAGCTAGTGCCTGGTAATTCTGCAGGAACAGTCACAGCCTACTATGTAAGTTCTCTGGACCTAAACGGTCTAATATATAAATGTATAATTAAAAAGTCACAATGTATAGATTTTATTGTAAGGGAAAGTGCTAATGCTTCATTAATTAAATGTGTGCAGCTGTCCTCTACAGGAAGCCAGCATGATGAAATAGATTTTGAGTTCTTAGGAAACATTTCAGGGCAACCATACATTGTCCATACAAACATTTATACACAAGGAAATGGAAGCAGGGAGCAACAATTTTACCTCTGGTTTGACCCAACTGCTGATTTTCACAACTACACCATTCACTGGAACCCCACTGCAGTAGTGTAAGTTGATAAGCCATTGAACTCCTACCAACACAGGCCTATTCAATTTGATCAAGTCCATGAGAAAGAAAGAACCATGTATATATATTGAGTTTAATTTGTATACATAGATAGATATGTAAATATATGAAAGAAGAAACTAACATGTCATCATCATGAACAACTGCATACACTTAAAGTGAAATGACAATTTTTTATGGAAAATACTTAATACTCCATCAGCCCACTTTTGTCTGTCACTTTGGAAAAGCGACAATTTAGTACGAATTAAATTTGTATGATGACATGCAAAGGTAAAAAACTAAAAATCTAATCTTGTTCTTATTAGATGATAGTATAAAATACCATTAGCATAGAAATTAAATCCTCATGTACTAATTTAACATGATCTATATTTATTGTTTGTATCCTCAGGTGGTATGTGGATAGCATACCAATTCGGGTTTTCCACAACTATGAAAATGAGGGCATAGCTTACCCAAACAAGCAAGGAATGAAGGTTTACACCAGCCTATGGAATGCAGATGATTGGGCCACTAGAGGTGGCCTTGTTAAGACCAACTGGAGCAATGCTCCATTCACAGCAAGGCATACTCATTTTAGAGCAAGGGCTTGCAAATGGAATGGACCAGTTAGCATTAGCCAATGTGCCTCCAATATCCCTGCAAATTGGTGGACTAATCCCATGTACAAGCAGCTGAGTTATGCACAGTTGGGTCAGTTGAATTGGATCAGGAAGAATTACATGATCTATGACTACTGTAATGATACCAAAAGATTCAATGGACAAATGCCTCCTGAATGTTTTAAGCCACAATTCTAAACATAAGGGTGGCAAGCATGCTGAAACCTCTTCCCTTTCCCTTTTATTGCTTTTGTCTAATATTTTTGTTTGTGATTTAAACTGCGATTTCATTCTTGTCCAAGATTTGAATAATAATGGTTTGTAATTCATTTATTTCCATCTTTATTCCCTACTCATATTGTTCTTATTACCCATATTGTATTCTGAATTAATTAAAGTAAATTTTATTTATTACCGGCTATTACGTAGGATACTTTAAAATAGTCGACTTACACATATCAAATACATATCGTATCGAATAGTTTACTGATACTTTTACTTTAGTTTTATTTTACATGTTTTTAATTTGATTTATAACAATTCCATATCTTAATTGTGTTGTACCGAATATTTGTACCGATATCCATATAATATAAATCACGCGCTTTGTTTAGATAACAATTTTATTGAGGTAACTATTGATTTTATCAATACAGATATATTACTATCTTGTTCTTGTCCAAGGCTGAGTCAGTGTCCGCAAGCAAGCATTACCACAAAAAGAGAACAAAACATGCTTGTGTTCCCTTTAAGTCAATATATGCAAACACGAATGCCAAGGCCTGTACCACAAATGGCTTGGCACATTTACACATTAGTAGAAACAAGAGCTTCCTGCAGAGAAATCAAGGCCTAGGAAAATGAATTCAGAACCCATTTCTTCAGACCTTGTGCTTGAAACACTTCAATTATAGCATGCAAATGAGATCATTCAAAAATGAATTGAAAATTTGGTTTAGTACTATGATCTATTTACAAATCCTCAAACATGCTACCAAAGGCGAATTCAGTTGTGATAAACCAAGAACGCAATCAAGACTGGAATTAAACTAACCATGATTTCAAAAAAGAAGCAAAGGGATCTGTAGGAATACTATAGGCTATATAGCAAGTAGACAAATAAAAACAAGGTGCCACCCTCTGAAGGAAAATAACTCTTAACTGATTTCTAGAGCTAATTAACAACGTTGGAGTTTAACATCTCTTATGATAAGAGTGCTGTTGGATTTGAATCCATTCTCATTTGTCTATCCTATTTCTCATTTTCCCTGGATTGACAAGGAGGTTCCTAAAAAAAACAATAATAAGCTATTTTAATTTGAATTTTGCTAATAAGTTTTCTAAAAGCATTTACAAAGAAATGAAAGAAAAAGTTTTGATTGTTTTCAATATATTCCATGCAAAAGTCTGACTGATTTATATTTTCATTTTTTTTGTTTTCGATAATAATTTTAAGAATAAAAATATAAATTGAAAGCTGTAGTTGATATTTTTACATTTTTTTTTACAAAATGCTGAAATATGAGAAACAGTAAATAAAAATAGAGTTTAATTTGTATATACTATTAATGTAAAATAATCTTATATTGACATCCAACCACATGTTGTTACATAAATAAAAATAATTGACTTTCATACTCACTATCTTTAATTTTTGGTAGTGTTTACAATGATTAAATAAAATAAAATAAGAATTGAGTTGATTTGGAATTAAATTATAAAATCAAATCAATTCTCGTTAAATCATATATCAAATTTGATTAAAAACAAAGGAAACAAATCCATGAATTTAACAAATGAAATAGTTATTTTTAAGACTTATCGTTAATTTTAGTTTGACTTTATAATTGTGAGTCGTTTAGCTCATAATTTTTAAAATGAGTTAAATTAGTCCCTAACATTATAAAATATGAGTCAAGTTAATCCTGTCAACCCATTTTTATGTAAAATTCCATCAAGTAAATGATAATATGTCATATTATGTGATATCTTGATATACCATATGTTATATAAAGTAGAACAAAGTTTAAAGTAACTCATTTTAGTGTCTAAAATTATATAAATAAGTTATCTAAATCTCTATTTCAATTCATAAAATGATTCATCTTGTGCAAGCTTAAACACCAAATGATACATGGTATGCGAATGTGTTAGTTAAAGTTTTATAATATTAGTTAATTGATAAAATGTTAAATAAAAATAAGATCAACGACTAACATGATATACGAATCTTACTCAAGAAATAAAATCAGCACTAACTCTATTTTTAAGAAAGAAAAATAAAGTTTGATTTCCAAAAGCAAATCAGTTACTATATAGTCATGTTTAGTGTCTAATAAAATCACATACTAAATGTATACTATATATTTTATTACTATTGAATTTGATGAGTGAGTGATATGAGTATGAATCACATATTACATCCAATAATAATAAAGTGTATATTGTGTATTTTTTGTATAATTTTATTGTACATCTAAATGCTATATATCTCGTCATACAGAAGCGTTTTCGTTGGAACTGCTATTCGCTGTGGTTGATAGTCCCAATCCCACGGATAGGATCATAGGAGAGGGTTTCATAGGTTTTTAGGGTTCCAAGAAAACCATTCCATTCAGCAACAATGGAACGCATCATCGCCGGCAAGTACAAGCTCGGCCGAAAGATCGGAAGTGGATCCTTCGGCGAAATCTACCTCGGTGTGTGTCTCTTTCTCTCTCAATTCTTGGCTGTTGACTGTTATAACTATTATCTGTCATTTTGAAAAACTGATACATTGAAAAGTCGGTGTATTTAACTATGATCGGCCTTTTAAATTTACCAGCAGTTTTTGTTCAACACGATTAATATTGTTAAACCAAATTGGAGTATTTCTGTTTTTTTTACAGTGTTCTGATTACGATGATTGTTTCTTCGAATTCCGCAGCCTCGCATGTCCACACCTTTGAGACCGTCGCCGTCAAGATTGTATGCACCTCTCTCCTCACTCGATTTTCTATCTTGTTTTTGACAGAATTATACTGATATCTCCTGAAATTAATTTCAGTGGAATTATGTACGATCTCTTAAACTTTGTTGAGTTCTACGTAGAGCTACCCATGGACTTAACAGAAAAAGAAGCATTTGCATGGCACATTCGATAGATGGAGAATGTGTAATGGTTTAGGGATGTTTAATGTAGGAAATGTCTAGAATACCCTTATTTTTCGTGGGTCAATTCATGGAAGCTGTGCAAAAATCACAGTGATGCTTTCCAATATTAATTCCATGTCCGCGAACCCTTCTTGGTCATGTGAACGCCTGCGGTCCTAGGGATTTTGCCAAAGAATGTTTTTGTGATAGAACATTTGGAGCAGTGGAGGAATTTTCTTTTCCTTTTTATTTATTTATTTATTTTTTTGGGTTAAAGCCTCTTTTGACTTTGGACGATAACTGTGTTGTTGGGAGGATAAAAGGGTATTTTGAACAATTTCCATACCATCCAAACGGGTTAACCTCCATTAGGGCAATGGTGGTTAGTGTAATATGGGAAAGTAAAAGGACGTTGGGTGGAATTATGCTAAACCTTTGGGGAGATTAACATAATTTTTTCTTTTTCCTTTTTAGCAGTTTTGAGCTTCATTTGTGTATATGATTGTTACACATTTTTTTAAATTTATTTAATAGGTCTCTATAATTTTAAAATTTATAATTAAGTACTAGCTTTGAAACCATCACAATAGACTTTTGTTATCATCAAAAAATGTATCAAGATGAAACTATTGTTAACACTTTCTTTTTTGTGCACACACATCGGAAGGAATTAAGGAATGTTGTTTTTAATCTCATATTTTTATAATGGTAGTTAAGTTTGAGTACTTGATTACAAGACTTGATTACAAAATTCTGTTTACTTGATTACAAATTTTTAAACTATCAGGATTTAATTGAAAATTTAGTATAATTATAGGGACTTACATATTAATAAAATTTTTTTTTTCTAAGTCTTGTTGCTTTGAGTGCCAATAATGATTCTTAAACCCTAGAATTCTGTATTTTTCAAGTTAGCTGATTTTTTTTTTTTTTGGTCCTTGCAGGAGAATGGTGAAACGAGGCATCCACAATTGCTTTACGAGGCCAAGCTTTACCATATTCTCCGAGGAGGAAGTATGCTCTTTTTTTTTTCTTTTTTCTTTTTGCTTTTTGTATTTAAGCAATTTGCCTTTTCAAAAAAATTGTGACTAAGGTTGTGTTTGGTTCAGAGTTAAAAATGGATGAAAAGTTTTAATAGATAAGCTCTATATATTAAATTATACATAAAATTTATCTATGAAAATTTTCATCCCATTTTTATCCCTTAACCAAACATCTGTTTGTTGAGAAAAATCATGTGGGTAGTGTTAAGGAAGTTGTAGAGGTTTGAAAAAAAATTTGGATTTTCACACTCTTTTTTTCCCCTTAAAATATGGAGGTGGCATTCCTGCTATAAGATGGGCTGGTGCAGATGGGGAGGACAATGCACTTGTTATGGATTTGCTGGGGCCTAGTCTTGAGGATCTCTTTGTCTACTGTGGAAGGAAGTTCTCTTTGAAGACAGTGTTGATGTTGGCTGATCAATTGGTAAGCTTTCTTCACTTCTGCTATTATATTGTTTGTTATCATTGGAGATTGGAGATATGGGTTACCACGTTGCCAACAAATTTACCACTTTCTTGTTTTATGGATTGTTCAATCTATTCAGCTGAAAAGAACGTCCTTCCCTTACAGCCCTTATCTGTTACTACCTCCATTATCAAATAATTGTCCATTTGGACAAACTTGTACATTGAGAAGTCAATTTATTTGAGAATGGAGGTAGTATGAAGTTCTGCTGAAAATTTTGACATGAGTGTCACTGACTTATTAATGTTGTTATGTGTTGTGATGTTAACCATGCATTTGATATTGACTCGCCTTTTGATTTGTTTGGGATGCAGATGACTAGAATAGAATATGTGCACTCTAAAGGATTTCTACACAGGGATATCAAGCCTGATAACTTTCTCATGGGAATTGGTCGGAATGCAAACCAGGTAGCTAACCTGTCATTCTTTCCACTGTTTGTTGGTATTAAGGCACCTTATGTGGGTAGTATGCTGTGTTCTGCTTGTCAGGTTTACTTAATTGATTTCGGGCTTGCAAAACGATACCAGGACTTCACAACCAATCGCCACATCCCTTACAGGTTTCTATAAAATGCCATTGACTTTGCCAATTCCATTTTGTTTCCTGTTCCTCATTTGGTTTTCATGTTGGCATCTTGTAATTTTGAAAGTCTCGCTCATCTGTTTGAGTCATTTTCAGATCCAATCATATTTCTTGAATATCTTTTAATATTTCTGTGAAAATCTTTTTCATTTTCTGCGTCTTTTGTTCTGATCCCCTCTTGTCCCATACAGGGAGAACAAAAACTTAGTTGGGACTGCGCGCTATGCAAGTTGCAATACCCATCTTAGGATTGGTAAGTCCGAAGTCAGAAGAAGTTATTCAACTCATCCACTCCAACTAAATGAAATTGGTTTTTTTTTTTTTTCATTTTGTATTACCTTTAGAGCAAAGCCGACGGGATGATCTGGAGTCATTAGGATATGTGCTCATGTACTTCCTCAGAGGAAGGTATGCCTTTCTTCTTTAGCTGGTTTTCTTCCATGATCATTTTTCTGATTTGCCTATAGTGGATAGTATGATGCAATGTGATAACTTTTAAATGACCAAATATTTGTGTTTAGCCTTCCTTGGCAAGGTCTAAAGGGTGCAACAAAGAAGCAGAAGTATGACAAAATATGTGAGAAGAAACTGTCAACTCCCATTGAGGTAAGTGTTTGGAGTTTTTCACAGTTATCTGTCGTGAAGGGTTTAGTCATTATTCTTATTAGTTTGTTATTTTCCATAGGTATTATGCGATGCTTATCCTGCAGAGTTTGCTTCATACTTCCGTTACTGCCACTCTCTGACTTTCGACCAGAGACCTGATTATGGATTCTTGAAGCGCCTATTTCGGGAACTACTTGCTCGGGAAGGTGATTATTTTATTGACTTTTGTGAATGTTGTTGGATCGATTAAATTGCAGAATTATGTTAATATGCTCTAGGCAACACTAGCCTTGTTACAAGCCACTGCAAAATCTATGATTTTAAACAGGCCTTTGGTTTTGTAGACACACACACTCTTTTGATTATGCAAATTCATGTTCCATTGTGACAGCAATGTTTTATGTGTTTTCATCTCTACTTGTAAGTGTAACTCCCTACCTCCACTCTTCTCTTACTGGTTTATCACAGGTTATAAATTTGATTATGTGTTTGATTGGACTATTTTAAAGTACCAGCAGGCACAAAATAGAGTCCAGCCTCAGCCATCTGTAAGCAAATTTTCCTTTTGGGCTTTTACTATTCTCTCTCCGCCAGTTTACTTCTAATTCCATGGTGATTGACTGAACCACGTTTTGTGACATCTACGAAAATAATTTTGTACTGAGTAGCACTGTTGGTTCCTTTTTCTTTTTTTGATAATATAAAATACCGTCAGCATAGAAATTAAATCCTTATGTATTAATTTAACTTGATATATATTGTTTGTATCATTAGGTGGTATGTGGATAGCATTAACCAATATGCCTCCAATATCCCTGCAAATTAGTGCAAGCAGCTGAGTTATGCCCAGTTGGGCCAGTTGAATGGGGTCAGGAAGAATTTCATGATCTATGTATGACTACTGCAATGATACCAAAAGATTTGATGGACAGATGCCTTCTGAATGCTTCAAGGCACAATTCTAAACATAAGGGTGGCAAACATGCTGAAACCTTTTTTTCCCCCGTTTATTGCTTTTGTCTCATATTCTTGTTTGTGATTCAGGCTGTGATTTCATTCTTGTCCAAGGATGAGTTTTGCAATATCTTCCTAATAATATGCCTAAATACTAAATAAGAGTTAAAAAAAATGATAAAATCGACGTTTTGAAATTTTAAAAAGTAAACCTTTGTTACGTTATATAGTATGTAGAAAGATGTTTAGGAGGATAAAGTAGGATGATAAATCAGTTTCCTATGTGCAAACATGAATCCAAGGCCTTTACAACAATGGCTTGGTTCATTTATACATTAGCAACAAAAGCTTCCTGCAGCAAAATCAAGGCCTAGGATTCTACTTCCGTAGCCATTGCGGAGGACTAAAATTCAGAACCCATTTCTTTCTTCACACCTTGTGCTCGAAACACTTCATTTATAGCATTTAAATGAATTCATTTGCAAATTAATTTAAATTTGATTCGATAGGATCTATTTACATATCCTCAAACATACAACATGGAGTGAATTAAATTGTGATAAACCAAGTACACAGGTAAGGTTGGAAGTAAACTAAGCAAAGGGGAATCTATAGGAAAACTATAGCAAGTAGACAATACAAACTAGGTGGCAACCTCTGAAGAAAAATAATTCTTGTGCTGATTCATAGAGCTAATTAATAATGCTGGAGTTTTCTTCCTCGGTCATGAAAAAACAAAGATGCTGCATGTCATGTTTGCGCACAAGACTACAAAGATAATTTTAGCAATGCAGAAGATATATATATATATATATATATATATATATATATGCAGGGTGAAATGGTAGGCTCAAAAAAAACAAACAGGGTGGCACATATTAAATATGCAGAAGTGTAAAATAAATGACACCAGAAATTTTCGTGGTTTGACTTAAAGCCTATGTCCACGGGCAAAAGCGATAACCAAATATTTTACTATAGAAATATGATGGACATACTTTACTCAACCCAAATCCTAATACATCCAGAATATCCCACAGTATTTTTCTTGCTGGTGTATTCTCTCAATTCACAAAAGAGATGAGTTTACAAGGAATAAATTATCCTACTCTATTACGTTGAAGTAAGGAGAAGGTTGATTGTCTCCTCCGTTTTGTTCTAATGCTTAAGTGTTGCAATTGGAGCTCTATATATAGAGCCTTATACCCAAATTTCAACCTTATTTACAAGATTTTCAATTCGGTGCCAACCTTCATGCACCATTTGTTGAAAAATTTTCATCCCATGTGCTGTCCACTTCCAAGCATTTGATGGCTTTTTGACATTTACAATCCATACATATGAGGGAGGTTTGAAACACAAGGGGCAAGTTTGAAAAAATCAAACAATCCTATCAGAGTTAGGTGCACCCCATATGAATATGAGCAGAAGCACGCTCAAATTTATAGAGAGTAACGGGTAAATGAAGCATGATGAATAGTAATTCATAGTGGGACCCACATATCACTATTCATGTGAATAGTATTGCACAATGAAATCACGTTGATATTACTTCAGTAGGGTTTGTGTCACTATTTATGAATAGTACTATACAGTTAGACCCGCACCACTATTTATAAATAGTACTCTGTTACTATTTACACCAATAAAATAGATTAAGAGAACTACCCACCAAATTTTAACGTCAAAAACCCTCCTGTAATTTTGAGAGAAAACTATGAGCTAAACTCTGAAAAATATCCCACTATATTTAAGAGTAATTACAATATACTGAATCCCCAGTGAGACTCTCTTTTACTACAATTTGTAGTATTACAGAAATCTAGAGAATATACTCAAAATCCCCAGTGTATATTCACACTACACTCTTGGAATTTTTTACATGCATTCTCTATTTTTCTCTCACAACAAGAAGCTTACTCTGTCTCTTCTTAAAGCTAGAACTGCTTCAGCTAGGGATGAGTTTCCTCTGACAGCATTGGCCTCTATTTATAGAGACTCAAAGGCCATTGTGCATAACAACTTCCCAACTACTTTTGTTCTTTCGATGCTATAGGAAGTTTTTCTTCCTTTCTTTGCTGAATATTGCAAGTCATAATTGTTGACTTTGCAAAATGAAAGCCACTTTTTCTGATAATTCTCCATCTTGGCTTGCATTTTGTAATAGTCTTTAACCCCTGCAAATATTGACTAAGTTCAAGCAATAATTAAACTTACCAATCGAGAATGGTTTTGTCATCACATCAGATGGGTTATCAGCTGTGGCTATTTTTTGAACTGCAATAGTACCATTGCTGATACTTTCTCTGACAAAATGAAGTCTAATATCAATATGCTTAGTCATTTTATGATAGATTGGGTTTTTAGCCAGATAAATGACACTTTGACTGTCATAATGTATAATTGGTACATGTTGATTCAACCCAAAACTATCCAAAAGATCGTACACCCAAACGCTCTCTTTAACAGCTTCAGCCAATGCCATATATTCAGCTTCAATAGTTAACAGTGCCACTGTAGATTGCAACATCGCCTTCCAACTAATAGTACATCCAAAGACTATAAAGTTATAGCCTTGGTGCAGATTGTCTCTACCCGCAACAAATTAAAACTAGTTTTGGTTACTAAAATGCACCAAAAATGTAGTAAGGGCGAAATCCGGGTCGTCTCATGTGGAAGCAATGTAATTGATTCTAACGAACTTGGGGTTTTCGAAATTGTCAACAGCAAATTAAATCAAGAAGAAATTATAATGGAAGAGTTACCTGCACAAAGACTCCTTCAGATCAATAATTGCTCCATCACCGATTCAAATGAATAAATTCATGGCGGTGACAACCTATGTAAATTATACTTTCGCACAAAAGACGACACAATTCTACTTAACAGTTATACGAACGTACTCCCACTAAGGGTTCAATTAATACAAGAGCTAGTGATCACAATCATGACCTTATAAACCTACGTTAATTTAGCTATCAATTGCGGTAGCCTAAATCCTAACAGAGTTAATTTCAATCCCTTACTAATTGGAATTAATCAAATCAATCAGCCTAATTCCCCCAACGGCATTCAGATTATGCAAACAAACGAATACACAATCAACTACTCTTAAAACATAATCACAATAATCATAGCAATAAAAATTTAGAAGAGAAAGCAATAGGGACGAAAAACCAACCATGAACTGAATTTTAAAATCGGGAATCTCAAGAACAATTTCGATTTTCAGTTGTCTCTGTGTTTGGTAAGAAAATTACTCCTCCATAGGGAGAGTGTCACAATCTTTGTCTGATGAAAAGCAGTAAAAATTACAATCCAAAATTATCTAAAACTGACTAAGAACCCTAATCTAAAGAGAGAGTGAGTGAGGAAAGAATTCTAGTCAGAGAAAAAATAAAAGCTCCAAAGTCTGGAAACTCAAAAACTCTCCCCAAAAATATGTTCTTGTCTTCGTACATAAAAGAAAAAGAAAAAAAAAAGAAAGCTTTATATTTTCCAAACTACACTGGAAGCAAATCGCATGAAAACGCGAAAAACCAACATCACTTATGACCACTATAGTGGTTGGGGACCGCTATAACAGTCCAAACTCTTCACTCGCGATGCTGCAGCCAAAACCAGCCTCTGGTGACCACTATAGTGGTCCTGTCCTCAACTCTTCAGAAGCTTTCCCTTGTCAAAGTGCTCTGTGACACTTCCCAAGCTCTGGCACACGAATTAGGAAGTTCTTACTACTCAATCAAGTAATTCCCAAAAGCAATTATTTACTTTAAAATGGTGCCAATAACCAAGGAATTACATAACAATGCAAAATGAGGATAGGGTGCAATCTCACCAATTAAACGCTACTTAAGAACAATTCAAATGCAAAATATTTAGAGTTAAGATATAAAATGGGTGCATGAATGCGACCCATCAAGCCTATCAATGACCTCTTTTTATCCAAGTCATTTGTATAATCAGAATCTACATAACCTACAACTCCACGGTTTTTCTGACCTTCAAATACCAAACAGACACCGGTCTCAGGAATCGCATAATTCATTTCACAGTTTTTAGATTTGCTCTTAAATCTGCTTATCATACTTATTGTATATGAAAAATCTGGTCTAGTGCACACTATGGCATACATGAGACTACCAACCACACTAGAATAAGGTATATGAGACATATGCTCCACTTCCTCCTCAGTTCTCGGACATTCCTTCGAAAATAACTTAAAATGTGTAGCTAACGAAGTGCTAATTGGTTTGGATTGATCCATATTGAAGCATTGTAGCACTTTCATAATGTAATTTTGTTGTGACAAGCACAACTTGCCACTACGCCGCTCCCTAAGAATCTCCATTCCAAGAATTTTCCTTGCCATATTCAAGTCTTTCATCTCAAAACTCTTTTCCCAACTGAGTTTTCAACATACTAAATTTAGCCTTGTTGCAAGCTGCAATTAGCATATTATTAACATACAATAAGAGATAAATCCGTGAACTATTTAAAAGCTCCTTAGAGTAGATATAATTATCATATTGGTTTCTACTATATCCAGTACCAATTGTAAATACATTAAACCTTTTGTACCACTGTTTCGAGGATTACTTCGAGCCATACAATGACTTATTCAACAAGCAAACATGGTTCTCCTTATTAAGAACTATGAACCCCTTTGGTTAACTCATGTAGATTTGCTCCTCTACCTCACCATGTAAAAATGCCATTTTCACATCAATCTATTCTAACTCTAAGTCAAACGTACTCACTATAGCTAATAGGATCCAAATAGAGCTATACTTTACCACATGAGAAAATACTTCATGAAAGTTAACACCTTCTTTCTAAGTATAGCTCTTTGCTACTAGTCTCGCCTTGAACCTTGGAGATTCAATGCCAGGGATTCCTTCTTTTCTTTTATGGACCCGTTTGCAACCAACTACTCTCTTCCCCTTTAGAAATTGTACTAGCTCTCATATCTGATTTTTTTGAAGAGATTCAATATCTTTATTCATTGCTGTCAGCTATTGCTTTGACTTCTTACTTTTTATTACATCACGGTAGGTATATGGTTCATCTCCAACTCCACCATCTGCCATAACTAAAGTAAAGGCTATAGGATCTATATTTAATGAGTTATGTACACAACCAACAGAATCCAGATATCATTTTGGTTTCTGAATTTCTCACCTTTCTCTACCATTAGCAATACTGTATGACTCTGCTTCTTTGGTTTGTTCATCAATATCTTCATGGTCAGGTTCATCTTGTTGTTCTACCTCAGGTTGAGCAATTCTTGAAATACTCGACTGATTCATTTAATCCTTTTCTTGTTTCACTTTCCCATAGTCAATCTCCAGCTCCAGCTGCTTCTTAGCACTATGATCTGTCTTTGCCTTATCTAAGTTAGACTTGTTCTTCTGATTTAGCACTGTCACCTCGTCAAAAGTGACATCTTGGCTAACAATGATTTTAGGTGAACTTGCATTTTCTATGTAGCCTTTCACCCCTTGTGCATATCCTAGACATATACACCTTCTTGGCCTTGCCTCAAGTCTATTATTGCTCACATGGCATATACAAGACAACCAAATATCTTCAAATTAGAATAGTTCATGGGTAGACCGGACTATACCTCTTATGGAATCTTCAGATCAATAGCAGTTGATGGAGATCTGTTTACCATGTATACAGTTATATTGACTACCTTAGCCCAAAATAATTTGCGTAGTGTTGCATTGATTTGCATGCATCTTGCGCACTTTAGAAATGTTCTGTTCATCCGCTCTATAACTCCATTTTGCTGTGGTGTTCCTGGTACAGTATGATGCCTCACTATACCAGTATTTCTACAAAACTCTACAAATTCTTTACTATAAAATCCTCCGCCATTATCGTTTCTTAATCTCTTGCCTGATCGCCCGGTTTGCTTCTCAACATGACTTTCCATTGCTTGAATTTGTTGAACACCTTTTCTTTTTTCCTTCAGGAAATAAATCTAGACTTTCCTGGAATAATCATCTATCAAAGTAAGAAAATAGCGAGCTCCACCTAAGGAGTTAACAAGGGCTGGTCTCCAAATATCTGAGTGGATATACTCCAATATCCCCTTGCTGTTGTGTTTGCCTTAATTGAACTTCAACCGTGTCTGCTTTCCAAATACATAATTTTCACAGGATCTAATTTTATAATTCTTCGAGCCTTTCAGTAAGCCTCTACCAGCAAGTATGGTCATTCCTTTCTCACTCATATGACCAAGCCGCATGTGCCATAATCACATTGCACCATCATTTCTTTCAAAGGATAGAACAATAGCAGTTCCATCAACTGTGCTTCACAGTAATAGATAGATCCCGCCCCATAGCTTTCCTTTCAATACTACCATTGAACTTTGATCACCTTCAAGAATCTGCCTTCTCCAATGAACTTGTATCCCCGGTTATCTAGGATTGTCATGACCCGACTTAGGAACGTGACCGGCATGTGAGGAATCCCATCACCACGTAAGCCTTCTGGGTGACGTGTCTTTGTGAGTGCATACTTTATTGTAAAATAATACTTCAAATAAGATTTTCTTCTAAATCAATATCAATTCCTCTAATTAAAACATAATACTTGAATTCATGAAACTAGAAGTAATATCCAAACTCTGAGAACTTCTAGGCCAAAATCATTGATCATGAAATCATAAATTGTGTTATCATGTGATATAAATATGAAATCATGCTCAATCTTTTAAAAAACTTGGATTATAACTACTTAGCCAATCGATTACATAATATAAATCTAAATAAATGAGTGAAATCCATACTTCGATTCTAGTAATATATGCGAAAATACATAAACTTTGAAATTAGTTGCAATATCCTAAATACATGCGTGGCTTAAATCCTGCCTACAAATCTACTGGAGCCCTTTAAACTAACAAAAGCCTAAGCTAAGCCTTACAGCAATGTAAAGCTCACTAAGGGATAGCTGCGGCTACTGGACCGGTGACATAAAGATATCTGCACCTGCAACTATTAGAGGACGGGAGAGGGGTGAGTCAACAGACTCAGTGAGTGAGCTCTCACCCATCACCCGCATGGGACAATCAATGAATGTATATACAATACCATGCTTACAATAATCATAATCATGTGATATTTAAGTATATAACTATATACAAAAGCGTTTCTCATTTAATAAATTCATGAACAAACAATTGTAAACTTACAAGCAATTTGAAATCATTTTAACTAAAGTGCGGCAGAGCCTAGGGAAATAGTATCTGTTGAGCTGAATAAATACATATATAATAACTGAAGCTGTAAAGTCAAATGGTCCCTAGCGGACGAGCTGTGGGTACCTATCTAGGTCCCGTTATCTGTATTTGCTGGGGGTGATATTGTCCTCTGATGGACAACTTGATACCAAGGTTAACGATCTCATACAGCCGTTAACTAACTATCTGTTTCCTGATCTCTACCGTCTAAACTACTTTGACAAATCCATAGCTGAAAAAAAATGGGTACTCTGTCCCTGGCGAACAGAGCCCCTAATCTTAGTACATTGGGAGTTCTGAATTCATATAACCTTAACAATCTGACTTTAGCATAACTGTAGCTGCGAGGATCATACCCAAGGGATCATCCGTTTGTAGGCAACCCGATCTCAAGCCCACAGAATATGTATCTGGCAGTTGCTAAGAATCATATTAAATTCCGTACCTCTTGGTACCATAAAACTGAAGTTCTAAATTCAAATCTTAAACTATCATAACTTTCCATATACTTGATAATCTAAAATCATAGCTCAAAGCAATAGGGTTCGTAATCATAAAACTCGAAAATCATTTAACGTATTTATCCGTAAAGCTGGGTCATACTCTTGTTCATATTTCTCTAACATATATATAACTATCTTAATTGAATATTGAAAACATAGCTTGAAATCTAAATCTTGACAACATAATAATGTCGTAAACTCATAAAACATATTTGATAAAAAAACAAAGTTGCTACAACATATATTTTCTTAATAAATTCATTCTTAACCATGTAAAACATTTTTCTAAAGCAGACAACATAGCAATCATGGTCCCATGGTTTTGAAAAACTCATTCTTTCATGCTATCATCATAAATCATAATTTTTCTAACTTGACGTAATCATATAAAATCATATTCTATACTTTTTCTCATTTCAAATTTCATATTTCATAAATATCATACATCAAATATAGTCATAATGGCTAAAATAAGGTCATGAGTTTGAACCCACTCACCTGGAAAGGGAGAACAAGAGGGGACAACTCCGGCAGAGCTCCAGGGAGTAAGGATGGAGACAAAGTCTACCATTATAACAATAAAACTCATTAATGATCTATGGATACCTTTAGATTACCCTACCACAACTCTAACAACATTGAGGGAGCACCCCCACTTGACAACAATGAGACAAATAACAAAACCTAACCCAAGATTATGAAAAAATGGAGAGAATGGAGACATAATCTAATAACATAAACATACCTTGAGGCTTGGGAGTGATGGATTGGAGAGGATTTGAGAGAAAAGAGGGTTTAGGGTGTGTTTATGTGTGTGTGCGTGCTTCTGCTTCTGATTTGAGGAGGGGGAGCCCGATGGGTTCTTAAAAAGGGGCAAAAAATGAAACAGCGTCGTTTTTCTGATATTGTACTGTCATTGGCTACTCGCTGAGTAAATCTCGTTGCAATGAACATGGGGAATAACAACTCGTTACAGCGAATATATTTTGCTACAGCGAGCTTCTTGGTTCATCTTCTCATCGCAGAACGAGGTCGTTTCTCTGAATTATGCAAAGAATAAAGACCTAATCAAGAATACTCACTTATTTACATTTATGTTTAATGTTAATGTCTTCATTTATTTTACTCTCCATTAACTTTAAAACATAAATGTAAATAAGGAAATAGCCTCTATTTGGATTCAAATAAAATATCACAAAAATCAAAATCCCAACTAATCAAAATCTATGTTTTGGGATTTAGTTTAAATCTAGGAAAACTTTACGATTTTTCAAACTTGTGGACTCAAAATGAAACGTTTAAGGGCTTCATAAAATCCATTAAAAATCAGTCTTCAACTTGTTTTCCTTTGGGGAACAATTACTGGGATTTTTGATCCCAAGAATATGGCTCTAACATATAGCCCTCTAAGGAGGTGTAGGATCTAGACTTAGCGAAATCTAGGACCCGACAACATGGGTGGGTCTCGAGGGACCCTAAAGTGATATAGAACTTGTCCACTGACACGTGTATACTAAGTATTACTTACTTCCCCCCTTAAAAAGATTTGGTCCCTAAATCTGAACTTGCATAACTAGAAGATCAAAGAGACAGAAAACCCAACCCGCTCGGGGTTTCAAAGATGGGCCTGAATGCTTGCAACATACTGACATGATACACTAACATATGAGCTGATACTGTAGGAGATATTGCCATTACTGAAGGCCACTATACTCTAGCTGAGGATGCCAGATGTCACGCCTGGGATGGGTTCGCCTTTAAGGGCAGCCCTTTCCCCTCAAGGCAGCAAAGGCTCCTATCATGGCACTTACACTGGGCGGCTCCACCTCCAAGGGTAGCCTTTTTCGCAGTGTAAGTCCTAGATGAGCAGCTATGCTCTGCCGTCTCATGCTCATGCAAGCACTTAAGGAGAGGGGGCTAAACGTCACTTTCTTCCTTGATGTGGTTCTTTGTCTTGTATTTGACATCAACTGATATGATAGGGACTCCTAGTCCTTGGTTTCTGAACTCCTTGATTCTCTGTGTGAACATCATGCTAAGCGTTCTCATGCCTATACTTCTAGCATGCATACATGCAATACATCAATCACACTCATCACATGGATTAATCAAATAATCAAAACTTGCTCTATGATCTTATAAAACATCCTATCACGTTAACATGCCTTATTGGTTCTTGTGAACTACTCTTCTTGCCTTGAGACTTCCTAATCCTTAACCAAACTTCTTAACACATAAAAGCATGCAATCAAACATTCAATCATGTTCACACTAAATACAATTTTATGTGATGGAGGCAAACAATATTCTTCTTGTCTATTAACTCCTTACTATTGTGTTATTAAACTACAACTCAACGTGATAATTTCATTTAAATTCCTTCCACCTAGCTTACATGCATTCTATACATATGAGCTTCCTTAAGTTACTCTAATCATGTTTCTCCAATGCCAACTCAAGCAAAACTACTATACATGTATATATTATTTTAATTCATGTCACCTAACCTTAAAGTAATATCACTTTGCACACATAACAAAAAGGAAACATTCCCCCAATCAAAAACACAACTTGTTAAAACATCCAATCTCAAACCAAGTCATTCTCTATGAGCATAAAATAGAATTATCTAAGATACTTGTATTTGAATATCTTAAATCATACACTAATAAAACATGTTTCTAAATTCATCCATTCCATTTTAAGAACTGATCATGGTAGTATGATACTAGTAAAACTTCTTTAACAAAAACTTTCCATCTAGAATCTTGCGAAACATTTACCAAAAGGAAAAACTTAAGTGTACATAAAATCGCTTTTGCAAACGTACAACACCAACACCCAATCACATGTCAAGCTTATAAACATAGCAACATGGCAACACTTTAGGGAGTCTCGATGCTCGTCAACATGGGCTTCTAAGGTTATAAATGCATCAAGGGGAGCTATTCTACTATATGCTAGAAGGCGTGATAAAATGAACGTGCACATGCATGAAGCCATGGGTTAACTAATACAGATGTATCTTTTCAGTTCATGCATATGATTTAAAGAGAATTCACAAGCAGCAGCCAAAGCAATCGATGCAACTAATAAGCATAATGATCCAGATAAATGTCCAAAACTAAACTAGCATTTCATACCGCATTGTTCACATACTAGGCATGCATTTCATACTTATATCATGCAATGTCATAAAAGACATTCAAACTAGTCTAGTCGTTCACAGTATGCCTACTAACATATTCTTCATGCATACTACATTCATATCAGGCCTAAAACATGACTCTAGACATAGATCATGAATAATGCACTCTTAAAACAAAGCATGCATGACATCAACGGTACCAAGTCACTTAAAAAGAGTCCAATATGCCACAACCAATCATCATTCCTACTAGATTTCTACATGCGTGGTCCGCAGTTTATCGTGATTCTACCTGTTGGCTCCGAGTCACTTGCATAGGAACCTACATCAGTTGGGCCGGATACATCGCCCCCAACTATAGGGTGAAGAAGCTGTATTGGGGTGCCAGACTGCTCTGGCCTCTGACTAGCCGCTCCCTAAAGCAGTGGGCAATTCTTCTTCAGGTGCCCTTTCTGATCGTATCCATAGCATGTGGATGAGCCCCTTAGGCACTAGCCCTAGTGGCGTTTTCTGCACGTCTGACAGGATGAAGGTGGCCAATTAGCCTGTGTTGAACTCTGCTCTCTTGGTTGGTCATTTCCTTGACTACTGGGTTGGGCGACGACAGGGCGCATAGGAGAGGGCGTTAAGGAAGTGGCCCTAACCAACGATGCCTGCTGTTGACCCCTGACTAGGCTGGTCATGCCTAACTGTATCTCCGGCTGATGCACTCTAGCTCTGAGATGCTCACTAACCACTTGCGCTAGGCTTAGAACGACTTACTCGAGGTGCTAGATATAATGGGCGTTCGCCGACAAAGGGATACTGCGGTGACGATGGTGATGACGGTTCACAGGTGGTATAGCTCAACTAGGAAGAAAGGAAAACATAGGATCGAATTAAGAATTCCAAGAAATGACAAAGATGCTAACTGAACTTGGACATGACTGACTCTTCCTATAGGCCTCAAATAACATCACATTAGTACAAATGGTCGCAGTTCCATTCACATAAACGTCATGCTATTTGTGGATACTTGCTCCAGTACCATGCAGGGAAACCTAATGCTCTGATACCACTCTGTCACGACCCGACTTGGGAACGTGATTGGCACGTGAGGAATCTCATCCCCATGTAAGCTTTCTGGGTGACGTGTCCTTGTGAATGCATACTTTATTGTAAAATAATACTTCAAATAAGATTTTCTTCTAAATCAATATCAATTCCTCTAATTAAAACATAATGCTTGAATTCATAAAACTAGAAGTGATATCCAAACTCTGAGAACTTCTGGGCCAAAATTGTTGATCATGAAATCATAAATTGTGTTATCATATGATATAAATATGAAATCCTGCTCAATCTTTTAAAAAAACTGGATTATAACTATTCACTCAATCTATTACATAATATAAATTTAAATCAGTGATTGAAATCCATATTTTGATTCTAGTAATATATGCGAAAATACATAAACTTTGAAATTAGCTACAATGTCTCAAATACATGCATGGCTAGAATCTTGCCTGTAAATCTACTGGAGCCCTCTAAACTAACAAAAGCCTAAGCTAGGCCTTACAGCAATGTAAAGCTCACCAAGGGATAGCTGCGGCTACTAGACTAATGATGTAAAGATATCTACACCTGTAACTGTGAGAGGAAGGGAGGGGGTGAGTCAAAGGACTCAGTGAGTGAGCTCTCACCCATCACTCACATGGGACAACCAAGGAATGTATATACAATACCATGCATGCAATAATCATAATCATTTGATATTTAAGTATATAACTATATGCAAAAGCATTTCTCATTTCATAAATTCATGAATAGACAATTGTAAGCTTACAGACAATTGTAAACTTACAAACAATTTGAAATCATTTTAACTAAAGTGGGCAGAGCCTAGGGAAATAGTATCTGCTGAGCTGAATAAATACATATATAATAACTGAAGCTGTAAAGTCAAATGGTCCCTAGTAGACGAGCTGTGGGTACCTATCTAGGTCCCGTTATCTGTATCTGCTGGGGAGGTGATATTGTCCTCTGATGGACAATTTGGTACCAAGGTTAACGATCTCATACAACCGTTAACTAACTATCTGTTTCTTGATCTCTACCGTCTAAACTAGTTTGATATTACTCTTTTAGTCTCATTCTTTAAAACCTTTCTTTAAAATACTTAGCGAAAAATACGGGTAGAATTGTTTTTGAAAACATAAACAAAATGTGAGCCACGCATAACGTAAAAGGTTGTTAACGTAAAGCGTAAATATAAAAGGAATAACATAAACAGAAAGGCTCCATAGAAAGAATAACCATCAGCACATCATCATGTAACATTAACTTCAAATATCAATTCAAACAATATTAATAGTATTAATGATATAGGAATATTCCTCAATAATACCACATCAAATATATTGAGCCACCTGTAAGGGTTGAGCATACAACAATTCAAAAACTACACATAACTATAATATAAATAAGCTAAGACTATGTCCCCGCTTCCGCTGCACCCCTCTGTTCTCGACCATCAAGCTACTTCTATGTCAGCACCTCAGGGCAATCCATGGATGTCGTTGTCAACCTTGTTTGAAGACGAAGATGGAAAATAAAGATAGGAAGAGTGAGAAACTTATACAAGAATCTTAGTAGGGCTTCCTTTTTCACACACGTGTCATCATCATCGTCCTCAAGAACCTCGGGTTTAATTATGAAAGTAGTGGGTATAAATAAGATTCATTTGTTAAATTTTCAAATACCATTAGCCGAGACCCGTATCTTTTAGCATAAATCTTAATGCATGAATGCAACAAGTATCTCATGTATGCATGGCAATACCTCAGTGCATGCGACATAATTCAACAATGTGTAAATTCAAAACACAAGGCAGGGGCTAAGCACAAGATCAGGGGATAATCTATAAAACTAAAACAGTGGCAAATAGATGAATACATGATAGGGCCATGTAATAAGTAAAACATCATATAACATGCATGGGCAGCCAGGAAAACCCATGGTAATTTCACTCTTCATGAATGAATTCTCACATTTCTTTCTTATTAATTCCACCCTCTTACGTTATCACCAAAACCAACTAACATGCCAGCCCCGACTATTTTTACAATTACCACCAAAACTAACCGACCTAATCTATCGCCTAGGATTAGCTCAACCTAACTAGCCGTCGCTAGATTTAATATGGGGTAATAGAGAGGGTAACACATCATTTCCTTATAGGATCATTTCTTCTTCAAAATGCATCTACTGGCATCCAGTGCATAGCTATGAAGCATAGACACTGACACGGACACGAGACATGATACGGACACGGTGACACATCAAACTCAAAAAATTACAAAACACGGACACGACACATATATATATATATATATATATAATTAAAAATTTAAGAAGGAAAATTCACAATTCATAATATCATATCATAAGTCAAGATTTACAATATTTCCAAATGTTCATGTCATTTGTACTTCCTATTTCCATGCCTTTTACAAAAAATATGGGGCATCAATTCTATTAGCATCTCCAAAATATTCCTAAATGAAATTGTCTTGATAGAACTAAATTCTAAGTCATGTACAAATACATGTACATCAAAAAACTAACTAAAATAGTCATCTAAAAATTAACATCATTTTCTTCATTGACAAAGAGTACTCTTTTCAACTCTGGCTTATCAAGAGAAGGATTAGCAACTTCTAAGATTCCATTATCTTCATCAATTGGTGAAAACTCATCTCCCACAATATCCCACATCATTGTCTCTCCTTTCTTATATTGGGGAGTTTTCCTTGACATAAGACGAAGATTGGTATGCACAAACACCAAATTTTCTGCACGCTTGGGGTTCATCTTGTTTCTTTTAAGGGAATGGATAAAAGAATATGTGCTCTAATTTCTCTCACAATAAGATGATGAGGATGGTTGCCTAAGTAGCTTAAGTGCAATCTTTTGTAAAGTTAGAGCATGAACACCATGAACTAGCCACCAAGATTTTGCATCTAGCACTCTTCTATCATTTAAAGAGTCAAAATCATCAAACCCCTCCCTACCACCTGAAAAATTAGCAAACTCAATATTCACTCTTCTCCTGTCTTCGACATTAGGAACATATCTCTTCAAGCACTTCACCCTCTCATTAGTGAGTTCCATATCTTGGTGAGGAGGAACTCGTTTGGAATCTTGTCTTAGCCATTGATAGCTATAGTACCTAATGATTATCAATAAAAAATAATATAGATTATTCAAGTAACTTTCATTGAAAAGGAAAAAATTGTAATAAATTTAGAATAGTCACCTCAGGTTCAATGAATGTGCTAAACAATGAAAAGGCATACTACTTTTTGTCCATTGCTCAACTAATATTGAGCGGACAATATTGTAAAAGGATGACACTTCATTTTCATCTTTTCTCTCATAGTGATATATGGCCTTCTTCACATTTTCAATCATTGATTCCCACATCTCGTACACTAAATGAAGAGTAAGTGCATCAGTATCTGTGCTTCTTAGATCTTCATAGATAGGATCAGTGAAAAAAAGGATGTAATCAACCTTTTGCCACCAACCATCATTTAAAATCTTCTCTTTAATAACTTCGGCCTTCCCAACATCATCTTCCTTGTAGGAAGACCACTTTTCACTTATCACCATCTCTCGAAGTCCATGTTTTATTTGTTTAAACCTCTTGAGCATGACAATGGTGGAGGCAAATCGTGTGGGAGCAACATTAAGTAACTTCAATGTTACAAATTCATTAAAAATTGACAATCTCATATGATGATTCACAATGAAATTCTTTATGGAAGTTGCATCTTCAGCAACTTGTGTAATCCAAGAACATTTTTGGTAAACAAGATTGTTCCTTTCCGTGTTCTTAGCAGCAGAAATATTCTTCAAGGCAAGATTAAGTGCATAGACAACACAAGGAGTCCAATAAATGTAGGAAACTCAGCCTCAATTAATAAACTAGCAGCCTTACAAACTGGTGCATTGTCCGTCACAATTTGCACTACATTTGAGACACCAACTTCTACAATCACATCTCTCATTTTTGTTGCAATAAAATCCTTGTTTTTTATCTTATCCGAACAATCTATCGCTCTCAAAAACGTAGGTCCACTTTCAGTCACAGCCATAAATTAAGAAGAGGCCTCCTTTATGGATCACTCTACCCATCACTTACAATGCTCACTCCTTTTTGATTCCATGTATATTTTATTGGCTCTAACATTCTCTCTACATGCTCCCTTTCTTTTTCAAGTAAAGTTGCCTTAGCTTATTGTAGCCCGGAGGAACATAACCATCAATGTAATTGCTAGAAGCAAAAGAGAAAGCTTTGATAAAATAAGGATTCCTTGCTAGATGAAATGGCAGTCCAAAAGAGTAAAACATTCTAGCAATCTCTAAATCTAGAGTCTCTCTAGCTTGCATGTTGAAAGCATGCTCTAAAGTTCTTATAGCCTTTCTTTTTCTTGAATCAACACAACTTGTACTAATTTCAGTATTAGATTGACTGGATAAAGGTGGAAGAGGAACTTTCAATCAACAATGTAGCTTCACTATCTAAGTTTTTTAGTTCTTGAAGCTTTGCAGTTGTGATTTTCTGACAGACTTTAATTCCCTTCCCTGGAATTTTTAACAAGTGTGCTCTGACTCTAGTGTAGGAGCCTCTAAATAAAACCTGACATTGTTTGCACTCAAACTCAAAGTTACCACCACCTTCAACTTTATTTTTCTTTACTACAAAATTCCACAGAGGCTTGTCTGAACCCTCTTCATTTTTTTCTTCAACACCACTAGAACTCATTTTTATAATTTCCTACATTAATTTCAGAATAAAAATAATATTGTTTAAATAATATTTAGATATGAGAAGAGGCAAAATCACAACATGCGGAGTATTAAGCTCATAAGGGACTACAAATTTCAAATAATAAACGAGTCAATATCACAAAGTTCAAAGTTAGCCCCTACCTCCTCAACACCAAGATGCGAAGCTACTGATGAGAGACGAGCGGAGCAAGGTGCACAAGCACAGAGAGCAACAACGAGAGCAACAACGAGTGCAAAAGAGCAACAATGAGCAATAGCGAGAGCAATCATGAGTGCGAAAACGAGAACAACCACTACCACGAAGACTGAGAAACGACGAGAGCAACTACGAGGTGAGGATGGTGCACAGTGCGTCAATGGCGAGAGAAACGAAGCGAAGCAAGCAACAGCAGCAGCAGCACACATAAAGGATCAATGCATAGAGGAGCCACAAATGAAAGACGCGTGCACGAAAGTGAATGATGGTGAGGATGGCACACTGTGCCATTGTGCGTCAATCGCAAGCCAAGGAAGATGAGAGTAGCTAGGATGCTGTGTCTCCTTTTTGGCTTTTTCAAATTGAAACCCTGAAGTCAAGTTTAACTCCTTTTTTGTTTTTGTGATGTAGTTAATACTTCTTTTTTTCTATTGCTTTGGTCAACTGACAGAAGTTTAAAATACGCAGCCCAACAAGGAGAAAAATATATGGGTCCAATTAGAATTGGTTTGGGTGGTATAAAAAAAATTTAAAAAAGAATTTAGAAAACATTGGGCATGTCTAAGTCGTGTCAGACACGTGTCCGGCGTGTGTTCGATGCATGTCCAAGCTTAAAAAAATTATTTTTTTAATTGGGCACGTACGGACGCCTGTCGAACATGTGTCATGTGGGAGTCCGTATCCAACACGCGGACACACCACCAAGTCGTGTGTCTATGCTTCATAAGTGCACAGTAATATTGTCCTCTTTGGCAGGCTCTATGTCCATACTTCCCACGGTTTTTGCTTTCTTCTCACCGTAGTAGGAGAAATGCGTCTCAGCATGCTATGCATGAATACAACATAAACACATGTTCTCAAATATCAACATGACATATCACTCAATACTTCATGCTTATCAATTCATTATCATCATAGCATGCCACAATTTACATAATACTCATGTCTCAGATTCATATATTCTTATGCACACATCATCGGCACTTTTTGCAAAGCGATAAACATGTTCTTACCCAGCATGCCGGAGTAAGGGACCGAGCTTAGCTAATACAAATGTTATGCTTAGCAAGTCATATAAATAAACAATCACACACTTGAAATACTAACTCTCATTGCCTCCCCTATCTTACAGTATTTTATGCTTTTGGTCCTTATGGATCTTAAACTTACGATCTAATTAACTAGCATCCAAGATAGTTCTTTTATGCACCTAAGGGATCATAATTAATAATTCTCACTACTTTTTATGCTCATGAACAATACCAGACAGCATCACACAGTTTGGACAACAATATTAAACTTCAAATACGGGGTTCTAGAAGTCACGTCTTTGACCCTTTCTAAGTTTCGTCTTCTACTAAGGTGCTAAAATTAATTCCTAAACCAATTATGAGTGATTCCTACACTTATGCACTTAATATAACACATTTCTACCATTTTTAAACATACTAAAATAGAATCCACAATTTTATCCTTAAGAGTCCTAGAATTCACATTTTTTGCAGTTTTCTAGTTACTAGTTTCACTTTTAGTGCTAAGGATCAATCTTACACCAAATGTTACCAAGTTTTTCATGATCCAACAATCCTAAACAGAATTCTATCATACTAAAACAGTTTTGGCAGTGGCTAAAATTAAAAAGTTCTTGAAAGAGGTTTAATCCATAAAATCATGTTTGTAAGATTCTTTAAACTCTTACTACCTAAGAAAAACCTTAGGACATAGATTATTAGCCTTTGTGACTAAATGAAACTTATACCAAGCTCATCATCATCACATGGCCGAGATTATGCATTCACAAGAATGCCTCCACATTCGAAATTTTACTTGAGATAAAAAGAAAGGCAAGTCTTTGAGCTCTAGGAACTTTTAGTGATGGCAAAATCTTAACCATGCTATGCACTTCATTGTATTCTTCATTATAAGATAAAGTGAGAGCTTCAAAGTAAATATGAGATGCAAGTTCATTTTTAATTCTTGAGTTTAGGTGATGGCTTGAAATATAAACATGCTAGACAAGAATATAAATATGAAATGCAAGTTCATTTCTTATCTTCAAGCTTTAGGTGATAACTTGGAAATAAACATGATATGCAAGTCCAATTCTTTATTTTAGTGCTCTAGGCCCCTTAAAGTGTTCATTCTAAATCAACAATCAACTTTAAGGTTGAAATAGGTAGGCTTCGAGATTAATTATTAAGTGATTATAGGGAAATGTAAACATGAATGCAAGTTCATTTTATGTCTTACTAGAGCTCATTCAAGACTTTAAAGCAGCATAAATAATACCCCACCAAGGGTATCATAGAACACAACAAAGTATAAAGAGAACCACACCATATTCTTTATTTTATGCCCAAGAGCTCCTATCTAGAGTAAACTCTAGAACGGCCGGCCAACTTTAAGGTTGGCAAGGGTAAGCTTTGGGCTCTTTGAAAACCAAGTGTTATATATTCTCTTTTTAAGGTAAAATCATTAGTGAGCTAAGTAGCATCTTTAATAAAACTTTCAAGAAAGCAAAACTCAGGCTTTGGAGACCTCATTGTGATGAACTCAAGTCATCATCTAGAGACACTCATCATCAAGCTATCATGAGAAACCAACAAGCCTGTGAAGGTCGAAATATTAAAAGAAAAGAAAAAAAAGAAACAGATTTTGTAAAGCATTAAAGTACCAAGAATAAAGCTTATCAAAGCAAAGAAATAATTATCAAAATAACTCCCTGCCAAAGGTATGTTTTCTTGGAGATGGAAATGACTTGATCTTGAAAGAAGGATGAAAGAAAAATCTTCCTTGAAACTTGGAGATGTGTTCGGCCAAGGAGAGAAAGAAAGGAAAAAAGTTGTGTTTCTTGAGTTTGATCTTTAGAAAGGCAAAGCTAAGTGTTTAGAAGGTAGTGTATAGTTGAGGGGTGGTTCTTTGTGAGTAAGAAGAAGATGAAAAAAAAAACTCTTTGAACTCTTGAGAGAAAATGAGAGAAACTCAAGAATGCTCTTTGAAGCTTAAACTTAACAAATGAACAAAAGTGCAACCAAGTCCATTTAGGCATGGTATCTATATAGAAATGAAACAAATAAAGATACATGGAGGAGGAGTGGAGGCCATGACCTCATGTTCCATGAGGTGAGAGAATTTGTTCCATGGAGGTATGGCGAGGTATGGTGGTGAGTATGGCTAGGTATGGTTTCAAGCATAGCTCCAAGTATGGCCTTTGATTATGCATTTGGAATTAAAATAAATTAATTCTTTTAAATGGAGGAAGAGGAGGAGTGGCGGCCTTCTTCTTAATTAGGGGGGAAAATCACAATTTAATGTGTATTAGGAGTAAGCTTAAGGGTAGTATTTAATTAGGCCAAAGATTTAGAGTTTTGTGACTAAATGTTTAGGTAAGTAAGTAGGTAATTAGGGCCATATAAGATTAGAGTAGAAGGTGGTCTTTCTAAATTAATGAAGTCAAATTTCATTAACTTGGAATCCAATGCCAACGACATTCCTTGATTTAGGGAAATAGGTGAAAGAAAATACTATTCATAGATACCTTTCTTAAAGAATTAAAACTAGAAAAGAGCTTTGAGTTTCCATAAGCAATCTTAAGTCCTAATTAACCTTAAATAATTATTTTGACTCTAAATTAGTAATTAGAATTTACTAATCTTTAATTAGAGCCTAATATTACTTAGGTTTCGCTAAACATATCATTAGGTCCAAAATGCACCATGTAGGGGCAAAATCGTAATTTTTCTTAAAAACTGCCTAGGACCTCTGGGACTTAAACAAACCTTAAATAACTCTTAAAAACGACATTCCAAACTTCCGGGTGAAGTTCGAGCCCAAATCGACAATTAATTCTTTGTTAATTAGCCGCAGGGTTATTTTGGTCATTTTGCGCATCGGAACTCAAAATGAGATTCTTCTGCTCTATTAGTACATATAACACACATAATCCCCAGTTAACACCAAAACATCCACTCGAGGTTTTCCTGGACTGGCTTTCCTCGATTCTAGGGTAAAAATGACCTCAGGGGTATTTTGGTCATTTTTGTACACAGGGGAAAAATCAGGGCGTTACACTTATCGCTGCAGTGAACATAACTCGCTACTGCGAGGCTGTTCTATAGAATTATGCAACAACAACACCCAACTGCTACACTCACTTCTTTACATTTATTAATTTTAAGTTAATGTCTTCATTAACTTTAAAACATAAATGTAAATAAGGAAATAACCCTAATTTGGATTCAAATAAAATATCACAAAAATCAAAATCTCAACCAATCAAAAATCCAAATTTTGGATTTTAATTCAAATCTGGGAAAACTTACGATTTTTCAAACTTGTGGACTCAAAACGAAACGTAAGGGCTTCATAAAATCCATTAAAAATCAATCTTTAACTTGTTCTCCTTTAGGGAACAATTACCCGGACTTTTGATCCCAAGAATATGGCTCTAACATATAGCCCTCCAAGGAAGTGTAGAATCCAGACTTAGTGAAATCCAGAACCCGACAGCATGGGTGGGTCCCGAGGGACCTTAAGGTTATACAGAACTTGTCCATTGACACGTGTACACTGGGTATTACAAGGACACTCAACGAGGCCAGGTTTCTACCTAGTTCTGCTACATGCCATGCTTGTACCACCATCCAACTTTACTTGTACATCTCCTTCACCTACAATCGGAATTATTCTATTATCTCTCAATCTAACTTTTCCCTCCCACTTTTATAGGGTGAGAAAAAGCTTTGATTAGATGTCAATTGAAAGGATGTGCCAGAATCCAAGATCCACTCATTTCCTATGTCTCCTGTGAATACTTTCAAGGCTGAACCAGCATCAGCATCACTATCATTAAAACTTTCAATTGCTATATTGGCAAAGTCCCCCGATTTCTCTTTGCTCTCTGGGTAATTTCTTATAATATATCCTATGTGGTGACAATGAAAGCACCTAATTGATTTGTGCTTTCTAGACCTTGATCTTCCCTTGCTTTTGCTTCCCGATCATTTTTCTTGACTATGCTCTTTCGTCACAATCAACCCATCTGCAAGACATTCGGCACTAGGTTTAGATACTAACTTCTGATGCTGCTTTATTATCAATGATTCTCTGATATTTTTCACTAGGTCTGGATACTAACTTTTGACATTCAAATGCTTTATCATCAATGCTCCAAGACGTTCCAATTCTTTGACATACTAAATCATCAATGATTCTTTGACATTTTTCACTATGGTGTCACATAAATTATCATAATGCAGAGGTAGTGAAGTTAACAAGATCATGGCTTGATCAACATCTTCAACTTTAATTCTAGTTGCTCCAACATCGAAAATCATCCGGTTGAAATTGTCTATATGCTCTTGCATTGATTTTCCTCCTGAATATTTGAACGTATATAGACGCTTCCTTTGATAAAACTTGTTGGACGAGGTCTTTACAGGATATCTTTCTTTCAAAACCTTACATAGTGAATCGGCAGTCTTTTCCTCTATGACATCTCACAGAACATTTTCCACAAGACTCAACTATATTGTACTTAGTGCTTTGGCCATCATCTCCTCCTTCTTGTCATCAGGTAATGACCTCGGGCCCTCCAACACCTTTGCAAGACCTTGCTGATCTAGTGATGCCTACAATTCCAGCTTCCATAGCCTAAAGTCGTCGGACTCATCAAAATTTTCGACTTCAAATTTTGGCACCGACATCTTGGATCTGAAACCAAGTGACTTTTATATCACTGGTTAGGGAATATCAGAGTTGAGTAGGCCCCAAGTGTAATAAACACTTTATGGATATGAGCGGAAGCGCGCGCAAATTTATGGAGAGTAACGGATAAATGAAGCGCGATGAATAGTAATTCACAGTGCGATCCATGTATCATTATTCACATAAATAGTATAACATCGTGAAACCGCGATAATATTACTCTAATAGGGCCCGTGTCACTATTTATGAATAGTATTATATAGTGGGACCAACATCACTATTTATGAATAATATTTCATTACTATTTATGCCAACAAAATAGATCAAGAGAATTGCATACCAAATTTTAACATGGAAAACCCTCCTGAAATTTTGAGGAAAAAACCATGGGCCAAACTCAAAAAATATTCCACTATATTTAAGATTAATTACAATATAGTGAATCCCTAATGAGACTCTCTTCTACTACAATTTGTAGTATCACAGAGATCTAGAGAATATACTTAAAACCCTCAGTGTATACTCACACTGTACTCTTGAAATTTTTTTACACACACTCTCTATTTTTCTTTCACTATAAGAAGCTTACTCTGCCTCTTCTTAAAGCTGGAAATGCTTGGGATGGGTTTCCTCCAATGACATTGGCCTTTATTTATAGAGACTCAAAGGCCACTATGCATAATAACTCCCGATCTACTTTTGTGCTTTCAGTGCTATAGGAAGTTTTTCTTCCTTCATTTGCTGAATATTGCAAGTCACAATTGTTGACTTTGCAAAATGGAATCCACTTTTTCTGACATGTATATATTTATTTATATTTGGTAAGGCCTATAATCCAACTTTTGGATATGGTAGAGAGCTCTTCTAGTAAGGCCCTAAGAAGCCTTCTAATGGGACAAGGGGAAGGAATAACGGATATATAAAGATAAGAAAAATGAGGTGGAGAACATTTGCAAAAGATTGAATCCTGTAACTCTCTTTAGATATTCCTAGTTGTTAGTGCATGTGATTAGAGATTAGAAATTAGTTAGAGTTTGTTAAATTAGTTGTTAACTACTTCTATTATTCTATATGAATTTGTTAATTCACTTGTGTCACGACCTCTTGATTATTAATAAAAATTTCTCATTCAGTTTTCTCTCAATTTTTTCTATCATTTTCTCTATTTCCATGAATTTCAATATAGTACCAAAGTCACAACACTCACCTTAAACGTTATTTTTTTTCGCCATACTCATTCTTAAAATGCATTTTCTTACATTTTCTATAATTTTCTCTTCTTCTCTAAACCTCTAGTTAGAATCAATGCACCTTCCTATTTGTCCTGATATAAACCTCTCAAATCAATTTATAGTCTCTAGTCACATACTCTAAAACTAGTTCTTATTAGTTAAGCAATCAACATCAACAATGTACTTGGTTAGCCAACAAAAATAAAACACAATGTACTTGATTGATCCTTTTTAGTTCTTTGTGCAAATTAATAATAAGCTATATTTGTCATGTTAATGTAATTAATTTGAAATAATTTAAATTGATTTGATTTAAATCTTATCTTTGTCATGATTAAATAAAACAGGAATTGAATTGATTCCTTCTCATGTTTAAAATATAATAGCTAATATTAAATTAATTTGATTTGTAATTAGGTTAATCAAATCAATTCCACAACAAAAATAAAACAAAAATTCAATTCCCATAAAATCTTATTAAATTTGATAGAATTTCAAAAAGAAAGAAAACAAATTCCATAAACTTCACACATAAAATCATTTTTAAATTTGGAAAGATCCAAATATAATACACAAATCAAATTACTTCCATTCCTTTCTCATTCCAATCACTATCTTCAATTTTTTTGTTGTTGCACCTTTGTTACTATTTTTCGGTGAAAAAGAAAAAGCAACTATGATGAACCCAGCAAACCCGGCCCACGGCAAGATGGATCCCTATTCTCACCATATTTTTTCACCCGAAACCAACGTGAACGGACGAAACTACCCCTCCCTCCCACCAGTGCCCCATTTCCCTCTCTCTCTCTCTTATCTCACATCGAAGAGTTGTCGTTGGAGCTGCTATTCGCTGTGTGTTGACGGTCCCAATCCCATAGGAGAAAAGAAAGAGAGAGGGTTTTTATAGGTTTTTAGGGTTTCAAAAAGAAAAAAAAAATCATTCCATTCAATTCAACAACAACAATGGAACGCATCATCGCCGAAAAGTACAAGCTCGGACGCAAGATCGGAAGCGGTTCCTTCGGCGAAATCTACCTCGGTCTCTCTCTCTCTCTCTCAATTCATCGCTCTCTGATTCCTATTTTGTTATTCCGTTACTGTGTTCTGATTGCGATTCTTGTGTTTTCTTCAAATCGCCGCAGCCACGCACGTCGATACCTTCGAGATCGTCGCCGTCAAGATCGTATGCCCCTCTCCTTACTCGCTTTTTTCAATTTTTTTTTTAGCAGTTTTGAGCTACGTTTGTGTATATGATTTTTACGCATGCGTTTTTTTGTTATTTGTTTTGAGCTTGTTGCTTTGAGTTAATCGATGTTTAATAATCGTTGTTTGGTGTTAAACTAGTAATTATGATTATGAAGCCCTGGAATTCTGTATTTGCAAGTTCGCTAACTTTTATTTATTTAATTTTTTTTTTTGGCAGGAGAACGGTAAAACGAAGCATCCACAGTTGCTCTATGAGGCCAAGCTTTACAATATTCTTCAAGGAGGAAGTATGCTTTTTATCTTTTTAATTTTTTTGTTTGGTTGAAATTTTAAGCAAAAAATAATTGTGACTGAGTGAGAAAATTGTTAGGTGGATGGTGTTAGGGAGTTGTTGAGGTTTGAAATTTTTTTTTTTGGGGATTTTGACTCTATTTTGTTTTGCTTAAAATATGGAGGTGGCATTCCTGGTATAAGATGGTCTGGTGCAGATGGGGAGGACAATGTGCTTGTTCTGGATTTGCTGGGGCCTAGTCTTGAGGATCTCTTTGTGTATTGTGGGAGGAAGTTCTCTTTGAAGACTGTGTTGATGTTGGCTGATCAAATGGTAACCTTTCTTCACGTCTTTTATTTATTTATTGTTATTATTATTGGAGATATGGGTTACCACGTTGCCAGCAAATTTACCAACTTTCTTTTTTTATGCATTTTCAATCTGTTAAGCTGAAAAGATCGCCCTTCCCTTATGGCCCTTTTTAATTTGAGATTTCTTGGCTTTTATCTGTTATGAAGTTCTGCCCTTTCAAGTCGAGATTTCTTGGCTTTTATCTCTTATGAAGTTCTGCAGAAAATTTTGACATCAGTGTCAGTGTTATTAATGTTGTTATGTGTTGTGTTGTTAACCATGCATTTGATATTGACTTGCTTTTTGATTTGTTTGCGATGCAGATGACTAGAATAGAATATGTGCACTCTAAAGGATTCTTACACAGGGATATCAAGCCTGACAACTTTCTCATGGGACTTGGTCGGAAAGCAAACCAGGTGAATAACCTGTTATTTCTGTTTCCCTTGATATAGAGTTGGCTGGTCCCGTCATTCCTTCGACTGTTTGTTGGTATTAAGGCACCTTATATATGTTGTGCTCTGCTTGTAAGGTTTACATAATTGATTTTGGGCTTGCAAAACGATATCGGGACTCTGCAACCAATCGCCACATCCCTTACAGGTTTCTATCATATTCCATTTATTTTGGGCTTGCAAAACTATATTGGGACTTTGCCCATTGATTTTGGTTTTAATGTTTGCATCTTGTAATTTTGAAAGGCTCACTCATCTGTTTCTGAGTGATTTTCAGATCCAACCAATTTATTAATATATTTCTTGAATATCTTTTAAGGGCATGTTTGTTTTCCATTTTCATTTTCAATTTTTCAGTTTTTAGGATTTTGTAAAGGAAATACTAAAAATTGGAAATGAAAACTGAAAACTAGATTTCATAGTTTTAGAATTTTTAGTATTTCCTTAATAATTTTGTGAAGATCTTTTTCCTTTCTCTATATCTTTTCTTCTGATCCCCTCTTGTTGCACACAGGGAGAACAAAAGCTTAACAGGGACTGCACGCTATGCAAGTTGCAATACTCATCTTGGGATTGGTAAGTCCAAAGTCAGAAGAAGTTATTCAACTCCTTCACTCCAAATAAAATGAAATTGTATTTTCACTTTCTATTTCTTTTAGAGCAAAGCCGGCGGGATGATTTGGAGTCATTAGGATATGTGCTTCTGTACTTCCTCAGAGGAAGGTATGACTTTCTTCTTTAGCTGGTTTTCTTCCACAAACATTTTTCTCATTCGCCTATAGTGCGCAGTATGATGCAATGTGATAACTTTAAATGACCAAATATTTGTGTTTAGCCTTCCTTGGCAAGGTCTAAAGGCTGCAACGAAGAAGCAGAAGTATGACAAAATATGTGAGAAGAAAGTGTCAACTCCTATTGAGGTAATTGTTTGGAGTTTTGGCTGTTATCTGTCTCTAGGGGTTTGGTCACAATTCTTATTAGTTTGCTATTTTCCATAGGTATTATGCAAATCTCATCCTGTAGAGTTTGCTTCATACTTCCATTACTGCCACTCTCTGACCTTCGATCAGAGACCTGATTATGGATTCTTGAAGCGCCTATTTCGGGAACTATTTGCTCGGGAAGGTGATTATTTTATTGATATATTTTGGAATACTATATTTGGATTTGTGAAATATTGTTATAATGAAGTTGGGATTAAAAAAGATGTCTCATTAAGCATATCAAATAAAGGAATGGAGCAACTTAGTTATTTGGATTCTTCATAAGATAAATAGATTATACGACAATATACTTTTTCCCAGTATTGCAGGATAGTAACACTTTGCATAATTCTGCAGTCGTTATAATCTACTCACACACATGTTTACTGTTGTGCTTTAGACAACTCTAGCCTTGTTCAAGCCACTATAAAATATCTGATTTAAAACAGGCTTTAGTTTTGTAGATATACTCCCTCTTTTAATCAGCAAAATTCATGTTCCCTTGTGGTTAGGACAGCAATATTTTCTTTGTTTTCATCTCCACTCTTAAGTTTAACTCCCTATCTGTATTCTTCCCTTACTGGTTTATCACAGGTTATGAATTTGATTATGTGTTTGATTGGACTATTTTAAAGTACCAGCAGGCACAAAAGAATAGAGTCCAGCCTCAGACATCTGTAAGAAAAATTTCCTTCTGGTCTTTTACATATAGGGGTTTGAGTCTTCCTATGCTTTTGATAATGCTAATTTTTGTCATGTTGCAGCTGGTCCCTGGAGCAAGCACCAGTCGTGCAATGCCAATGGATGTTGACAACCATCGAGGTTGGTGTATCTAATGTTGATGATTTTTCTCCATAAAGAAATTTCTCATTTATCACTTAATTAGAAGCTCTTAATTGTTTTTCAGGTGATGCTACAGAGCGCATTAAATCAGGAAATGCTGCTGGCTCTGGTGTTAAAATTCAGTTCAAATCACCCGCAGTTAAAAATTTGAGTTCTGAAAATCTTCTTGAAAAGAATGTGAGTCATCTTACACGGAGTAAAACCTCTTTTCTGGCTATGATTGCGGTGCAACACTAGAGTTGCAATTCTTTAATTGAACACTTCTATGTTTCAAATTTATGAAATAAGTAAGTGTTTAGCAAGCATTCAATTAATTAATTTATTTATTGTAGATTTTTGGGGAAGCGAATGTACCCTCTACTTCTTATGCGCTTGCTGGTTCCTCAAAAAGAAACTCCTTGAAGCCTGCTATGTCCTCTGAAGCTGCCAACCCTGGCCATGGGCAAGGCAGTAAAGTTGGCCCTTCCTGGATTTCATCTCTGAACCGCATATCTTCTGCCAAATGAATGTCCAATATGGTAATTTTCTGGTTCATACAATGTCTGTTGCAGTGAGTAATATTGTCATTATTCCCCACTGACCATTTCTTTTTACTGTATTTCCAGCTGTGAACCTCATCAAGAAGATTCCTTGTATACATACGTGACTCTGCAGTTCATGGTGGATTGCTTGCATATTTTCCCTATGCTTTTGGTCAATATTTCAAGTGATCTATCCATGAAGACTGTGAATGTGCTGCAAGGTTGATAAATTTCATAGCTCATCATTTGAGGCCATCCTCTGTTGCTTTTTTCCAAAGGTGACTACAAACGATTGTTTGGTTTAAAATACAGACTACCCAGGCTTGGCTCCTTTGCTGTACATACTACATAGATTCAAATATGGCACACAGCAATGTTGTGTATTCATGTTTTTTATGTAAAATTAATGCGTGAATGTAGCCTCATTTCCCCTTTTTGTTACTTGATGATAATCTTTGTGCCATAAGTGGTGACACAGTTTGATTTAAATTGGTTGACAATATTATGAATTGCAGGTGAACAATTAGTTTCTTTTGATAAGATACATTTGATCTTAGCTTTCGGCCTTCCATTGTTGCTCATTTATTTTGACCGCATTATGTTATTTTTTGGGTATAAATAAGATACATTGTCCTTGTAGTTTTATTGCCCTTACATCATGTTTTGAAGCATCCATAAATGAAATTTATTTGAATGAGGGAAAACCTGAAGTGGGAGGAGTTTCCTTTTAAAAATATCAATTATTAGCGTTTGACTTCTTTCCTTGTCGTGATGGTAAGTTTGATTCCTGTTACTGACGAGCTTATCCGAAATATAAGTTGTATTGAATCTGAGGCCAAAAAGGTTGGTGGAATGATCTCTGAAATAATGGTTTCTTGATGGATATTGAAGGTAGTTGTATCATGTTTTGGAATTCCATTTGGGCCTGAATATTGACAACTATGCTAGGAAAAATCTTAAATGTCTTGCCAGTGTCAAATTTTAAATAATTACTAGCAGTCAGAACAATCAGAGATTTTGCTGCTTTAGATTACCTGATTTTATAAACTTATTTACTGCTTTATTCAATTTTTTAACTAAAACATGATGCTCAAGAAGCATTTCTTTACTTGTAGGTAGTACAAATTTGACAGTCACCCAGATTAGTTTGTACTGTGATTCCTGGGATGAATGAGTAGAGTCTGGTTTAATTTTCGTGTAGTTCAAGGTTAGGATAAACTGCTGTATATTTGAAGTTCCTGTCGTAAAACTAATTGCAAATGTGCAGTTCAATTACCAGTTCACATTTCTCTTTTGCAGGATTTTCTTTTTGGATCAATACTGAAGGATGAAATATGAAAGTCTGCATTCATATGGATGCTACCATCAATCTGAACATACTTCTCCATACAGATTGGATTGACATAGGGCTTTGGGACTATTTCGGCTTAATGATGAGCTTGAAATGAAAATTGCTTTTGATATGGATATTGGTCAAGATCTTTTGAAGATCTGTCTGATTCTTTCTGTGAACAGATTACAAATTTTCTTTTCAGTTGATTGAAATGATCTATTACTGGGTTTGGCACCGGTTCCACGAAGTTCTCTCTTCGGGAGAACGATTCCAAGAACTGTGCATCTGATGGCACCTAACTATCATATCATGAACTATACTTCGTCTTGAGGACGTTAGAAAGAATTGTCTTGAGTTTCATTGTGGATCGACGATGCTTGGTTATCTATTGGTAAGCAAGATAATTGTAACTTTCATGGCTTCTTTCATTCAGTGCGACAGGTAATCACTCATTGTTTACTAACATATACATCATATTTTGCATTATTGTGGAGCTGCAGAATGTCAGATGAAGTGCATTGATATGGTGAATAGAAGCAACACTTGTACACACTTTTGGAGGTATTTTCATGCTAGCACTTCCACAGTACTATACTAGATAGTAGAGACCCCGATATCTAGTATTCCAAATTCAAGTTCTATGTGTTTGGTATGAAACGGAGATTATTAAGAGTTTAGATTACAAGGAACATACTGTGGTGTTTGGCACAAATATCAAATACGGGGAAAGTGTTGATGAATAAAACTGTGCTGCACAATCTGGCGTGAGGTGAATGGAATTTGTGCTTGAATACAGGAACGCAGCATCGACAAAATGAGGTGCACCTCCATAATTTGAGTATTGGATGGCGATGCCAGAATACCATTGACATTACTGGTAGAAATATGAATCTGGGTACTCAGTGTATACTGTGCTGCATGCTGCCCAGACTATCTGAATTCTGAAACACATGAATGCATGTGGAAACGTTAAGTTGTAGATCAAATGCAGCTTTCGTTTTGTATGCTGTGACATCTGAAGCTCAAGTCTTGACATTTTGGGATCCTGTTTTACCAACCAATGGTGTTAAAGATCATGGTACGGTGGTGAGATTCGTCTTGATCATAGGATTTGTTATATGATTGAGGGGCAGTGTGTGATTGACGTGAAATGTTCTGCATTCTCTCGGTTACATATAATCAGTTTGATCTGTAATCAAGTCCTAATTTACCTCCGTTTGGAATAGAGAAGCTTTAACATGTTTTTGCAAAAATTTGTAAATAGGGTATCGAGCGAAAGTTGAATCGTTTAGGTTGTAAAGTTCAATTTAGGTGTCACCGTCCAAGCTCTCGTGATTGTCGAGTCTTTTCTTGGCCTTGGTATGAAATAGTGTTATGGCCGAAGAATAAAATGGAGCAGAAACGGGGCCCTTTATTATCATCCATTGGAGTCGGGAGAGTCATGAGCAAAAGTTACACAAGCAAGTATTTCGTAAAGCTACTAAAACCAATAACAAAAAATGATATCCATTGTGGTTTATCAATAAAGATTTTGGGTGGGGGCTTTCATTAGCCAATTCATCCATGGTGATATTTACGTATGTATTTCCTCTTGGGCAACAGTGCTCAACATTTCCATATGATTCAAGGGCAACATCGGTGGGGGTCATTCTATAAGAATGATGTCCGATTTCGTTTTACATTTTATTAAATTTTACTGAGGTTTTAAAGAATTATAGCTTTTGAATACAATGCCAGAATTTCTACAGGTAATTGTCAACTTCCGGGATGTTGTTTGCAGACCAAAGCAAGGTCTCTGCATGAATTTAAGGCTTGTCTGTGTTATACGGCGCAATTAATTATTGTCCTCTATATCCAAGCACCAGACTACGTTTTCATAAAGATGCACGCATGGCAATTTTACGGAGAAAAAATTGGGGAGAATAATGAGATCTTGGTGGATTTTTATGTCGATCCAGTGACTGTTCTTTTTTCACCATATTTTGTGTTTAATATTAATATATTTATGTGAGTTTTTTTTAAAAAAAATCATCAATCGAATATATATTATTTTAAATTTAACTTCGATTCAAGTGTGACTCATTTAATTGAATCTTATTTTCTTTTATAATCATTCAATTAATGAGTGTGATAGTCAACTAAGGGGATAGTATATAATTGGACAATTATTTTTTATCAAAAAAAGAAAATTGGATAACAATGTTAAATTATTTTATTATTAAAATTAAATCTACCATTTTGTATGCAACTTTGTGGGAAAAAAAATAGATAATTAAATATTATTAAGAACGTGTCAATATAGAATTAATTGACTGCACTAACAATGCATAAATGCTCAATGATTATATGTTGATGCGTACTAATTAGGTGGAATAATCTTCATCCGTTGATTGTGAAGTGTTAGAATAAAATCAACCAATAAAAATCACTTCGTGCTGGCTTCACATAAAATATCTGGAGCTACATAGCATAGCTCTAAAATTATATTTTTCATTTTATATAACTTTTGTATGTAATGCGAAAAAATAAAGAAAAAGGAAAATTTGGTATTCCCCACTAATAGTCCTGTTTCATTTTTAAAACAGTAGAAACTTCCTTTTGAATAAGTGTTCCTTCTAGTTTAATTATACCCAAATAAGAGGTGTCTTGAATTTTATTCTCTCTGTCTATTATCATGAAATCAAAGACAACCCCGAAATAAAGTAAGGTTAATAAACTAGAACTACACACTATAATTCCTATAACATCCTGAACAAGGAGATGACCACAGCCCCTAGGGCAGATTCAGGCATGTGACTATGTGAGGCCAATGTGTTACGAATGAACTATGGCCATAGAGTTGATGACAAGAGCAACTACTTTTAAATACGTCAAAAAGCAATTATATATTGTATGAGACTACATTAAAAACTTGTTTTCATATGGGGAACAAGTTAAAAATGTTCAGAACAGGGGGAAAATATATTTTAATAAAAAAAGTGAGTTCCGTTTCATCATTGCAAGTATGAAAAACTTTTCAAAGAATGTATTATGCTTTTAAATATTGAACACCAACCCATATGATGAAAATTTTGTGTGTTGACTATCTGAGATAAAGGAATAGAAAGTAGAAACAGTCAGTAATAATAAATAATAATAAATAAAAAAGAAACTCAGTATTTTATAGGTGTTAGCTTCAAACACATAAGAAGAAATGGAGAAAGAGATTACACAAGTCACATTTCAACAGGTAGAAAAAAAAATGGTTAAGCCCACCAAAAGAGAAGAACTTAAATTCTTGCCTTATTTAATTAGTACATATTTATCTTCTTTAAGACCTTGAGGACTCTCACTACTTCAGTTAGCACAATCACTGGCTCAGAAGTGTTAACTCCAACCAATGCAGCCAATTGTTCAATCTTCTTCTTAGCTTTTCCATCAAGCAGCAGCTCATCCAAACTCACTTCTCCATCTGAGGCACCATCAGTAAAACCACCTCCCTCACTGCATGAGTCTGTGTCTGACTTAGCACAAGATGATGGGTCTTCAGGCCTTGCATTGTTTAGCTCATTGAATAATTCCATGTTAGAGAACATGGGGCAGAATTTACTGAAATGGGTGTGGTGATCATCTTTTGGGGTGTGGAGGCTGAAGGAAGAAGGGTAGGAAGAAAAATGTGGTGAAATATATTGTTCTTGTTCTACAAAGCCAAAGGGTTGCATCTTTGAATTTTCTCTGCAATCCATTGGTGATGCTTAGGAGGTACAATTGGAAAGAACAAAGGTGCTACATATATATACATACAAAGAAATCAGTGACTTGGTCCTTAAATGCCATAATGACTTAGGCCAAATGAAGAAAATGTGAGAGAGTAAAGTAATAATGTAATTATTCACCAAAGAAAGTAGTAATAAGGTAATTATGACCATAATTCCATTGGACCATGGTTATAGAAATTTGGGTTGAGGCCTAATCCTTTTTGAACTTTTCGGTTCCCTACGATTCTATCTTTGCACACTGCTGTTTTCCTATATTTGACTTTTTTTTTGTAGCTTTGGAAAGAGTATGTACTAATTCCTCCTTCTTTTATAATTATCCAATTTTAAATGCTCCCAAGAGTTAAGAAAATGATCAGTAAAATATCAATATTAATAAAATTTATAAGTAATTTATTAAATTTTCCTTGTTTATTTTCAATATTTTAACTTTTTCTCCCCTTATCTATTAATAAGTCAACAACATTTAATAAAAGTATTATTGATAAGAAATAATTAATGTTATTTGAATTTTTAAAACAGATAATTATTTTTAGATAAATCAAATTTTTAAAATGGATAATTATTCCAAACAATAACAGTGTAAGATATTTTTATGTCTTACAAACCGCTATAATCCAGATGAACATCAATATATAGGCCCATAACCCCCACTCCCTTTCTCTTCGCACAAACATTAAATGCAGGTAAGGATGCGAAACGCACATACTTACCATCTATCTATCGTACATGATGATTAATGGCTCTCATGACTCTACAACTAATGCAATCCTTATAGACAAATAATGTCGCCTAGTTAGTTTAAATGATTTGGCATTTTTTATTTTAAATGAGGTCGAGTTCGTGTTTAGAGAATTTTACTTTCACAGTGGACCAACCCAACTTAAATCAAATTAGTTAAATTGAATGATCTCTCAATATTAGTAATTTATACCAAAGAAGACAAAGGAAAGATTGGCATTTTAACTCTTGTGAATAGAGTGCATCACTATCGAAATCTAGTAAGATACTAGAACTAGTTACAAGTATGTGAGGAATTTTTGCGGTATAAACAAGTAATTTAAGCTATAATTTTATTGCTATAAATATGAAATTTAAGTAACTCGTGACGTGTGGCGGATGAAATAATTAAGTTTCATTTTCGTTAAGAATATTATTATTTGTTGCAAAGAAAAGCATCACTTGCTTCTAGAAGCTCCATAAAAGGCATCAACAATTGTAACATATATCTTACCCGGGGTTCCAAGGTCGAATTCAAATGGCAATTAAGGGACATTATAAAGCCGGGACTAAGTTAGCATATTCATTATTATCAATTATTAAGGACCAAATGGATTAACAGTTGCCTAAAGCAGAGCCATGAATGAAAGGGAATCAAATATGTCCTTTTCTGTCCACCCCTACCCTTAATGAATTTCAATCCATCCTCCTCAAATGATGTCCACTTAGTAATGAGGAAGGTAAAACATTATTTCAGAGTAGACTGAATATATATAATTGTTTCCTGTCCTTCGCACGAAACCCACTAATAAAATCACCTAATGAGGCCTAATTAATCCCACCTGGAATTAAGTCAACTCCTCACGGTCCATTAGTCACTACAGAACTCCAAATTGTGATTTGTGTGACACAAAAGTTGCAAAACACAATCATTACTTCACCCCAGTCAATTTTTTTTTTTTCCAATCAATTAGTTTTAAGTTGAGGGGAATTTCGTGTCAGTTTAAAATTAGAACATATCTTCCGAATTATTCAATGTTCATAAAAGTACCCATGGATCATCTACCAATAAGAAAATATAAAAATCCAATTCAAATTATAGTGAATAAATTAATGGAAGACTGAGCAAATAAACCAATTCCTATTGTCCTTCATTGCTGTCAATTTTGCAAGATATTATGATGATGACAGAATCTAATTGACGTAGCATGTTGCAACAAAAAATGAAAAAAGAAAAGAATGTATTTTCATTTCGAAGTAGGTCCTCAAACTCAATTTGCTTCACCGCTGCTCTTTCACCAAGTTGCACATGAAGTCATCATCATGGACCAATTGGCTCATTGTATGCTACTATGCTGTCTATATGACCAACCAACCAATCTAAATCTCAAATTACACAAAAGACCTCTTTTTTATTTTTATTTTGTGTGTGTGGGTGTGTGCGCGGAAGAATGACTCCAAATTCAATCGCATTGTCCTCTGCATTGCTCATTTCTTGAAAACCAAAATGGGTCTATTGAAACGAATCTTCAAACGTCGCCAACTTGGATTGATATATTCCACCGTTCTAAATCCAATCTACAACAAGTTTAATATCAGGTATTAATAGTATTGGTAAAATTGCAATAAATAAGCAACGCAACCTGAATGCTTGTTATTAATTGAACAAACATCAATTATGGAAAGCAGTACTCTCAAGAAATAATTTAATACAAACCTTATCTAACAATATTTCCTGGAAGTGTTCTGGAAAAAGCTCAATCTTATTGAAGTTCAGATCAGTAACCTGCATAATAAAAAACAAAATTAAAAAAGCACGCCAAACAGAAAGAAAAGAAAAGAAAAGAATATGATTCATTAGCCCCTTATTTTTGGCAAGTGATGTCTTGACTGGGATAAAGGCTAAAAGCATAATTAAAATATTTATCTAATTGATAATGCTTTGATTGTACCACGAACAGAAAATTCAACCCGTCCTTGGACCCACCAACTGGCCAAATTCAACGTAATAGATTAAAGTGGAAAATACTCACACAGAAAGATATCCAAAAAATAATTAAAAAATGAGGTGATTTTTACACATCCTCATGATAAAGTCGGTGACCCTCATAATCAAGTGAGAATAACGTAAATAAATTAGTGAGATCAACTTTTACTGAAAGTATATAAATGTAAAGTATTAAACTTGTGCCTGTACGAGAATCTCTTATAAATAAAATAAACCCACAATTATCTAGGTCCATTGAAACCGGACCTTGGTCTGCTCACTAGAATCCGTGAACAACATAGATTATGATTAAGGTAAATGGTTCCAAACTGTGCGCAAAAGGTTTAGAAAGAGCAAGCTAGCCCCTAGGACATCAACAAAAAATTATTGAATGGATAGGTCCAGGATAAGTGCAGATAACCATTTAGAGTGTACTTAATTGGTAATTAAACTCAGCACATATATATTATATTATACCACGTCTGTTTTAAAATAAATATTTTTTTTCACTTTTTAGTTTTATTAATAAAATGATGTAAAGGTCTAGATACATAATTTTGTAAATGAACTTAAAACGTGAAAAAGATATTTATTTCAAAACAAAAGTAGTATATATATATAGATGTGTGTCCAATTAACCACGGGAGGGAAGGAGAGGGTATGTAATTATTACAACTGAGAGTTTATGCTTCTTCTCATATGACCTCCATCGCTGAGGTTCCAACACAAAAAGGCCACCCTGATAACATAAGAAGACAAACGTATTTATGTACGTAAGAAGTATATAGAGTAACTTTTATAGTCCAAACATGTGTATGCATGTTATTAGAGTTGCAATTAATAACTACAGTTAAGTCAGTTATATTAGAGTTGGAATTATTGACTACGGTTACTTAGTTAACCACTGTTACTTACATTTACTTGTTACAACCTGTTTAGTTACTCTGTACCTGTATATATGAACCCTTCTCCTTCATCAGTAAAAACAACTTTACCATTCGGTCAGTTACTCTTTCAATACATGTATGTGTACCAAAAAAGAGAAAAGAAAAGAATGAGCTCTGTATCCAATATACAAATATTATTGTGATAAGAGAAGTGGAGTGAGATGGTGCTGCTTAGTGCACAATTCCAAATTTTATAACTTATGGTGGATTATACACCTGCAGCCAAATTGCAAAATTATCAAATGACCAACCATTTCATTATTTGTATATCAAAAGATTTAGACATCTAAATCGACAAGTAATAATCGTACTTTATTTGTTCTTAATTAATATCATGATAGTAAAAATTAACCTAACCAAGATACCCACCTATTTGAACAGCGATCACTAATGCTGAGAAGTTTACATACTATGTGAGGAAAAAAAAAAAAAACTCCCCTATCAAATAGACACCAGAAAAAACAAAGGAATACTTCAAAGTGATTTAAAGGGAAAATGTACTTAACCACTCAACCGTTTGTGCCTTGTGGAAATGGAAAAAGCTATAATTGTGATTTAATTAATACGATATGGATGTGTGTGTGTGTGTGTGTGTGTGTGTGTGTGATACTTACAGGTCGAAGCAATTCCCAAATCTTTGCAAATAATGTAATTAAGCCTTCATCCCCCCAGTTTAGATGTATCCATTGCGTTACGCTTAAGCTGCATTGCACAAGGTAGTTTATTTTAATTTCATGCAATCCGTAAGAGAAGTATGAAAATAACACCACTCGATTAAAAATAGAGCTAATAATCTACATGCAGTTTATTTATAATAACAAGTGTTAAGTCAAGTTACACATGCGAATTTCCTAATTTGTGCCTACTTATTAGCAACTGTTCTGTAGAGGTCGATCCAAGGAAAATAATATCAAATAACAATTTTTTATTCAAAGGGATTAAGAGTGCATTTGAATGAGTTTTTTGGGTGTCAAAATAATTTTTTTTTTTACAAAAAAAAAATCACTTCTTGTATATTTTGATAAATTTAAAAAAATTGTAACCTATAAAAAAAAAATCAATTTTCAGCTTTTTTATTTATGTATAAAATTTAAGTTTCTTAATATTTTTTTAAAAGTCTAAAATAAATGCACCTAACCATAGGGGAACACATATTGATGTAACATTACCTCCCAAATAAAACTGTTTCATTTGATGTGGTAGCAGAAACTCACCACATAATTGTATCATAGAGCTCTTCCTGCGGGTGCTTAGCCATGATGAAATTTTCTTGTTTGAATGACACTATATCAAGCAGATTCCTTTCCTCCAAAGGTTCCCTTGGAATATTCTCTTCAACATTTGATGAGAAAGCAACACTTTGCTCTGGATCTTCTGCTTGATCATCGTCCTTCACATTGGAAGCCTCCCCAGGTGCATTCACAGGAGGAGGTTTCGACATGGCAACTTGGCTCAGATTCCTTTTCGCTTTCTTGACTAGTTCTAGAAGATTGGCCAGAAGAACAAAAGATCAAGAATTAAAGGAATAAACAGTTGTTTATTCTACTACCCCAATTGAGAGTTCAAAGCTTGAGGAACTCCTTAATATGAATGAAATTGATCCTATAATATTATGCATGGATATATACAAACTGAACTTTAGAAACAAAATCTAAACGACTAAACCCGATCACAGTTACTTGCTAAAGAAGCAATGTCCAAATTATGCAACTTTTCATGCAGCACGTCTGGCACTACTACAAAGAAGTTTCGCTAGTAGTTTGAGTTGGCCTGATTAACACAATTTAATCTCTCACTTTGATCATACTCATCAGAATGGGCACATCAAATCGGAACAAAATACTGAACACAGTTTTAAAATTAAATAAAAAACCTTGAGAAAAAAAGCTAGAATTGATAAGAATCTTACTATGGTCAATGTCAATTCCAAGAATGCTCCGGCACGAGAACTTCTTTGCTGCGAGAAAATTAATAATAATAATAATAATAAAGACATCCATTAGAATTGAAAAATTCCATATAAATGCGCAAAACAGCACAAGTACACCGTTTAAATGCAAAATGAATAACTTAATAAATTTGATACAAATTTTTTTCGTAACTTTTGCACCAACGATACATATATTTAATTTCTGACATTCCAATAGTTCGTACTAATAACTTAACAAGTAAATTAAAACATGAATCTTTGAAGATTAAAAAAAGAAAAGGAAGCTTTATACCGATATTGATGGTGAAAATCCCACAGTTGCAACCAATATCAAGACAATCCTTGCCTTCAAACCATTCCTTCCTAAAGATTCCCAAACGACAATCATCAGCAGGCGACCCACTATTCTGAATCATTCAAAAAATAATGGGCATTGTAAAGTATGAATCTTTTTTGTGAAATGAAAATAAAAACATAAATAAAGAAAGCAATAAGATAGAGGAAAAATGGAAATTAGAAGGAAAAAAAAAAAGAAAGAAGAAGAAGAAAGAAATACTACTCGTCGGTCATAGTAACCCTTGAAATTGCCAAAGTGCATAAGTCGACGCGCAATGCCTTGTTTCTTAGCCTGATTCGCTTCCTTTTCATCACTGTCACCTTCACCTTCATTTTCACTTCCATCTTCGTTTTGTGATGATGTGTTCTCCATCACTTCAACTCCTTCTTGTTCTTCTTCTTTAACTTCTTCTCGTTCTTCTTCCATCTTCAAGTGTCAATCAATAGAAGTCTAGAACAAGTGTTATTTTAGAGTGTGTTTGTTGCAAAGTTAGTTACTAGCTTTACATATAAATAAGTTCTTCAGTTAGTTAATTAGTTATCGTGGCTTTTTGGTAACAATTGAATGGCATTCACCGATTGGTTTGAATTACCATTTATCATCCTTATTCCCTTACGGATGCGCACATTTAAATTAATTATAACAAAGTATTCATTTAAGTATAAAATATATTTTTAGTCACTGTACATCTTACTCCTTTTTAATGTGGTCTTTAATTATAAACAAAATGCGTTTTAATCCTTAGACAAATTGTCATTTCCCAGTCTGTTCTTATCATGAGTTGCTACTATTGTGTTATGAACTTGGGTTAAAATTAAAGTTTAGATATCAAATTAAACATAAATGTGACGTGCAAAAATAAAATTGAAAATAGGTGCCACGTGTTTTAAGTGTTTTTTTTTGGGTCCCTAACATTATTTTTGATATAAGGTTTGATAATCTAAGTTTTTATAATTTTACTCAATTTTCTATTTGTATCTCTATAATTTAAATTTTTTTTAATCAAGTCTATATATCATAAAAATCTTTATAATCAAGTCCTTATGCATTCTTTCGTGACAAAAATTAAAATTTCAAATGTTTTTGGTAGGAAAAAGACATGTCTTAGCAGTGGTCAATAATTTGGCTTTGGATGTTTATTGTCTTTAAATTTTGTGATAGTAAATTATTCTAAGGACTTGAATACAAACACATTTGCAACATAAGGACTTGATTAAAATTATAAAAATATAAAAATTAATTAAATTTTCATTTAACCCTTACTGTAATTTCAGCCGACAAGGCTAGAACGATAATGGATAGTGTGAACACCCAATTTTGCTCGATTCATTAAACAAAAATCCAAATATTTGCATCTAAACTTCAGTTTCTTCATCATTTTCTTTTGGAAAAGGTGAAAAAAAGGGGGGGGGGGAATAGAGTATTTTGTTTGTTTTATGTCATTTGTTCCCAAAAATTAAAACAAAAAGAGTCCTTTTCTTTTACAGTCCATTTCTTTTAGTTTGATTCACCAAAATTTGTTTTAGTCCATGTGGCCCAACCCAGGTATGTTTTGTTACGGGCCCAAATGTTATGTTTACATTTCTCTCACACAAAAAATATATAAACATAAAAAAATAATAATAATAAAAATAAAGAAAACACAGTGGTATGGGCGCAGCTTCAGCTCTTCCAACCACTTCAGTAGCACATGAGGATGGCCGCAGCAGAGGCATGGGGGGACAAATCCGTTTGGATGCTCCTGCATTTTCAGACGGTATGGGATTAATAATTAACTAACCAGTGCATACTGAATGTAAAAATGGGGGGAACACACACAAAGACCACCAGGACGGGAGATACAAAAGGTTTTTTGCAGATACAGAGGGAGGGGGGAGAGCAAATTCTCAGAGACTTCACAAGAATTCAAACTCATACACTGATCATTAGATATCAAATTTTTGTCAAAATCACAGAGAAAGCTATCAAGACAAAACTTCAAACCAAAGATCGGCAGCATAACGGCTAAACCTCAGGCAGAGCCAACAAATACAAGGAGGAATCAATAGCAATCCAGCATCACAACAGAGACAGGTATAAAAATCATCATTAGAAACTAAAAAAAAGGCAAAAAAAAAGGGGAGGAGGCCGCGGCGGTTCCTTCCCTCAGCCGCGGCCTCCATGCGCTTCATCATCATCATCTCGTCCCCCATCATCTCTCACCTCAGCCTTCATCATTATCATCTCGTCCCCCATCATCTCTCACCTCAGCCTTCATCATCATCATCTCATGGCCACACCGCCATTCCACCATCGAACCTCCGCAAGACTACCCCCTCCACGGCCTTCTTCCCTTTCCGCAGCTGCACGCGCCTCCTCTGCTGCTCCTTATTTTCGCAGAACCGGTACCCCTTTTCCTTTCCAGCACCCTCACCGCCGCGCCTTTCCCCCTCAGATCACCACCATCGCCATCTTCTTCCTCATCTCTCAACCCCCTATGAAACCGGTGCCATTCTTCTTCTCTGCCGCGCCATCCTCTCTTTTCCTCGCGGTGGCTTCCTTCCTCTTAGATCCACCACCAAACCGCACCGTGGACTCCTCTCTCAGCCTCCCTCGTGCGACGCAGCCACCGCTGCTCCCCCCCTGAAGCTCACTTCGGTCGCGCCACATGCTCCGCCATCGACGGCTTTTCCCAGCCGTGGAGTTTCTCTTCTTCTTTCCGCCTTGATCTTTCTCTCTCGTTTCCTCGTCCCTCTCTCTCTCTCTCCTGGATCTCGCCCCTCTCTCTTAATCTCTCATTTTCTCTCTCTTGGTCCACTTCCTCTCAGTTCTCTCTTGTTACTTTTGATGCCTTTCCCTTTGTTTTTAGTGTGTACTGTTAGTGAAATGTGAGGGAGGGAACCGTGTGTGTGTTAGTGAGTGTGTGTCAGAGTTGTGTGATGAGTGTTTTAGTGAGTGTGTGCATGTGAGAACCGTGAGAGTGAGTGGGGGAGCTTTGTGCGAGTGGGTACATGTGTGTGTGAGTGTGTGAGTGTGTGTGGGGAATAGGTAGAATAATTTTAGGGGGGTAAATTTTATTTGATTAAATAAAATTTAAACTAATGAAATTTCAAAATAAATAAAGAGTTTTAATTTTTTTTATTTATTTATTTTATTTAGCTTGAGTTGGTGTTAGGATAAGTTTTTTCAAATTTTTGGTTTAAATTGGAGTTTTTTTTTAATTTTTAATTTCAGGTTTTGCTCTTCAAAAGGTGGTTTAGTCTTTTTAATAAAAAGGGAAAAAGGGTTTATTTTCCTTTAAGTAAGTTTAATTGTTTGGATTAGAGATTGATTTAAATATCTGCTTGATATTTTTGTGTTAAAAATCTTAAAATACAAAAAAAAGCAAAAAAATAATAAAAACATAAAAATAATAAAAAATAGTACTTAGGACCTTTTTCTTAATTATATTTGGTTTTTTTTTTATTTCATATGTTTATGTACTTTGCTCAAATCAATTAGGTATTTGTGTTTAATTTTGCTTTTAGTGTATTTATTTCATATGTTCATGTGTTTTGCTCAAATTATATTGTGTTCATGTTTACAAATTATTATTACTATTTTATTTTATTTTTTATTTTTTTATTTTTTTCTTTTTTCAAAAATCTTTTATATTTGTGCAATGTTCGACAATAGTGATTGAATAGCAAATGTTATCTTCACTATTTTTTGAATCATAAGAATTCTTTAATCGGCCTAGTGTCAACTTGAATTCTATGCACAAATGAATTTTCTTTGATTTAATAAAATACTTTCTTTCTTTGCTTAAATTAGTTTTTATTTGATTCCTTTCTTTAAGTAAAAATTGACAATCCACAAATATGCAATGTTCAATAATGATGATTGAATGACAAATGTCATCTTCGCTATTATTGAGTCATAAGGATTCGTTGAGTTAGCTTGAATCACTGCGTGCACCAGTGGGTTTTCACAACTCAGTACTCGGCAAGATTTGTTTTAATCTGCGTAATGATCAATGATGATAATTGAGTAACAAAATGTTAACTTTATTGTTATTGAATCATAGTGGTTTATTGATTAGCTAAATGTTAACTTAAATCCTGCGCGAGAATGGATTTTTTTTAAAGAAATTACCTTTCACAAAAGTTTTTTTTGATCTGTGTAAATGATCAATAACAATGATTGAGTAACAGATGTTACCTTCATTGTTATTTAAATCATGGGAATTCATTGAGTAGCCTAGTGCTAACTTGGATTCTATGCAATAACGGATTTATGCGTCGTGCTACAAATCCTTTCTCCATAATTAAAATCCTTCACCTCACAATCATTTTCTACAGAACTACGTGACTTTGAGTTCCCTATTGCACCAGGGGATACGTAGGAGCAGGCAATCCCTGTCAAACCAAAATTAAATTTTCATAAATTGTTCATTTGATTGTAAATATTTTGCATAGTTTTTTTTCTTTATTTAAATAGGGATTTTGAAGGCTATTAATTAATTTGCACAATTTACTAAGACTGTCTGGGCGACGGGTGTACTAGGTGCGTAAGATTAATTTCATACCCTTCCCTATGCATAACCGACTCCCGAACTCATAATCTGGTTTCAAAGATCATCTTTCAAAATAAATGGGTTTTTTCCAACGTTTTCCCAATTTTAATAAAACTTGGTGGCGACTCCATTAATTTTCAAAAATGAAAATTCTCTTTTCTTAAATTCGCCGTCCCCGTCGCGATCCCGGTTGCGACAGATAGTATAAATCACTCTAAACATATTCGCATGTGTAAAGACTCAAAATTCCTTATATACAAGAAACAAGATTAAATATAGTTGTCAAAATGACAGACAAATATATTTTAACCGTAATTTAATTAGCAAATTATTATTTTTGAATTCATTTTTCAGTTTTAAATCAAAATATTTTCATAGAAGATGTTATGAAACCTTACCATTGTACCACCCATATTAGACTTTTCGTACTTAATTTTGCCTTTGAAGTTTGAATGATGGGTCAATTTGGTTGACTCACACCACTATAAGATTTTATTCAATGATATTGGTTTCTTATTTAATAATAACATATTTACGACAGACGCAAGAAATTGGTAGCTCTGTAATGTACAACGACATTTTTAAAAGGATAAGAATAAGAAAACTTAAGAAGTTGTGATGTGATTGGTGCCTTGAACCAAAAGAGAATTGTGAGCATTGGCTGTAAGGGTCATTGCTATAGTCATTATTCAATCATCTACAAAAAAATGGATTTGAATATGATACATTCTCTGACACAAACAGCTTCTACAAAGAACACTATTTCTTCTCAAAAGATTGCTATGATGATAAACCACCTAAAAATTACTCCAGCTCCCTAAGAAAATCAACATTATCTACAAAAACCTGTAGATTAGAGATTGGAAAAAAAGACAAGTTAGTCACAAATGCTTCATTACCAGACATGAATAAACAACATGCTAGAAATAATAGTGCTGAAAATGCCAGAGAGCCTTACCGTCTTCCAACCATCAGGGTCCAAGCATGCTGTAATTTTTGTTCTGATGCCGGGTACCGGTCCCGGTTCCCGAGCAATCTTCCCTCCAGCAAGTCTAATTGCTTCTGCAGTTTTGTAAACATCATCTGTGCCTATTGCAATCTATGAAGAAACAGAAAAGAGGAGTAAGTAAAAGAAATTATCTTTAATTGAAAGGGAAGAAACTGTTAAAGGTGAAACACTAGTTAGCAAGCATTTCAGTTAAAATCTTATAAGAGAAATTCTTAACTAGTCATTGTCTACCACATGTCATTATTTAACATGTGTAAAAAAGCATTTTTAGTGATAAGTGCACTCCTATTATGATTCCCAAACCTTACACATGTCAAATAACCATTTGTGTCACTATGATAGATCATTCCTAACTAAGAATTATTACTCATAAAGGCGATGCTCTAGCAGATTTTTCAAGACAGAAAACAGAGCCTAACATAATAACTGCTGCAATGAAGACCTCTTCAGCAGATTGTAATAATATGAAGAATCAGGAGAGGAACTTCTGTCTACCTGAGCATAAGCATCTCCTTTCTCATATTCTGTGACTCCATAGTTGTATGTCAACTCCAGAACAACATTTTTATCTTCTGGACCATAACCCATCATTGCTATGGTATACTGCAAAAAGAGAAGAGAAAAAGTGATTTAAAGATCATAGAGAAGCAAAGGCAATCACATGCCGCAGGAATGAAATAAGGTTAGGGGAAACAAATTTTGGACCAACAAAGCAAGCAAGATTGAACCAGAGAATTGCAAAGACAGCTTAAGATTCAAAAGCCCAGTGAAGTATATAAATATTTTAAAAGAAACATAAATCAGAAGAACATATCAGCATAAGAAATGAAGAATCGTTGCCAAAAGAAAGAGTGAATAAGTTAAAAGCAGGTTGATGGACTATATATTCATAATTATATTGGAAGGTACAAAATTCTCTATTCAAGTTGCTTCTCCTGTTAGTTGTTTGGCCTGCTAATGTTGGCTTTCTGCACTGTTGTCAACTACAAGCAGACTGGTTTGCAGAGAAAGCCATCATACTCACGTGTAATTTTGAAGGACAATAGGGTACAAAGACTGTTGCACTGTCATCTAAACCTATTAACCACTGATACATTGTATTAGAGAAAGGAACACAGTCACACACAATTGGCAGCTTAACTTCGGTGTCTCGTTCATTTTGTATTTCAAAACTATAGATGAACACCTATGGAACTGTAACTCTGTCAGGAAGAAAAATGAAGTCACGCAGTCAGATATAAGATTTCGGATGGTTCAATACAAGAGTGGTAAGTTTACAGAATAGATACAAAGAGCAGACTGAGCAGTTTTGCATTCTAAACGAGTGATGGCTCGGTACAGTTATGGACTGAACATGCTTTTGCATACCACCACACAATAGGAAAGGTAAAACAGCATATTTTATGAGAATCATGTGTGAAACAGAAGTTATTCGACAATAACATGGCACCTAAATGCATAACATATACACACTTGTAGAACAATCAAAGTTTTTCTAAACCCCCAAGCAAGGTATCATTGCATCTTGGAACATTGATTAGAAAAGGACCCTATATCTCTTTTCCTACAAGAAACAGAAGACATGATAAGGCATCAAAGCCCCACTATCTGGTATGAACTCTATATTCTAATTATCTTATTTTTGAGTACTGGGAATACTAATCGCAAAAAAAGATCTCAATACCAAACAATATAACAAAATGGATGCCAAGGTACGTTGGATTCTGGATTATCTCTTGTGCGAAGTAGCTGCATACCAAAAGCCTAATGGCAAGTAATCACATAAATACATTAATGTTGGGTAAAGGAAATACGAAGGCTGTAAATCAATGAAAAATGGCATCAACCCTCACCTTCTCATAAAATATTACGGAACGCTTAAGATCACCCAGTCGAAGCATTACTTGGCACAAAGGTTCCGGAGATGGGACCCTTTCCAAAAGTTCAAATTTATAACCATCAGGATCTTCAATAAATGCAATAATGGAGCTGCCTCCCTTAACAGGACCAGGTTCCCTAGTTATTTTCCCACCTCTAACTCTCACAATGTCCACTATTCTTGAAATCTAGTAAATGATCAAAAAGAAAAAGAAACTCCATCATATCCATTGGTCAAAAGACAACACAGAGGAAAACCAAAGTAATAATAATCAAAACTACAGAGGAAAACGAAAGTGATAATAATCAAAACTATCTCCATCCCCAAGAGAATAAGAAGAAGAAAGATACAATTGTTATACTTCATAGTTCACACTTCATACAAAATAATATGTCACCAGTAAAGATTAAAGAACACAGGTTTTAGGGAGCAAAGATGTCTATAAATGTTAGGCAAACTTACATCATCAACAGCAATGCCAAAATGGCCAAATCCATTTCCAATGTCATACTTGTCAACCCCATAATCTAAAACATTAATCACGGAATATGAAAATTAGCTTAAGGATTTCCACTGCTCAGGCTTGTAAAATTGACTTCAGAAAGCAAAAATGTTAGCAATTATGCTAAGAGGAATCTCAAGAACTTAATCAGACTCTTACTGTATGTCAGTTCAATAACAAAGTGTGCATCTTCAGGCCCATATCCAAGAAATGCATTGGTATATCTCTGATCCGGCATGTCACACTTTCTGAGCAACTTCATTCCCAGGCACTCAGTATAAAATCTGAAATCACAAACAAGGTTTTTTTTTTTTACATGAGAAAGATTACCTGTAGTACTAGAGATAACTAGTTTGTGTCACCAATTTAAATTTTGGACATAAATACTTTATGGTCCTGTCCAGGTCCCCAACACGATATACAACATGAAGCATTCTTCGCTTGTCCATCTTGACCCAATCAAGCACATTTTCCTGTGTAGTAGCTTGGGAGAAGTTCCCAGATGCAATCATTCTCATTGAGTTTATGTCATGTCTCAATAGCCTGGTTGATTTCATGCCAAAACTATGGTACTGTGGAACAGCTGAATAACAACAACAACCACCCAGAAAAATAATTTTTCTCAGTTCATGAAATGACACAGCATTGCTAATTGAGCCAATGAAACGCCCCCACAGTTAAGAGCATATGAACAAAGCACAAACTTTTTTAATGAATTTGAAAAAAAAATGGCTAATTGGGTATTGAAATTTTCAAACAAACATAACAATCTGATCAAAATCTAAAAGGGTCCATGAAAAGAAAGAAACTTTGGGGACTATTTGCAAAAGGGTCGGTGAGAGAGCGAGAAATAGAGAGCGCAATGCTTACTACCATTATGGAAAAGACGAAGCCTTTGAGAAGGGTTGGAGGAAGAGAGAGAACGGCAGAAACGAGGGGATGGTAACCTGAATGATGAGAGAGAGGGACGAAGTGAAGAAGCCACTGGAATTGCGGAAGAAGCCAAGCCACAGGGTTGTCGTCTTAGGAATATGAATGAGAGTGTTGAAAGATAATAGAACAAGCAGCTCAAGAGAGAACACACGTGTTGTTGCCTTTTGACTTTCACCCTTCACAATTCTGTGTCTGCGGTGCTGGCTGCTATTGTGATAGGGAAGTGAATTATTTTAGTACTTGAAATTGAATATGTATTATTTTGATTATTGAAATTAAGAAATTTTTAATTTAGTTTAGAGTTGTAAAATGTAATTTAAATTGGTCTTTTTAATGATTTAAGTTAGCCTCTGAAAACATTCTTCTAAGGATTTATTTTAATCATTTTCTATAATTTTAGGAATTAAATTGATAATTTCATAATTTTACTAGCCAAAATAGTATGTACATGTAATTTTAAGGATCAAAATAAATTTTACTCGTATATATACTACTGACAGCGGCTGAGTGGTGATCGGCTAATGACAAGCAAGTAATGGCTGATGAACGATAATAGTTTTTACGAGTATGAGAGTTATGAGATAAAGATAAAAGAGAATTTCACACTTGTTTCAATTAAGATTTAAGAGGGAATTTGAAACCCGTTCTTTTTAGATTTTGAAAATAGGTCATAAAAATATTTGAAATTTTAAAATTTTTTTGTGTTAGTATCCAAACAAAATATTTTATACTAAGTCATTCGAAACCCTCTAAAAAAACATTACCTCTAATAATGCTCCATTTAAACATACTCTAAGTGTGCATTTGGATAGATAATTACATCTCCTTTATTTGTAAAATATTTTGTTTGTGTGAGGTAATTACGTTATCTTGATTTTAACATATTTTATTTAAAAAACATAATTTATTTTTTAAAAATAATTTTTTATTAATAATCAAAATTCAACATATCTAAAATCAACTATAATGAGTTCATATTTTATTAATTATCTTAAATTTCATTCACAAAATATGTTAAATTTGAATTACAAAATTTAATTGTTATATAAATAAAATTGAATGATACATAAGGATAAGATCATGTAATATAAATTAAATATTAAAAATTTAAAAATAAACAAAATGAATTAAAAATAAAATTAAATAAAAATCTCATAAATATAAAGAAATTATAATAGTATATAATAAAAGTGAGACTTATCAAAATGAGAAAAACGTATACTTGTGTATTGAGGGATTTCCAAAATTATCTCTCTATAGGTGGAAATTAAAATCATCTATTTTAGGTAGATAAAATCCTTTTTAAAATCTCTTGAATTTTATAATTTTTTCTTAGTGAATATCAAAATAAGATATTTTATCATAATGAGTTTTAAATCCTTTCAAAAATTACATTCTCCCTATAATTACTCCATCCAAACAGGATGGGGTATTTCTAAAATACAAGGGAATTTAAAATGCTAGGAAAATAAAATGCTTTAATTAAATTTCCTTTAATTTTTAAATTTTTTATTTGGATAGATAATATACTTTCTTCATTTGTAAAATACTTTATTTGGGTAAGGTAATTCCATTACCTTGATTTTAGCATATTTTATTTGAAAAATATAATGCATTTTTTAAAAAATAAGTTTTTTTTATTAATAATCAAAATTCAACCGGTCTAAAATCAATTATAATGAGTTCATATTCCATAAATTATCTTAAATTTCATTTATAAAATATTTTAAATTTAAATTTTATAAAATTTAATTATATCAATAAAATAGAATGATACATAAATATAACATAAGTGTGTATTTGGATGGAGTATTTTATCATAAAGGATATAATTTTGAATTTCTTTTAAGTGAATAACTAAATAGAATATTTTATTATAATGAATTTTAAATCTTTCCAAAAATCACATTCCCCTATAACTACTCCATCCAAATGCACACTAAGTGTGTGTTTGGATGGAGTATTTCTAAAAATATAATGAAATTTAAAATGCTAGGAAATTAAAATATTTCAATTAAATTTCTTTAAATTTTTAAATTTATTATTTGAACAGATAATTACATTTTCTTTATTTGTAAAATACTTAAAATATTTTATTTGAAAAACATAAGGCAATTTCTTTTAAAAATAAGATTTTTATTAATAATCAAAATTCAACCAATCTAAAACCAATTATAATGAGTTCATATTTTATAAATTATCTTAAATTTCATTCACAAAATATTTTGAATTTGAATTGTAAAATTTAATTGTTATATAAATAAAATGGAATGATATGTAAATATAACATCATATAATATAAACTGAATATTAGAAAATTTAAAATGCAACAAAATAAATTAAAAATAAAATTAAATGAAAATATCATAAATATAAAGAAACTGTAATAGAATATAATAAAAGTAAAAGTTATCAAAATGAGAAAAATATTTACTTATATGTGTAGGAATTTCTAAAAATCTCTCTCTACAAATGAAAATGAAAATTTTCTATTTTAGGTAGATAAAATTTTTTAAATTCTATAATTTCTTCTAAGCTAATATCCAAATAAAATATTTTATCATAATAAATTTTGAATCCTTCAAAAAACACATACTAAGGAAATAATTGAATAAGCTTAAATGTTTGGAAACTTTAGGTGCATTTTATAAAACTATCATTACCATTCTATTATACTCAATCCATTCACTTACTTTGTCTCCTATACATACCATTTAATAAAGTGTATAAAAAGGTAAAATGTGATTTTTATTATCAAGATTTATTAAGAGAACAAATAATTATATAAACAATAAATTTTAAAAAATTACTTATAAATAAGTTATTTTATATTTAAATATAAAATAATAATAAAAGTATTATAATTTTTCAAAAAATACTAAGAATAATTTTTAGAAAAGTAATAAGTTATTTAATCAAACATAGCTGTTAAAAAATTTTAAAAAATGACACTTAATTTAGCCAAATCACGAATTAGAAAAAGATATATCAACAGGTGAAAACTAGAGAAATAGTTGACCATGTAGTTTTCTTTTTCCCTTATAATATTATTATTATGATTTGAGTTTCATTTTAAATTTATTTCTAGTCAGTTATCGATAAATATTTCGATAAAAGTTTATTATAAGTTAAGAGTACCTTTCACCTCCGAAAAAGAAAGTTTAGGAATACCTCAGTTTTGGATCGACACAAACCTTTCTTTCAAAATAAAAAAAACACACAGAGAAATTTTGATAAAAACTAAAGTAACTATTAGATGAGATAAACCGTATGATTCATTATTTTATAAAAAAAAATTAACAATTTTGATGCATAATTTTTTGTTGTTACTTCAAAAATTTTAATTGATCCTATTGAGGTTTAAATATAAAATCTCATGCATATTGTGTAACCAATCTTACTATCTTAGTGGGTTATTATGATATATAATTCTAAATACAAAATTTCAGAAAAGTTTCACGTTTTCTAGCATTTTCTTCTTTCAATTTTCTTTCTTCCCTTTCAATCAAAGAAAATGATTAATTGAAACCTTCAACTCTACTTTTATCTCATGTTTTTCATGAACTCAATCGTTGTAGATTTCTTTTCTCCACAAATTAAGGTCACTCAACTTCACTGTCACACCGGCCGCAGCAGGACCCTGGAAATTAGGCAGATGGGATTAAAAAAACACGCTAATCACATTGGCAAAATTGAGAAAATTCAAATTTTTTATTAAAAAAAAATATAAAATTAATAATTTATTTAAGCATTTTGCTCTCTCAGCTTCCCTTTCACTCTCAATTTTTCGCCTGATCTCAGCACAGAGACGGAGAATTGACCTAGGGTTTCATCATCACTGTTCAAGAATTTCAGGTACCTCCACGATTTGCTCTCATGCTATTCATCTTTTCAACTCTACAATCATTCCCATGTGAACCCTAATTTACTTTATCTTACTCCTTTTTTGCCCCCAAAACATGCATCTCACATAGTAAGCTTTGAAACTCCGATCGAAGATTTACCCATTTTTCATTAATCTTCAGGGAACGATTTCGGGTGCAAAAGTTTCCAAATTGAAGTGAAATACAGAAGAAAAAAAAGAGTGAAGAGCTTGCTGATCTGGCCTGTGGCTATATGGGGTTATGCAGATTGGGGTGGCTGCAACAAGTTTCTCACATCACTTGAGAGAGAGAGAGAGAGAGGGAAGGGAAAGATTTGAATCAGAAAGTTGAGGTGAAGTATTTCAACTGATTCACTCTCTTTGCTTCTTCTAAATTTAGCTGTGTGTGTTTGGGCTTTCTGAGTTTATTTTGGTTATTTACTATTCAAAATCTTGATCTGTTTTAAAAAGAAAAGATTTTGTGTTTGGCTTGTTGGTTTTGTTGTTATTGTTGTTGTTGTTGTTGTTGTTGCTGCTGCTGCTGTTGCTGTTTTACGGGTACAGACCCCAACTGGGGTATGATGCTGGAGGGTAGCCTTCAGCAACTGCTTTATTGATATGGACGGCCGTTTAGAACCATGGAAGTATGTAATAAGGGAATCTGACCTGCCTTTGAGTATAGACATAGGAATGAGCTGTGTTTTTATGTCCGATACAGTGAATGAAATTCTTGATTATGTAATTATTTTTGTCATGTGAGCCTGTGCTGTGCAGCTGATATGGATTGTCTTGTTTACTTTGAATTGAATGCAGATTTTTGAGGATGGGTACTGGTGGTAAAAAGGTGGTTTTGTCTGTATTATGGAACATATGACAGTCAAGTTATTTGGTGTGGTTTGAATTTTGATAGGCATAGAGATTGCAATATGGAGGATGAAAGTGGGCTTGAGCTCAGCTTGGGTTTATCATGTGGTGGCTCGTCTGCCAAACCCAAGAGTAAGAATGGTAGCTCCTCAGATACTAGAGCAGAAGAAGTTGGAAAGGGTGGAAAAATGGCTGATGACTTTAAGAGCATATTTGATGCTGGTCCTCAGAAGCCAGACTCAGTTGCTGGGCTTCGGAGATCTGATTCCTCAAAGCCTGAGGAAAACTTCTTTAGTGATCTTTCCAAGGCCAAAGAAGATAATGCTTCTTTGAATTTAAATGGGGGAGGATTTTGGGCTGCAAACAGTAATAAACCTATTGAAATTGAGGATGATAATCGGTTGGAGGCAGTAAATAAGCGGAAGATGTCTTTTGATGAGATACGTAATCAAAAGAAGCATGACAGCGATGTTCATCATGCTAGTTTACATGACAGGGCAAGAACGTCACATATTTCTTTAACAGAAGATGGGTCAACTGCTGAGAATGAAGATGTGGCTGATTCTGAAACTGAGAACTCCATCTCTAGACCTATCTCACACCACAGTGATGGTTCCAAAGGATTCATCAGGGTTAGTGCTTCTTCTGATGCTCCAAAAGAGGTTCGTGGAGTTGCTGACTCGAGTGCCACTGACTTTAGTGGCCAGAAAAGGTTTATAGGGTCATCAGAAAAAGATTTTAAGCTCGCAAACATGACATATGGTGCTTCCTTCTCTGTTCAACCAATGATGAATGTGCCTTACCCTTCTCCAGTAAAAGAGTCCAACTCTGTTGGAGCACCTAGCTCTCAGAGATTGATGCATGTGATGCCTACTGCAGCTGGTGAACGCACAGGAGGCCAACCTGCGACTAATGGGAGCTTGCCAGTGATGTTTGGATATCCTTCTGTTCAGCTTCCCATGTTGGATAAAGATAACTCGTGGGGTTTGGTTCCTCGTCCTCAACAGTTACACCCTTCCTTTGTTGGAAGGGTTCCATCTAGCTCAGGTAATTTTGACGTGGTTGGATGATATTGGTAAACGATCTGTCTTTCTAATTCAAGCTTCCAAGATGTGTATGTTGGAGTGGTTATAAATTGTAAATGTTTTGGATTGTGTAAATATTCTAGAATGAACCATAGGTTGACAAATTGACCAAATATTCTAAAACAGCTGGAATACTGAAATATTAGATAAAATTGGAGCCCATTTATGTCAGAAATTGTAGTTTGATGCTTACTGCACTTATATTCGAATGACATTGTACTGTTGTTGTGTTGATATAGCAGCTCTGCACATGATGTCAAGTAATCTATCTGAAGCTGTGCCATTTGAAGGAAGGCCACTGGAACGAAGCAAAGGAGATGGAAAACTGCGTGTTACTGAAGAAGGCTCCTCTTCACAACCTGAAGATGTGAAAGGAAGCAGCACAAACCTCAGGGCTAAAGATGCACCAGACCAGTCGATAGGAGAAGGTTCCACCATTGATTTTTCAAATATTAAGCCAGGTCTTGCAGCGGAAGTGAAATTTGGCGGATCTGGTTCATACCCAAACCTGCCCTGGGTATCCACTGCAGGATCAGGTCCAAATGGAAGGACAATATCTGGTGTTACTTATAGATACAGTAATAACCAAATCAGGATCGTTTGTGCGTGCCATGGTTCTCACATGACTCCTGAGGAGTTTGTTCGCCATGCAAATGAAGACCAAGCCAATCCAGAGGGCACCCCAGTTTTGGGGACAGTGCCAAACGGCAACCCTGCAGCCTCTTCGCATGGCTAGGTTCCTGTATCATCTTAGTTGAACTTTGCTAATATAGTTGTCAACAAGAGAATCAGTGAAATGGGGCTCTAATCTTTGTACAGATGAATGAGATTCCTAGCATTTTTATGTATACATTTTAATTTCATATTTGGTTTTCCGTTAATTACTCGTAGTCACTGCAAACAAGATTGCAGCTGTATTTAATAAAGGCCCATCATCCATCTGTACCATTAAATAGTACTCAAGCATCTGATTTTATGCCAGCAGTTGGTTAGCTTTTCCAAGTTTTGGTGCTAAGAATAGATAGTAATGCTGTTTTGGGACTGCTATGAGGCTGTTATGCCTTAAATGGGACTTCAAAATGTGAGGATAAGCAATCCTATGGATTACTTTCTGATTTGCCTTTTGCCCATGCTATGAACATGCCAGGGGCAGTGAAAGGGGGCATGGGAAAATCACTTCTAGACCCCTCAAGTTCTCAAAAGGGAATTTAATGACATTGCTGAACTAGGTACCAACTTCCATTTCCCTTTGTTTTCTATGCCAAAAATGGAGCCTCACTTATTCTAAAGGATAATGGATTAGCATGAGAAGAAGGCTTGTGCCGACCAGCATGGTTTTTTTGGTCTGCTAGTTTAGATATATGACCTCAAACATTACAAGATTATCACTTATTTTTACGAATAAAATTCTCTCGACAAAACTTGTACTATTATTTGATCACTTATCCCTCAATATGGATTTATTCACTTAATCGATCTTCTACTCATGTATTGTTATATTGTCATGATTTTGGTTTGTGGCTTGTGGCTTGTCCTGATTTTGAAATAAGATGAGTTTTACACTCAACATAAACTTTTCTCACAGAAAAAGAAGGTCTAATCACTTTGTCCTTAACAACAAGAGTTTGACATAACTACCAACGCATCAACACATGATTGAGCGGTAATAGTATGACATTATTATACTTTCTTTTGTTCCTCCCATGTCCAGCAACATATAATAACCACCAAAATCTAGCTGTAACTTTTTTAACTTCTGGGGTCATCTAGTTTAAACTCGACTGTACCCAAAAGGACAATATTTCACCTATGATTATTGAGCAGTCCACGTAAGCAGTTCTGAGTTCTAATCTATTCTTCGCAAATTGGGTTACCTAGATGCTTTGACCAAATTTGTTAGATAACCGTCCACTTCTTTGCCACCTAGTCTTGGAACAGTACAACTTCCATTAGGCAACAGCAAGACAAGCATGCCCTTTATTAATATGTTTATTATAAATTCATAATTGACAAAATCAACTTGGAGTTTGTGTATTAAACATCGATTTTCAACGTTTTCTTTTTAAGTGTCTTCTGCAAGGTCAGCGAAACTAGTACACTTAACTTGGCCGTTATTGATAAAACTAGAAGAACAAAAAAATTAATGGGAACAAAACAGGTTGTTAGGAAGGATAGTGAAGGAATGCTAATTCCTCATAGAGATACATATTTCCCATGTTCAAACAGAAGCGCAGATTCCACACCATATGCAGCCACATCATGTTATCTTTTTCTTTTCAATTTGTTAATGGTTAAGATTTCTGAACACATTGACTTAGACACTTCGATCGACATCTGGTGATCACGGTTTTAATAAGTATGAATTTCAGTTGTGTAAATATTGAATCTACCGATAACTTTTCTGTATTTTTTTTTTGTTAATTTTTAAATGCAATTTCAGATTGGTAATTAAACCATAGCACACACTTGAAATTAAATTGAGTGACATTTTAGGTGAGTTAAGATCCACGCCTTGATGGTTTGTCTAAGCAATAGCAAGCTGCCAACGTAGACTTAACCCAACTCCATGACTTTGTAGGATGTGATGGGAAAACTACCTTTGACATTTTTAATTGCAAATAAAATCTTATACATACAAATTCAATGAAAGAAAAATTACTCACCAAGTAACCGAAATACATGGAAACTTCATTTATTGGATTCTGTAATACAAACAAAACTAAATGAGGGTTCAGTTTCAAAGTTCAAACTCCGGGTAAAATGACCAATCTTGCAATGCCTTATTAACGCCAATATGGCGTCAGAATTAAACGTACTAATTAATTGGGCGATGTCATATCATATGTCATTCTTAATTCATGGACACGCCTACCAAGTCAAAAACAGAGTTAAATAAAATTGTAGGCCACCTCCACCTTGTGGTCACTAATGAATTCTTAATATTTCAATGACATTTTAAATTGAAGAATCAATTTGAGACGCAAAACGTAGCCTAAGAAGAAACCGAGAAAACTGACACAAGAGAAGGTTGCTATTTGGGGAAGAATCATAAAATAACTAATGTCCATGCACAACAACCCCATCATAACAAACAACCCCATTATATAAATTTATAAGCTTTTTTCAACCCACCAATTGTCACTTCTGCTGCAGAATGCTTGAGGAGAAACCATGAATCAACTTGGTGTAATTAGCCTCTTGGTTCTCTCTGCCTTATTCTCCCATGTTAGAGCACAAGGTGCAACCTCTTCAGGAGATGCTGTCTCCAACTTCCAACCAAGCCTTGCTGTTGTCATTGGAATCCTTGGTGTAATGTTTTCAATAACATTCATTCTCCTCATGTATGCAAAATTCTGTCAAAGGGGTGCAACAATTCCTCTTGGGGACCTAGAGGATCAACCAACACTGGGGAGATCAAGGTCCAGAACTTCAGGTATTGATAAGACTGTCATAGAGTCACTGCCCTTCTTCAGATTCTCTTCCCTCAGAGGGTCAAAGGAAGGGTTGGAATGTGCAGTATGCTTATCAAAGTTTGAAGATGTAGAAATCCTCAGGCTTCTTCCAAAGTGCAAGCATGCTTTTCATATTGATTGCATAGACCACTGGCTTGAAAAACACTCAAGCTGTCCTCTTTGCAGGCACAAGGTCAACCCTGAGGACCAAACAATCTTTACAAATTCAAACAGTTTAAGGAGGCTAGTAAATCAGTCATCAGGTCTAGGTGAAGAATCCAACATAGAGCTCTTTGTCCAAAGAGAGGAAGAACATCATGGTTCATCAAGATTCAGTATTGGAAGCAGCTTCAGGAAATTATTTGCGAAGGATATTAAGGAAGAGGAATTGCCAATTCAAAAAGGCGCAGAAGAAGATGGTGATGATGACCACAAGGGCTATCATAAGCATAACCACAGGATTACTATATCTGATGTTGTGTTCAAGCACAGGTGGAGCAGTGTGAGCTCTTCAGATCTCATGTTCTTGAATTCAGAGCTGCTTAATGATTCATCAAGCAGCAGATTCAATAACTTGGAATCAAATGGTGACCTGCTGACAACAAGAGGAGTAGAAAATCATCAAATTTTGAACATAAAGGAAGAGATGGAGAGGAAGATTTCCTTTGAGAGCAAGGTTGGTACACTAAAGATTAACTCAGTTTCAGATAGGGGGAATCCTTCTACATCGGATCCTGCAGGGAATTCTAGTCATTCAATAAAGCATTTGAATCATGGTGGGAAAAGGTCAATGTCAGAAATCACTGCTGTCTCTAGATTTGGTGGTTTAGGCATGAAACACAAGGCCTTCAAAGATTCCTCTTTGCTTGAAAGCAACCTCAAGGAGGAGAGAATGAGGCAGCTTTGGTTTCCAATTGCCAGAAGAACAGTTCAATGGTTTGTGAATAGAGAAAGAAGGTCTCAGCAATCACAGAGTAAACAAGAAGCATTAGATGTATAGTCCAATCATAACCTTCCTGAGGTATACATATGTTTGGTTTTCACCATTTCAATCCTTGATCATTAGCTTCATGTAGATTTTAGCTTTTAGTTGGAAAGTATATAGTTAAGCAAAGCAGGTACACCTTAATTTCTTGTTTTTACTTCAATCCTATTTTTTTATTCTTATGATTTGCGTGTCAAGTTTGTTAATCTTCCTATAACAGAAAATGAATTAGATCCCTCATGTCAAGAATAATAGAAACGCTTGCAGACTTAAAATTGGATTTGTTCTTTTTTTTTAATTTATTTTTTCATTTGACAATAGAGTTTGTGCAGATTTACAAGAAGACAGCTTCAAGCCTCCTCGATGAATAATAATATTGTGTATATTTGTGACAGCCATTTAATTTAAATATAACAATCTTTATCATATCTGATATATTGCCCATTCTCTTTTTGCTTAGCACATAAAAAATGTATATCATTACAACTATTACAACTAAACTTAGGCAACAAGTAGCTGAATGCCACCGTTGTTCCATAAATTAAGCATGTTCTTTCTTATTAATTTTCCCTTTTTGTTATCAAGCAAGGGGCAAGCAGGACCAGAGCTCATTAATCTAATGATAATAATATAAAATGGACGAACCCCAAAAGTTCAAGGAACTCCAAAAAACAAATCCTAATCCCTGACTAAGCATGTTAACTACTGCTTTTACTTGACAAATCCTTGAGCTTCTCAACTTAGAGGATGATTGCGAGTTTGAGTTTTGAAATGAAAAGAATGAGAAAGAAAGATTTGCCAACTTTGCTTCAAGTCAACCAATAGACAAATGGAACAAAGTTTATAATTTATGTGATTGGGTAGCAAACAACCTCATTGAGCTTCCAAAAGAAAGTGGTAGTTTTTGTCAGTTTCTTGTGTCTGAAGTGTGCATTAATTCGTGGCACAAGAGGTGCAAATAAAATACAACTGACGTCAGAGATAAGCCCTATCGCAATGTCTTAACAGCAAAATGAAGGATTCTACCTCCTCAGTTATTCAATCCACCAGGTTTTACAAACTTACTCGTCAGCTTTGTTAATAGTCTAACACTATGCAGTCTATGCTGATGTAGAATCATCTAGGTGCTAGCAAGACAAGGTGCTCTTAGATTACACATACAGTAAAAATTTATTTTAAGAGTTTCCTTTTCTTTAAAAAAATATTCAAGAAGAGGACTATTAGACCGTCATTGCAGCTTAATTATTGATGTCAATTTATGAAATAATTATTAAAATTGTCTACCGTAGTTTTATATTAACTACATTTCTTGTCAGGGGTAGGTCTAATTCTTGTCTTTATTAGATTAAAATATTTTGGTTGGGATAGTGGGGAAAGATAAATAAATTGTAGACAAGATTAAAACACACACAGATATATATATATATATATATATATATATAGGCCATATCCTATGAGAAATGTGATTTATTATGAGAGTGAGAGGAATAAATCTAAGTCGTATAACCATGCATTAACAAGCAAAATTTAAAGATAATTCATGACAATTAATGCTCACATATTTATTTAGAAAAATCATGTAACTTTATATTTTAATTTTGATCATTCATATAAAATATAATGATTAATATTGATTTTTCTCACTCTTATAATAAATCTCCTTTCTCATGGGATGGATATATATATATATATATATAATTCTGTGATCTTGATATTAGAGGTCACCTACTCTAGATTATGTATTTTCTGTACAAAGGAGATTTACATTGTCATTAATATAAACAGTATAACAATATATTATTACATTTTTTTTTAATTAAGAGGTGTTTACTATCTACACCATTGACTTATCCCCTTTAGAAAGATAGAGAACATGAAATTCTCGTGCTGATAGTGCATATCAATCAAAGTTAAAAATATATATATACAACACATTTTTATAAATTCAGTCAATTCAAACCGTCTATAAAATTAATTTTTCAAATTTAACAGAAGATATATACTTATTATACAAAAACTACTACTTTTCTTTATTACCGTATAAAAAAAAAAGAAAAACTACTTTATACATTTGAACTTGCATTCATTTCATTTCATTTAATTTGACACTTACAAAATATCAAGCATTTGACTGATAGTAAAGAATTGAAACTAATATATATAACTTTTTTTTTTTCACTTTAAGGAATTCCTAGGGGAGCTAAGGGGAAAATGACAAGAGAAATGAACAAATGAGGATAACATCCCCAATCCAACACCAGCAAACTCCTAGTCACCTGAGCAAGAGCAGTGCCATGTAACCCACTGCTCATTGGCTATAATCTTTTCTTTAATCCCATACCCATGCACTGCATGATTTAAAGAAGGCTATTCTATGATGCAGTTACACATAAATCCATTAAATGAAGCTTACAGTATAAAATAGAAAAATACTATATAATTTTTTAGAGAAAAAAAATATATTCAGTTAGACTTTTATACGCTAAACTAGAACAAATGCAACTAGAGTTTCAATTTTTGACTCGTATGTGAATATGAACATTTGTCCATGCCAGCAGAATTTCCATAAGTTTTCATACACAAATTCTAAACTGCTTGAATTTCGATTGAAAAATGTAAGGAAACTCACTCATGTACAAATATATAATATTTACAGAGGAGAGGAATTCCCAAAAATAAAAAATATAAAAAGATTAAAAAAAAAAAGTAAAGAGGTGAAGAGAACATAAAGAACACATTGAACCTACCCTACTCATTCAGCTACTTCAATAAATAAAGACAGCATGGAAAACTCCCAAGAATATTTGGTTTTCCAATCCAACCATCTCACAAAAAGTGAATTATGGGGAACATATATTAGGATCTGTTGTTCTCTTTGCATTCTCCGATTAATCGCACTCTTGGCAATTGTCCAAAGAAGCAATGGTAATTAATATTGTTGGAGAAACAAACTTCAAAAAGTTGACAACCTACATGCTCATTCTCCTACCAGTCCTCAAGCCATTCAGGCACGTTAAGTTCTTCTACCTCCTGTAATGGGGAACCTAGAGAACCAGTGCAATCCTCAGAATGAGCTTCCAAGTATTGCGTTACACGAGAAATAATTTCTGGCGGAACTGGAAAAGTGTGGGATTTAATCCCTTCCCATTCAACCCCATTAAACCATGGGTGACTCTTGACAGAATCAGGACCTTGGCTACCAAGTCTAGTGTTTTCCTCCGCATCAAGTAACTGAACAAATTAGTCAAACAAGAAGAACTAAGTATGCATAGATAGATATTCTCAACGTTTCATGCATGCACTGCATATATTTCGAGCATGCACACTGCAGAGAGTAAGAGAAAGAGAACAGTAGTTCTTGTGCAATACCTTGGAGATAAGATCAACAGCTTCAGGGCTGAAAGTCACTGGAAGATGTAGCTTCCGTTTTGCAATTTTGGTAACTGTATCAAGTTCATTTTCTCTCCATGATCCAAATGGCATCTCACCCCGTAACATAAAATATATCAAAACGCCCAATGCCCACCTACATAAACAGCAACAAGGTTTGTCAACTTGACATCCACAAAATATTATCAAGGGACATAGACCATAAATATAAATGCTTTACATTCTAGAGATTCACGGGTTATCCAAAGCCCTAAGACAATGTATGTTAAAATACCACCCATTCCAATTTGATTAAATGGCACTCTTTTTAATTGACATTGCTGATGTACAGATAACATGGAATACTGCCGCATCATCAGCCAAAAAAAAAGAGTGCTAGGTCAATGATAGGATATCAGGGGGATTTAATTATACATTAATTAGAAAATAATGGGATTGGCAATGGCATTATTACAATTAAAACAAGAGGAACCAAAATAAACTTTGGTGACACTAAGTGCAATCGGGACAACAGTTATTCCGAGACTTAATGTACTGCATGCCAGGAGTACTTGCAATATATTGATGACAATTCCAATATTTTTATTCAGAAAATGGAAACTATTTAGGTTTTCTTTGTGTTTTCGAGGAAATAAAGAAAGAAGTGCACATCTGCCAGGAGAAATTGTGTGCTTCACTGAGAATCAATGGTTTCAGACAAGTATTATTTATACCAGTCAGCAGGGAAACTGTGGCCTTTTCCCAACACAATCTCCGGAGCTAGCGAATCTGCCATCCCACAAATTGTGAATGTTCTCTCACTGGAGAGCTTCTTACCAAATCTGAAGTCCACCAACTACAACCAGAAACACATAATTAAGAATAACAGATAACATTGTGCTAAAAAATGAATAATTGTGTATAGAAGACATCCCTATTCCACAGGTATGTTGTAGGACAAAAAAATCAGTCAATTGAAACATCAAGTGTCAAATAAACATGAATAAAAAAACATTAAAACAAAAGTTTCCAAACCTGTATCTGCCCTGTTTGGTCCAACATCAGAACATCAGGTGACACACCTCTGTAGAGAACACCATTCTGAAATTCAAATATGAAATGCATAAATGAGGAAAAGAAAGAGAAACTTAGTCAAAAGCCAAAGAAGCTGGAAAAACGACGTAAAAGAATTGTTTAGACATAAGACCTTGTGCAAGTCTTCTAAGGCGATAACAACAGAGGCAGCACAAAACTGTGCAGCTGATTCACCAAATGGACTTGCAAGTATGGAAGACAAAGGGCAAGCTAGGCATGTATTTAGCAGTATTCCAGCATACATGCGGTCAGCAGAAGTGCATAACACCTGTGGTATACAAGCTGAAGAGCTGATACCCTTAATCAAATCTTTCTCTTTCATGACTTGTGTTTCTTTTCCCAGCCTTTTCACTTTTGGCTTACAAAATCTCTTCAAAGTAAGTAAATTTTCTGCTCGCAAAATGAATTAAGTTAGCAAATTGCAAAGCAAAAACAAATTCCATCAAACAATTTATGTAAATTCTATCAAACAATTGTTGAGTGACTTGAGTCAAATTAGGAGATTGACAGGATCAAATGATGTTTAAAAAGTAAAAAGTGAAGGCATAAATTTATGTAAATTCATTGTTTCTGGAATATAAACATGCATAACTCAAATTTAAGTTAGAGAAAGATTTACCTACCTGAGTCTCCAAAATTTGCAAGCCCAATCTCTGAGCAGTCAGTGGAATAGACTGTGTTTCTCCACTCCTACCAAAGAAACGATCCATGAGGTAATTTGAGGATCTCAAGCCCAATGCATCAGAAGGCAACAGAAAAATCTTACCAAATCTGAGAGCTGGACTTTTCCGAGGGATGAAAAGTCAAAATTTCTAGTCAACTCCTTGGAGTTATGTCTCGACCTACAGTCAAAATAATGGTGCCAATGAAATGAAGCTTTGTTTTTCAGTGCAGCATATAAGCAAATAAACAAAAACCAAAAAGCTGTTGTCTGATACTTGCATGCATAAAAACATACTTGTGACCTTCCTGAGAAATCTTTGGTATGGAGCCAATTACAGATTCAAATTTCTCCTTTGTTAGTAAAGCACATACAACATCACCCACAGCAACAGCACTTAAGGAACCAACATGTTCACCGAGAAGGGCCCATTCACCAAAATAACTTCCCTCAGGCTTCTCTATTGATATTTCTCTTCTGCTCTGTGTGCCATCATTCTCATTTTGGATGTCAGGATTGAGGCTGCAAACATTTGCACTTGTCAATAAATCAGCATCAAAAGTGATTTTGATTCGTCCTTTCTGGATGATGTACAATGCATGGACTTCATTCTGCACAGAATACTGAAGAACTTCAAGAAAAGATCAGAGAATAATGGGACAAAATATTCAAGCAAAAGCTTACATGATCAATTATTGTCTGCCTGCTAGAGAAGGAAACTTCAGAAAGGGCATCAGAAATCTGACTCAGTTGTAAAATTGACAACCTTGAAAGAAGATCTACCGACCGAAGCAACTTTAAGGATGATAAGTTAGAGAATTCTGACATTAAAATCCCTCGAAAATGTTCTCGCTTTAAAGCCCAGAGCGTTCCTTTTGTTACAGCACGTACAGAAGCCTGGAGTGGTTTATTGTACCTATAATGCCACATTTCAAAGAAAAAAGTTACAAATTTTTGGGGCAAAAAAATCCATCGTGTCATTGCAGATACACACCAAAGCATAAGAAGAGACATGAAAATGGTTTTCAAAGATTTCAAATAAATAAGAAAAAGAAAATGAAAAAGGCAAATGCATTATATATAGTCATTACTTATGGTAAAATAATATAAAGTTGCCCATGTTCTAGAATATTGCAATTATTGTTGAACTTCATATGCCAGTCTTAATATTACTGTCTCAACTCGAGGAAACTTCAATGACCGTATAGCCAGATATCTTTGCAACCACAATAAGGGAACAAAATTGGTTAGCGACTCACATTAGAGCAAGTTCTCCAAAGCATGATAGTTTTTCAGCTGTGTAACGCTGTAAAACCCTCGGTACCTCCCCATCTTTTTCTTCCTGCCATTGTGATAAATGTTGAACAACAATTTTTAATACATCTCATCGACAACGTAGAAACTAGCACAACTTTAGAAATAATTAGGAAGAAGCAACATTCATGATATGGTCCAAGACCTTGAAAACACGATTTCGTCTGGAGTCTACCCGAGGCAAAGCCAATTAAAAGAGCTGGAGTGTCGAAAGAGGGTTTAGAAATAACACAGGTGGCTTTTAAAAGAGTTTATATCTTGGGGGTCATCTTTATCATGAATGAAAAAGTGCTTGCTAAGAAAGCAAAGAAAGAAGTTTTGGAAGCCTGCAGGTGCCATGGCCTTTGCCTCCGGCTAGGATAAATTTCAATATTTGCCTCAAAATATATCTGGAGCCATCAAAGAGATCAATAAAATTGATACTGCAATCAAATGACAAATATTATAAACCTGAGTCGCCAAGACCTCAAATTCTCCACTACCAACAACATAAAAACAGTCACCTTCACCGCCCTGCAAAGTATAACTTTTTGTCACACTGGTGCCATTACAAAATATGAACCAAGCCAAAATAAAGAGAGGCTTTTAATAAGATCTAATGTAACTTCCATTCAAGAATAGCATACTCCATATTGTGCCACAGCAATCTACAAAAGCTGAAGAGAAATGGCACTCTAGAATTTTCAAGTATCAATCAGAAAACTGACCTGTTTGACTATAATATCCCCAGGTTGGACTTCAACTCTTTGCATGCAATCCAATAAAACATGACCTTGAGAATCAGTAAGTTTTCGGAAGAGAAAATGATCATGCAATGCCTGCTCTATGTGTGCCTGTGGCATATGAAGATGAAGCACCATCAAAGATTTGCATTTTTGAACAAGCAAAATGGGAGAATGTATATCTATGAATTTATGCTTGTATGCAAATATTGTTAACAATGCAAATGAAAAATGAAAAATAGAGGAGTTAACTTAATTGCAAAACAGACAAAAGCAATAGATTAATTGGCGCTCACTTCTTCCTCCCATGTCTTCCTGTGGGCTGAAGATGGAGGAACCCAAGTTTGCCCATTCTCCAGGGAATTTTCAATTGCTCGGATGCGTGCCCTTGACAAGTCATGCCTTACACGATGATTGCTAGAGTTCCAGCCAAAGGTGGAGGGAGATTCTGAACCTGTCAACTCTACAACTTGAGGCACTGGAGTTCGTAAAACATCGCCATAAGTTGCTGACTGACCAACCGCAGGCTGTTTAGAAATACTGGATCAGTTAATAACAACAAACAAGGGAAAATAAATGCATGAAGGTTTTTGGGGAACAAATGTACATGAAGAGAACCAAGAAAATAGAAAAAGAGCATACTTCAGTTAGACCATTTATATGCACGATGATGATTGTGATGTCATCGGTACGAGTTTCATACTGTAGCCAAAGTCGATAAGATTCAGCCACTATTGCAGCACAAGCATCACGGGGATCTTTGAATTTTGCAACCTGGAAGCATGATGGCAAATTGAGAGGCAAAACATTTGACTTAAATTTGATGATAAACCAAATCCAGGTTAAAAAAGCCATAAATATAAATTTGCAGAACTTAGATCTACGTTCAAAAGCTCATGGTCATCAATATATATTATTATTTGATAACCTCAAGGATTAGCCTCATGATTTAATTTGGACCATAGAAAGATAAGCTGTAAGGTCATTGATGCCTTCATCTGAGCATGTAAACAAGAAAGTTCTGACCAACCTTCTATGAACAAAGACATGCCCTAGTACATTGTCACAGCTGGACAGTGTGACAATCAACAAAGCACCTTGACAGGAAAAGAAATTAAAATTACACCAAAAATCTATTTTGTTACGTTTCCTTACTTATCCAGCATGAGCAGGAAAGATTTACCAGAGAAAAATATCATAATATAGCACTGAATTACCAAAAGCATCACGTAATTTAATTATGTGAATCTCAAAATTAAGTTTACAATGATTAGTCCTAGTCATGGGCAATTTAGATGCAGAATTTGTAAGCAAGTGGACCATAAGCCATTATTAGTTTGGTTGAAATAATAAAAGAAGATTAAATTCCAGAGTTTTGAGACAGAAACCACAGCAACTTCAATGCTCACAGAGAGCATTGCACAAGCACCCTCCCAAATACCACCTCTCACTTAAAATCAATCTCATTCACTAAATAGTAGGCTAGGATATCCTTCCAGATAATGTGCTTGCAATTCTGCATATTCCAATCCTGCTTGAAACCAAGAAGCAGCTTCATAATGAAATTATCTAATTGGGCCCCTCCCATTTTGTAAAATATATGCATAAAGATTCCAATTATCCATTTTGATAAAATTACCACCAAAAAGTGGTTATTCCTAGCAATACCCTGTCATAACCAGCTAAGCTTATTAAAGGTTTTGAGAGTAGTGGAGACAATAAGGTGCTTTGGCATTGTGCTCTTTATGCTGGACTGGACTTAGTGTAGGTGTGGGTTATTCGGGTGGAGCATCTTCCAGAATTTGTTAGCAATCAATTTCTTTCTTTCTCCAACCGTTAATGGGACTATCAATGTTTCCATAGCTTCCTTGTGGGTTTTACACACACACTAGTGACATTCTCCCCCTTCAAAAAGTCACTTTTTGTATGCTTCTCCTAATTGCAGGAATAAATTTCCAAAATTCCCAAATACGAGAAAAAACAAAGTAAGCTAAAATAATCAATGATACCAGTTCGTGAGTGCAACTGAAACGTGATGATAACCTTGCCACCCAACTTGCTTTTTATCACCATAACCCCCCAAAAAAGGCAAATTTCAACAAACAGAAAGAGCAAAAAGGCAAACAACATTTCTCTCTTTTTTTCCTTTCTAGCATCACACTAAAGTTGATCAAAAAGGAAAATAAAAGTTACAATAACAGAAAATAAAAAATAACAAAAAAGCTAAAAAAAAGAGATGAAAGATCCTACCATATCAACCACGGTCTGGCTAGAGAGAAACTCAAAGACCCCATCACTTGCAAGAACAAAGAAAGGGTGATCTTTAGTGAGCTCAAACACAACAATCTCAGGGTTAGCAACAACACCAATACTCTCAGCAATTGAATCCCCAATGCTCCTACTGAATGCAGTCCCTGGGTACATCCCATTAGGGACCCACAGCCTAGGAGGGTCCCCATCGTCATCACCTTCCTCATCCCCCCAACACTGAACCTCAGGGTTCTTCAAACCCTCAATCTGATCCAAAGTCAAAACCCTAGCACCACACATCTTCACCCTCTCAAGCTCATCACCCCTAAACGGAGTCTGATCAAGCGACAAATCAACCGCAACAAGATCCTTCCCTTTCTTCTCCGCAATCACCGCCCTCGAATCGCCAGAATTCGCCACGATTATCGTTCTCCCTCTCACCAGCACCGTGATCGCCGTCGTCCCGCTCATGGAATCATCCAAAATGTCGCCGTGAAGCTGCGAATTCGTCGCCAGAAAAGCATCATGGCAGGCCTCGACGGGATCGGAGGGGAATTTCGCGTTTCGGAGGAGATTTTCGCAGAGTTTTCGCTTGACGAATTGGGAACATTGCGCTCCGAACTCGCCGTGGCCGTCGAAGACGCCGAAGAAGTGGTCGTTGGGGCTTGCACCGAAGGGAGTGTGGATGCAGAAGCTGTCCTGGTTGGCCTTATCGAGGGCGTCAGGGTAGTAGCCACGCTGGGAGAGGAACGAGTAGCGGAGCTCGTAGTTGAAGGAAGGGATTTTCACGGTTCTAGAACCTTCTGGAGGGAGGAACTGAGATGAAACCCTAGCGAGCCTTCGGATTGGGGCTTCTGGGTCTCTGGTTAGGCTCAGCTGGTTCAGGAGTTGGTCTCGGAATTCGTTGTTGTTGTCAGGGGAGGCGTCTGCGTCGGCGGTGGTGGTGGCGGCGCCGGCGGCGGAGGAGGAGTCGGGTTCGGAGGAGGAGGTGCCACGTGGAGGACGTGTGATGGCGTCGCCGTTGATGCTGGAGCCGGCGCCGCCAGCGCAGGTGTCGCCGATGCAGACGCGGGAGTAGATGCAGCCCATTTACACAGATGCCGGAATTGTTGGTGGCATCAAGCTGCTTCTTCTTCTTCTTCTTCTACTCACATAGACAACACTGTGTGTGTTTGTGTTTGTGTGTGTGTGGGGTAAGTGTGAGGGAAAATCTGTCTCAATTATTAGGAGGGAATTTTTTTGGGATGACGGTGAGCCACAAAATTCTTCGCATTAAATGAGGATGCACTTGGGGGAATTAATAAAATTTATTTATTCATTTATATATATTTTGAGAGGGAAAGAAAAAGATAAAAGATGTTGAGGTTTAAGAGTGAATGGAGGGAATTTAGGAGTTAGTTAATGTAGGGACAAGGTGTGGTGTTTATTGGAGTTGATTGAGGAGGTGGGATTGAAGAAGAGGAGGAGGTGTGGCACAAAACTGGTTGAAATAAAGAATGAAGTGGGAAAAGAAAGAAGGGGAAGTGGGTTGATTGAGAGAGAAGGAAGGCGGCGGCGGAGGATGGAGCGGTTAGGTTGTGAGAGTGGGCAGAGTTGAGTGGGATGATGAGAAGAAGAGTGATATGATTGATGGATGGCGGTGTTGTGTTGTGTGGAGACGCATCAGTGCATGTGCGGTAAGGTCAGAGTCTCAGCTTTTGTTGCCTTGCTACTGTTGACACCTTTAATTGACGTTTTCACGAGCCAAACCTATATAAAAATGGATCTTAAATTTTATTTTTTATTTATAAAACTTTATATTTTTATTATATATAATATTTAAATTTTTATATATTATTTAAATATTGGATGGACATAATATACTTCAATATGTAGTTAGGTCATTATTGAATCTAGTTCTAATTTTAAAAATTGATTCAGTCTGAAAATTACTACAGAGAAAAGAGTGATAAAATAGGAAAATAATGGATAAATTACCTTTAAATTATTTAATATAAAGGAAATTATTTATCTTGAAACAGTTAGATCTTTATTTTTATACTCTTCAAACCTTTTTACTTTAAATGAATCAAAATCTCAAGTGTATTCATGCATTTTTATAATAATATGTAGTAATTTATAATTAATATTCATTAATTTATTATTACGGTGGTGGTGGGCTACACTTCATGCAATGTCAAAGAAGCATTAATTAATTGCTGCATTATGCCCATCTTACTTATCAATATTCACAAGTTGAATTCAGATTTATTTTGCCAGTGATGCACTATGGGAGTAAATTTTTTATATTATCCTTTGGCCATATATTATTATATTAATAAAAATAATTAAATTTTATATATTATTATTTAAAAATTTATATAAATTAAATAATTTAATTAGATGAGAGTATAAAAAATTTATATAGTTATTATGTTTAAATTAAACTCATATATAACCTATTTTGCTAGGGTATTTTTGATAATATTGTAATTGTTTTATTTAATTAAAAACTATGGTTACACAAATTACTACTATCTTGTAAATTACTCATAGATATAACTCGACGTAAATATTTAGCACGACTGATAGGATAAAAGCTGATAATATATAAAATAACATATAATAAACTTTTAATACTATATAGTATTTGGTGTAATACTATATAAGATATTATATGTTATATTATGGAATATCATCACTTATTTCCAAATAATTCTAATACTCTAAGTAAATATTAAATAAAATAAAATAGGGACTTTTTATTAATTATTTAAATGTAATTTTCAAATGTTATATTTATATTAATATTTATCAATTTAAATTTAATTTATATTTAATCTTAGTTTTTATTTCAATAGATTATATAAATAAAAAAATATTATTTTATATATTTTATATTTTTAATCATAATTATTTAAACTTAAATTCTTAATTCTTAATTTTATATATTATATATTATTTATTTATATATTTCATTATTTAATAATTTATGACTTTCATATTATATATTATTTATTGTTTTTTAAAGTATTTATTTGTAATTAAATATCTATTATTCTATTATATTTATTATTTAACCATAATATTTATCTATATTGTATATAACTAAATTGATATCATATATTATTTATGTTCATTTATTGTAAAATAATTCTATTAAAAATAATTTTTATTTTTATAATTTATTTTATTGTTATTCATTTTAAAATCATTTTATTTTAATAAAATATTAAAAAATAAAACGTGACTTTATACATTAAAAGGGAATTAGGCCTAATATAGTCTTCTTATACTATTATACAATGTTTTGATATATAAAGGGTTATAATATATAAGCTTATAAAATACGTTATCTGTATCATATAATAAATAAGGACATAATATATAGTATTCATTTATACTATCATGTTTAATATATCATACCAAATACACTTTCATAAAATAGCATCAAGTGATTATAAGGTAGTAATTACTTAGCAATTAAGAAAGTTTTTACTTTTAGTATATAGAAATTAGACTCCTTCATATTTAGGAAAGTTTTATGGTTCTATGAATTTGAAGAATATTAATATAGACTCAAGTTTATAATAAATCTTACACAAAGTATAATTTCAATAAATACTTTTATAGTATTTATATATTTTTAACTTTAAATAATTAATATATTATCATATATAAAGTTTGCTGTGAATACAAGACTCTAGTATGATTACTGCATGAATTTAAAAAAGTAGTGTTATTTTAACTCATATTTTGTGGAATATAGTGTCGACATATTTTTATTAATCTTTAGATTGAATGTGGATCTCACTTAATTTAGATCTCATATCTCATTCAATAATAAATATAAATATGTTGATATGATATCTCATAAAATATTAACCATATTTCTCAATTTAAAAGTTTTCAACGTCATTACTAGTTTTTTTTTCACCATTTTCAGCGTCAGCATCCCTTATTACAAGGTAGGTGTGCAATCCCTAGGACACACATTAGACACACACCATGACTCTTGCTGGTCCATGGATCTACCGGTTCTGGCATCGGCACTCAGCAGCATGTATAGGAAGTAAACTTTAAAAAATAAATGCCCGAAGGAAGGTAAGAGGTTGGCATTTAACTAACGGTATAGTGGAAGGTTTGGAGGTCATCCTCATCCACGTTCTCTCCCGATCACGCGCCCCTTTTCTAATTTCCTAGCCTAGGTGGTCCCTTGCTATCTTTCAGCTCTAAAAGCCTAGGGACCCGCCCCCGATTTCTTATTTTATCGATGATGACAAGAATCGACCTGCATTTTAATTTTGATTCCTATAAAATTTGAGTGACATTTCAGATCTTAAAATCATTTTATATTAAATAATTCAGTCAAATCTTAGTTATTTTTATTATTCTAATATCGATGGCCGATACAGTAATTAATCTTTTTTGTAGTGAGAGCTTTCCTTGAGAAAAAATCTTTTTTAAAATTTTGATTATAAAATATTTATTTATTTATATATTATTTATATTTTGAAATTTTAGATAATGATAGAAATTAAAAAAATATTATTATTCTTTGTGTAAAATGAATTATTAAGTATTGGACCTTGTGTATAAATTGCAGGGATAACAAAAATACCCATAAGACATATGCTCATGAAAATTATTCATGATGGCAACAAGTACATAGGCTAGTTTAGTTCCCATAGAGATGAGGATAGGGTTTCTATTTATTAAAGGGGGCCGAGACAAAGGTTAAGGTCCTTAACTTACAAAAACCCACTAAATTGCCATAAATATGAATTTACGTAAATCTCTTTTAATAAGGATATATTCATAATCCAAACTATCTCGACTATTGTATTCTTAATTATTTTCAAATAGATTTATATAATGTATTTTATTGTTAATTTTAACTATGTTGAGTCATGTTTAATAATTAATATATTATAAATATTTATAAGTGATTTATTCATATTAAAAAATATTACTTATATTTTTTTTTATTGTTTTAATAAACCTATAAATACCCACTAATATCCAAATTTGCTTGGGGAGTAAAAAAATGGTAACATGCGATGAGGATGAAAACAAGAAAAAGGACAAAATTCTTAATGAAAACTGGGAGCAGGAATATATCCCTGCTTCCATGTTGAGCAACTTCGCCCCTGCTTTTACCATAATTAATCACTAAAAAAGTTTGGAGATAGATAAATTATTATTTACTTATTATAATAACCGATTTCATAAACATATCGACAAAAACAAAAAACGTAAAGTAAAAATGATAACAGAAAAATGTTAAAGCCTCATTTCATGGGAAAAAAGTTGAACATGATGATAAGTCAACATCACATAAAAAGTCAACTAACTCTTATTATGACTTTTTTGGGTGTAATATCAAGATATCCACCATCGATCACAGTGACTAATTCCTTTGCTGGCTTGTTGGAACCTCGATGGGTGGGACAGCTGACCCGGAGATTCAAGGTTTCTCCATACCCAAAGTTAGAAATCAAACCCTTGATATTTTGTTAAGGATGAACGTGTCCACACCACTCGATTACACCCCGGGTTGACTCTCATTATGACTTATGTTGGGTAAACTCTTTTCTAAAATTTGGTAAAATTTATCTTAGCTCTCGTTATTTATTTGAGAGACATTGATGCACTATCCAATGTGCAAGTGGAGGGGAGAGTGATATAATAATTTTATAAATTCAAGAGATATTAGTATAATAATTTCATAAATTAGATAACTTATTTTTATCAAATTTTACAAATAGATGAAAGTTAGAGTTAATTGCACCAAACTTCAGAGGAGATCAATATAATTTGCTTTTTATTATTATTTCTCAAAAAAAATATAAACATATAGTAACATATGCATAAATAAATACTTATAAATACAAAATATGTCATTTTGCACAATTTGCAAACCGAATGATAGTGGTTTGGGTCATAAACTAATACATTTGGTGAGAGGGAGTTGAGAAATGTTACACTATATATCATAATAATGGTTAGAATTTTTTGACTAAAACTAGAAGTGATTATAGGATGAAATAATGTGCGAAATATCACTTACTTATTCAAAGATCGACAGGTAATCAAACCATATTCCATCAAATAAATTCGAACAAATCAAAAGATTTTGATTCTCTTGCACGTTTCAATAAAATTAGTTGTGGTCGAAGAGGTTAAAAGATGTTGAACAATATTTGTTATACAATAAAATTTCACAATAAACTTGTGCCACTATTATTTTCCTTCTTTATTTCAATATACTAATATTATTGGACCTACTTTTCTTGTTTTGTCTTCTTTCTCACCTACACTTAAGGTATAAATTTATTGTCCCTAGATGTTATTTATGTATCATCACCCAAGGATGTTGTCTTATTCCAAAATCAAAACATTAAAGTAATTTTTTTTCTTGGTCGAAATTATATCATAAGCGATAAATATTTACATGTAAAACTTTACATCGCCAATAATTGAAACCCAAAGATGTGTGGTTATCTATATTATTGTTGACCCGACTTGAGTGGGATAGCCATTGCAAGATGACATGAACCATGCATCTTTGTAGCCTAATACGATACAGATGCTAAGAGACATAAACTCAAGGATGTTTGAAAGGTGAGAAGCACCAGCTACAACCAAAAAAGAGTGGAAATGTGGAACGCACATTAGGCTAAAGGCATCCATTCAGCCATTCACGTCTATACATATTCACATGTCATTCTTGCTACCTACTCTCCCCTATCCTGTTTGGATTTTTTTTTCCTTCTTCATTCATTCATTCACCAAAGTCACATCAACTTTAGACAAAGCTCAACGTCACAAAAAAAAATGGCCTACATTAATTTGGCACCGTCATTGTGAGCATATTGGTTTTGCTTGGATCTCCTCATTAATTACTCAAGCAAGAAGTTTGCCATTTTATGGCTTTGTCTGCTGCATGTTTTCCCCCCTAATGGAGGAGAAAATATGGACTAATCCCTCATAAAATTTGATAAAATTACACTTAACACTCTTCTATTTTAAAAAATTCATGACCTTTTCTAACTTTATTAATTTCTACACTAACTAATCTTGAATTTAATGGCTCATTTGCCATCTTGATAGAAAATAAAATGTGTGAATGACACATGATATTTAATGACAAAAAAATCCTAATAAATTGATAATAATTTAACATATGAAATGACTGAAACACCCATATTTATCCTGGGTTAAAAATATAAGAAACATGAAATACTTGCAGTAGTGCTAGCAAAGGTGCGTATTTCTTGGCATGAAAAATTAGAAAGTGGAGAGGCTATACATAAACTTGTACATGAGTAAGTAAATATATCATGTCTTTTATTATTATCTTTATAGTATACGGCTTAATTTAACTTCTTAGAATGTGTTTGATTGGAGGATAACAATAAGGATAAAAATTTCGTGTATGAATTTTATACGTAAATTTATACATTGAATTCACCCATGAAATTTTTATATATCCTTAACATCAGAATGTACTTAGCCTCGTGTTTCTCAGTATTTTTAGCTATGTGCATTTGAAATCATAATTATGCAAGACATTGAATTGAGGTCTCGCCCCTACCTTATTGATGTATTCGTAATGTATAGTGGAATTTACTGAGCTAGCTCAAAATTAGTTGTTTGGGAGTGTAAATGACCTCATCATTTTGGAAGATATCAAGAAGCACGTTCTTTAGGCGAGGCTTCATTTATACATAAATCTTCTATCTTGTATACTCTCCAAGTCTCAATGCTTCCTTTTGTTTATCTAAAAATAAGAAGTTTCAATATCACGGTGCAATACTATCAAAGGAAGATGGCCCTCCTTGCCAAAAAAAGAAAGAAGAAGATGGTGCAGGCCCAATAGATACCAAAGCCTGAAGGCCGAAGCTATTATATACTAGGCAAAGCAAACGGAATCACACGCAAAAGTCAAAACATTTAACCACATTAATCTCAGCCAAAAGAAAAAAAGCGGACAAAACTCCCAAATTGATTTCTTTTAAATTTTACATCAAACAAATTAATTCTTTTAAAAAAAAATTACTCAAATAAATTCTTCTCAATTAAAAATATCAGACAAATTAGTCCCTCTAAAAATAAAAAATAAATTAATCCATAAAAAATCATAAAAAAACCAAAAACTAGTTCTTGTATGGAAGAACTAATTTATTTAGTATTTTTAATTACCAGAGACTTCTTTAAATATTTTTTTTAGAAAGATCAATTTGTTTGACTTTTTCTAGAGGGACCAATTCGTTTGAGTTAAAATTTAATAGGGACAAATTTAGGAGTTTTTTTTAAAAAAAAATTAACCACATTAATTAATTGAGTCTAAATATATCCAAAAGTAAGTCTAGTGAAAGGTTTTATCCACACTTTAAATGTGGCAAAATGATTAGTATGTGGTACATACACCTCACATTACCTCTGTGCAATAGACAAACCCAAGCCTAGAACAACCTGGAACTCAATACAGCAGATGAAGGCTGAAGGCTGAAGTAGATGACGGTTGATATTTATGCCTTCAAGCTTATGAAAAGCTTGTTACAAGTCGGAGTTAGTTAGTGTTAGTTGCTGACTTGTTACAACATGTTAACTTAGCTTTAATTAATCGTGTATATATAATTTTCTTCTTTACATACTTCATTTTGTACTGTAGCCTGAATTTCATTTTCCTTTTTCTTTTGGTTGATGACTTGAGTTTCATTTTTAGTTAATGAAACTTTTTCTCTCATTCTCGGAAACCTTTTTTTCAAGCATTATTGTTCTATTTATTCGAGACACACAGAGAGTGTGTTATTGTTAGAGGATGGACCTCGGATTGAGGTCCTGAACCAAAGGATCCAACCTCCAAGATTCGGCATGGTGAGTGCAGACATGTCTCTAGGTCTGACCAACATCAGCCATCCCTAGAGAAGTCAAAGAAGCCATGATTATGAGAAGAGTGCAGAATCCTGAGCTTAGTTGGTACCTTCTAGAAGGAGACTAACTCAACCTAATAGTTTTCTGCAAATTGGAAAAAGGATAAGGTCTTCTATAAAGACTCTAGTTCACTATCAGAGTTACTTATTTTGGGCAAGTCCTAAGAAGCATAAATAGGGGAGAGGAACATCGTTAATGGTACGTTTTCTACCCCCATATATAACTACCTACCATCTTAGATCCTTACTAACTTAATTAGGCATAAGATTCCTTGCAAGTCCCCCTTATGAGAAGTTGGAATGCCATCAAGAAAACGAGAAAGCTAGATGCCATAACCAACCCTGCATGAAAGAAAGCATGCATCAAGGTCTTACTTCCCCAAGGTAACTCCAGGAGCAATTTTTATTCTTGAACTTCAGGATTCCAATGCAGGATATTATTTGAAAAAATGAAAAATATTTACATTTTTTATATGAATATAATCAAAATTCACATTTTGTATTTGTATACGTTAATTTTTTGTTTCAATAAATACTATAAATATTTTGTCTTCAATTTCAAATGAAAATAAATAACAAACAAGCAACAGAAATATAATTTTTTATTAATTTTGTATTTACATAAATAAAAATCTAAATATGTTAGTATATAAAAATAAACAAATCTAAACATGTTAAGATATAAAATAAAAAATTTAAACATGTTAATATAAAAAATACCAAGTGAATGCCTCAAAAATGCATAAAATACACATTGTTAAAAAAAAATACAGCACACCAGCGGAAGTTTTATTATTGTTATTATGGATAGAGTGAAAGATCTAATAATTCATAAATTTGAAATTTGAGTCTTTCATTTTATGTATAAATTTTGGAACTGAACATTGTATTGAAATTCTACATAAAACGGGCCACGATGCCTCCCAAAGGAAAAGGACAAAAAACGAAAAAAAAAAACACAAGTGAAGATGCCAAAAAAAAAAAGTGAAGATAAATTATAATTTATAACAAAATTATGCATCTTGTTAAAAATGAGTAAAAGAAGAAAAAAATCATAAATGAAAATATAAAATGCGAAGATAATATATTTGAAGGAGAAAACTGAGCTAATTTTATGTATCTTAATTTATAATTGCGTACTTATAAAAGATTTCAATTTTATGAAACATACATAAAATTATATTTTAAATTAACGTGAACGTAAATTGTTTAAAATATTTATTAAAGATTTAAACTTTACTTTGTAAAATTATAAACTTTCGTTTTCAATTATATTAAATAAAAATAAATATTTTACGTTAATTTTAAATTTTCTTCATTAAAATATTAGAAACATTATATATACTAGCAACTTGAGAGGTATTTACGTATCAGTTGATTTGTATTTTTATTTTTTTAAATATTTAAAAAATATTAATTGAAAAAACAATTTATAAAATGAGAAGTTAGAGGAACTAATATAAATGGCAGTCATTTTTTAAGTTATAGATGTGAAAGTAGTTTTTGTGATAAACTTAAGAGAGATATTTTTGAATAAAATTGTGCGTAATTATTATGGAAAATTCCCTTTATATATGTATATGTGTATAAATTATAGAATAAAATGTATCTAATCTCCTTAAAGTATCAAAAAATAACACTCAATCCCTATTAGTTTTAAAAGTCTACACACCATCTATTTCATTAAGAATGTGTTTGATGTATTCTCTTTTATGATTTAATTTTATATAAATAATATAATAAATGAGAAGAGAGAAAGCTTTCACAAATTATCGTTAATGCCATTAATTATTTCATTCTATTAAAATATTTTGCTAGATTTGTTATTTTTTTATAAAATATCCAAATTTATATTATCAAAATATCATTAGTTACAAGATCACAAATACAATTTGAAGGATTTGGCCTCTGTTAAAGTTGGTAAATTGCAAAAAATGAGGGGGTTAATAACTTTAACATATGAAATTTTATTAAGTGTGTTAAAGAACTTTAAGATGACTGAAATTATTTCCTCAGTTTTAAAATAACAGTCAAAAATTAAAGAATACATATATTAAGAAAAATAGAAAAATATTTTGATAAATTTAAAAAATTATATAAGTGGATAAAACTATCATTCTATAATTATTATTATTCATCTTGATAAATACATTAATTATTTAATTAATATATTTATATTAAAGATATAAATAAAAAAATTAATATTTTTTTTCTATATTATAAATAGATATATATTTTAAAATATAGAAAAATAAAAAATAAAAGTTATTCCGAAACGAAATGGGTATATAAGATCCCTGATACTACTTTTAAATTCCTCAAATACAACCCAACATCCCCTTCAAATATGATGGACCTCAGGCCGAACCCTTTTGCCAAGCTCAGAACCCATCACCACCCTAATTTAAGCTTCATATATATATATATATATATATATATATATATATATATATATATATATATTTTTGTAATATAAACACAGTCAAATTTTTTGCATTAATTATTAAACTCAAGTAGTCTCTGTCTTCATTGAAAATCTATTTGACTATTCTCTTTCTTCATTAATTATACATATGTGCGTGTGTTTTTGTAAAAAAGAGAAATTATTATAAATTTTGGAGTATAATTAATGCATAGTATATGGAAACAATTGACACTAGTTTTACGTTAATAATTTAAATTTATTTGAAACTACTTGAAATTAATGATGGAAAGTTTTCTTAAAATTGTCACTAATTATATTTTTGAAAATTTAATAATTTTTACTATTATCTTAAAAATATTTAGATAAAATTTTAATATTTTTTTTCTTTAAATTATCACAAATAATTAAAAGGCATCCAAAGATTTTTGACCGGTGCAGACTCATTGGGAAGAAAGATATTTAATTGAGGAAGCACGTTCTCTGCTTCCAGTATTTTCTTAATAATTTTTTTTTATAAATTCTAATTTTATCGTTATGAAACACTTGACTTTATCAATTGCGGTTTCACTACCGCTACTACTATTATTATTATTATTATTATTATTATTTTGTTTATCCATAACAGTACACACACTAAAAACGTTGCATGTGTGTTACGAACGGAAACCTCAAGAGAAGTAGAAAGCATTTTGGTATTATCATCCAATTCTAACAGCTCGTTTGGACGTGCATTTTTTTATAAAAAATATTTTTAATAAAGAAAATATCTTTTGTATTTTTTAGTATATTTAGGTAATTTTTCTAAGTAAAAATAAAATTACTAGAAAAAGCATAAATGATCTTTTTGAGATATTAGAATTGTTCATCTACTGATAAAGATATTTTTTATAACATAAAAAAGATGTTTTATAATAAATAAAGATCTTTAATATTATATCCAAATATAAATTGATGTTACATCCAAATATAAATAATTTTTACTTTTTTAAAAGATCTTAATTAAAAAGATCATCTAAATTAAACTAGTCCTAATTTTTCTTTGATTTTAAGTCTCACATTCAATTTATATTAATTAAATTGATGTTTTTAATATTAACATTTGTGATTAATTATATTTAACCATCTTGATTTATTTCTGAGGTCAATGGTCTTATATGTGTTATTTCTTAGTTTTGAATCCTTTTCGGATATTTAATGCATATTATATAGTACATTGACTCATATCAAGTGAGAGGAGTGATTTTATATGAAAGTAAGAGAAGTAAATTTGGATAATTAAATCTTATATTGATGGTCATGATTAAAATATAAAGTTATGTTATTTTATTAAGTGATCATATAACCTTTTAATAATTTTTAATTATAACCAGCTATGTATGATTATATGACCTACATTTAAATTTCTTACTCTAATATAAAACTACTCCTCTCACTAGATACATCCCATATATATAATTAAGTGTTGTTAACGTTAAAGAAAATTTATAGACACTATTTTCATTGATGAGTATTAGATCCTCTATTAAATGTTTTTAATTATTTAGCTAAAAGATTTATATTTATATTTTTTAATTACAAGTATTAGTCTCTTTCCTATTATTGTGTTTCTATGCGAATAATACGCACCTCGATCCGATAAACTTTTTAGCTAATTAAGATTAAACAAATACTCTATATAGATTATTTAAGAGTATGCTATTTTATCAAAAATAAAATAAAATTTAAGAGTATATATGTTATTATTACAATGTTTGACTAAGATGAAAATATTTAAAAAGTAAGAAATTACGATGTTTTTTTTTGAAGAGTAAGAAATTAAAGATTGTTTAAGAGCAATTACAAATATCAAATAGGGAATATATATAACTAAATTTTAATATAGTGTTAATATAATAAATTATTTCCTGACATATCCTATATGCTATCGGATGAAGATCATATTTTAATTATTTTTTGTTAGTTTGAAGTATATAAAGAAGAATCACAAAAGATTGCAGATAATCTACAAGGTATGCTTTAATTATGTATCTAGCTATTCTGCACTTGAGACAAATCTTTTATGCATGTTATTATGTCTCTTTGGATTTGAAATACTTTTATTGTTACTTTTTGAGTGTACACTACTCCTCTTCTTATCTACACCAAATCACCATTTTTTTTTTCAAAATCCAACTGAAACAATTCTTATTCCTTAGTTGTTCTTGTTTCAATCCTTGTTACTTCGCTTGTTTTAATTGAGATAATTGAAGAATTCCTATTAGAACGTTTATAATAAGTTCTAGCAGACACCATCAGGTATCCTTTTTTTTTTTCTTCTAATTTTTACTTTTCTGTTGATTCTGTTATCATCATATAGGAATTGGATGATTGTTCGGTTTTTATTATTTTGTAATGACTAATGTTAAATAAAAGTTTTCTTCTTCACTTTCCCCCTCGACAACCCAATTATTATTATTATCATGATATTTCACAATGATTTTATTATATGTTTGTTTGATATTTCTTGAGATGATATGAGTATAACATGGTTTGAGTTTGATTAAGTACAACTTGTTTTGCAATCAACAAAAATTTTGAAATTTTGAGGACTTCATATAAGATGGATGTCTTTCTGTACAAAAAAATATGTGCTTTTTGAAAACTTTCATCCCAATTGGCAGGGTTAAATGATATATAAACTCCCATATATTAAATGCATAATTTTTATTTTTGGTAAAAAGTAGCATCGATATTACAATGCTTCATTGATCAATATTATGAGTAATTGTATTTGTGCTGCATAACATTGTGTTGGTTGGTTATAAGACTCCCTTGTCGTCATGTTTGTCATAACATAGATTTCATCTTGTATTACTCTTTCCGTTTAAGGATAATAGTCATTTTAGAAGATTGAGAGAAACTAGTATATTAAAAAGTTAACGTATCTGTAAAAAATTTGGCCAAATATATTAGTTTTTAAGAGAAGGAAGTATTACTTTTTAATGTGAACTTCTCGTGGTACCATTAACTTTCTTCCTTATATTACGAAATCAAGGTGTTGATTTTGTGTTCTTGAGTTGTCAAGACCACGCATTGAGACAATTCTGGTACCTTATTAGGAACATCCTAGCACTGAGCAAACACAACAATAACAAATGACTGAAGCAAAGGATTCTTTAATGGAGCAAAGGGTTAGCTCAGGGCTCCAAAATAAGCGTAGGCTTAACTTTGACCACTATAACAAAGGGTTAACCAATGGTGGCAGTGACAAACATCCAGTTGAGAAGAAAAACAAGCTAATGAATCTTACAAAGCAGCAAAAAGCGTTGGTTGGAGCAGGACAAGACAGTGTATTTCATAATTTAGACTTCAGGGCCATTTTGATTTTAAGAGAAGAGTTCCGACTTTACAATATTACCTACAAACTTCATTATGAGAAGGTGATAATTTCAATTTGCAAGTTTCTTTTTTTTTTCTTATGCCATAATCCATGTTAGTTATTTTACCCCTTTTTTTTTCAGTTCATGAAGTGTACTTGAAATAAAATTTCTCTCTCTCTCTCTCTCTCTCTTGCCATTTTTTCTTGTTTTTGCTGGCCAACATTGTTTTCTTTTGCTGTTTTGGGTGTTGTGTCGTTTTTGTTTTCTTGCTTGTTATTGTTGATTGCTTGAACTCTTAATATAATCTTTGCTACTCTTTTTGAAATTCTAACATTTTCTAATTATAAAAAAAAAACCCTCAAATCAAATTTCCCTTTCTCTCTTTCTTTTTGGCAAAACCTAATTGATTGATTTATATTAATGGACTAAAAATGGCATCTAAAACTAAAAGGTATTTGAATCATTGAGACCATTGAAGTAATATGGCCTCAAACACTATATTAGATAGGTTGACAGGAGTCCAGTTTGACTCCTCAAGAGGCTAGGAGCTCGCCCCCAGCCCCCTCTCCCAATCAAAAAAAATAGATCAGTTTTTTTTTTTAATTTATTATCCCCTTTTTAATGCTACAAATCAATGATCTAGTAGTTCCATTTTCCAAATTCATATGTTAAATTTTTTGTTGAATATTAATTTCAAAACCTATTATTTTTCATAAATTTTGGGTCGAACACTTGGAATTCATCTGTATCTTGAACTAGTTTCTCTAATAATGTCTCACAGGGAAAGCAGAGTGGAAGCAAAAAGAAGAAAAACAAAAAACGAGAACCAGAAGACAACATTACAAAGGCAATGGTGAGACTCTTGTGAATAATTTTTCTTCACCTCAAATTATATATTGTGTAAAATATAATTTCTTCAGATTTGATTTATCTATTTCTTCAGGCAAGAAGTTTGATTCATTACTTTAAAGAGTATAAGTTTATCCCCTATATATTATATTATTTTGCATACAAAGCATGAAATGTCATTATTCTACTATGTTTTCCCTCCATCCATCCCTTGTCTTATGCACGTGGATGCTACACATGAACTTGGCATCTTAATATCAATATATTGATACTAGATTGTCTGAATGCAATGATATATGGAAGGAGTAATAATATTTCGACACCCAAAAAGTGAGTGTCTATTCAAACATTCACTTTATAATTATTGGTGCATGTAATGGATGTTAAGAATAAGTGGGACTATCATCACATCCAATAGTTATAAAGTGAGTGTCTGCATAGATACTCACTTTTTTTGTATCAAAATATTATTATCCATATCCAGAAACATGCTCTTGGATAGAGGAGGGGATACTTGGTCAATAACACCTAGTGATAGGTAGAGACTAAAGGTATAGTAAACATTATCTTGTTTCCCAATGATTTAAAGTTTTTATTTGTATAATGAGGCATAACTTCATAAGCCTCACGGAATAGGCCTCTCCTAATACATAGATGCATCCTTGTACCTACCTAGCTTCTAATCATTCCTAGGGCTGCTAATGAAATCAAGAAATTATAAAATTGAACTCCTAATGCAATTATGATTAGTGGGTAGTCAAGATTAAGATTGTCATGGAAATCATTGGTCTAGTCCTATGTCAGAATGTCAACACTCATTTTGGAATAACGTTGTTTAGTCCATTTATTAATCTTCCCCACATAAAAGTATGGAGCAATCTAGCCATAAGAGTGAATCTATATACTTCAGCAAGTGGTAGACACAAGTGAATTAATTGCTTTAACTAAAATCATAATCTATAATAATGGTATTAATGGAATAGTCTAATGATACGTATATGATATTATGGTCTAATGCAGTCGATCAATTTTTTGTTGTGTCTGGCAGACTCACAAATATTGCAATGAGAATGGCATTCCAGTACTTGCAACAACTACGCATCTTTTAAGGCATCTTCGGGGAATGGCCAAATTTGGTGCAGACAAGGTGGCAGTCAATGTCACTGATATTTACATTATTGATATGGGATCAAAGTGAAAGATTATTTTATTTTGCACTTTGCAGTAGCAGTTTTGTTTCATTGATTTTTCGTTCTAATTTCTGGTTTGACTTCTTGTGTTAGGTCCATTTTATTCAAAGGGGTGTTCCTAAATCTCTGTTGCCTGAATATCCATGGTATGCTATCAGCAAACAATTTTAAGAAATGTAGTGTAGGGTAGCTCTTTTGATATGTTAGTAATTGAGCTCAAAGGGATTTGTTTTTTTATTAGGTTGGTTACTAGGGACCTGAGCAATGGCAAAGAAGATAAATGTATTCTTGCAACCAACATGTGTGATGATCCTCCTATTGCGCCTACTGGTAAGTTGTATTAATTAGTTGTTTAGGAGCATGTTCTGCCTAAGGATATGAATGATAGCAGTTGTTCCAAGTCATTCTACTCACCTTGAGTACTTTCATTTCCACATTCAAAATAGCTTTTTTTTTTCCATTTAACATTGTGTTTAGACATAGCGATCGACACCTAGACCACAATTCAAATAAGTATGGATTCAACGATATCAACTAAAAATGATTTACCATGTTAGTAAAGATTAAATGTTGATTTGATGTTTCCTCAACTAAAATCCACACTTATTTTAACTATGATCCATTGATGTAGATCAATATGTCTCTACTTATTAATAAAACTACTATGATTTAGTAGAATAGTTGTGTAGCTTATTTTATACTTTTGTAAGAAAATAATCTGGTTCCACTTATGTAATCTTCTATTGTTAGTTCTTATGTGTGTGTTTAAGTAATTCCATTTTCTTTGCGATTTTTATTGGGGATGCATTTCTTTGTCAAACTACTCACTTCGAATTGGCATTAATATAGTGTTTTAAAATTTTAGGCTTTACATATATCAAATCAATACAAGTTTCAAGTAATGTGATAGTTCAACCTAGTGCTGATGGATGCCGATGTAAGGGAAGTTGTACAAATGAAGTGACTTGTTCTTGTGCTAGTCTTAATGGCTCTGAGTTTCCATATGTTAATGGTGGCAGGTAGTAGTTTGGTTTTGGTTTTGATTTTGTTCAATATAATGTCAATGTACATATATCTCTTGTCAAAGGCTATTAGAGACTTACCTTGAGTTAATTACTATGACTTTAGATAATGGATTTGTTTGGTCATACTTTTAACTAGCATTAAAAAATATTTTTTTTAATATCATTTGTTTATATTTCTAAATTAACATAAGCATCTTCACCAAAATAAATAAATAAAATTAACAGAAGCATAAATAATTAGCTCTTTTGCTTTTGTCCTCTTGAATTTAATTTGGATTCATGTTTTATACCATCTCAGAATTTCTTTGTTTTACTCTCTGTGAGTGCGATAAGCTCATTTTAATGTAAGAAACGTTGATTCTTTGAATGAATTCCTGAGAAGAAGCTTTACAAGTTTTTTTTTTTGTTAAACTTATTGTGTAGCATAATGATTTGATAAATAAATATTAAGTCATTGCAAGCATTTAAATAAGATGAGATCTCTTATGAAATTTTGTGGAAAACATTAATATCCAAAGTTAATCAGAGGAAACATGAATATTGTACATTATAGATTTTGAATAATCTTGGTAGGATTAAGAAATGTTAATGTTCTTTAGAAAGAAAGTAGCTTAGAAGAAGTAGAATAATAGTTTGAAGACCTTTAATTATGTCGTAACATTTATCGCTTTTATTGCAGTAAAGGTTCCAAAATTTCAAATGGAGTCGTAACCTTCTCTACTTTAACTTTCTTTTGGGGATGGCATTCAAATTTTATTTATAACCAATCATTTTCTTTTCACTTATTATAGGAAAATATTCTATAACAATTAATTACTTTTTCTTTACATTTAAGAATCTTATTTTGCATTTAATTTTCTGGTTTTTCTGAATCTTTTGACACACACCTTGTTCATCTTCAGATTGATTGAAGCAAGAGATGTTATATTTGAATGTGGTCCAACATGTGGTTGTAGCCGCAAGTGTGGCAACGTAATTTCTCAGAAGGGCTTAAAATACCAATTAGAGGTCATTTATCCAAACCAAAAATGTTATTCAAACACCCAAAAGTGAGTATTCAATTGAAACACCCACTCTATCACCATTGGATGTGATGCTAGTTCTAACTTTCTCAACTTATCCATCATATTCAATGATGATAGAATGTATGTCCCAAATGGATATCCATTTTTAGATGTTAAAACAGTAATATTGTATCCAAACTATCTTACCTTTCCGGCATCCATGTATGGATATGGACACATCCTTCTAATAATGCCATTTCCTTTGTATAGGTTTATCGCACGCCCAAGAAAGGTTGGGCTGTTAGAACATGGGACTTTATTCCTTCGGGTGCGCCGGTCATTGAATATGTTGGTGTGCTTAGCAGAAGTGATGATTTAGAGAATGTCACAAACAACGACTACATATTTGATATTGATTGCTTGCAAACAATAAATGAGGTAGAAGGACGGAAGGTAAAGATAAATTATTCACTTATTCCTTTATTTGAACACTTTTAAGTGAGCTTTCTAGTTATATAAATTTCATTAAATGATGTTGTTGTCTCGGCTAGAGATAGAGAAAGCAGGGGAGTGTCTGATTTTTCATGCTATGATATTTATAGGGGGTAGGAAATTTTCTTATATAAAGAAGTGGGTTTGGGCCAATGGACAGAAAATCCAGACAAATTAATTGACTTAGTTTGTATATCCTTCTCGGGATTGATTATTAATTTGGATACATTGATCATATAAATTTACATTATCATTTAATCAAAATCTTTTAGTTATATAATTTTTTAAATAGTGGGTAGAAAAATCAATTATTATGAATGATGTGATAATACATAATTAAATAATCATGTAGAAAATTTTTACATTATCTATACATAGAAATTAAATTCATAAAACCATCTATTTAGTTTTACTTGATGTTAAGTGCTTCTACCAAAAAGACTGATTTTTTAAATAATCTTTTTTTCTCAGAAACGATTGCGTGATGTGTTGTTACCTAGAAACCCTTCTTCCCGGAGGGATGATAAGACAATGGAAAGTCGGCCTGAGTTTTGCATAGATGCTGGCTCATTTGGTAATGTTGCTAGATTCGTCAACCATAGTTGTAAGCCAAACATTTTTATCCAGTGTGTTCAAAGCCCCCACCAAAATATCAAGCAAGCTCGGGTGGTACTATTTGCCGCACAAGACATAGAGCCTTATCGAGTAAGGAACCTAGCTAGTTTTGCTTATGTTTATGAGTTTTTTTTTTCTCCTTCAAGTTTCAATCATGTTTCCATTATTTAAAGCAAGAAATTTTGTTTGGTGATCTTAAGAATTTTATGCTTCACTTGATAAGAGTAGAGATGCTTGACATATGATGAATGATTTCACTGAAATATAAGATACTAAAAAGGGCTTTTGCTTGAGACCTATTGTTATATATTACTGCAACAAATATATTGGTATCATATATATATATATATATATATATAGATATATATATATATATATATATATATATATATCTAATTCACTAGATGAACTTCTGCTACAATATATTGGTATCATATATATTGGATCTTTGATGAGTGTCTAACCATGTCTTTGTATTTTGGTCAAGATCATAGTCATTAAATATTAGGTACACTTCCCTTCAGCATGTCCACACTGATTCACTGCTAATCTATTTTAGGAAAATAATTAGAGCCATAGAGCTGTGTTTTCTAATACGAATCATGAAATTGTTTTCATTGACATACATACTAGACTTGTCAAGTCAATTTGAAATATCATGCTGTGATATAATTATTATGCGAATCAATTCTCTCGTATTAAAATTTCATATGATCATTTGATTTTTTACTATTCATTTCCTTGTATTACATGACCTAGTTATATCACCCATTTAAATCAATGATAAAATATCATACATGATAAGATTATATATGAATTTCAATATGAGAGGATACATTTCCAATCCTCATTATTGATTTTCATAGTTGTTTGATACGTACATGCCTCGTGTAGTGATAATTTCCTCATGAGATCATACATTTTCACTGGAATGACAAAAGTGTGTTATTTATTTTAACAGGAACTTACATATGACTATGGTTACCAACTCGATAGTGTCAGTGGCCCGGATGGTAAAATCAAGCAACTACCTTGTTATTGTGGGGCTCGTACATGTCAAAAACGGTTGTACTAGTTTTGTGTACATAATACATATGAATGTTCAAGTATATGCACCTTTTCGAATTTCATGTTAATCCTCAATCTCTTCTACCTATGTAACACTTCATATTGCAATATTCGTTCAGAATTTAGACTCTAGAGGGTTCTCTCCCTAAACAAATTGTGTACAATGATGAATGTGCAAATTGTTTGTTGTGGCATCACTTCAATTTTAAAACACTTTTAGAAACTAGATTACATTTTCCAATGAATTAATTTGACTTGGTTTGATATATATATATATATGGATTGTATTCCTACACTGTAACCTAGCTAGCATCATTCTAAAGTGCAGCTGATTGCTTAATGGTATAAGATTTGACTCAACAAATTGCTCTTTTTGATTTGAAAGAATGATAAGATAATTCTTTACAATTTTAATGAAGAGAATGAGAGTGTCTTTTTTGGGTTTTTTTTTTTTTTCTTATTGAGAGAATGAGAGTTACTTCAAATGTCTAAGTGGTAGAATTGGGCTCAGGTGCCAATGGAGTTGTTGGCGGAGTCTTAGTAATATACGCTAACTAGGCCCATATCTTGGGCTACAAAGATCAAATAGATTTTTTCAAAATAGCTATGAGATTATCTACGACAAAAAGTATATATATATATATATATATATATATATATATATATATTAGACTTTCCTCCCCATCATTTTATCCAAAAAAGTCATTTGGGAATTTAATTATTAGCTTCAGACCCAAAAAAGAATAAATAAAATTACTAGCTGGAATTCGTGACATATAATAGAGATTTCGAGTGTTTTAATCATAAATTTCTCATCTCAAACCCAAATAAGGCATATGAGGAAAGGAGTGCATTTACACTTAAGATATGTTTGGTTGGGGAGGAAAAATGAGAGTAAAAATTCATTAGATGAGTACAAATTCTCTCTCTCTCTCTCTATTTATATATATAATTATAATGTCAACGTTAATCCTGTTTGGATACAAAAATATAAATATTATCTAGTTAACCAAAAAATCATAAATTTTATAAAATAAAATTATCATTTTTCATTTTTAAATTCCATTCATTTTAAAAGTTAATTTGAATAAAATAATATTTATAATATTTATTGAAAATAAAAATATTTATGAAATATCAACTCTATTTGAGTAAAAAATAGATATTTCATATTATAATTATTAATTTTATTGTATAAAAATTATATTATTTTTTAGTTGGTTTTATTTTTTAAAATTCATACACTTGAATTTTCTTTCTTCATAAAGGCATGTTTACTTTAGATTTTAGAAAAAAAGTGATTTTTTTTAGATATATAATCACTCACAAAAGAACCTTCGAAAGAAGGATGAGGATGATAGCATGAAGGCCACACATACAAAGATTTCTTTTTCCATTAAGGTTGCATTCTGAAAAAATTATTATAAAAATTAAATTTTATGTATAATTGAAAAGGGTGAAGTTTTTTTTAAAACTACTCTTTTAGGTTCTGTAAAAAATGCTAAAAAATTAATTTTTTTAAATTCTAATCATTTTTAAAAATTATTTAAATATATAAAAATTGATTTTTGAGGTAAAAAAGTGATTACAAGCCAAAATGATCCAACATAAATGTTAAGAATTTTCTATTTAAATATAATAACGGTCATTTGTTTATGTATATGTTTCCAACAAAAAAAAAAAAGTTTACATACATATATGTAAATACAAAAATGAAAAGATGTTAATTTTTTTATTGAAAGATAGTAATTATATAAATATATAGGGTTTTACTAACCAGTGCCATGGTTAAGGTTAATAAAAATATTAAATTTCAAAACTTTGTTATAAATGTGGTGCTTTAAAAATATAAAATCTCACTTTGCCAATGCAAATATTTCCTTTTTTCACTCCTTAACTAGTGCCTTTAGAGTACTAGTTAGCAAGACCCAAATTTATATAATGAAATTAGTTCATATTTTTGGATTATCACTAAACCATAATTAATATATATATAAAAAATTTGTATCAACTTTATGTTAGTAAATTAAATTATATTTAAAATTGAAATCAAATTTAAGTCATGTCAATATCTGAGTAGAATACTAATCAAATAAACCAAACCCTCTTGGCATAATCAATGTAATTTTACCTATAAAAAAAATTAATTAATGTAATTTATAATTCAAAGTTAATTTCATGCATCTTTGCATCTTTCATTTGTATTCACACACATACACACACACATGATATATATATATATATATATGAAATATCAACTTTAATTCTATTTGAACAAAAGAAAAAATTCATATTAGGATTTTTTAATTTTTAGTTGTATAAAAAGTGTATTATTTTTAGTTGATTTTTTTAACCTAGGTACACTCAAATTTTCTTTCTTTATTAAATATTTAAATTTTTTTCTATTTAAATGTAATAACAGTGATTTTACTATATATTTGTAAATACAAAGCACGTACAGAAGTTAAATACTTTTTTGTCCGATTGAAAGATAGTACATATATAAATGTTCATAATGAAATTATTTTATGTTTTTGGAGAATTACTAATTCATAATTGACATACATGTATATATAAAAATTCGTATCAACTTTATTTTAGTAAGCTAAATGATAAATGATATATATTTAAATTTAGCAGAGAAAAAAATGATATTTGAATTTGATGGTAGCATTTTTTTTCCCCAAGGAATTAAATAATTCTGATATATAAAAAATTTAAAATACTTAATTCTTAAAGCGATAACGAATAGTCAATAAAAGGTATCAAATAATTCTTAACCATTTTTCAAAAAGGCTCATTAATTTTTATTAAAATATCACATATTTTTGCTAACGTTAAAGAATACTTTTATGTGTTTTTTTTTTTATTGAAATCAGGATATTCATCACCAATAATAATGACTAATCTCCTCACTATGAAAGCTCTTTCGAAGGGGCAAAAGGATGGCTGTGAAATGCGTTCCATTCTCACAAGTAAGATTGAACCCCAATCACATGGTTAAGGGACAAGGTGGACTGCCACCACGCTGCACCTCATGATTATCCAAAAAAATTACCGTTTTATTATCCCATTCCTCTCATTCATGAACCATTACACCCTATATTAAATGTTTTTAATTGTTTTGGTAAAATAATCGTCAATACTTTTGAATTTTGAATTTTAAATATTAGTCTCTTTCCTTAATTAATAAGTGTTTCTAAGAACGAGATGTTCATGAACCTATTTACATTTTCAACTAATTAAGAGTCAACAAATATAAATGGTATATTATGTGCACAATATTTTACACATATAAAGTCAATTATAGAGTAAAAAAAAAATAAATAGTATTTAAGAGCAATTATAAGCTTAAAATAAGAAATATATAATTTATTTTTAATATATTATCAATATGAATAATTTTATCAATCATACCGTTGTTCACGGCCTTTATAAAAATCATCACATCTCTCACATTTACATAGCTCTCACTAGGACTTTGGAGGTTGGACTCACTACAATATTCAACCACACACACCCCCTCGTTCTCTCCCAATCCCAAACTCATATACACATTTTGACCCAGAAAAAAAACTCATATACACACTCCTCCATCACACTGCCATCGATTGTGAACAATAAAATCCTCAATCCCCAGCACACAGCCACTTTCCAGTCATTTGCCTCTTGCTGTGCTGTTGGTTACTTCATTGTCGGCGGCCATCTGGTTGGTGTGAGTCATGTAATGAACCCTAGACTCATATTCTTTAATTTTAGGCTTTTCAAGTGTTTTTCTTTTAAGTTTTTTGGCTTCCATACGCTATGATAAGATAAGGGTGCCAGTATCCTTCTTATATGTAATAGTTGTAATTAAATATTTATTTTGTATATTTTAATAAAGTGGACTAGTGAGACATATGACATAATTTTAACAACAAAATATCGATACCTATGAATTTTATAAGAATACTAGAGAAATTTTATTTTTTAATGGATTTTAATTTTTTTAATTTTTGATAAACCCCTGACTCGGATGAGTTGTGATTGATATTTTTCTCTCTAATAATATTATGTGTATAATAAAATTATACAATAAATACATACCGCATATTTTATTATCATTAGATATGATAAATGAGCGGGATGAATGAAAATCACTTATCATATTTAATAGTAATAAGATGTGTGATATATATTTGTCGTGAAGTTTTATTTACATATAACATCAACTTTTTCTGGCTCGCTGCGTAAGTGAGTTAATCTGCAACGGCGCCTCATTGTGGTTGGGGCAGGCGGGCAGCCTCCCTGAAAAATTAGAATTTTATGTAATATTCTTATATTTTTTATATTTAGCCCCCCGGCTAATTTTTTATGTTAATAAATCTTTTACTAGATTAAATGTTCAAACACTATATTCTTGACATAAAATTAAGTATCGGCTCCTCCTACAAATAACGTCTAGCTTCGTTCTTGCTAACCTGGTAACCTGCCAGTCATGGTGGTTCAACCTAAGAGCTATAATACTCCTATCATGCCTATGAGCCGGTTGAGCATATCTCTTTAAGGATATTTTCTTTCTTCGTTTCCTTATCCATCTTTATATTTGTCATGACAAAAATCTCATGTTTTATTATTTTTTATTAATATGACCTTCATGTTGTTTCATTTTCTCCCGTCAATTAATTAATGCTTATGATGAAAACTGATGTTGATTTGATGTTATGACAGGCTTCGACAATATGGCTATATATTGCAGTTGTCAAGATCATGTTATCCATGAAGTTTCATTATAAGGCAAATTAAAACAACAAAAGTTGCTGCTTATCAGGCCAAAAACATTCGAAAAGACTAAGATATAAAGAGTGTTGAATGAAGCAAAGAGTTGAAGCACGTAGCCTGGGCATTATTTTGGCCGTGATGGGAAAGACAATGATACTATTGAGAACCATTCTCTTGAGAAGAAAACCAAGTTTAATCCTTCAATGCAAAAACAAAATTTGGTCACTGCAGTAGGAGGAAGCAGTATAAGTGACACATGCTAAAACAAACAACCTCGACCGGTGCTCTATTTGCCACAGAAAACATAGAATCACATGTCCACATCAAGTAAGGAACACAGTTTTGCTTATGTTTACAATCTGTTTTACTTCAAATTTCAATCATGTTTTCCATTATCTAATAAACCTTTAAATTTTGTTGGTAGTTTTCCTTCTTACCTGATGCCCACATTCGATATCGTGTATTTATATCTATATAGAACCAATTCACTACATGAACTTGTGATACCAAATATTGTGCATTTAATTTTCTAATTTTTCTGAATCTTTTAAGACACCTTGTTCATTTACAGATTGATTGAAGCCGGAGATGTTGTGTTTGAATGTGGTCCACCATATGTGGTTGCAGACCTAATTGTGGCAATAGAATTTCTCAGAAGGGTTTAAAGTACCAACTAGAGGTCATTTATCCAAACTATCTTACCTTAATTTCCATCATCAGTATGTGGGATTTGTGACACATCCTTCTAATACCATTTCCTTTGTATATATAGGTTCATCGCGTGCCCAAGAAAAGGTTGGGCTGTTAGAACATGGGACTTTATTCCCTCTGAGGCGCCAGTCATTGAATATGTTGTTGTGCTTGCTAGAAGTGATGACTCCAAGACTCTTGCAAGCAATGACTACATATTTGATATTGATTGCCTGCAAACAATCAATGAGGTAGAGGGACGGGAAGTATATATGTAAGGATAAATCATTCGATCACTTATTCCGATCCTTTATTATTTGAACACCTTTAATTTTAAGTGAGTTTACTAGTTATACAAATTGCATTATTGTACAGCACCTGCAAAAAAATTGCATTACTGTATAATTTGGTTGGATGAATGCCCTTGATTATAATAAAAAATTAAGGAACCAAATTTCTTAGAGTATGCATCCTTCTTGCTATTGATTATTATTTTTCTTTTCAAAGTATACTGCAATATGCTTAGCTTGTTCTCCAGACGGACTATCTATTGATTGTATTTGGTTGCTCAGAAAAATTATTATATTAGTTAATATGATGTTAGATACAAAATAACTATCCATTTAGTCTTAGTTGATGTTAGGTGCTTCTAACAAAAAGATTAAGCTTGTCAAAATGAATACTAACCGAATTTTTCAATAATCTTTTTTCTCAGAAATAGTTGCGTGATGTGTTATTGCCTACAAAGAAAGGAAGATGAGACAATGAAAAGTGGTCCTGAGTTCTGCATAGATGCTGGCTCCTTTGGTAATGTTGCTAGATTTATCAACCACAATAGCAAATCAAACCTTTTTATTCAGTGCATTCAGAGCCACAACCTAAATATCAAGTAAGCTCAGGTGGTGCTATTTGTCGCAAGAGACAGAGAGCCTTATAAAGCGAAGAACCTAATTTTTCTTGAGAAGGTCAACCAAAAGAAGAAGGAATAAAAGTCACAAGGATATGTTGAGGATTATCGCTGGGATGGAAGTTGATCCATTCCTGTTTCAATCTTCTCTATGGAGGCATATTGTTACAACCGAATGAATAATGGATTAGGATATCTAATTTTTGGACTCCAAGTTTGGCAATCTTATCAAGTTTTATTAGAAAATATATAATCAAGTATATGTAAATAGAGTAAAAAGTTACATATCATAAGAATAATGATATGTATGCTGTTAGAATCTGTAAATATCTGTAATTATCTATAATTAGGGAAGATATATCTTTGTAATTATTGTGTATTTGTGCGCATTGTCACATATATATTTTCTCAGATTTGTGTAGTTTAAGGCCTTTGGATTCGTTATGGTTTATAGCCTGCGTTTCTACCAGCGTAGGTATCGGGCGCTGGAAACGAAACCCTATAGTCTGAGTCGGGAGAGGCTTGCCCTCCGGAGAAATTTTTTTCGGTCCCAAGCTTACTGCCGCCATTTGTTTCCTCAGCCGGCCTTGCGTTCGGCGTCGTTATCGGCCGGCAAACCTCCGCCTTGACCTCGCCTCGCCGTCTTGCGGCCAACCCCGGCGACCGCGGCTCCATCCGGCGTCTCACGCGGCTCCCAGCGTGACCTCTCTCTCTGGTGTTTTTCGCCGGCGGCATCCGGCCATTGGCGTGGCGCGTCGACGCCGTTAAACGGCCGCCCAGGTCTTCTGCGTTTGACTGCTCTCCTCTTTCGGGATCGTCGCCAGCCGCGTCAGTGCCGGCGAACGGCGTGACCTTTTTAAAATTCTCATTCCCTTTGCCTCCTTGTACCCATGGCTGGCCCTCTTCCCTCGATGATCTGGGTGTTTCAAGGTGATCCTCCGCCTTCCACGAGTTATGTTAGTGTGGCTCTTTTGCTGATAAACTTGATGGCAACAACTACGATATTTGGACATCAGGCATCAAACTTTGGTTGGCGAGGACTATGTTGACCACCACACCACAACAGCCGACATCCGGTGGATAAGCGCGCCCATTTGGTTAAGATTGATGCCCAACTTTGTAGCGTCCTCAAGTCCACCATTGCTCCTTCCATCAAACAAATCTTTGGGCCCATGTCATCTTGTGAATCTGTTTGGCGCCAGAGCAAAGACCTCTTCACCAATGACACCAGCGTCTGCATCAGTGTTTGTCGAGGATCTCATGGGTATCATTGCTCCTCGCCCGACTTGATGGTTCTATGTCCTCTTATTTGGGTAAGATTCACGGTGCACTCCATGACTTCAATGAACTCTTGCCCCTGGCGTGCCCAGAGAAGGAATTGGAGCAGCGTAGCTCTTTCTTTATGCTCTTGGCCCTTGAGCTTTACCTTGAGTATTACGCTACTCGTGATCGGCTTACCGGATCGCAGGCCCATGTGCCTACTCTCTCCATGGTGTCTGCCTCTCCTTGGGTTCCGCCAAACCACCGGTGAGTTGCTCCTTCCTCGACCTCGATTGATACCTCTGCACTCGTCACCGAGGTACCCGATGCGTGGACGTTCTCGGAAACCCTGCCCTAAGTGTGACCATTGTCATAAGCCAGGCCACACCATTGATCGTTGTTACTCTTTGCATCCTCACGCGCTCTTAATGTTGCCAGGCCGGTGTTCACTGCTCCTCGGACTCATCACGCTCAAACTGCCGTATCTCCGGCGACTATCTTTGATTTCTGAAGTGGTTTGAAACAGCGTCGAACTTTGGTTCCCCGCCTGCATTGCACACTCTGGTAATTCTTTTGCTTGTCTCTCTCGGTCGGCCTCTTTGGGTCCTTGGGTTCTTGACTCTGCCGCCCTTGATCATATCTCGTGTAAAAGGCTTTATTTTCTCGCTTTCTACTTACGGATATTTGCCCACTTGTCACTTTAGCTAATGGTTCTCACATTGGTCTCACCCAGGGTGGGCACCGCCCATCCCTTCCTTCTATGTCGATTGATTACATCGCTTTATGTTCTGGTTCTCCCTTCAACCTACTCTCTGTTATCGGTTAACTAAAGCCCTCAAATGTGTTATTTCATTCCTTTGAAGACTGTTTACTTGCGGGGCCGAACGCGGGACGGACGATGTAACACCGGATGTGAGTCTCGTGGCCTCTATTAGCTCACGCCAGTCAGTGTTTGCTCCTCTGCCGCTGATCTCTCACCCTCCATGCCCGGTTAGGACATCCAGCCTTGCCAACTTACGCGCGCATGGTGCCTAGCTGACCAAACTCTCGGTTGCCTTGTGAGTCGTGTCAACTTAGAAACACTTGCGCGGAGTCATTTTCGGATAGTGTTAGTATCGTGTGCGCATCTCCATTTGCTTTAGTTCATTGGATATTTGGGGTCTAGTCACCTGATTGTCTAGTTTAGGATTTCGTTATTTTGTTACATTTATTGATGACTATTCGTTAATGCGTGGTTATTTTATTGAAACACAGTGCGAATTGTTTTTCTGTTTTACTACATTTATGAAGAAATAAAAACTCATTTTGGTGTTCCTATTAGCACTTTACGTAGTGATAATGCCAAAGAATATTTGTCTCACGATTTTCAAAATTTTTAGCTTCTCATAGGATTCTTCTAGGCGTCCTGTGCTCATACACCTCAACAAAATGGGGTTCTTTGGCGCAAGAATCGTCATCTCATTGAAACCACACGTACTCTTCTCCTTCATCATCATGTACCTTTAGTTTTTGAAGCGATCTTTGTTTTAAGCGCATGTTATTTAATTAATCGCATGCCCTCTTCATTTTGGGCTACCAAGTTCCCATTCCATCTTATTTCCTCATGACCCCTTGCATTCCCTTCCCCATGTTTTGGGTCCACTTGTTTTGTTCACAACTTAACTCCTGGTCTTGACAAGCTTTACGCACGTTCACTTAAATGTGTTTTTCTTGGTTACACTCGGTCTCAAAAAGGTTTTGGTGTTTTCTCCTACTCTGCGTCGTTATCTTGTCTCATGGATGTTACCTTTTTGACACTATTCCTTTCTTTGAGTCATCTCACCATTTCACCTCTCACCTTACGAGGAACTCCTTCTGTGACCTGTGCCTTTGCCACCTTTTGCCTACACCTACACCTCCACCCCGCCCCCTTGGTCTACCACATCGCGGCGCGTCCTTGTGCCCGATCTGTCGCCTCTACCACCCATTGCCCCAACCCGCGGTCATTTGCTGCTGCTCCTTCCTCAGAGCCTATCTTGGCTGATGTGGACTCTCCTCCGGTGCAGATCCTCCGTCGCCGGTCCTGCGGTTGCACTGATCTTCCCATTTCCCTTCGCATAAAGGTATTCGTTCCACTCGTAACCCATCTCCTCATTATCTGACCTTGAGTTATCACCGTCACGTCTTCTCTACATTATGCTTGTTTGTCTTCTTTGTCCTTTGTGTCTATTCCTAAGGCTGGTGAGGCCCTTTCCCATCTGGGTGGAGGCAGGCTATGATTCAGCGAGATGTGTGCACGGTGAATGGTACTTGGGACCTAGTGACTCTCCCTCCGGGTAAATCTGTGGTTGGTTGTCGGTGGATTTTTACAGTTAAAGTGGGGCCTGATGGCCACATTGACCGTCTTAAGGCTCGTCTTGTAGCCAAAGGGTACACTCAGATTTTTGGTTTGGATTATGGTGATACATTTTCCCCTGTTGCCAAGATGGCTTCTGTTCGTCTGTTTCTCTCTATGGCTGCTATGCGTCATTGGCCTCTTCATCAGTTGGATATTAAGAATGCCTTTCTTCATGGTGATCTTGCGGAAGAGGTTTATATGGAGCAACCTCTACAGGTTTGTTGCTCGGGGAGTCTTGGCCTTGTTTGTCGTCTTCGCAAATCATTGTATGGTCTCAGCTTGTCTCCTCGGGTTTGGTTTGGAAGGTTCTCCCTTGTGGTTGACAATTTGGTATGACTCAGAGTGAAGTGACCACTCCGTGTTTGTCTCGTCATACTCGAGAGGTTGCATCTACCTAGTTGTGTATGTTGATGATATTGTCATTACAGGGGAGCATTTTCGGGGTATAACGCAGATCAAACAACACCTATGCAAGCATTTCGGACTAAAGACCTTAGCAAACTTCGGATACTTCCTAGGTATTGAAGTAGCCGCAGGTCCAAAGATGGCATAGTTCTCTCCGGAGAAAATATCTTTGTTGACATTCTAGAGGAAAGCAGGTTTACTTCTTTGCAAAACCCGTTGATACTCCTATGGATCTAATGTCAAGCTTCTACCAAATCGGGGAGCCGCTATCGACCCTGGGAGATATAGGCGATTGGTTGGGAAATTGAACTATCTCACGATTCTTTCAAATCGGACATTTCATTCGCGATAAGTGTGGTTAGTCAATTCCTAAACTCACCATGTGAAGCTCAGCTGGGATCTTGTCATGCGTATTTTGAAGTATGTCAAAGGAGCACCGGCGAGCCTTATTTATGAAAACAAGGGGCATCTTGATATAGTTGGGTATTAGATGCAGTTAGGCGGGATCCCCACGATAGGCGTTCCACTTAGGGTATTGTATACTTATTGGAAGCAATCTCATATCCTGGAAGAGTAAGAAGCAAGCGTAGTGGCGCGGTCTAGTCTTTGAGGCTGATGCAGTGCAATGGCCTCAACCACATGTGAGCTTATCGGCCAAGCAACTCCTCAAAGAACTTCAATTTGGGAAACCAAGCACATGACACTTGTGTGTGACAATCAAGCCGCTTTACACATTGCCTCAAATCCAGTTTTTCATGAAAGGACCAAACACATTGAAGTTGATTGTCACTTCATCAGAGAAAAGATTCTATCTGGAGACATCACCACAAGTTTCAAATCGATTCAAATGACCAGTAGCGGATGTTCTCATAAATCATTAAGAGGGCCTAGAATAAGTTACCTATGTAACAAGCTAGGTGCATATGATCTATATGCCCCAGCTTGAGGGGGAGTGTTAGAATCTGTAAATATCTGTAATTATCTATAATTAGGGAAGATATATCTTTGTAATTATTGTGTATTTATTGCACATTGTCTATATATATTTTCTCCGTTGTGTAGTTTAAGACACACGGATTCATTCTATGGTTTTCTCTCCTTCTCTGTTTCTCAACATATGCCATGAGTCTATAAAAGTTGTCAGAAAAGTAGAGTAACGAGTATATGTAAATAGAGTGAGCAGTTACATATCATAAGAATAATGATATGTATACCATGAACCTATAAAAGCCAATGAAAGCATATATATTCATTATTGTGATATTGAAAATAAAGCCTCTTGATGTATTCTTCAAGAATAGTGGAGTTATTATATTCTTCATTCACTGTGATATTGAAAATGAAGCCTCTTGAGGTGTTCTTAAGAAGAGTGCAGTTATTATATTCTTCAAGGGAGATGATGCATGAGATGGTCCTATCCACACTACTCTTGTATTCCTAGCATTTTCAATTTGATATCAATTTTATCTTAACAAATTTTTTTACATAAATTTGATGGTAACAAATTTTCTTACATCAATTTAGTTCTAACATTTTAAGTTTTGATATTAATTCAATTCTAATATTTTTTTATTTTGATATTAATTTAGTCATTTAATTAAAATAGAAATTCAATAAATGACTATTAATGTTAAAATTAAAAATACCAGGATCAAAATGATTATTTATTTATTTAAGCACTGCTATAAAATAAGGCATTGTCCTGTAAAGACTCCCAACTAGTCCACATCACACACACACACCCCCCCAAAAAAAAAGGGTTGAGAGCTGCTTCAAAGGTCTAGGTGATACAATTGAGCTTGTAAGCAATATTAGTGGATTTGTCGTGAGAGTCTCAACCATCTATACTAATTGGGCACATATATTGGATTATAGAGGTCATATGAATATCTATAGTGCGGAGGAGGTAAGGGCATAACACTCATGACTACCTATTGCATATGTATTGTTGGTGCTTCATGTGGTTGGCTACGTATCATGACCTTCTCCCTTGTGTCATGTGCTTTGTTATTATCTTTGTTCTATTTTCTATTGGCCTGCCTAGTATTTGCTTTTGATCTTATTTGTCTTGATATGCAATTCGATTCATTTTTGCTAGCTTGCAGCCTCCCATAGGTTACTTGAATATTTCTTTTATGAATAATAAAAAAAGACATCATATGAATATCAACGTAGCACTAATTGAAAACTATCAAACTTAGGGTGGGTTTGGTAATGCTTTTTGGATGGATGCTTTAACTTATAGAAAGTATAAGTCAATTTTTTTGGTTTGATAAACTAAAAAGCTAGTATGTTTTTACTCTTAGCTTTTAAAAGCTAGTGGTGGTTTTGATAGAGCACCTAATGGTCCTTCTTGGAGCAGGTTTTTGCTCTCTTAAATTAAAAAAATCTAAAAGGCTAATATAATTTTTATGTTTTAATAAAATTTCAAATTTATCTTTTTATTAATTAAAAATTAAGGCTTTTAATTTATGATTCTTCTTGCAAAGATTCTACCTTTATTTTATGTGTGTCCATTATAGTCATTTTAGATTTTAAGAGCAACTTTATAATATATTTATCCAATGCTATTTCTTTAATTTCTACTTAATAAGAATAATTTTATAATATATTTATCAAATGTTATTTCTTTAACTTCTACTTATCAAGAATAACTTTTGTATTATTTCAATAAATGGTGCTACTATATAACTCTTTCATAGTAGTTTTTTGAGAGTCAAAAAACTCAGTATAATTTTTTTGAGAACTAAAACAATACCAAATCAAACATTAGTGACTTAATCGAAAAAAAGGCCTCTGAAACTTTCATTAACATCATTTCATCAAAAGGAATCATTTGGGGGCTTCATTTATCAACTGAAGTTTGTGGCATATAATAGAAATCTCAAGAGTTTCTGTCATAATTTTCTCATATTAAGTCCAAACAAAACATGAGAAAAGGAGTTCATCTAAAACTTAGAAGGAGAGGATTGAGAAGAGTCCATAATTAATATGTAATTTGTAATGCAAAGTTCATTTCATGTATCTTTATTCCACCGTTTATTTATTTTTTCATTTTAATATAATATTACAAATTAATTAATTAAACGAAAAATCATAAGTTTTATTAAAACATTTTTTTAAAGTTCTTTTCATATTCAAAAATAATTTAAATAGAAAATAGTGGTAACATTTATTGAAAATTAAAAAAGTCTTGTATGGAAAAAATTTAAAACATAAATTTTAATTTTATTCAAAAAAATGTAACTATTTCATATTATAATTTTTAATTTTTATTGTATAAAATTTAAATTATTTTGTTTTATAATTGATTTTCAGTCTTAACATAAGTACACTCAAATTGTTAAATTTTTTGTTTTTTTATTTAAATATAATAACATTTATTATATATATATATGTATATGCAAATAAAAAAAACGTAAACATGTTATATATATATATATTCAACTTTGTGTTAATAAGTTAAAATATATTTAAAATTATTATATATTTTTTTGGAAATATGAATTAATTATATTTTGAGAAAATTTGATAATTTTCATGTATAAAAAATTTGAAAATATTAAATATTTCTTAAATTTGTAAAAAATAATCAATAAAAGGCATCAAATAATTCTTCACATGTGATATAGTTAAATATCACATCTATAATCCATAATACTAATATTTCAGAGTCATTTGAGGGAAAGTTTTACACATGTCACAGTAAAAATGTTTTAGAGCCCAAATCTTTTAAGAAGTTATTTATTATTTTTTTTTGAAAAAAATAAAACCACAATTATTATATGTTATTAGCATATCATTGATAATTATTCGTATTTAGTAATACAATTGCATTACATTAATTAAGTATCTTTAATTATTGTGATGCTCAAATTATGAATTATATTGATAAATTAATTGCATAATTTTAGTATTAATTTCACATCTAAAATTTTATATTTGATGTGGGTGGTGATTTTCATTTGAATACTATTATATTAAATTTATGAAATTAAGTATATAAATTTATTGATTATATAAATCTACTATATTAATATTTCAGACTCATTTTATGAAAACTATTACACGTGTCATTCATAAAGTGTTTTAGACTTCACATGTCATTCATAAAGTGATTTACACTTCACATGTCATTCATACAGTGATTTAGGCTCTATTTTTCTCAATTTTTATGTCTAAATATTTTTTTAAACTTAATTTATAATTAATTTATTAATTATTTTTGATATGAAATAAAATTAGATATTATAATCATTAAAAAACCAAATATTACAATTATTAAATATTATAATTTACAATAAGAGAGAACCCATGTTAATATAATTATGATCTATAATTAAATTAAGAATCATTAATAGCCTCAAATTATGGAAGTAATGTAAAAAATTATAAAGAAAATATTTTCAAAAAAATAAGCTTTAAAATTAACATATTTTTTTTTAAAAAAATGGGTAGGTCAAATTGTTAATAAATTACAAATTGATTAATTTTAATATGATAATAATTCAAAATTTAATTTATACCAAATTTATTCTTGATCAAATATCAAGACACATTATAATACTAATATAATAATTTATTCTTAATCAAATATAATAATAATTGATATAATACTAATATTTAAGACTCATTACATTAAAACTCTTCCATATGTTATTTATAGAAAAATTATACCCTACCATTTTTATAATCTTAACACTTAAAGTAAATTTTTAAATTTAATTTACTTTCTAATTATCAATTATTTTTTTCAATCATACCTTCATATCTCTCTACCATTAACAAAATCAATATAAAAAATAAAAAATAGTATAAATAAAATTATAATTCAATATATTATACCATAAAAGTTTTATATATATATATAATTATAGTATTAATGATAAAAAATCTATTATATTTATGTTACATTAGTAGTATTTATTATTATAGATATTTATGTTTTGAAGTTCAAAGTATTTTTAAAATTTTTTATTTTTAAATTTTTTTAATAAACCCATAAATATCAATAGAGATTTAAATCTCCATGTGAAATGAAAAATGGGGACCCGTGACCGGGATGTGTATGTGAAAAGAGATGAGATTAGGGAAAATTTTTCAATTTTAAATGTAGAACTTTTAAAACTCATAATAAAAAAATTATCTATCTACATGTATCACTATATTTTGTTTAATTTTTTACAACTTAAACATTTCAATCTATCAATTCCATAATTTTTTCATACTAATTTTTTTTAAAAAAATACCATCAATTTTTTAACACTAAAATATTAAAAAAAATTAATTCTATAATTTACACTTCTGTGATAATGATATTTAATATTTATTAATTTTTAAAAAGTAAATAATTATATTATTTTTATTGAAAAAATTATAATTGGTATACTACTTTAATAATCAAGATTACATAAATTAGAATTATAAATAATTTTTTACTAATTATTACACATTAATTATAACATATATTTTGAAATTGATATTTTAATTTATTAAAAAGATGTACAAGGAAAGGACGTGTGATTGAAATTATCTGAATTAAATTTATATATTATTTTTATTAATTATAAAATATATTTTTATATTTTTAAATTAAATATTTTAATTTACTAAAAAAATATAAATGGTTAGGGATGATAAAAAAAATTGAAAATAGGTACACACAGGAATTACTCAATGGGGAAAGGAATTGTCACATATTTCAACTTCATAGACATGATCTATGAGGGCTAAGTACCTATTTATTAAATAAAATAGGGATATGAATAATACATCTTTATTTTTTTTAATTATTTTTATTATATTTACATTATGTATGTATTTTTAATTTTAATTTGGATTATATTGTATTAATAATATTTGTTATTATGGATATTTATGTTTCAAATTGTAAAATAATTTAAAGTTTTTCTCTTTTTAAAATTTGTTAATAAATCCTTAAATACCATAGGAATTCAAAATCCTCATAGGAAATTGAAAATAGGAAATAGGGACCCATAAGGGGATCGAGATGGAAATGAGTGACAAAATTCTAAACGGTGATTGGAAACGTGAGACATGTCCCCTTTCTCATAGATACTCATTGTCATCCTTATAAATGGCTCATGATATAGTAAAATTATCCATTTATTCTTTTTTTATATTCAATAATTTTAACTTTTAAAATGTGTAAAATTTTTATAAAATAGGCCATTTATTGTTAGTTATAGGTCATCTATCAAGATATTTTCAACTTTATAAATATGATATTCAATATAAGATATAAAATAGAATGACACATTTATATTTTATCTACTTATTTAATTATTTAACTATTAGCTTACTTTTAAGATAAGTTTATACACTTAATTTTCTATAAGATATATGTAAATAAATTATCATTTATTTTTTATAATAATCAACAACTATTTTTTATTATCTCCCCATGCATCACACAGGCCAAACAACTAGTGTTAAATATATAAATGTATATAATGAAATTATTTTATAGTTTTGGCGTATCATTAATGCATTATATATATATATATATATATATATATATATATATATATATATATATATATATAAGGAATACGTATCAACTTCGTGTTCATAAGTTAAAATATATTTGAAATTTTTTTCTGGAAATGTGCATTAATTATATTTTAATAAAATTTAATAATTTTGATGTATAAAGAATTTGAAAATATATAAATAAATAAAAATAATTTGAAAATATTCAATACTTACTTCTTAAAGCTGTAACAGATAATCAATAAAAGGCATCAAATAATTCTTCACGTGTTATATAATTAAAAAATCACATGTTGAATATATAAATGTATATAATGAAATTATTTTATATTTTTGGAGTATCATTAATGTATAATATATATATAATCCGAATCAACTTTGTGTTAATAAGTTAAAATATATTTAAAATGATTACCTTTTTTTGGAAATAGAAATTAATTATATTTTAAGAAAATTTAATAATTTTCAAGTATAACAAAATTGAAAAGATTCAATACATGCTTCTTAAAGCTGTGAAAAATAATAAAAGGCGTCAAATAATTCTTCAGTTCACCAGTTTTAGAAGGACTCACTAATCATATTAAAATATCACATGTTTTTGTTAATTTTGAAGAATAATTTTTAACCCGTTCTTTTTGGCATATATGAACATTTAGATCCTGTGTTAAATGCTTTTAATTATTTTGCTAAAACGATTATTAATACTTTTGAATTTTTTAATTTCAAATTTTAGTATCTTTCCTTAATAGTGTTTCTAGAGCAAGATGCTCCTTAACTTATTTCCTTTTTCATCTAATTAAGAATCAACAAGTGTAAATAATATTTAAGAATATATTATCAATACAATGTTTTACAAATATTGAAATTAATTATAGAGTTACGGAAACCTGTTGAATCCTATCATATATAATAGTTGGCCAATACACACAGATGAGGAACATCAAAGCTACTAATTCCCTACTCATAAGAGTGACAAAATTGCTCGGATAGCATCCACAACCTATTTCATTCTCTAAAGGTGTGTGGGAGAGTTCAACCTCCTATTCTCTTTAATTTGGAGCAAGAATTGGAGCCAAGGCACATTCACAATCAATTCCGCTTAGTTAGGATTCTTCTACAACACTTAGTCCAAGCATATCCTTCTCCTATTTGGGCACCACCAACCATGAAAGTGAAATTTCCATGAGTATATCCACACAACATCCTCTTCAATTTTGTACATAAATTATTTTCATTTATTGATTGATGTAAATATTTAGTGATATGTCCTACGATATCCAATGCCAAATATTTTTTAATTAGTTTAATTTATTTTGTTTATAGCTGGAGATATAAAAAGAAGGATTGCAATAGAATAGATTGAGACACTCCTGCGAGGTATGTTTACGATACAATTCGATCTTTTTTTGGTGTACTGTAATTCGATCTGAACTTGTTACAAATCTTTTTCTACATGTAATTATGTCTCCTTTTGTTTAAAGCACTTTTACGGTTACTTTGTAATTTTACACTGCTTCTGATCTCCCTATCTTCGTCAAATCACCATTGTTTTTCAAAGTTCAATTAAAGCCTTTTTATTGGTTTTTTCGTTCTTCTTTCGTATCTTTGTTACTTATTCAATGTTGATGGAAATTATTATTATTATTATTATGATTAGTTTTGTACTTTTGTTTAAGATGTAGATTTTTTTGAAAAAAAAAAAAGCATTTCTTGACAACTTTTATCCCAATTGAGATTGGCCAATAAGTTATTAAATGATATATAAGTTCTCGTGAATTATATATAAAATTTGTCTTTTGGTAAGAGGGAACTCGAAATTTGTTTTGGTATTTCATCCATCCTTGTTGTGTGTAGGCATGTCTATGTTGCATGACGTTGCATTTGTTGATAATAACACTTCGTTTTTTCCCTATGGATCTTTATATTTGTCATGACATAGATTTCATGTTTTATTATTTTTGATATTTCTCCAATACCCTATAAAAAAATTCAAGATTGTTACATTTTTATGGGTCTATTTGTGTTTCAAACTTAATATGTATCTTGTGTGTTGTGTATGGAACAAGTCCCACATTACTTGGGTTAATCTGACAATCAGGTTTATATATGGTTCCAATAACTTGCCTACGATATTAAGGTAGTAGTCCTATACACATCCAGCTTCTCCGTGTTTTACTTCTTGTCCTTGTTTTACAATGTTAGGTTCATGCAAAATTCGATTTTATTGTGCTCAAATATTGATATTTGATCAAAGTTGTCCAACAAAGACTACGGGTCTATTTTAGTTATTTATATTTAAGAATGAGTCACATGTGTTCCACTAACCCAAAATTTTAAGACCTATCAAATAAAAAATTAAATCATAACCATGATTACATAAAGGATAAAGGATAGGTAGTCATGGCTTCCGAAACAAAATTATTATTTTTTATTAATGTGGTTGTGACCTTCATGCTGTTTCGTTTTCTCTTCCCAATTAATGTTTTGAAAACAAGTGTTGATTTCACGTTATGACAGGCTTCGACAAAACCACCATGACTAAGAGTTTTCAAGATCACATTAACCGGGAAGTTTTACTATAAGGCATATTTGAGCAACAACGTTGTTGCCCAACAGCCCTCTAAAGAGACTGCAACGAAGGAACGGTTGATGAAGCAGAGAGTTGGCACTCAGCTTCAAAATCAACATAAGCATTATTTTGGCCGCAATAAGAAAAGGTTAAGCTGTAATACTATTGAGAACTCATTCTTAAGATAAGCTTATGAGTTTCAATTTTGAAAATCCCTCTTTTTTTCTCTAAAATCCAAACCCACAGACATAGCAAAAAAAAAAAAAGCCCAAAAGCTTAAACATTCAATGCAACAACAAAATTTGGTTGCAGTGGGTAGTAGAACTGTAGAAGCAATATAAGTCACACATGTTAAAACAAAAGTGGCAGTGAAGTGATATGTGATGCTAGCAGAGATGATGATGTTTCAAACTTGAGAGTTGAGGTTCAACTCTTAAATTTAAAATGGCTATGAAGTCCATATCATGAAACATCATCATCTTCACTAGCCACACATTTCACTCCACTGTCACCTTTATCTTAGCATGTGTCACTTATACTGCTCTAACTTGCTACTGTTCAAGTTTGTTGTTGCGTTGAAGAATTGACGTTTTTTCCCTTCTCTCTCGAGAGTGGTTCTCAGTAGCAGGGTTGCTTAACCTTTTCTTGCCACTGCCAATATAAAGCCTAAGTTGATTTTGTAGCTATCTGCCACCTCTCTTTGCTCCATTAAATAGTGATTTTATGGTGAACCCCTTATCTTTGGATTCATCATGCACCCTCCTATTATTAGCCATTAAATCAAACCATCCAACAAAAATCGTAATTATCCAAAATAGGAATTTATAATGGACCCAAAAATTTGAGATCCTCCTTAAAATTTGCCCCATTAAATATTATTTTCTTTCAGTTCTTTTATTGTTTGGCAACAACGATGTTGCTTAATTTGCCTTCTAATGAAAATTCATCGTTAATGTGGTCTTGACAACTTTTACTTGCAGTCATTTGTCAAGATCACGTTGCCACACTAATGGCACATCAAAAACATCCTAGGAATGAAGTTTCATCAAAAGGTGAATTGAATAGCCACGCTATTGCTCAGCTACATCCCCAGAGGACTGGAACAAAGGAGAGTTTGATGGAGCAAAGAGTTAGCACACAAAATCAATATAAGCCTAACTTTACTTTGGCTGTGACAAGAAAAGGTTAAGCAACGGTGCTAATGGGAACCATTCTCTTGAGAAGAAAATCAAGTTAATCGACCCGTCAACACAACAAGCTTTGGTTGCAATGGCAGAAGCAATAATATAAGTGAAACATGCTCAAACAAAGGTGATGGTACAGTGATATGAGTGGCTAGTTGACATAATGGTGTTTCAATTCAACAAGTAAAGGTGTTCTATGTTTCATGATCTGAACTTCAGGGCCATTTTAAATTTAAGAGAAGCATTTGAGGCTTTACAATGTAGCTTATAAACTTAATGATGAGAAGGTGGTCATTTTAATTTACAAACTATTGAAAGATAGAATGGAATTCTGCAGTTTCATAGATGGAGGTTATAGTCATGTTGTAGCATTAAAAGGAAAAAATTGGTTTACCCCATCCTCCATTCAACAATTGGTAATTGTTTTCCCATTTCTTCAACATCATGTTGCTCCCTTTACAGCCTTTATCATACTGGTCACATGAAATACATCCCTCATAAGATCTTCATCTTGAATGTCTTTGGTTCCCTTCTCCCTCCTTATTGTCAGCGATGATTCCCATGTAAAAGAATTTCCATTGCTTGTCCTTAACAAGTTAGAATCAAGTAAGGCTGACAAATAAGAATCAAGCAAGGCCGAGCAGTAGAAAAGAGCTCATCAAAATCTAGTGGACCAAGCAGCACAAAGTGTATTCAACATGGGGTGTGATGTGTGAAATAGAATCAAGAGTATCCTTTGTTTGTTCTTGCATATAGAAGATCCTGGGGGTGCCTTGGGGTGAGTGGTTCCTATAAATTCTTCCCATTAGAGAACTTAAGCTGCACAAAGTGTTGTGGTGTGAGTCAACTTGGTCTTCATTGCACTTGTGGCACAATCCTTCCTTGTCTCACTTCTCCACTTGAAAAATATGGACTGCTCTTGTTGTCTACGGCCTTGTTTACCCTTATGATCTGCTTTATCTACTTCCCCTTGCCAGAAACCAACCCAATTCCATCGAGGAGAGAAATGACGATGGAGAATATCCATGGGTTTGGCAGTGGATCCAGCAACTCTAATGCTTCTTGGAGGCATTTTGTGTGCTGAAACACCTAGCAGTCTTGCGGAACAAGGTAAATTTGAAGCAAAAAGGACATTAGAGGGAATTAGAGATACCAAGAATATAGAGGCTCTGAATTTGAAGATCTTCTTGATGTGAAGAAGCACAAGCTATCAGGAACCCATTTGGGAAACTCCTCAAGAGGAAGTACAAGCACCGTTTAGTTATAGCTAGGTGCCTTGGGGACTCTGGCATTTCAGCAGCTCACTGGCATTCTCTTTTAGGCTCCTGTCATTTTTCAGACTCGGCCCTCTAATTCATCCTTGTTTTCACGTTTTATTACCAATGGTGCACAGTACACTCCTTGTTTCCAAGGTGATCTCCATGTTTTTAGTTTGATGAGTTTGGTTGAAGAGCATTCTTTTTGGAAGCTGAGTCTGAGTTTGAAATGAGATGATGCATGGTAAGTATTCTTTTATGTTATTCCTTGATCTCAACAGATAAATGCAAGGTTAACCACTGCTCGTTTATTTGCATATTGGACTTCCTGATTTGCAGATTGTTACGGCTGTGGTTTTGGCTCTGGAGTTCGGACATGCCAAAGAACTATCAAAAGGCATCAGCCTCTTTCTTGCCTAGTGATTTTCTTATCCGTTTTGGCGTATGGAAGATGTTGGGGTCTACTAGGGTGGTTGGTTCCTGGTGAGCTTTTCCCTTTAGAGATCAGGTCAGCTGCAACTGTTGTGGGGTGTGTTTTATGATCTTCACCGCACGGGAAGGACAACTCTTCCTAATGTCACTTTGCCACCTCAAATATGGAATCTTCTCTCTGTTTGCTGGGTTAATCATCGCCATGAGCAGCTTTGTGTTCTTCCTCCCCTTGCAAAAAACTAGGCAAGTTCCAATTAAGGAGACTTGCCTTCTCTTTCAAAATCATTGTTTCTGGAAGAAAATAGTAAGACAGGGTCTGAGGGCCACCAAATGTGAAGCTAGAACCTAAGAGTCTTTCAACAAAAAGGAGTTAACTATTCTAGATTTCTCATTTTTCTTTCAAATATAGTTGTTTTGTATTTAATCTGCTTTCTTTGGAATGTGAATTTCCTACCATAAAGAAAACCATTTAGAGAAGTGAGGAGGCCTCCAATTTAATAAAGACACAAAGGAGACCGAATTAAGATTACACAGGAATTATGATAATAAAAAGAAATAAAGGCAAAGGAATGAAATAGCAGAATCAAACTATAAAGTTTATATCTACCAAAAACAAACTAAGAACCTTATTTCCTTCAAAAAAATAAAATAATAATAGTTTATTTGGCTAACAAAACAATAATAATTTATTGCTAACACTGCCATCTATAATTATAATCATGTCAGAAGTCTTGCAAGTTCGTCTACTCTTGAAGTTCCCTGTGGCACTACATTCAGATGTCGCTCATCAAAATCTTCTTTTCTTTGAATTTTGGAACTATTCTGACTCTCCTCCATTTTATCTTTGATCGTAACAGTGGTAATCTCTTTCGTCTCCAAAGTTGAATCTTCTTGCTTGTCACCTTTTTGAAACATAACCTTTCTAGGTAGGCTAAAAACAGGCCCTGGTGGAGCTGATTTGGCCAAGGCCACTGTTGTTTGATAAATATTGTCAGCATCCAAAGATTCACCATCTAAAACAAGTGCACTGCCTTCCTCAACAGCTTGCTTCAACAGTAATAAAACTCCTTCTGTACAAGGTGCAGCTGAACCTGATAGCTGACTGACATCTGCTGCACCTGAACTTTCTAGCAACTTATCAGTTTGAGGATCTACCAAGCCATCAATAGAATTCTCACGAATTCCTAGCACGGTCAAACTTGGACTTGTATTTCCAGAAGGTGGTGGCTCACCCGAAGGGCCCATGACATCATCTGTGGTTTCAACTTCAGGGGTTCTCGCAGTAAGTGAAGCAGCATCAGTAGCCATGGACACGGAAAGATTGCTATCTTCTATAGGATAAGGCACTTCAACCTGACACAAACTTGCTTCACTTGAACTAGAGAAAATGGTAATGTCATGAGATTCACTCCTTAGATGCTCAACTGAATTCTTCTGTAAAGATGGTGCCGACAATTCTTGGGCATCTGAAGTTGGAGCATTGGAGTTTTCACTCTTAATATCAATGCTATTGGCTTCATTGCACCTATCTCTGAGACTTGGTAAAGAGGACCTCCAATTTTGTCCTCTCCACATAAGTATGTGCTCATCTTCAAATGAAAGCAATATGCATGGAACAAGATCCTAAAGTTAAGGAACATAATTGGAATAAAAGATGTTACCATACCATCATTAACAAAATTCGTGTCACAAAGGTCAATCATGTGACCCCAAAGAATAGATGTATAGATAGGAGAAATCGGCTATACCCTTAGTTTTGCTCCGATCCTTCGATAGTCACTTTCATTTAGTCCTTGACAATTTAGTCGCACTAGTTCACACTCTTCAAATGCCTCTCTGACATTTGCTACAAGGTCGCAATAGACACCATTTTTTGCTGTAACAATATGAAGGCAGATATGTCTCAGTTTCACATAGCAAGAAAAAGGGAGCAATAACTTTCTTTTCTTGTTAAATTGTTATGAACACCCAAAAGACTGTACCTAGCTTGCTTATTGGTATCAAGTCCTTTCCCTTCTGACGCATTTCAGCGGCCTTTTCTAGTGTCAGACCTTCTGGAACTCGCTTAATCAACCTAGGATAAACTGGAGGTGCAGGTTTCCACAGCATCAAAGGAAAACGCGGGCGTGTTTTATAGTTGTAGTTTCTGCCCTGGAAAAGATACACTGTACCTCCCTTTCTGTAGATGATTTTTCCCCCAGTCCTTTCCTACGAAGCCAGATAAAATGAAGCAAGAGGAACATAAATAATAAAACACAATCGAATTCTTTTCACTGAAGAATGTCAGAGGGCACAGCCAACTCAGAAAAGTAAGAACAGGCAAACCATCGTAAAGAAACAGATGGAAGAAGCAAAGAAGATGCCAATGAAAAGAGAAGTATTTTATTCCCATGAAAACGTTTCAAACGGCACTAACAGGCATGACAAATTCCAATGAGATGTGCTGACCTACATTCTCTGTTACCATTTAATAGCATTGCAGAGCCAGATAAACAGATGCAGCACTAAACAAATATTTAACCAAAAGGCAAATAAACATTGAAATGCAAGCTGTGAGTTTTACTTCCGGAAGTTCTCAAAAATAAAAAAAAAGAATAGGAAACGTTTGAAGTCATGATGAATTGGCATTGGGGCACAGTTCCAAGGATCAGATGTTGAAGGCGGAAGGAACCAACCTCTAACTGTTGGCACACATTATCCATGTCGACAGTACACACTCCTTTGCACTTTATCTTGCACACCCTCTGCCGCTTCCAAAGAGCATGTATATTCTCCAACATGTTATGTATCAAACCATCTCTACCTAAAAAAGCACACAAAAAAAAACATGGGCATAGGAAAAAAAAACAGGGTAAACATTCCAGTCCCACTAACCATATAAGCAAATACAAATGATCTCCTCCCTCTCATCACACTACATGATTTATTTAGCTCTCTTTACAAAACTCCATTTGAATTTTGAAACGTATAACACCCTAATCCACTATAACTTTTTAGTAAATGGTTCAAATTTTGCATATCCCTCTCCAACAAGTCCATGCAAGTATCTTTTCGATATTTGATATACACTTTCATTATCTGAAGCAAAAGGTAAGTTCAATTTCAAAAAGGACAAACCCATGACGTGCATATACTTCAAAACAGTCAACATACGAGTACCGGCATATACTTCAAAACAGTCGATATAACCATACTAGATACACATCAGATATGTTACAGACACTTTTAGATACTCTTAATTATACTTTACATACGTTTTAATTATTCGTGATGTACTGGATGCTCGTGCTATACTAGTATTCATGCAACATAGGAACAAATTTTCCACACATTTTCTATATTTCGAACCAAAAAATTTAAAACAAAAAAGTACCAAGATTGAGCTGGCGGGTGGATTTCATGGTTTTTTCAACCAACTCGGTGATCTCTTCCTGCTTCAATGGCTCTCCCAAAACCTCTTCCCTCGAATTCGCGTACCTGGAACCCGACCCGGCCAAAAACGGGCCGGTCGACTGAATCGACTTCTTCGCCGGCGACATAACGAACGAGTCAAACTCCTTCACCTTCTTCTGGCTCGGCAGCAGCGGCGCCCGCCCCGTCCATGGCCGCGGCATCGTCGCCGGTCCGAACGGCACGAACTGCGGCTCCCGCATCCTCACCGGCTTCGACGCCGGAGTCTCCGTGTAGCTGTACCGGAACTCGAACGGCGCCCCGTCGACGACGTAAGAAACTCCGTCGTCGCCGATTCTCACGTTCTCCGGCGCCAATTGAATCCTAGGTTTCGATTTGGGAAGCGAGGGTTCCGCCGGCGGCGGCGGCGGAGGAGGTTTGGAGTACTTCGATTTCCTTCCCGGGATGGAAGGGCGCGACGGAACGGAGGGCGTTCCGGAGGATTTGAAGGTTTGGACAGCTGCGGAGACCGCGGAGGAGGAGGAGGAGGAATCAGCGATTCTGTCGGCGGAGTCGAAGCGGCGCGTCCGGCGGATGTCGTCTTCGATTTCCTGCTGGGTTCGCCGGCGCTCGTTGAACTTCGCAGCGTTGGCGTTGTTCCAACGGGAGAAACGGACCTCCGTGGAATGATGGGGCGGGTCATGGGCCGGGCTTGGGCTTGGTCTCGGGCTCGGGTCAAAGGTTGGCGCGAAGATTGGGAACCGATTTGGCAGCTTCAGAGTCAGAGCCATATTTTTCCTCTGAACTAAAGTGAGCTCAAGTCAGCGCAATTGTTAAACAGAGTAACCAAAGGATGAAGGGTATTTTCGGAATTAAAAAAGCGACGTCGTTTTGGGATTCTCTGCCGCACACAACAAAGGAAAGTGCTTGTTTTCACGGTAGTGGCACAAACGTTATTAAGTTCAACAATGAGGTCATTTGATGTTGATACCAGTTTGACTCATATGCTTACTAGTTGCAAGTGAAGTTAGTGACGCTGGGTTGTTTGCTGGAGGTATTCGTTGTAGTTAACAGAGAGGATTTCATTCGTGATGCTCATTTTGTTGTTTTATTTCTTTTTCTTTTGTTTTAGTTCCGTTTAAAATAGAAGAACTAGTTTTGTTCTCTAATTTGATCTTCTGCATCTGAGAGGCTTTATTTTATTTATTTATTATTTTTTTTGGTCTGGTGCGCTTGTAATTTTAACCTTTTTCTGGTTTCGGAACAGGAATTTAAGGTAGCTGTAATGAGTTGAAGAAGTTTGGCATGAAATGGGTGTTAGTGTTAGGTCTGTTGTATTTCGGAGGCTGTTGTATCATGTTGCTAGTAAGCGGCTCTTAGTTGCTGCTGGTGTGTTGGTTGCTACAGTGGTTCTTTTCCAATTTTTTGCACTTGCTGATAGGGTGTCAATATCCCTACCAGTTGGAGTTTCTATTCCAGAAGATGATGCTTATGAGAATGGAATGGATTTGGACTATGAGTTGGAGCCTGATGGGGACAGGAATTTGGGGAAGGGAGAAATCTTCAATGAGAATTTTGAGGTGGGAAATCATGAAGATGCAGTTCATAGTTTTACTCAGAAAAGACCAAAGTATGCACATGATCCTATGGTTAAGAAGGCTAGAGAGATAGACTACATGCAATTTTCGCTGCGAGGGGTTCCTTCCAAGGGCATAAAGATCGTGGATGCAGATTTGGGCACCTCTGATCTGTTAATTGCTGTAAGAAAATCTTCAAATGGCAGTGCAATGCAAAGAATGGAAATGAAACCCCAAAACGAGGTGAAGTCACAGCTATTGAAAAAAACTCCTTTGTCCGTGTTGAATAATAAATCTAAGATGGGTGCTTCATCTGTGAGGGGTAAGTTGGTGCGGCCAGCTTCAATAGCTCAAATGAACTCTTTATTGCTTCAGAGTCTTAACTCTTCCTACATGGTATGGAGCTCAGCTTTGTGGTTCCAAAATTGAGCCATAATGGAATGTGTATGGACACCTAATTTTCGCATGTTATGTATTGATGACAGAGGCCCAGGTGGTCTTCTCGACGTGACCACGAACTCTTATCGGCAAAGCTGGAGATTGAAAATGGCCGTTTCATATCAAATTCTTCCGGACTTTATGCACCTATTTTCCGGGATGTTTCCAAGTTTTCAAGGTGAATACAATAGTTCAATGTGTTAAGAGTATAGTGGCAAGTTATAAATTATTCTTGTTTCATTCGTTATACTCTCAAGTTTCAATTCTGTATTCCGTTGCTGTTATTAGTATGTTAATATGATTGCTTTGGCTAGATTTTGGAATTGCTAAAATGAATTTTAAAATTCAACGAGTCTTAAATTGTCAACTAGATTTCCCTGGAGGCAACCATTGTTTTCTATCAAATTGTTCGTGTTGTGGTCTTCTTTCAGTAGATAACTGAAGCATTCGTCTACGTCTGTTCTTCAGGAGTTATGAACTGATGGAGCGCAAGCTCAAAGTTTATGTCTACAGAGAGGGACAAAAGCCCATATTTCATCAACCGAAAATGCGAGGAATTTATGCCTCTGAGGGCTGGTTTATGAAATTGATGGAGGGAAATAAACAGTTCACTGTGAAGGATCCCCGAAAAGCTCATTTGTTTTACCTGCCATTCAGTTCACAAAAGCTAAGGATTACTCTCTCTGAACAAAACCTTCATGGTAAGCAGATGGAGCAATACCTTGAGAGATATGTGCAGTTAATTGCAGGAAGGTATCGTTTCTGGAACAGAACTGGGGGAGCAGACCATTTTCTTGTTGCTTGTCACGATTGGGTGCGCTTCCATTTCATCCCTTTGATAAGAATTCATCTACTTTGTTTTTACAGGATAATGTTAATAAGTTGGTTTTGAATATTGACATCCTGTTAGAAAATGTTTTACGTAACAAGCATTTATCGATTCAGAAATTTGATCAGATCATATGTGACAGTATAATTGGATTGATCATACTCAAAGCAGGGTGCCTCACGTCTAGACAGGTGTACTAGTCCTTGCGATTCGGGGATCCTATTTCTAGGATGATGTGGTGATGTTTTACCATGAGTAGCACATGTGTAAATAGTTGTCATGCCAAATCAGGGAATAATTTTTTCAGGTGCATCAGGCCAAAATGTCCTGCAATATGTCCCACATGTTTTACACATCAAGTCATAACCCTAAGATAAATTGTCTGTTTGAAAATTTTTATCTCGAGTGCTTGTATAGCTTGTGAAAGAGATGATGGCCCCATACCTATTACTTCATGTTATTGAACCTGCATTTGAGGCAGCTTAAAATATTGTGCATTATTAACATAATGTTATGTGTGAAATTGCAGGCCTCTCAAATCACAAGGCAACCAATGAAAAATTGTATTAGGTCTCTCTGCAATTCTAATGTTGCTAAAGGCTTCCAAATTGGCAAGGACACCACTCTACCTGCTACATATATACACTCTATGATGGATCCACTAAGAGGTTTTGCAGGTAAACCTCCTTCAGAAAGGTCTGTTTTGGCCTTTTTCGCAGGAAGCATGCATGGTTATCTCCGTCCAATCTTGCTAAAATACTGGGAGAACAAAGAACCAGACATGAAAATTTTCGGTCCAATGCCACGCGACATGGAAGGTAAAAGAATTTATATGGAATACATGAATAGCAGCAAGTATTGCATATGTGCTAGAGGTCATGAGGTTCACTCCCCAAGAATAGTTGAGGCCATTTTTTCTGAGTGTGTCCCAGTTATCATATCCGATAATTATGTGCCTCCTTTATTTGAGGTGCTGAAATGGGAAGCATTTTCTGTATTTGTTCGTGAAAGGGATATCCCAAATCTTAGAAACATACTTCTCTCAATCCCAGAAGAGAAGTACTTGGCATTGCATTTCGGAGTAAAGAAGGTTCAGCAGCATTTCCTGTGGCACAGGATTCCTGTTAAGTATGACTTGTTTCATATGATTCTTCATGCAGTATGGAACAATAGACTTTCTCAGATTAGACCAAGGTGATGATGTTTTATTGATGTCAATAAGTTCAAGTTGTTGGATTGAAATATGAGCAAAATGATGGACAGAACAGCTGGAAAGGAAAAGTCCTATTTCATGCATTCAATATGTTGGGAAACTTATGAATACAAGCTGCATTATGGATTCTTGAACCTCTCTTTAGATCGGTTGGGCAAAAAGCACTTTGATAATTGTAAATGAGTCAACTGAGTTTATTCCAAGAAGTCAACAACAAGGCATGGTCTTCTGGATTGTTGTGTAAATAAAATTTCTCTGAAGACATTTTAGGTTTACCATTCTTTTTTCCAAGTTTTGAACCTTCATGTGGAGCATCAATTTGGCGTTGGGTTGGTGCTATAGAACATTGGAGTCTAACCACCCATTGATTTGATTAGTTTCAAGACATGGTAAACTAAAAGGTTCTTTCCATAGCATTTCCCTGCATTAAGTACTGTCAAATGTCAAGGAATTTTTATCTTTTGGTTGAAATTTTTAAATTTTAAATTAGATAAAGTTAAGTGGTCAATTATCCTTTTTTGTTTTTTCTCATGTCAACTTAGTTCATGCGCTTAGTGTTAATTTAGTAGCACTTACATATCGTGTGTCAAAAAGGGACCAACGGCCATTGGAAGTAAACTAAGCCTTAGAGAACACACACACACACACACATGTTTGTCATTTGATTTTTTTAAAATTCGTAAAATAACTGTATGTGTAAATATTTAAATTAATTGAAAAGTGAAAATTTGCTCTTAGGAAGAAACACAATTAGGCCCATAGCTTGTAATGTATATAAGTATAATAAAAGAAACTGACCCAAATAAATACAATATTAAAGAAAAATAATAAATGTGACTGTTACTGTAAATGTAGAATTTTCTTTTGGCTGATATTTCTGTTGTTTGTTTCTGATATAGTTGTTTCTTTCTTCTTCCGTTTCTTAGTTCATGCACGAAAAATATAAGCTAGTAAATGAGTCAAATTATAACATCAGTATAAAAAATTAGTTTGATTTATATTTTTAGGACAAAATTTTTGGTTGAGGGGAAGGTATACTCCAGCATAGGGTCAAAGTATGTCTTTAAATTTATTGAGCACTTATAAAAATATTTGTAAATAACTCAGTAATAGAAGAAAACTTAATATTTTAATTCAAATTATGACAATATATGGCTATTTTTTATTTGACTCATGAAATTACTGGTATACAAATCCTATTATTGAGTCTGACTAATTCAACTCATCTCAAATGTGGTCTATAAGGACAATAGTGATCTGCAAATGAGATTTTCTTTTTTTTTTCTTTTTTTTTTCATTCTCATAACTCGAACCATTGATTGATGTCTGTATCCTGTAGAAATCGTAAGTATCACTTTAAACCTTTTTTAAAGCTTGTGCATGCTCTAAACTGTAAGATTTTTATTTTTATTTTTTTCCTGTTTCTTTTTGAGTATGCTCTAAACTGTAAGATTTTTTTTTTTTGTTTTCCTGTTTCTTTTTGAGTATTCTCTTACGTAGCATGTTTCCATCCAACGATATTTTTTTTTTCCCACACATATGAACGTAGATATCAAATCGAAGACCTCAGATTTGAAGATTTCAAGCTCCTTCCTTTCAAACCAATACCTTATCGGCAAGTATCTTTCTTTCTTGTAAGGCATGCAAAGAATTAACAAATAAATATAAATATGTACAACTGATCAATATTTGTTACTAACTTTGTAAGCAGCAAACCATCCGCGTTATATTCGGTACAAAAAGAAATCCCTAAATAGTCGGTCAAAGAAAGAAAAAAGGAAATAGATGGACAATAAATACTCGTGTCTTTCGCCGATAGCACCATTCAATTGTTCCATTTCCCTATCAATAATGAAATTATTATCAGTTGTATACTTTTAAAAAATGTATATAAATAGGATACTCAACATTAGAATTATCTTTTACTCTCGGATTAATTTCTAAATTTACTTATGTACATCAAACCTTAAAATATACTCTCTCCATTTCACTTTATTCGCCATTATTTGGAATTTTTCATTTTAAAATATTTGTCCTTTCATCATTTTAAAAAAGTATTAATTATATTTACTTACTTTTATTTTTCAATAGTGATAATTTTATCTATATACATAACTTTATACTATTATCAAGATTTATTTACTATTTTTCTTTATACATTTTTTTTTGGGATAGAGATGGAGTGAAATAGAGGAAGTCTCTTATTTCAATTCTTAAAATATATTATATTTCACCAGTTTATCAAAAAAATTATATTTCACCAGTATTGTGTTGATTTAAGTGACTGACATCTATTTTTCTCAAGCAATATTTTATATTTGAGTCGCGCGCGCGCGTATATATATATATATATATATATATTTTGCTTTCGTTATGGGTTTACTTAACTCGCATCAAATTAACTGAAGTTCAATATAATCCAATGATTTATAGCAAGTTATTAATCTCACACATTGGTTCTTCTAAATGTACGGAGTAACTCATGCATAATTTAAAAAAAAATTGTAATCAAGATTATGATGACTGAACAAACAAAGTTACGTATTTATTCATATTCTAAGTATTAATTAGTCGCATAGTCTTATTAATATTCATGAGCTTGAATTATTATTATTATTATTATTGTTGTTGTTGTTGTTGTTGTTTTGGAGGTAGTGAGGATAGCTTATATAGTATTTATATATTGAATATTAAATATTAAATAAATGGGGTCATAAATTAAAAGTTAGGCTTTATCTCTGAAATTGTGTTTCCAAAGTTAATCTCATATTACCTCTAAGTATGACAAATGTTAAGAATCGTTAAGATCGGTGTAACTTATATATATATATATATATATATATATATATATATATATATATATATATATATATCTTACTATATTATTAAATAATTCAATTAATTTAAATATATTTTTTAAGAAAATTTTTACTATTGAATCGAAAGTTCTCATATTATTCATTATGTTTTTTATTTTCCTAACTAAGTTTGGTTTGCTTCCATAATTTTTGTGGCGGTACTCAAATGTTTATCAGTTTGAATTTAATAAAGGTAAGGTAGGGGGTAAATGGCAGAATTGAAAAGACGTGCATTAGACGTTTAACCTCAAGATGTCTGCCATTCAACATTAAGCTATTTAATGTAAAAGAACAACGGCTCTGTTTAGCATGTACAATGTTCAATACTTCAATTCGATTCGCCAATTCATGTGGAGTATACACCTGCAGTATTGAATTTAGAAAGCCTTGAGTTTTTGGCCTACCTCCCAGGGGATATATGTTTGGCTTTGAATTTTAGAGGAAAATAAAAATGGGAGGGAATGATTTATAGCATAAATTTTTGAGAAAAATTTAGAAGATTCTCTTTAAATTTGACTCATGTGCACTTTAAGTTTATTATTTTAAAAATATATAAAATAGTCCATAAACTTTTTTTATGTATACATGTTATTATGATTTAATAATAAACATTCATTTTTTACCCAAAAATTGCATATGTGAGATCTACAATCTCATTAGGAACCCCATATTAAAAAATAATATGATAAAAGTGTAAATACATAAAAATTTTAAAAAAAATTTAGACTTTTAATATTAAAAAAAGCATCTATTAATATATTGTAGATAAATGCATATATCGAAAAGTTTAAGGATAATTTTGCACATTTTAAAGTAATGGGACTAAAGCACATGTGAGTCAAAGTTGAATAAGAGATTTTATAAATTTTTCCCTAAAATTTTAAAGGTTTTACTAACTAATGTCCTAACAGTAATAGTTAAGAATACTAAAAAGAATAAATGTCAAAATTTTACAGTAGGTTCCTTACTTTTTAAACATGAAAACTCCAATTTTTTCCATGTAAAAATTTTCTTTTTCAATTCCTTAATCATAGCCATAACAACACTAGCTAGATAAACCTAAACTTTAAAATGTTTTACAAAAATTTTAGTATCAAGTCTTTCCCTTCCCTTCTTTCTTCAAAAAAAAACTCATATATATATATGCTAAGTTTTCTTCAACCTACAGGTATGTATAGCTGACCAACTTTTAGAATGTTCTATAGAAAAAGAGCTAAATAAAACAATAATTTTATTTATTTATGCATTTAAATTTTAATTTCAAAGGTGAATATCACAATGGGGGAAAATTTCAAAGGTGAATATCACAATGGGGGGAAAAAAAGAAGCATAAAACATATGGTGGGAGTGGATTGAACAAGAAGCATAAAACATATGATGGGAGTGGATTGAACTAAGGTTTTTTGCATGTACATGTTTCATCTAATTCTTAAATTAGGTATATAAGCATATGTAGACGTTTTGATACAATATCAATCATTCCCTTTAAGTATCCATTTTTATTTATGAACATGGATTAATAAAAAAGATTAAATAGTTTTTAATGTTAGGAAAATTTAGGTGTGTTTTACAAAATTAACTTTATAACTTTCCTTTCTTAATGCTCACTTTTATATTTAATCCTCACAATTACTCTCTTGTACACATGCACACAAGTATTAGTAATTTATTTAATAATTCTCAAAAGGAAAAAGTGATTATTATTGTCTAGATTTTCTAAAATGATAAATAATTACAAAAAAAATTAAAAAATAATTCTCATTAGAAAATAGAAGTAGCAGCTAATCATAAAATAATTAGTTAGAAAATGGTTGCTGATCAGAATGAAAATGAAATCACATTAGTTGCATACCAAGAAAAAAAAAACATCAAAGTGACTACTCCATGGCAAACAAAAATTAAAAAAGAATCTGATGCGATTCCAACAAATATATCAAGTCATACAAGTAATAAAAAAATATAGAATATTGTTTTCAGAGGGATTGACTCAACGAATCACTATTTTCCTAATTTGGAAACTATTTAGACTTGCTAAACAAAATGACAAATAAAATAAAAAAGATCAAATAAAATAAAATGAAAAGGAAATATGGAAGATCATCCAAGAAAGAGTACTATAAATCTAATTTCACACATATGTTTCTATGATGATTGAGCTCTTAATCTAATGAATATCTAGCTCATAAATTGATGAAGAGAGATTTCTAATCTAATTAATACTCTCAATCCCTTGACATATTGATCCTTTGTAAATTTTAGAACGCGATTGATTCCTCAACTTAAACCCTAAAACTAAAGGCATTAGCAATTTGTTAATCCACTTACAAACCCCTGTAAAATTTCTAATCTCCATTCCTAGACATTCAGGAATTAAGATTTCTATTTCATTGTCTCAATTATATATATATACCTAAATTTATTCCTATATCCACATAACTCTAATAATCAATCTACAAGTCATCAATCCATAAATAGCATTAAGTACAAATATCATAAACTTAATTGAATAAGAAAGAATTTGCAACGATTGTTGGCCCTTGGCCCCGAAGCCTCGAGATGGCGAGCCGAAACCCTTCTGTGGACAAGGTCTCGGAATGAAGACCTTTCTTGGGATCTGCCCTAAAGTCCTCAGGGGATGATGTCGCCAAACTCAATTTGAGGAATATTAGGGATAGAGGCACCAGACTAACTCTAGGATCCCAGAGGGAGCATAATGCTGACCCCAAGCTTGGTGAGAAGGGCCACCCCTGGAAAGGAGAAAGGACGCAAGCTTAAGTCAAAAGGAGCATATCCTTGTACGAACTCAAAGAGGACCAAAAAATAGGGAAAATGACTAATAACCTCTGCCATTATTCATAGTGGTACACTGAACAAAAGGACATGCAAACTCAGCCCTATGATCTTCTCTAAGCGAAAGTCCGAGGAGTATAAATAAGGAAAGGGCAACTCCCATGAGGGTATGCTATTCACTCCGATATTCCTCCTTCACTCACACCCTAAATCTTACTCACTTAGGCATTGGAGTCCTTTGTAGGTACCTACCTCTAGCGCTCTTAGCACCAACAATGGGAGAAGGGACACCAATAGAAGCACCGTTAATGCATCAAAGAGTAGTGCCAGTGTAACACTACATTACAAAATTCAGAAATATATGAGATCTCAAACAATCATATTTACAACATAAGTTACATTATCGCTCGAGGATAAAGCATTTAGCCAACTAATGTATTTAGCAAATACAAATTCATATACAAAAATTACATGCTAAACATAAATCAAAGAGAGAAAAGAGAAGAAGAATGGATCTCAATCATATGTCTCTTCTTTCTTGATGTAGCTACCAAAATCATATGGCTCATCCTTTATATCTATCAAATTAGCTAAGGAAGCCAAATGCCACCAAAAGATTCTCCTTTATCCTTCAAATGTTGTCTTATACCTCTCATTATATTTTAGGATTGATTAAGCCTTAATTGCATAGAATAGGCCCAAAGCATGCAATTATGTGCTCTCTTGGGCCTAATATTAGCCTAATTCATGCTTTGACACTTGACAACATCTCAATCATCAACTTCTAGGCTCCTAATTCTCAATACAGTTAAAATTAGCTCTCAGTAGTAGAAATAGAAATTATAGATCGATGAATAATCTTTTCAATGTTGCAAGAATCATTTCAACTGAACTTTTGTAGCTCGAGATATTGATAAAATACTAAATAAAGGTAAGGCTATATAACATTACTACATCAATACAACAACCACCTTTAAAATGAGTATAAGAATAACATTATGGAATAATATATTGCCAATAAAAATTTACCAATATTTATTGGCAGGGTAAATAACACGTTAAAGAACCTTCTAGTACATTTTATTAGTCACTAGTCAAAATCAAAATTGTGTACGTACATCCTGTTTCAATCCTTTACCTCGGATCCCAAGGATGGGTCGAGAATGCCGGACAGCGAGACTCGGAAGCCACGTCAACCCCTCAGAACCATGGTATGAAGATTAGCATCTCGACATGAGTCCGATGACTCATCCATGGAGAGGCCACTACCATCCCTGACCTTAGATCCAAGGGCGTGTATAGGCATGCCCTTCAACCGGAACTTGGCTGCAACATCCTTAGATTGGATGTGGAACCCAAAGGGGAACAGGGGTATGGTTGGAGAAATCCCTGAACTGGCTTCGAGGACTCCACCTCAAGAGATCTGAATCATCATAGCCCCAGTGTTGGGATGAGTGTGAGGTGAGCACATTATTATTTCATAATGTTGTATGACCCTTAAAGGACAGTCCTAACGGTATTCTATACATAGTTCGCTATAGCTCAACCTTAAAGTTACCACCTCTCTTGGACATATCCAAAGGATATAAAGGGGAAAGGAGAATCCTATTGGGTAAGTCATTTCCATTCAAACTATACTCTCTATTATCACTCACACTAACTTAGACATTGGAGTCCCTTTACTGGTACCCACCCTTGGCACTTTGACCACTGTGAAGGAAGGATGATTACACTCGAGACCACCATCCAGGTACTGGAAGGTAACCTCAGCGTAACTTTAAGTTACACGTCCTAACACTAGATATTATGGATAGCTAACTGTAAATCTTGTCGTATTTATTTAATTAAATGATTTTTGTAATGTATATTGAATTTGTAAATGCAAATGGTTAATTAAAAGTTTCTAATGCACAAACTTTTGTATGCAATTTAATTATTTGATATATGCTTCATTATTTTACTTTATTTTAATGTGTTATTTAGTTTTATATAAATGTTTACTATTATGCTATACATTTATAATTCTATCTACTTTTTTGGAAATTTATTAAACTTGATCACACTAAGATAGTATCATATGTTCTATTTAATGAGTGAATCGGTAAAATTTAATCTTTGTAAAAGTTATTCAAAGCAAATAAGCATACAAAATTTATTCTGAATTAGGGTAAATAAATTCCTCCTTTCTGGTCTTTATATGTAATTATTTTTCTTGCCAAAAAAATTATTTTTAATATTTCTTTCATAAAATTATAAAAAATAAGGTAAAATGTATTTTACCCCCTAAACTTTAGGTCACTTACAGTTTACACCTTAAATTTTCAAAATGTGTATTACGACACTTTGAATTTTTCAATCAGTGCAAAACACCTCTCAATATAATTTTGACAACTGGTGAATGTATGATTTATATGTATTTAACCCACTGATATTTCTAATTCATATAAACTGATATTTTGTTTGTGAATTCTAATATACACTTAACTTTTTGATTTTTTCATTGTCTATAACCCGACATCTTGTTATGACATAAAATTTTACATTGTTTAAAAAATTAGAGTAATGTGATGCATGTTTTCAAAAGTCAGAGTGTAAATTATATATGATCTAAAATTCAGAAGGTAAAATATATTTAACCTAAAAAAATATAAATATGTTGCAATCAATATTAAAATAAAAAATGAAACGCAAAAATGCTTCCAAAATCAATCAAGCTTAAATATATACGTTAAATTCTCATAATTATGGGACAAATAGGAATGGCCAAAAAGTATAAGGGGTCTTGGTTTTTCAGACAACCTTTCAAATCTACTTATGATACCAGCAAACTGAACATAAAGCCTCCAGTGCCACCGTACCACGAATACGTGAGTTTGATTTTCTTTGTCGATTTGAGAGCTTTTTTTAACAAGCGATACTGTAAGTTTTTGAGTAAATATTTTCCAAGTCTTAAATGCTTTATCCTGACCTTAATTGGTCCGATGACTTATATATATAAAAAGAGTAAATAACTGTGGAAGTCCCTTAAGGAAATTTTATAAAATTATTCAATTTTTTAAAAATTAAAATTATAATTATAATTTTTTAAGATTTTAATAATAAGATATATTAATTTTTTTTGTATGTATTTGATTCTTCAAACATTAATAGAATTACATATTGATTTGTTAATATGATGTTAAATGATATATATATTATTTAAAGTGAAATAGAGTTTAAAATACCTTATTTTGGTGGTTAAAATTCATAAAATGAGTCATTTAAATATCTATAATAAGTCATAAAGTGATTTTTTTTTATAATTTTAGATATCAAAATGAGTGTAATATATCTAAAATAGTTTCATTTAACTTCTCTCCAATACTTTAAAGGTACATTATTATTATATTGTGTCATATGTACAAATTCATTAATGAAAAATTAAAAGAAAAAATAACGTGTCTATTATTTTAAATCTTAAAAAATTATAAGATTAATTTTTTAAAAAAAATAAAATAATTTAACAGAAAAATCTTGATGTACCATTCACTCAATGTGAAAAATGCCACCGCCCAATTAAGAGAGCCATGGTACATTGCACAACGTGATTTCAATTTTCACCTACTTAGTTATATCGTGCTCATATCCAATCATATCATAACATATCATCCTACAGAAACAGAAGTTGAATGCGAATAATTAATGAACAAAACAAGGTTTTATGATGACAGCTCACGCAAATGGTACAATCGTACTGCTTCTCTGAAACTGCCAAGTGATACTGGCGATGGTGAAGCAACTGCTGAACGTGGCTTTTTATAGTAGAACGTAACACAACACCGTATGTATAGACAGAAGCATTTTAATAGAATTTGGTATTTAATTCCAATTTATGTCTTCCCTTTGGTCACAATTATACTGCCATAAAGTGTCCCAATTAAATGAATCGCCTATGAATTACTAGAAGGAATATATATATATATATATATATATATATATATATATATATATATATATATATATATATATATATGTGTGTGTAACTTGCACAGTACAATTCAAATTGTTAATTCAATGATGAGTAATCATAAACTCTTTTTACTTTATAAGAATGAGTTTTATTAATCAATACTTTAAGAATAATAGTTGAAGAAGTAAAAAAGAGATAAGTTTTAAAAGTTTTGAGTAGATTTTATATATTGAAAACTTAAAATTTTATCTTCTCAATGCAAAACTCTCCGTTGAATCATTTAATAAAATTTACACACAAAACAAATTACTTCCGCGCTTATTTTATAATTATCTTTTAAAGTTTTAGCACGTAAATAAAAAAATCATTAAAAATACAAAAGCACATATTAAACAAAGCTTGTGTTAACAAAATTTTCCTTTTAGGACAGTGTGTAGTGATTATTACTATAAGAAATTTGTGGGTGAAAAAAAGATATGTGCAACGATAAAAATTAAAAAATTAATACTTTCTTATAACTATTGTAAGATAGATATTGTTAAACAAAAATTTCTCCATAAAAAGACAATTACTATAAGAAAAAACAGGGAGTATTGATTTAACGGTTTATAATCTCTCACTTTCTTCTTTTACAACAATTAATTCCTACTTATCTCCATTAAAGAATAATGACAATAGATCTTCTAACCCAACTAAATAAAATGTTTTGGATGTTAGCAGACAGAATTAAATTTGAGAGGTGTGTAAGATTTGTTGGGACCATTTAGAATCTTGTTATTATTATATAAGAGTTTAATTTTAATGTATAAATAAAATAATATAATTAAAATTTAATCATCAAATCATATGATTGTAAATAAATTAGTAAATTGTTAAATTTAAATTCTATATTAATGTGACACTATATAATTGATCATTTGTATAAAAAAAATTTATACTAGTAATGTGTATAAATTAAATAAAGTTTATAATTTTTATAAAAATATTATAATATATGAACACATATAAATACTTAATTACTAAATTTTCAGTCACAAATTACATTTTCTGAAAATTTAAAAACCTCGCGAATGGGCGAATTGCCCCCACTTTAAGGTGTTTTGTTGTATCGGGGGATAAAATAGAGAAATGTGAATGAAAAATACGATTGGTCTTTGCTTCCTACGTCACTAAAAAGTTAAACACTGTTCGTTGTCTCCTAGTATCCGCTATTAGATGTTTGACGGTGAATATAGTGACATAATAATCCTAACAAAAGAATAAGTACTCTGTCTTAATTTCTTTGCAAAATGGCCAAATTATAGTAGTTCATGTTAGAGGGGTGTGAGGGAGGAGTGGGTTGGGTTGAACAAAATCTAAATGGACTCAATTTTTAGATTGGATTAATTTTTTAAATTTGAATATGACTCTATAATGATCTGATTATATACTAAATCAATTTAGTATTTAAATAATATATGAAAATTTAGATATTACATATCGTAAAGTTATAAAATTTCATATTTAAAAAATAAAATTTAATAGATATTTTACAATAATATAGGTTTCAAAATAAACTATATCAACATAAAAATAATATTAAGTTATATAAAATGTATTAATCAAACTTTAAAATTTTATAGTTTTTCACAAATTATTATAAAAATATATATATCTATTAAATAATTATTTGATTTTATACCGGGTCGGGCCAACCCGACATAGGACCCAAACCCGACTCGAATAATGTACTGAGTCAAATTTCAATGTTCAAACCCGTCCCAATAAATTTTGTGTCGGGTCGGGTTAGCGAGTGATGCTAGATTATAAACACTCCTAGTTCATATATACGTATGTATTTCTAATTAATATTAATATATATAATTCAATTCTAATTTTTAACTTTTTTGAATTAAAATAAAATTATATATATTACAACATCTTATTATGATAATAAATTATTTATTATATTAGAATATATTTTTTTCTTGAATATTTTAATGAAATTAAAAAATAATATAATAATAAATTAAAAAATAAAATAAAAAGAAAAATTAGATGATATTTTTTTAATATATATATATATATACTGAGAAATATCTTTATCTCTTATTTTATTACCTGTAAAGGAACTATGTGCAAATTTCCTAATTCCCGATTCTGGGTTTAATTTTAATTTTATCCATTTGTGTTAATAATACATATATATATATATATATTATTTGTCAGTGTTTTTTTTTCAATCAAATAGAAGTATATAAGAAAATCTGTAAAAATAAATATGTCGAAACTAGAAAGAAGAACATGCTCATGACGGGCAATTAAGTGACGTTGACAGCGTTGGCTACCCAATCGAAAAATTAAAGAGGAAAGGACAGGAGCAGTATTCTCAGTGTCTTAATCATCCACAACCACAAAGGAGATAGGTGAAAGAAGGAAAAGAAAGATTAATTATATAATTTGGGCTTCGGCCCGACTTGTCTCGTACAGGCAAAAGGAAAATAATTATAATTAATATTTAGCGCGCTCGGCCTCTAAATGAGGTGAAGCAGTAAATTTTTTTATATGTATGAAAGAGAAATAGACATAAAAATATTGACACGAGAATTAACAAATTTAATTTTGTTAAAATATTATAATAATAAATTTATTTAAAATCATTTTAAATTCATTGTAATGTATCACATTATAAAGAATTTTGTACTATTGATTGATTGTATATTATAATATCATTAAAAATTACATATAACATAATATAAAATTTATAAATTTAATTTTAATGTACTATCAATGTAAAAGAGTTTTATATTATCATTCAAGTAATGAGGATAGAAGTTAATCATCTTTATTGATATGATAATATATGATTAGATGATCTGTAAATTTTTTTTTTCATAGTTAGTATATTAAAATTAAATTCTTAGTTAATAATACAAAAAATCACACTAATAATATGCATTAAAATAAACCTTATATATATTTTTAACATAATTGCAAATTAGAAATCGGAAGAAGACTTATTTCTTTAATGCATGGATATTAGTAGGAGCATGTAGTACAACACAAATGCATTATGAAAATATATCATAAATTAAATTAAAAATACATAAAATATAAATAAAAATATCTAAAATTATAAATAAAATATTTGATAGACTACATACTTATCGAATTTGAAGACGTCTACTATTTTGGATTGCATCCTAACTTATTGGAGTAAAAGAAATATTAAATGTTCACCACTAAATTTACACTATAGAGTTATATTAAGTTAAAAAATTATAAATCAGTATATAAAAAGTTATAAATCAAAATAAAAAAAATTATAAATCAATATGTAATATTATAAACCATTTTGACTTATAATTTTTTATAAATTAATTTATAATATTTTATATATAATTTATAACTTTTTATATATTAACTTATAATATTTTATATAATATAAATATATAATATAAATTTAATGCTGATAATCTATCACTCCTCTTACCATGAATATAGACGGAAGCATAAAGAGAGAGGGGAACCTTGGTTAGGCATTATTAGGCCATGCATTGCTGCCACGCAAAATCTCCAAAGACGGCTGTGCCCCTGCCAGGCTGTCCGTGACCTAGCGAGCGAGCCATTTAGGGGCCACTGACCTTCCTTCGTCCTTCGCACCTCCCTTTCCCCTAACCCCAACCCACCACCCCCCCTCTCTACATCAATCAATAAAATCATCAAAATAAAATATAAAAAAATCATTAATGAGTATCTCATGTGCATGTACGTACCACATATAATATATTCTGTTGTATACATTGTATATTATTACTATTACTATATTATACAATTCACACGTAATTGAAATAATATTTATAATTATTATTTATGAAATACTATATTAATATATATATATATTTATTATTAAATAGATTATAAATCTAATTTAATTTTTAATTCTCATCTCATTCAATAATAAATAAGAATATATTGATATAATATCTCATAAAATATAAATACAAATAATATTACTATACTATCTTCACCACCACCACCAAGCCGGTGGCAAACTGGCGATGCAAGGCATGATTTGGTTTCGAAACAAGAGCCATTCGTGTGGGACTATGAGAGAGAGAGGGGTCCTTCCTTCCAAATAAAAAGCCCCACGTTTTTATTTCACAGGCGCTTTTCTTTGTCCTTCTCTCCCTTCTCTACTCTTATAACACCCTACTACTAAAACCCCCTCTTTCCTCACGCTCTTTAGTCTCCCCCTTCAACTCACCACCCACCCACTCACTTTCTCAACACCAAAACACAACACACAAAACCGTTAACACCACCACCACCAACAACAACAACAAAAACAGAGAAACTACTCTGTATTAGAGAGATCGAGCAATGGGCAGTAGTAGTGAACCACAAACACCAACCTCGGAAACAGACACATCAGCAAGAAGCACCAACTCCACCGCTTCACCACCATCAACCCCAACCTCAAAACAACAACGCAAACCACCCAACAACAACAAGCGACCAAGACAAAACAAAGTTAAGACCAACAGCAACAGCAGCAGCAAGCACCCGGTATACAGAGGGGTCAGAATGCGCACGTGGGGGAAATGGGTGTCCGAAATCCGCGAGCCACGCAAGAAGAGCCGCATCTGGCTGGGCACCTTCGCCACGCCCGAGATGGCGGCGCGTGCACACGACACGGCAGCTCTCACCATAAAGGGCTCATCCGCCATCCTCAACTTCCCCGAACTCGCCGCCTCCCTTCCCCGGCCGGCATCCAACTCCCCACGCGATGTACAGGCCGCCGCCTCCAAAGCCGCCGCAATGAACCCTCCTCCTCCTCCGGCGGCGCCGCTGTGCTCTTCTTCCTCCGACGAGGCATCGTCGCCGGAGGAGGAGCTGGGGGAGATAGTGGAGCTTCCGCCGCTTGGGACGAGTTTCGAAATACCCGATGACCCGAATAGCGATGAGTTCGTGTTCTTCGACCATGTTGATGGTGGTGGGTGGCCCTATGGTCACCCATGGTATCAAGGAATTTATGATGATGAGAATGATTATTGTTATAGCCTTGGAGAACTGAATAATAATGGTGTGATGATGAATATGATGATGCCAATGCTGCATGATGAATCTGATGAGACTTTGGTTCCTTCTTCTCTTTGGCAATAGCAACATGCTAATGTGTCACCCCTTCGCAGTGTGATGATATGGTTTTCTTTTCTATCTTTTTTTTTTCTTTTGGATTTGCATAGTGCTTAACTTATGAGCCCTTTGTCAATTTTATTTTTGAAGGGCTAAACATATATATAATTTTTTTTTTCCTCCAATAAGTTGCTTTTGTGTTAATTTGTCTACACTTCCATTCTATCTATCCCCATTTCACCAGGCTTTTTTTTAATCTTAATAGAGTTTTGTATGAAAGGTTTTGATATGTTGTCGGGGAAAAAAAATATTGGCTTGTCTTATTTATAATTTTAACACTTTTCTTGTTTTATAATAAAAATAAGATAATAATAATTCTGAGTGTTTCATTAATACATTGGAAATGGTACTGATCGGCACTCTTTTTTTTAGCAAGAGAACTCCTTAAAGTTTCACATTTTGGCTATCTTTGATTGGACTTAAAAATGAGCTCGTAAACCTCTCTCATATAAATTTTCATGAATAAATCTCATTTGTAATTTTATAATTAAAGTTTATCCATGAAAATTTTTAATATCGATTTTTCTCCTAATAAAGCATAGCCTTATGGTTGTGATCCCTATCTTTGTTATCTATGAGTGCATTGTACGTATGAAGCTAGTTGCAGAAGCTGTGTGCGCATTGGCTGGTTTTTCCTATATGGCATATTTGCTTGGGAATATGGTCAAAGTGGAGTCTTATAATGATACAAATGAAGTGAAATATAAGTGTAGAAAGTGGTTCCGAGCTTGCATGATATAGTTCTGCTTTTAAATGACAAGAATAAAGGTTAAAGGAAGATTCTCTGTTAGATTTTTAGTTTTTATTTTACAGCTCATTCTTTCCCCTTTTTTCATTTAACCAAAGACCCGTCTTGGGTCAATATGATGAAATCATCATCTTAAAAAATGGGGCTTCATTTTTCTAGATGTTAACAAAATTCCAAGTCTTTATCATATGATTGGAATAAAATGATTAACACGCCCTTAGATTTGTATTCTATTAGCTTAGGGGAGAAAACTTAAAATGGGATATTTTGACCCATGGTACATAACAGCTAGCAACAAATATCTTAAACACGCAACGCGTCTCTTGATGTCTTCATTTTCGTTGGCCATTGCATATTCGACAAATAGTGCGTGCTTATCTAATTCTTCAAATTGTGGTACAGTCCAGAAATTACTAATAAAATTGGTACGAAAGTGATTTAAAATGCAATAATTTATAGCATATTCACCCCATGTTAAGCCATCTCATTATTCATATGCGATGTGATGATTTGCATGGAAGATGCATATATCAGTGACAGTAATCTCAGAACTAAATATGTTACTATTTGATTTAAAATATTGCAATATTATGTGGAAGCAATTGACCTTATGTGCATTCCAGTTTACTTCCAACTTCACTACTGTGCTAACTAGTTGCTTTATATGGTAACTATTTAAATTTGAACATGTCAACTTGTTATTAACAAATGGTACTTTACTTTATTAATCTCACTCCGATAAAAATCTTCAGTCTTTAAATACTATTTTCTTTTCTGTCTCTCAATTATTTAATAACTTATTAGTTTTAAATTTATTTTTATTTTTATTTTTCTATATATCGATAAATTATTAAGGGACAAGAAAGAAAATAACATATGTGAACAAATGATTTCCATCCCCTCCCACTGAAAACAAATCAAGCCTGAAAATCTTAAGGAAAGAGTGAAAACTAGCTATTACTTCTTCCTTTTTTCTATTTTACATGGTTAATATATACCTGATCGACTTTGATTGTGGGGTTCTAATAGCCCTTTTTAGTGTTAGTTGCATTTCTTTACAGTTTGTTGGCTCTCTGAACTTTACATTGTGGTCAAGCTTGGTTCAAAACCTCTTTAATTTAAGCATTGAATGACAAAATAGCCAGAAAATTTATGACCATTGTCGACGCTGGAAATTTAGGTTGGTCATCTAAGAGGCATGATAGGCCATGTATATATATTATATGACTGCAGATGTAGTTAATGGCATGATCTAGGTTTTTCCAGACAATAAAGGATTTGATGCTCCTGCACTAATTAATCAGAAAAGTTTGAACCACACCAAAATGAATCGCATCCCATCACCTTGATATCTTTTCATATAAGGTTCATTTCAGATTTTATGATCTATTTTGATACTTTTTTTTAGAGGGAGTATCATGCTAACTCGTGTAAGAGTAACAGTGTTACACTATGATGGTATGATGCATAATTAAAGCTAGCTCCCTGCTCTTGCTGCTGTTTTTTTCTTGATGAGCTCCTCCTTCTGTTCATGGAGCTGGAACACAAGTCATGCCTGTACTTCAACCGGCCAATCTGAAGGGAAATGGATCTCTGTTTAGGGTATGTTTGATTTAAGAGTACAAATTAAAATAAAATTTATGGATAAATTTTATATGTAAATTTATATATAAAGCTCATCAATTTGAATGTAAAACTTTTTGGGACAAGAAAAACAAATAAATTAAGAAAAAGGATGGAAAATGTTGAAAATAATGGTACGTGGAAACTTAATTAGCTATCGATAAAAGTACATTAGGGGATTGATTTATGGAAAGAGAAACCTATAATGTGTATGAATAACACACACAGTGACAAATCCGAATCATAAGTATGTTAATTATTTTAGTCCTACTGTAAAGGCCGGTCAATACATGACCATGAATATTTTATCCCTAAACTGACCCGATCATGATGATGGCAATGAAAAAATATCTATAAATTAAAATAAGCCGGCCATTCTGTTAGTTATTACTTTGATATTTCGATGTACCATTCACCACATTAAATAGTACTATTATATATTGGTGGTCCATTGGTGAAAAAAATCTTTGTGCGAAATAATGAAGATTAATGTCACTCAATGTGAATATGACATGGTTTGGCGTCCCTGGAAAATTTGAAATATTAAATTAATTAAATTTTCATATTTAATTTTTGTAATCCCATTTTTAAAGGGGTTCAAGTTTAAAAAGTACTGTTTGAACCCCATAATCACAAAAATTATTAGATATTCCTATTAGTGCAAAATGAAGCTCCCAAAAGGCGTACTTTTGTGGTGTTTATAGTTTCTGATCATTCCATATATATATATATATATTATTACAATAAATCTATTTTAATACCATCTTATTCAGACACCAATTCCATTATTATTAGATAAGATGGATGAGTGAAGATGAATATATATCACAATTTTATCTAATGATAATAAAATAAGAATTTAGATGAGATATCTAAAAGTAAATGTTGAAATAGCATTATTATATTATCACCTCTAGCACAATATCATCCGGAGAAAATCCAATGGTAGGTGGGGACACAACTACAAATAGTGACTTTTGTTTCAATAATTGATCAGCAGCCATAACTCATATTTTCTTATTCCCTGTTCTACTCACAATAGCATTCACCCACCCATATTGAATTCATTTCTACATATCTATCAGCTTGTATGGAAGTCAAACCTTCATGACCCCATCACATAGCTGTAAGATGTGAGACGAAAGGACCCATTTTTTTTGTTGCTCACCATCCTTGTCTTCTAGTACAAGATTTTGGTGTATTATTTTCTCGTGGATGGAAATGGGAGATCCTACAACTATCAATTAGTTTAATTAATCTTAATGGACCAATTATCTAGAAACTTGGTATAATTTTGTGGGTGGATATTCTTTTGTTATGTGTCTTTTCTTTTATCGTCCTTGCTGCTTTCTTAGTGCTTCTTAGAATAATTAGCCATCCCATCAAATTCCAACAATGTTTAAATTTCGTACAATTACGAAGGCCATAACATGTGCAACCATACATGTGGATCCTTTGAGAACTGAGCGTTTTACTGGAATACCTTTAATGTTACCATCTTTTTTTTCAAAAAAAAAAAATCTTTTTAATATTATATGCTAAACTTCATTGCTACAATAGATCAAACACTAACTAATCGTAGATGCATTTTGACCTAATTAGACTTGCACAAATATTTTATTGAGACAATGTCATTCTTTTTGGTGTCACACGTGCTCTTTGATTCCAAAGTTGACTCTAATTTATGATGGAATTGCTTGGGAATTACAACATATAATTAAGGCAGGTGTGCCTGCCGTAGGCTTTCACACATACTACTAGTAATTTTCATTTTTGTGAGTGATACAATACTTAGCCTACCATGAAATATGCACCATCTTATCATTTTACACATTGTCTTTAGCACATACTTAATAGATGTGAATGTTGATCTTTTCCCACCTAAGCCTCAGTTCTTAAGTATTGCAGATTAATTCATTCACATTTTCCCTTAGACAAATGGATTACTCAAATCTTAAGTATTGTAGCTTAATTCACTTTTTGTCTCTAGACAAATGGACTATGAAAACAAAATACTTACATGGTGATGAAGCAAGATGACATTGTGTTCTACCCAATTATGGATTGGAATTTTAGATAAAAATATGGGTTCTACCATTAATTAAAACTGAAATTCTACTCTATTATTAGATAGAATACAATACCTTAATATTCCATGACCATACATGGATTTCTCTTCCAACTTTTGATAACATGGTTAGTACCATTGAAATTCTAATTAATGGACCATATTATCGAGGTGATTGCACATTCAATCACTTGCCAAATCATTCTTTGATAGTAAATCTAAATCATGTGATGGAAAGGACTAATTTCAATTTTTTTTTTGTTTCAAGGAAAAGACTAATCGATGTGACTATGGTGAACTTTACGTTTCCCTGGAGATAAATGAATAACCAGGATTCCATGGTCACATGCATCTGCATACCGTTGCAGGCGCTCCAAATGACCAAGTCAGTGGCTTGCTTTAATTAGCAACAAATTAAACTTCTAATATAAACCATTATTAGAATGCAACAGACAAACAGACTGGCTGAAAGTGTATTAAGATCTTTAGTTGGCCTTGCTAATTGTTAACTAGAAGTTGGCTGTTAAATCGTATCTCAGCACAGAATCTGCTGAAGTGTTTTCCCACAAGCCCAATTAGAAAAAGGAAAATGAAGAGCAAAACAAGTTTCCATTGATATTTTGATTTCAGAAATTTTTATTATTTGGATTTGATTCTAATTTACAAACGTCAACGTTATGATATGGAAATAAGATTTGGCACCATTTGTCTGCAATACATAACATTAATACATTTTTTGGTAGAGACATAGTATTAATAGATTATTATTTTGACACAATGATTTACACATTAAAATTAATATTTGGTGGAACATGTATAAATAAATATTAACTTCAGTTGTATGTGTTAAATCAATACACTATTTTTAGTAACATCTATAATCTATCAGTGATTGTGTAGTAGTAGTTTGTTTCTTTTGGGCGTTTTGTTCTGTTGTCAATTGAAAAAAAAATTATCATTTATCATTAATTGATATCACATTTAACATTTACATGGTTTAAAATTTATGTTGAAAAAACAATTTTCAATGCTATAATATCTGATCTCTTGCGATCATAAGACAAGTAGGAAAAGAAGTGTCGCGAACACAATAATAGGACATGGAAATAAGATATCTCAATATGAAATTATTCATGGCAATTATTCATGTATATGTGGCATGTAGCTGGAAGTGAAGCCCTTGAAGGTAGTTGAGGTGATTTGATGGCAATGAGAGTCCCTAGAGGCCTGGGAACCATGTCTCTCTCAAAACTTTTGTCTGATAGGAAGGCCATTGAATCTAATTCCCAAAGGACAAGTCTTGTACCACAATGGGCAAATCAGATTTGGTCCCTCTTCGATAGATAAGACGACGAGGCAACAGTGATAACTCTAGAATTTGACTGAATGGTGTTTCTTTTCTTTCCTTATTTCTTTTTTTATGTTAATTTCTTCTATATTTCAGTGCCAGATGATAATGGTATGAATACCCTCGTGAACCTATGAATCTTTTACAAATAAAAAATTATTAAAATCATATATTAATGATATAAATCTCCGGATATTCACAGTATTATATAATTGTCCCTTTTTTAATCTAATAAAAATCAGTTTAAATTGATTTTAGTGAATCTCAGCGCGAAGCATGCAGAGATCGGTGTGAGCAGATTTTAGTGTAACCGTGACATTGCATATATGCAGAAATCGGTTTGAGTAGATTTTAGTGTAACGTAACATCAGATGTATGCAGAAATCGATTCGAGCAGATTTCCAAAATATGCTCGAGCAAATTTATAAAATTTGCTTGAGCAGATTTTAGAAATCGGTTTAAGCAGATTGTCGGATGCGTCAGACCTTGTCAGAAAATCAGTTCAAATTGATTTTTTTCAAATGCGACACAAAAGGATATTGTATAGTTAACTTCATTTTATAGGCAAAGATCAAAATCCAATTTATGTGAATAAAAAAAGGAAAGAGTGGGATAGAAGGATAGAGGGGGTGGTGCTATGTTACCAAATGACGAAAAGTAACTTTCAAAATATTCAACGTTATTATTCTTTTGAAAATTTGATTATAATACTTAACTATCATGCTCCTTGAATTCACGATTAAATATGACAAAATATGATCTATGCTGTGGTATGTGTCTCCAAAACAGAAAAGGATGAAGCCTGTAAGTTCCAATAATTCATGACATGCAAATGCAAGTAATAGCCATAGAAAGTGTTAAGACATAAAATTATTTACGTACCTATACTTATCCTTAAATTGTTAGAAAATATGGTTTCATGACATAGAAGTAGTATTTGTGCCGTGAATAACTAGCAGTGAGACCCTAACAATGCATTTGATTTAACTTTACCAGCGGCACTTTATTATGTGTCTTGGATATCAATTGTTCCTTCAGAACATGTACACTAAAACATAGAATATAGTTTAATTTTAATATACTAATTGCGTAAAAAAATTTTTGACACGGTCATTTAATCACAAATTCTCACATCACTCAAATAAATGTGAATTTTGCTCCACTGTTTAAAAAACCATGTGCATACAAAAAAATTTTGACTAAATAACAGTCACACTACCAATAAATTCAGATGATATATAGTATGATAAGATACCAATTAACACTACATATCATTATTTAATTGATAAAATGTTAAATAAAAGTGGAATAAAGGACTAATTTGACTCATATTTTATAATGTCAGAAATTAATTTGACTCAATTTAAAAGTCAAAAACTAAAATAATTTATAAGTAAAAAATCAGAGACTAAAATAAATATTCACTTATATGAAAAGGAAGGTAGCCGTGAAAACATTTTATAGTATGCCGATTTCTGCATATATCCGATGTCACTTTACACTAAAATCTGCTCAAGCAGATTTTGTAAATCTACTCAAACTGATTTCTGCATGCTTCGCGCTGAAATTCACTAAAATCAGTTTAAACCAATTTTTATTAGATCAAAAAAAGGATAATTATGTAATACTGTGAATATCCGGGATTTATATAATATATGCTTTTAATAATTTTATATTTGTAAAAGATTCTGAACCCATTTGTTCAAGTCGACAAGAAGTAAAATATATCAAATTTATATTCCAACATATTTCTGTACGTGAATGTCTTTTTCTAGCTTAAATGTGAATTATTCTTTTATAATGGAAAATAACAAAGACCAAATTCCTAATTACTTTACCATAAAAGTTGAAACTATGTCACTAAATTGTTTATCCTAAAGTTTTAAGTTAATAAACAGAAATATGAATGATTTCATACAATAACAAATTTAAAGATTCTCTTACTCTGCTTTGTACTTGAGCAAAAATGATTTCATGCAAAAAGAGAGTTGACAATGTTATAACCAAGCAGTAAATTTAAGCAGCCTAGAGGAAGATTGAATTGCTTGGATTCAAGTGGTTCTAAAACTCTTATTTGGGTAGCACCAGAAAGTTAATTCTCTATCCTTATTGCACTGTAACATGATAAAATGTTTCACTAAACACCAGGATCTTTAATTTATTTGTCTAAAATAATAAATGGGACATGGGGAATTAGGTGAAATGGACTAATATGTAACCGAAGAAATGGAATTGTCAAATTAATGCAACACAATGGTTAGATAGTATTCTTTAATTTATCAGCTGCCTTTTTTGTTGTAGCTATTAGCAAGAAAGTAGCCTCTGTACGTGTCTCAGTTTCAGTGTGGTCCAAAAGCAGAGTTTCTGGCATCCAGCTCCAAAAAGGGTTTTGTCTCAACAACTTCCAGCATAACTGGCCAGATTGGGGTCACCGTCAATGGAAATTAGAGATGGGAAAATGGACTCGACTCATGATACATCAAAATCACTATTTTTAATGGGTTAGATTAAACTTTTAAATCTACTCAAAAATTTCAGCTCATCTAATATGCCCTGTTTGATTTACGAGTTTTGATACGTGGGGGCGAACCCGGCCAACGGGTCAAGTCATTTTTTATTTTTTTAAAAATAAAATAAAAAATTCATAATTTACTAGTATCTAATTTGTAATATCCACGAAGGTTCAAATCAAAGAGACATGAGACCATGTCCAAACCAAATTTCACATGTTTAAGGACCAAAAAAGGAAGAAACACATATATTATATGTAGTGAATTATAATCTACTATGTGTAAATGATTAAATTTAATGAGCTGGTGCATAGTTGTTATAAATTTTAAAAATTTGGATATGCATCAATTAATAAAAAAAATTAAAAAGTATTTGAAAAAATCAATTATTAAAAACTTTTTTTTGTATTTTTTATTTTTTTAACGGACTGGCAGGTCAGTCCGTCCCAAAATGGATTGGAGTGACTGCTCAACCTATTTAATTTTGACGGGCTTTTGATAGAGCACGCCGATCCGTAACAAAAATTGAAAACTTCAAGAAAAATTCATCCATGAGCATAATTTTAAGGATTTTTTTTCTTAAGTATACTCATATGATAGCTAGTGAAATTAATTGACAAGTGAGTATATGTTAAATAAAATAAATAGATCTCACTTTATTATGAATGTATCTAAAAATAATGTATTAAACTTTTGTGTATATAAAAATCTCTCTAGCTTCAAATCTTCCAGACCTGCCATGTACCAAAGATGAATTTGGTTAACACAGAAAATTATGGCATAACCTCCCTTAGAGACCTGCATTTGTGTAAGACCATTCTTCATTTTGGTCTCGGCTAATTTAATATAAAGTTTAAGCCTTTCCCAATTAAGGAAATTTGGTCAAGGCAATGCCAATAATTTACAAGATAATGCAAAAGTAATTAATAAATGGGGTACCTATGATTTATGTGGGATGTTGCAGGGTTCAAATCAGGTGGGGTCTGGGTCTCAAAAAGATTCACATCGGAAAGCTTTGGCTCAATGTGATGTCGAGGCCAATTCCATTATTCAATTTCACATGCTTTTCTTAATTTGAATACTTCATTACCAACTAATAAACTTATTGTACCCTGACCAACATCAGCACAAACATCACACCATCTAGTTTGTTTCTTCTGTACTGTATTCTAGTTATTAGCGGTAACGATTTGCCATTGCTTAATAAAAAAGATTAATTAAAGAGTTCTGTTGCTTAACAGACTGTGGAGGTTTGAACCATCTTTTCCTGTTAATCCAGTGGCATTGTAGGTGGAACTAATTAACATATAAGTAAATGCTGTCATTAATTAGAGGCAAGTGCTAGGAAATACTGTATAAATATTAATCAATAGCTGAAAGGGGAAGGCCAATAAAGTTTGTTCGCAGGTTGCAGTCCCTCCTGCTTTAATCACAAAACTCTGAGCTACAAAAAGGGGCAGAAACACTGAATTTGCTTGTTTCTTCTATATATAAAAATTATATTATTCAGCAATTTTGTCAAGTATTTTAATTTAAGCCCTCAATTTACTTCCTAGTCAAAATATCAGAGGACGAAATAGTTCATCAAAACATAAAAGTCCATTTGAGATTCTTCATCATTCAAAGTGTGAAACATTTTGATCTCTAACATCTAAAATTGGAGAAACTAAATGTTTTATCTTATATGTTTAGGAATTAAAGTGTCTCACATTTTGAATAATAAAGGAGTTCAAATGAGTTTTTAACTCTTGACGAACTATTTTTATCCCATGATATTTTGACTAGTATCAAATTGGAGATTTATTGAAGGCAAAGTATCACAGAAACAAAAAGATGATGATGGGCATAATAAAGCAAAAAAAAAAAAAATCCTTGGGCCTGAGGATTTAGAATCTTACATCAACCAGGTGTCAGAACTTCATGAAACTTCAAGAGGGGTAGCCTTACAACACATTATGTTATTTATCTACCACAAGAACTTTATGAAAGTGATGAAACTATTTTCAGCAAACAGTAAATGACAAACATTTACAGTCTGCTGTTTGCTTTACCTAAAATCAATCATTCGCAAGTAATTTATAAGACCTTTAAAGGTTGGGATAAAAAAAAGCTGTATCATCATTGTTATGACTTTGGAGAAGGGTAGCTTTATATCTTCGGTTTGCACATAACAACATGAACATACAACTTGTCATTTGCTGTTGCTAAGTCAAAGTGCATTTTTTCAATTCGGAAAAATCTATCAGAGCATGTGTATGCAAGTAAAATGATGGAGACAACAATAATTTACCATAGAAATCGGAAAGCGAAGTTTAAAGCCTGCCCTGAATTTGGAATATGAGTAACCATCAATTTGGAATATGAGTAACCATCTCTCTTCTAAATTTTGCTTTATCAAAAATTAAAGTTGTTAATTTCCCTGCCCTTCTATTTCTTTTTTCCCCTTTTGTGAGGGAATCTTTAGTGGCTTTTGAAAAGGTTACTGATTTAAGTACAGGGAGGAAATTTCCTTGTCTCCATTGTTCTATGGTGCTCTATTCTTAGAGAGTAATGTTATGAAAATAATAAAATTATACAATAAATATATACTACACATCTTATTCTTAGATGTTTTCTAGTACATGATGTATATAGTGCCAATAGTAACTAAAGATTCTTTATGGGTCATCTAAATGGGTGGAATCAAACTAGTTCTCTATACGTATATGCTTAAACTTCATAGTTATAATGAAACATGCTCAAATCAAAAGAACCCCTAAAGCTGAAATGACCAAAAGTAATAAGAAGCTGGTGAATTATTTTTGCTTTGTGATTCCAAAATCATTTGAGCATATTGGATATTGTCAATAACTAGCTACACACCACACACAGATAAGCAAAGTAAAAGGGGGGAAATGGAGGAGGGGTGGACCCCAACTTTCTTTTATTACTTGGTGAAGGCAAACTTGTCGAGGAAGATAGGTAGCATAATCATTTTTCCCCTTTATAAACTGTATACTCATGTTCAACCCAAGAAAAAAGAAAAAACCTATATAGTACTCATGAGTGATCGATTGATCTTGGGAAGGTTAAAGTCAACGAAGTCTTGCTAGTGCTAATGCTTAATGCAAGACAAAGAGCACAAAACGACATTGGAAAGTTGAACTTTGTCACTGCATATAAAATGAACTACAGTGAGGAAAACAAATGAAACACCTTGTAGCCACAAAACAATACTGGAACGTACAATTTGAATGTACCTATATATAGTTTCATACTGGAAAATGCTGGATTGTCCGAAACTTCACCAAAATTTTATTTTTAGAATGATATGTTATGATTTTTAGCCGATAAATAAATAAGTAGATGACAGTATTTTATTTTATCCAATAATTATGATAATTTTTATCGAGATTTTGACAGCTTTTTTTAGATGTATGGTGAGATTAAATTTCTGTAAATGTTTTCTAGCTGTCTCGATTCTCATTTTCATTTTCATATCCCAGTAGAGAACGTCTTCAAAACCTCACTAGGAAGCTTCTCTGCTAGGCCCATGACTTAAAAAAGAGAGTGAAAGACAAATGCATATAAATGAATAGAGAAAGGCACTTCGTGCAGGTGGTTGAGAAGATAATCCGGTTGATATTTCTCATGAAATACGATGAATCATACTCTGGCTATCTTATGATATTATTGAGTAAAGAGTGTGTCAAATATATATAAAAGTTATTACGGAGTATCATTATTCATTCCATAACCATTTAAGCTTTCAAAATAGTATGATTCTTCACACATTTTTAGCATGAATCAGATGGTTTTTTGATTTGTCCCTTGGAAGTGGGCCAAAGGGTAAAGTGGTTTCATTATGCTTGGATGAGGACCTACACTTTAGAAGAAGAGTCTTAAAAAAAGCATGGACATATTTGGTAGCTTATCTTTAATAACTTTTTGATAAAATATTAAAATAATTATAAAAAATAAATTAATAATTATTTTTTATTTTGAAAACACTAATAAGTAATTAAGTTTCTTATATTATTTTACTATGAGATTAGCAAAAATTCTGACTATAACTGTATTCTATAACTTTACATGACGAGATACTTTTGACGTTATCCTTTCTGTTCAAGAATATGCAGTCAAGCTATTAGTATTATTGTTGACCGGGGAAAAAAATCTGCTAGCATTATTTGGCAAAAGCAATTTGCGTGCACCAATTAATTAATTAATAGATGAGAATATTTTAAATGCCCTCACTCAGGCAAAGTAACTAGATATTGTTACCTAGAGCATGTACTCGGGAATTTTATACCATACAAGTGAATCTCTTTGTGAGGTATTGATGCGGAACCCATAGATATAAAATCCTAGAAATTCCAACACATTATTAGCGGACAAGTGATAGGGTAAAAATAATCCTTCCTACTAAATTCCCTATAAAACATATTCTTAGAAACATAGATAGTTAGGATAGATGAAATTAAACAAAATATTACTGGAGAAATTATCTTGTAATTGTCTATTCAATTTTTGATGCAAAAATTAAAGAGAATCACTCAATCTTATTTACACACACAAAATTTTTTAAAAACAAATATAAAAACATTGCTACCAAGTTTTAGAAGCGCTTATACCTCTTTAGTTAGTTAATCTTACTTTTTGAAATTATTAGAAAACACCCAAATTATTATACTAATAATTGGGTTTAATAAACATAAAAATAAAACAAACCTTGGAATATTTAAGCTATTATGATTGGTCTAGGAGCAAGGGATTTGGGTAGCATACATAAGATCCAAGATTCAAATTTCATCGTGATTAATATAATTGCCAAAGTACGAAAAAAAAACCTTAGAATATTTTAAAATATAAACTAATAAATAAATAAATTAACTTTTCCCAACATTGTCAAAATAGATCCTTAATGTAAATTAGGCAAATAAGACTTTGGGTTGCCATAATTGCTAATTGGTGTCTTGGTCTTTTTGTTTTTCCACTAAGAAGCTCCTAATGGAGCTAAAGGGAAATGAAAAAAGGGATTCTTAATGCATCTCTTAAATAAATAATTTAGGCAGATTTTCAATTTTTTTTTGTTACCCAAGGTATCCACTATCAATAGTAATTACTAAACCTTTCAACTTCGAGCCAAAGCTCCTCTAAGCAAGCAAAACCTTTGGTCATAAACCCTCTTGTCACATAAACCTCTAGTCAAGTTTTCAAAATTATCTTTACTTTTTTTAGTTGTCACCCTTATAATCAGTCCCATGGACATGCTAGAATTTTCAACTTATCCTTGGTGATAAAATGTCCAATTTACTCGATGAGCTCGTATGGAGTATACTACTATTTAAACAATTTCACTCAAATTCAAAAGCTTTTCATTAAACTTTATATAATGAATAGTATGAGTGGCAAATTTTTATGTGTCTAAGGTTTTGTTTGGTAATATAGTGATTTTTTCAGGGTTGTTGAGCATTTTAAAAAACTGTTTTTGAAAAATTCATAATTGTATTATTTAATAAAATAATATAAAAATATTCTCTTTATTTTATAATAACTGTTAAAAATTAAATAATATACATATTACAGAAAATAAAAAAATATCTTGATAAATATATAAAATTATATGAGTTGATAAAATTATCATTATATAATTATTATTACTTATCTTGATAAATATATTTATTACTTAACTAACATATTTATATTAGATGTATAAATAAAAAAAATTGATGCTATTTAGATATTACAAATAAATAAATATTTTTAAACATAAAAAATTAAAAATAACAGCTATTATAAAATAAATGGAGTATTTTTAATAATATCACAATTCCAAAAATGAACTGCTCTTAAAAGCATTCAACTCTTTAATTTACAAAATATAAAAAATTGCTTATACTCAAAGTATTACCAAACTCAATCCAAATCTCTAGGATCACTGTGGCCTACGATTATCGCATTTTCACACGCACGCGTTGAATCAGTGATTAAACTCCAAGTTAGTACTAGCTGTACCAAAAAGTGACGTTGAAAAAGAATAAAATGGGGACCTTTTTCTCTTGCAATTCATATGTCTTAGGTCAGAAGCTCATAGCGAATTTGTGAAACACCCCACCATCCGCAGAACGGTACAAAACAGCATCCCCAAAGAGAAAACAACTAACAACAAGCACCACATTATCTGCCACCCACCACCGCCACCCCTTCTACTCCTTTGACCAACGTCTCCATGGTTTGACCAGCTAATATCGAATCAGACACCACACACACACACAAAAACAAATATCCACCATTACTTTATATGATTAAACTTGCTTTGAAGCTAAACATTTGACTTCAAACTTTTCTTCCTTTTTTATTCTGTCTTTTCTTGGTCCAAATCATCGATATTTAACATTTAAGGCTAAACTAGGATTTTATTCTATAGAAATAAGTGAATTTTGGTTATACATGGTGAAATCCAAACATTTACAAAACACTGCTCCATATATGGTTATTATCTATCATGTATAATTGAATGAAAACACAAGGTCTAACACAGTTGGTAGCTAACTAGCAGAATTTCTTAAGCATCTCGTGTTTGGTTCCTAACAATATATATAGAGAGGATGATCCCATGACCAAAAACAATATCTATATTTGTGAGTTTACATTTCAAAGAGATTATTTAGTCATTGTTTCTGAGGATAGATACTTTTGATTCATTCAAAAAATTGATTGAATGGCCTAACATTCCACTAGTTAATTAGTTCAGTATTTAATATAAATAATTTAATAATATTGACAAAAACCAAATAGTTTAGAAAATGTTTGAGCTGAAACTAAATACTAAATTAAGAGATTAAAAAAAATTCACTTTTTCTGGGAACCAAAAATATATATAAACCTACATTTTATACTCTCTAATTAATTTGACTAGAACTAATACGACCCATATAAAAGGAAAATTCCCCAGTTAGCCTATTTATTACGCAATTTGAATTTAATGCTTTATTAAAAGCTTAAAAATTGAATTGTTTAAACTAATTAAATATTTACTTTTTAAGGTTTTACTGATTATATTAAAAAAAAGAATGGAAAGTTTTTTAAAATTTAAATACGTAAAATTAATTCAAAAATTAAAATTTTAAAATTTCAGTGATCTTAAAATATGTATTAATGAAATCGAACTTTTTTTTATTCTTTATAAGGCTATACACGTGACGGGTCGCACCGGGTGAATCAAACCCGAACTTGGCTTGATTCTGTTATTGGGTATTTTTTTAGCCCAAACTCAATCTGATCTTGATTTAATTTGCGGTATGGACAAACTAGATCAACTCATTCTCCAAACAACATATAAACATTTGAATAATATATACGGTGAAAGTATAAAATCAAGAAAGTAAGATATAAAATTGAAAGAGTTTAATTTTTATATACTAATAATGTAAAAAAAAAATTTATATCACCATCTCATTATATTTATCAGTAAAAGTGATTAAGTCTCATATTTATTATTTTATATTGTCAGTGTATAAAAATTTATCTTAAATCAAAAGATATTTGATCATCTATGTTTTAAAATAAATCATATCAATATCAATAGAATATCAACCTATGTAGAATAAATTAACTGAAGTACATAAAATCTTATAATTTATTAATAATTATATTTTTAAAACATAAACTTTTAAAGGATTTTTTAACTATGGGCCGATCAAGCCAATTTGAAATATGATTTAAATTTAGTCCAAAAAATATAACGAGCTAGATTTTAGAATTTAAATTCTTGACTACATATTTAAGAAAGTTGGAATGCAACCAACTTTGGTCGTGTGGCCAAGATTTTTTATTTATTTATTGTCTTTCCTATAATACTGAAATAGAATAATGTGTGAATATTTTGAGGAAATAAGGACATGCACAAGCAATGCAAGGACAGACACGAAGAGCAACACGTGCCATATCATTGAGATTGGGGTTTCCACCTTTAAAGCTGGTGATGATGATGGAGAGGCCGCGGCGTCGGCGGTGGAAGCGTGTAGGGTTTTGGGTTCAGAGTTGGTGTTGTTAGTGTTACTGTCAAAGAAACAAAAAGGCAGCAAACAAATTAGTCCGGCCCCGCCCCTGAGGGTGACGACTGACGATGGTGGGTCTCCTCACTCCTCAGGTGGTGGTGGTGGCTTTTGGCGGTGTGTGGTGTGCTCTCTGACCCAATCAGCAGTGCCTGTCGGCATTCTTACCGTCACAGCACGTGCTCTCTCACCTTCCTCCCCTTTCGCTGAAAAGCTGACCCGGGTGCATGTATGTTAATGGGGATGGGATCCCTTCATGCACTTCCAGTACCTTTTGACCTCGCTACAAAAAATAATAGTGTAGAATAGTTTGAAGTTGTTATGTGTCTTCAAAATCTTTTTAATTTCTGTAACAAAGGAAAATATAGATTCAATGCAATGTCATCAGCATTTTTATTTACAGATTTAATTTTTCAACATTGTCTGGTGGTACAAATTTTTTATTACTCAATTTCTTAAAAGATCTAGTAATTTTGTAAACATAATTTTTTTATATGTATCGGTATATTTTTAATAATTTTTTAATCTATGTATCAAAACTTTAAAGGATAGTTAAAGGGAAAAAATCAAAGGGAGTATTATATCTGATATGATAATTGATGCTCATATTTACTACTTGAAAGGTTAAACAAATAAAAGAATATAAAAAAATAATGATATAAAATATTTTTACACTATCAATATATCAAATTAAACTCTTTCTTTATTATATCTTTTTTATTCATGACTGATTATATTAATTAATATAAGTTTTGAGAATTCAATTTATACACAGCATTATTAGTCTATAAAATTTTACACAAACAACTAATAATATATAGTTATATCAATAAAAGTATTTAATTTAATCATTTATTATCTTAAAAGAGTTACAAATAAAAAATATATATAAATGATAACCATATAAGTTTATTGTATTAAAATTAATTTCATAGGTTGATTTTTTTTTATTTAATATCATACGTGGATTGTAAATATGTAAAAACTTCCAATAAATAAAGGCATGAAAGATTTCTATCCCTTGATGATTGAGAGGTCACTGTCCCACTTTTCTACGAAATGTTACTGCTGCTGATGATGCCAGACATCCCCGGTCCCACCATTTCTTTTCTGCTTTCTTATTTCTAGGATGCCTACCGTCGTCACTTCACCGTTCCTCTTCCCACTCGTCGTTTACTTCGTTTTCGTTTTTAAAATTTTTGCGGCTCTCCAAAACATTGACTGAGATCTATGCTTCTTTTTTTTTTAAGAAAAATATTTTGTGTATTTATTTAATATTAAATATAGTATCAATTTATTTTTCTATTATTAAATATAATGTGAATTTTATTTAAATAGAATTTATATTCTAGATATTTTTTATACTATATTCTATTTAATAGTGAATGAAAAATCAATTAGCACAATATTAGTCAGGAAATTATTTATAGACATTTGTTTTTGGTCAACATAATTTGTTTTTGGCCAGAAGAGTCAACATAATCTATATAGATTTTTTTTTTCTTTTGGTCTGCATAATTGATATAGATTGAAAAATTGATTCGGTTTTTTTTTTTTTGGTCTTCCATCAAGTACTCGGTCCAAAACACCGACTAATTCGGCTTCAAGTATTGTGGAGTCCAAGCAGGGGCAATTCTGGCTACAGATGACGCTCTATTATCATCTCTCCAAGAATCAAATCCAGGAGAAGATGGTTGAGGGAACACAGGCCCTTACTAGCTATGCCACGTCATGTGGTTAAAAAATGAATTGGTTTATCGGACCCAAAACAGGGAGATGTTTGTTTTCTGGAGTTGGGCCTCATGGGCTACAAAATATGTGACATCAGTATTTGTGTTTATTTGAACGTATGGTCTTTGGGTTTGTTGGCCCAAAATATTATATGTACTCTTGTCGGTGTTTGCCTGCTTAAATTAGATTTTTTTTTTCCACCCAAATTTATTGGCCATTCAAATATCTCAACGGGAGATGTGATGTCATAACTCATGAACTCGTGTCTCGTTCCATGTAAATTATATAAATGAGATTAGAAGGGTGTCCTTTTCAATTTTATTCTAAGTACCTAACATTTGCAGTGTTTTCTCATCTTAAATCAAGAACCACATGTTAAATTGCCTATAATCGCCAAAACTAGCTTTTGAGCAAACTGCATTTTTTTTCCTCCTTGGTGTACCCTCAAGTCGTTCTAGAGCACATATGGTATGTAAAATCATTGAAAGTGACGTGGGGAAAAAATAATGGGGTTCGTGGTAGTGGGGCATAGCATAATCATGTATGGTTCATGGCATGTAAAAGGATAGCAAAAAAGTGATGGGAGCCTAAAAATAATTGAATGAATGAGAACAAAGCATGCGAATGGTAGACGTGGCCAACTCTATCTTCTTGGAGATCCCATTTGGGTGACGACGAAAATTGGTGATGCGTGCGTGGGAATAGTAAAAGTGGTGTCACTAGCGTACCATATATATCTTTTTTCCCCCTAAAGTCAATACTTTTTTGGACGATAAAATTGAAATTATAACATAGAATTCTAAATTCAATTTTATTTCTTTTGGAATTAGAATTGATTTAAAAATTAGAATCTTAAATTTTATGTTTGAGTTTGTTATAGAATTGTAACATATTAGAAAATTAAAGAAAGAGAGAGAAAAAAAACTATAAACTCAAATAAGCAAAGCGATATTTAATAAATTTTGAAATTGACAATTTATAGAATATGTGTTATAAATTAAAAAGAGTTTGTTTTAATTATTTTATAGTAAGAATATATGTTTCATAGGATATATGTTGGATTGTGGAATTCTATATGTTACTCCAAACATAAAATTAGAATTAGATCGTCCAATTCCAGTTTCAAATTCCAATTTTATGCCCAATTCAGATGCTATAGAGGACATTATTGGATTTTGTTTCTAAGCATGTAACATAAAAAAGGTGAAATTCAAGATTAATTACTTTTAGATTTATAATTTTCATTGTATATGGATCTCATTTAATAATTTTTATTTTTAGATAAATTCTCATTAAATGATCAATTCTTTATATTATTTTCTCTTCAATAAACATTTGGTTGAAGGTCTTGAAGGTGAAAAATTAAATAGAAAGTAAGTTTTTATCGATAAGATTCATATGAATCGGTGTATTGATAATATAATGGATGTGTGAAATTGTCCATAAAATTTGTTCATGAAAAGTTACCTCAATTTTTACCCAAATTGAACACACTAAAAAGGACCCAAATTCACCTTAATATTAACATGTTTATCATATGCAATTTCTATCTTTATATATGGAGTCATTGATGGACATGGGCGAAAGCAAAGCCATCATACACACATACGATGAGCAAATTATGGTTTAGAAAGCTACTTCATCATCCGATCGACCGACTAGTCCTTTCATGCATGTTTTCTAATTGTATGGTGGTTGCTTGTTCCACATCTTCCTTTTCTGTTTTGTTGTTTGGGTTGTGGGTTGTCTGCTCTTTTCTTTTATATATGTTTCGTCTTGTTTCGTAGTTTTCACACATTTTTAGTCGATTTGGTCGTAGTCATATTTATATAAAGTTTTTCTCATTTAAGCTTGGCAATGATGAGAAATGTCCACTTCAATGAAATATCAATTATACATCAACCAAAAAGCGTTAATTAGCACAACATTGATGTTCAGTAGGACCAGAACCAGTGCACCACTGCTGTTTTACCTCAGCATGCTAGCAATATAAGTCAATTTTTTGTAGAACGTAATCAAGGTGCTAATCACAAGAACTAATATTTGATGCCAGTATGTCTCATTTTGTGTTTTTATGTGGTAAGTTGAGGGAAAAAAAAAAAGTCCCAATCTAGTATAAAGGTATGTCCTTGGACTTATTGAGTATTTACAGAAAAATTTCAAATCATCTATAATAGAAAAAATTGAAAATCGAACCAAAAAATCATGATAACGCATAAACAGAAGGTCAACCAGGAGAGCTAACCCTCCCTCTATGTCTCATTTTTTTCATTGCTATAAAATATAAGTATCCGAAAATATAATATAATCCATGTAGAGAAACGCTGACATATCATTTCAATATCGATAAATTGATTACTTTAAATAAATCAAGTAGTTAATTATTACTATGATTTTTTCTAATTTTTACCTATTTTACTCTTCAAATAAATGAATTCCCCACCCTTCGTTTGTGGACAAAGTTCTTTTTGATTTTCAATCGAAAAGTGTATTTAATTTTTTAAAAATTTATTTTTTATAAAAATTATTTATATCAACTTCTACTAAAAAATTTAAAATAGATCATTTTAAGCATTTTTTTTAAAATTTTGAGCCAAATTTAAATAACTTCTATAAAATCATCTTTCTATTATAAAAAAAAAAATCCAAAACAAACTCACCCTGTACACACTATGCAATGTGGGCCGACAAAAAGGGCTGCATCAGCTACAACGACTCTTGCTGGCATCTTGAAGATGAAGTTTGTTGTGGTGAGTGGTGGTGGTGGTGATGATGAGAGCCTTTGAATCCTGTTGCTCGACCAGTAGGATTGTGCCGACTGCGGAGAAAGAAAGAAATAGCATCATCATGGCGTTACATGAGCTGTCGCTTTTTGAAATATTCTCGGGACATTGTTTCGCAAATGATCCTTTATACAGAGAATTTTGTGCCTGGACCTACACGATTACTCCTATTGACCATTAATTCATGAAAAAGAAAGGAATGATTGACAATTAATCAACGTGTTTTGGTTAGAATGGAAGAAGCTCATTTTGAAAAGGTAGGACAGAATTATGACATATGGGATTTGATAGTTGATATAAGAGAATTAATTAATAGTAAAAAATCACATATAATAAGATTATCAGAAAATTAAACCCAAGAAAAGTTTAAAATTTTATATTCTATTATCTAACATGTATAGTTATGTGATACATCATTCGATATTGTTAGTCGAGAATGATATGTGTAAAGAGTCATATAGGATATCTATTGACAGTAGGAGACACATAAATTATGGGAGATTCACATTGATGACAAAAGAATGTAATTAGAGAGATTGTAGTAAGCGATAAGGTTCTCACTAGAATTCATCCGCAAGTAACTAAAAATTATTTTGTGTGCATGACTAAAGAATTAGGTGGCAATATTATCGTTTACCGTTGTAGTTTGCTCGATTCCCTTATCATAAATGTTGATTCTATATTATGAAAGTGTGATTCCTCAACGTTGATAAATGCTCTAAATGACCAAGTGTAAATATAATTTCTTCTTTGAGTAAAATTGATCATTGAAAGAATCGTAGAATATCAATTTTCTCCTAAAAATTAAATTTTAGAATATTAATTTGATCCTTAAAAGGTTAATTTTCGTTTCTTTTTTAACCCAAATGCTAGCTTCTGTTAAGAAAAAAAAATATCAATTGATATCTAACATGTCATATTGTGTGATGATGTGTTAAGTCATTTATTAGAAGATATCAATTTGATTTTTGAGAGATTAATATTTATTATCTATTCTGAGATTCAACTTGATATTATGCAATTCTTTTGATCTTTCAAGGAACACTTCTAAATCTATTTTGAAGGATAACATGTCACGTCATTTAACATACATATAATCAAATAACTTGACATATCAAATACCAGTTAAATTTTGTCCATGAAGGCTAAAGTTTGAACTAATGTAAAGCGCGTAAAGTAATCCTCAGTGATCCATGCATCAATTATAAATTACGCGACAAATGTTTTGAGGGCTAAATCGATATGGCTCTTTGAAGTTTTAGTCTCTCTTTTCAATCATGTGGTGTAATGGATTCAGTGTACATCTAATAACAAATTACGTGATGGGGTGGTGTCTGTGGGGACAATATGACATTGATAAAGGGTGGCGCCAATGTTTCCTTTGCCTTTCTGATGCCCTCACGTACGTGTCCTCTGTCCATCCCTCGCGCGTAATCTCCTGCTTAATTTGTTTTCATTGTATTTGGACATAAATTCAGAGAAAAAGACCACGTTGTGCTTGCTATTGCCTCATATTGTTACTTAGAAGATAGAACTAACAAATGCTTTTCTTATATTTCGTTTTGGATTCTCTTAATGTATACCTTGTATGCATCAAGTCAAAAGGAAAAAAAAAAAAAAAGAGTACATTTTGCTTTCATCACTTTTGCATGAGAGAAAGAGAATTCAACATGCATTCGATGGTATTGTTTAATTTGTTAATGTGCATATTATATAGCTAAATTCCGAATGAAAGTAAAAAGCTGCTATTTATTATATTCAAATAAACCCTGGATTATTAGATAACTATCAATTTAGGTTTGTTAACTTTACAGTAGTCGGCACGGCAGGTACCACGAAATTTGGTTTGGTTGTGGTGGGGTTAGAAGTTTATGCAACAAAAATAAGATCTGTCATACTTTTTAGCTACATATCTACAAAAGGTTTGAAGTGTCTCCGTCCGAATTGCGCTTTATTATTATTATTTTTTGGAAAAAAAGGAAGAAGTTAGTTAGAGACTTATAATTATTTGAGTATGACTATTCAATTAGAGGGGAGTAGGTATCTGAATTAAATGATTTTTAATTTGTATGCTTCAGTACACTTTCAAAGACAATTAGCATTTGTATAGGTCATCTCTTCCACATCATCCACTAAAATGAGAGGCATACAAAAACAATCACTTGATTCAGTATTTCAGAGATTAGATTCAAAATGCGTTTTGAAAAAAAAAAGATGGAATTCCTTGAAAACATCTTTAACTTTTCGTTGTATAGAAATTCATAAATTCTATAAGGGGAACTTTTATAAATCTTATTTTACTTGGGTGAGTCCTTTTACTGATTTTTTTTAACCCCAATCAGTTATCCCTGAACGGTAATTTTTTATAACTTATCCTCACTTTTATTTTTCTCTGGAAAAAAAAATTTGGCTATTTAGAGAACGCAACAACAGGGTGTTCTCATTGCATTTTTTTTGGGGGGTCAAGAATTGTGGGGCATTATTTTGAATATCAGCGCAGGTTGTTATTTTAAGTATAATATTGAAATTTATAAAATTTATATGTAATATGGTATTTTTTAATATAAATCGTTACGTAGAAATTTGTGTAATAAAATAATATTTTATTTTAACTTTTTCGTATTTTAAATACACATAAATCGCTACGTAGTGATTTTATTAAAAAAAATCCTAATCACTGTAACTATTTGTGTGATGAGCGATTTACATTTAAAAAACACCATATCAATCTAAATCTATCTCCCCATAACCCCATTTCATACCAATACAAACACCCAAACATCTATATATATATATATATATATATATATATATATATATAAATTCCCCAAGTATTGCAATTTAAATAAAACAGACTCTAGCCTTTTAAAAAAAAATGAGAAAAAAGAAAACAGATTTTTTTGGGTAAAACAGACTCTTTTACTTTTTTGGGTACAAAAGTTAGACTAATAGTATATTTGGTTGATAGGTAAAATTAGGAGTAAATTACTTATGGATATTATCTATGAAAAATTTCTTTTCATTTTTGCTCCCAACCAAATACAAAAGTAAGAATAAAATTTAACTAGATAAGTTTCATTTATAAAATTATACATAGAACTCATTTAGGGAATTTCTATCCCAATTTTCACTTCTTAACCAAACACACCCTAAAGATGAGTACTCACCAAACCAAAAAACAAAGGATTAGCAATCACCAATCAAAGCTTGTTTGATTGAAGTGAAAATGATCCGCTGTCTCGGTCAACAATTCGACCAAAAATGGTTTTGGTCCGGGAAAGCTGACACAAAAAGCCCAAGCAATGTTGACCCAATAAAAGGCAGAAAAGGGTTTAGCACTCAAGGCCCTCTCGTTGTAGACCCCAAAAAGGTACTCAAGGCCCTCTAGCTTCTCGACCAAAAACATTGAAGGCCCTCGAGCTTAGACTTAAAACAACCATGCCCTTGTGATTGCAAATTGTAAAATCCTGAAAGGCCCAACTTATAGGAGGGATAGGTTGACCAATAAAAAAAAAAAAATGAAAGAGATGATGACCTAATCATTTGTGTTGTAAATTGATTGAACTAATTAATAGTTACATGAATACTTAAAAACTTTACATGTTTTATATTGTAATCTTGATCATTTGTCCATTTATATAAGATCAAATTGTCAATATTTACTTTTCTCACTCTTATAATTTGTCACTTCTCTCACGTGATCATCTTTCTGTATATAATCATTAACAAATGATGGTATTTATTGTGAGAAATCAAAAAAGTGAGAGAAGAAATAAATGCTTTTCTCTTATTGACCCCAAAGGATGCAAAAAAAAAAAAAAAAAAAATTTTACATGAGCCTTATGTTTGTGATAAGTAATTAGCTTGCTCTAGTGTTACGAGCATAAATAACTAATTACAATTTCAAGTTAACTATAATCTTTAAGAAACCTGATGATGTAATCTCGATCTTTTTAGGTTTTGCAGGGGCATAGACCAGGACACTAGGAAGGTCCTTTTCGGTCTAATAAACATTACCATTTCATTCTATGCATTATGCATAGCCCCATTAATAGAGTGAAACAACATGTTACAATTAGGTTGCTTTGCTTCAGTAGATATATTTCTTCTTGCAATTGTGCAGTTCGAAATACATCATCTTTGCTAAATCTTTGTCTCAAATCATTCCAAACTAATGAAGTTGATCCACCCACATAATATTCTAGTAAGTTTCAATAGATAAAGATCTTGAAATCTATGACAATACTATGGTGCGTGTTGTTCTTTTCCTGAAGTGAATCCCCAGGTTTTGACTTCACTGTACTTTCATCAACAACCCCTAGTTTATTCTTGGAAATTAAAGCCGTGGTTGTTGCTCTTGACTAAGAATGGTCATCATTTGTTTCCGTCAGTGGATAACTCACCAAATTTAGGGCTGAGAAATTGGAGAAGAAATGAACGCTCTTCTCTAGTTGAGTGGAATGAATTCAAAAAATTTGCTTTTCACATCAAATTAAAGCTATGTTAGTTACATACATCTGAAGCCATAAACTACTCCCTCACTTCCAAAATAAATAAATAAACCTACAAAATGAAAAAAATACTTATATTGGAGCTGAGGAATTAGTTAACTTGCTTTTCTACGATGAGCATAATAACTATGAGATGAGAGAAATTTGGAGAAGAAACGAATAATGCTCTTCTTAATTGAGTAGACAAAATGCAAAAAGTTGATCTGAATATGTTGGTTATATAAAAAACAAAAAAGAAAGTTAGTGACTAAATCCTTCTTTTGAGATGAGAATAAGTAACTAATTACTATTTAAGTCTGACTAATTAGCTAGATCAATTAATTTTAACGTAATTGAGTGTTATGCTAATTAGTGAAGTACATACTATTTTCACTCGTGGGTTGAGTAGTTGGAGGTATTCTAATAGTTGCTCTTGCGAATGGGTTAGCATGAAAAGTGATATTTAAATATGGGTTTTGTTAATGAGTATCTTAAAAGGACTAATTAAGGATACTCTAAAAAGCAGTTTTTTAAACTTAGTGATTAGTTCAAAGCATTAAAAACATAAAAGTTTTTCTTTCTAAGGTAAAATTTTCTATTTAATTTTCTTAATTACTATCCTTAGGGTACTAATTAGATAAACTCTTTAAATATAACAAAATTAATTTAGTGTTGATATACATGATATGAAGGTAGTGGGTCTACCATACTTTCTGTCTTGATATTTACTAGTATTTTATATTTAAGCATGTCAACACTATCTCATTTTGTTAGGTTTAAGAAATATTCTTGTTAAGAAGACTTCACAGAAAATGATGAAAGTGATTCTGTTAATTATTTGACTACCTTTTCCTGCTAATTGTTTAGCTCTTTATATTGTGCATGATGATCTCAATTTCATGTTATAAATTTACTTTTTTTTTCCCCTAAAAGGATAAGTGTAACTCATTTTGGTCCTTTAAATTAAAATATTAATCTTTAAATCCTAAAAATTGCAAAAAAGTGATTTAAATATGTCAACATTATCTCAATTTATTAGGTTTAAATATGTTTCTGTTTAAGAAAACCTGACAATAAATTATGAAACTGAAACTTTTTATTAGACTACATTTTTCTCGCTTATTATTTGGCTCTTTACACCGTGCAATGTGATTGTACTTTCGTGTCAAAAATTTTGAGTGAAGTTTTATTTTTGTTACTAAAATTATTAGTACAACATATACTCTCACCCTTGAAGTTACGAAATTAATGCTAGTATTATAGCCTTCGAAATTGCAAAAGTTAGCCGCCGAAATACAAATAGATTAAATTAATCTTTCAAATTTTAAATTTTGAGTCAAATGACTAATATAATTTAATAAGATACATTAGAGGGTGATTTATTTGTATTTCATGTTCTAATATAATTTACATTTAACACTTATGGAGATTAAAAAACTAATTTCGTAATTTTAGGAAACAAAATAAATTTACGCATGCAATTTGGTATACTATTCTACAAATTTTCTATTTGCATCAATTGCTAGAATCAACATCGAAAACTCATATATATATATATATATATTTATATATATATATATATATATATATATATATATAGAGAGAGAGAGAGAGAGAGAGAGAGAGAGAGAGAGAGAGAGAGAGAGAGAGAGAGAGAGAGAGAGAGAGAGAGAGCTCTTCATCCAACCTTACAATCCAACTTTTTAAAACTCTATCCTCAAAAATCTCTATTCCAGAAACCTGTACCAATTTTTATATTCTAGAAGACGCCTAGATAGAAAGTATTATTCCACACTTTTAAATCTTTACAATGTTTTTAGAAGAAACAAAGATAGTTTCAAGTGGTCAATTAAAAAGCTTGTCTCTACTCCTCAACCCCAAGTGGCGGAGTATATCCAAACCACAAAGTTTGACCAGTGTGCCTTTTATGCTACTATTGTAGAGTAGTATGTTGATCTGAAGATTAATCCTACTCTGATTAAGTTGTGGCATAAAAAAGGATATGTTAGCCTCTACTTTGGAGCCATAAGGCTAGTATTGTCACTCCATGGCAGGAAAGGTCTTCCAGTCATAGCTAGTCACTCTGATAGACTTTACCTTCAAAAATTATGGACATGTTGTTATTGAAACTGTTTTGACAACACTTAATGTTGGAGGTATTGTTTTAACCATGTTTTCAGACTTCAACGTTCATTTGCATCCCACTCTTCCTACCAGATTCAAAGTCCAGATTTAGCTTGTTGGAGCTCCTTAAGATAAACCAATTCTTTCTGCTTCCTTATGTAGCAACTAATCACATGCTTCAAGAACAATGCTTTGATCTGCTTGTTGAAAAAGGATTTCAGAACAATGCTCTCATGGTGGTTGCCAACACGGTAGAAAAAGGTGTTCCTTCCATTATTCAGATTCCCAAACAGATTTCAAGAAAAGATCTCTTGAAAGCTTATGCCACTTAAGTGGATAAGCAAAATATGAAAACTTCAAGCAGAATAGCAGTCCTGTTGTTGCTACTGACACGACTTTTAGCAGATCCATTGATGGAACTGTCAAAACCATCTTCAAAGACGTAGAAGCTGATGAAGGTGCTCTACCATCTTAGACATATAGTTCTTACTTTGGCAAGTCAAGTTTTTCAGCAACAACATTCAAACCTACTTTCAAGCCCTAATTACTCATAGGAACCATATATCTAAAATAATAGAAACTGATAGCAATGGATCTTTGGTTTGATATATTTTTGATACGCAGGATCCTCATATAGAGACAAGTGTAGAGCATACTCTATATCTCATGTGATTTGTTATTCTCCTTTTTCTTATATCAGAGCAGCATATTGTATATGTGACATTAAACTCTCAGAAAAGGGAAAATGTTTAGAAAGATATATTAGATTTATAACACACAAAGGGAAATTTTTATTGCAAGCTTCTAATGATTTACAAAACTATGAAGCTCCCTTTTATAGGCAAAAGAAGTCGTCTGATAGCACTAGAATTTCATGACACGAACTCTACTATACAAATTACAACATGACAAAGTAGAGTTTACAACTCATGTCCTAGAGTCACAGCTCACTATGCTACGTAACCTTTTAGTCATGACCAAGACATAGGACAATAATAATAACTACTCTACACACTTAATATAAGCTACTTTCCAACAAGCATCCTCATGACTTTACTTGCTACGTGGCTTACAAGATGCAATAACAATAATAATAGCAGCTATTAACTAGGACATTAGTACAATAGTGGCTACATACAAGAATCAAAATTTCATGGTCGATTCAGGAAAAAAGAGAAGTTACAATCATCTCTAAGGAGAAAAGCCCAAGTTGCAACCACAAGTGGTGATAACTCATTTGATTTAGCCCAGAAGAAAGCGCAAGTTGGAACCTCAAGCTCTGATAACTCATTCAACGCGCCCCGGAGGAAAGCGCAAGTTGGAACCACAAGTGCAGATGACTCATTTGATATACCCCAGTTGTGTCTTCTCATCAATACTTTGCATGGCTTTTGCATGGAGTTGGGAGTTTTGGAACAGAGGATACTTGATTGTAATAGGGTAAGCTTGGAGTTTGACCTTTCCTCAGCTGCTGCTGTGGAAGGTATCCATCAGCTCTCTGAGTATATACCATACAAAGTAGTCTTCCGCTATCTATGTCATGTTCTCTGGGATTGCCTATATGTTGGAAAGGTTTCATCCACCCGGATTGGACCTTTTCTTGAGGAGCTTGAGAAATACTTGGTGACCATATCATCAACACCAGTGCATAATAGAGTTAAAACACGTGGTTATTGAAGTAATGCGGGCTTCTCTTGATGGGTTCTTGCTGGTTTTGTTAGCCGGGGTTCCGTCACGTGCTTTCTCTCTGCAAGATTCTACCGTAATAGAGGAAGACTTCAAATCTCTGACTGACTTGTTCTGGTCCAATGGAGATGGATTGCCTTCTGAAGTGATAGAAAAGCATTCTTCCACTGTGAGAGCTGTGCTTCCCTTGTTTCGTGCACATACTGAGCACATAATTCGGCATTTTACTCGGCTTATTAAGGACGCGTATAGTTCTTCAATCAAATCCCCTCTGCCACTGCCTCCTACTTCAGGTCAATGGAGCCCAAAAGAACCAAACACACTTCTACGAGTTTTGTGTTACAGGAAAGATAAGGCAGCTTCCAAGTTCCTCAAGAAGAAGTACAACTTGCCTAAGAAAGTGGAACAAATGATAAGTAGCCCTGCCCATATACCTCTGCCGAGATCGATCCAGAAAATTTAGGTGATGTAGGCGAAGATAATAAGTAGCATATAACCAGAAGCTTTGAGTTTAATTTGGATACAGTATCAATATAAAATTTATTTATACTATGATCCAATCATATTTTGCTATATCAGCAAATATGATTAATCATCTCCTCCATTACTTTAAAAGGTATATAAATGAAAGGATTTGATTAGATGATAATGTAAAAATATTTTACATTGCCAGTACCTACAAATTAAATTGATAAGATTTGTACCAATTTTATTTTGGTACGAAGTGAAACAATAAAAACATGGGGCAAAATGTGTAACACCTATTTAATGCTTTGAAAAATTCTCTAATTTTGATTGGAGAATGATTGTGGCTAGAAGTGTCAAAACGGACCGACCTGTCCTACTAAAAGTTCACAAAAAAGGGGTGGGGCGAGCTGGCCTGTCTAAAATAAAATAGGCTAGAATAGTCAGTCCAATCCATTTTAAGGCGAGCTAGTTGGCTAGCTCACCAAAAAATTTAAAAAAAAAATCTTTAATATTTTGATGAATTTTTTTTTAAAAAAAATTTAAATAATATTTTTTGTTTATATATACCTAATTTTTCAAGGTCCATAATAATTATATATTAACTTGGATTAAAAAATATTATTGTTAATGATGCTAATTGTGAGATATGAGACTGTTTTATTTTTAAGTTTTAACTTTGAGTGAATAGTATTAACTGTATAATGTTACTATATTCGTAACTGTATATATTTCTTATTTTTTTCTTTTTTTGGGTTACATGTTTCTTATTTTTTTTATCAATAAATTATAAATTTTTTTTAAAAAAAAAGAACTTGGCCCACGGGCAAGTCCGCCTCAACTCACAAAAACCCATGGGTTAGGCGGTGCAGGTTAGACGGATTAGAATTTTCTAACTGGTTCAAAACTTCAACCCAGCCTGCTAAAAATGGCAGGTTTGGCGGACTAACTAGGCAGGTTCAACTTGTTTTAACATCTCTAATTGTGGCCGCATGTGATGGATTCGTCCCTGTACTCATCAGACCATGTGTGTTTATAAGTTTGACTAGGTGAAAAGTGGAATGTAAAATAATGCTATAAGAATAATAAAATTATATAATAAATATACATCACACATCTTATTATTATTAGATATGATAATTGAGTGGACTCATCATATCTAATAGTGATTAGATGTGTGACATTGTGAACATCTGATTTTGTTCGGCTCATAAGACAGAAACAAAAAAACTTTTGGCATATTTTCAGAGTTTAGCCCATATTGATTGTATTGTTTTATTGAGTGAAGTTACGAACCATTTCAATACTTGTCTATAGTTCTTCGTTGTGTTTAATCCAATTTTAATTGAGACCTTTTTTTATTTGGATTCATTTATTGTTGTTGCATTTTTGTTTAAGGTGCATAACAAAAAAAAGTAGCCCAATTATTTTAACCCATAATTGTCAAAATAGAAATCCTTTTTAGCCCATTTATAATTTTTAGCCCATTTCTAGTTAAAAAAATAATAAATACAAAAAAAAGGAAAAAGGAGCCAGGAGTGGCGGACATCAGCTCCTCTCCACTCTTGACCAGATGAAGATGTTCTTCCTTTACGGATAGGGATGAATTGGCCAGCCTGTAAAAAAAAAAAGACCAATGATTTTGGTCAAGGAGGGACATTTATAAATGGAGATCAGAATACCATTAGCAAGGGAGGGAATCAATCAAAAAAAAATATTTAGCAATAGCATTGATCGGCAAAAATTCCCAACACAAAGAGTAACACCAGAAAGCAATCATCAGTCAAGAAAAATTTCCAATTCAGTCCTGCAACAACAAGAAAATAAGGTGATAACAACAGTATGTAGATCACCATCATCCAAAAATTAAAAAAAGAAAAGACAAAGAGGTTGCGGCCTCCCCCATCACCGCCACGGCCTCCATCTTCTTCCCCTCCAGCATTTTCTTCCTCTTCCTCCACCATTTTCAGATCAGCCCCTCCACTACACTTCACGGCCCAACACCACCACCATCATCTTTCAACTCTACAACCAACCACCAAGCCGCGATCCATCCTTCCCTCAACACCACTATCATCATTCCTCAACCACCCGCAGTCATCGCCGCGGTAACAACCCCACACCAATCACAGCAAATCGGTTCCTTCATCCTCCTCCCGCTGCCATCATCTTCTTTAATCGTGCACCGCCGCGAACCACCGCGGATTGGCCTCAATTCCTTCCCTCCGCGTCGGCCTTCCCTTGCCCTTTCCGATAAGCCACACCGCGCCGAATCCCAGCCACAACTCCAACCGCCGCGTATCAGCCCACCACTGCGAGGCTTCGGCTTCTTCTTCCCTCACGCGGTGGTGATTCGCTGCATGCTCCCCTTGGCCGCGACATCTCTCCCTCCCTTTCTTTTCTCTTATCTTTGCTTTCTCTCTCTCCCTATTTCCTTTTCTCTCTGTCCGTGTGGGTTTTGAGTGTGTGAGAGACAAAGAGTATTGTGTATGTGGGTGCGTGTGTGTATGTGAATGGGTGATATCCGTGTGTGTGTGTGAAAGAAAACCCAGTGTGTGCGTGTGTTTGTTTTTGTGAGTGGGTGTGGATGATGCCATAAGCCCCACCCCAAATGTTATTTCTTTTTTTTTTACTAATCACAATGAGCTTGAGTTACATCTACATGTGGTTTAAGAATGATGATAATTGGCCTGACGTTAGTGTGGATTGTATCCATCTTGATGTTGGATGGTGAGAATTGTGTTCTTGGACCAGTTTGATTATTTTATGTTTTTTGTTGAAAAATGAAAGTGTTTGGGTTTGGGGTGTGATTTCTTTGGAATTGATATTTTTTTTAGTAATCTTTTTAAATTATCTGAGTGGGTATAAAAAAAATTGGTTTAGAAAGTGATTAGTTCATTTATTTGATTTTTAATGAATTTTGTGTTAAAAGCCTAAAAAAATGAAAAGAAAATGTTAGCTAGACTCTTGAGAGGGATGTTTCTCGTTATCGGATCTCAATCTTAAAAAGATATAGATATATATTGACTTTGATGGAAAATGATAAAGGGATTATTTGGGTAACACAATCTGTTGATTGCAGATAGTGTGGGACAAAACCAAAAATAAAAGTTGAGGGGTGGGAATTTGCTATTGGCAAATTTAAGTAGGGACAAAATGAAAAAAAAAAGGAAATGATTATGTCTAGCGAATTAGGTTGTGTGACTGGTGACATGCCATGATGAATTTTTAGAATGGGGCTAGTGAATTATGTTATGTGACTAGTGACATGGGATAATCACTTTCATGAGTAACAAGTGTAAAATTTTAAATTATTTTACATAATATATAAATTCATCTCGAAGACAGATTTTTTAACCCACTATTCTCTGCAATTTCTGGCTATTCCCACTCTCTCATTCTCTCATCCCTTCCCTTCCCATTCTCACTCTTTCATTCTCTCTTTCTATTTCCATTCTTCAATGACCCACTCTCCATAAATTTCTGTTCCCACGTTATTTTAATTTGTCAGTATTTCCACTCTTTCATTCTCCCTTCCATTTCCATTCCCATTCTCAATCTCTCATTCTCCCATTCTCTCTTCCCATTCATATTCTTTTACTCACTCACTCTAGTTCTCCCTATTCCCACCTTATAATAGAAAAAAAATATTGATTGAGAAACATGAGTATTGTTATGATAGTAGTATATTATAATGGTCATGAGTTTACAAATCCAAATAATGGCATATTTTTTACATGTGAGAGTCCAGTAAATATTTTTATTCCATACACTTTCTCATTTGTTGAGCTAGAGAATGCTATTTGTCAATCTGTAAATCTAAACACTCAAAAGAAAGTGATATCTATAAAATATAGATGTCCATCCTCGACTCCTTGGTGGCTTCATAAATTATCAAGCAATTCCAATCATTAATGACGACAACATTCAACAGATGTTTTGCATACATCAACAGCACCAGCCAAACAATCATGCCATTGAATTGTATATCAAATTCAAAGAAGTTATTGCTCGGAATGTAGCTTATGAGTTAAGCACATTTGAAGAAAGAGAAGTGGTATGGGAAAAAAGTGATGAAGAAGAATACCAAAGCAGCGATGATGATGATGATGATGATGATCATGATGACGTGAATGACGCTGCGGATGAAGAGGACGTGCCAAACATGACGACCAGGCAATATCTAAACAATGAGCCAACTTTCATGTGTGTATTAGATCTTGAAACTATAAATACTCCCGAGTTTCCACAGTTTTAAAATACGGGTATATACTGCTAATTTTAGAATTAATTTAAAATTTGTTACCTATGTTGTGAAAAAAATATAGATTTAGTTTTTTTAAAAATTTGCTTTTTATTATTCTTATTGTTTTTATTGTTGAATGTTGGTTTGGTGCTTGGTAGGGGCTCCTGTTATCAATACTAAATTCTTTATTGGAATAGAATTTAACAATAGGGAGGCTGTAATTAAGGCAGTTAAGAAATATAGCATAGATAAATGAGCAGATTACAAAGTTAAAGAATCAGAACAGAAGACATTTTACTGTAAATGTGTACAATATGGGCAAGACTGTATGTGGCTTCTAAGGGCCAGTTTCAGGAAGAATAAGGATTATTGGAAAATCAGGAAGTATAACGGACCGCACACTTGCACAAGGTCAAGGCAATCGCATGACCACTCAAAGTTGGATTCTGAAATGATTGCACAATTAATAAAGCCACTGATAAATTATGATCCATCTATTAAAATAAAGTTTGCCATTGCAGAAGTTCATTCTCGGTTAGGGTACATGACAACATATCGAAAAGCATGGGCAGCAAAGCACAAGGTAATTGAACAAGCTTTCGATGGTTGGGAAAGCTCATTTGAATATCTCCCACAATGGTGTATGGCAATGTGTGCTGCTGATCAGGGAGCAATTGTTCAATTGGATTCTGTAGAGGCGAGTCGTGGGGTGAGCCGGTGTTGAACACTCGAATATTTCGTAGGTTGTTTTGGACTTTCGGCCCTTGCATTAAAGCATTCAGATACTACAAACGAGTTGTTCAAGTAGATGGGACACATTTATATGGGAGTCCAAATTGTATGGCAACATCTTCTAATGTCACTGTCATTTCTCCCTGTGTAAAATGGAAGGTGTGCGTCTCTGGCCGCCACCGTTCTATTAAAGCTTTTATTAAAGCTCCATTCAATTCCACTCGACCTATATGCGTAACATGGTAAAAACCAGCACGCAATAGATGCTCAATAATTACATCTTTTGGTGGATGATTAAAAAAAATATGACAGGGCTCGAACTTTCTTTCTTTCTGTTTCAAGTAAAAAATAAATAATTATTAATGACAAAAAAATTAATTATAAAAATATACATATACATAAAATGAATTAAAAAAAATCTAAAATTACATTTAGAATAGAATTTAAAAATTTATATTAATAAATAAGTATGTAAAATGAAAACAATAAAATAATATATACAAAGAACAAAATATTAACTTAATAATCTAAATTAATAATAAAAGTAGAAATATTAAACTTACATATCCATTAAAAATATGAACTGCAATATGCTCATTAGAATTCATTGTTGCATCACGTTGTCGTCTGGGCATTTTTTTTAAAAAAATATTTCTCTATTTTTTTTTTAAAAAAAGAAACTCTTGCTCTTCCTTCACGCAAAGCTCTCTCCAAGCTCCCCTTTTTATAGTCTCAGGAACGAAGAGCTCACGGACTGCTCTATTCATTCACGGATTCACTCACTATTATTTTCCTATACTGTAGCTCTGATGAAGGGAACACATGTCGTTGGAGAGCTGAGCCGGGCCTCTCATCCACTTGCTGGTTCTCGAGCACCGCAAGGAAGGAGCGTGAAAGCTCATTGATTATGAAAAAAAATTACTAAAACTTCAGGTGGGCCACCTAGAAAAGCCAAATTATTGAGATTCTTTGCAAAAAGGTGGGCAACTTAGTTGCACTCGTGAAACAACATGCATCCAAATTCCAATAACAATCATGCATCCAAATTCCAATAACAAGCCTAACCGACCACAGTGCAGGGAGAAGAATTCGCTACTAGCGAATTGGTGCCATGCCAAACTCCTTCGGGTGCACTATCTGAGGGTAGTGAATTGCGGCTCCCTCCATTTTTTTTTTGGTTTTTGGATCCTAATCCCTGGTCAGCGAATTGTGTTCCCACGTCCACACCTCATTAATTATCTCATAACTAACATATCTTAATATTAAACACTTCTATCCTCCATATCAAAATTAAAAAACAAGACTCTTGATTTGTTTTAATTTTTTAATTATTTTATTTGTTTGTGTTTTTATTCAAATTAATCATATATATGTTATGTGTTTATAAATTAGCTTTATTAATTCCTGTTAAAACTAGTGTTTGCTAAAAAATAAATAAAAAGTGGGTTTCTTTCAAATAGATAATAAAAGGAATCTTTTGTGAATCCTTTTTTTATCCATGTGATGACCAATAATGATGATTGAGTAACGGATGTTACTTTCATTGTTATTTGAATCATAATGATTCATTGAGTGACCTAGTGTTAACTTGAATTCTGTGTAATAATGGATGTTATGTCTCTTGTTGCCAAATTTTATTCTTCATAAATAAAATTTGTCAACTTGGAGATATTTTTTACAGAACCATGTGACTTTGAGTTCTCCATTGCACTAGGAAATACTTAAGAGCAAGCGATTCCGATCCCTATTAAACCAAAATTAAATTTTCATAAACTGTTTATTTGATTATAAATATTTTGTCTTGTCCTTTATATTAAAATAGAATTTTCAAGGTTATTAATTAATTTACATAACTTTTGAGCAGTCACATCTGGCGACGGATGATTTAGAGTACGTAGGATTAAACTCCTACCATTTCCTGTGCATAACCGACTCTCGAACTCAACTATGGTTTCAAAGATCATTTTCTTAAATAAATGGGTTTTTCCATATTTTCTCAATTTAAATAAACTTGATGGCGACTCAATATTTTCAACACTTCTTTTTTGCCGTCCTATTACGATATATTTATTGTGTAATTTTATTATTCTAATAGCATTACTCAAAATAATATTGATCAGTGAATAACCTAAGGGAATGTAATAGTGCTTTGTCCATAAGCAACAATGTACGTTGTACAGTTGAGATTCTTTTCTAATTTGTTCGTCTATTTGCAGCTTGTGTTAAAATGCAACACATGACCATATACGGCTGATGGATACGGCGATTTACAATTGATTTATTGTTTATATTTTATAATGAATTTAATATCGGCGCATTAGAAAAGTATTTTATATTTTCGTCTAATTAAATCTCATTTTTTACATATTTTTTAAATAGTATGTAGTGACAGATCTAAAAATTTTAGATAATGGGGTAAAAATAATATATAAATCTAATAAAATGTTTATCATTTTTTTCTTAGTATGGAATCAACCTAATAATATAATGAGGACAAAATAATATATACCCATATACTTATGTATAAATTCTGAAATTTTGATGTGGGTATGTGCCCTCAGTCTCCTGTATATAGATTCATCATGTGGAAAATAACTATATTTATTAATATATCATTATATAATTAGATGACTATATAAAATTATTTTACACTAATAATACATTCTAATTAATTGCTTTTATAATTATAATTTTGAAATAAATGATAATTTTTTTTTCAACTTGAACTTATCCTTAAAGGATGTATTGTAATATTGGCGTGATATTAGAATAATGATTTTCTCACAAATTCAAAGCCGTAATGACAAAGTTATTTTTAATTCTTGATAAATGAGGAACGTCCATGGCCAGAGAATTATCAAATAAATCATTACGCTATTGGCATTTTAATCCGGAAAATGAGATCATGATCATTCAATTAGAAAACATGTAATTCCAAAATCTTCTTTTGATCATTCAATGCTCATTCGAGACTGAGACTAACAAATCGTGCAGGCGAAACTTAATTTGCGTTTGAAAATAATATTAAAAGATTTTTTTTAAATATCTTTTTTATGTTATTAATTTTTTTTATAAAAGATGTAAATTATATCTTTCAAAAAAAAAAATTCTTTTTTACCTTTTTAGGAAAGTGATTATTACCACACCCTTTTAGTTTCAATGGTTTTTTATTGAATATTTCTAAATGACCAATAATGTTCTAATTTTTTATTTATTGCCACACCTTCTTCAATTCCAAAAATGTTCCATGGCCTTAGCACATTGCAAGTACAACGAAGGATGGCAAAAAAATCCGCCTAAACGAGTATCCATGACCTGTAGTGGGGATAAGTTTGGTCGTCACGAGGATGGGAGCGAAGTCCCCACCCCATGACCTGTTAAATTCTCATATACCAAGAAAATATTAACATATTTTTATTTTTAAATTATTTTTTACTGAATTTGTATTTATACATTTATATATATATATATATATTAATTCGGATTATATTGCAATAGCAATAATTTTTAATATAGATATTTATTTATTTTTTCTGTGTTTTAGAATATTCTTTTAATTTTTTTTGTTTTTCTATTCTTTAAAATTTTAATAAACCTACGGATATCATGAGGATGGGGAATAGAGATCTATTACAAGAATGAAGATGGAAACGGATGATAAAATTTTAAATGGGAAAGGAGGTGGGATGCATGTTCTCGTCGCATAAATATCAATTATTGTTGGTAAATACAATTGCAGTACCTTTTTTTCAAAACTTAAACAAACTCAACCCATTTATGGGGTAACGAAGAGATAGAAGAGCATTGTAGCAAAATTCTAGTTATCATCATCAGGAAAACACCATATATCTAAGCAATGCAGCAAAAGTGTAGTCAGTGTCATTGGCAAAACTCAGCTGCCAATGACCCTTGATTTAGAGGACCCAGCACTAACATTTGAGTTGAAGGAATTTAAGTAAAAGAAGAGGGAGGCACAGAATAAGAATGGAAATTTTTTCTCTTATTTTTACTCTTGGAAAAAGAACATTTTTTTTTTAGAGAGACGCAATGACACGGGGGCTTCTATTGTAAATTAAGGAAAAACGATTTTATCATAAAAGAAAGTAGAAAATTTTCTTTGGTGTTATGAAAAAAAATGGTCCGCTAGCTCAGTCCAGAGATGCTGCACTGCAAGCCCAAAACGATGCTGGCCCAATTTAAGGCTGTTTAGTGCTCAAGGCCATCTAAGAGTAGACTAAAAAAAAACGCTCGAGGCCTTTGAGCTTTCACAAAGATAAAATGACCTCAAGGCCCTTCCTCGATTAAGTATCAACCTATTCAGTGTTAACATTAAACATATGCTTGTAAAGTTGCCCTTGACCCGTTTTCTTAGCAACGAAACTATCATCCATGAAAGATTAAAAACGAAAAGTTGCGCTTCACTGACCGGAAAAAGCAAAAATATACGCTTGTGATGCGTTTTGTAACACCTGAAAGGCTTGGATGCAATGGTGGCGGATATGAGGGGCCTGCGAATTATGTTATATATAATTGGTTAATAAATTGGATAAACTTGAATATCCATTTTATACAAATGATATTTGCTCTACCTAGATGGATTTCTCCAGCTTAAAAGTCCATTAACTAAGTTTTTAATTACAAGTAAAAAATTGTATTATAATTGAGTATTATCTTAAAGAAGAAATATGTTTTTTTTATTATGATAGGCAAACAAAAATGACCCGACCTTAATATAGAGGGATGAATCATGATTGAACGAATAGCAAAAATGAATTAGTTTTTCTTTTTCTGATTAGAAACGAAACGGTTTTGAATCAAAGAACTACTGTTTTGGGGGAAGATTTTACCTAACCATTACTCCCCGTCCAAAGTTACAAAAGCAACTTCTTAAACGAAAATAAATAAATTAGTTAGAGAGAGAGAGATCCACCCAAGTTTAGTATATGAGAATTGAACCCATTCATTATTATATTTGCCTAAGGTCTGACCACACCAAACGGATACTTTTCCAGCATGCGCTGAGCTGTATGGGTTCGGAGAGTTGGCCCTAGGTTCTTCTTGTTGATTTTAATGAGTTTGGCACATGATCAATTAGAATATTGTTACGAAAGTAATAAAATTATATAATAAATATATATTATATATTATGTTATTATTAGATGTGATAAGTGATTCTTATTTATCTCAATCATTTATCATATTTAATAGTGATAAAATAATATAATGTATATTTATTGTATAATTTTATTATACACATAATATTACTTTATTAGTTAAAGTTAAACATTTAAAGTCTAATTTGACTGTTTTCTTTTCTTTTTAGTTTATATATGTTTATCATGAGTTATAAAAAATATTATCTTTTTTTTTTGTTTTCAAATAGTGTTCACCATTTGTCCCTTTCCACAATAAATAAATAGTTATTAATAAAAATACATTATCCTGATTTTTTTTTCCTAAAAAAAATATTTTGGCCCATAAAGATCTCCAAAAACTTGTGAGATTCTATGCAGCCATCTACCAGCTGGAAAAATGCTGAATTTTTCTTTTTCCATCTTGATTTAAACATTTTTTTCTTTGCTATAGCGCTTTCTTTTACTTCTGTTACACAAAAGTAAACTCAAATATATACTTGGTGAATTGTTGATAAGTTGGTTGGCTGCAAGGTGGCAAGGTGCAGAGTCTGGATCCATACTTGGAAAATTAATTAAGAAATTAAGAGTATTTCTTTGGGTTTATATATGTTTGTTAGCGATTAGGTTCAAGGGGCGAATGCACCCTACTGAACTTTTTTCAAAATACAAAGACTTTTCTTGACAAAACCAACCTACCTACCAGGATTTCCTTGTATCTTTTTCTTAAATAGATTTGAAATGATATTTATTATTGAAAAATATTATTTGTACTCATAAGATGTGAGATCCCACGCCAATTCATACTCCATTTAACATTGAATAAGATGTGGATCATATTTAAATGAGGTCCACATCTCATCTAATGATGGATGATATGTGAGTCGACACGGTGTCCCACACTCCTATGAGTACAAATAATACAATTCTTTTATTTTATACGCGTCCATCATGTAATTAAGTGATATTTAATGATGCCCATTTCTTGACATGTCCATACCGTTTGCTGCAAATCTTTTCTCAAGAAATGTGTAAAGCCTACCTTTCGATTGGTAAAAAAATAAATAAAATCATGTAAGTGATATTTGGAAGTGAGTTACTCTAATAGTCTGATTCAAAGAATTAGTTAGTTTAATTCATATTAATTCAATTTTTTGAAGATAAAAATGACAACAATTTAGTTATGCAAAGAGAATTACATCAATTGTTTTTAAAAAAACCAATGGAATTGGTTCAACTGATTTGTTTTTTTTATTCATGTATTGCTACAATTTAGGTTTTTATTTTTATTTTTTACTTCGTTGGTGAGTGTTTGTAATTATTCATGTAAGCATTCATGAACCCCAAAAGCTAAGAATGCCATGACCCTAGACTAAAACAAGTCTTTCTTTCAATCTAAATTTTTGTATATAACAAACAAACTAATGAGGAAAAATTAACGTCAATTTACTCTTTTTCCTTTTTTATTGACAAAAAGTTTAGATTGAGGAAAAATTTTGTCCCAATCCAAGGTCAGGACATGCCTCTGAGGTTATTGAGCTTTTATTGAAGTAGTTTTAGACAAGTTTTATTTGAGGAGGATACCTAAATTCCAAGTGTAGCTCATAATAATCTATCTTTTGAGGCATATTATTTGAGTCATTAGTTTACCCACAAAAATATCACCCCATCTTTGTCGAAGATACTAAGATCACAAATCTATTTTTATCTAAATTTCAAAGTAAATGGGCTTATAAGTGTTAAATTTCTTAATAATTTCTTTAGAACCATGACTTCTTTTACGATTCAGAATATTATATTTTCATATGTGAAAATAAGTATAATATCTTCGTAGACCAGACATTCATGTTGATGAGTATAACATCCTCATAATTTTAATGTTCCATGGCACATAAACTACTAATATTTTTTCCCAAAGTGAGTTCGCCACAAATAATTGTAGCAGCGCTATATGCTACAATTTGTCCCCATTTTAATGTGCTCATCTCATTGAACTTAAGATTTTTATGCATGCAAGTATTTTTGTTGAAACCTTGATACATAACAAATCAATTTAATCTTTTAACAATAGAAAATGACACAAATTTAAAAGATTAATTTTAATTATCAAAAGTTTTATCCATTCAGTCATATATATTTAGTTGTGTGTGACTTTTAATATGGTGATTGTGCATGTCACCGAGTTCAAGTTTTAAGCTATATATTCCATTGGGCTACATTCCATGACCTAATATCTCGTTAAAGAAACCTCATAAGAAATCATGAAAGTGAATCTTATTTTATTAGGCTACATTTTTCTCAGTTGTCAGCTCTTTATGTACCGTGTAATATGATCAACCGATCGTAATTTCATGTTACAAATTTTCTTCCGCATTCAAGAGGAGGAATCAACAAGGAAAACAAAAATCAAGTAGTAAAAAACAAGATTAATTTGGGGCCAAATGTCCCGCTAAAATTTGATTTTTTTTTTTTAAACACACACACACACACACACACATATATATATATATATACATATTTTGTTCTAATTAATTTATTATATTTGATCTTACATTGGGATAAAATTATATAAAATATCTTGGTATATTTATATACTATCTTCACTTTTATTATCTAAATTTCCTGAATATGTCATGGACTATCGAGACTAGTGTCCTTGTCAAGTGTGTATTGCCAATGCTATACTGTTAATTACATGATTTCAATACCAAAACACATACATTATTAAAAACTTATATACAGCTTATAAACATACAACCAAATCTCCCAAGTAAACACCGAACACATTCAGATGTATGATAACCGGAACTTTTATGGAGTTTACATTTCGTAGCATGGCTTTCTATTCGTCCCATGATTTCAATTCGAAATATAAGGAGAGATGAATCAAATTGTTTGCCTTAGCTAGGGCATTAAAACTTACTAGAACATTTATCAATAAACCTAAATAGAATAAAAGAATTGTATAATTTATTATTCATTTGTTCGCAACACTAAAATAGGAACTGAATTCTCAACACTACAATAATAGATAGTTATGATTGAACTTGATTCTTACCTCTTATACCTCGTTTTCTTTGTTCAAAAACATTTTAAAATATACGAGAAAATTCGCCATAAAACTACAAAAGGAAAAATGTTAAATTGGCGCCTGATACATAAGACAAGAAGAATAAAATTAAACTATAGTTGAATAAGAAAAAAAAAATGAAGCCCATGTCAATGTCAGAAACCTCGAACATATTATTATGTTAGCAAGATTCACTGGTATGACATTAATACAAGTGTACAAAAAGAAGACGAAGAGTAACAACCTTATTGTATTGGTTAAATAATAGAAACAACTTCATTCTATATCTAAAATATAAAAAATAATACACATCAAAATCTTTTACATTACATATAGATAAAATTAGGATGGAATCGCAGTTCATTTTCAATTTTAAATATTTGATCAATTATTTGTGAATAATTTATTAATATTTTTAGCCCAAACTATTATTATTTAGATTCCATAATATATTATATTACAATTAATCTAGTTTAAGTAAGATTGAATTGTTACTTTTTTTTTCGGTGTATTGAACTTTTACTTTTAGATACTTATAATATTACCTTTAGTTTTATATTTTTAAAATCACACTATATGTCTTTAGATGTTGTAATGCTCTACAGCTGATAGTCCAGCCAAAGATATGGTAAATCAAGTGTGGATTAATGAGACACTAAATTTTATTTGGGATTTATTAGCCTTTAAAGCTAGTGGTTTATAAAATTCATATTATGTATATAGATTGATCTATTACAAACTTAAAACTTCTTGCATCATGTTACATCTTTAGGCTTTTTTGCGGATATACAACCAAAAAAAAGAAGTTAATCTTCACATTTTTCCCGTTCGCATGGAAACTCGAAATATGTCATGATTTTTTATACATAAGTCGTATCAGGTTGGTTCGAATTACATTTGGTGCATAAGTCGCACCAGGTTGGAATGAGTTTGTTCAGAACATAAGTTGCCCTAGGCTTGAACGACTTATGTTATGTGCAGTTCGCCCCAACCTGATGCGACTTATGTACCAAAAGTAATTCAAACCAACCTTATGTGACTTATGCATGACTCTATCTACAAATTCAAAGTTTTTTCCTTCAGTCCGGTGATTTGCTCCAAAGTGTGATTTAGCTTAGTAGCATGGCTGAAACTTGTTGTATATTAGTTCACTATAATAGTGAGGTTTTAAACACTGTAGAAGGAGTCACTTTCACTAGTAATCGACCAATTTGTGTTGTTGTTCGTCCAACTATCAATTTTTTGCAGTTGCAAAGTAGCATCCTACAGCAGTTAGGCCAAGAAAATAACATGCAAATCACCGAGATGCTACACAAGTTGCTCATTGCAATAAGACAAGGCGTGATCAAGTATACAAGTTTCCAATTAGCAGTGATGATCATGTGAGTATGATGTTCATTTTTCAAGCTTGATTTCTAGAGATTCGTATTATGGAAACATTCATTAATGTGCAAGAAAGTCAGTTTAGCTCTGGAGGTTCCAATCCCATTCAATTAGTTGTTGGGGCCTCATGCTCCCCAACTCATGAGCCTCCCCAAGCTTTGTGTAACTTTCTGAACCACTGGACCAAGGTGAGCCAATTATAGGTTTTGATTATTCAAATTTCATTGAGCATGGGGAAGATGTGGAAGAAAAGCAATTTGAGGGGTCAATATACAATGAGAGTGATGAAGGATTTGATAGGGAGGCAAAGGAAAGCAGTCAAAACCAATCCTTGATGTCACTGTTCTCATAGTAGTCACAGTCTCAAGGACAGCCTAGTCATTATTCAACACTGGATTTGGATGCAATGAATCTGAGCAGTGTTGGAAGTGGGCCAGTTGGAAGTGTTGGTTTGGATGGAAGAAGAGAGCTAGAAGTTGGACAACTGTTTAGGGACAAGGAAGTTGTATTGTTTGCAATAAAGAATTACAACATTTGAAGATCAGCAGAGTATAAAGTTTATGAGTCAGACCACATAAAATACCACGGTAAATGCGTGAAGTTTGGCAATGGGTGCAATTGAAGTATTTGTGTTACTTATCGCCGGAAAATGCAAATATGGGAAGTCCGAAGGTATAATGGACCTTACACATGTGTATTTGATTCTGCTCGGCAAGGCCATCGACAATTGGATAGTGATGTTATCTGTGCTAGTATATTGTCAATGGTGGAGAAAGATCCAACCATATCTATTAAAGTATTACAAGCGGCTGTGGAGTCAAGGTTTAAATTCAAGCCGAAGTATATGAAGGTATGGTATGCAAAACAGAAGGCAATTGGAAAGCTTTATGGCGACTGGGAGGATTCCTACAAAGAGCTTCCGAGATGGCTTCTTGGACTGCAATATTATATGCCAGGTACTAGTTCTATTTACTCACTCTGTTAACCTTTGCTAGTCTGTTTGAGAATGAACTTTTATGGAAGAAATTTAATGTATGAAGTATAAATTAACTTGTCATGAGATAATTTTCATGAGCTAATAGTCTTTATTTTTTCCAACAGGTACAGTTATCCATCTATTGACTCAACCATAATACGTGGGTAATATTGTTGATTAAAATCATGTGATATTCCACCGGTTGTTTTGGACATTCCCTCAATGCATAGAGGCGTTCAAATATTGCAAGCCTTTCATTTCAATTGATGCCATATCTTCCAGTGTGATTGTGCACTCCCCATATGGAAAATGGAATGTGTATGTTTCTAGATGCCACCGCTCAACAAGCGCACTGAGAAATGCCCTGTCATAGTCATAACGTCCTACCTGTGATACATGCCAGAAACCTGCAGTCTCAAGGTAGGGCTGTAGCCATGGATCTGGTGGTTTAATTATTTCTGATTTGCGCCTAGTAAGGAGGACTCGGGTAGGCTATATCAGATCAATTAACTTATGTTAAATCACTGATTAATAAAAAAGGAAAGAAAGCAAAACTAATTAGCTACACAAATTAATATAAAATTACTATAGTGAATTTTTACACAAAACTAAGAAAGCAAACTATAAACAACTTAATACTAACATATGAAATCAAACTACATTATTATAGTGAACTACCAACATTAATCCAAATAAATAAACTAAATTTAAAACTAATCCAAATTAAATTAACTAAATTTAACTTTTTTTTAATGAAACAAATAAATAAACTAGATCAATAAAAAAATTATAATAAACTACACACTAAATCTAAACTAATTAAATGAACAAAACAATCTAAATCAAACTTAAATTAAAATTTGAAACTAATTAAAATTAACCAAACAATAAATATAAATTATAAAATTAAAAAGAAAGTAGTTGAAATAAAAAAAATTACCAGTTCTTTCAATCTTGCAGCAATATATCCATCATCATCATAACATATCAGATTTTGATGCTCCATACTTTCTTTCCTACTCTAGATGCAACTCTCCACTCCCGTGCCCTTTTTTTTACTCACCAGTGCGAATTATGTGTGTGAATCTAATCTGGATTGACTTAAAGGGCTGGGGCGACTTGTGCTTTTATAGAGGCGAGGGGGAACTAGCCATTAGGGTGACCGTTGCATAAGTTGTACCAAGTTGGGTAGACTTATGCATAACATAAGTCGTCCTAGCCTAGTGCGTCTTATGTGTTACTCTTAATCGATCCGGGCTGGGGCGACTTATGTACTGTGTAAGTCTACCTAGTCTGGTATGACTTATGTTCTATGCTATGCTGTTTCTTAAATCATGCCACCCCTTGTACAACTTATGTGAAAATGCTTAATTCGATCCAGTTTTGTACGACTTATGTATTAAAAATAAAGAACATATTTTGATATTCAGTCAAAACGAGACACATGTTAAGTTTATCTTTTTTCTTGTTTTATATCTGCAAATTTTCCTACATCTTTATACTTTTTAATTAATTTGATCTTAAAAGTATGCAAATTATATAATTTTGTAACAATTAATTTTTTTTGAAAAATTAAACTCACTCCTCCTTTTTTTTTTTGGTTACAAAATTCGCTCCTCTTAGGAAAAACATACTAAATTTCTATGTGGTTTAAAATTTGTAAATGTAGTTTTGATAAAAGTGAGGTAAATATTTTTTTTCTCATAAATATGAGCTTCAAATTGGTTAAAGGTGCATAATGGATGAGTTGAATGAGATTTAGTTAAATTCAAACTCAATTTGATTTTTTTTATTTGGTTATTTTTGAATCTAAACTCAACTTGATAATAACTCGACTAATGATTATATCAAATTAAGTAAACCCGATCTTTAGATAATTTATAAGGATTTAGACATTAAGAATAGTAAACTCATAAAATTTTAAAAGTAAAAAATAAAATTCTCTAGATATTTTACCATACATATATTGAAACAAATTATATCAATATAAAAATATAGTTATATTATGTAAAATATATTAATTGAACTATAAAAATATTATAATTTAGAAATAATTTTTTAAAAGAATATAACTTTTAAGAAATTTTAATTTTGGATCAAATCAACTGAATTCGAAACATGACCTGAATCCTATTAAAACATGTGAAGATCAAATTTCTCTTTTACAATTTACAATGCAATTTCATATAAAATTAATCTTCTTGCAAAATTCTTCCCTTTTTGTTTTTTATTTGTTTTCAATATTGATTACAACTTTTTCAATTTAAAGGTTTTAAGATTTTGTACCTAACTTGATGCCACCGTCTTCATGGATAGGCTATCATTATCATTTTCCTTTTCTCAAATTGTATTTGACATAACCGAAAAAAGTGTTGCAATTTTTTATTCCATGATGATTCCTTGTCCTCATCCAGTCATCCTTCACACACTGCACCCACCTCCAACTCCCTCTCCATTTTTCAAACCTCCTCTCTCTCTCTCTCTCTCTCTCTCTAAGCAAAAACGTCTCTGCTGCTGTGTATATGATCTCCATTATCTCTCAAGGAATCTACACTCCCACTTCCTCTTTTTTACTCTCTCTCGCAGCCTTAAACCCCAAGCAAGAATCCAACAAAAAAAATAAAAAATAAAAACAAAAGCAATCATATCAACAATACACTTTCCCTGACACCCAAAAAGCTTCCAACTTGGCCCCACCCCACCTCTCAAAACCTCAACCTTTCCCCTTTCTTCTTCATCCATTCAGCCCCCATTCACCAATTTCCACAATCTTCAAGGACCCAACACTGCAAAAAACAGGAAAAAAAAAAACGCCATGCCAGTTCATCCAATCGCGGACCTTCCACCACCGTTCGGCGACCCGGCTCCGCATTTCAACGAATCGGACCTCCGTGAAACGGCGTACGAGGTTCTCGTGTGCGCTTGCCGGAGCTCCGGTCCGAAGCCGCTGACGTTCATAACGCAGTCGGAGAGAGGGGATCGCGATCGGTCGTCGTCGTCGGCGGCGGTTGCGCCGCCGTCGCTGCATCGGTCGCTGACGTCGACGGCGGCGAGCAAGGTGAAGAAGGCTCTGGGGCTGAAAACGGCGTCGTCGAAGAGGATGAGCGTGGGGGGTGGTGGTGGAAGTGGAAGGAGTGGGAAGCGTGCGGTTACGACTGGGGAGTTGGTTAGGGTGCAAATGAGGATTTCGGAGCAGAGTGATACCAGGGTTAGGCGTGCTCTTCTTAGAATAGCTGCTGGCCAGGTGTGTCGGTGTGTAAGAAATTTCATTTATTTATTAATTAATGGATTAGTTTATTAATTATTGCTTTGAATTATTGTTAATGAGAAAATTTTTAAGGAGGCGGAGAAAATGGAGTCTCTGTGTGTGTGGTTTCAATTTGTTTTGAATTTTGAAAGCTGGACTTCTTAATGAGTTTGATTTTTTTTTTTTTTTTTTTTTTGCTGAAGTGCTTGGTTGTCATGAGGCAATTGAATGTTTTTGTGCATCTTTGTTTTATTTTCCTTTTTTGAGTGAATTATATCTACTTTTGACTATCCTGTGTTTAATGTTTTACCAGATGATACTCCACCTTGTTTTGCGCCTGAAATTACGCTCCAGTCATTTTGACTTGTGTTGACTTGACTTAATTTGTTAAAATGGGACGGAGTATTGTGCTTAACAGTTAATCCCCCAACAACTAATCGTTCTTTTGCTTTTGATCGCTTTGTAACTCGTTTTGGACTTGATGATATATAATCTGTATCATTCATCACTAGTTATTTGTCTCTGTACTAGTTGACACTGCTAATTGCTGATTGCTAAGTAGTCAAAAGCACTGACTTGATACCAGTTCATTGGTTGGTTGCATAAGTGTGGTTTGCAAGTTTTCACATGTAATCATGCTTACGCCCAACATCAAGGAATACAGTCATAGGAAGCCATTCACGACAATCAAAAGTATCCCTAGTCATGAGGAATAATTGGTAGGTTTAGCATAGGTTGCGAAGCTATTAAAAGATAAGCCATGGTTTATTGTTGGATATGCTGAACATTCCATTCAATTTTAGTCGATGGGGTGGAATGTAACTTTACCTGTAGAAAGGTGGGTGAAGTGTCATTTTATTCAAGCTTAAGAGAGGTCAATGTAATTCAATCTGCTGTGAAATTGAAGTTACGCATTTGAAACTTGATTGGGTTGGCACAGTTTTAGCCCAAAGTTATTGAATTGCCCAATTTAACCTGTATGTGATAGGGGATTACCTGATTTTAGCTTGATTGTGATTTAGCTAGTAGGGTTGAAATATTGTGGTTGATGAATTGCGGGGTGATCTCCACTTGAGAAAAAAAAAAAAGGGCTTTTGCTTTCAAATAAAGGGGAAAAAAATGATTACAAGCTTAAAAAAATTTAGCAGCCTCAACTCGCATGACAGTAGTTGCAATGCCCTCAATCGGACTAACTAGAATGTGGTCACAGCAGCAATTTAATGCCATGTGATTAATTATTTGGAAAAAAAAGGCAAGGGCAAGAAGCTAATCAACATCAGCTGTTGGCTACTTTTATGCATATTTCATTGATTATTTACTACTATTTTCTAGATTTTCTTTATTGCTTGGTTGTTGCTCATTAGTGGGATGGTATTTCCTGCTGGTAGGAAAGGTTATTCTTTTCATTCCTTTTTGAATAATTGAGATTCAAACACATGAACCAAGATTCGAAATTGAAACATATATTATAATTCCTTACATCTGTTTAATCACTAATGATAGCTTACTAGGTCTTTGTTCATGAAATAGCTTGGAAGACGCATGGAGTCAGTAGTTCTTCCGCTGGAGCTAATACAACAGTTCAAGTGCTCTGATTTTCCCAGTCAACAAGAGTATGAGGCTTGGCTGAGGAGAAATTTGAAGGTTCTTGAAGCAGGACTCCTCTTGTATCCTCAACTTCCATTAGATAAGGTAGACACTTCTGCAAAGCAGCTCCGGCGCATAATCCGTGAAGCCCTTGATAGACCCATGGATATTGGAAAGAGCAGTGAATCAATGCAAACCCTCCGGGGTGTTGTTATGTCTCTTGCTTTCAGATCATCCGATGGATCTGTTCCAGAGACATGCCATTGGGCTGACGGGTTGCCGCTGAACCTATGGATCTACCAAACTCTTTTAGGAGCTTGTTTTGATATTCATGAAGAAACTTCTGTTATAGAAGAGGTTGATGAGGTTTTAGAGCTCATTAAGAAGACCTGGGTTATGCTTGGAATTAATGATATGCTGCACAATATTTGTTTCTCGTGGGTCTTATTTCATCGATATGTTGCCACTGGCCAAGTGGAAAATGATCTGCTGTTTGCATCCAGTAATCTGTTAGCAGAAGTTGAAAAAGACACCAAGGCCATGAAAGACCCTTTTTACTTAAAAGCTGTGAGCAATGCATTGAGTTTGATTTTAAGTTGGGCAGAGAAAAGGCTCCTAGCATACCATGATACTTTCCATAATGGTAATATCGAATCAATGGAAAGCATTGTTTCTCTTGCTGCATTGTCAGCAAAGATATTGGCAGAGTATAATAGGAAGAGGAAAGAAGCTGATGTAGCCTACACCAGAGTTGAAAATTATATTAGATCATCTTTGCATGCTGCTTTTGATAAGGCAAGTTCCATCATTGAAGCTCCGTAAACATGAATACTTACTTTAAGACGTGCACACATATGATCGATTATGACATATTTGAATTTGGTAGATTTAATCTGTGACTGAAATAGGGTAAAGTCAGCTGTTATGCTCTATTAATAGTATGGTGTTAAATTTGGAAATGCTTTTACTCCCAGTTTTTCTTTTGTGTTTAGAAAGTTGCTATTAATTATTTTTGGGATTTAATTTTGATGCTTTGACTGTGTAAAAGAATTATACATTATCATCTAATCATGTATTGCCGTATCAATAAATATAGTTGACCCTCACATCCGTTACTTAAATGGTCATCTAAACAGAAAGATTTGATTAGATGACAATCTGAAATTTTTTACATGAGCAATGCATCAAACTTAAATTCTTATTTTTTTTGCATTGCTAGAGCTTAAAACTCTTGGCAACTAGTATGGCAATGTGCAAGGACAGTTTATAAGCTAAATTTATTTCTTGTACTGCTATGTTCATGTGTCGACATTCTCCTACTGGGTGTTGGGTTTGAATACTCGCATTATCTACAAAGCCAATAGGTGTTTGTGGTGCCATCAGTACGACTTAACCCTTTCTAATCTCTTTTAAGGCAGAAATTGGAGAAACTCAACCCTGGCAAGCATCCATCTAGAAAACAGAATAGAGCTTTTCCCACTCTTTCTGTACTTGCACGACACATTACTGAACTGGCTTTCAATGAGAAGGCGATATTTAGTCCCAGACTGAAGAGATGGCATCCTCTTGCTGCTGGTGTTGCCATTGCGACCCTTCATGTGTGTTATGGAAATGAGCTGCAGAAATATGTCAAGAGTATTACTGAGTTGACACCTGATGCTATAGAAGTGCTGTTGGCTGCCGACAAATTAGAGAAAGATCTAGTGCAGATAGCAGTGGAAGATTCTGTTGACAGCGAAGATGGTGGGAAATCCATTATAAGGGAGATGCAGCCTTACGAGGCTGAAGCTGTAATTGCAAATTTGGTCAAGTCATGGATAAGGATCAGAGTGGATAGACTGGAGGAATGGGTTGACAGAAATCTGCAACACGAGGTATGCCAAATCTTGTTGCTCATAAACTAATCAAGTTAACATAGTATTCTTTTTTTAAATGTTTTGCTTTTTCTGTTATTATATTGTAAGATGCTATTACTACCAATACTGTGTGATTACTACAAAGGAGCATGGTTGTTGGCAATGGCAAATTTTAATATTTTTTAAATTTCACCATCCTTTCCTTTAGGTTTGGAATCCACAGGCAAATAAAGAGGGCTTTGCTCCATCGGCTGCTGAAGTTCTACGAATCATAGATGACACTCTTGAAGCATTCTTTTTGTTGCCTATACCCGTGCATGCAGTTTTGCTTCCTGAATTGATGTCTGGTGTTGACAAGTCTCTCCAACAATACATTTTGAAAGCCAAATCTGGCTGTGGTATGTTTATATATATTTACTGCATAACATCTGACTGACCGAGTGAGTTATTAATCCCAATCTTATGATGTTTTCCCTTTCTATGATCTGCAGGGAACCGTAATACCTTCATGCCAACTTTGCCTGCCTTGACTAGGTGTTCAACAGGATCAAAATTTCACGGTGTATTCCGGAAGAAAGAGAAGTTACAATCAGCTCAGAGGAGGAAAGCTCAAGTTGGAACCACAAGCGGAGATAACTCATTTGAAGTACCCCAATTGTGTGTTCGCATCAATACCATGCAGCGCATTCGCATGGAATTGGGGGTTTTGGAAAAGAGGATACTTGCCAATGTTAGTAGTTCTAAATCCACTAACGATGACGATATAAATGGGGTGAGCTTGAAGTTCAAGCTTTCTGCAGCTGCTGCTGTGGAAGGTATCTATCAACTCTCTGAGTGTGTAGCATACAAAGTTGTTTTCCACGACCTATGTCATGTTCTTTGGGATGGCCTATATGTTGTAGAAGTTTCATCCGCCAGGATTGAGCCTTTTCTTCAGGAGCTTGAGCAATTCTTGGAGATCATATCATCAACGGTGCACGATAAAGTTAGAACACGTGTAATTATTGATCTAATGCAGGCTTCTTTCGATGGGTTCTTGTTGGTTTTGCTAGCCGGAGGCCCATCACGTGCTTTCTCTCTTGAAGTTTCTGTCATGATAGAGGAAGATTTCAAGTTTCTGACTGACTTGTTCTGGTCTAATGGAGATGGATTGCCTGCTGAATTGATAGAAAAGCATTCTACCACTCTAAGAGCTATACTTCCCTTGTTTCGTGCGGAAACCGAGCACATAATTCAGCAATTCACTCAGCTTACTATGGACATGTATGGTTCTTCAGTCAAATCCAAGCTCCCATTGCCTCCAACTTCTGATCAATGGAGCCCCAGAGAACCAAACACACTTCTGCGAGTTTTGTGCTATAGGAATGATGAGGTCGCTGCCAAGTTCCTCAAGAAGAATTACAACTTCCCAAAGAAAGTCTAACAACTGATAAGTAACCCCTTCTCATATATTATTAGGCTTTGCCACCCTATAGAGATTTTAGTGGCTTCATTTTGTGTGGTTTTGAAGAGGTTAAAGGTGGAATGCAGAATACTATTAATTGGTGAATAACTTTTGGGGATATAGTAGTGCTTTGTCAATAATCGACAATCAATAATATACGTATGTTGTACAGTTGATATTCTTCCACTTTCTAATTTGGTCGCCTATTTGCAGCTTGTCGAAATGCCATTTATGATCATATGGAGGATTGATACGGAGAAGTATTTATAATTGTTTCATTGTTTATTTTTTTATTGATTTGAAATAAATGATCTATTTATTGGTGCAGCACTTCCCTCAGATAATGTGACTTATGCTCAACAATCAACACAGCCCTCGAGTAGAATGCCTCGTTTTTCAGCAACATTTTATTTGAAGCTCAAATATTAATGTGGAAATCATTATTAATCGTGGTAACTACTACATTTCAAATGCAAGCTCCTTCGTTTTATTATTTAATGTACGGTTAATATTCGGCAAAAACTGGACGAGATATTCGATCTCATATTTATTTTGATTTTGTCAGTGAGAGCAAACGATTTTAGTATTCTCGTATCGTCGCTGGGAGGTAGTAGAGAAGCCGTTCAAATTCGGAATGCTACATATTATGCGTAAACGTGCAATTCAAAGAACAAGAAGACAGATGATCATGAAGGAGTATTAATCTATTACCTATTAATGGGTCCTGTTTTTGAGGTTAAAAAATTCTGGTCGTTTGAGTAATTACTATTCACGTGATCTTAAAAACCTAACTTCTTTCTACTTTCAACTTCAAACCTGACATCAGTTATTTTCAATCTTATACTCCTTCCAGTTGGAAACATCTGTCCGTTTGCACAAGCTGATCCATTTTCAATCCTGTACCATTGAATTTTTAATTTACCAGTTTGTCCAAAAGGACAGCTATTTACGACAGGAGGGAGTAAGTGCTTAGCATCCATGGACAGAGAAATCATCAAAGAAATCATCTTGCTAATGGGCACTTTAATTTTGATCCTAAAAATGAGATCATGATCGTTCAATCAGAGACCATGTAATTCCAAAATCTTCCTTTGATCATTCGATACTCATGAGAGACTAACTAATCGTGCCGGCAAAATCTCTCCATAACCCTTGTAATACAAGTATACATAAAACGGGGACTAGGAAATGTGCCTTTGAAAACCTAAAAAGGGTTCTTTCTTGTTCCTTTTCTTTTCGAAGAAGTTGCTGAGCTTGTTTTCTGCCAAGAATGAGAACAAGAGACAAGTTGTGGCTACGTCTACAGATTTCCAATCATTGAAAGGCATATAAAAAAACCAAATACGTACCGATTTCATCTTTTTTGTCTTTCCCCGAATCCTGTTCTTTTGGGGTTTCAACTTGTATATCCGAACCATCCAATGGTGAGTTGTGAACACCTGCATGCATCAAAAGCCATGACTAGTATCAGAAGACCATAAAAGTTACGGCAACGGTCAATCCCATATCAACAATATCAAAAGATCGTATTTGTAAGTTTAAAAAAACAAAAAATCAAACAATTGACTTCAGCTATGATTTGTTTATCTATACGGCTTCAAGTTTACTAGTCAAATGAATGGCACCTACAAATAAATTGGTGAGAAAATATAAAATGGCATCAAATTTCAAAAGCTAATAAAGCTTATTTGTGACCTCTTGTATATTCCAGTACAAGAAGTAAACTCTATTTGTTCGCAATGGTACCTGATTTTACATGTTATTTCAATAGTTGGAGTTGCACAGTGCAAAGAGAGTACTAAAGAAATCAAGTAAAACCAAAACAAAGTTTTATTAAGAAAGAAAGAAAGAGATCATGATAACTAAGCAATCCACGGTAGGGGCAAAAATATAAAGAAAATTGGTAAGTGAGATAATGAAATCACATATACATAATTTCAATGGAAAAGAAAACAACGGCCAACTATGGGTAAAATGGACAAATTCAGATGGTAAATATTATTTGTATGATAGACACTAGAGGACGCTGGTATTACCATATAATGGAGGAGGACTATCAAGGGAAAATGAGGGATTAACTATCCAAAGATAAATGCATGATAACATTAAGAATTAAGATATGAAAACCATTTTAATGAGGTTTAAATATATGCTTTTGGTATCTGAAAAACAAGCGTATTTTGAGTTTGGATCCTGAAAATATTTTGCTTGGTTTTGATCCAAACATTCTTGGAACTGCTTGGTTATGGTCCTTGTCATATATGATTACTAGCTATCATGTACTATCAAACCATCTCTTAGCAGCAAGTTCAGCATTTAACATAGATAGTCTTACAAGACAGAAAAAAATCAAGCACTTCTAGAAATGTTTGGATTGAATGATCTAACTCCTAGCAAGTTCAGCATTTAACAGAGACATCTAGCAAAAGGGACTAAAACCAAACACTTTTAGAAATGTTGGGATCAAAACCAAACCAAAAAAAAAAAAAACACAAAATTCAGACATCACAACCAAAATTTTCTTTCAAAGACCAAAGACATATTTAAACCTTCTAATAATAAAAAGATTGTTATCTATATCAGGTATTTTGGAACAAACATGCTGGTTAAATTCAGCCAGTAGTTCCTCATACCATGCACAAAGATTAGCTCCAGAACCATCATATACAAAATAAACAGAGCCAGACAAAGCTCTGATATACGATTCCCCAGCCTTCCAGTTATTACTAATAAAGACTACATCAAATTAAAAATCAACCTGACCTCTTCAAAATGGGTGAGTTTGAAATATTTCTTCCCAATTTCCGTCCGCCTCACTCGGTCAAAGGCTTTACCATCTGTCTCCACAAATCTGGAGCAATTACACAGGGTAGGGGGTTAAGTAGTTTGACACTTAAGGGGAAAAAAATTTAGCAATCAAATATAGCAAAGCTGACCTGTAGTATGAAAGTTTATACATAAGGCAGTTAAGCATCGTTGGTGTGGCCATAGAATCAATCCGATACTGGCCGTCCCTCTTTTTAACAGGTCAAAAAAAAAGAGGGGTTAACATTCCTCATAAGACAAGTAATAATCAAAGGAAGCTAGAATACCATATAACTTCCACTATAAAATACAATGCCTTGAGAAAACAATCCATGTTGCATTGTATAACTTACTAAGTAATCTGGCTCCTTTATGTGTGGGAACACACCCCCTCCAATACGAACCATCCACAGGAACTTATTAATATCATCACTGGGATAGCCAACCAGTCCTAATATTAAAAACAAGAAACAAATCAGAACAGGGTGACTTGACTAAGACAATCTCAACAAAGAAAGAATTGACCTCCAAAGACAACAAGAACGTATTTGACATCCAAGGAGTGGAAAATTTCCCAAGCTGCCTTCTCTGGAGAAGACATGGCAGTACCAACGGTAGCAATATGTGTGTTATTCCAGGTATTATTGTCAACAATGACAGTTCGGTTAGCCATAGCAGTTGTTTGGTATCCATAATCCCACCATGATGCCACCTACAAGAAATTGTGTATGAGCATCAATATCTCAAGTCGTCCATAGTGTGTTTTAACCAACATTTACTTTGTCTTTATGTGAGGGAAGGGAATTAATCACAGGGGAATGAAAAAAAGAAACTCATGGTGTAAAAATTTACAGTTTAGAAATATTATCAACAGAAGTGGTTAATTAAATCAATACGTGGTTAATGCATTATCAAGTTTGAATACTATTGAGTACACCAGGATAAATATAACTGCATCGGAGCTTTCTTCTCAGGATTTCATTAGTTTTTTTGGAAACCCTTTTGACAATATAAATCATTATAAAATGTAGCACTCACCCATCCAAATATTATATAATGATCAATAATTTCTACTCACCAACTGTCAACTGATAAAAACATGGGAACGGAATCATTCACAGGACCAAATAGTTTCTCTGGAAAGATAGAATTTGCCCTAATTCATTACATCAGTTAAATCACCTCAAGTCTAAATGAAGTTTTCTTGGCCAACAGAAATACATCAGTTTAAAAAATCTCTCCAAATTCAAAACATGATCTAAGTTTCAGGAATTAGTAAAAACAAAGAAGACCAAGCTAGCTAGGCATTACAGTTTATTTCAAACAATCCTTTTCAAAAACAGTATCAGCAATTGGCCTAAATATTGAACTTGTAAGAATAAAAGGTAAAATACTTTATTTCCACATGTTTCGAACATGGATAAAATTTGTAAGCAGCTGCACTCAACCTATTTGAGCATAAAAATAAGGAAATGCCATGAAACTTACTTTGTCATCAACGTCTGTATTGTGACTCAACCAAGCATAAGCCTCTCTAAAATCATCAAAAACATGCAGTCCATCATGTGAATATGAGGTTAGAACAATAGAAGGGGCTGAATAAGCTTCTGCTGCTGCCCAAACACAATGAACCTACGAGAGAGATAAAGAAAATAAGGCCAATGTAAACATTACAGAAGTTATATATTTTATAGCATAGTAAACATAAAAGAAGCCATCATATTCCTAATTGAGTATCAACCAGCAAATTTGTACAATATTTAACAGAAAGAGACCAGGGGTTTACTTAATAAAAGTAAACTGCAAAGTGATAATTATAAAATATGTTGATTGAATATAAAGGAAGATATAAATTATAATATTCCATGGGGGAAAAACAAAAACTTGAGTAAAAGAAAATAATCCACCTTATAAGATGGGTAGATAATCAATCTTAAAATGAATGATTTCTTGATTAGAAAATTACTCGAGGTAAAGAAATGGAAAATTAAATTACCACATAGAAGGCGCCCAGCAACACAAGTAAGAAAATAGCAATGATGGATGCTTCAAGAGGCAAAACTAAAAGCCTCTTCTTGATTTGGGACTTGCTAGGAGGCTTTTCCACAGGTTCCTTATCCTTCTTCCTGCTCTTTTTTGTGGTCCGTTCCTTTGATGTGTCCTCACTTTTACCTGTCTTGACCGTATCATTTGGCACAGCACTTTCTGAACTGGCATCCCCTGCCTTGATAGTCAAAGCACAATATGAACAAGGCAAACTAATAAAGTACCTAGAAGAGTGTAAAGCAATGCTGAATCTGATGAAGATAAAATAACAAATGCTTACATCAGTCTTGGAATGGTCTGACAGGCTGGGTAACTGAAATTTAACTGATCGAGTGAAAACATCAAAAGCTTGAGAAAGAGCAATCCCCGACAAGATGCAAGCCGCTGGAGCAAGCACAAGCATCAGGCGAACCTGATATTTGAAAAGACTATGTCTTTAATGAATAATAAAAAAAATTTAATAAGTGCTAAGAATATTGTCCCACGATTATTCTTACCATGACTCCAGAAAAATATACTGATGTTGCAATATAAAGTACCACAAAGGAGCTTGCATCAGACAGGGGCGAAAAGCATGCCTGCATAAGGCAAGCACCATGATCACTGCTTATATACATAGCATATACGCAGAAGAAATAAAAGGTTATTTTTTCAAACAAACAAAAACTCACAAAAATGCCAGCAGGAACCAAGAATGCCAAGACATTTATGTCCATAAAGTAAGATGGCCAAGTAGGTGGCTGATGCTCACTAACACTAGCAATGATTGGAATATACTTGCTTGCATAAGTACTGTCATCACAAAAGATTTAAATATCTGGGAGTCAAATCACAAAAAGAATATTTTGCAAACAGTGTATATAGGTAAACATATTTAGCTATATTAAATAACTCCATAATTATTGTGAAATTGATGGATCAACAAGCACATCAAACAGAGAATAAAGGGGAAAAATAGGTTGTTAAATGTCATGTTTTGCCATGAAAAATTAATTTAGTAATAATTGTCTTATTGAAGGGTTTGAGTAAAAAGGTAGTTAATGAGGCACTGACGGATCAAGTAGACTTAAACTTCTTCCACTCCAACCCTTTGTTGGGCTTGAAGCTACCAGAGCTATGAGTATTGCTACCACTGCACAGCACACTGCCCTGCAAAATAAACAAAACAAGCAAGGGGATCAGTTTGATCTTGCACCTGCAATTTTAGGAATAAACAAATACCAATCAAATGGACACTAACACGCCAACAGAAAGAACTAGTGCCATAGCTACTTTGAACATTTTTGGGGAAAGAATCCCTTTAATATAGTACACAAGAGCCACCACATGGATGATGATGAAAACCTGCACAAGAAAAAATTAGGGATAAAAATAAGGTTTAAAAGAGACTAATTAATGGGATATACAGAGAAGTTAAAATACAAAAAGTGCCATTTGTAAATAGGCTAAAGGGAAACTCACCAGAAATGATGCAAAATGCTCTGATGTCATTACAGCATTAAATCCGACGACAGGCACCAAGGCAGCCAACAGGGTGCCCAATACAACCTGGATACAGAGAAGTCATAATGTGAACCAGGAACAAGATAAGAAGAGTCGGAAATAGTTTCATTTGTAATAACCACATCTAGTCCAAGAAAACCTCTGCCTTCTAAATAAACAAACAACAGGCAGCAAGAACATTACAAGTTGCAGACTGAAAAGTCAAATGAAGTAGTGAATACATAACCCAAACTGAATGACACAACATCAAATTATGTACAATGCACATTTCATGCCTAAATTAAATTTTACAGCTACTTGTTAGAACAGGTAAGTAACTGGTGGTTGTAAAACACTTTATTAATCTGTTAAAATTAACCAAAACTACCTCAAGCATAATCCAAATTAAAGCTTACTTTTTCAAGCTTGGGAACATTCTGTAAGAACTGGTGTTAGCAAGATAAACAGGCAGAAACTAAGGTGGAAAAAATTAGAGAAGAGCAATACCAGGGTAGTATTAGTCTCCTCCTTGCTGTGTGTATTATGATGGTAGAAAGAAACAGAGACGATGTATGTGATAGTCAAGTATTTGAGAGACTTGACACTCTCCTAGTCTAATCCTTTTTCACAAGTCTGAATGCTCTCCTCAGCATCCTCCCACTCCCCATATATTTCCCCCATCTTCTTTCCTCTAACAGATACACAAAATGTTCACCCCATCCCACTAATTATGCCAGCTAGGCAAGGTTAGTTACAAAAGAGTCACTCATTTTTTCCCTCTCTATTCTCATTTCAATAATTACAATAAAGTCTAATTCTATATTGACCTGATCCCTAACAATACTCCCCCCCTAAAGAATCACCTTGTCCTCAAGGTGATGTGTAGAAAGGAAAACATTAAGTGTTGAAGAGAAAAACTTCCCCTGGATCCCATATCTTGAAAAAGAAAGGGAGTGAGTTTGCATTGTTGAGTTTTCCTCGTGGGTCCCATGGATTTGATGCTAGTTCTACCTCTAGGTGCATCCAAGAGATCAATCCGAGAGGCCTTATGCCATGATGGATAGCAATTCCCAAGGCCATTGTAGAACGGCTCTGAATGACCAGTTGAGGAACTGCCCTTGCATAACACTTGCAATCGGTTTCCATGTAAGCTTCTTCTAGAAAGTTCCTCATAAATTTTGCTGCATCATCATTCATCCTCTTCTGAAATAAGCCAACACAACTTGCCCATGATCGCCTGGCTTGATCCTTCCCCACTGAAAATGGGTCTAAGTTCACCCTTTTGACATTCAATTCCCTCAAGTGGAATGACGGTTCCTCCCTTATCATTAGCAAGATTCTTAAGTGTTGTAAAGTCCCAAGGATCACTATCAAGTAACCAACAAACTCTTGGAATTGTTTCCCTTGAGGAATGATAGTTTCCTATGAGATTTTGGGACCAAAGATGACCCACATAATTAATATCACCATCAGCCACTATCAGCAACAATGGCCCAAAATATGAACCTACCATGTGCAGCTTTGGGAAAAGCTTTTTCCATTTGCACAGCTTCCTTGCCAGGTGATGAGCGGCCCATCGACTGAAAACCATGCTACTCAAAAGCTGAAAACCAACAACCTTCACATCGGAGGCTACCAGGTAATTATCTATGTGTTGCACGGAGAATTCTGCATCGATTTCAGATATATCAAAAGTAGTAAGAGAATTAACACCTTGCTCCCTCAAGTAAGCCAACAATTCCCTAAAGTCTCCTTCCTCGTTAAAGCCATTGGACCCGCTAGAAGCATCTTCCATTTCTGCAATAACAACTTTATAATCCTTCCTCTTTGTGATTTCCCATGCATCTAATAATTCGCAATTGACCACGACCAAAAACTCGCTTTCTGTGCTTGCACCACAAAACCCGATATGGGTCCCTTCCACTTGGTGAGTTTACATTGTCCCATATCCAACCTCCTCTATAATTTTGGGCGAATGATGTACTGATAAGATTTCCAAGACCCACAAGTAAGGCCCATATATTCTCATGGTAAAATTCTAGAATTTTAATGTGAAACTTACTGATTTGGGCTTGGCCCATATGGTTTAGCATTTGACTCAACTTTTGCCATGCCACGTTTGCTCCATTGCTGTTATTAAGTTCAATTGGTGCAGCACCCTTATTTCGGGTCTCTTTCCACTTTGAACCTGCTCTCTTTGTAAGGATTTGGGCTTGGCCCATTAAGCTTAAATAAAATCTCACTTCTACTTCTTCTCCTCTGAATATGACAACTCTCATATTTTCAAGCTGCTGGGCTTGGCCCTCAAATTGGCCATCGGACTGCTCTTCGTTGGAGTCCCACAAATGGGCTTTGCATGCCTTGTCCGTTGCCCACCTGTCTTCCTCCTTCACGCAGCCACTCAAGGGAGCTTTCAAAGCCACCATATTCAAAGAGGCTTCCTCGATTGCTACCGCGCCGGTCTCCAGATCCAGCGGCTCCGGCGGCGGACGATGTTTCAGCAGGTACAACCCAAGGTTGGCCGCAACCCCTGTTCTGTCTTCCTCTCTTGATGAACTTGACTCTGGTGGTTTGGGTTTTGGTCGCAAAGCCGTTGGTGCTGCCACAGCCGCTCCAACTTTGGCTGCCGTCTCTACCGCCCATACATCTGGAGGTTCTGGTGGCTGTGGTAGCGCTTGGGTTCCCTTCACGCAGCATCTCAAGGGAATTTCCAAGGCTTCCATTTCTGGGGTGTTCAGGAAGCTTCCACCGAAGGGACATGGTGCTGCCGTCTCTTGCTTCCTCGTCGCCGATCGGTTCACCCAGTGCGGTGGCTCGCCGGTTACCGCACATGAGCCCTGCTCTGGCGGTTTCAAAGCCCGAAACCCCTCAACCGTCACCTGCTCCTCTCCCTTCTTCTTCTTGCTCACATCGCCGCCAGTGACAGTTTGTCCAGCCGCCGTCTTCGGCCACGCTTCTGCCGTCATGCTCGGCTTGGCTTTGGGATCATCTCCCTTCTGCTGCTCACATGCGGAACTCCATTGCACGTTCTCTCCGGCCTGAGCGTCTTCCTTCGAAGCTAGTGTCATTCCCAGAGCTTCACCCACTGATTCGATCTTCCCTTCGCTCTTTGCAATGGTCGTCACTGTGAAATCTGTCATCGGTGTGATCTCTTTCAGCTGCTCCTCTTCGTTCACCAGCTCCATTTCTCCCTTAGATCCCTGTGGATCTGCCTCTGTTCCTCTATCGCATCCAAATCAGAGCGTGGAAAATGGTGAACGGGCTCGGCTTCAACGTCTGCATCCTCTTCCTCCGCTTCATTTTGCATGATTTTAAGAAACTCGCGAACATTAGGGGGCCAGTCAGCCACGGAGGATCTCCTTCTTCTTCTCCACCACCGATCTTCATCATCCTCCCAAACCGGTAGTTGACGACGCCGGAGGTACTTATCACGCACTTGCTTTTTAATTTTCTGTGGATTTTGCTTCACTCGCTTCTGCTGCTTCATCTTCCTCATCTGTTTCATTTGGTCAGTCAAGGTTGCCGTCAGCTTTGCCATGGCTCGGGCTCTCTCCGCCTGCATCTCCACCAGTCTCCGTTCCATTTCCCCCAACCTAGCCTCCATTGCAACGCGCGTGGTTACCATACACAGAGCTCCCAAGATCGAGAGCTCTGATACCAGTTGTAAGAACTGGTGTTAGCAAGATAAACAGGCAGAAACTAAGATGGAAAAAATTAGAGAAGAGCAATACCAGGGTAGTATTAGTCTCCTCCTTGCTATGTGTATTATGATGGTAGAAAGAAACAGAGACGATGTATGTGATAATCAAGTATTTGAGAGACTTGACACTCTCCTAGTCTAATCCTTTTTCACAAGTCTGAATGCTCTCCTCAGCATCCTCCCACTCCCCATATATTTCCCCCATCTTCTTTCCTCTAACAGATACACAAAATGTTCACCCCATCCCACTAATTATGCCAGCTAGGCAAGGTTAGTTACAAAAGAGTCACTCATTTTTTCCCTCTCTATTCTCATTTCAATAATTACAATAAAGTCTAATTCTATATTGACCTGATCCCTAACACATTCATTTTCCAACTTCCAATTAAAAAAGACAAAAGCATTCATTTAAAATCTACCATAACTGCATGACTGAAACAGATACTTACAAGAGGTGCGTATGCAATGTACAGTCGGGAAGAATAGCGACCGGTAATTATGCACAAGAGTACATGCATTGGAATAAGATTAATGATAAAAGTGTATCCTCCCCATGAGCAAACCTGCAACATAAGAAAGATGGGTTAACACAAATGAAAAGAGCAGAGGCAATGATAACAAGAACAGCAGTATGATATAAAAGCTTACCATGTAAAAGTATGCTATGGAATTCAAAGTGGCATAAAAGAGGGACCCTGTATTTAGTGTCTACATGGCAAGTAAATCAAGTCAAAATCTTAATAGATAAAAAAAAAAAATGTAATTTCTATCTTGAGGCATGTAGAATAGACAGTTTAAAATCACATATTATTGGGCAATGATGATAATCCATTCTAAATTTCTAATGATTCCAATGAAATTTTTACAAGACCAATGTCATTGTACAAGACCATTTAATATAAGGTAAACTGGCTTGAATTCATCGAGCACCTTAATATAGAGATAGAATGTGAAAATCAAAGCAAATATAGCCACAGCTTCATTATCATAGCTGCCAGCCACTGATCGAGATATATATGAGGGGACCTGCAAACAGAAACAAGATTAGAGAAGAGCAGCCAATTGCATGTAAGAGAGAAGACAAGGACGAGTAAGCAGGTAAGAGAGAAACCATTGCCAACAGTCCGCCATTAACTTTACAGAGATACACATCATGATTCAAGGTTGATATCCAACCAGAATAGACCACTTTTACTTAATGTTGATTTGTCAAACATTTAGATATGTGGAATGACTGAACCAATGATTTTGATCATTATGACCATAATTGAAATGTGTATAATCAGAATGAAAACTGCGACTCAATTTCATTAGGTCACAAAGCCAGTTGAGAAATTCACCATAGCCAAAAGAGCTGCTGCTGTCAAGCCAGCTCCAACACCCTTAACCTCCTACAAAAGGGAGCAGCCACAGCTAATCAGAAAATGCAACTATAACAGCAAAGAATATACAAAGTACAATTTAGATATGGACAAACCTTCGTCAGAAGATAAGTTGCCCATGAAGCAAAGGCGGAGAATATAGGCGCAGTAAAAACACAGACAGTTTCTACTGAGAGAGGGATGTTTAAGGAATTCAGCAACCTGGAACCAAAAGGGAGTGATCCAAAAATATCAACCAGCCTAGTAAACTTTGAAATCATTGCTCCCAGGGATATTTGACTTAGTATTTTATCAAAAGGAAAATCACAGAATATGGCAACCATCATTTCTGCCAGTGTACTTTGAAATACTTACCACCATAAGGTGCCTGCTGTCAAGGTCAAACCAGGATAGACAGTCCCACCAATTACACGACCAAGAGGATACCTAGAAATCGAAGGGTAAAATTCACATTAAATCTCCAAAAATTTAAAAACAGCCTGATTAAACAACATATAGGTAGGGAAAAATGTGTGAATCCAAGCACCAGTTACCATGTTCGGTCATCAAACCAGTTCCAGAAATCATATATCCCATTCTTCGTCAAATACTGAAACCAACAAATATGTCTGTCATCTCCTGTGAATCTTTAAGGCATTGAGATTAAGAAAGTAAAATCGAACCATGTTACATACACCTATGAAGAAATTTCTATTTTCTAAAGCCATTAACAAGCATGAGAGACTCTTAGGGCTTGTTTGCTTAGTTAGTTTTCAGTTTTCAGTTTCCAGTTTCCAATTTTCAATTTTCAGTTTTTCCTTTATAAATCTGTTCAGTTTTCAGTTTTTCCTTTATAAATCTGGAAAACTGAAAACTGGAAACTGGAAAATGCAAAGCAAACAGGCCCTTAGTTCTCCCAAGAATATGTGTAAAAAGGCACGGAACAGTTCCATTCCAAATAATGCTCACCTGAGTGACCCTATAATTGAAATAAGGATCGAATTCATGAATAACACTCTCATACTTTATAACCTGCATAAATGCGCATAAAATGTTACAGAATTCTAGACCAACTTGGGTCTAACAATTGGAAATATGAAAACTATAATAGAACTGAAGGATAAAATGTTAAAAAAAAAATGCAAAAATTAGAAAGGAACATTGTGATCTCAAAATTTCCAGAAACAGAGAGAGATAATTTCAAAACAACACAGCAGCATTTTGAATCAGAGTTAGTCAGTTCATAGAAATGTCCGCACTATCACCACTTCAGCAAAGTTACTTCAACAAAAATAAATGGTGAAACCTATACATAAAACAAAAAATAAATACACCAATGCATTCATGTTTTGGTTTCATAACCCTCAACCGATCCGAAGACATAAACTTACTGTCTAATTTTAATATTTTTAACCGCAAATTTAACTTCTAACATTGCAAATGCATGTAAATATGAAATGATACCACATATTAATAAGATTATATGTCGCATTTCATCAATTGATTCTTTCTAAGTATCACTTCAACGCGACTAGTTTAAACATTTTTAAAATCGTTGACTTAACTAGTGAGTGAATGACTTAATATATGGCTCAGCAAAAGTCACGAGAATTTTCTAAACAGCTACAGCTACGTCATCGAGACTCAACTACCGAGTTTTCCTTCAATCACTTTGTAATCAACAAAACACCGATAGTCGCATAACAGTAACAGTTATATATATGTATATATATTAAACAACGAAAAGTTTCGATTGAAACGGTTAGCGCCACCGTAAAAATTCAGAAGCAACCAATTGCATTGAAATGAATTGAAACTACGAAGAGATAACCAGATCTGTGTTAGAAATAATAAGGTAGTGGCGGAAAATGCTTACAGAGAAGAGACGGATCGAGAAGGCGAGAACGCCGATCAGGAGAAGGATGAAGAAGGCGAGCACGCCTCCGAACGCATTCCTGATGGAGGTGCCGTTTTGAGCATTGGAGGCCGCCATTGACGGCCAAATTGAAGCTCCGAAGAGAGAGAAATTTTTTGTGTTAGAGAGAGAGAGAAGAGAGAGAGAGAGAGAGAGAACGAGAGAGAGTGTGAGACTGTGAGGTTTTAGTCTTAGATGTAGAAGTCGCTGGGAGAGGAGACTGGGCTTGTGTTAGCTTGTGCCCGAAAGTAGCTGCAACAATGGTTGAAAAGACGTTGTTGGGCCTATATTTTGTGCTCGATGAATAAAATGCCCTTTCGATTTGGACGTGGCGAAATGATATTGCGCCTTTTGTGAAGTTGTGATGAAAATTTGCCACGGTGGATCATGTGATTGGAGGATGGACTCTCCCTGTCAGGTCTTCGGACAAGGTTAGTTTTTCCATTTCAGTGCAATAGGGAGTTTATAATGCCATCATTATTACGATTAATGGCAATCTAAATATCTAAATACATATATGCCCCGTGAAAATTACTAAGAATTACAAGAAGAATAACATTTACGGGATTCAATTTTAACAGATTAAAGGAGTAATTTGGTACATAAAAAATCTACTTGATATTAGTTTAGTGTCTAAAATATTTTTGACATCAATCAATCAATTTAATTTCTAAAGGATACGTATGACATGATAGTTACTCAAGAAAATGGATCTTGCACCGCTCTACAAGCCTCAATCAAGATACACTTGAGGGATTCTTAAATATTTTTGGTCAAAACATTTGAGGGATTAAATTGCCAGTCGAATCATCATTTTTAAAAAATGATGGGCTTTAGTTAGTATTTTTGGTCCTGAGATGGGCTTGAAACTTTTTTCGAGGCTTGAGTTTGGAAACGTAGATTTGTAGAGCTCTTGGGCTCATAGGTGTCAAATTGGGCTGAAGCCCGTGGGGTGAAACACACTCGTCTGACCCATACCTAAACCGACGCTCGATAATTGAATCGCAGTTCGCAGACACGTTACTTATTTATGGATAGCGAACAAGAATTAACAAGTATCTCTATCTAGTCTAACTCAATCAATTTATTCGTCGTCGTCGACGAAGCTTCGTTCGCTGAAAACACCGGAAACGAAGTCGTTTTGTTCTCCATCTTCAAACCTCGCTTAGGGCTCCAACTTCAGCCCCAAATTGCCAACTACTCTCCCTCCTCCTTCGCTGCTTCTGCTAAATCAAAATCAGGTTAGGGTTTTTCTTCATTTCTGGTATCTGCTTCTTCTGCTTAAATTTCTTTACCCAGTTTCCTGTTACTTTTACCTTCTAATTCATGTCTATAATCGATTCTCTAATTTACGATTGATTTTTTGGTTTCGCTACCAATTCTCTGTATAAAATTCCTTTTATGATCTATTGGTTTAATTGCTAATTTTACAGTTTATTTTCTGAGGTTTATTTCCTAGGGTTCTATGCTTGTGTTTCTATTGTTTCTGAATCTATTTAAATTTTATAAAGTATGTTTAAATGTTATATGTTGATTTTAGATTTTTTTTTTTACAATTTTTTGCCCAGAATTATGGCGGCTTTGAAAGAGCTTCTTCCTCCAGCGAAATCTTCGTCAACCACTTACTATGATCATAGTAACGATCCATGGTTCAAGCAGAGATTCTCCTCTTCTGAAGAGGAAAAATCTGATGTGATTAAACAAAAGCCTGTGCCCCCTTATTTGAAGCGTGCCGGCTTCGTTCCCCGTAAGGTGGAGGATTTTGGGGATGGTGGTGCCTTCCCTGAGATCCATGTTGCGCAGTACCCACTTGACATGGGAAGGAACAAGTCGTCAAAACCCGGATCGAAGATTCTTCCCGTGACCGTCGATGCTCATGGGAATGTTGCATATGATGCAATTGTGAGGCAGAATGAGAATGCTAAGAAGATTGTGTACACGCAGCAGAAGGATCTGATACCGAAGATCTTGAAGAATGATGAGGAGGGTAGCGATGAAGATGATGAGGATGTGCAGAAGGAGATTGAGGACACGACCCAGGAGACTAAGGCTGCGCTTGAGAAGATTGTTAATGTGAGGCTGAGCGCGGCACAGCCGAAAAATGTTCCCAAGCAGTCATCAGATACAAAGTATATTAAGTATAAGCCCTCGCAGCAGTCTGCAGCTTTCAATTCTGGGGCAAAGGAGAGGGTTATTAGGATGGTTGAGATGCCAGTTGATCCTCTTGAGCCTCCGAAGTTCAAGCATAAGCGAGTTCCTAAGGCTTCTGGCTCCCCTCCCGTGCCTGTGATGCATTCTCCTCCGAGGCCGGTTACTGTGAAAGATCAGCAAGATTGGAAGATACCTCCTTGTATTTCTAATTGGAAGAATCCGAAAGGTTATACAATCCCTCTTGACAAGCGTCTTGCGGCTGATGGGAGAGGCCTTCAGGATGTTCAGATCAATGACAATTTTGCAAAGCTTTCAGAGGCCTTATATGTTGCAGAGCAGAAGGCTAGAGAAGCAGTTGCAATGAGGTCCAAGGTTCAGAAGGAGATGCTTCTGAAGGAGAAGGAAAGGAAAGAACAGGAGCTGAGGGCTTTGGCCCAGAAAGCACGCTCGGAGAGAACTGGTGTAGCCCCTCCAGCTGCTATTCCCATCCCTTCTGAGAAGAGCAGCATGGATGATGCTGATATGGCAGTTGATTATGAGCAACCACGGGAGAGGGAGAGGGAGAGGGAGAAGAATTATCCAAAGGAGACAAGGGAGGAAAGGGAGGAGAGGCTGCAAAGGGAGAAAATTCGTGAGGAGCGACGAAGAGAGAGGGAGAGGGAGAGAAGATTAGAGGCTAAGGATGCTGCTATGGGAAAGAAAAGCAAGATCACAAGAGACAGGGATCGTGATATAAGTGAGAAAGTTGCTCTTGGTATGGCTTCTACTAAGGCAGGGACGGAGGTCATGTATGATGAAAGGCTATTCAACCAGGAAAAAGGAATAGCATCTGGGTTTGCCACCGATGATCAGTATAATGTGTATGACAAAGGCTTGTTTACTGCACAGCCAACACTCTCAACCCTCTATAGGCCAAAGAAGGATGTTGATAATGAGATTTATGGTGGTGCGGATGAGCAGTTAGAGAAGATTATGAAGACTGATCGCTTTAAGCCTGACAAAGGGTTTACAGGGACTTCTGAGAGGGCAGGTCATAGGGACAGGCCAGTTGAGTTTGAGAATGAAGAAGCTGATCCATTTGGTCTGGATCAGTTCTTGACCGAGGTAAAGAAGGGTAAGAAGGCAATGGAAAAAGTTGGTGGCGGAGGAACTATGAGAGCAAGTGCTGGATCTTCAATGCGGGATGGTTACGAAGGAGGTTCTGGTAGGACTCGCATTGGATTTGAAAGAGGGCATTAAATAGCTTGTTGTTCAATGATGTCAATTTCTGACGGCCAGTGTCTCCTTTGGATTACAAGTTGTGGCTTGGACGGTGGGGATAATGTAGTTGGGTTGTAACTTGCATTTTCTGAACACTCCCTAGTTGGGGAAGTAAAGTGTTTTTGTATTCTGGTTTTAAAATTTAAACTGCCTATGGTTGTCATAACAATCTAATCAGTCTTTGAGTGAGTTAATATTGAATGTTATGGAATGTTTAAAGTTATTATAGATAAAAATGGAATGTTTAAAGTTGATCTTGCCTATTGTTGTCACATAGTCTGACTTCCTGAAATAAATGGTTGATCGAAGTTTTCAGTTGTATGTAGCAGTATTGCATGACGTCCTGCTGGTGATTTTTGAATGTCATTTGATAGTGTTAGAAGTTGCATATCCGTATAATACCCCTTCTGTGTCCGGTTTATATTCTTGTTTTATATTTTGAATATTTAGCAAAGCCACTGCATCAATTACACTTGAAGTTGAATGCTGCCATAAACTATGTCTTTTTAGGCAGCTTAAAATGTCATTAATACTGAGCGAGTGCTGCCACATATGCCCGTTTTTAGGATGTGATTTTCAAAACAAGAAACTCATGAAAAAGACGTACTTATGAACTAACAACAAATGGTGGGAAAGTTTTTTCAATGGTTGACTGGCATATTAGTTGGAATCAAATCATCAATCTTTTAAACCACTGATAGTCATGGAAATTCTTTGCGTTACAATATTGGACTAAACAAGTACGCTTTTTTGTTTTCTGGTCTTGAAGGAGTACGCTATATTGACACAAGCTTTCTACACATGAACTGGTGGTACACGGCCCATTTCACCTTTATCTCTGTCGAGGCCCATTTCACCTCAAAAGTCGTCGAAACACTGAACTGATGGCACTGCACCTTATCCAGTCTTCCGTGCCATTAGATATTTCGTTGAATTTGTATTGACGATTCTAGCTGCAGTTTAATAAATAGTTAGTTTGTTATCTGAGTGTACTATTGCGTGAGTCTTACACCACGATTCAGTCGTATACTGTATACATAAGGTATCTCGTTATCTGTTTATTTTCTAATCCAATACTTAGCTTTAATAACTTGGAATGCAACTCTAGTACTATGGTGTTTGAATTTTTAATTTGATAATAGGGTTTTAAGGACTTGAGACAAATGGCACAAGGAGAGAAGGGATGCCATCGAGGTTCTTTTGTTTCTCTTTAGTTTTCAAGGTAAATTACATTTACACCTTGTAAGATTTAGTAAACTTTCACACGACCTTCCTTTATGCACAAAATTGACACCGAAGGTTTCTCAAGTTGAGAATTTACAACATTAATGTCTCTCCCTAAGATTATCAGTCTATTTAGTTCTCTGGATAGAACGATCATATGTCATGCACATTATTGTTAATGATATTCTTCTTGTTTAATAAAAAAAAAAACTTCTTGTGACTATCTTAGCTTATTTCACATATGAATTGACTATATAATAAATAAAGACTTCCTAATTGGCTCTAATCTGCCCTGGGGTTGAGTCTGAGATTGCACAAGCACTGTACCATATTTGACTTTTAATAACATTTATTAATGAAAGTTGTTTCGTTAAAACTTTGAGCAGTATATACGTGTTCACATTTCTTGACTCATTGTTCGACACACTCACAAAAATGGCATGAGATTCACTTTTGGACTGTGTCATACACTCTTCCACCAATAATCGATCATTTTAATTTCATGGAATTTGAGTCAGGCAGGTTTAGTGACTACAAAAATAATTTATTTAAAACTTATTAGTTACATTTAAAAAGTATTGCTAAAAATATAAAAGATGTTATTAAAACTATTGAGCACGTAAATCTGCACTTTTATTAGTGTAATATATAATCTGTATTGTTAAAGAGTTTTACTAATTATTTTACATGATTTAGTAATTTTTTTTCAAGGATAAGAATCCATTTACACCATGTGTAAATCCTATATACTTACACCCTTCAATAACTTTTTATAAAACTTGAATTTAATTGATCTGACTATTGAATAATGTGATATTATATTGATGATCAAGCATGTCAAATTTTAAAAAAATCAAATAATAATATGTATATATTTTAATGATTAATATTTACTAATTTTTTAAAAACATATTATCTATCAAAATAAAGTGGCATAATAAAATATCAAATCATTTTTAAATTGTATAAAATTTGACATATTTGATATAGTAGATAAAAAAATTTGAATTTAATAGTTTAATTGATAAAATTTGATACTCATAGAAAGTTACTTATCGATGTCAAGTGTATCAAGACTAAGACTTGCATATGCTATAAACAGATGCCCACACATTTTGGTATACTAATTCTCAATTATATTCCACTGAAGCTCTAGCACGTTTGATTCCTTGGGATTGTAGTTGGCTTTCATCGGTGTATTCTAGGTACTCTTCTCAGTGTTTCCTTCAATTTTTGTTGCTTTATTTTTTATCTCAGCCCCACAAAACAGCATGCACAACGCGTGTTTGATTCAATAAATTTAAATATCACACAAATTTACATAAAATAAAAAAAGCCAACTATGAATTCTATTTTATATAAAGAGAAAAAGTAAGTGATAAGTTAAAGTAAAAATAAAAGACGGGAAGACATGGTAAAATATTTTTTTATTGATAGTCATTATTATTACGTATTATTATCAGCTAATATATTGTCTAATAAACCACTACACATAGTAATATTTTTAATATTATAAGTAAAATGTTACTGTCTCATGAATCATCGCATCTTTTATTCTTAAAATATTAAGTTGAATATCTTATATAATAATTGCAAATGACCCACCATTACAGCAGCTTGCATAATTACTTTTCATTTTTTTTTGGTAATATAATGCTAATGCATATTAGGTTCAGGTGGCCGCAACCTTTTTTCTGTTTTTTTCTTGGTTGATATAGCCCAAATTATTCTTGCTTGCAAGTAGATTATTCTAACAATTAATTAGTAGTGGCAATGTTGTGTAGAAGAAAAATTAGTATGTAGAATAACCCTTAGGGCAAGTTCGTTGTAATCTTGACATAAGATGAAAATTTTAGAGTTAACAGTATTTTTGAAAAAAAAATGATTATAATCTTAAGAGTTCTATCCTCAATTTCAAGGCCATGCCAAACTCACTCCACGAAGGACAAAAAGAAAGTGATCTAGTTGTGTGTACCCAAGACGGTTTCCACCTCTTGATTTGAATCTCAACCGGTTTACAAGAATTTGGAACGCCCTCTAAGCTGATGAATAAAGAATCAAGTCCCACTGTAGCATATATCCAGAGAGAAACACCATTTGAAATTCAGAAAATAGTTTATTTTATCGTTGTAAAACACAAAGAAAACACAATAACTTTCAACTCACCCTTAGGTTCTACGAGTGAGTTATAAGTATTGACAAACAAGACATACACTGAAACTCTCAACAAAATAACACAACAACAAAAGTAAAAAAAAAGAAAAAAAGTCTGAAATATTTATGAAATAGCTCTAGAGCAATATTTCTTGCTGACCATTCATGATTATTTCAACATGTTATTTGCACATTAAAAAAAAAAAAAGTAGACATGTCATGAGCATCTTAGAGAGAAATAGGCACAGAGTTATTCTCTGTGAGCCAACCTTTGTCTTCAAGCTCCAACTGCTTCTTGCATGGCCTTCAAAGCTCCTTGAATCCTCTGAGCCATCACCTGCAATCCCAAGCCAATGAAGGAATCAAGATCTTCAAGCCTCCACCCTTCAACTGGCTCAACTTCATACAGCCACTCAATCTCACATCCATCATCATCTTCCTTTGGCAGCACCTTTACTATTGAAACATAGTTGTGAAACCCAACATTCCCATCCACAATTGCATAAGTGAATGTCCAATGAGTTGGATCAATGGATAGCAGTTTCTGCTTAGTCCAATTCACAGTTTGCTTATCATGGCCATCCACAGGTGTCTTGAAACCAGCACAGAAGCGCACACACCCTGGTTGGCCAGAGATGCCTTCAACAGGAAGACAAGTAGAGAGAGTTGGGAACCACTTGTCAAGGCCAAAGAAATCCTCCAAGAGAGGCCATACTTGCTCTCCTTTGTGTCCTGTTACTTCTGCTTTGGCCTTGCCCTTCCACTTTGCTACTTGGCTTCCTTGTTGAGTAGTAGTTTCCATGATGATATCAAGTAGGAAATTGCAATGCCACACTAACACAAATGGAAATAAGGTGCATATACCTCATGAAAAGGAGACTTATATATATAAGTACAGGAATTACCTCAAAGTTAATAATTAAAAGTGGGTGCTCATGCCCAAAAAAATACCCGCGTGTATGGTAAGGAATATAATCTAGATTTTATAAGGAACATAATAGCATGAATACAAGCAACATAATCTAGGTTTTAATTATCTTATACATGGAAGATAAGCTGAATCCTATGTATCATAGAGCCAATCTTGCTTAGTGAGGAAGAGTCAATTGATGTGAGGCTTTTTTACAGAAATAAATGGAAAAGAAGATTATGTACGCATTTCTCACATTTGGAACTGTATATACAGATGTACATTCTTTTTTTGAGATTAGAGAAATCGGTTAAGTGTCAGTTGATTTTAAAATGAGAAAAGCCAAAGAAAGCGGTTGAAGTTTAACCGATTTCAGGCGACTGTAAGCCCAAAGAAATCGGTTGCAATGCGAGTGATTTCACTTAGCTTTCCTAATCCACTGAAAACGGTTAAGGAAGGAGTGATTTCTATTGTTTGCAATTTTCAAAGGAATTGAGTAGGTGTTAATCGATTCCTTTGTCCTCCCCCCCCCCCCCCACCCGCGTCTATATAAAGGTATTCTCTCCCTCATAGCGATCTTAGATCAGCTTGTGTGACATTTTTTTTTAGACTCGGATGGCAGCAAGAGGTCCCCCATCATTGTGATTTTTTTTCAGTTTAACTTATATGAATTTTTTTTTTTTGAGGGACGAATAGCAGTAAGAGGTTATATTCTTGTGCACTATAATTGTGAAATAGTACAAAATACACAAGATGGAGTAAAGTTTTGTTGTGAAAATCCAATACCTATGCGTATTTGTTCATCCATGGCTATTTCTGAGCTTCATGAGAAAATCCTTCACAAGTTACAGCAACAGAACAAGCAAATAATACAGATGTTATATCGGCTGCCATTGTTGGTAGGGCAAGGTACGTTACGCTTCACAAGTTGCTTGATTCAAACTGATGATGACATCGGGATGATGTTCGATTGTCATGCTCGATTTCCCGATCTTAGGGTTATGGAGGTATTCGTAGCTCTGGGAAATTTGAACTCAAGCTCTGGGGATCTGTTCCTGATCTTGCTTTTGTCAAAAAGCTAGCCCGACCCTCTCCAACATTTGCGATGTCAAATCTCGAGCGGAATGAAAATTTTATGCCTGAAAATGAGAATGACTTAATTGGTGGCCAAACCTTGAAATGAATATTGGCAGTGATTTGACCCAAATCGGACCAAATGCAAGTTATGATGATATTTATAATGAGGAGAACTTTGAAAAGGACCCGAATAAAGTTAATAACTCGAAATTCCTTTTATTACAATTTAATATTTGTAATATTTTATTTTTGAGTATATAATTTGAATTGTAGATTTTGTCCAATAAATTTAAATATGTTGTCATATCTTATTAATGATATTATTTAATTGTGCCAGTGACTATTTAATTTTGGCTAATAATGTTTTATTTAAATATATTAAATATGTCATACACCTTAATAAATTAGTATTGGCATGTTGTCATCTTAGCATCGCAAAACCTTGTATATAATATTAAATATACTTTAAATTTTGCAGAGTTGTTCGAAGATGAGATTCACGAGGAGGTAATGCCTCTTACACAGGTCTAATCGTCAACAACACAAACTCAATCACAATCTGAAAGTCAACGAATTGGTCACTATTCAAGTTTAAATTTTGAAAAAATGCAGATGAATCAGTTAGATAACAGTGACCCAATAGGACTACATGGAATGAATCAATTGCATGAAGGCCAGCTGTTCCCAAACAAAGAATATATATTGCTTGCAGTAAAAAACTATAGCATCCAAAAGGGAGTTGAGTATAAGGTATATCAGTCAGATAATCTGAAATATCAGGGGCAATGCAAGCACTTTGGGATAGGATGTAATTGGAGCATTCGTGTTATATATCGACGGAAGAAAGGACTGTGGGAGGTTAAGAAGTATAATGGGGAGCACGCTTGTTTGTTCGCCGAAATGTCTCAGAAACACTCTCAGCTGGATATTCAAGTCAATGCTGCTAGCATCCATTCTATAGTTGAAGCTGATCCAACGGTTCCTATTAGAACATTACAGGGCTTAGTTTATTCAGAGTATGAATTCCAGATTTCATACAGAAAAGCATGGCTTGCAAAGCAAAAGGCCATTGCTCGAATTTATAGTGATAGGGAGGAATCGTACAATGAGCTTCCGAAATGGCTATTCGCTTTGCAGTCATTTATGCCAGGTACCATTATTGAAATTTCAACTTTGCCTTATTATGTTGGTGATCTGGTTGACCGCAACTGTGTCATGTTTCACCGTCTTTTTTGGACATTCCCGCCATGTATAGAGGGTTTTAAACATTGCAAGCATTTTGTGACTGTTAATGGAATGCACTTGTACAACAAGTAAGGTAGGAAACTACTAATGGCAATTGCACAGGATGGTAACTCAAACATTTTCCCTATTGCATTTGCTGTGGTTGAAGGGGAGACGACAGAGGCTTGGTCTTTGTTCCTAACAAATCTTCGGCTCCACGTGACATCACAAGAGGACATACTAATCATTTCTGATAGGCATGCTGCTATCAAAGCAGCATTAGATGCAGAAGGCAGTGGATGGCATCCTCCAAATGCTTATCTTGCTTATTGCATTTGCCACATTGCATCCAACTTTGCAGTAAGATTCAAGAGCAAAGATGCAAAGTGAGCTTTGATCAATGCAGCATATTCAAAAACTCGAAGTGAGTTTCTCTATTACTTTGGGCTGGTGAGAGGTGAGGACCCAAACATGGGTACATGGGTCGACAAGATTCCTTTAGGGAAGTAGACCCAACAACAAGATGAAGGGCGCAGATATGGTCATATGACCACTAATACATCTGAGTGTATAAATGTTGTCTTGAAAGATGTCCGTAACCTTCCAATAACTGTATTTGTGAAGGCCACTAACTATCGTCTTGTTGCATTGTTTGTGAAGAGGGGAAAGCAAGCAAAGGCCCAACTAGCAGCGGGATAGAAGTTCTCTGAAGCCTTGATGCGAGCATATCATAAGAACAGGCAATCATTGGGGACCATGTTTGTTACTAATTTTTCACGATCCAATGAGTCCTTTCGTTGTAAAGGAGACACAACCTATAGGGAATTGGAGCCAAAGAACTTATAGAGTCAGACTTGGGGCTTAATATTGTGATTGCGAGAATTTCAAGCATTACATTGTCCTTGTCATCATGTACTTGCTACCTGTCCACATACTGAAGCATGAGTGCAATAGGGTAGTTATGTTGAAAGTGTCTACCGCATGAATACTGTTATAGAAGTCTACAAAGTGGAGTTTGCTCCGGTTGCGAACGAAGCATATTGGCCACCATGGTATGGTCCTCCAATACGACCAAATCCCAAGCTTAGACGAGCCAAAAATAGCCGACCCATGTCAACTAGAATTCAAAATGAAATGGATGAAGCCAAATCCGGACATGGTAAAAGGTGTGGACTATGTAGGCAGGAAGGTCACACCAGGCAGGAAGGTCACACCAGGCGGCGATGCCTCACCTTAATGCCCACCTTCTTGAATCAGGCAAGCCCAAGCACTTAGAGAACGGATCATACTAAATATGGTGTGTTGTGTGTTTTTTAGTTATAAGTTGTAAAAGTTCATGTATCAGATGATATGATGTATTGTGTAGTATTTATTTTATTTGCAATATGTTTTATATGTGTTAAAGCATCATATAAGTCATACTTAAATTATCACCTTAAGTCATAATAAAATATTTGCTCGCATTAAGTTACAAGAACTACATAATCACCTAAACATATATGAATACCTGATACATCATAGCCTACTACATTAATAGCTATTTACATCATACACCTAGTACTAGTGATCTCACCGAGTGCGCCGAGATCCTATCGGATGGCCACTGGTATGGCAGCGGATGGGCCGAATCTGTCGTAGCCCAAGGTCCTTACCCTCATGCTTATCTCCTACATGATCATTGGATATGTATGTAGCACCAAATGCCGATGTAGGAGTCCCACTCAAAAGATCAAAGGATGGAATGTCATAGCCTGTGGTCATAAGACTCACAGTAGTCAACGACTGCTGATGTAACCCAGATGGGTCATCTATATATCTCTGTGCAGAGTTGGAATATGGATCTGGGAATGAGGTCTAGTCCAGAAAGCCCTTACATGCAGCAATGTCTATCTGATCAAGTAATAGGCTCAAACTCGTGCTCGGACTGGGCAAGTATTCATGAGAACTAGAACCAGGCACATAATCATCCATTGTGTGAAAAGTAGAACCAATAATGTGCTCCTGAGTATAAGCACCCATGTTATGCCCGCTAGAACTGGCCATGTGACCACTAGAACCAGCCATGTGAAAGTAGAACCGATAATGTGCTCTTGAGTATGAGTACCCATGCTATGCCTACTAGAACTGGCCATATGACCGCTAGAATCGGCCATGTGACCGCTAGAATCGGCACCATCATCATCATCATCAACTTCATCATCCTCATCATGGCTTTCCTCTTGAGCATGCATACGTCTGCTGCAAGTCCCTGCTTGCAGTCGACGACCTTGCCGATGTTGATCTAGAGTGTAAGGAGGCAGAGCTACAATATTCATCGGTGCGGCACCAGGCGGTACATCAGCTAGTAGCTAAACATGTCGGGGGTCACGAAACATCTGCTCACCAGACAAACCCCTCCATGCAATACTACTATACCAATCAAAATACTCCGGTGAAGGCAACTGGATTGAACCGGGAGCACGATGATATGGGACTACTCGTTTTCTTCATTGATCCCATAACTGATGCCATGTCCTGTGATAATCAAGCCACCAAGTACACTCCAATCCCTGTGCATCCCTCGCATGCAAAGCATCAATGTTCAACGGATCGAATGGAATAGGTTGGTCTGCTCCAAATTTTCTAAGCACGCGATCGACATGATGCCACTCAATATATGGGAAGCAAATTAGTGATGTAAGTGATGCCCAAATTTCAGACTCAGAGATCACCCATGCTGGTGTAATTTGCTGGATTTGTGGGATATCATAGGGTGTCCACACAAACTGATCAAGAAATTGATTAGCTTTCCACTTATATAAGAATAAAAGTTAATCTGTTAAATAATATTTGTAAACTTACATCTGTATAATGGAGCTGATCAATTCATGGCCTAAGGTATGGCATGCGTCTCTCATGCACATTAAGCGGCGCTATAAATCCAATCCACCTGAAAATATACATTTGTTGATATTTGTGGCATTGTAATAGTAAACAATATAAATAACATCACAATTGCTAAATTTAGCTGTAGTGATATCCCTCCTAGCCAATGGAAACTTAAAATCGAGCCGGTCAACTATAGGACTGAATGATGGCACTCTGTACCATATCCATGACTGTAACAAGACAAGACACCCAGCAAGATCAGCTACTGAGATGTTAACTACACGACATAAACCACTGTACAATATTGATAACACAACAGATCCCCAACTGAGCTGTCCACATTCTTAAAAATCACGTAGAAAAGGCAACCATCTCAAGTGAACTCTAGCTGCTGACTTGTCTGCAAACAGCATCCCCCAATCAGTAGCATAATATAAAACTCGTGTTGCCTGCATGACCTTAAGCTGAGTCACATTTTCTCCCAAAGGTGCAAAGATGTTCTTCAGCCATGCTAATGTCACTGTACAACCATTTCTTTTGGGCTCATTCTCAGGTGGTACAGAACCAAGCAATTCGTGGCACATCTCCCAAATATTTTGGCCACAGAACCTATCCCATGCTCCTATGCAGCCGCTAACAGGAGCGCCATCCACTCGTAGCCCCAATTGAAATGCAACATCCTGGAGTGTTATGGTGCACTCTCTATAGGGCAAGTGGAAGGTGTGAATTTCAAGACGCCACCACTCCACAAATGAAGACAGCAAAGAATTGTCATATTCAAAAAAATTTATTTGGGCAACATGCCAAAAACCGGCCTGTTCTAAGTATGGCCTCATGCGGAGATCTACCCATTTTCATGTGATCTCGTCTACCCCACAAAACACAAGCTGGTTAAAGCACAAAATTGAAAAAAAAATTATCATACTAAATAGATTAAAAATGTACCAATCTAATTAAATGAGAACCATATTAACCAAAAAAAAATTAACTAACAAATCTAATTAAAAAAATTACTATTCAAAATAAAATATGTTCATCAATCTAATTAAAATATATTATTTACAAAACATGTTACAGTATGATCTAACAATAATATTTATTTGTCTAATTAAATTTAATATTTAAGGTGCAATAATATCCCTAAAAAAACTAAATAGTCAATTAAAAAAGAATTTCTAATCTAATTAATTTAAGGTGCAATATTTACTTAACTAAAATATCTAATCTAATTACAAAACATAAGTATACTATATTTACTTAACTAAAATATTTCAATAAACTAATTAAATTATAATTTTTTCCTAAATATATTCATCAATTTAATTAAAGTTTACATTAGATACTCAACTTTTTTTTAATCTAATTGCAATATATACTATTCTAATTTAATTTTACAACTAAAATATGTTTAAAGTGCACTAATCTTACTTGTGCATACCTTTTACTTTCTAGTATAACTAAACTAATTAAACATACTTTTTTCTAAACTTATTCATAAATCTAATTACAAAATATATTACTTACTTAATATATTCATAATGTAATCTAACTACATTACCTACTAATTTAATCAAATACACAACTAAAATAAATTCAAAGTGCACTAAGCAAGATTTAAAAAATTATTAGCTAATACAACCAAGATTTGGAATGCACTAAACTAAATTAAAGAACTATTACATGTAATTAAAAATTAATGAAGTAATAGAACATATTAATCTAATAAATTAATAAAAATTTACCTGTAACTGAAGATTTGCTGCAATATGTCCAGAATAATCATAGCACCTTAAATCATTTTGTGCCATCTCTTTTACTCTTCTTTTATATCACTTTTCACTTATATATTTTTTTTTTCAAGCTCTTAGAACTTCTTTTCTTTCACTCTCAGCATACAAATTTTCAAATGAAGAAGTTGGAATCGGTTGAGGTTGCGCCACTATACACACACACACATTTATAGAGACAATTCGCTGGAGATTGATTTCGCCACATCTCATGCATGCAGCGGATCGCGCGAAACCGAGCTCCCAGCTGCACGATCCACCTACCCCTTCACCCCAGCCATCCGATCTTTGTCAATTAGAATCAACTATATCTTGATCGATTTCTTTGGGTTGTTGGGGCCAAGAAATCGGTCACTCTTTAATCGCTTTTTTTGGGTTTTCACATTCTAAAATCAACTAACACTTAACCGATTTTTCTAATCTAAAAAAAAAGAATGCATATCCGTATATAAAGTTCAAAATATGACAAATGCGTACATAATCTTTTTTTCATTTATTTCCGTAAAAAAGCCTTGATGTGATGATAATACCATCATATACATGGAAGAAAATCACTAGTTATCAAGTGATGGTTTATTCTCTATCCCACCAATCTCTTCTTGTAATGTAAAAGATGAATAATATATATTTACTATCTGTTTTGATATTTTAAATAATATTAAATGTTAATCTTTTATGTGGCAAGAAGTGATGAGTGAGACAGAGAATAAAATATGATTTGGAGACTGATAATTTTTGTTCATGTATGTGTGATATTGAGGGATGTTAGATTTTACCATTTCATGCTAAATTTTTATATTTCTTTGTCATGTGTGATTCTCACTTTAATTTCTTGCTTTATAGACCTTAGCTTGTTATAATGCTTCCTTTTAAATCAATTGTGAAAAATTATAAATTGCAATGTTATATAAAAATTTAATATGAGAAAATTCATTATCATTAGAATTTATGTTTTTTAAAAAAAAACAAGATACTCTTTCATGGTGGGTACTAGAGACCTAGTCTTCCTCTATGCCTATGGTATTGAAAGAGAAATTCAAAATATGGATTTATTTGGAATTCACTATGTGAGATATATATAAACAAAGTTGGTTGAATGAAAAGCAAAACAAATTGTATGCTTGTCATTCTTATATTATATATTATATTTAAATATATTGATTTATAAATATATTAAAAAATTAAAGAGATAATTATTTTAAATTAGAGGAAGTATCTTTGTTAATATGTCCCAAATGAGACCATATTTTAATTACATATATATCATTATTCTTAGAATGGATACTTTATTTGGTCTCTTAAGACTTTTATGTTAGACTATTTTGTCTTTTAAGAAAAGAAATTAATCTCATGGTCCTCAAGATTAAAAATGATTGACACATTATCCTTCTGTTAGTTTTTGATTAGTGGACTTACATATGTTGCATAGTACAACAATGACTCCTTATTAAAATATTTGACACAAGCTAAATGATGCTATTTTAAAATATATTATACTTATTTTAGTGTCTAAAATTACATAAAATGAATCACTTTGTGACTTATAATAGAGATTTAAATGACTCATTTTATAAATTTTAACGAGTAAAATGAGTCATTTTAAACTCTATGTCACTTTAAATGACATATACATTACTTAGCATCATGTTAACAAGTCAATGTACAATTCTATTAGTGTTTAAAGAATTACATATGTATATAAGGATTAATGTGTCCTATTATTAAAATCTTAAAGGACCGTAAATTTAATTTCGATTTTCAAGAAATTAAATAGTCTTGTGAAATTTTCTTGAGACAGTATATGGGTTATTTACTCTTATTCTTATCATTCCTGGTGTCAAAAACAGTTGTCTGCCACTTTATGACAAATTTTGTGGATTGAAATGACCCATATAACGAAGAAAGAAAATAGTGGCACACTGCTTTCTGATAGCACCACCCCGAATTATACTGTACTTGCTTGTCAAAAATCAAATAATATATGTATTAAAGAAAATAAAAAAATTAAATCAATATGGAAAATTATATGATGAGTTGATAAAATTGTTTTTGTATAGTTATTATTTCTCATCTTAATGAATATATTTGTTACTCAACTTTTTCACTAAGGGTGTAAATAGAGTAAAAAAATTAATATATTTTGAAGTATCAAAAAATCAAAAATTGATAATTATTATGAAATGGTGTAAGTACATATTTGAGAAATGTTATTTAAACTCTAATGTCTCATATTTAGCATCGACATATAATCTATTACCATTAAATTTTATGGGATCTCCATTTAAAATAATTTTTTTTTATTTTTCACCCTTAGATTTTGATGGGCGTATACATAGGCATTTTCCTTTCGGGGGTCTAAATAACACACCTCTATGTATTATTTCCAAGCCATTAAATCCTATTGATCTGGTTCCACTTACACCATTTTATTCCCACTACAAAACCAATTAGGCACATTCCAGTAGATCTGAATCGAATGTTTTTGTCGGTGCATTAGAAATGTATAGTATAATTATAATTTGGATCTATGGCAATTATATGTAATCTATCTTCGTCTTGAGTGCTTGAGCTAAGCAAAACTGAAATGGCTAGTGATTGGGTCCGTACAACTAGGGAATGGCAACTTTAAAGATATAGAAAAGAGTGTACATGTGAGTTCACTGTAACATGAGCAGCTACGTGATTTTCATAGTACCACATTGGAAAAACATTTTCTGAACATGCACATCAAGGCTGCATTTATTTGCTATTCTAAGAAAGAAAATACAAAAATAATGAGAACAGAAAAATATTTGGTAGTAGAGATAAGATATGAGGACAAAAAATTTTCTATCTCCAAAAAAAAATTTCTATATTTTCATCCCTCCAAAAAGTGGGGACATGAAATGAAAACAGAAATTTTTTTCCCAATAATACCTCTTAAATAACAATATTTTTTATGTTTTCGTCTCTACTATTTCTATCTCCACTATCCAGAGACAACCCAGGGGTATAAATATCATCTAGAGAGCCATCAAAGTATTTAATTAATGATGGTAAATTGGGTTAAGTTGAATAATATTTGGTGTATTATAAAATTATATAATAAATACACATTACACATTTTATCACCATTGAATATGATGTGTGGTCCTCACTCATCCCACTCACTCATCACATCCAATGGTGATAAAGTGCATAATGTGCATTTATTGCGCAATTTTATTATACACCAATGTCACGACTTGATTTGAAAATGTGACCGACATGTGAGGAATCTCATTCCCATATAAGCCTCCTGGGTGGCGTGTCTCTCTAAATGTATAAAATAACATAATTTACTCTAAATTTTTATCCAAATATTTATTCAAAACCTGACATCCAATTTTACAAAACTGGAATACTTTAATATAGAAAACTATATGACATCTTAATTAAACATTCTAATCATAAAAACCTAAATTGTTTCATCACTTGATCTTAATTTTAAATATGAAAATCAACTTAATACTTGGAAAGTTTAATTATACTGTAGGTCCCTATAATTTCATTCCATTTTCAATTAGATCCCTATAATTTAAGAGTTTTCAATCAGGTCCCTATTTTTTTTAAAAAAATTAATTGGGTCCCTTCCGTTAACTACCATTACAAAAACATTTCTAACAATAATGCATCTAATGAAGTCAAGTGTATCATAAATTCCATTGATATAAATCATGCAATGTATGTAGAATAGAAATCTATGGCCAAAAATAACATATCTATCAATACACTCTTTTAATATAGTCTATACAAAAAATACACATTAAAATATTTCAAACAATTACATCAAAGCCCAAAGCATCGTTATCCCATATTCAATTCCCTCTTCTTCTTCTTCTTCCACTTCCACCCCCTCCCTCGCCCCTTCCCCTGTCGTGCTCGAGCTGCCATTGACACTGCGCCCTTATCATGAAGGAGAAAACAAAGTTTGACATTGTGATTGAGGATGTTCCGACAATGCGAGGATTACAATTATCAAGGCTGTAAAGGGATTGATGAGCTTGGCACTAAAGGAGGCGAAGGAATTGATTGACGGTTTGCCAAAGAAAGGGTTTCTAAGGATGAGGCTGAAGATACAGAGAAGTAGCTCAAATAGGCTGGTGCAAGAATCTCCATTATTTAAGGGTTTGTTTTGTTAACTTTATTTTTTTGATAATTTGATTTGTTGTTAGAAGGTTTGAATTTGTGATTGATTCTGGTTTGGGGGCTCTCTGCCTTTACTTTTGGTTCCCAATTGTGCAACGGCATAGAGAAAATGAGCATGAAGGAGGCTGGGAGGAGACTGGCTGCACAACGGCGTACTGGCTCCAATGGTCGATGATGCGGCAGTGAAGGGTGGTAATGGAGGCTTAGCGATGAAGACGCAATGCCAAAGCTTATGGCAGCAGTAGCCATGGTCTCTCTCCCTTTCCTTCTCTTTCATTTTTATTTTTTTATTTTATGTTTCTAGTTCTGTCTTCATCATCTTTTTGCAAGGTTTCTAGGGGTTTGGAAATATCATGGATTCTGGTTAATGTTATGCATCATGTTTGTTTTTTATTGGGTTAAAGTGGATGGTGGTCTATGGTTTGGGAAAAGACGGCTTAAATGTGTTTATTTGTGCTGTTGTTTTATGCTTGGGGTTACTATGATTTGGGACTAAGGTTCTCCACGGCTACATTGTGAGTATGAGGAAGGAAGATGAATGAGGTAGAAGGAAATGGAATATGTTAGGAATATTCTTTTTTTTTTTTTGTAACTATTGTTATTCCCATGGATTTGATTGAAAAATTTTATATAATATCGAGATCTAATTAAAAACTATAGGGACATAATTGAAAATTCAGTGAAATTATAGGGACCTAGGATATAATTAAACCTACTTGGAAACTGAACCATAAGTTTATTTATAGCTTATTACATAAACTCAAATCAAACTCTACGATTTTAAATCCATACTTGTAAATTGAAAATATATGCATAACTGTTTTAAATACTGAAATTTAATATAAGATCTGAAAATAATTCTCGAATTCTGTCTATATACCTACTGGAGCACTCTACTACTAACATGAACCTAGACTAAATCTTATCCCAAAATAAGGCTCACCACTGGAAAGAGTTGCATCTACCAAACAAGACTGAAATTGAACCTGTACCCGTAACTACGAGAAGAAAGGAGAAGGGTGAGTCAACAGACTTAGTGAATAAATTCTTACTAATCACCCACATGGGATAACCAAAGAATATACACATAATACTATACATGCAACAATCATAAATCATTTGATATTTAAATATATAGCTATACAAGAAAACGTTTTTCATTCCATAAATTCATAAACACGCATTTATAAATTCGTAATCAAATATGAAATTATTTTAACTGAGGATACGGCAGAGCCTCAAGAAATAGTATTTGCTGGGTTGGATAAACACACGCACATATGTATATAATAACGAAAGCTGTAAAATTATAAACTTTGTCGGGCAAGCTGTGGGTATTTAACTAAATCCCATTTTTTGTATATACTGAGGGGTGATATTGTCCTCGGATAGACAACTTATTACTAAGGTTAACGATCTCATCACAACCATTAACTAACTGTCTAATTCCTTATCTTTATCGTTTAAGCTAGTTTTGTCACAAAAAAAAAACCATAATTGAAAGGGTGGGTACTCCATCCCTAGCGAATGAAAGCCTATAAATTTTGAGTACTGAGAGTTCTGGATTCATATAACTCTAACAATTCAATCTGACTTTAACGTAACTATAGCTGTGAAAATCATGCCTGAAGGATACCCACTTGTAGGTATTCTGATTTCAAGCCCACAGAATATGTATCTAGTAGTTACTATGAATTATACTGAATTCCGTACCTTTTGGTACCATAAACTAAAGTTCTAAATTTCATATCTTAAACTAATGTGTTTCCATATACTTGATAACTCTAATATCATAATTCAAAACACTGAGATTCTTAATCATAAAACTTGGAAATCATGTAACATATTTATTCGTTTAGCTAGATCAAACTCGTTTCCTATCTCTCCAACATATATAAATATAGTAACTGAATATTTAAAAACCAAATCTTGAAATCTTAAAACTTGAAATCGTAGTGATATCAAAGAAATACTTCTGCTACGATACATATTTTCTTAATAAATCCTTTCTCAAACATATAAAATATTTTCTATAACTCACAACCTAGCAATTACGGTCTCATGGTTTTGTAAAACTCATTTTTTTCATGCTATAGCCAAAATCACAATATTTGGCTAACTTGTCATTCTTGCAAAATCATATGTATAATCATTCTTTCATCTCTAGTTTCATATTTAACAATCACCATGCATAAAAACATAGTCATAATGCTTGAAAGTAAGGCTATGAGTTTGAACCCACTCACCTAGAGGGGAAAACAAGAGACGACAACAGCAATTGAGCTCCATGGAGCGGAAATGGCACCAACAACTACCATAACAACCATGCAACTCTAGATTAGTTCTAACAACATTGGGAGAGCACCCCCACTTGACAACAATGAAAAGAAACAACAACCCATAACATAGGGAAGGAAGAACATGGAAGAAATTAGCATAAACCAACAACAATCACTTACCTTGGATCTTGAAGGAAGAGGATTTGATGTTGGATTGAATGGAAGAGGGTGGAGAAGGGTTTGGAAGGGGAAGGTGTTGGGTTTCTGCTTCTAGGAAGAAAGAAGCCCAAGATGGGGTGTATATATATGGCTTTTTAAATGAAACTGTGTCGTTTTGCATTGTGCTATTATCGGGTCCGCTTGTTGCGGCTGCAGTAAACAAATCTCACTCCAGCAGACAGATCTCGCTGCAGCGAGCCTTCTGGTTCACCAGCTCATTGCAATGACAAAAACTCGCTGTAGCAAGCCTGCTCTGAAGAATCCTGCAGCATTAGCTTCAACTCTACCCCCTTGGCTCTTCACACATCTAAGGCCTTTCCGACAACACTGGTAGGTTCCTAGGGACCCTATGGCTGTACGGAACTTATATACTAATACGCATACATGGGGTATTACAACCAAACACTACCCGATTAAGTTTTCTTGCCCACATCTACTTTGGGGGGGATTTTTGTTTGAGCACAAATCTAAGATATCATATTTAGGCATATGCACCATAAAAATGAGTTCATCAATTTTACTTGATATATATCCACTCGTCTATAAATTTTGCTAGTTTTTTTGTGAGTGTACTGAAGAATCGATCCTTAGAATTGTTGCTATATGATAATTTTTTTGACATTTGTTTGGTGGTTGTGGCATTTTTTGATTAGTTAGTACTCATTTTTAGTTATGATTTTACACTCATTAGTCATTTTAATTCCTAACTTTTAAAACAAGTTAAATTAATCCGTAACATTGCAAAATAAGAGCTAAGTTAGTCCCTCAATCCACTTTTATTTAATATTCTGTCAACTGAATGATATGTAATATTAAGTGATATTTTGACGTACCATGTGTATGCCATCAGAAATATAATAAAGTTTAAAATAATTCATTTTGGTGTCCAAAACTACACAAAATAAGTCATTTTATTATTTAAAAAGAGATTTAAATGAATAATTATGTATAATTTTATACATCAAAATGAGTCAATATAAGGTATGTTAAAATATCACTGAATGTTACATATCATCATTTAATTGATGAAATGTTAAATAAAAATGGATTAAGGGATTAACATAACCCACATGTTGCAATATTATGAACTAATTTAATTTATTTTAAAAGTTAAATAATAAAATACTCAAGAATGTAATGTCGATGACTAAAATGGAGAATAATGTTATGCGTATATAGAATTATACAATAAATGTACACCACACACCTTATCACCATTAGATGTGACGAATGGTCCCTATTCATTCCACTTACTTATCACATCTAATAATAATAAGATGTGTAGTATATATTTATTATCCAATTTTATTGTACATATAACATTACTACTAAAATGATTTATCGATGTTATTAAGTGGCCCTACTAGACTATGTTGTGATGGTTAACTATATAATCTGTGTGAATAATGTTATGTGTATAATAAAACTATACAACAAATCTACATCACACATCTTATCACCTTTAGATGTGATGAGTGAGTAGGATGAGTGAAAATCACTCATACATATAATGGAGATAAGGTATATGGTATACATTTTATTAAATATAAAATTATTAGTGTGTTATAACCCAACAGCTTAAGCTTTTAAGACAAATGATTTCATGACATGATATCAGAGTCTCTACGACCAAGTGGCCTATAGTTTGATCCTTATTGCTCCTACTTATAAATAAAAAATAATTAAATTTTCATGCAAGGTATAGTGGGCCTGTGAATTACCCACGCTTCCAACTATTTACTCTGATTGTGTCTTGCGGCTCCACTCATCATCTGCTTGGTGTCGAGCTTTTGCTATCAAAATATCGGGAAGAAAAAATAAAGCCAGCCACAGAAAATGCCTGGCGATTTAATCTCATCCCCCACTTGATGTTGACATAACGGTGCTAGTGCTGTAGTGGTCCTGCAACTGCATTCCATAGACGAACAGTACCAGAAATCAAGTGCAGAAAGAGAAACAGTGCAAGAAATAAGAGACTATAGATTGGAAGTTCATGATCACCACTTACATAAAACTTAGATATCCAAGAAGCTGTCAAGCATAACTTTTTGGACAATGGTATCTCAGACCATCATCTATTTTAATTTCTCGCTTTTTTAACTCAGCTTTAGGCAACAAAACAAGAGGAACAGTATATTCTTCACATTACACAGTCTCTCTTTAATTTTCACTATAAATAAGTTAGTTAGTGTAGACAAAATGCAAAGATATATGTGCATGTGTGTGAAGAAATTATTTTCCTACTTTTTTATACTTCAGAACTTATGAATATAAATTATATATATATATAGTTTAAAATTAATGCACCATTTGGGAAGAGTAAATCACTTCAGCGCCCACCCCCCCCCCCCCCCCCCCCAAAAAAAAGAAAAAAAGAAAAAAGGGTTCTATAAGTGATGTCATCAGGAATTCAATTGGAGCCATTTTAACACAAATGACGAAGCTCATCAACATGTATCTGACTTGAGGCACCAAACCGCTAATCCTTAGCAATCTTTACAATTAGACTTATAATGATTTAAACAGTGATTTTCACGTGAATATGAAGGTGCAAGATATATACACACACAGAGAACTAGTAAGATTTCTGGGTCCCATCAGGAGTCCTTTGGCTTGATAGGTCAACCTCAGCTCAGTCACCAATATTTTTTTTTTTAATTTGCCCCATCGACCAACATTAATCATAGAACTCTTTTCATATATAAAGTATAATTAAGATAATCAAGCCATGAGAATATGCAATATCATGTGATTTTATACAATTCTAATTTAGTCAATCAACCATATCTTGCCTGCCATTATGAAATGGCTACCATGTATACCTGTAGCTCAGTCACCAAATATGCAGTCTATGGGGCAAATTAGCTCCACCAAAGTTAGTAAATTACAGCCAAATGCAAATTAAATGAAGAGTCTCGCTTTTTTGTTGTCTTTCTTTTTTTCACTCTCGTGAAATAATATGTTTTTACTTTTTTATTTTGTTACTAGGAGAGTGCTCAGCCTTTTCATTCTTGAGTGAATTAAAGAAATCTATGGGTCTCTCTCCCTCATTGACTGATTTAACTTGTGAACCTGAAGTTCATAATGAAAAAATTAGCTAAAATCTGCGCAATTTCAAAGTTTGAAAAATGTGATCACGAAGGCATCATTCATTTCTCAAACACGAGCTACCCTTATAAGAATTAATAGATCACAAAGACAAGTTAAGGATGTAAGGATTGTAAGGGCATTAGATGTGATGGATGAGTAAAGGTAGTGGGGATCACCATCCCATCCAATAATGATGGAGTGAGTATCTCACTTAAATAATCACTTTTGGGTATTAAAATAATATTAATGGAATTGCAAGTTCATATACTTGGGGAGGTTTTAACCAGTGACCACCAAGCATGGCTCAGTCTTGGTGCATCTTACGTTGCAAGGTGCACCAATAGTCAAGATAATTGTCAATGTATTCTGTTCCAATGCTAAGATCAGTAGCCAACCAAAGAGCTCTACCAATCGGACATGCCATGAAAAGATTATCCTAAGCTTCATTCTGACTTTTTACATATTTGAGCTATATGGTGGTGAACTAATGGCCAAATATCAGCACCATGAATAATTTTTTCCCATTCCTAGCATACAAAGGCATTATTAATCCAAAAGGGAAGCTTCATTTTCCGAATTGCTTTCCTAAAGAGTGAGATGATGCTTCTTTCTTAAAGCTTGGCTATAACATCTTGTAACCAAATCCGAATATATAGTAACATGAAGAATGTGTCCTAGCAATATGAGCTTATCCACCGTCCCATATTTGGTTCATATTGTTGGGAACTTAAACACACAATTCCCTACTTGCAAGAACAAGAGGAGTAACTATACCAGTAAGATTATTGCAGCAATCAACATACACAATAAACCAGAGCAATAATAGGAACAATGCACCAAGATTTTTAACGTGAAAAAATTCCCTCAATGTGAGAGACAAAAACCACGGGTTGTCCAGACCAAAGAAATAGCTCCACTATGATCAAAAGCAGGTACAAGAGAGTCTCAAATATGTGCACAAATTGCGCTAACAACAGAATAAACCAACCAAACACCAATACTCAAAATAGAGAACAAGGAATATGTGAATACTCCAAAACTGGAGCTTCTGTCCGAGACCAGTTCCTCACACTCCGGACCTCATCTCAGTGATCTAACCGTTCAGAATGAAGAACCAGATATCCAAAACCTTCTGTCCAAGTTTCAGCCCGATCCAACGGTGAACAACTTCACAACTGCCAATTTACAGAGACAGTTTAAACTAGAAAACTGATTCTTCAAACCAAAACAGAACCTCTGTGCGAGCTCAATATCTCGCACTCCAGAGCTTTTATCGATGATCCGACCGTTCAGAATGAAGAGCCACCTGTCAAGAACCTGCTGTCCAAATTTCAACTCGATCCAACGGTGAACAGCTTCGAAAACAGCGATCTACAGTGGCTGCTCTAAGTAGGAATATGAAACCGAGTTTGGTGTTTCTCTCTTCTCTCTCTCTTTGTGACTACTCTCTTGACACAAAATGATCACTCACCCCACAACCCTAGTAGACCCCTCTATTGTGTAAGTGATGGATAAGTGGACTGGCCCGATTTTGGACTTTTCTCCACATAGGAAGGGAGCCCAACCCAACACATATAGTGCACTAATTTGTTTGATGATTTGGTAACATCTTGTGCAAACAATTTGACATTAACCAATTTCTGGTTTTATTTACCAAGATCGTTATCAATTGATTATTTGCCTAACTGTTTTTGGTCCGTCCTCTACAGTTGAGGTGGGTTCCCACAAACGTGGTGAGCCTAATTCAATCAGTTTTCCATCACCAACTCCGGGACCAAGCTTTGAAGTAAGGACTTTATTATTTTATTTGCCAATCTCTTCCACATTCAAGATGAATGCTGAGAAAAATTGTATCCATATGCCGCCTACAATATTTAGCTATACCTTGATCTTAGGCACTCTGGCACTTCTCCAAATCTTTTTTGGCTAGCAAGGATTTATTCAAAGCTCGTGTCCAAAATCCAAGCTTCATCAACCTCTTGGAGGCAGAGATTCTGTTATTCTAGCAAAACAAGAACCTAGTTTTATATCATTATTATCATAAAGCCACAAAAAACTATTTAATTAGTAGCATGAAGAAGGTACAAATGTTCAAAGGCATTGAATAATTTGGGACGGGTAACTATTTCCATGTTCACATCCATCATCTACGCTTTTCAGAGCTATTGCAGAATAATTTGTATGATGGAATAATTTTACTCATATATGCTTTGACATAATCAAATTGATAGTCTAAGAAGTGCGGACACACTATTTTGTGGTGTCTCTGTGTATTAGACATGTGTTGAATATCGATACCCACATAATACATATTGGACACGCGTCTAATTAAAAAGATAATTTTTTTGAGCTCAAACACATACCAAACACACAAAAAAATCAGTTGGGTTATTTTAAAAATTCTTCGGTTGACCACAAAAGAAAAAACAAAAAGAAGAATTAATTAGATAAAAAAATTATATAAACACGATAAAAAAATTCAAATAAAAAATAACAAAATAAAAAAAAAAAATATATATATATATATATATATATATATATATATATATATATATATATGTTATGTTTGTGTCTTGTATTCCATGTCTGTATCAATATCCATGTTTCATATTGATGCCAGTTTTGAGTGGGAGTTGAATGAGTTGTGTGCAGGAAGGAAATTCTGCCAATTCATAATGAATGGAATTTTCAGCTGAAATGAGTTTGACAGCAGAGGAAGAACAGTAGCGTGCAAGAAAAAGAATGGGATGCAGTTTTTTGGTAATTTGAGAGGGAGAGATTCATCGTGAACCCAAACATGAGACCCATGTTAAAAACGTGCCTTTAATTTTTGGCGCTGATGGATGAGATCTATTGAATAAAAGAAATTGAAATTTTTTAATTTATTTCACTAATTATATAAATTGTAAAAAAAAAACAAATGAATAATATTTTTAGATTTGAATATTCTATTTTACCATTACAGTCCACCATCATCTAATCCCCTTGACCGTACCCCACCTTCTTGCTTCGTCGGCGGAGTGGCACAGGGTGAGGACGGTGCAGTGACACTGATCAGTGCTTGTTAGGTGGCCAGGGGGGTTTCCAACAGTGATGATAATGATGTGACACCAGAGAGAGAGAGAGGGAGAGAGGTTAGGAAATAAAGAATAGTGTGAGGCTAAAAGAATGATTTACATAATACTCTTATCTATTATTAGATGAGATATGAATTTCAAACAAAATGAAATTTATATTTCATCTAATAGTAGAAAATAGTACATCGACATGAGGTCCGTGAATACAAATATAATAACATTTCTCCTAATGCAATTAATTATTTTGCTGCAAGCTCACAACAGCTCTAACTCTTGTACGCAATCCTGGAACGTTGCCAAAATCGCGTACATTTCATACAAGATGGTAAGGTCTATTTAGCACTAGCAAGCTTGCAGGCGAATTTAGGAGCGCAAGGCCCCTATGATGTGGCTGGCTCATATATGAAGCAAGATCAAGTTTGTTTTGTGATTAATATTGTGGAGGGACTATTTTATGGTTAACATACTGTGGAGAAACTTAAATGAACGAAGGGATGTGATGTTCGTACAACTTTCTCCCTTAAACAAGAAGACATCCCGAGAGAAAGCTGAAAAAAATTGTGAAATTTTTTTTTAAAAAAAGATGACAAGATAAATAAATAAATAAAAAAAAATCCATGACCAAATGATGTGATGACTTACAATATATATATATATATATATATATTATAATATTTGAATACCGAAAATATATGTATTCAAATAAAATGTTATGTGAACCATGGAGCCTTTAAGGCCATATTCTCCCAATCGTCCATTGAGCCTCTCCTTTTGTTTTCTTAGTCACGTAATTGAGTTTGTGGATCTATCTTGTTGTCAAATACAGGCCCAACTGGTCGCGAACAGGTACTGTAAGCTCGACAAGCTTACAAGGCCAATCTTGACCCAAAAAATTAAAAACGCTACAAGGCCAATCTGACCAAAAACTATAAGCTTTCAAGGCCAAGGTACAATGTTAAAAATTTGAGAAAACTATACTAACCTCTTTTGAGAGTTAGAATGATTATATTCGACATCTCTCTATTTTATAAAATTATCATTAATTTTTTCTGAGGTATACTAAAATTACATTGACCTCCCCTTCATATATTGATTTGTTAGTTGAAGTGATAAAAAAAGTAACATATGACATACACCTAATTATTAATAAAATTATGCTATTCTAGCAATATTTAACACATTAATTAAATAAACATTTTTGTATGAAAATAAATTTATAATTATAACTTATAATAAAAAGAAGTATTTTAATTAATATATATATCAAATATTATTAGAATATTATAATTTTATCATTAATAATTATGTATATGTCACATATTATCACTTTTGTCACTTAAATTAACAAATCAATATTTCCAAAAAAAGTCAATATAATTTTAGTGAATCTAAAAAAATTTAGTTATAGTTTTATAAAATAAAGAGATATCGATTGTAAAGATTGGTGCAATTTTCTCTAAAAATTTCAACCTCCAATCAAACTCCCTCAAAAAAATTAAATAGTATGCTGGCATATCCTGTCCGATATTGGCTGAAAATTAATTGAATGATGAAATGAACTAACTTAAAGTTGTATACACTTATGACCCCAAAAAAAAAAAGCATACAGTTTTCCTGCATAAGAATAATCTCCACATTAATCTTAGAATAAATTGTTTTAGTCTTTAATTAAAATGTTTACTCAATTTATACCTCTTATTAGCTCAGTTCCATAAATAAATACTTAATTGCGTTTCGTTTACCTCGTCATGATCAAGTCACCTGGGAAAAGTTCCAGTGCTGCACCAATAAAAATGTTGAAACAGTGATTCATGTAATTAGATGATCAACGTGTGTGGCGATAAGTACCAAAATGAATCCGATAGAATTAAATCTACCAATCAGCGCAGCGCAGCGAAAAATAAATACCAGGGTGAATAGTAATTCACAGTGGGACCCACTGATCACTATTCACGGTGGGGGCCACTTGTCACTATTCACACGGACAGTACTCAGCAATGGAACCGTATCACTATTCTCGTGAATAGTAAATTGGAGTTACTATTCACTGTGGTGGGACCCACGCCACTATTCACACCACCAAAAATAGATCAAGAAATATGCACACCGAATTTTTAACGTGGAAACCCCCAAATACCGGAGGAAAAACCACGGGACAAACTCCGAAGAATATTCCACTATATTCAGGATAATTACACAATATCCTTTCCACACTCTCCAACCCAAGAGGTAAATATAGTGTTTCCCGGTGAGAACCCTCCTATTCAAATACTACACTTTGCGATACAAGGAGTAATAAAGATGATACCCAAAAATATTAGGTGTATATACCCACACCCTATACTCTCTCGGGATTTACTCACACTCTATCTTCCTTCACTCAGAAAAATAACACACTCTCTGTTATTTTTCTCTTTTTAAATTATATCTCTGCCGCTTGTCCATCCGTCGCTTCCTCGCCTCTATTTATAGAGGAGTTTAACGCGTACTTGATAATTAATTCTTGTTCACGCGTTGAAAATTCTCCTTCAGTGCCGACTCTTTATGCGTGAACAGTGATTTCACTGTTCACGCGTTGAAAAAACCTTATGTAAGCACTGACATCATCATGCGTGAACAGTGATTTCACTGTTCACGCGTGGAAAAATCTCTTCTCGGCTGCTTCAAATTTATCGGCTGGACCCCACAATTCTCCCCCTCCAGCCGATGGGGAAGTAATCTAGGAGCAATCATCTAGGATCCATGCCGATCAACTCGGCACAAAGTTGAAGCTTATCTCGTGCTACAACTTTCTTCATGCAATAACCTTGCATTTCTCAAGCATTTTAATGGTGCTAACACTAGAGCATCATCCACAAGCCTCGTCACCGGCTAAATGTGCTCTCTTCACTTGTACCGCCGATATTCGGGACACGCTGCCTGGACTCCACTCCGCCAGGAAGACTTTCGATACAAGGGACCTATCACATGGATCCAACAAACACCATGTTATCCATACTTGAACTAAACCAGCTGATCCAAAACATCAGCTCCTTTCCAGCTTTCTCCAAATCATCATGGAGAAACGCAGTGTTCGTGTCTAACTGCTCAAGCTCCAAATCCAAGCTAGCTGTCAATTCGAGAATAACTCGAATAGAACTCATTTTGACAACTGGAGAGAAAATCTCATCAAAATCTATCCCTCGCTTTTGACCAAAGCCTTTTACAACCAAGCGAGCCTTATACTTCACTAGCTGGTCGCCATCTTTCTTCAGCTTGAACACCCATTTATTCTTCAAGGCTTTCTTGCCTTGAGGGAGTTTTACCAACTCATAAGTATCGTTCTTCTGCAAGGAATCCATCTCTTCTTGCATGGCTTTGATCCACTGAACTTTATCCTTATGAGTCTGAACTTCTTCAAAACTCTCTGGCTCCCCCTCATCAGTGAGAAGGACATACTCCGACTTGGGATACTTGCTGGATGGATATCGCACTCTGTTAGATCTTCTAAGCTGTGGCGTATGAGCTTGCTCCCCCTGCTCAACACCTCTTCCATCTCCAGCATCATCAACAGCTGGCCCATCATCAACCCCATGGTCTTGAATCTCTCCCCCTTCTGTGGCATTTTCTTTAGGAAGAGAGACTGGTGTAAAATTAACCTTATCACCAGATTCAGTAGTTTTCTCTGGAATAGAAGAATCCGACATAGCTTCTTGCTCATGAAATACTACGTCTCTACTTCTTATAATCCTTTTCGTTTTCGGATCCTATAACTTGTAGCCAAATTCCTCATCTCCATAGCCCATGAATATGCAAGGAATGGCTTTATCATCAAGCTTCTGTCTCTGCTCCTTACTTACATGAGCAAAGGCTTTGCATCCAAACACCTTCAAATGAGAGTAACTAACATCATGTCCGGACCATACTCTCTTAGGAATGCCAAAGCCCAAAGGAACAGACGGAGATCTGTTAATCAGGTAGCACGCCGTTTGAACAGCTTCACCCCAGAATGGCTTAGGCAGCTTAGCCATTCTCAACATACATCTGACTTTCTCCATAATGGTTCTGTTGATTCTTTCGGCCACACCATTATGTTGTGGGGTGCCAGGAACCGTCTTCTCATGCCTGATGCCATGTTCAGAGCAATAATTCTTGAATTCATGGGAAATGTACTCTCCCCCATTGTCACTGCGAAGACACTTCAAAGGTTTCCCAGTTTCTCTCTCCACCATGGCATGGAACCTCTTGAAGTATTGAAACACCTGGTCCTTCCTCTTTAGGAAATAAACCCACACTTTTCGTGAAGTATCATCAATGAACGTTACAAAATATCTGCTACCACCCAGAGTCTCCACCTCCATGGGACCGCATACATCAGAGTAAACCATATCTAAAGTATTCTTTTTCAGCTTCAATCTTTTGCTGAAAGACACTCTATGATGCTTGCCAAATAAACAATGATCACAAGGATTTAACTTTCTACCTTTGGCATAAGGAATGAGGGATTTCCTAGCCAAAATCTGCAATCCTTTTTCACTCATGTGAGCCAGTCTTCTATGCCACAAATTTGGCGAAGCATCGTCCTCGACTGCATTTAATCCTCCAATCTGCTTCACTTGAGTCTTGTACAATGTGTTGTACAACGTCCCTCTAGCAACCACCATTGAACCTTTAGAAAGCTTCCATTTGCTATCACCAAAGTTACTGTGGTATCCGGCTAGATCCAGAGCATGCACGGAGATCAGATTCAGGCGTAAATCCGGCACATGTCGCACGTTCTTCAATGTCAGTGCTCATACTATATTTGTTTGAATGCACACATCACCAATGCCAACAATATCGAATTACTAGTGTTTCCCATCCTTACTTTGCCAAAGTCTCCTCGCTTTGTACAAGAAAGAATTCCTTGTTGGGAGTGGCATGATAAGAAGCCGAGTCAACGACCCATTCAACACATGAATCACGCAACATGACACTCTTCATCTACAAAAGAGAGCAACACCACTTCCCCATTTGTCACGGGGTTGTAGTATTTTCATCATCAGTCGCGTCCTGACTTCTCCGATAGTTCTTGCCTCTGTCTTTCCAAGCCTTACAATTTCTTTTGATGTGCCCTTCTTCACCGCAATGGTAACATTTGAACTTTCTTCTTGGAGACCGCGATCGATCCTTTGGTTTTCGAATCGCCTCTGCTCTTGCTTCTCCCCTTCTCTGTGACAAGGGCACGAGAATTGTCTATTCTCACCAAGTCTTTTCTTCTAGTTTCTTCATTGAACATCTTGTCTTTGACTTGGACTAAAGACGACTTCCCACTGAAGCGAGTTGCGTAGTGACACCACCAAGGTCTCCCAGCTATCTGGCAACGAACTCAAAAGTAATAGTGCTTGTAACTCATCATCTAGCACTAATTGCATGGTACTTAACTGATTTACCATATCTTGAAAATCACTCAAGTGTTCAGCAACAGACCTTCCATCTCTGTACTTGAGATTCACGAGCTACGATCAAAGCTTTATTCTGTGCAGTCTTCCTCTCATAGAGATCTTGTAAAGTCTTCCACAGAGTATGGGCATTCGTCTCTGTGGCTATATGGTGGAATACGCTGATATCCACCCACTGCCTAATTAATCCAATGGCCTTTCGGTGCATCTTTTTCCAATCTTCTGCTTTCATTTCTGCTGGCTTTGCATCTCCCTTCTCTACAGGATCATACAAATCCTTATAGAAAAGTATATCCTCCATTTTTGGCTTCCAAATGGAGTAATTTGCTGCAGTTAGCTTGATCATGGTACCCATATTCTCCTCCATTTAATTTACACAGCACAATCCTGAGCTCAACTTGCGCTCTGATACCACTTGTTGGGCAGGCGATTCATGATGTAATTAGATGATGCCAATGTGTGGCGATAAGTACCAAAATGAATCCGATAGAATTAAATCTACCAATCAGCGCAGCGCAGCGAAAAATAAATACCAGGGTGAATAGTAATTCACAGTGGGACCCACTGATCACTATTCACGGTGGGGGCCACTTGTCACTATTCACACGGACAAGATCTTCAAGATGGGCAGTATCACTATTCTCGTGAATAGTAAATTGGAGTTACTATTCACTGTGGTGGGACCCACGCCACTATTCACACCACCAAAAATAGATCAAGAAATATGCACACCGAATTTTTAACGTGGAAACCCCCAAATACCGGAGGAAAAACCACGGGACAAACTCCGAAGAATATTCCACTATATTCAGGATAATTACACAATATCCTTTCCACACTCTCCAACCCAAGAGGTAAATATAGTGTTTCCCGGTGAGAACCCTCCTATTCAAATACTACACTTTTGCAGTACCAAGGAGTAATAAAGATGATACCCAAAAATATTCCCGGTGTATATACCCACACCCTATACTCTCTGGGATTTACTCACACTCTCTATCTTCCTCTCACTCTCAGAAAAATAACACACTCTCTGTTATTTTTCTCTTTTTTTTGCAGCTTATATCTCTGCTGCTGCTTGTCCATCTGAAGCTGCTTCCTCGCCTCTATTTATAGAGGGAGTTTAACGCGTGCAGAATTAATTCTTGTTCGCGTCAATCTCTTGATCTTGAGCTCTTTATGCGTGAACAGTGATTTCACTGTTCACGCGTTGAAAAAACCTTATGTAAGCACTGACATCATCATGCGTGAACAGTGATTTCACTGTTCACGCGTGGATCACTCATAACTACAACAATCTCTTCTCGGCTGCTTCAAATTTATCGGCTGGACCCCACAAAAAAGACCAGTCGTTTCAAAATTATAAAATAAACAATAAATCACTCATAACTCTCCGTATCCATCCTCCACAGTCATAATTACATTTGGACACAAGCTACGAATAGACGAACAAATTAGAAAGTGGAAGAATCTCACCTTTAGAACGTATACTACAACAACTTCTACTTCTACTACTAGTCTACTACTACTACTGTTGCTAAACCTTATCCTACAAAGAAAAAATGTTAATATAAACTCAGGTTTATGATGAATCTTACCATGGCACGATTTCAATGAGTATTTTTGTATATTTATATATTTTTAACTTTAAATTATGCTTTGAATGATTGATATGATGCCATGTATAAGGTTCATCGTGCACTCGAGACTATACTATCATTTCTCTTCTACAAAATCTATTGCCTGTTCAACGTATATTGATGATTGTTGACAAAGCAGCATCATATTCCCTGAAGTTATTCACTGTTTAATAGTACTTTGCATTCCAGCTTTTACCTCTTCAAACCACACAAAATCAGAGCCGCTAAAATTTCTGAAGGGTGTCAGAGCCTGATATATTGGAGGGGTTACTGATCAGTTGTTAGACATTCTTAGGCAAGCTGTACATCTTCTTGAGGAACTCGGAAGCTTTCTTATCATTCCTGTAACACAAAACTCGCAGAAGTGTGTCTGGTTCTTTCGGGCTCCACTGATCTGAAGCTGGAGGCAACGGAAGCCGGGATTTGACTGAAGAACCATGCATGTCCTCAGTAAGCTGAGTGAGTTGCTGAACTAAGCACTCGGTTTCCATGCGAAACAAGGGAATCACGGCTCTCACAGCGGCAGAAAGCTCTTCTATCACTTCAGCAGGCAATCCTTCTCCATTGGACCAGAACAAGTCAGTCAGAGATTTGAAGTCTTCCTCTATTATGGTAGAATCTTGCAGAGAGAAGGTGCGTGATGGGCCCCCGGCTAACAAAACCAACAAGAGCCCATCAAAAGAAGCCTGCATTACTTCTGTAGTTATGCGTGTTTTAACTTTATCACGCACTGGTGTTAATGATATGATGATCTCTAAGTATTTCTTAAGCTCCTGAAGAAAAGTTCCAATCCGGTTTGCTGAGACTTCTCCAACATATAGACCATCCCAAAGAACATGACGGAGGTCCTGGAAGACGACCTTGTATGCTATACACACACAGAGTTGACAGATACCTTCGGATGCAGCAGCTGAGGAAAGCTCGAACTTGAAGCTCCCCCTACTGGATTCAGAACTACTAAGTTTATCAAGTATCCACTTATTCAAAACTCCCAAGTTCAGGCAAATTTCCCACAAAGCATTGATGCGAAAGCACAGCTGGGGTATATCAAATGAGTTGTCTGTACTTGTGGTTCCAACTTGCGCTTTGCTCTGGGGTGCATCAGATGAATTTTCTTCACTTGTGGTTCCAACCTGCGCCTTCTTCCTTGGACCCGATTTTAACTTCTCTTTTTTCAGGAATGCAAAGTGAGATTTTGATCCTGCTGAAGACCTAGTCAATGCAGGCTTAGCTGGGATGAAAGTATTTCTGTTCTCTGATGATCATTAAAAGGGGAAACATGATCAGACTGGGAATACTAACTCGTCTGGTAAAGCAATTTCTATGCAGTAAGTAAATATATACCATAGCCGGATGTGGCCTTCAAAATGCATTGATGGAGAGATTTGTCAAGGCCAGATATCAAATCAGGAAGTAAAACTTCATACATGGGTATAGGCAACGAAAAGCATTCTTTAAGATAGTCTGCTATGACTTTTACAACTTCAACAACTGAAGGAACAAAGCCTTCTTCATTTGCTTGTAGATTCCATACCTGTAGGAAAGGATGGTAAGTTTAAAAATAAATTGAAAATTTCCATTGCCGACAAGCATGGCCCTTTACAGTAATAACACAGTAATGATAGTAATAGTATCTTAAAATATCTTAAAAAAGATGAAGCAGAAGATTATTTTGAAAAAAAAAATTACTAGGTCAGTTTGATTCGTTTATAAGCAGCAAGATGTGGCAAACCTCTGGCTGCAGACTCCTGCAAACCATTTCCCTGAATCCATCCACTCTGATATTTATCCATGACTCGACCAACTTAGTAAGTAAGGCTCCAGCTCCGTAAGGCTGTATCTCCCTTATAACGGATTTCCCACCATCTTCACTGTCAAAGGAATCTTCTGCTGCTATCTGCACCAGATCTTTCTCCAATTTGTCAGCAGCCAAAAGCACCACTACAGCATCACTTGTTAACTCAGTAATTCTCTCAACATGTTTCTTCAACTCCTCTCCATAAAGCTTATGAAGGGTAGCAGCAGCCACACCAGTCGCAAGAGGATGCCATCTCTTTAGTTTGGGACTAAACACCATCTTCTCATTGAAAGCCAGTTCAGTAATGTCTTGCGCAAGAACAGAAAGAGTGGGCAAAGCTCCATTCTGTTTTCTAAATGGATGCTTGCTAGGGTTATGTTTCTCCAATATCTGTCGTAAAAGAGATTCAAAAGAGTTAAGTCATATTCAGGGAACCAAAACTACCTATTAGCTTTGTAAATGATGTAAGTATCATCATTAGGAAAATGTTGACACGTATAACATATCTCCGGCAATGCATATCAAAATTGATCAAAGGGAGCAGTCATGTTTAGGGAGCTTCAATGATGGAACTTGCCTGGGAGAAAGCACAACCCAAAGATGATCTAATATATGATCTAATGCACTGTTTAGCTTTGGTGCCTGCCTCTTCAGCTTCTTTCCTCTTTGAATTACACTCTGCCAATATCAATGCTGACAATACAGCAAGAGAAACAATGTCTCCCAGTGATTCCATCTTACTTTCACGGAAGGCATCATGGTATGCAAGGAGCCTTTTATCTGCCCAACTTAAGATCAAACTAAATGCACTGTTCACAGTTTTTGAGTATAAGGGGTCTTTCACAGCACTGGTGTCATTTTCAACTTCTGCTAACAGATTACAGGATGCATGCAACAGATCATTTTCCACTTGGCCAGTGGAAACATACCGATGAAATAAGACCCATGAGAGGCAAATATTATGCAGCTTATCATTAATTCCAAGCATAACCCAGGTCGTCTTAATGAGCTTTAAGACCGCATCAACGTCTTCTATAACATATGTTTCTTCATGAATATCAAAACAAGCAACTAAGAGACTTTGGTAAATCTGGAGATTCAGTGGATATCCATCAGCCCAATGGCATGTCTCCAAAGCAGATCCATCAGATGATCTGGAAGCAAGACACATAACAGTTCTCCGGAAGCTTTGCATTGATTCACTGTTGCATTGGAAAACAATGGGATTCTCAAGGGCTTTATTGATCATGCGCTGGAGGTGTATCCCATGTTTGCGCATCCATTTGCGTTGTTCCGGAGTTCCTGCATTATCCAATGGAAGGTGAGGATGCAAGAGGAGCCCTGCTTCAAGAACCTTAAAATTTCTCCTCAGGCAAGCCTCATACTCTTGTTGACTGGGAAAATCTGATTGACTGTACCGTTCTATTAGCTCCAGCGGAAGAACCACTGACTCCATGGTTCTTCCATGCTGTTTCATGAACAAACACCCAGTAAGCTATCGTTAATGATAAAACAGATGTAAGCAATCATGACAAATGTTTAAATGTCGAATTTTGCTCCACATGTTTCAATACCAATTATTTCAAACAGAAATGAAAAGAACAGCCTTTCCTATTTTATTGGCAGGAGATGCCTTCCCACTAATGAGCAACGAGCAAGCAAAAAAAATAAGGTGAAAGTATATCACCAATGAAATGTGGATGAACATAAAAAGCTGCAAACAGCTTGATGTAACCAAAACCCTCAGCACAATCCTATCTACTAGTATGGCTTAAGGATCGTCTGGTAACACATTAAATGGTATAGTCAAAGAATGTGTTTGGTTTTACGATTGGGAGTGCTAGAATCAATCCTAACCTCCCGAAATTGATTTGGGTAGTTTTGTAAGTTGCTTGGTTCCGAAGTTTCAAAATCAATTCTGGCCGGGAGAAATGAAAATTTCTTACTTTCTGTCGGAATCAATTCTAGAGAAATGACCAAACATAAATCTCTTGGCTTTAAAATCAATCCTGACAAAATCAATTATACCTAGAATCAATTCTAAACACACACTAAATAGGTCGCTCGAAAAGGAAAGAGGAGAAAGATCCAGACTCGAGCGCAATTAATGAGTCCAATGCTCAAACTTTCAAACTACTTTTTTTTTTTTTTATCGTTACAACTTACAAACAAATTGAATCCACACAGTACAGATACCCATTTCCGCAGCTCCTTAAAAATGTGTCACTACCAATAAATGAAGCAAATAATATAAATAAAATAAATAAACAAATAAACAAATAAACACACACACGCACGCGCGCACACACACACACACACCAGATCATGAGCTATTTTCCGCAAGGGTTCCTCAAGCCTGAGATCAATCTCCTCCTGAATCCTCATCTGTTCTCTCATCAACTCCATAATCGGATCCGCAGGCTTGTGACTCATTCCACTTCCAGTTCCACCACCCTCCTCACCCTCGCTCCTCAACGACGACACCGTTTTGAGCCTCAACAACTTCTTCACCGTGCTGCGGGACAACCGCGAAGTACACGCGAGGAGTTCGTAGCCGGTTTCTCGGAGCTCCGAATCGGAGAAGTTCGGGGCCGGGTGCCAAACGAGTCGGGGAAGCTCATTGTCGTCTGGGTGAAGTGGCATGGCTCCTTAACAAGGGAAATTTTGGAAGTTGTAATCTTTCTTTTGTCTTCGGGGAAGAATGAACAAGTCTAGTGGCATGAAGCCTCACCTCAGATGGCTCTTTTGCTGCTACTTTTTTTTTTTTTTTTTTGAGATTTACGGTTGCTGCGTGAGTGCGTGGTGGGCCAACAAGGGAGACACAGTTTGTGTAGAACTAGAGCTCTACGTGATTCTGAGAATGAAAATAGAGTGAATGAAAAGGAAAGACAAAGCTAATTAAGTGGTTATTGTTTAGGAGTAATTTTAGAAAAGTGAGTAATATGGCTAGTAAGGAATCAATCAAAATTAAATTTTTTTAACCTTTCAAATTGAAAATTAAAGAGTGAATGAAAGTAATATTCAAATAGAAAAGTGAGATAATTTCTTTCACTCTGCTTAGTCAGTCCTTTTCATCATCCAAGAAACTCCTCCCAGATTTTCGAAAGCTGATGATTAGAGGATAAGGGATCTTGGGATCAGACTATGGAATCTTGGAATGAAAATTGCAAGCTTTCGTTTTGTCTTCAAAAATGATGGCCTGTCCAAAAGTGTAGAGTCATGTTTGTCAGATTAATTTGGCTTTAAATAAAACAATGTGTCATAAAACATCTTAGAAAAGCTTCCAAACCAAAAGAAAAGAAAAGAAAAAGAAACTGAAAACAAAAACTATTTTCCAAAACTAGAGGCACCTCAAGATTTTCACTTTTCCTCTGGGGGGATAACTGGTTTTCCTCATTCCAAACCAAAAAAACAGAAGTTCTTTTCCCATCATTCTCCTCTTACCCCATAACTTATCACTCAAATACACGGTACGAAAATCAAATAAATAGAAAGAGAAATTTTGCAAATATGAAAAACTTTCTTCCCAATCAAACACCTCAAGGACTCAAGAATAAATATTCAATTTAATCCCTCAAGTTTACGGGACAAATTAGTTCCTTAAATTTAAAAAATTCCATACTAAACTTTCAAATTTTATAAATAACAAGAAGTTAATCCCTTCATTTGAGGAATTTATTTATCTCTCATTATAAATCTAAAAAACTAAATTGGAGTTTTAGTGAAAAAAATAATTAAATAGTTTGCTCAAATATCCTGACCAGTTTTGACAAAATATTAGCAGTATATTAAATAATGAAAAGAAGTAACATGAATTTGCATACACTTTTCTCGCTCAAGAATAATCTCCACGTTAATCATATAGAACAACTTTTTTTTATATGAAATTACATTAATTGTTATGAGATTTAAACCTAATACCTCATGCATACTACTTAAGCCCATCACCATTAGGCAACCAATGCTAGTGGTTTATATAGAACAACTTATTTAGTCATTCATTAACTTGTTTACTCAATACTTGCCTCTTATTAGCTCAGTTTCATAAATAAATAATTAGGATTTTTTACATAAATAAAATAAATAGGGATATTACATGAAGCCACCATCTGAAACTCATTTACATATTTATCCTTTTTTATATAATAAAAGTTGATTATAATCGACTTTCTCATGCATACACTCTACTTCAGTTAGCTCCTTGGTTATAAATAGAGAACTCCCAAAACTGTATTTGCATGCTTTTATCGAATCACGTTTGTGTGATAACTATTGTAAGAAGAAAGTGCAAACCAAGAAAAGCAAGACAAGTTTACTAGGTAAAAAATACTCATTGTCATTTTTTTTTTCTTTTTAATTTTTAATTACTCTTTTTCACCGAAGTTTTTCTATTTCTCTAAACTGGTAATCCGACCTTCGCCAACTAACTTCACTTGTTATTTACCTTGGAACAATGTTCATTCATTCTGTTTGAATAATTTTCCATACTAAACAATACAACAGTAAAATTCAATAGAGAAAGAGAGAGAAGGGGTAGGGAGAGGAGGTGGTCAAGAGAAATAAAATAATAAAGGTGAATAGATGTTATTTACCCTTATATAAAATATTGATTCAATTTTGATATAATATTGGTGTAAAAAACTTTATAAATATCCTCTCGCTTTTTCTCTATTGAATTTTACTATTTTAAAAACATCTATTCACCTTTATTATTTTATTTCTCTTGACCATCTCCTCTCCGTGCCCCCTCTCTCTCTCTTTCTTTATTGAATTTTATTGTTGTATTGTTTAATATGCGAAATTATTCAAACAGAATGAATGAATATTAGCCCAAGGTAAATAACAAGTGAAGTTAGTTGGCAAAACTCAGATTACCAATTTAGAGAAATAGAAAAACTTTAGCGAAAAGAGTATTTAAAAATTAAAAAGAAAAAAAATTGATAATGAGTATTTATTGCCTAGTAAACTTGTCCTGCTTTTTTGGTTTACACTTCCTTCTTACAATGCTTATCCCACAAACATGATTCGACAAAAGCATGCAAATGCAATTTCGGGAGCTCTCTATTTATAATTGAGGAACTGACTGAAGTTGATACTGAAGTCGATTATAATCGACTTTCAATAAGTGTCAGATTATCTGAGAAGTCAATTATAATAGTCTTTTGTGCTGAACAGAAGTCAACTATAATTGACTTCAGTGCTGAAATCAGCCACCATGTGAGAGAATACATGCATGAGAAAGTCGATTATAATCGACTTCTATTATATAAAAGCAGGATAAATATGTAAACGAATTTCAGGCAATGAATTCATATAATATCACTATTAATTTATTTTATTTATGTAAAAAGCCCTAAATAAATAATTGCGTATCAGCAACCTCACACTAAGTCGTCTGAAAAAAAAAAAAAAAAAACCTCCAGTGCCGCACCAATATAAAGAAAGACTAACCATTTCAAAATTAACCATAAAATAAACAATTACAAATCACTAATAAATATCCATCCTCCATAAAGTCATAAATTACATTTCGACACAAGATGCAAATACATGGACAAATTAGAAAGTGGAACAATCTCACGTATAGAATATATACAAACACCACTACTAGTACTACTACTAAAGCCTTAAGCCTTATCCCACTAACCGTTGTACTTCATCATTTATTGATGATTGTTGACAAAGTACTACTATATTCCCTGAAGCAATTCACTGTTAAACGGTAGTTTGCATTCCAGTTTTCACCCCATCAAACCAGGAAAAAAAAAAAAAAAATTGAAGCAGCTAAAATTTCTACAGGGTGTCAAAGCCTGGTAAACGAGAGGGTTAATTACTCATCAGCAGCTGTTAATTAGACATTCTTAGGCAAGCTGTACTTCTTCTTGAGGAACTTGGAAGCTTTCTTATCATTCCTGTAACACAAAACTCGCAGGAGTGTGTCCGGTTCTCTTGGGCTCCACTGATCTGAAGCTGGAGGCAATGGAAGCCGGGATTTGACTGAAGAAGAACCATACATGTCCTTAGTAAGCTGAGTGAGTTGCTGAATTATATGCGCAGTTTCCATGCGAAACAAGGGAATCACGGCTCTCACAGTGGCAGAAAGCTCTTCTATCACTTCAGCTGGCAATCCTTCTCCATTGGACCCGAACAAGTCAGTCAGAGATTTGAAGTCTTCCTCTATTATGGTAGAATCTTGCAGAGAGAAGGCGCGTGATGGGCCCCCGGCTAACAAAACCAACAAGAACCCATCAAAAGAAGCCCGCATTACTTCAATAACTACGGGTTCTTTGTCACGCAGTGGTGTTAATGATATGATCTCCAAGAATTTCTTGAGCTCCTGAAGAAAAGGTTCAATCCTGGTGGATGAAATTTCCCCAACATATAGGCCATCTCTAAGAACATGGCGCAGATCCTGAAAGACGACTTTGTATGCTATACACTCACAGAGCTGATGGATACCTTCGAAAGCAGCAGATGAGGAAAGCTCGAACTTCAAGCTCACCCCAGTGGATTTAGAACTACCAAGTTTTTCAAGTGTCTGATTTTCCAGAACTTTCAACTCCAGGAAAACTTCCGCCAAAGTATTGATGCAAACACACAACTGGGGCATATCAAATGAGTTGCCTGCATTTGTGGTTCCAACTTGCGCTTCCCTCCTTTGAGCTGATTGTAATAACTTCGCTTTTCTATGGATTGCACCGTGAGATTTTGATCCTGCTGAACACCTAGTCAATGCAGGCTTAACTGGGATGAAAGTATCACGGCCCCCTGATGATCATTAAAATGAGAAACATGGTCAAACTGGGATTAATAACTTGTTTGGTAAAGCAACTGGAATGCAGTAAATATATACCATAGCCAGCTGTGGCCTTCAAAATGTATTGTTGGAGGAACATTTCAAGATCAGACAGCAAATCAGGAAGCAAAACTGCATGAATGTCTATAGGCAACGAGAAGGATTCTTCAAGAGTGTCCTCTATGGCTTTTAGAACTTCAACAGCTGAAGGAACAAAGCCCTCTTCATTTGTCGGTAGATTCCATACCTATAGGAAAGGATGGGGAAATGTAAAAGTAAATTAAAATTGGCCATTGCCAACAAGCACGCCCTGTGTTAGTAATAGTATCCTAAAATATCTCTAAAAAATAAAGTAAACATTTTTTTTTTGGGGGAAAAAAAAAACTTTGTCAACTTGATTAGTTTATGAGCAACAAGACTTGGCAAACCTCTGGCTGCAGATTTCTGGCAACCCATTCCCTCAGTCTCTCCACTGTTTTGTTTATCCATGACTTAACCAACTTGGTAAGTAAAGCTTTAGCTTCGTAAGGCTGTATCTCCCTTATAAAGGATTTCCCACCATCTTCGCTGTCAATAGAAATAGAATCTTCCACTGCTATCTGCAGCAGAACTTCCTCCAATTTATCAGCAGCCAACAGCACTTCTATAGCATCGGGTTTCAACTCAGTAATACTCTCAACATGTTTCTTCAGCTCCAGTCCATAAAACTCATGAAGGGTAGCAGCGGCAACACCGGCTGCGAAAGGATGCCATCTCTTTAGTTTGGGACTAAATATCTCCTTCTCACTAAAAGCCAGTTTACTAATGTATTGTGCAAGAACAGCAAGAGTGCACAAGGCTCCATTCTGTTTTCTAGATGGATTCTTGACGGGGTTGAGTTCCTCCAATATCTGCCGTAAAAGAGATTAAGAAGAGTTAAGTCATGCTTATGGCACCAAAAATACCTATGCTTTGTAAATGATGTAATTATCCAGACACGACACCCATTAGGAGAATGTTGACTGATAGGAACATAAGGGATTTGGGCCAGAAATAATGGCCCTAATTGTAATTGTTTGTTGAGCTAGAGTGTGATGGGCGTGAATGTGCAGGTGTGGCCGCATGGGTGTGACGGCTGTAACAGATTGCATGTGGGTGAAGGACTGAAGGTAGTATATAAAGGAAGGGAATATGGGAGAGTTAGATAGGCATTTCCTTTTTAGGCTAAGGCTAGGCACAGGAGAGTAGAGCTGCTATAGTGCCCATTTTCTCTCTTGCACTGCATTTTCTTACTAAGCCAATTCTCTGTCAAGTGCATTATAGCACAGTTTCCTCCATTTCTGTTCTTTCAATTTCTGATTTCTGTTATTGACACATATAACAAAGCAGAGGACGAGAAAAAAAATTTGCTTATAAATTAAACTATCCTTGGACATTACCAAATTGGTTGCAAGAGCTACAACTATGCTTGGATTGGTGGAATAAAATGGAGTGGAGTGGAGCAGAATAACATTATAATAAACTTCATTGTTTGTATACAATAAAATTGAATGGAGTGGAGTGGAGTGGAGTGAAGATGGATAGAGTTCATTTCATCCAATTCCATCATATTCCTCTATTTTCCTCCCCTCCAAAAATGGGAGAAATGAGATGGAATGCAAATTATTCCAAAAAATGGAGTGGAATAATTATACGACTCCACTCCATTTATTCTACTTCACTATTTACCATCAATCCAAACATAGCCTCGGCAATGCTTAAAGATAATAGCAACTTTCTAAACTGAAACGAAAACTTGAGTAAAAGCATTTTTGGAATTTAACACCATAATAGAGCATAACAGCTGACTTCGTCTATTTCGGTCAATGGGTTCAAAATACACCAAACTCAAATATGTCATAGTTAATCATATGTATTTACCATGTTAGAGGGAGTATTCATGTTTAGGGAGCTTCAATGATGGAACTTACCTGAGCGAAAACAGCACCCAAAGATGATCTAATATATGATTTAATACAATGTTCTGCAATGGTGCCCACTACCTCAGCTTCTTTCCTCTTCGGATTACACTCTGCCAATATCTCTGCTGACAACACAGCAAGAGAAACGATGCGTCCCAGTGATTCAATATTACTACGGAAAGCATCATGGTATGCATTGAGCCTTTTATCTGCCCAACTTAACATTAACCTCAATGCGCTGTTCACAGTTTTTGAGGACATAGGATCTTTCATGGCCTTGGTGTCTTTCTCAACTAGTGCTAACAGATCACGGGATGCAACCAGCAGATCTGTTTCCACTTCGCCAGTGGTAACATAACGATGAAATAAGACCCATGAGAAACAAATATTGTGCAGCATATCATTAATTCCAAGCATAACCCAGGTCTTCTTAATGAGCTCTAAGACCTCATCAACCTCTTCTCTAACAAATGTTTTTCGACGAACATCAAAACAAGCACCTAAAAGAGCTTGGTAAAACCAGAGATTCACTGGAAACCCAACAGCCCAACGGCATGTCGTCTCTGAAGCAGAGGAAGATCCACTGAAAGCAAGAGATATAACATCACTCCGGAAGGCTTGCTTTGATTCACTGCTCCTTCCAATATCCATGGGATTCTCAATGGCTTCACGGATCATGGGCTGAAGGCACCCCTCACAAGTGCCTTGGTTATCTAATGGAAGGTGAGGATGCAAGTGGAATCCTGCTTCAAGAACCTTCAAATTTCTCCTCAGGCAAGCCTCATACTCTTGTTGACTAGGAAAATCTGAAATCCTGAAATGTTGTATTAGCTCCAGTGGAAGAATCACCGACTCCATAGGTCTCCCATGCTGTTTCATGGACCAAGACCCAGTAAGCTATCATCATCATCAGTGATTAAACAGATGCAAGCAATCATAATCATAATACACGTTTAAATTTCGAACGTTGGTCCACATGTTTCGATCCCAATTATTATTCAAACAATAATAGCACTATGTACCCGGTGAAAATGTGCATAGACATGCATAGAAATGTGCTTTTATCACACTCCAACCAATCATAGAAATGGGTCAGCAAAAAGTAAATTTCACTCAAAAAGGAAGATGCAGAAAACCTCAATTGCCAGATGCCAAGCATTTAAGCAAAAAAAGGAAAAATAAATAAATCAATCAATCAAACTCATTAATAATTCCAACGCTCAAACTTGAAGACAAATTGAATCAACGCACAGCCGCAAACAAAAAATAAATAAACAAAGCATGATATATTCTAAAATCCAAAAGCAGCAAAAAAGAACAAAACAGAGAACGTCATTCACAAACACACACACACGGAGACACACCAGGTCATCATCAGCAATTCCCCGAAAGGCGTGGCCAAGTCTCGTGAAACCGTCCTCCAAAATGCCCATCTGCGCTCCAACCAACTCCTTCGACAAAACAGCAAGCATCTTGCTCCTTCCAGTAGTTCCAAAACCCGTTTTCAGTCCCAACGCCTTCTTCATCTTGCTCCCGGAGCACCAGCAGGCCCACACGAGGAACTCGAAGGCGCTTTCCCGGATCTCCGAACCCGCCATGTCCGGACCCGGGTACCCGAACATCGGAGGAAGGTCGCCATCGGCTGCGTGTAGCTCCATGCCCTCTTCTTGATGGTAAAAGGAGATGATGGGTGATGAAGAATGAGGGGAAGGGGAAGGGGAAGGTGAAGAAGGTTTTGTGATGGAAGCTTTGGTTGTGTGTGTGAAGGGAAGTGAGAAAGTGATGTTGACATGGCGTGGACAAGTCTTGTTTTGCTTTGTGTCTTTTTCTTCTTTGCTTTTGGAATCCTTGCATTTGTTTTCGACTTCTTGCAGTGTGTGTTGATTGGGGATGACGAGGAGAAAGAATCTTGACTAATGACTAACGAGGCCAAGCATTGAAGGAAGGAAACACTGAACACAAGTTGCAACCTTAGCTTTTGTCGGCTATCTCAAACAACTTGAGAAAATGATAGCGTACTTAAATGGTCCATCATGTTGGGAATTTTTGTTTCTTTTTCCATGGTATCTATCGCCGGTTTGACTCGTCTAATTCAAGGCAGCAGCTTCTCCAAACGGGTATACTCTCCTAACGACTAATAGGGCTCGTGGCTATATATTGGTTCTATTTCACATTTTAGTAAATAACAAATAAAACTAAAAAAAAAATAAGCGGCGTTTTTATTTGCATAAAGCATATCTTTTGTTCTCATTCTTACTATTAATTATAATAATGGTTTAATATAAAAAATAATTATAAAAAAATAACAGTTTTATTTTCTGCTTTTAAGCTTTTGTAAAGAAAATATTATATATTTTATAAAATTTTAAAAACTTCAAACACAATGAACGCAAATGACACTTTTGTAATGCAAGTGAATCCACACTCTCAGTAAGCTACAAGAGGTTATGAGTTCAACGCTTATTTCCATTAGAGGTAGAGGGAAGGGGAGACCTGTGAGTGGCACAGTCCCCCCAAACTTTACACTTTTATTATATAATTATATATATGTATTTTGTATTATGATCCTTTTGAAAAATTAAAGCCAATTATTTCTACATGTAGTATGCATAACAAATAACAAAAATCTTTTCGAATAGTAGCATGTATGGTATAAAAATATAAAACATATAAATATCTTTAAAATATATTTTTTCAAATTTTTCTCTTATTAATTTTTTTTATTCATTTAGTGGAATGGTTATTAAAATTTCATATCGTCTAGAAATAAGATCTAGATAACTTTTATATGTCTTAGGCAACTCTTGAGGTAACTTTTTAGAGTTGAGTACTTGAGTTAAACCTATTCAATTCTAAGAATTTTCTACTTAATAGTTGATTTGCTTATTAAATTCTATTTTAATGTTAAATAATATATATATATATATATATTTAGTTTGAGCTTACTAGATATCTAAGAAGAAAACTATTAACTCAGTTGTTAAGAGAAAAAAGAAAATGAATGGTGAAACAAACTTTAATTTATCAATAATTTTGATGAAAAATATATAATGATATATGATAAATTATTTTATTTTATTCTATATTATTTATGTTAACTAATTTGGCTCATCTCCAAAATTCCTAGCTCCACGCCTGATCCCCACCCCCATCCCCTCTGATATATTAATTGAAAAGATAACACTTTCGCAATGAATAATGAAAAAATAAGATAAAAATAAAGGAACTTTTTAAAGGAAAAAAAACTAGTTTTATCTTAAGTGTTTTTGTAAGAAGTGATATTTATCTTACTTTTATCAAAACTGCGTCCACAATTCTTAAATTTTATTCCAAATAGATATATAACTTGTAAGGTAGTAAGAGGATGTCTCATTGTCTCCAACGTTGCCTAATAAGATTGTTGGTAAAACACTAATCTTGATTATCACCCGAGGAATATTATAACCTTTGAAATTGATGGTAATTTACTAATTCTATAATACAATGCTCGGTAAATAAAAAATTTTATTAGGCAATATTTTTTTTACTAATTCATTAACAATAGGAGTTTAATTTTTATGTATTAACAATATAAAAAAATTTATATTATTATTCAATCATATATTACTATGTTAATCAAAATAGGTAAATCTTACACATATTATTTAAAAAATTATACGAATAAAATGATTTGATTATATAATAGTGTAAAAATATGTATAGAAATTAAACTCTAACAATAATTACTATTATTAGTTGTTACAATTATCATTTGAAATATTAAGTGATAAGATTTTTGGGAAGCGGGGTTAGTGTAACATCCTTTTTTTCAAAATAAGTAAATAAATAAAAAATATAATCAAGTAATAATAATAATAATAATAATTTGTGTAGTAATATTTTTAAGTCATATATCAAACATAAACATTTTATTTGTCTTACTTTAATAATTTTACATCAATATCTATTTTAAAGATTAAATTAAAATATTAAAATATATATATTAATTATTTAAAATAAGACTGTAAATTAGTCAAAATAAATTTAAAATATATTTTATTAAGATAAAAATAAATTTTATTAAGAGAAATGAGTAATATTAAATTAAGTATTAATAATTATGTATATAATTTTATATTAAAAATATAAACGGTGTAACAAAGAAAAAGTAATAGTTAAAAATAAATAAATAAATGGGGGGCGGTGCATTTAAGCACCGCCAATATAGTCAAAGGGGTCGTTGGTTTAAAAAAAAAAAAAAGAGGAATAGTTAACTTTTCTTTGCCTATATAAGGATGTGCGTTTGTGTATATGTGTGTGTAGGGGCACGGGGGCACCGTGAAAAGAGAAATGGAGGGAGAAAGAGAATGTGAAGAAGAAAGGGTGTAGGTAGCTGTGTGTGTTTGCCATTGTCAGGGGAAAGAGAAGTTGAAAAGAGAGAGAGAGACATGAAAATAGAGGAAAAAAAAGAGAGGAGATAAATACAAACGCGTAGCGTAGAATTATTATGGTATAGACATGTTATTTTCGCATCAATCCAATAGAAAATAAATTTATTTTATATAAAATAAAATTATATCTACAGTGATTATTATTAAATATTATCATTTTATATTATAAATATTCATCATTATTTATTATTATTATTTTATTTTTTCATTCTATTATATTTATTGATAATTATGGACTTAAATATTGATTTAAAATAATATTAACTACTTAATTAAAATGATCATCTTCTCTTCTCATTGGTTTCCTTGGTTTATTGTGCTTCAATTTTTTTTATTTTATTTTATCACTAATTCTAAGGATTATGTTCTCTCCCCACCAATTCAATACCAACAACCGACATTTCGATCTCTTCCTTTATTTTAATTTTTTATATTTACATGATTCATTATTTAATTTAAATTATTTAAATATTTTTTTTTAATTTATGCTGTTATCTATTATACTTTAATTTATCATTCTTCCATTTCAGAATTCATCATATTGTTTATATAATATTATATTAATTTGAGTTGTCAATGTTTATACTAATTTCTGTAAAGGACCTAAATTGGAGGTATATTATAATTAAAATCTAATACTAAGAATAAATAGAGGTTATTGTACATGAATTTAATTATGATCTTATGATGATAAAAACCAACCCGTAGACTTTGATAAAATGACAAGAGAAAATTTAATAAAAATTTTCTTAATATTAGTCCCTTTTGAAATTAATATTTAGATTGATAACTCTATAGTTTAATCAATTGTACTAAAATATTAATTTATTTGGTCTAAACTTATACTATTTTGATCCAATTTATTTTTGTATGAATTTATAAATATTATGTATTTATTTTAGTTTATGTTTCACTATTTAAACTGTTAATTAATTTGTAAGTTTTTATTTAAGCTTTATTTATGGATTAATTGTATAAATTCCTTATTGTGAATTCATGCACAATAACTATTAATTAATTTAAGAGGAATATGATTGATTAAAATTTGCCACTGATAAGGCAAAGACGTATAAGATCGTTTTATGGTACCTGCCTCGATTAAAATGGCGTAAAAGTCTTGCTTTGTCATCAAAATATAAGGAGTAACACGAAAGAATAAGAATTTCCTAAGATAAGTCTTTGACTATGAGTGAGATAAACAAACAAATGAGAGTAAAACTAAGTAAAAGAAATCATAATTTTGTTAAGATTTGCATGACATGATCTACATGGCATATTATATTTAATTGATTATGTTCATATAATGTTACTGTAGCCCTATATATTTTCCATGTAAACACGACTGAAACCGACTATAGTTCAAATATTTTAAAACCATTCATTTTCTACTGAGAATTTATTTCAAATTTTTATTTTTCTTTATTATGGTTTTAGATTAGTCGAGTAACGTCGATTTAAAGGCAACTGCTAGGAATTTATGTACTCGTGTTTAATTAATGTGTGATTTTATATTGCGAATTCTAGAAATATTAAGTTTGTAATTAATAATATTAAATAGTCATACTAAAATCTTTTACTTGCAATTTTTTTATTTAATGTTAACTGATGTATTTATATGTAAATTTATACTATTAGTTTATGTATGAACGGGTGTTACAATTGGCATGGAGTTGGAGATGTTTTGTTTTGTTTTTTGTGGGACTTTGGCATTTCAGCATTTGAGGGGAGGAGGTAAAATTTGACCCCGCAAAAGGGTCCATTGGCCATGTGATGCAGCTAGTCGGGGCACTTTTGGCCTCCGCGAACCGCTGGCTCTTTTGCATTCTTGCCTATGATTTACGATTGCTGCGTGGGTGCATGGTGGGCCGGACACAAAAGGTTGAGACGTTGGGTCCTGCCGTTCAGAGAGGGAGATAAAGAGAGAGAGAAGGACGGCTTGGAAAATCGTGATGAGGGAAATAGAGGTGTGGATAATTCGACGACAGCATCACCAACCCAGTTTGAAGCTTATTACGACGAATTTAGGTTTTAGAAATTTGATTCAGTATATCTTTTTGATTAATCTCAAGTCATATTTTACTCATGCTTAGAGTTAGCATGACTTATCCAGAATTAAATAATTATTTTAAAAATATATTTTTTTAATAATAATTTGTGATAAATTACATAATTTTATTATTCAATTAATATATTTTATATAACCTGATATTATTTTTATATTGATATTATTTGTTTTGAAATATATATGATAAAATATTTTTTTAATTTTTTTATTTGTAAAATTTTATAATTTTATTATATAATGTTCAAATTCTCATATATTGTTTGAAAATTAAATTGACTCGATTTGACCCAATTGGCTCGTCATCGAGTTGGGTTTGAGTTTCAAAATTTGACCTAATCTAAAACTAGGTTAAATCCAAATTTGATCCAACCTGTCCGTTATATACTCCTAAAATAAAATAGCTTGCTTACTTCGAGTGAATCTTTTTCCTTCTCTATGGAGAATTTTCTGTCTTACATTTGAAATTTGTAATTACAATGAATTATGGAGGTAGACATAATCACTCAGGTGGATTTGAGTTGCACGTAGGTGCAGTGTGCAGAGATGAGGACCAAGCAATCACGGGATGAGGTGAGGACAAGGCAAATGAATCATTGAATAAAAATTGCAATCCATTTTAGGCCATCTAAAACATTTTGAAAAATGATGATAGCATGCGCATAAAAGGTCCATCACGTGGGGAATGGATCCTATTTGTGTTTCACATTTTGGTAAAAGAAAAAATAATAAAAGAAAAGTGGTGTTTTTATTTGTAGAAAATATATTTTTTTTAATATTAATTATAAATAATATTTTTTATTATCTATTATTAAGTATTTCTAAAGAAAATATAAAAATAAAAAATTATATTTTAAACGTTTCATAAAATTCTAAAAACTCGAAAAGGAGTGAAAGCAAATGACACTTTCGTAATGAATACTAACGAATTAGGACAAAAGATAAAAGTAAAGGATTATTTTAAGAGAGAGGGAACAAAAAAAAAATACTACTAAGTCTATTATACATGCTTTTATGATCTATCTGAAGCAATTTCATAAGAAGCGCTATTTGTCTTACTTTCATCAAAACTACGTTTGCAACTCTCAACTTTTTGGCCAAACAGACATCCAGCAAGGCAGCACCCCAGTAATGTTTCCGAACTCAATCACAGAGAAGCGAGTTAAATTTTCTTTTTCCATTTTTTGGTCTAAAGTCAATTTTCTTTAAGAAGCGAGTGTTACGAAATTATATATAATTTGTATATTTCTAAGATTAAATTAAATATAAATTACATTTTTAAAAGTATAAAGATATACAATAGTATAATTAGTTTTCGGTCGACTAGACTTAAAGAGATTAATTGAAATTTAGTAAACTTTAGATACTAATAATTTTGGACTGAATATAATATTACATTATTAAAAAATAATTGATAAAATGTTTAAAGGTACAAATGAAGTCGGACTCCCTCCGAACTTTATATATGATACTAAAAATTTTGATATGTATTGTAGTTTTTACTTTTAACACAATAGAATATAGATGTTTAATAAATTCACACTTCACATTTGAAAAAATAAAATAGAATAGAGTTGTTGCTACATTTTTTTTTTTTTGGTACAAGGTGTTTATATTATTTAACCAATACGATAAGGTTGTTTCTTTTTTTTTTTTTTCCCACTCTTTCCTTTTGTATACCTGTATTAATGTCTGGGTTATCACGTAACCAGTAAAGCTTACTAACGTGATAATAAAGATAATATCTACGAGATTTCGGACATTGACATGAGTCTTATTTTTATCTTATTCAATTGTAGTTCAATCCTTTTTGCTTGTCTTTTATCTCAGGCGCCAATGTAACTTTTTTTTTCCTTTTGTAGTTTTACAGAGAAAGGAAATATTTAATTATTTTTACAGCTCTCTATAATTTTATTTAAATTTTAATTATGTTTCAATAATTTAAAAATTTATCATCAAATTTTTATGTTTTATAAAATTTTTCAATCAACAAATACCTCAAAATAAAAACTATTATAAAAAATATAATATTTTTAAAACATTATTCCTTGTATCCTAATAACTTATTAACACATAGAAGATAGATATTATATATCTGATAATTTATAAATTTTTAAATATATTTTGATTATTATTTTCTATGTATCAATAAATTATTAGGAGGTAGGAAAGAAACACAATTTGGGATAAAAGATTTCCATTTTACGATAAGTGAGACCGAAGAGAAAGTATAAATCTTCCCACTCCACTTGGGAAAGTTATATTATTCTCGCCATCCTGAATTATTAGTTCCTAATCCTTTAAAAATATCATGTGGCTGAAATTATAGGAGATAAGACGGGTGCTAGTAAACACTAAACAGTTACCTTGCAATCAATGTTTCCCTATATGATATTGTTGCATCCCCATCAGAAGCTCCAGAAACATGAGTCCAGATGTATCGGTAAGGGGTCAGCACATACACATACCACTTGAAAACCTTTACCATGACTTCGCTGGGCAATTAAAATTTTCAGCACTTGGTATCAAGTGACAAGTGCCAATTGAATTTTTTTGAGAAAAATATTAATATAAACTCAAGTTTACGATGAATCTTACTTATAGTACAATTTCAACCAATGATTTTCTAAAACCTATATATTTGTAACTTTAAATTATATTTTAAGTAGTTGATATATGATCATGTGTTAGGTTTACTGTTAACTCAAGATTATATTAACATGACTTATTCTTTGGAGGTGGATGCTTTAATTTCATTCCACATTTTAATGCAAAGGTTTGACGCTGAAAAAGATATAGGCATTATCTCTTCCTCTAATGATAATCCCATGTGATACTGTCAACAGAATGTTTGAAAAAGTAGAACAACAATACTCATATTAAGATTGTAAGGGAAAAGCTCAACTGTACTAAAGAGATTCCAGTTGATCCTTAAACACGGTCCATTGAGACAGCCCCTCAACGACAGAGCAACCTTGCTATTCAACAGCTTCTTTAATTCTGAGGTCATATGTAATAGATTTGTTTACACAAATTACCAATAATCCTTGCAAGAACAGAATCTATTGTCTGTTGAATAAATTTGAAATTTCAGAGTACACTCTTCAGCTAGCTTATACAAGGACATAAATCTGGGAAATTTGAAAACCAACACAATTATTGTTATGCTTTTATGCGGTCATTGAAAAATGCAGAGTTAGTGAAACCCTCAGTCAAAGTTATAGGTTTTATCTCATGCTTCAAAGCTGATGAGTTTGTTTTCAGTGGTATTTTCATTCAAGTACATTTCTGTTGTATTTGTTTAATTGGGTGTGTGTTCATCTTTGCATGTATAGTTACGCCCATTGTTTGTTTCGGTGGGAGGGGATGGAGGATGAAGAGTGATGTGTACTTTTGTAACCACTGTTACTTTTCTTTTTTTGGTCGAAACAACTGTTACTTTGAGGGACATCTGATTGAAAAGTTTTAGAGTAAACTCCAAATTGTACACTAACAATTTTAAGGTTAAACAATCTAGTCCCTAATAATTAAAAAGTGTCAATTTATTCTTTTATAATGTCAAAAGTTGGATATATAATGGTCTCTAAACTGAAAATATTAATTGTTTTCGTTCAGAAACTACAAAGTGTTGACCTTTGATATTGTGAGAAATCAAGTTGATAAAACTGTGAGAGACCAACTCCTGTGATGCTGAAATTGTGCAAGAACCTGTTCACGCAAAGTTTTATACTGGATGAAGACTTCCTCTTTTTTGGGTCATATATATAAATATAATGATGGAGCAACCGGGGAGCCTCTAAGGCCATATTCTCACAATCGTCCATTGTAATTGTGCCTCTCTCTTTTTTTCTTGTCCAAATTAGATGTTATTATCTCTCAGTCCCGTTGTTGAGTTTGTGGACCTCTTTTGTTACCAGACACACAGGCCCAACTAGTCGCAATCAGGCACGCTGAGCTCAACAAGCTCTCGGGTGGTAGTCTCCCTTTTTTTTTTGTATTAAAAATATCAGTAAGGGGAGCAACTCCAATACCAACAGACTAGGCACCGGTACTCGAATTGGGAATCCAGTCGATTGAGGTGGTGGATACTTGTTGGGCTCAATTCACTACAATCATATCACCCTATCAAACTAGGTTAGTTCAAAGTTACCAAATAACTTATTGATGTTGTTCCTAAGATAGGGGATCTTCTAATGGAGGGTTGTCCACCAACTAGGAATTTAATAGTTGGAAGGAATTAAATCCGTGACTATGGGGAGCCACAAATTCAACCCTTGAAATCCAATCATTTGTGCCAACCTCTCATATGGCCTCTTGAGTGATCGTCTGACATACAGAGTTAGGATTGACCTAAAAACAATTGATGCAAAAGTCTGACCGAAAAAGAAGCTGATGCAAAAATATTCGACCCAACAAAGAAAAAACACTAAATACCCAAATAGGTCCCTTAGGTTTATATTAGAGGACAAGTTAGTCCTTCAGAGTTTGAAAATTATAGATTGATCCCTCACATTTCAAAAAAAGAGACAGTGGTCCTCCATACAATTTATCAGATTAAAAAAGCGACAAATTTGTCCTCCGCATATCATTGTATGGGCTGTCTGAGGACTAATTTGTCCATTTTTTTGAAATCTGAGGAACTAATTTGAGATTTCCAAAACTTGGGGCACTAACTTATCCCTCAATACAAACCTGAAAGACCTGTTTAGGTATTTAGTCAAGAAAAAAAAGAGATGCAGGAAAATGAAAATAACTCAAAACTAAAAAAGATTAGATTAGTTCTTTTTTTATGAAAGTCAATTGATGTAATTTAATTTTTTAATTTTATAATATCCATCCAAATTGTCTCGATAATTAAATGACTTTTATATTCTTATCCCATCTCAGCTCAATATTTTACTCTTAATTTTGATTATTTTATACTCAACTTGTTAGTGCTTAGTATTACTATAATTTTTATAATTATTTTAGATTTATATAAATCATGTTTTATAAAAATATATATTTGAATTATTTAATTTAATAAACATTAAATTTTATTTAATAAAAAATAATAACGATGAAAAATCAACCCAATCTAAACGAATTATTCAATTTTTCAAATAGAATCAAATTGATCTAAACTAAACTAAACTAAACTAAATTTTATTATTTGAGTTAATTGAATTTTTGTCCTAAAATTAAACTGAACCGAACTACAAGTATCGCTTGAGTGCATCAGAAAATTAAATTGGTTAGCTTACTCCTTATTCATTGGCCAGAAATGAAAAACACTTACTGAGCGTTTGTTAGCCTAGTCAGCACATTTAGTTGGATTAGATTAGTTAGATTGCAACTACCTCGCTTTTTCCCAGAGTGTGAATCTCCATTAGTGCAGTCATCTTCTCAAGCAATAACAGAATTAATAAATACTTGTAGTTAGAATTTTGTTATCAAAATTTTTATATGATACCGCATAAATTTTAACTTTTTAATAACTTTTCACTTATATAACTATCTCTTACACCAGTAATTGAATGAAAAACATAATTGTGTATTATTGATGAAGTAATGATGTTTATATATAGGTGTAAGGGAAGTGACTGATTAACTTTACTAAGACTAATTAACTGAACATTAAAACTAAGATGGGGGTTAGAATAACTAGCTCTAATACCCCCCTTCAAGTTGGGAGGTATATGTTAAGAGCTCCTAACTTGGATAATAAAAAATTGAATTGAGTACATGAAATTGGTTTAGTTAGCAAATTTGCTAATTGGTATTTGGTCTTGACATGGATGAGCTTTATGATGCCAGCACAAACTTTTTCTTTGATGAAATGGCAGTCGATTTCTATGTGTTTTGATTGTTCATGGAATGTGGGATTAGATGAAAGGTAGATGGCAAATTGGTTATCACAAAAGACAATAGCTAGAGGAACTTTGATGGCGAATTCATTCAGCATATGGGTGAGCCAAGTCAACTCACTGGATACCGCTGACAGGGCTCTATATTCAGCTTTGGCTGAAGACTTGCTAACTGTGGGTTGCTTCTTTGTTTTCCATGATATTAATGAGTTTCCTAGGAAAACTAAGAAGCTGGTAGTTGAGCGTCTAGTGTCTATGCAGCTGCCCCAATTTGCATCTGAATAAGCACTGAGAGATAGGGATGGTTTTGCTGAAAAAAGAAGACCTTGTCCTAGGCTAGACTTGATGTATCTCAAGAGGTGATAAAGGGCTTGTTCATGTGGCTTCCTTGGATCTGATATATACTGAGTTAACTTTGATACTGCATAATTGATGTTAGGGCCTGAGATGGTTAAATACATCAGTCGACCAATCAATCTCCTGTAGAGTGAAGGATCTTGGACGGGATCTCCTACTGTAGCTTGAAGCTTCAGTCTTAGTTCCATTGGAACGGATGTTGGTTTGGAATTTGTAAAACCAATGTCTTCTAATAGAGATAGAGCATATTTTCTTTGGGATAAACAGATCCTTTTTCCAGAGCGAGCAATTTCCAGTCCTAGGAAGCATTTGAGATCTCCTATCACTTTCAATTTGAAAATAGATTCAAGCTTCTTGTGGACTTCAGTAATTTTATTTTTGTTGGGGCCGAAGATGATTATGTCATCTACATATACTAGAAGGAAGACAATGGATGAACCTGAGCCAGTGTGAAATAAAGAATAATCTCCTTTTGATTGATGAAAGCTGATGGATATAAGAGCAGTGGAGAATTTGTGGAACCATTGTCGGGATGCCTGTCTCAAGCCATAAAGAGATTTGTTTAGTTTGCAGACCATTTTCGTGTCTTTTCTAGGATAACCAAGGGGTAAATCCATGTATACCTCTTCAAATAAATCGCTATTTAGGAAAGCATTGTTGATGTCAAGTTGTAAGAAGTGCCAATCTTTTATCGCTACTATAGAGAGTAATAATCTTACTGTGGTGATTTTTACAACGGGGGAGAAAGTGTCCATGAAATCAATTCCAGCTTGTTGAGTGTATCCTTCTGCAACTAATCGAGCCTTGTATCTATCAATCTCTCCATTTGCTTTGTACTTTACCTTATAAATCCACTTGCACCCTATAGTGTGTTTGCCATGGGGTAGAGGAATAAGAGACCAAGTGTGGTTGTCTTCAAAAGGTTTGGTTTCTTCATTCATTGCTTATCTCTATTAAGGAATTTTAACTGCTTGATGATAATAAGTTAGCTCAAAAACTGACGAAACTTGCATGATATATGATCTGTAACTTAGAGAAAGTTTGTCGTAACAGATTTGGTTTTTAATAGGGTAAGATATTGAACTTTGATAGCAATGGTATTGGTTAAGGTGAGGAGGAGGATTGGATGGTTTGGTACGTTTTCTGAGATTTTGATTTTGAGAGTTTAAATGGAAAAAGTGTTCAGGGACAACATTCTGAGGGATACTGGTAGTGGAAGCATTTTCAGAGATGATAGGAAGGTTGTCTGATGTGAAGGGATTAGATTATGTGTGTAGTTGAATTGGAGTAACAGTGGCTTGGTTTTGGTTAGGCTGTTGATCTTCCGTGTTTTGAATGTCGTTGGGTGTATCAGTGGTAGGGGAATTGGGTGGAAAGTATTGGGGCTTAGGTAATACTAGGGAATAGGGGTGTTGTGGCTGAGTTGTTATTTTGAGGTTGTGGTCAGCAAAAGCATAAATGTCTTATCTGAACTCCACATCCTTTGAAATAAAAAACTTCTCTATTTCAAGGTTTAATAGCTTATATCCTTTGTATCCAATGGGATATCCCATGAAGACAGTAGGTATGGCTCTTGGTTGAAACTTAGTTCTTCCTGCAGGTAAAGAAGATGTATAGCATGTACAACCAAAATTTCTCATAGCTTTATAATCAAGTGGTTTTTCAAAAAGCAATTGATAAGGGGAGTTGAACTTAAGCACAGCAACAGGGAGTCTGTTGATGAGAAAGGTAGCGGTAGATATGCATTCTTCCCAATATTTTATTGGAACTTTGGATTGAAAAAAAAGGGGATCTAGCTACATTCAACAAGTGCTGGTGCTTTCTTTCTACAACAGAATTTTGTTTTGGTCTTTGAACACAAGAGAATTGGTGTAAAATACCATTTTCTTCAAGAAAATGAGTCAATGCCAATTCCTTTGCATTGTCAGACCTTAATTGCTTAATGGTTTTTTGAAACTATGTTTGAACAAGTTTTATAAATCTCATTAGAACAGTAGTTGCTTCAGATTTCGATTTTAACAAATATGTCCACATGAATCTACTGAAGTTATTTACAATAGTGAGGAAATAGGTCATTCCATCATGTGTTGGTTTGGAATATGGACCCCATATATCACAGTGAATCAAGTCAAAGCTGGCAACAGACATGTTGTTATTTGAGGTAAAGGACAACCTTCTTATTTTGGCTAAAGGGCATATATCACAATTTGCAATACCTTTGAAATTTCTTGGTGTTTGCAAATCAAAATTATGACATATTCTGTGTAATACATCATTTGATAAGTGGCCTAGCCTATGATGCCAAGTTTGCAAACTAACTGTATTTACAAAATCAGAACTAGTGTGCTATGTAGAAACAGAATTGACTACACTAATATGACTATAAGATGTGTCTTTATTCGAACTAATGGGAGTATGCAAGAGATAAAGGCCTTCAAACCATTCACCTTTGTCAATCTCCTTCAAGGAATGGAGTTCCTATATGATGAAATATTTGGCAAAAAAGGTAACCATGTAAGGTAAATGTTTCAATAAAGATGAAACTGAAATGAGATTTACTTTAAAACTAGGAATGTATAGAACATTTTTAAGAACAATGTTAGGTGATAAGTTTATTGTTCCAATGCATGAGACTTCGATATTCAAGTTATTTGGTAAAATGACAGTATAATTTTTTAAGGGGAGTAATGATGTTAAAAGTTTAATATCATTTATAATGTGTGAGGAAGCACTAATATCAATGATCCAATAAGTATTTGGTAGATTTCTGCTATTAGAAGTAAAGGTAAAAACAGAACCTGATGTTTCATTGTCATTAGGAATATGATTTTGGTGAATTTTGGAGCAACTGCAGAAGTTGTTGCACTTGGACGGATGAAAGCTGAGGGTCAGCATTTGGTGCCACTTGATGCATTATATGGTCTAAAACAGAAAATTGATTGACACTGCTACTTGTTCTTCCTCTTGTTCTATCATAGCCTGGGGGATAACTAACAATCTTGTAGCATTTGTCCTTTGTATGTCCCAAGAGGTTGCAATGAGAACATTTTGGCCGATCTTTCTTGATATTCTTGTCTTTTCCATCACAGTTCTTCACACTGGTATTCTTAACAACAAAAGCAACTTGAGTGGTGCTAGTTGTCAAAGAAACTTCTCTTTGTTTTTCTTCTTGGAGAACCAAGGAAAAAACTTTGCCTATTGGGGGAATAGGATCCATAGCCAGTATTTGTCCTCGAATGTTTGAAAATGATTCATGCAAACCCATCAAAAAAATGAGAACGTACTCAGTTTATTGAAGTCTTGGAGAATCTTGATTCCACCACAGTTGCAGGAAGCAAGAGGGTTAAGGCTTGAATACTCTTCCCAAAGCATTTTGAGTTTACTGAAGTATTGGTTGATAGAAGATGAACCTTGAGAGAGACTCATCATGGCCTTCTTTAGTTGAAAAAGCCTTGGACCATTGGCTTGTCCAAATCTTTCTTTCAAGTCCTTCCATAAAGTTGCGGTTGAATCAGCAAATATTGCACTTTCTACAATTTCCTTGGATATGCAATTTAGAATCCAAGATGACACAATTTCATTGTTGCAGTCCCAAGCAATGATCACCTCAGGGGTTGCATCTGAATTCGGAGGGATAGAGCCATCAATGAAGCACATTTTGCGCTTTCCATTGAGTGTCATTTTCATGGCTCTCGACCAAGAATTGTAATTGAGTTTTGTGAGGGGCTGAGTGACAAGAACCAGCCTTGGATGATCATAGGGGTGTAAGAAGTATGGATCTTGAGGTTGAGCCATCTGGTTGATCACTCAAGAACCAGAAAAGAAAGAAGAAAGGGAGGGAAAAAGGATGATGAAGAACGAAAAAGGAAAGGGAGGGCGCAGAAGTAGAGTGGTTAATTGCTTACTGATACCATATTACACCAGTAACTAAATGAAAAACAGAATTGTGTATTATTGATGAAGTAATGATGTTTATATACAAGTATGAGGGAAGTGGCTAATTAACTTTACTAAGGCTAATTAACTGAACATTAAAGCTAAGATGGTGGTTAGAATAACTAACTGTAATACTATCCTTATTGATTATTGATAAATTTTAATGATAACGCTTGCTAATAATTCTAATTATATAGAATTTCTCTCTAGATACAGTTTTCAAATTTTTCCTATTCTAATTTCTAGTGATGTGTATGATAAGAGTCTCATGATCAAAGTTATCTTCTTTAGAAAGTTTCACGTGTCGAAGAGATTAATTATCATTATAGACTAATATATCAAAAAATAGTAATATATCTATCGTGCCACGCGGGTTTTACTTTTATCTCTGGGCCACGATTACTCACTTAAACTTATATTTAATTACATAAAAAACCTTAGATTAGGACCAATTTTTTGTGGCAGAAGTGTGAGCAGCCAAATGGCAAGCAAAATCAAAAGGCCACTAAATTATGAACTGAGCCCACCATAAAGAACTTAAGTGGAAAGGAATGTAATTGGAAAGGGCCCATAAAAGCAGACGCACTAAAATTAAAGACGCTCAATAACAAAGAATTTGCGAAAGTATGATTTGAAAATCAGTGCCCTTAATGTATACCTTGCTGCTGGACCACCAATTATTTAAGACCAAAATATCTTAGTATCTTTAAGGAACTGTGCGTCGTTGCCGACTGGCAAGATTAACAAATCAGTTGGATTATAGACTATGACAATTAAGGAAGTGTTAATATGAAGAGGAGATATATATTATAATAGACTATGACATAGAAGAGAGATCTATTAATATCGGTGTAAGACTTTGGAAAACCAATGATCGATGGAGAACTATTCTCTCAGTTCCTTTCTCTTACTAACTATTAGTAACCTCCCAAGTGTATGTTAAGGTATATACGTCAATGTTAAGATTTTTTAAACTTTTGGTCAAATCATAGCTTTTAGTGTAACGAAATTTGTTTTAAACCAAACTTCTGCAGTGATTCGGTCTACAACCGATTGTGTGGAAAATCGATTACCACAGGCCACAGCACAGGTGTATTCCTTCAATATTAATCCATTCTCAATCAAGCAGGTTAACATTTTATAATGTCACCCATTAATTCTGGACAAGAAAAACGGCCCATGCTTTATTAATGCTCATGTCAACGAAAATTGTAGGGACACTATGCCATAACGCTGATTGAAATTGTGCCTTCATTAATCTGAGATTAAATAATGATGTAACTCCAAATTAAAGTGTCGTTTGTCCTGGTTGTTTTCGGGCGGGGATATTTTCCGTTTATATATATATATATATCAAATGCTTATTAGGATACCTATACATAATTTAATAAGAATTATTTTTGGTAATCAAAGCTAAATCATAACAAAATGCAAATAAAAACTTCACCAAAATGAACCAGTATTGAAAAGTCAATTGCATTTTCAGCGTTTTGACTACCTTCGTATAAATAAATGGTTAATATATATATATATATATATATATATATATATATATATATATATATATCATTACAATAAATTTATACCTAAAAGAACATTTAGTTTTAGATACACGTTAAAAGTGTTGCTTATACACACATAATAAGCAACACTTTTTCTAAATATATTGCTTTCAATACAGCAAAGATTATACGTTTTTAAGTTAAGACATCACTTTTTGAAGAGTTACTATATCACATGTGGCCAATTGTCAAGGGCAACATTTTTTAACAAAAGGGTACATTTTTAAGTTAATGCATCACTTTTCATACCGTGGTCAATTGTTTAAGGCAATACATTTAAGTAGAGAAGATAATATTTTTTAAATATCAAAGACAACACATCTAAAAAAAGTGTTGCCTATGTGTATAAAAAATAATACTTTTCATATATTCTAAAAAATAAGTATTGTTTTAGGGTAAATTTCTTGTAATGTATATATAGATCACTATAAACAGCAAAGAGATTATGCGATTGAGTTGCATTATATTATTGATTAACTTAATCTCCAAGGAAAATGCTAAGCATTTGGGGTTAAAATATCTAGTATTATTGTGGTTTCCATCACGGAGACCTTCTAGTAAACTCCAGTCCAACTTCCATGCATGCAAACAAACAATTTTTAATAACGTTTTGACTATACCTTGGTTTCTTTCTCTTCTTGTATTGATGTGTGGGATCGATATGATTAATTATATATCAACATTTATTCATGGACTATAAGTTTTAAAATTTATTAGATTTTGATTAATTTAATTTGAGTCCGATCAATTTATTATGATATTAGTTTTTTTTTAATATTAATTTTTTTATTCACAAGATTTGAATTAACACTTTCTTTTAATAAGTATTAAACTACTTAAATCAACCAAGCAATAGAATTATACATCAACATAGGATTTGATTTCTAAAATAGTTGGTTTAGTGAAGGATAAAATGATGTCCAACATCGTCGTCACTTTTCGATTTACAACATCACCAATTTGAGTTTTTAAAATTCGACTAAAACCAATTGAATTACAATTGAGTAATGTTATTTTTAAATGCTTTTTTCTAAAATTAAAAATAGCATTTCTTGGTCTTTCTCTTTTTTTTTTAAAGAAAGTTGATCTTTTACACATTTGTCTCATATAATTTTATGTAACAAAATTAAAGAATAATTAATCATGTAAAAATGAGATAAATTTATTATAGTAAAATAATAAGAAATAAAATAGTAATAATATTAGTAAGACCATGTGTAAATAGCAATATTATTTTCATTACCATTTCATTAACATAAGATGATATAAGTTATACTGACTAATTAAATACACATATAACAATTTTCTTTTATTTTAAATATTATAAGTGTGTTTCTGAAGCGTAAAAAAATATTATAAGTGTTAGGGGAGATCCAATTATTTCGAAACTTTCAAAACTAAGTCTTGAAACGTTTAGTTCATTGAAGACCTTTGTAGATATTCAGTTTTATTGAATTGAAAGTCTCCACTAAGTAGGCCTAAGTTCTTTTTCTTTTTTTGTTGCACTTTGAAAATTGTATTGTATATAATAAGGCTTGAATGTTGAACCTCGTATTTTCTACCCAAATCTTTCACCACTAAATAAATTCTAGTAACTTTTAAATAGGCCGAAGTATATATAAAAGTTCTATGCAATTAAAAAATAAATTAATACTTCATCAATTATCATCTTATTTTATTTCAATTTATAAAATATTATTTATTGACACATGAAAAATATATATTATATATTTAATAATTTATAAATTTATTTTAATTTTTATTTTTTTATGGTAATAATGATTGGGGGATAGAAAATGTGACCTATTTGTGAATAGAAGATTCCCGTCATTCTTTAAAGTATAGAAAAATCCTAAAATTTATTCGACAAAATTTATTAAATTATGTTTTGCGGAGAGAAACAAAAATTACGTGACTCTATTTAATCAGAAATGGAAAAAAAAAATGAAACCCTTAAAGCTACTTTCACGCGTTACAATGGGAAGTGGAACTTTAGTTTTGCTTCTTATTAATATAGTATTATTCCAAACTTTCCCTTCTCTCAATAGATAATTACCTTGGATTCCCTTTAAATACCACTGAACCCCCACTCTCCTATTGCACACGCCAAAACACATCAAGTATATTCCAATTCAATCACTCTCTCTTCTCACACATACACAAACTCTCATTCTTAACGTACATCTCTCTCTAGAGAAACAAAACAACAAAAACAAACAAACTCATAACAAGCACTCACTCTCTAAAAACAAAAAAGAACATGGAAATTGAGGCAAGCCCTGCACCGGTGGTGGCAAAGAAGCTGTGGAACATTATTCGCATAGTGATGATCATGCTCAGGAAAGGCATAGCCAAGAGCAAAGCCATGGCGGAGTTCCACCTCCTTCTCAAGCGAGGCAAGCTCGCCATCGCCAACACCCTCACCCTCCACCACCGCCACTTCGCCGCCGCCGCCTTCACATGCCACCGCCCCAACAACCACAACAACAACAACCTCTCATTCCTCTCTCCACGCGAATATGAATTCAGCTGCAGCAACAGCCCAGCCGTAAACCACCACCACCACTGCCACTGTCACCACCGCCACAGCCTGTTCTCAAAGCGATGCAAATGCGACAACGTTTTGACGGCAAGTGCGGTTCAGAAGGTGCTTGAGACGTTAAATAACAACAATAATGGTGATGTGGTGGTGGAGGGTGGCGGCAACTATTCGCCTTTTGTGGCGTTGCCAGGGTTTGGGAAGAGTCCTATAGCGAAGCAACTGAGGATCACTGATTCTCCTTTTCCTCTCAAGGAGGAAGAAGGTGATGATGGTGGCCAGGTTGACGTGGCAGCTGAGGAGTTTATCAAGAGGTTCTACAAGAACCTCAATTCGCAACACAATGCTATGGATTCACCTTATTATAATTACCATAATTACTCGTGGGACAGGTGAAGAAAATATATTGGGCTTTTCAAGATCCACCCGGTAATGTTATTCGTACATAAATTGTGTGGGGTATCTTATCCATTCGCATTCCATTTTATAGTAAATATATGAAGTGTGTGTTGAGATGATGTGTTTGAATAGCAACTTTGTTGTTAGTTATATACTTATATTGGTCACAATAGTTCAGTCCTTTGTTTTTCACTTTTTGTTTGTCACGAGCACCCGGCCTCCTCAACGTGTGTTTTTCACTGCTCTGTCAAGGATAAAGTCACGTGATCAGATTCATCTCGCATGGAATCAATTTAGCTTCGGTGCTGCTGGTGGATGACTAATATATGGGACTTGATTGCTTTGATGAAGTGGTTTAATTTTTCTTGGATCACAGTTCAAGGGGCAAGAGGTGCTGATCGTTGCTTGTAATTTTTTGCCTTGTGGTTACTATACAGTGTTTCAACCATGTGATTTTTTTTTTTTATAAATAAAATTACTGGTTTCTGTGTATATATTCACATGTTGATAAGAATAAGGGTGTAAACTGTTAAAAAGAGTTTGTATATTACTTAATAGTAGTAAATAATTAACAAGAGAAAAAGTCATGCCCAATAAAAAGGGACTGTGTTTGTGATAAACTGATAATTTTATATTAAGAAGAGAAGTTCTTGTATGTTTTTGAGTTGAAAGAAATTCTTAATCTATATATATAGTATTAAGATAAAATACCTAAATTAATTCCTCAAAAATGCATTGGGAAACAAATTAGTTTCTCAGATTTTAAAAATCTCAAATTGATCTCTCACTCTTTAAAAAAAAGGATAAATTGATGACCTTTCGTATAGTGTAGGGGATCAATTTATTCATTTTTTAATTATATAGAGGAATCAATTTAAAACTTTCAAAATTTAAAGAATTAACTTATCCCTTGATGCATTTTTAATGAATCAATTTGGATATTTAGTTTAGTTTTAATTTATTGTATCACACGTGAGTTATGTGATTATATATCTTTCACACTTTATGATGTTATTAAAATTATTATAATAATTCATATGCATATAGTAAATGACGTAGAATACATGGGTTTCTTCTTGCTCGGAAACCATTTAAGAAGTCATGATTCTCTTGCAGTTACGGATATTTGTTGGCACCCCACAAAGCTTTGCACCCCTCTCCACGATAAAATTGGGTATAAAAGAAAGGAAACGTTATGTTATTGTCCATGGGTCGTTAATATTCAAATTTAACGTGTCGCTTTTCAAGGTTGGTGAGTTGGAGCTTGGTTTTATTATCCCTTAATTTATGTCTTGAGTAACATCATATAATCAGAATAATTTAATAAAAAATTTTAACAAAAAATATATGGTGATATTTGAATTAAATATAGTGATAGAAATCACTTACTTATCTATCATATTAGTTTGATATTTATTTTCTCATAAAAATTCATTGTCTAGCATTTTTATTATGTCTTTCTTGCGTTTCTGCATTATGATGGTTGTTGTGGCCTATTTCCACACAAGTCTTAATTACAACTATTAAAATTGAGTTGATGCACAATTAAAGTTATATAAATGAAGATTAGAGAAAATTATTCTTCGCACCATGAATTTAAACATGCAGTTGAGTTTCTTTATTTAAATTATTTAATGAATAGTAAGCTACTATCTCTCTTTGTAAATAAATGTCCATTTTAAACATCTTACTTCTCCACGAATAACTGTTTATTTTTCAAATCTAGGCAAATTATTATTTTTCAACTATATCTCTATTAAATGAAAAAATAATTAAGAAAAAGTAGTGTGAACGAGTGAGAGTAATTAAGAAAGTGAGAAAACAATAGCAAGGGCAATTTAATAACAACACCTAAATTATCATAACATAAAGGTTTTGTAAAACTCAAACATTTTCTTAATTCATGTACGTACTTAAAATTAGATACTTACAGGTAACCGTGGTAGCAGTTGTCATCTTTTAACTTCTTGCTAATTCAATTGGACATAAATACAAAGATATATGACACTGTACTAAAGTTACTCTTCTCCATTACTGTTCGATCGGTCATATTTGTTAATGTCAGTAACTTTCTATTCTTAAGTAGTAATAAATACAAGTCAGTTATGCTAATTAATTATATCATATTTATTACAAGTTAATTACATTCACCTTATGTAATTAGTGTAAATTAATCATGTTAATGATTTCAAATAAAAATTATAGTATTGATGCTTAGGTTAAGTGAAGGTGTAGCCAGAGATAATCACTACTGTTGACAACTTGACATATGAAAAATATAATTCTTTACAAAATATATGTATAACGGCATGTAATCAACCTAACTTACGAGGTCGCTCTTAAATTATGCATTAATTATCGTAATTTTGAGTTTGGTTTCTGAATTGTCCCATCATGTATAACAGTGATGGATTAGAAATTTTAGATAATAGAAGTAAAAATAATATATAAGTCCATTTATCATAATTTTTTCTATTAATATGGAGCCAACTTGATAATATGATAAGAATAAAATAATATATACTTATATATTTATATGTAAATTCTGAAATTTTAGTAGAGACACGTAGTCCCAGAGCCGTCCCTGATGTATAAAAACTATGTATGTTTATCCCTATGAGAAGATATGCCTATTGTATGTTATGACTTATGAATGTGATTTCCTTTTTTGGGGGAGTGATTCATTTTTTTTATAATTAATTGTAAAATGTTTAATTCTTTGATGAGAGAGAAGCAAAAGCAAACACCACATGCTTGACAGTACAACAAGATAAGAAAACAAAACTTAATAAGCGAGCTTAAAACTAAACCAATAAAAAACACTACATAAAAAAATTCCACATCCCCTCATCATTGCATAGATTGGGCTACAAACAACTTCTAAATAATCCAAGATCAAATAAGAGGAATCTTCAAATGATTATGGTAAGTGTCGCGTTGTTACCCGAAAGCGAGATTTTCGACATCATTTAATTCAAATACGAAAATACGAAAAAAAAAGCTTATTATTACTTTTTGTTGGCAATTTCGAATTTTATAGGGTATGAACATGAAAACAGAGAACACTTCAAAGAAAAGAAAAATAAATGAAGTACTAGCAGAGAAAATTGTAAGATTATTAATTAGATTTATTCCAGGACTTTAGAACACTAATTTGTAATTAACAATATAAAATGACAATGATACACCCCTTATTGATTCATGGTATTATTACTGATTAGAGAACATCATTTGTGAATCTTGTTACAAGAGAGAAACACACTTATATGTGTTGTTGGATACAAAAGAACTCACTCCATTCCTATCTCTTTATTGAGGCAATGAGAAATATGTATCGAGAATAAGAGATAATATTTATTCTGATCAATTATTAATTGACACATAAATTTTATAGGTAATTATTATCTCTAATCTCCTATTCATTTTTAATACAATAGCTTATTTGTCAATCACTAAATGGAATAGAATAAATATTTTATTTTACTCTAAGAGCATATAAAAATTTCTCTCAAGGCCACAATCTATAGTACAAATCTATGGCAACTTAATTTTGTCAATCAAAGATATAGGTCACACTGAACTTCTACGCCATTATCTAATATGATTATTTTTAACCCCAAATTTAATAATATAGGATGATTTCCAAAATCCATAATGAATCATATCCATTCAGTTCATTTTATAAAATGAAAATCTAACAAATTAATAGAAGCCCAAATTACCAAAAATAAAAAAAAACTTAACAAACAGTCGGTGAGGGATGGGATTCTGATAAGGTAGTGCTCTATAATTGAAGCAGTGGCCCTCTCAAGCACAAAAGAAGGCTCTTTCCTTCCTCTCAATATATTATGATTTTAACTTGGTTAATGCACGTACGGAACCAATACGTAAATTACACATACAAGCTAACAGCCCTCTATATGTACTGTATAAGCTTTGCTTTTAGCCGTGGCTGATATTTTAACCTCTACATTGGAATTTACATTAGTATCTTCTTTGGAGCCAGGTTGCGACACATGTCATACATATTACAGGACATTAACCATTTGTTTGGAAACACGTCGTCACATATCAGTATCTTCGTTGGACATCAATCATTTCATTCAACCCTCGGTGTGAAGTGTGACATCTCTTGGAAGCTTACCAAAATTTTATTTTGGATTTTATTTTTTAGGGTAATAATTGACCTCTCTTTTTATTTGAGGGGTGATATTTATACTCACCAAAATGGTGAGTCCATCAGCTCACTGAGAGAGAGGCGAGATGAAAAAAAATAAAAAAAAAAGAAAAGAGAAAAACTCGGAGAGAGAGGATGTAATACTGAGGAGTTGGGATCATTTCCCCTTTATTTAGCAACATCTAAAATCTCAACCTCTCAATGCAGAATATCTGAACTCTAGTTCAGTAATTATGTTCTGTCTTTCTTTGTTAAAAGATATAATCACGATATCTTTAAAGAAAATATAGATAGTTATGATCCCAAAAAATATAGTATTAAAGCACAAATTGGCTAAAGCATTTGAGTTTGCAAGTGAATATTAGTGTAAACCACTATGGCATCCTAATAATTAAATAGTGAGAGGTTAATCTGTAAGAAAATGTATAAAAATCTTTGAAAGAAAGCCCCGGTGGGGAGTTCAAGTCATAAACCTCTTTATTGGATCTTAAATTTGGTAGGGAAAAAAGAATCCTCAATACAAACTTCGTAAGCGTCGGAGAGTTATGATAAGGAAGTGTTATTATATTAGTGCCATAAATTAAAAGTATAGTGGATTGATTTGTCCATTTCTTATGAAAAAGTAGTGGCTGTGGCAACATTGGAGCCATTTTCTAAAAGACAAGAAAAAGCCATGGTGCTTTGGGATCATCGAAATTGAAGAAGCAAATAAATAGCATGGTGGTTGCTTCAATTAAGTGATAATGGGATAAAAAAAAAAAAGAATTGAACTTTATAAAAGTTCTGGTGTATGTTGTGTACATCCAATTATCCACATATTTGTGCACGATCGTAGCTATACCCGAAAGAGAAAATTAAATAATAGTAAAGCTTAGCTTTGAACGGTATCTTACTGAGGTTAATTAAGAAATGTAGATTTGACACATTATCTTTTGCATCTATTAGAGTATCATATACAGTTAAAGCGGTTTAAATCTACTTAAGGTGGCGTTGGTTCTCTTTTCCTATCCAAGATAATAGGTGATTGTTTTAATTATAGCCGAAGATACCAAATGGAATATAATATCTTAGAAAAAGAAAAATAATCCATCTGATTCAGAATCTTGTCCTATTAACAACGTTTGTTTTTTATTTGTTTGGTCGGACTTCGGAGTATTGATGAAAATTTCGGGTTCATAATTTGCTAATCAGTATCGTCTTGTATTTAATGTTTTTTTTTTGTAAGATACTAAAGTATTGTTTGGATGTTGATAGGAAGCTCAAAGTGCCTTTGTTATAATGAAATTGAAAAAATACACAACCTAGCTTCATACTTTTATATATGATCGAACAAGAAATAATCACGTAAAATAAAAATCGTACGGACAATTTGATGTGATCGGACTTATTAAAATCTTTCGCATTGATAAAGAAAAAAAAAATTAATGATCAATTATAGTTATAATTGTAATTACATTTGAATGTGATTTGATATATACACTTGCATGAGTCTGTTCTCTCTGATCGCGAAAAAAGTGTTACTTTTCCATTAAAGGGTTCATTATTATTTTATTTTATTTTATTTTTTTGAAAAAAAGAAAGAAAGATACTGGAAGTAGGAAGACCTTGTCTAGATAAGTGCTTACGTGTTCCCAGGTATCTTTAATTTCGGTTGACAGTTATTTATAACTTTTTGTAATTTCACGATTAATTACTGAAAAGGATGCTGCCATAAATTCTGATTTATTAAATCGTAACATTAATAAGTTTCTGCCAAAATAATAACATAAGTATCTATCTCAATCGTAATGAACCCTTCACAAATTTATTTAGTTATGATACTTGAGTCTTATTCTTTATTATATGAGTAATGTTATACGAAAAGGAAAAAAAAAAGTCAGAATTTTTTACAGAAAATAAGGGATTAGATGGAATAAAATGTTACGTTCCATTTATCAATTCAACAGACAACACACATCACATTATTTTGAGAAATAAATTCTTGCAAATATTTTGATCCTCTAACTTTTTTTTTAATTATATATATAAACATAAAAAACTTTTATATTCCATACACTTAATTTTGGGTGATGAAGAAAGTTTGAGGACAGAAGGCAGATGTAATATTCATTTCGGGTGCAATATTCATTGCATTATGTTAACTTATTATAAATTTGAGAACAACGAGGGGTAAGGAGAAAAGAATGACCAAGTATTGTAGAAGGATGGTTGCATTATGTCATAGGAGTTTGAGGAGCATCTCAAATCATGTCTCACTCTCACTCTCTGTCATATCCATTACTCACTATCGCATAAAACATAAATAATATATATTTAGTAAATATTTTAAAATTTTTTAAATACTTATCTTTTATATTATAAGTAGTGATTGATGTTAGAAGTATAAAATTATATATGTATCTAGCCTCATTATTTTAAGTTTTCTAAAGAGCTAATTTTATAATATAATATCAGTATCTCTATAACTAAATGATTTGAGATTTGAACCCTAATTATGACAAAAATATTCACATTTTCAAGCCAAAAAAATAAGTGATTGAAGTATAAAACTATCCATATGTTTAAATTTTCAGGATAAATAATTTTATGACAGATAAAAATAGAGAACAGAAAATGGAATATGATTTGTGCTGAACCATAAAGCCTAAAATGATTATCGGTCTTTGTCCGATGATTCCACATCAATAAACAGTTGATGCTCAGCCTCTTTTGGTCTGGCCAGGCTACAGCTGGATTGCTGGTCTTCACACATCCCAGCTGGTGTTATTTGCAGCTAGTTAATTAACAATGATCTACACCGGGACAGTTTGTCAATCAAATAATAGATACAATTAATATTACAATCTTTGTGCCATTTCTATTGATATATGAAAATGATTGTTGTATATGTACCTTGTGTTTGGTATGAGCATCATCGTTATCTTTCATAGGGTTCAAGTTATTACAATTCGTTTGGATGATATGAGTGGATTGATGTAAGCATTTTCACATCGAACATGCAATTAAGTGTCTTACAAAATATAATAATAGCGTTTAATATAATAATGGCTCTTGATTAATTAAGTGGTGGATCTAGTAGACATGCAATTACCCCGACGACACAATGATAAGCTACATAGCTAGGACTGATAATGACACAACATGCATACGAAGGACACGTTAAATTTTTAAAATCATAAATGGATATTCTATAATATCTGACTGAAGAATCAAGAAATATGCATTTTTTATAATATCATACATGTAGAAAAATTTAGTATTAAAAATTGTACAGTAAGTTTATTTCTCCACTTTTCATCCCAAATTTGCCACTGAGCTATATGCTGATCATATGCTAAATCTTTTAATGATTATAAAGCTTAAATTTTATAGGTAATTCAAAAAGTTAAAAATAATATTTTTTTGAAACTATTATTTTTAACTCCTAAAAAAAACTGAAACTAATTTTTGTTTATAGATTTTAATAATTTTCAAAAAAATCCAAATGTATGAAATTTTCAAACCAAAATGTCTCGTTCAAAAACCCCTTAAATCCTCGTCCACCTTAATTTGTATATATAGTAGATGGATCTTAGCATTTCTTTTTTACTTAGAGTAAACTTTCATTTGGTTCCAAAAAAATTAGGTCGAATAAATTATTTCAATCAAGTAGAAAAACATATTTTACGGTCCCTCATGATTAATATAAAATAAATTGACCCATAATAATTTATAAGAACATATCAACGTGATCCCTAATAAACAAATTAAAACAAATAAGTGAATTGAAACATCAATAAAGGATTGATTGTCCTATATTTTTAATTGTAAGAGACTATGAGGTGTTTCTTTCTCGATTTTCTTGATGGATGGCGGATCAAGCTATGAGTTTTCACCAAAAAATATAAAAGCCGAGTTTGGATTTTTCTTTCTGGGTCGAAGCTATGAGTCTAGTTCAAGCTATGGGTCGTACCTCTTTGGTTTTGGTCGAAAGGGTTCCGTTTTGTAGGTATATTGTGTAAGGCCAAGTTAATGGGCTCCTTGTAGGTATCATTCCATGTTCCCTTTCAACTTTATTTAAACTGGTATTAGCGGAGTTGGGCCTGTCATAGCGTCCACCTTCAATGAATCCATTTGCGTGTTGATTTTGTCCCCTGCGATGGAGTCTTTGCGTCAGAGAGAGTCTAGTTCAGGACAAAAATTAAAATAAAATAAAGATTTTCTCAAGCAGCCCCCCCCCCCTCCCCAAAAAAAAAAATCGGCAAAATCTATCACAATGGTTATTCACCCTCAAAATAAAAAATTCAAAATAATAATAAAAAAGTGAAGTAAGTAAACACGGCGACCATGTGGAATTGTTTCCGCTAGTAGGGTACTTTCGTAATGACAATGGACATGATACCTTAAATTTCATTCACTAATTTAATTCAATTAAAAAACAAAAAAATTGCTTTTGCGAAATTCCCATTGTCATCTGGAATAAATAATCAGGTGCTCTAAGGCACGAGTTAAGGATTCTCACACCCGCCCCCCGAGAAAGAAGCGGTTTCTTTCTTTATTTCTCGCGCGATTCTGCGAGCTGACACAAGAGAGAAAAGAGATCAGTGCAGAAGAAGTGCTTTCAAATTCAATCTCGATTCGGCATTTGAACCATTGAGGTAGCTAGCTAGCTTAATCATCAACCAAAATCACGTTTCCCCCCATTGACGACGTCGTTTAGGTGATGGAAGCTCAATTGCTGCTGGATCTCTGAAGAAGAAGAACCCTTCGAGACGCGCGCGAATCTGAAAAAATTCGTTTCTCCAAATGGCGTCGTGGCTCAAAGCCGCTGAAGGTATAATAATGGATCTCGCTCCGTGTATATAGCGGCAATCAAAACATTTCTATGTCGTTGATTCAATTCGGTTACCCCTCTCCGCGTATGCAACAAAATGATTCGTGATTTGATTATTTGATTCGAATTTTTTTTTTAGAGCTTAAGAAGAGAGAGTTTTTGGTCTTGTTTAGCATCGCATCTTTTTATTTATTTATTTATTTTTATCGATTCACTGAAACCTTCATTGCATTGTTAATGCTGATATGCTCTTGTGTACAAATTCTGGCATTGAACTATAATGGTAGGGTGAAACTTAAGATTACAGTTGAATATTGAACAACAGTTAACGTACTGGAAGGGAATTAATTGATGAGTATTAATTATTTCATCAATGTGATGCTCTACATGTTCTCATGCTTTGTCCATATATATGTGTGTAGTGTGAGGAGCATATGTTAAGTTTAAAGTTTCAATATAGATATCTATTAGGAGAAGGCACGTGCAATTCGGATTGGTAGGAGTCTTGCTTTGTTGGAATAAAAGCTTATATCTCGTACACTCGTTTATGAATGAGTCTATCAATTTGAGTTCAAATTTGATTAATGCTTTTTTTTTTTTTTGGGGGTTTGATTGATCAGATTTATTTGAAGTTGTGGATCGAAGAGCAAAGCTGGTTGTCAGTGACTTATCTGAAGAACAGACTGACTCTAAGGCTCCAGGTTTAGATTTTAGTTCTTATGGCTTAGTTTTTCCCTCTGCCTTGGCGTAATTAATTCTGATGAATATTTTATCTGGAATGAGTCATGGGTTTATTGTTGTGAAGCTATGCTACGAATTTATTCAAAACATAAATTTTTTAAACACTTGATGATTAGCGGGTTTCTTGTGTGATAGATTTTAATTTCAATATTGATACTCCGTAAACCTAAATTCCCATTTTCTTAGTTCCTTTTTTCTCATCTTTGACCTCATATGAACAAATACTTAAAACCATATCAGGTTCTGAGATTAAAGTAAACTTATTTTAAGTTAAGAGAAGATGGTTTGATAAGTCCAACTCAAGCTGTAAGAGATGAAATTTACGTGTTTTGTAGAATTGGCTGTCCCTTGGATGAAAATGGTGTTGATAGAACTTTCTTTTAAACTACAACCAAACAACAAATTCTTTACTTTTTCTTCTGGATGTTTGGGTTACAGATCGAACTTGTATCTAGGTTAATCTATAAGCCAGAAATAAAAGAATCAGTAACTGTGCCCTTGAAACATAAGTTGAGTTTTGTATATTCTGCTTTTAGCGCAAATGCTTACTGTTGTTTTATTGTTAATGTTTTTGAAAATAGCTTCTAATGGGCAAGGATCTCAAGGCAAGAGGACAAAATCAAAACTTAAGGTATTGCCAGTGCATTTCTACACGTTGATAATGTTCCTATAATACCAATATTCAAGTTGAGCTTCTCTCTATTTTTTCAGGCTCATAAGAGACTGTCCAACCCAACTGTAACTACTGATGGTACTACGGAGAAAACTGATACTCCAGCAGCACCGCTGGATGTAGCAACTCACAGAGACAAAGCTGAACTTGTAGCTGAAAATGATGGGAATGCCTCCATATCTACAAACCAGCCAAACAAGGAGCAGCAGCCTGCAGATTCAACGTCACCCATGTTAAGCACTTCATTATCGCAAACACTAGGCGATGATGATGGTAAACATGGCACAGATGACATGAAAGTTTTACCAGCTAATACTGATGTTGAAGTTTCCCCTGTTTCTGCAAATGGTGAGCCTGCCAAAGAGAATGCTTCAGATATTCATGAGGGCGATCCTCCTCCAACTTCCAAAGGAGATGAAGGCCCAAGTGGTGAACCCACTAATAGTAGCCTAACTATCAAGTCAGGAGATTCAGATGTCAATCAAATAATGGATCAAGAGAGACCTGAATCTGTGGTTACTGACATTGCTCTTAATAATGATACTATAATTAAAGATGGTGATGTAAAAGTTGAATCTGCTGTGAATACGAAGAATGAAGAGCAACATAAAACTGACATCTCACCACAGAAAGTACAGGATCAACTTGACGAGGTAACACCTATTTTGGAAAAGCTTATTCAGTATTACTTAACATCACATCTTTTCTCTGAAATTTCTTCTGACTAATTTTTTAGTTGCTATATAGGCTCAAGGGTTGCTTAAAACAACAAAATCTACTGGTCAGTCTAAAGAGGCAAGGTTAGCTCGGGTAAGAATGTTGTTTCAAACAAAATTTTCGTGAGCTTAGGTCTCTTTATATGGAATAATCCTGATCGCAGAGATAGATTGTAGATTAGTTTTGGAATTGGAACTGTTTCTTTGTAATTGCTGATTGTGAATGCCCGATTGACAGTTTCTCATGATGCTCAGGTCTGTGCTGGACTATCATCCCGTCTTCAAGAATACAAATCTGAAAATGCTCAGTTAGAGGAACTTCTCACTGCAGAGGTGAAAGGCTATTACTAATTACTGTTTAAAGGACTAGAATTTGTCATTGCATTCTAGCAATGGAAACACTTCCCTTGTTGCATTACTAGATTAATTCCAAATTTACAGAGAGAGCTGAGTAAATCATTTGAAGCTAGCATAAAACAGCTACAGAAGGATTTGTCTGAAAGTAAAAGGGAAGTAACAAGAGTTGAATCAAATATGTCTGAGGCCTTGGCAGCAAAAAATGCTGAAATTGAGGCACTTCTAAGTTCCATGGATGCAGTTAAGAGGCAAGCTGCACTGTCAGAAGGAAATCTAGCTTCCCTGCAGGTTCTTCTTTGTTCATTTATTGAAGTGTGACTTCATGTGTTATTTTATGTTTTCACATCCAACTACTCAGTGGTGGAGCTAGACATAAAGATCTTCCTTGTTTGAAGGCACCATGCTTAATAATAATAATAATAAACTGTATAAAGTAATGAAGTTCAAAGAAATAAAGCGGTGCCAAAACTTCCATAATAACACAGCTGGTACTGCCCCTGCAACTACTGCTTCTGCATGAAATTTATTCTATATTATTTGCTTTCATCTCAGGGAAGCTTTTTCCTTCTCTAAGGTTGCTTGAATATTGGCATCTTACGCTTTTATACACAGTCTTGCCTAATTGGCATATTGTTTAAAGTTTGAATAATCCCTTTCTTCAAGCTGATTTATGAATTCTAAGGGGCCTAACTTCTATTATTTTCTTGGCCTACGAAGAAATTTTGGTCTATGATATAGTGATAGAAACTACTAAATGGAAAAAAAACACAGAAGAAGCACTGAATAGTATATTAACTCCTTAACTGATATCAACACAAAATCAGTCAAGGGAAGGAAGGAAAACATCAGTAAAATGCAGAAAATAGAGAGAATAGTCTGAGACACTAAAGCAGTCTCCTCTCCCAAGCCTAATCCCAAAAGAACAGCCTGTCCTCCAACGCACCCCCAATCCCAACAAATATCCCCTTTTCCTAACCGTTTCTCACAGAAACATACGCACCCACCTTCTGTCACAGCACACATGCACTCACCAATGCCACCTCAGCCTAGTTTGTTAGCTCATTTGCATTACCCCTAGTGCCCCTATATTTTTTTCTTTTGTATACTTTGATGCCCTCAGGGACTTGGTCCCTAACATACAGGTTCCTAGAAGTTGATGTTTATCGATCCAATTTGTTTGCAGAAACCAGAAGAAAACTACCATTAATTGAGCTGAATTTATTCATTTGCAGATGTGGGTCTATCTGCCTTGTATGTCAAAATTTAATCATTTAGCTGATTTTTGGGAGTCTTTTTGCTCAATGAATCAGGAAAATCTTTTGCTTTTATTGAGTTGTTGGACTAAGTAGCATGATGAGATACCTGTTTCTGTCTCCTTCATGAAATTCTTTCTATATATTTAGGACTCTCTGTTTCACTGTAGCATGTACTTTCAATATATTCATGTACTATAGTTTGTTTGTAACTTATTAAGGCTTGGGTAACACTGTTCATCTCTGATCAGGCAAACATGGAGTCAATGATGAGAAATCGAGAATTAACTGAAACAAGGATGATGCAGGTAAGCAGGTTCTCCAATGCACGTAATATTCCTATACTTGTATGATAGTTTCCATTTATACGATAATTTTGTTTGCCTCATAAAACTGTTCTCCTAGCAGGCTTTAAGAGAAGAGCTAGCATCTGCAGAGCGAAGAGCAGAAGAGGAACGTGCAGCACATAATGCTACTAAAATGGTCTGTAGTTTGAATTATCTATTCCTTACGTTTTTGTGTTTTGCCTTATATTTTGGTGATTCTGTTATTTCTGTGATTGGTAATAGGCTGCTATGGAAAGAGAAGTAGAGTTGGAGCAAAGAGCTGTTGAGTCATCTACAGCCCTTGCAAGGATACAGGTAATGTAAGCACTTACTGCAGTTTAACTTTTAAATGTTGTGCAAATCCTTTAAAAATCGCTGTGTTTCTGTTTGGTTTTCCTTTCATGTATGGTATATGTCATTAGTTTATATCATGATTGACAACATAATGGTAGATAAACTTGCTGGCCTGTCAAGATGTCTTTACAGCCATACATTCTATCTATGATAGTCAAAATTGAAAACTTGTGCAGAAAACATGTAATCGGATTCAAAGTGTAGTTGGAAATTTATCCTAGAGAAAATTTTTGAAAATATCAGTGTCACGTGTTTAGGATACCAGTATCTAAGTCTGACACTGGTGATTTCCATGCTGCAATCACTGGCCCTGTTACTTATGGGGCTGCAATAACTTTCATGCCAACCAACTTACTTTCAGGTTGCAATTGGGCCAGCACAATCACTTTTAGAGTACTTTGAGCTGAAATTGGGTGGTCATATCAGTTTTGGCATCCTTGTATATAGGAAAATAAAGTTTTATTGGAAGGAAAAGAGGGAAATCACAAAATAAAGGAGGATAAGACATCCTCCTAATCAGAAAAAGCAAGGTACTAGTAGGCTAAAATGCAGCCAAGCTGCCTGATCTCTATGTGAAGTCAGAAAGGCAGTTCCCTTAACACAACTGTTGATAACACCATTGAGATGTCATGTACACACCTTCACTCATTGGACTGGGAGATGTTTGAGAATACAAAAGGGTATTGTATAGTAAATCTTAAGATGATCCTAAAATAATTTTCATCACCAGAAATTTTAAAAGCTTTGTGTTATGTTAAATTTGAAAAAGAGGGGAGGATGTAGCTCATTGAATGCTACTACTGTGTCTGACTACATTCATTCAAGCTTTTTGCAAAAAGTTGGCATCATATAATCATCAATGATGTCATTTGGGTCTTTCCTTTATAAATTACTAACAATGACATCTGTTTTACAAAATAATCATGAGCAGTGGTACCATATCCTCAATTTGTGTAAATAAGGTCAATTCCCCCTTTCAATCAAGGTTAAATGTATAAACTGACTTTTTAGTTGGTCCTCCTTACAGAGAATAGCAGATGAGAGGACTGTGAAGGCCACAGAACTTGAGCAGAAGGTGGCACTTCTTGAGGTATGTCAGAAAACAAGTAGGGCCTGTGTGGTTAAAGAAAACATCTTCCTATCACTTAGTTACAAAAATGTCACTTTGTTTTTATTTTGTTTCCAGTTTTCAAGATTTTATAAATAGTACACGAGGAACAATAATTGTTTCCTTTTTTAGGATTTTATGAAGAAACACAAACAGTATTGTCTTGATTATATTGTTTCTTTACAAAATTTTGAAAATAAGGAAAAAAAGAAAAAAAAACAAGGTTGCCCTTTTGTAATTAACATTTGAAAACAGGAAATGGAGGCAGAAAACAAGCCCTTAAAATTTTCTTTTTAGCTATGAAGGCTGATTAGTGATTAATATTCTGCAATAAAGACCTACTTAACTTTTTGTCGACATTTGCAATCAGGTTGAATGTGCATCTTTAAATCAAGAGCTGCAAGATATGGAAGCCCGTGTGCGTCGTGAACAGAAGAAGTCGCCAGAAGAGGCAAATCAAGTTATTCAGGTATATCATAGGGGACAGGCTACTTAGAAAAACCAGGCCATACAGCAATTTCGTTACGTTTAACAGTAAATTCCAAGAAGTGTGGTGAGATGGGTGAAGGGGGAAGGGGTGGGATGTGTGGCAAAATTTGGTTTAGCCATTGTTACCTCAACCATTTATAGTGCCAACAGATCAATTGTTTATTGGGCCATTGGCACATATCATTTTTGTTTGAACTCCTTTTCAAGTAGGAATAGTAATGATATTAGTGATACTTATTTGTCCTTATGGTTATGGAATTATAAACACGTATGCTCCATATATTAAGATGCAGGCATGGCAGAGAGAAGTGGAGCTTGCGCGTCAGGGTCAGAGGGAAGCTGAAAACAAGCTATCTTCCTTGGAGGAAAGTATTTCCCTTTTTCTTTTTGCTTTTACTCAGCCACTAATGAAGTTTGTTAGACATAATGTCTTCTGTCTTGAAGTTTAAGCTTTACTGCCTATTATTCATTATATTTCGTTTCATGGTTTCAGGCTGAATTGCAAAAGATGAGAGTTGAAATGGCTGCCATGAAGAGGGATGCAGAGCATTACTCACGTCAGGTAATAATGCCGGTGTTTCTTTATGAATTTCTTCTCTTGTCAAATATGATTAAGATTTATATCGACTAGTAGGATATAAAAATTAATGAAACCCTTTTTCTTCAGTGGCTGATGATTTAGACTTAATGGTCATACTGCTGCATTACTTGTGAAATTTTGAGTCATGTCCTAATGGCACTTGTCCTTTACAATTATTACCCTGCATGAAAAAATATTTTTTAACATTTGTACTTGGTACTTGCTATACTAGCTTTGGCATAAAGTATTGCTATGAATTTAAATGGACTCAAATCGGGATACCCCACCCAAAAAGTTCTATCCTGTTTGTCTAAGTATGTTATGGTTCAGCAGGATAAATTTCAACCAAGTCATCTCAATCCAGATATTCAGATATATATGATTGTAGTTGATTATTGGAATGTTTAGACTACTTTACCAAAGAAAACTAAAATTGCACCTTCAAAGTTTGAAATTTGTATCTTGATTTATTTGTAAAAGGGTAAGCATCAGCATCCATGCATCTTCCTAGGTTTTATGCTATATGTAGGTAGTCTGCAACCAACATCAGAGGAGTGATGATACAAAACTTTATTTCAAATGGCACCATTCTGCCATGCTACTCTTGTCTTGTATGGGTTTTGACATACAGTGTTGCTGAAGTTAGCTTAGTACCAAGTATGTATTTTGATGTTTTGGTTATTTTGAGTACTACTTGTTCTAAGCATCATCATATTCTTGTAACAGGAGCATATGGAATTAGAGAAGCGCTATCGAGAATTAACTGACCTTCTGGTAATTTGCATCATGTTTAGATTTCATGCAATTACTTGTAATGTTCAATAAATTCATGTGCTATCTTCATTTCAGTACTACAAACAAACACAATTAGAAACCATGGTCAGTGAAAAAGCTGCCACAGAGTTTCAATTGGAGAAGGAAATTAAGCGTCTTCAAGAGGCACAGGTATGTACTTGTGTTCCGGTGGCTGCTTTAATATTTGTTTGACTCCACCTTGGACTTTGATATCCACCAACCACCATCATGTTGAGCAGGCAGAGGCTGAAAGAGGTAGAGTTTCTCGCCGAGCATCAACGTCTTGGGAAGATGAGACTGAAATAAAATCCCTTGAGTATGTTTCCACTTATTATTAGCATATATATCTTGTCTCGTTTGTTGGCACTTAGCAGTTACCAGAAACTTAAGCCTCAGTGGTCATGTGCCCTACCAGTAGGGAGGGAAGTTCCTGGAAACCCATTAAAATGCATTAGTTTTTTGCTGAACTGATTTGTTTCCCCAAGTTAAATCATCTCGTATATTTTCTTCATATTCTAATTTGTTCATTACTAGAATGGTAAAGCTTTAGCTGTGATTTGTTTGTTATTCCTCTATTCCTCCATGTAAATTCTTAAATCACTCTACTATTCAGTCACTCTTCTTCTATATGCTAGTCTTTGTCTCTCCAAAAGGTTGTGCCATATCTGTTTTCATTTCCAGTTGTAGAGCTTGGGAAGTTATCTTATAAAGTAATAATTGCAGGCCTCTTCCTTTGCATCACCGTCATATGGTTGGTGCAAGTATTCAGGTATTACAATCATGATGTTTCATGTCAAGTTATTCTCCCTTTGGGCATTATCTTTAACTTTTTATTTGGCATGCCGCATGCAGTTGCAGAAAGCAGTGAAACTTTTAGATTCAGGAGCTGTCAGGGCCACAAGATTTCTCTGGCGTTATCCAACAGCTCGAGTTATTCTATTTTTCTATTTGGTGAGCTAACTTCTTGGACGTCAAGTGTGTCAAATAGCTGAGATGAAATACTATGCACAGATTTGAATTCTTTGCTAATATTGAGAAATTGCAACAGGTTTTTGTACATCTCTTCTTGATGTATCTCTTACATCGCCTTCAGGTAAACATACTCAGCTGATTGCGCTACAGACTAGATGACAATCATTGATATATGCAGCCAAGTTAATCCTATCCCGTTGAATACCGAATTGCTATCAAATATTTTTGTTGACTCTCAGCATATTTTTTTATACCCTTTGTAGGTACAAGCTGACACACTGGCTGCTAGAGAAGTTGCAGAGTCGATGGGTCTTGCTAACCAGAATTTGCCATGAGTTGTCCAAATATTCTATTTGGGCCGGTGTTTGGTGTTAATCTTTTCCTGACTATATATTTTCAAGTTTACATTTCCGATGCGGTTGCATAGGATGGCTTCCTATTGATTCAGCAAAATGCTCAAGTATGCAATGCAACAGAAAAACTTAAGTCTCGAACTAATGTAAGAGAAATTGCTGCAGATTGGGACTCGGGAAAATTGGAATTTGCTGAAGCTGAATGTTGAACGGGTGGCAGAATCTTTCTTGTCAGCGAATTGAGTTGTTTAATTACATGTTTATTCTTTTTTCAATTATTTTAACAGTGCAAATGTATTTCGGGTGGAAGAAAAATGCTGTAGATACAAATTCCTTTTGTGATGCCCATTTCTTTCCTTTTTTTTTTTCGCCAAATGTAGAAACTATACCTCATCTATGAGAAATATTGTACTTGATAATTTGCTATACCCTTGAGAATCTCGTTGAAATAATTATTTTGCACTTCATAAAATATGAATGGATACATCATTACATGGCGCAATTTTGAAAATTCTTTAATTTTGAAGTTTGAAATTTTTTGATACATCAAAAGTTCGAAGTTTGATTTTGGTTTACTATACTCATTTAAAATTTTATTATATTTGCTAAATTAGAGAGTTCAGTTACAGATACTACATGCGAAACCATTCTTTTGTTTCATTCCTTCAAATCTCAGACGGAACAATTTAAATAATGAATATCGTAGAGGAAATGCAAGATGATCTTTATGTTTTTATACATAACTAAATTTATTAATCACGAAAGTCTGCATTCTATTCACTCTTTCTTGTGACTTGTCTATTGTAGGCGTAAGCGATAATTAAGGGGGGAAAAATCGAGCTAGTTGAATCAAGGAAAAATTCTGTATCACTACATCAACCTATATACAAAGGCAGCAAAACTAGGAAAAAATGTCTCGACTCGAGTTACTCAAGACAAACATTAATTCATATTTTTGTTCTGTTGCATAAAGTATTCCAACATTGAAATCGATTGATATTCAAATTGCTCAATTTTAACCACTAACAACTACTCTTTAGGTCGAGGTATTTGTAAATTGTAAGAATTGCACCAAGCTCCAAAGATATTATTTGTAGACACATTAAGTTTACCAAAAACTCATGGCTATGCCCATTTATCATGTCTAAATTGTTACCTGAAACTAACAAGAAGCACATGTCTGGCAGATACGATGCAAGTGAAATGAATTTATCCTCATAATGGGAACAAACAAAATACTCAATTATCTTTTACTAGTACTTCACTTTCCTTCCTAGTTCTCTTCATATTCCTCATCATCCTCGTCTGAGTCCTCCTCCTCATCATCCGGTCTTCTAATTTGAGACAAATTGCTTAGCTCAAGTCTACCTTGATCCCCAAGGAGCTCATACCCAAAGCTAAAGTCCCGTTGTTTAACCAGAAGCCAACGCAGAAGCCGGTCTTCCTTGTTTAGATAATGCAGCTCCTTGTTGATTTCAGGTGTAGCCATCATGCTGAGTTGCATCAATTGGCCCTACATCCATTGAAAATGGAAAATGGCAATGCCTTAAAATTTCCATTGATGCTTTGGAGAAGAATTTGCGAGTCTTGCTCTCTCACTTATAAATAACTGGACTCCTATACTAAGAATTTTGCCTAAACTTCAACGGTAGCAATTGGAAAATAGCACATTCAATAAAAAAAACTTACTATTTGGATTTTCAATAAGACATTGCAATTCACTTTTTCGAATCAAAGGTGGAATGGCAAAAATCACAAATTCACAATCTAATATTTACACATCCAAATAAATCAACTAGCACAGTGCAGTACAACACCACCTCAAACCATGGGTCATATTAAACAAAGCCAGTTTTAAATAGGCTCACATGACATTCATTTAGTAATTTTTGTATCATAGCTCTGCCCATGACTAATATAACCCAAGTGACAAAATCAGTTCAATCACTGAGATTTTTAATTCTTAAACAGTAAAGAAAACTGAAGTATTAACATATGGTGGTTAGATCACACATCACTGACTCACAAGTAGCTCTGTACTACAATGAGGTTAACTGGCAACTGATAAAAATTGCTGCACATATATAACACAAATTTACCATATCAGACATAACCTTTGCCCAAAAAAAAAACAGAGAGAGAGAAAAACCATGCCACTTTGCGAAGGAGTTCATTGATCTGAAATAGCAGTAAATAAATAAGATTTACCATCACTATAAACACCAAATAGCAGATGAAACCAGTGAAACATCAATTGAATTCCTAATTTCTCTACGCACAAAAAAAAAAAATTTAAAAACACAATCACACAAGTACACAACAATACGATGGTTGCACCAAAACAGGTAATATAAAGAAAACTATAAGACAAGAAACAGCATACACTGTCAAAAGTGATTCAACATCGTGAACAATCAAACTCACCTTATAATGTCTGCCATCTAGCTTTTTTATACCATAACCCAATTGTACTGTTCCGAAATTCTTAATATCGGTGACAACCCCGTTTCTTCTATACACATGTTTTCCCACCCTGGTAACCAGATCCATGAGTGCTTCCTTCCTTATATGGGGCTTAAACAGAAGCATACAATCGTAAGGAGGCATCTTCTTCCAAATGTAAGAGGGACAGCCTAGTCAGCTACCTTTCTGCATCAAATAGCAGTTAATTAGGAAGGTCAGCAAGAATGATCAAATATTGAACCTTTGTTTGAATATCAATTACGCAGCACAAAATCAGATAGTACTGTGATAGAATAGATTCTCAGATTCAATTCAATCCAAGTTATATAGACTATATAATGAGCACAAAATTTACATCTTTAACACCTTTCTCTTCAATGAAAAAATTGGGTGTAAAGCCATCTGTTATAAACTACAATCCATATCCATATACTAAACAAATCACCATTGGTGTGGAAATAAATCTTATAATATCATTCGGATTGTGTTTAGATGAGCTTTTTCAACCTCAATATCACTTCCTCTATATTTTGATAAATTTTAAAAAATAATCACAATCTTGAAAAAAAAAAAATCAGTTTTCAACCTTTTTGTAAAAGCTGAAAAGAATAGCTTCTGGGAAAAAAAAATCAGTTTTCAATCTTTTTAAATATATACAAAATTTAAATCCCATAATCATCTTTTTGAAAAAAATCCAAAACAAACGCACCCTCAGTCTCATACCTTGACTCATATCCATATTCTCCAACACCAAATCAATTGTATCAATACTCCGATACATAGTCCATAATCCAAGTACAGTAATGAAAAATTACAAATTGATCAAAATGTAACTTATCTTAATTTCTCATGAAAGAGGAGTGTATTAGCCCGAAAATGGTCGTAACCCCTGATTCCACAGGTCCAACACAATCGATCATTCATCTTGATGGCACACCGAAGCACAATCACTCAGACCAAAAAAAAAAAAATCACCTTTCGATTCAGACGAAGAAAACGACCTTTCGACCCAAAAAAAAAAAAGTTCCCCTTCTGAAATTTCTTCAACATAAAGACGATAAAACATAAGAAAAATGAAAACAGACAAAAATCACAGACAAAAAGCTTGTAATTAGTAATATAAAAATTTCAGATTGAAGGTACAACAACACATCCTGATCCAATCAACAATCATCAACAGATAGATATGCTAGCAATGATAAAGACAGAATAGAAGGAAAGAAAGAGTTACTTGTGGACGATGAAGACAAAAAGGGGAATGGTGAGAATGGCGGTTCTGTTACTCACAAAACGGAGGAACACTGATACGGCTGCAGACGGCGCGTGGATGAGTTTTGGGTTCAAGGACCTCTCCTTGAACCCACAGGGTAATGGGTATGGGCCAGCTTCCTTTTTTCAGCGTTGCTGGGTTGCAATTGGGCCTGGTTTTGGTTTTCCGCAACTTTCCAAAATGTGTACATTTTTTTTTTCAAAATACTCTGCACAACAATCATGGATCTGACCTTTTTTTTTTATATATATATATACTTGGTACAGCAATGGTTCACATCATCCAATCATGTTAAAATTTCACTTATTCTCGTGAATTGTTTTTGGTTAAATTATCTTGTTAGTTGTGAACCTTTTTGAAAAGGTTTAAATAGTTCCTTATCTTTTAAAAATGTATAATTTATAATCACTTTTTACGAGATTAAGGGAAATCACACTCAGAATGTCTTTACTTTGTAAAATTATACCGATCTTCTCTATAAATATTAATTTATTAATTTAAGTGACTAAAAGAATAGCACATTACATATACATTATTATTAATGATAAAATTATCATATTTAGATAATATTGGACACATATATATCAACTAAAATACCTCTTTTATAAGTTATAATTATAAGTTTCATTTTCATATAATAAAAAATATTTTGTTTAATTAATATATTAAATATTATCAAAATAATATAATTTCATCATTAATAATTATATAAATGTCTCATGCTATCTTTTTTATCATTAAATTAACAAACCACTATCTACACAGGAAGTCAGTGTAATTTTAATAAATATCATGAGGGATCAGTGATGATTTTATAAAGTATAAAAGAGTGTTAAATATAATTATACTAAATTTTAAGAGAAGTTAGTGCAATTTTTTCTTTAAAAATTTATATTTAGATTGCTAAATTTACAAAATATTTTAGAAGTCATGGGACAAAAATGTCCTAATGTGCTATCCTAAATATTATATAACTATTGAGATGAATGAAGATATTAAAATATTATAGTTCAACTCTAAATGTTACGTGATAAATTATGATTATTATGATAAAAAATTTCATTCACATCATATAAAATTAAATTGTAACTCTTTATTATCTTAGTTTAAACATAAGTAAATATAAGAGTTTATCCTTTCCATAACTTTGCACTGATGAGTGCATCTGTAATTAAAGGCACCTATATTTCCAATAATACAGATCAAAGTGTTTTCCCATTCTTTTTCTCCTTTAATTTAAAGCTCCTAGCACCAAGGAGAAGGCAGCTGTGTCCTTCCGTTTCTATTTCCAATGTATAATTGCCTAATCATCATGATCATCTAGCTCTTTCACTGGAATTTTTTTTTTTTTTTACAAAAAGAAGTCTGGAATAGAAATGCATTTGCCAATGTCTTTCACCAAAAGAAAGTAGCTGCCTAAGGCACTCAAGCTTCTATTAGGAAGAGCTAGACTAACATATTAGACCATATTCTCTATTAAGGAGAGGTAGGTAACATATTAGACCATATCAATTATCTATTAGGAATAGCCTTTTTGGCTCAAATTTTTTTTTGCTAAAGGTGGATTTTGGAGGGCAAGAGGAATACCAAATTCTTATTGGCATATGAAACTCATAAAGAAGTAGAACAAAGAGCACAGGTGATTAAAGAGAATGAAAATTTTTAAACTGTAATAAAAATCAGACTAGCTTATGAGATTTATAATTGAATTTAATCTGGCATAAAACTTGCCAATCAATATAATATCCATTCAATAATTTTAAGCTTAATCTTAAACTATAACAATTATATATACTTCCTAACAATCCACGTCAAATTGAGAGTTTCCACACTCAATTTGAATATAGAAGAAAGAAAAGGAGAAAAAAGTAGGAAAAAAATTTGGGAGAGAGAAGAAAATGAAAAGAAAGAAAAATCCTTTAAAATAATCGGAGAGTAATGAATAATGATTATAATATAAATTTAGGTAATCGAAAGTAGTTGTATGTTTGGTTTCAATTTTCACTATCACTTTTTCAATTTTCAATATTTGGTGAAAGAAATATTGACAACTTAAAATAAAAATTAAAACTGCATTTATAAAATTTTAAAAAATTAAAATTGAAAATTGAAAAATAAAATCAAATAGACTCTAAAATTGTGTGTATCTATTATCTTCAAATCAAACTTCACTAAATAAAAGTGTCTATGCTACTAAGGTAGTTAATAATTATTTTTTTATGACATATATTATATATCATTAATTGAAATATATATTTACAAACTAAACTCATACTTTAAAAATGTGACTTAATTACATAACAAAACTTATTAAAAACTATATTATTTTAAAATATCATTTTGAAATAAATTAAGAAAAGAAAAGGCTGTCCTATATACCCATAATAGTTTTAGTGGTACTAATACCACTACCAAGGAGTAGTTATTATTCAACAATAAATCACATTATTTTCAATACATATATTTTTTATGCCGTAATTACTCCTTATAAGGTATTGATATCCTTAAAAAAAATTGAGGATATTTGAGAAACTCCATGTAATATATATGAGGTGGGTCAAAATAGATCAACTAGCAATTTATTATACCAAAAAACTAAAATAATGAAGACAGTATTGTAAATAGGAGGATTATTGATTATAGTAAACAACTATTATATGACATGCGAAGAGAATCTACTCTCTTAAATTCTCTCCTCTTCCATTTTCTTCAATTTTACGAATCTCCTATCTCAAATTTCTATTCTACTACACTCTTAAAAGAAAAGTTTTTTCCTTTTATATTCATAAGATATCGGTGCAATTATTTTTTTCTTTTTTTCAATGCTTGTAATTGCATCATTAATGTTCTATATTTTAATGAATTACACATGATATATTTTTAGCTATAAATATCTAAAACATAAGTGTAACCTTAAATTTAACTACTATGTCTAAGAACTTGAAAAGAAAATACCAATTTTTATTTAATTTTTCTGGTTAAATGAAAACTTGCTTGGGAAGTAAAGGGAGACACGACCATCGTCCTAGTATTGTAGACTTGTGGAGACCCCACAGGGTCACCTCTTGTCATCGCATCGTAGCTTTAAGCAGCTCAAGAGGGCTGTTAAAGAAAAATGGCTCTTGGCATAAAGAGGAATATATTTAAAGACTCTTTTCAAAAAGATCTTGAAAGATAACAAAGGCAGGTTTATATATCATTTGATAATTTGGAAAGTATTATAGGATGGCCAGCGGTTCGAAGGCCAGTAACAGTATTCATTCAATAACCTCACGAATGACAATAACAAACGTTTAATAACATCGAGGATCAAAGAAAGAAAAATATTATTAACAAATGCCGTGCAATGATTCCACCGCAATCACATTAATTATCATACAACTTGAATAGTAATGAAAATTAGAAATAGTAATGACAAGCTTTTGACGTTACAGTATGTGATAAATTTAGAAAAATGCTAGATAAAATCCTACGTGTAGTATAAAAATTCTAGAAAAATATGATCATTCATAGAAATTGTAGGCAAGAAACCTACCTCTCGGCTGACTGAAAAAGATGCTGAATTTCTCTTCTAATAAGCCCCACGAGATTTAAGAAAAGAGAGGAGAAAATTTTCTGATTTTGTTGTTGTTGTTGGGATAACTAGTTAATATTTATAGAGAGATAGTGATGTGGGTTTAAGAGAGTCAGTTTTGATTTATTCTGTTAACTCTATTATTTAGGATCATTTTAAATTCGAAATTATAACACTTATAACATTGTAAATTTCTATCAAAAATACTTATCCAAATTGACATATATGACTATCTTTCCCAAGAGATGAGCTAGAGATTGGTTTCCTTGGCTAATTCATTCATGATATCTTAAGTAATTAAAAACAAAACAGCTAAGAAAGCTACTTTCCAGACATTCTTTTATAAGAACATCAGCAAACAAGATAAAATAATATAATGTTTCATCGAGAATTTAAAGGGATGTGAGGGTAGTTTTAAATTTGAAATTTTGGTTTTGATTGAGTTGTTTCTAGATGCATATTAGTCCAAGTTCATTGAAATTTAAATGTCAAATATCTTACAATTTAATTAATTAGTAACTATTTATAAAAAAATTAATATTATGGGTATAGAGCACTTTGTCATAACTCAGTGGCTTTCAAACGAGTCTTTAGATTCGCATTTTTCCTAAATTTTAATCTCATCAACTTAGAAGCTACTATATAATTCATAGAACATCTAATTAATCTTACTAATTATAATTAAAAATGAGCTAATTATAATAAGGAAAAACTGGAGACCATACAATAGACAACTATTAGATGACATGGGAAGAGAATCTACTCTCTTAGAATTTTCTCTTCCCTTCTATTTTCTCCAATTTTACAAATCTCCTATCTCAAATTTCTACTTTATTATACTATCCAAAAGAAAAGTCTTTTACTTTTATATTCATATGATATTGATACTTTTTTTTTTCAATGCTTATAACTAAATCATTAATGTTCTATATTTTAATGAATTACATGTAATATATTTTTAACCATAAATAATTAAGCATAAGTATAACCTTAAATTTAACTACTATTTCTAAGAACTTGAAAATAAAATAACAATTTTTATTTTATTTTTTTTTGGTGAAATGAAAACTTGCTTGGAAAGTAGGGAGAGAGACTGTAACCAAAAAAAAAAGGTGAAGAGAGAGACAACCATCGTCCTCGTATTGTTGTCCTGTGGAGACGCCACAGGGTCACGTCTTGTCATCGCAGCGTAGCTTTAAGCAGTTCACTCTCCACTCTCAGTTCCACTTTGTTCCCTTCATTTCTTAGTTCTTAAGGTACACGCTGCCCTCCCTCACTCTCTTCACCATTCACCATTCACCATTCACCTACTCTTAACTATTCATCACCCCTTTCTCTCTTCTTCTTCTTTTGCTTCATAACATTATAGAGTTCCTGAAGCTGCTAAGAAGTTGAAAAAGACCAAAAGACGCACCCGCAGAACAATAGAATACACTTACTTTACAGATGGCGACTTGCAGGGAGCAAGCAGTTCCTCTTCCCACATCAGTGGACACACTGATAGAGTTCATCTGCAAGGATCAGAACCAGGTCCCTCCTGATTCCAGCGTCAGGCGCAAGCTCGCTGCCATTGGGGAGCAACAAGCGCTCTCCATTCTCGACAAAATCTCAAAGGCTAGAATCACCAAGTCTCTCAGCGGATACATTGTCTTCATGATCAACAAAGAAGCATCATCATCACCATCATCTCCCTCTACAATCCCTTTTGCTATTCCTCTTTCTCCCAATGGTAGCCCTGCTTCTGCTGCTCCGGGCCGTTTCAGCTTTAGCCCCCACCAACAAGGTTGCTCTACTTTGCTCTAAGCTTGTCATATTTTCACCCATTTGTTGGATTGATTACCACAAAAAAAAAAAGAAGTAGCTTTATTTATTTGGTTTTTAATGTTTTTGCTACCCCTTTTGGTTGTTTTTAGGAAAAATGCAAACTTTTTTTAATCTGGAAATTGTGATAATTTCGAATTTGGACTCATTATTATCTTTAAAATTCAAAATTCTGGTGTAAAAAAAAAAGGAACTTATTTTGTGTTTAGGAAAAAGTTCGTAAGAAAAGCTTTTTGCGTTTGTTAAAAGGAAAAAAAAATGATTGTTTCTCAAAATTAAGCTGTAATCATTGTAGATTTTTTTATTTCTATCCTTTTGGTTTGTATAAGATTCTTGTATTTTCCATTTTTTCTCACCCCTTTTCATCAATTTTTATTTTTTTTTGCCGGGGGGGGGGGGTATGATTTGTTGATGTTGGCCTTCTTCTGCCATGATTCTTTGTATGAACCAGTGGCGGGTCATTTGTGCAGTCTCAATAGTGCAAGTGTTGTGTTCCATTGTGTTGATGTTGTTGGTTTCTGAGTAAAACGCCTTGCCAGCAACAGATTAATGTACTACTGTTGGTAGTGGCCTTTTGGTGCTATTGTTGAAATCATTTACGAGCTCAAATCTCTTGTCATTGATTTTTGAAGGTACGGTTAGTTTAGGTACTACTCACTCACAGATTGCGGAGCTTCAACAAAACTTCTCACATTTTAATGCTGGAAGACGGGAGGAAAACTTGTTTAGCCCAGAGTTGGTGGCATTGGGAGAACTAGAGTTCAGAAAGGCCTTTCTGTTGTTGAGTTATATTGGAAGGTAAGATTAGTGCATCTTGGTTTCTCTTCTGTTGGCTTTTGGTTTAACATTGTTGTGGTTAAATTGTGTGGTACATGAAATTTTAGTTTTCTTCACACAATTGCAGAGAGAGACTTGAAAATGTTATCAGTGCAGACAAGATTAGAAGGTTGAAAGACTTGCCTATGGGAAGGTTTGAGAAAGAAATTTGGGAAGATGTGGGGAAGCAATACTTAAGCAGTGAACGCGACCGGCAATTAGTAAACATCATGATCTGATTTGTTTTTTTCGAAATAGCAGTTTGATCTGTTTGAGTCATTTATTTATTTACCATTGGTTTAAATTACTTTCAACTTTGGTAATGCTATTTAAGGTGCGTTTGTTTCTGGTCTTTTGTTGTCTTTTTTTTAAACAAAAAAGTGGCTTTTTCAACTAAGAGGATAATTTTTCGTTGAAGCTATTCATATAAGCTTTTATTCAAAAGTCAAAAACTGCTTTAAATAATATTTTTTTAGTTTTTGAGTATAAGTTGATGTGAATAGCTTCCATGAGAAAAAAAAATCGGAAATAAATGCACCTTTAGTTGCGTGATTGAAAGATAGAACATGCCGCGACTCCTAATTGCAAGAAAGTAATCTGTTGTCCACTTGCCCATTTTTAAGGACATAGAGTAAGTGCAACTGTATTATAAGGGCAATCAATTTTATTTATTTATTTATTTTTTTTTAAGATTCAGATGTTGTTTCAAACTTTAGTGTTTAGCGGCAGCTATGGTAGTTGTAGAATTTTGTTTTATGATTTTGGAACTTACGTAGCATTAAATAAAATATCAAAATTTTGGAGTTGTAAATGTAAATGAGATGATAGCAAGTTTTAAATTCTTGTTAATTATTTTACCCCTGCCACAAGCGCAAAAGCGGAAAAAGTAAGAGAGAATCTTGTTAAGCCATTGGGTACAAACTTTTACAGGATGCAATACTGCATATCAATGTGCTGGTACTCTTTCATATAGCATTAGATATCTAGTTTTGTTACTTACTGATATTAACCTTGGTTTCTTCAGTATCTTGAATGGGATTCTGGTAGGCCACATGTATACTACTGCTATGTTTCTACGAATGGGAGCTTAAGGTTCAAGGTTTGTATATCTCTCCATTGGATTAATATGCTGTTAAAAATTTTCTACTTCCAAGGGATCCAATCCCGTGAAGCTCCCAAATTTGCGTAGCACTAACATGTTATATAATTATGATTCAGTAAGCTGATGGTTTACTTATTGCTCCTATATATGAGCATCTCAGGGCCCTATTTTACACAACACAAGGACACACCTACATAAATATCTAGGTGATGACAATGTTTTGCTTGTCAAATTTGCCGAGGAGAGGAATGGCAGGAATTTAAGAACCAATGTTCAAGAAGCGAGTGATCTCTATGGAAAGTTTGCAAAAGAAGGGATCCGTGTTGGTCTTCGATTGTATCGCTTTTTTGGTAACCTTTTTTTCTTGTTATTCTCTTTTTTTCCCCCTCTTCAGGATAATCCTGAGGCCACAATGTGTTTTGATCCACTTTAAGATGTGAATAGTCTGGAAGTTTACATTTCATTTATCAGTGATATATTTCTGTGAGATAGTTACGTTTGTCATTTGTTCATTGCCCTCATATGCACTTAGCCTAGGTTTTTGGGTGTGGTTTTGGTCCCTTTCTGGTGTTATGGTCTAACACAGTCTGCCATTGTGGGGGTGTTGCATTTGTGGGCGCTGCCACAATCAAGATGTCATGGCCACATTAGGCGATGGGGACAGGGATTTGAAACCAAGAACAATTTTTTTTTTTTTTTTGGGTATAATGGATGTGCAACCACCTAGATGCAGGAGGGGCAGTAAGTAGCCTAGGTGAGGGCATTATGCAACAGTCCTGAGGACTGGGATTGGTGCCAATTGAGCTTCAAGCTTGGTGGCTGCAGAAAGCATTCTAAAATCATCACCTTGTCATGTGTCTGATGTTGTGTTTTGAGTTGTTTAGGAAATCTGTAGTGACTAGCATACATGTTTGCAGGGGCGGATGCACGTTATAGGAGGTGGGGGCTTATGCCCCTACAACAATTTTGATTTTTTTTTAATAATTATATGGTGATATAGATTTTTGACCCCACAATCTTATTAAGTTTGACCTCATATTAATTTTAAATGAGATAAAAAAAAGGTGTAGTATAATCTATTTATTTTTATACTGATATATAATTTTTGCCCCCATTATCAAAATTTTCTGGATCCGTCACTGCGTGTTTGTAAATTTTCCACGATTGAGCAGTTTTTAAAGATGGTGGAAAGGAAGAGAAGAAGAAGGACCCAACCACTTCCTCTGTAAAATGTTATTTTGTTAGGATGGACTCATATTCTTCTGCAGATGAGAGGGCGGGTTACATTTTGTCAAATAAGACAATGAATGAAGCTAGATCTTTGTTCATGCATGTTCGCATGTTAGCCAGTCTGGACAAGTATATGGCTAGGTATGGTATTTATAAAAATTCTTTCAGAGATTTATGTTTCATTTTGTCCTCAACCTAGTCACCTCCTCAAAATAGATTTGATCCAATATACTAACTGCATATGTATTCAGGTTCTCTCTTATTCTGTCCAAGACCTTCACACTTAACATTGACTTGGCAACTGTTAATGTTCAAACAATTGAAGATATATACTGCAAGGTATAGTCAATTTCTAAGGTACCCTGAAAGGTTTCATAATTTACAGTGATGCCTGAAGCAAATTACTGTTTGATTTTGTTTACTTTATTGTGAGTTAGGATGAAGATGGCAATATTATTTATCATAATGAGAAACCATGTATTCACACGGATGGAACTGGGTTCATCTCAGAAGACTTGGCGGTATGCTGCCCTAGCAATGTGGCAGAAGGAAGGCCCATGAAGAATAAAATTATGGAGGTCTCTTTTCTTTTTAGTTTGTTATTCCACTATACTCTTCTTTTTCAATTAAATTCCTTTGATACTGTCGATTTTTTTTCATCATTGGCTATTTGGTTTCATCACATCATAGCTATTCATCTTTTTCTTTTTTAATATTATTTTAAAAAGCTATAACAATTTTCTTGATTTGGGCATCAAATGAATAATTTTTTATTCTTTCTTCTTTTTACTTTTATAGGAGGAATGAAGCTTGAGGCTCACCTTTTATAGTTACATGCTCCCATTTATGGCGTGTGCTTTCTCTTAGTGATTTTAGTGTGAGACAGAATATCTATGGAAAATTGTTGAGTTGAACTTCATGCTTAAGTAAAATTTTGTTCTAAAGTTGATGCATGGAAGAGAAAAATTTTGGTTTGGTGCTCCTAAATGTCCTGCAATGGCATATATCAAGGGGGGAAAGAGTGAAAAGTAAGAGAATATTTCTGTTGTAAAAACTTATTGGGTGATTATTTATTGATGTGTTTTTGAAGAAACTATTTTATTTTTGGTGTACAAAGAAACTATTTTTTATGCATTTCTTTTTGAAAGAAAAATCTTTTCTTCTTCATTGTTTGGAATTTCTCACATTCTGATACTGCCTTTACAATTGTACTTTCTCCTACTGAAGTAAATATATGCTAGAGACATTTAAATGTATTTTATGATCTAGCCCCCTCTTTGATTATTCTGTACTTTTTGGCTGGCGTTAAACTTAGGGTGTTCCCAATCTAGTTGCAATTGAGGATATGAATAAAGCAAAAGGAGGAGGGCTCAGCAAACGTCAACCGGTAGATACTTTGTTTTTCTCCTGCCAGTTTTCATATTGCAATAACATGTTTTATGTGTTGTATGTGCATGTCACTTCTTGCGTGGATATCTTCTAATATAGTTCATCCTTTTTCCTTCTATCCATCAAGCCTTTGCTGATCCAGTGCCGTCTCTTTCACATGGGTCGAGCAATTAAAGGTACCCTTTTGGTTAACAAAAAGGTATATTTTTGACAGACTCTTGGTAAATAAATTGATTTCATCTTTGTAATATTTCTATATCAGCATTAAGGTACTATTTGGTCTTTCAATATGTTTACCCCAATGATTTCCATTGGTTTATACTGGTTCTCAATGATTCACTGGAATTTGGAGTTTTATATGACAAAACAGAAACTTACATGATAATGCCTAAAACACCTTCTTTGAGAGCAAATTATTTGGGAAATTTTGCTGTTTATTAATGCTTGTTTTTAGCCTTTTTGGAGTTGTGTATTTTCCCCTCTTATGAAGTTATACTGCTTGTGATCGTTATCTTGTGTTTGTGAGAAATCTTGCAGCTTCCTCCTAGGACCATACAGGTTCGGCCTTCAATGATTAAAGTTGAGACAGACCCGGACCTTCTGAATATTCAAAGCATTAATTCTATGGAAGTAGTAGGAACCAGGTGCTTCACTTTTTTCATTTTGACAGGGATGAGATTGTTCACTTTTGCTGCTAGTATGCTACTTGGCATATGTACAATAATTTTTTATTTTTATTTTAATAGCAGAAGCTGATAGATAGGATGTGTCTCTTATCACATTTATCTTGTTGACATGATCATGTATCTGTCTTCCTCAACTATTTCATCTGGATGCTTCACTTTAGCTTTGTTAGAAATAAGGAAATATTTAGTAATATTTCCATTATATCTTAAGATTATTTCACATCATATCTTAGAATGATTTAGATTTATTTAGGTTGATTCTATCATTATGATTAGATTTTATCTTTACCTTATAAATAGGATTACCTTATTGTATTACAATAACATCACAATATATCAAATATACTTTCATATTATTGAGTCTCTGCTCTCTCTTTTCTTCCTCCATTATCTAAAATCCTCAATTTCAACATGGTATCAGAGCGGTACCATCTACCATGACCTGTGTCCATTGTTTCGTTGCAAAGATTCCAGTAATTTGGAACTCACTTGTACTGTGTCCCCTACTATCTTTATGTTTCTTTCTGTCCCACCATTGCTTTGCCTGTCAAGCCCTTCAATTCTTTTTTAGGTTTGACAGTATTCTTGTTTTCCAGAAAATTTCAAACATAAAACCACTACTGCTTCTGCTTCCGGCCACTTTTTTAGCTATCTTTCCGTTCTCCTTCTCACTGTGTCAACCCCTCTGGCGATGTGTCAATTCCCTCTGTTGTGTGTTGCTTCCAGAAATTAGAAAAACATCATCCACCACCTGCCACTGCCTCCGGCGACCTTTTTTCAGCACTGATCTCGGTCAGAGAGTCCACCACCGTGCTCACTTCCTTCTGGCGGCCAATCCTTGAAAGCCGTGCATGGAAACACTTTTTCCTTGCTGTGTCACTTCTAGCAGTAAGAAAACCACTGTCCACTGCCTTCTTCTGCCGCCAGCGAGCTTTCCCGGCTACCAACCGCGCTCCTGTTGGCCACGTCTGGCGGCGCATCCGGCCTCCGTTTTAGTCTCCGCTTGCTTCGTTTGACCTGCACTGCTCTCCTCTTCCTGGATCTGTCCTTTATTTCGCGATTTGTGCCCTTTGAGGACGTCACTTTTTTCTTATTTCCGATTCTACCCTTACTTGTGATCTATGGTTGTGACCTGTGAATGATGAATATTAGGTTGTGCTCCCTCCCAACCTCCTATTGTGAATCCTACCAATAGTGATACTTGTCTTTCACTCAGTCACGCCGATGCTATGCTCTTCCGGCTTTAGATCTCCAATTTTTCAACTATTCAAGGCTTCCATATGGTGTTCTTGCAATCTATTAGTGCATGTATTGGGAATTTTCCAACCTTCATCGTGTCTTTTCCGGCCTTCATTACTGGACCATTTACAGCCTTAATTGCTGTTTAGAAACTCAACTGATAGCTCTGTCTCTTCTTCTTCTTCCTAGTCATGCAATTCTCCAACATATTGTTTCAGCTGATAATCATTCCAGCTGCCTTGTTGTGTTATCTTTTCAGATGCATCTAGCATCCCTAAGTTGCCTTGCTAGTCTTTTTTGGAAATTCTTTTATATTTTAAGGACTTAATTGTAGCAATCTTAAAGCTTAGTAAGCTTTAGCTTGAGGGGGAGTGTTAGAAATAAGAAAATATCTAGTAATATCTCCATTATATCTTAGAATATTTCACATCATATCTTAGAATGATTTAGATTTATTTAGGTTGATTCTATCATTATGATTAGATTTTATCTTTGGGAGATTCTTACATGGAAGCGATAGTCAATGTCTACGTTGCCTTTTTTTTTTTTTTTTTCCAGAAATCGGTTGGTCCGACTTCTATACAATGTACACTAACTTTTTTTTTATTTTTTTTCTTTTCGTTGTTGTTATTTCTATTTTTTTAATTTTAATTATTTTTAATATTATTTTTATTTATTTCTTAAAGAAGTTTATTGTCCCGACTTTTACTATTTGTACAGTATTTTTTTCCTTTAGTTGTTGTATTTTTTTTCATAATTTTAAATTTTTAATAATTTTTTATTTATTTTGTAAAGATTTTGATTTATACAAATTCCTTTCTATGTGCATCTATGTACAGTATATTCTTAATTTTAATTTGTTAATTATGTTCTCTTAAAGTTTAATTGTCTTCCAAATTTATTTTGTAATATTGTTGTATTTTTATTAAATTTGTTTTGGTATTACTTTTTTATTTTGCTATGATTTTAATTAATTATGACTTGTAAATTTTTTAATTTGTTCTTTCAATTTTTTATTTTTTGTTTAATTATTTTGTCGGAAACAATGTTATTTTTAGTTTTTGATAGTTAATATTTTTATTTTTAGTTTTTATTTTTTAGTGAATAGTGCTATTTTTTCTTTTTTTCTTACTCAATTCAGTGAATTGTGTTGCGTGAAATTTTTTTTTTTCAAAATTTCAGTGCGTCTGAATTATATGTAATGAATAGTAAAGACTTTTTTTCCTTTTTCTAAGGTGCGAATATTTAATTTATAAAATGTTTACCATTTTACAATTTTTTTTAAAATAAATGAATAGTGTTTTTTTCAAACATTTTTTTCCTTTTTTTTTAACACAATTTGGTTACACCGAATTGTATACACTGAACAAGGCTTTTTTTCTTTTTCTTTTTTTTTAAGAATAACTAAAAATAAAAATAAAAACAATGAAAAAATAAAAATAAAAAAAGATACTGTGTATTATATAGAAGTCGGTGGGTCCGACTTCTTTGAAAAAAAAAAAAAAAAGAGACAGCGTAGGCATTGACCGATAAATATAAGGGAGTGGGCACCTTTATCTTTACCTTATAAATAGGATTACCTTAGTGTATTACAATAACATTCCAATATATCAAATATACTTTCATATTATTGAGTCTCTACTATCTCTCTTTTCTTCCTCTATTATTTAAAACCCTCAATTTTAACAAACTTTGCACTAAGACCAATGGGCCCATACAATGGCTTTGTTTATATTTATGGTTCACCATGCAGGAATGACTCTAGCATTAAATGAACTGGAAGGCACCTAGACTGATTTGATGTTACTTGTTAGAATATGGAGAGTAAATCGTGCTTCTTGTAATGCATGTCTCTTAGGTAGCATTTGTTTATTGACTGATTTGATGTTACTTGTTAGAATATGGAAAGTAAATCGTGCTTCTTGTAATGCATGTCTCTTAGGTAGCACTTGTTTACTGTCTTTGGGACAAAAATACAAAGATATTGGAGACAAACCTATTTGGTGGTGGAGATAGGAACAGGGGGCAGAAAAACACAATTTTTGTACCTCTAAAATGTGGAGACATGATATAGAGACAGAAATTTAATATTTTTGTCTTCCAATAATACCCCTATATATATTAATGGTTTATGTCTCCATCTTCACTGTCTCCATTGTTCCTTTATTTCTGTCCCTGTCCCTATATTTCCTGTCCCAGGACAGTAAACAAATGCTACCTTATATTCGTACAAAATTTAAGTGGTTATTTGTTATTTTTATTCTATATAAAGAAAACTGAAAGGACATATTATTGGATGATTTTATATTGCCCAAAGAATATTTTTTGTACTGTTTAAAAATGCACTAATCTTAGCTCTACATGTTTCAGCAACCACCCAAATAGAACATATTTATCGAGAAATCTAACTGCACTTCTAAGCTATGGAGGAGTGCCAAATGAATTCTTCATGGATGTACTTCAGAGTAATTTGGAAGAAGCTGACCAAGTCTTCTCCAATAAGCGTGCTGCACTCCGAGGTAGTTCATACAGATTTCTAGCTGCTAATACTTCTCTTGCTATATTTATTAGAGAATTTATTTCACAATTTGACTGATTTACTGCTTAAAATGTGTACAAATCCACCTAAATGATTTTTTTAAATTGTCATTTACATGCAGCTTCTGTCAACCATGGTGAGATGGATGACTATACTGTGGCAGGAATGATTTTATGTGGGATTCCTCTTGATGAGCCATTTTTGCAGTATCATTTGTCCATACTTGCAAAAGAGGAAAAGAAGAGGCTTAAAGGAGGGAAGCTCTATGTGTCTGATTGTTTCTATTTGATGGGGACTGTTGATCCAACGGGATTACTTGAAAGGAATCAAGTTTGTATAATTCAGTAAGCATAAATCTCTTGGGTTTTGTAATCAGTTAATCTTCTATGGGGAAAAATGATAGATGTGTCCTATATTCAGAACTTAAGAAAATAAAAGATATGATGGCATGTACATCTTGCATGATTTTCTTTCACACCCTTAAAGTGGGCTGCATTGTTTGTTGTTTGATGTTTTGAATGAAATGGCCTATTGATTTTTTATTCAACTTAATGACCTATAAGTTACAATTTTGCTATTTGTGTTGCAAGTTTATTGGCTTTTGGAATACCTACATATGCAACAGAAACACCTAAAGCCCTTTTTTGCAGTTTTTCAGAGGTTATGATTGGATTCTAGTTTCTCTATTGATATGATTAACATTTTTCTATGGGAATTTGTATTATTTGGTCTAGTTGGTGTCAACTTGGTGTTATTGTTGTAGATCTTACCATATATGTAATATGTATTGGTCATTTATTTTGGATAAAAGAAGAAATATCATTAGTTAGTCATATTCTCCGGCTGTAGGAGGCTGCGCTTGTGTAGTTGACGGATCTACATTTTTAATTGTGTTATTACGGTGTTAATGGCAAATGTAGATGTCGACCTACACAAATGGTAGTTGTAATCACTGATCTTTATGGTATGCGATATTTATAAGCAAATGTAGAGCTAAATGCTATGACTGTGGTAAACTGCTTGCTGTAGTGGATTTTTATTATGGAATGATTTTCGTAATTTAATATTGTCATGCCTGAGCTGACTGTTCTATTCCTTTTTGTAGTGAAAATGGCCAAATTACTGGGGATGTGTTAGTTTACCGAAATCCAGGTTTACATTTTGGGGACATTCACACGATGCATGCGAGATATGTGGAAGAATTAGAATCATATGTGGGCCATAGCAAATATGCAATTTTCTTCCCGTGTGTGGGCCCTCGCTCCGTAGCAGATGAGATAGGTGGAGGTGATTTTGATGGTGACATGTACTGGGTTTCGAAAAATCCTCAGGTTTCAATTTCTGTTCAAAAGGCACTTTCATTTTTCTTTTAACTAGATTTCTTTATAGATATATTTTTTCATTCTTTTAGTTTTAAGTGGTAATTTTTTCATTTTTCAGTTTCCTTCTATTTTCGTTGTAAATTTAATCCAAAATTCTTTGTTAGGCTTATAATATAACTTGAACATATGAGGCTTTTGTTTCTTGCTTCAATGTTTGGATTAGTTAATAAATATTACTTAACAGACTATATTGGTGGTATTGCGGTATTGCCAATTAGGTTCATTCTGAGTAATGTTTTATGGTCTTTATACTAGCATTCTTCATGCACTGACCTAAAGCAATTTTTATATTCTTCAGTATATAGTTTTTCATTTCCTTTTATGTTTTTGATAACTAGCTCATAAAGCATGTTTTGGCTACAAATTATGCTAGTTTTTGTCATCTTAGTGGGCCATCTTATCCTGCTTTCGCAGATATTCTTTTCAAATGTGTACTATAATTTGCTTTTGGCATAGTTGGTAGGTATCAGATTGTAGAGACTAGGTGGGGGTTAGGTTAAAGGGATGGCGTTAGAAAATTTTTCAATTGAAGCTTGATTGGGTATAATAAGATGGGATGGCTTAGGAGCCCTAGAAGTCAGACAAAAGAGTTAATAGTATTATTGCCTTTCAAGTACTTTCAATAGATATTTGTTTGACTTGTAATTTGTAGAGTTATATTAGTTATTGTGAATAAGATATGATCTAGGAAAAAAGATATAGGTATGGAATCTTCTAAAGTAGGGTAGATATCCACCATAAGTATTGCTTAAATTTATAATCATTTCTAGTAATTAAGATTTAAATGTATGTAGCCTTTTTCCCCTATCTTCTTAAAATGGAAGCTCTCCTTTTTGGATTCTTTTGTCATAACATTCAAAAAATTATCTTCATTCTGACCATTTATGTTGAAATTCTACAGCTATTACGGTACTTCAAAAAGAGTGACCCTTGGATAGAAAGCCCTGTACCCTGCAATTCTATCAGTTTCGATTCTAGTGTCAAAAAGCCAAGTGAATTTTCTGCTGATGAACTTGAGGAGGAGCTTTTTAGACTATACCTGAAGACTCGGTTTCAACCAAGGTGTGCTCGTGGCTATATGTCTTTAGCACTAACATCTTGCTTTACCGAAGTCAAAGTTTGTAGTTATTAGTAGACTTAGACCTTTATTTATCACATCTGCTAGATATTCCCCTCTTTTTGGCTAATTGCAGTCTGAAAACTTTGAAGCATAAACATTGAGACAGACATGGATATATATGTTTAAATTAAGAAAAAAAAATTAAAAGCACTTCATTATTTATTATGTGTGTGCGCACGCAAGCATACAAGGTTCATTCCCAAAAGTATTTATATATCGATACTTGCTATTTGCATGCCCCTTGTGGTGGAAGAACATGGGGTTTCATTTCTAGTGATATCAGTAAAATTTCCTAAATGAACTTGTCCCGATAAAAATAGCCATGTACTTACCAAGTAGAAGTACGTGTATTTAAAGATTAACTTCATTTTCTTCTTCACCATTGTTGATATCCTGATTGACAAAGAATACACTCCAATATTACACTCCCATATTTTTTTTTTGTTTTTTGTTGTTTTTTGTTTTTTGTTTTGTGGTTTTTGGGTGTTTTTCTTTTCTTTCTTTTCCTTTTTTTGTTGTTGGTGGTGGTTTTTGTTTTTGTATTTTTTTTTGGGGTTGGGGGGGTTCAATGTGCCTTTAGTTGGGTGGGTATTAATTAGTTTTGGCCTTTATCAAAGATGGTTCATCAAAACAAGTGTAGGAATGAAAAAAGAAAAAAGAAAAAATGTCCAACCCGTGTCCTCTGTGTTCAAAACGTGTCCAACCCGGCATAGAAGTATTATATTTATATCTAATCAGACACCTATGGATGGTGTCCAACACATGTCATACGTGTATCCAACACTTGTCTGGGCTTTCTAGCCTGAAAACCTTTTTCTTTGCATTCTAGTATATACATGCTGAGTATTGATCAGTTAAGTGATATAACAAATTCCTTCTTTACAGATATTGTCTAGTAGTTACGTTAGTACCCTGTAGCATTGATAAATGGCCTTTAAAGTACCATTTTATTGCTGTACTTATGCTATATTGCTACCAAGAGGAAAGAGAGCTGCTACCAGAACATGATATTAAATCGGGTATCAGGGAATTTTTCTAGTTCTAATTTTATGATCTGGCCATGAAAACTTATTCTCTTCTTTCCAGTAACGCAAGAAGTGTGGCTGCTGACAGCTGGATGGCACTCATGGATCGGCTTTTGACATTAAGAAATGGCTGTACTAAAGAACAAGAGAAGGAACATTTGAAGGACAATATACTTAAATTGATTGATATATACTATGAGGCATTAGATGCTCCAAAGAAAAGTGGCAGCAAGGTTAGTTTTGACTGCATTAGTCTTTGATTGATTTATACTTCACCTCTGTAGTTGTGAAATCCATAACCTTTCTTAACCAATTCATTAAGCAGTTGGGCTAATGCCCTCACTTTACATCTCATTCTGTTTTGTAATGAAATTTATAGGCTTTTATTGCTGAAGTAATCGCAAACTTGCAATACATGAGGGTCCTATGCCATATGAAAAAGGGCAGCCTGTGTGGTCTTGTGCCTGGTTGACCTAAGGAGTTTCTTAAGCTGTGTCAAGAGATTTTACTGATGTCTCCATTTTCAGGGTGTGGATAATGTTTGTTGTTTACAGAAAATGATTGAAACATTCATAAACTTGTCAGAACTTGATCTTGGCTCTATTACATAGAGCCTTTTTATCTGCGGGTTAGATTTTGAGTCACAGGTTGGCAAGGCAATGGTTAGTTGATTACATATTCAGTTATCATGAATCATGATGACCTATCTCCACATTTGGTAAATCTTAGATTTCCACAATTTTTTGTACCACTCTGCTTATTCAGTGTGCTGTTAAAACATGTCACATTTGTTGTCTGCTGACCAGTAATGCATAACTATTGTTAAGCTTTTGTAGACAGTCATTTATCTGCTTCATTTGGTAATGGTTGCATAGAGTTGCAATGATTTTACATTCTTTAATCCATTATTAATGCTCTTTGGTTATCTGGTCTAATATTTGTTCCGGGGTTGAAAAAACATGCTGCTAGTAGTTATGTGTGATCACTAGACTATTTGAATTCGATTTTAGCTTTGTAATTTTTTCAGATACATTATTTTCAGGATACACTTTTTCTTCTGATTTCTCCAATCTGAACCTTGTGGTTGTGGTATTCTTTATTAACAGATCCAAGTTCCAAAGGAGTTGACCGTGGAAATGTTCCCGCACTATATGGAAAGGGAGAAATCATTCACTTCAACCTCGGTTTTAGGATTAATATATGATGAGGTTTGCAGATGGCAATCTAAAGATGACATGTCTGGGAAAGGTTAGTGCTTAAATTTAGGTCATTTATTTATTTATTTCTGCCAATACTTTATAACATGATGCCAGAGGTGTCCACTATATTAATGCCGAGTATTAGGGTGTGTTTAGATAGTGCGACTTGTAACTTTCATTGAGACCAAATTACTGTACAGCTTATTACTTGTTGAAAAGTCATTTTTAGTTCTTTTTGAGGAGTTCAAAATTTAACTTCTCAATATCTGTGTGTGTATATATATATACTGTACAACTTTCTATCGATGAGTACTACAAGCTATAACAAGCACTTTTATCATTGCACATCCAAACACAATAATTTAGTTTTTATAGAAGTCCTTTTATAAGAAATTTCCCTCACATAATACTGCTGTTTTCTCAAATGGGGTCTTAGCCCAACTTTGTCGGCTTCTTGCATTTCTTACCTATTTGGCCCTTTTCCATGTTACAAGACTCTGAATTTTGAACAATTCATGAAAATGTATAGAATATTTGAGTATAAAATATTAACTACTCAAAATCCTTTTAGATTGAAGTTCCTTTGCACTAATATTCTTAGGATTCTCCCAGAACCCAAAAATAATAGTGTTAAAGAAATATTAGAACTTCTAGATATTAAAGAATATATTGAAAATATTCTTAAAAACTAATGGATTACCCTAATCCTTTAGAAAACAATAGAAGGTTGAAATACCTAGATCTGAATATTCCTCAGATAACTCATAAAGAATACCAAGGATCTATTAAAATGTGTAATTTTAAAGATCATAAGAATGTCAAACACATTTGGCATAATCAATCCCAAACAGACATTGGTAGACAATTAAACACTGTGGTAGGCTTAGTAGTAAATTTGTCAGAACATCTTGCAAATGCAGATGAAGAAGTAGTATCTTTAATAAAGAAATTAGGAAAAAGAGGAGGTATTGAAATACCGACAACACTCTTAGAACAGATTAATACAATCCATAAGAACCAAGACTTCATAGAAGGACAATTAAAAGTCTTAATAGAAAGAGTGGATAAAACTCTCAATAAAGCAGATAAATTCCCTTCAAAGAAAGATATAAAAGCTTTCACGGAAGAGATCAAAGAAGTGGTTAAAATCCCAAATAATGTTGAAGCAAAAATTCTGGAATTAACTGCTAGACAGGAAAAGATGTTAGAACAACAAATAGAAGCAGATGCTCAGAATATGAAAAAGATATTAGGAGCAATAGAAAGTTTTAGAAGATTATATCTTGGAGAGACAGTAGACGATGAGTATAAGATTGATTAAATGGCTGAAAAGTTAAATAATCAAGAATTAGTTTTATATAATCATGCGAAGACTATTATTCCCTATAATACTGAGTATAGCGGAATATTAAACCCAGACGCAGTTGCCCCTAAACAAGACAAGATGACGATAGGACAAATGAACTATCTCATTGCCTTAGGCGTAACAGAATTTAACTATATTAGAGATAAATTAGAAGAATTAGAGAAAAGATTAAAAAATATAGGAGATAATACATATCTTACTGCAAAGAACACTGAGACATTAAAGCTTAGTGTAGAAACTATACCATCCACCACGGTAAGACTAATGCCAAGTAGGCAAGAAAAAACAGACTTAACAGATATCACAAAGAAAATAGAAGGTTTAGAAACAGCTTTAAGCAAACAACCTATGGAAACCGATGAGCAGAAAAAACCTTCGGAAGCCATAAAAAGATTAAATATATTAGTCACTAACTCAGAACAGAATAATCACAGACTCAGAACAATAGAACAGCAGCTAGAAAATCTAGGAAGTATAGATGTGGAATTAAGAGAAGATATGAAGAAAATCGGACATGAAATAGTTCAGGAAGTAAAGACAAAATCTAAAGAAGACAAAATCCCTGAACAAATCTTGAAAACAGAAGCTAATATAATTAGCCAGATTATTAAAAAAATAGAATCTATTAAGTTTGAGAAAGGAGCTTCTACAAGCACCTCTAAAGTAGAATTATCAGAATCTTTCATAGTATATGATCCTCCGCAATCCTTTATTCATGAGTAAAAGATTCGTGACCTTAGGAGAATCATCCTCAGAAAAAGATGTAAAAGAAGATAACAAGATAAGACCATCTCTCTGGCCCATATGGTCAAAGAAAAAGAAAGACAAAAACATTGTCTTAATAGAAGTATTAGACATAGAAGAAGATTTTAAGAATTTTAGCCAAGCAAAGCTAAAACACATAAGACCTGATATTTTGTATCAGAAGGGATCATGGACTAGTTCTTCACAATTAGTCACTAAAACAGAAGAACATTATGTCACAGCTGGGGACAATGAAGATAAAATCATAGAATTCATAACAGAAAAGGAAATCCGAGATCTCCAAAAACGAAGAAATACTATATGTGCTCATGTTGGCATGTTAATAGTTGGAGTCAAAGGGTTGACCAAACAAGAAATAGGAGCTAAAACACTCCTAATGATCTTTGATGATTCTATTCCTGACCCAGAAAAGAAAATAATAGTATACATGGAAGTAGAAATGTCAAAGAATAGAGGGTTATTCTATTGTGCGCCCAACATCCTTATAGGAATAAAAGATTTACATTACCTAAAGGTAGGTATTCAGACCAAGGGATATGGACCAATCCCAAGAGATAATCTTGTTATAGTAACAGGATTTTTAGGAAAAACATCCTCAACCACAAACATGAATTATAAGTGCAGAGTGGAAGGAGTTGTAGAAAGCATGGCTTCACAAGGAATAAGATTTTTAGAAGCAGAACCTATATCTTCAGATATTTATAAATCCACACCTTGGCCATTGGAAAGAATATTCGCCCCTAAGGAAGTTGTTAATCAACCAACTAAGGGAAGTATTTACAAAGATTCTAAAGGAAAACTTAAAGTAGTTTTCACAGATTATGAAGAACAAAGTCTTAAAAAAGAAACATTTGAGTAAAATTGATATTACTGAAAAAGACTTTGATGAACTCTTAGATGAAGATTTAGAATTTGAAAAACTTCTAGAAAAACCCGAAATTATAGAAAAAATGAAAGCTATGGGATGGACCCTAGCAGAAGAAATCGAGACATTAAATGATAGTGAATCTGTAGCCACAGAACTAATAGATGAGAATATTGGGAATCTAGAAAAGGAGGCACTTCAGTACCTTTCTCAAGATTTAGGGTTTGACCTAGTGGATGATCCACTAAATGAGACAAAACCAAACCCCTACTCCCATCAATATACTAGCTACTCAAAAGGGAATATCCCTCCTAGGGCAGCAACAGTAAGAACGGATATAGAACCCAATTATTCAGGAAAAGGTAGGAGACAACCTTTTGACGGAACTACCGAAGAACTATCCCTGAATTTAGGAAGACACCCAGCGCAAGCTTGGCCAGAAGTAATTATTAGATGGAAAAATGTTGTTATTCAGCATTATTTATCTAAGAATTTTAATCATACTGCAGAACAGATGATTAGATACCTAGAAACCTTCTTAGGACCTATAGCAAGAAGGATATGGGATGAATTTAAGAGAACTCATCCTAAAGAATACGGAAAACTTACTGAGGTAGGAGTAAACCCGTACAATTTTGTGAATATAGTAAGCCAAATTGTAACGGCTCAAGATCCTAATATGGGAAGTATAGTAGAACAAGAACAGGCTATGAGAGCCTTAGAACAACTAAGAATTAACAATTTCGCTGAAGTACAAAAATATCTCGTAGATTTCATGGGATACGCGTCAATTAGCGGAAATAGTTTCAATGAAACTATAATAGATAAGATGGTAATGAAATTACCTGGTCAATTAGGGATAGAAATACAAAGAGCCTACCAAAAATGGAAAGAACCTATTAAAGGCACTTATGTATATAACGTATCGGCTGCAGTAAAGTTTATCAACGATGAACTAGCTAAGACGTGTAGACAAGTGTCGATACATAAGCAGATTAAGAATGCAGAATATAAGTTCTGCAATAATTTCTATGTTCCTCAGACATATGGAGCAACATGTGATGGAGAATGCAGTAAACCAAAAAGAAAAACCCATCACCCTGTAAGAACTGGACCTAGAACTTACTATGGAAAGAATCCACCTAGTAAGAAGACCTATTTTCTTAGGAAATCCAGATCGAGAAAGCCATATTTAAATCCACAAAGACATGTGACTAAATATGTGCCAAATAGAACCTATTCTAGACCTATTATCTGTTATATATGTGGAATAGAAGGACACACAGCTAGAAATTGTCCTAATAGAATTAATGTAGATACTAAAGCAACTCAGCTTGTAGATACTGTCCAAATGGATCTCATACAAATAGATGAACGTATTAGTGATACAGAAAGTATATATTCAATATGCTCTGTAGAAATACCAGACTCAGAAATAGAAAGCTCATCTGATGAAGACATAGGTCAAGAAATGTTTAGATTAAATGTTTGAAGAAAGGCCTATACCTAAGTGTAAAACAGAACATAGATGGATCCAAGGAAAAGGATCCGATAATATTCAATGTAGCGCCTGTGATTGGGCACCTATAATCGATAATAGATTTAAATGTGATAACTGTTACATAGAAATATGTAGGAGTTGTTGGAGAAGAGAAAATGTGGAAGAAGAAGAAGAACCTCTAGTGATTTATAGAAAGGAAGATGAAATAATAGAATTAAGACAAAGGGTTAATATCTTGGAAACAAGATTAAATCGATGGGAACAATCCACTGAAGAAATGATTAGAATGTATGTTAATAAATATACAAAAGAACATTCGGAAGAATTAACAGAAGAAGCCTGTTTTGAGAGCAACTTTTGTGCTAAGAAGCCTCACACGATAAGAATACCAGTAGAAATGCAGGTAGGAAAAATCAAGAAAAAGGGGTTAGCCTTAATAGATACGGGAATGACAATAACTAAGCTATGTTCAACAGTCTTCCCTAAAGATATCTTAAGAGATCTGCCGGAATCCTATTCGGGACAAGATTTTAATGGTAGAATAACGACTATCAATAAAGGCATCCAGAAGTTGAGCATCTCTTTTGGAGATATATGCCAGAAACCTATTTTAACTACCATGAAATGGGTTCCAGTCAAAGACTTAACTGTCCATAGATGTCAAATCATTTTAGGATTAGATTTTATCTTAGCAGATAATGGGCAATTAGTTTTAAATGCTCAATTTGCGCAGATAAGTAGGAATAATTTAACTATTCCTAATACAGAAAGATTTCCATCTTCTTTCGGTAGGGAAGGAGGAGAAAGGATAGAAAACTCAGATGAAAATCTTTTAGAAAATAATTCAGAAAACAATTGCTCAGATCTTTGTAACTGTTTAGATAACGAAGACTTATTCGAAATAGAAATCCCATCAGATTTAATTGCCATAAAAGACTTTAAGATCCCTGAGGATATAAAACAATGGCAATCAAAACTAGAAAAACTTGAGATTATAGGGGAAAAACCTTTAACTCATTGGAATAGACATCAGACGACTTATAAGATAGAAATAATTAATCCTGAGTTAACTATTTCTAGCGAATCCATACCAGCATCTAACAGAGAAATGAAGCTATATGAAGAACAAATAGAAAAACTCATTAAAAATGGATGTATTCAGAGATCGGATTCTAAACATAGAAGTCCCACCTTTTGGGTTTATAGACCTGACCTACCTGATGCAGATCCTAGAATGGTCATTAATTATAAAAGACTTAATGACAATACCGAAGATAATGGGTATACTTTACCTATGAAAGATATGCTGATAAATAGAATTCAGGGGAGTAGATACTACTCTAAATTTGATCTAAAATCAGGATATCATCAGATTAGATTGCATGAAGAATCCATTCCTTGGAGTGCCTTTATTTGTCCTAATCCAATAGGACATTATGAATGAAGAGTTATGCCTTTTGGTCTGAAGAATGCCCCTGCCGTTTCCAAAAGAAAATGGATGAGGTTTTTGGGAAAGTTAAAAACTTTACCATTGTATACATAGACGATGTCTTAGTTTTCTCTAAAACAAAGGAAGAACACTATGAAAATCTTAGAAAGGTTTTTAGAATTTTTGAAGAAATAGGCTTAATAATCTCTAAGAAGAAAATTAAGTTGTGTCAAACAGAAATAGAATTTTTAGGATCAATCATAGGAGAAGGAAGTATTAAACTCCAAGAACACATTGCGAAGAAAGCTTTAGAATTTCCTGATAAACTTAAGGATCTTAAACAAATTCAATCTTTCTGTGGATTGGTTAACCAGGCTAGACCTTATATTAAAGACTTGGGCAAACTAATAGGCCCAATATATAAGAAAACTTCGAAGAACGGCAAAAGAGAATTTAATGAGCAAGATCAGAAACTTATGAAGACAATAAAAGAAAAATTCAAGGCTTTGCCTAAACTTCATCTACCTCCAGATTCAGAATATCTTATAATAGAAACCAATGGATTGGCCCAAGGATGGGGTGCGATTTTAAAAGCTAAGCCCAATAAGCATAGCCCAAAGAATGTAGAAAGAGTTTGTCGCTACGCTAGCAGACTCTTTAAAGAAAAAGGAAACCTAAACAATAATGACTTTGAAGTGCTAGGTATTATATATGCCATCAATGCATTTGAGTTGTTTTTGATTGGTCGAGAATATTTTACTTTAAGAACAGATTGCGAAGCTATTGTTAAATTCTATAAGAATGCTAATTTAACAAGCTCCAAAAGAATTTGTAGAAACAGATGGGCCAATCTTGTCGCGACTATCCAAGGAAAAGGATTGAAGCCTCTTATAGAACATATAGACGGGAAGCAGAATCAGCTCGCTGATCTTCTAAGCCGTCCGAATGACCAACAAGGAAATGCTATTAAAAAGCAATCCTTCCCTTTTAATCTGGATATTCAAAATCCAACTAGAACTCATTAATCTTCACCGATTAACTGAGATACTTTCTTAATCCTTAGTGATTAATTGAGAGTAAAAATAAAAAATAGACATTTATCGGAACTCTTTTACAAGAGAGAAGCTTCCGGTTCACCGAAGCTAAAGTATCATTGCTTGATGAGCCAATCAGGATCAGAACTGATTAAGGGCAGAGTTTTGAAAGCTAGGATCCGAACTAGCTCTGATCAGAATGAGTTAGGATCCGAACTAACTCCCAAGAGATGCTCAGAAATTCAGGGATCAGAATGAGTTAGGATCCGAACTAACTCCCAAGAGATGCTCAGAAATTCAGGACCCGAACTGAATTTCCAAGCTAACTGTTTTGCTTGTTCAATTTGTTTCAGATAATTATGGCAGGAACAAGCAGCTCAGCAAACCTCAGACCTCAGGTACCCTAAGAGGGTACCCTCATTTGGGCCCAAAAGCCCAAAAATTGTCCAAGATGAAGATGGTGTTTGCACCATCGCAGAAAGCCCAAAGGTGGAAACTTGGAAACCCACCAAATTTGTAGAAGTCTTCGATTTGAGACTTGCTTCTCACGAAGGAGACCCCGGAAGATTCAACACCATCGCTAGCATCCAGCTTAGCGAACAGGAGAGAGCAATCATAGAAAACATATGGGCCTCCCATATGACAAGAAAAGACAAGCATCTAGTGGCAACACTGAATGCTTTAACAAAGTATTTCGGTCAAGCTTGCGCTGGGTGTCTTCCTAAATTCAGGGATAGTTCTTCGGTAGTTCCGTCAAAAGGTTGTCTCCTACCTTTTCCTGAATAATTGGGTTCTATATCCGTTCTTACGGTTGCTGCCCTAGGAGGGATATTCCCCTTCGAGTAGCTAGTATATTGATGGGAGTAAGGGTTTGGTTTTGTCTCATTTAGTGGATCATCCACTAGGTCAAACCCTAAATCTTGAGAAAGGTACTGAAGTGCCTCCTTTTCTAGATTCCCAATATTCTCATCTATTAGTTCTGTGGTTACAGATTCATCATCTTTTAATATCTCAATTTCTTCTGCTAAAGTCCATCCTAAAGCTTTCATTTTTTCTATAATTTCGGGTTTTTCTAAAAGTTTCTCAAATTCTAGGTCTTCATCTAAGAGTTCGTCAAAGTCTTTCTCACTAATATCCATCTTACTCAAATGTCTCTTTCTTAAGACTTTGTTCTTCGTAATCCGTGAAAACTACTTTAAGTTTTCCTTTAGAATCTTTATAAATACTTCCCTTAGTTGGTTGATTAACAACTTCCTTAGGGGCGAGTATTCTTTCCAATGGCCAAGGTGTGGATTTATAAATATCTGAAGATATAGGTTCTGCTTCTAAAAATCTTATCCCTTGCGAGGCCATGCTTTCTACGACTCCTTCCACTCTACACTTATAATTCATGTTTGTGGTAGAGGATGTTTTTCCTAAAAATCCTGTTACTATAACAAGATTATCTCTTGGGATTGGTCCATATCCCTTGGTCTGAATGCCTACCTTCAGGTAATGCAAATCTTTTATTCCTATAAGAATGTTGGGTGCACAATAGAACAACCCTCTATTTTTTGACATTTCTACTTCCATGTATACTATTATTTTCTTTTCTGGGTCAGGAATAGAATCATCAAAAATCATTAGGAGTGTTTTAGCTCCTATTTCTTGTTTGGTCAACCCTTTAACTCCGACTATTAACATGCCAACATGAGCACATCTAGTATTTCTTCGTTTTTGGAGATCTCGGATTTCCTTTTCTGTTATGAATTCTATGATTTTATCTTCATTGTCCCCAACTGTCACATAATGTTCTTCTGTTTTAGTGACAAGTTGTGAGGAACTAGTCCATGATCCCTTCTAATACAAAATATCAGGTCTTATGTGTTTTAGCTTTGCTTGGCTAAAATTCTTAAAGTCTTCTTCTATGTCTAATACCTCTGTTAAGGCAATGTTCTTGTCTTTCTTTTTTCTTGACCATATAGGCCAGAGAGATGGTCTTATCTTGTTATCTTCCTTTACATCTTTTTCTGAGGATGATTCTCCTAAGGTTACAAATCTTTTACTCATGAATAAAAGATTGCGGAGGATCATATACTATGAAAGATTCTGATAATTCTAGTTTAGAGGTGCTTGTAGAAGCTCCTTTCTTAATAGATTCTATTTTTTTAATAATCTGGCTAATTATATTAGCTTCTGTTTTCGAGATTTGTTCAGGGATTTTGTCTTCTTTAGATTTTGTCTTTACTTCCTGAACTATTTCACCTCCGATCTTCTTCATATTCTCTCTTAGTTCTACATCTATACTTCATAGATTTTCTAGTTGCTGTTCTATTGCTTTGAGTCTTTGATTATTCTGTTCCGTGTTGGTGACTAATATGTTTAATCTTTTTATGGCTTCTGAAGGTTTTTTCTGCTCATCAGTTTCCATAGGTTGTTTACCTAAAGCTGTTTCTAGATTCTCTATTTTCTTCGTGATATCTGTTAAATCTATTTTTCCTTGCCTATCTGGCATTAGTCTTACCGTGGTGGATGGTATAGATTCTACACTAAGCTTTAATGTCTCAGTGTTCTTTGCAGTGAGATATGTATTATCTCCTATATTTTTTAATCTTTTCTCTAATTCTTCTAATTTATCTCTAATATAGTTAAATTCTGTTACTCCTAAGGCAATGAGATAGTTCATTTGTCCTATCGTCATCTTGTCTTGTTTAGGGGCAACTGCGTCTGGGTTTAATATTCCGCTATACTCAGTATTATAGGGAATAATAGTCTTCGCATGATTATATAAAACTAATTCTTGATTATTTAACTTTTCAGCCATTTAATCAATCTTATACTCATCGTCTACTGTTTCCCCAAGATATAATCTTCTAAAACTTTCTATTGCTCCTAATATCTTTTTCATATTCTGAGCATCTGCTTCTATTTGTTGTTCTAACATCTTTTCCTGTCTAGCAGTTAATTCCAGAATTTTTGATTCAACATTATTTGGGATTTTAACCACTTCTTTGATATCTTCTGTGAAAGCTTTTATATCTTTCTTTGAAGGGAATTTATCTGCTTTATTGAGAGTTTTATCCACTCTTTCTATTAAGACTTTTAATTGTCCTTCTATGAAGTCTTGGTTCTTATGAATTGTATTAATCTGTTCTAAGAGTGTTGTCGGTATTTCAATACCTCCTCTTTTTCCTAATTTCTTTATTAAAGAAACTACTTCTTCATCGGCATTTGCAAGATGTTCTGATAAATTTACTACTAAATCTACCACAGTGTTTATTGTCTACCAATGTCTGTTTGGGATTGATTATGCCAAATGTGTTTGACATTCTTATGATCTTTAAAATTACACATTTTAATAGATCCTTGGTATTCTTTATGAGTTATCTGAGGAATGTTCAGATCTAGGTATTTTAGCCTTCTATTGTTTTCTAAGGGATTAGGGTAATCCATTAGTTTTTAAGAATATTTTCGATATATTCTTTAACGTCTAAAAGTTCTAATATTTCTTTAACACTATTATTTTTGGGTTCTGGGAGAATCCTAAGAATATTAGTGCAAAGGAACTTCAATCTAAAAGGATTTTGAGTAGTTAATATTTTATACTCAAATATTCTATATATTTTCATGAATTGTTCAAAATTCAGAGTCTTCATGGTCCAAGGGCTCTTTCGAGCTCTGATACCAAGATGAGGGGGGTACCCGGTGAATGAGCGGGTTCTCATATATTTTCTTCTGATAGAATCTTGAAAACGAATTTTCCTTTTATCTACAGAGAGCATTTCTATATTGTTTGAGCAAAATCTTGTTTTCTCTTGCAATTCTACGTATATTACTTCTTTGCTCATGATCTAGTAAGGTATAAAATTCAGAATATATTAATTCTAGATCTTTTCTTATTTTTCGGTAATACTGAAAACGTTCTTCGGGATAGTTTATTCTTAATGTGCAAAGACTACAACGGAGGTATTCCTGCTGCCAATCTAGATATACTTGTTGTACAACTTTCTATCGATGAGTACTACAAGCTATAACAAGCACTTTTATCATTGCACGTCCAAACACAATAATTTAGTTTTTATAGAAGTCCTTTTATAAGAAATTTCCCTCACATAATACTGCTGTTTTCTCAAATGGGGTCTTAGCCCAACTCTGTCGGCTTCTTGCATTTCTTACCTATTTGGCCCTTTTCGATGTTACCAGAAATCAGAAAACTTCCTTGTTTTGATATTGAAATCCCCACGAGCTGCATGGTGAAGTGGGAAGCAGTGTATAAGGAGTGTAGAAAGGTCTTGCATTTCTTACCTTGTTGGCCCTTTTCCATGTTACCAGAAATCAGAAAACTTCCTTGTTTTGATATTGAAATCCCAACGAGCTGCATGGTGAAGTGGGAAGCAGTATATAAGGAGTATAGAAAGGACATGGTTAATGCCTTAAACGATAGCTCCAAGGCCAAAGAAGAGGCAGCTGAAGTCATCAAGCTTTATAAGCAGGTGAACTTCAGTTTTTACTCTCAATTTTCATTTTGGGTTGTGTTTGGTATGAGGGTACAAAGGAGGTGAAAATTCTTATGAAGGAGTTTTATCTGTAATTTTACGTATAAATCTCATTCATAAAAAATTTCACCTCATTTTTATTCAATACCAAGGACACCCTAGAAGTTATACCATAATCTTTGATTGTGTTAATGGGAAAATCTCCCTTTGTAGAAACTGTATGGTGCTGACAAGATGGAGGATAGTCCTAAGGACATTAATGATATTTATAACGAGGCTTTGGCAGTGTATCACGTTACTTATAACTATGCCATTCAACAGAATTCAGTTAGTAAATGTGGTTTTGCATGGAAGGTTGCAGGTTCAGCTCTCATGAGCCTTTATACCATTAAACAAAACCAAAGGGCCTTGACCTGTGCCCCATCTGTATTGCGTGAGATTTTTGGATCATGAAATATTTAAAATGTAACATTTTTCCTTTTATGGCTGTATACATATAAGTCAAGTGTGGCCTGGTACCACCTATAAGTGTACCATAACCTTTGCCAATATTTTTGGTTGATGAGTTATGATTGTGCATATTTTTAGAATACGCATTAAATGTTTTGAAGAGTGTATGAGAATTTCTCGTCATATAGCATTCAAGTTATTGACCAATTATTGGTTATTGACTCGTTGGTAGGTAATTTTGAGAGGAAAATATAGGTCGTAATTGAGATTGAACAAAAATTTGAATATCATTAAGGTGTTAGTAGTTTGATAAGAGCTAGCTAGATCATACAATCCATTTAAGTTTTTAAATTGTAATAATTCTCATGATATGCATTCTGTTCATACAATCTCCATCATCTTTTCTCCTGATTATATTAGGACAAATGGTTATCTTGATTCACTGTAAAAAGAGCTAAGCAAATTTTGAGTTACGCGCTTGTTTTTATTGAATTCACTAATGTAGTAGTGAATGATCTGGCAACATCTGAAAGGTCTCGATTGGGTAAATAGTTTGTTCAAGTATTTATATAAAAGTAATTTTTAAAAAGTAATTTATGAATAAATTATTTTATATTTGAATGTATTTTAATAAAAATATTTATTTTTAATTTTTTGAAAGTATTAAAAATGATTTTTTAAAAGATAATATTTTGTTTAGTTAAATAGGATGAAAGTAAAATTATGAATTTTAACTTTTAGAAAGTTAACAAAAGTTATTATTCAAATTGATTGTAAATGTCAAGTGTTCAAATCTTCAATGCACTTTTCAATTTTTTTCTTTTATTGTCGTATATAATATTTTAAAGAATATGCCGATGTAACTTTAAAACATATTTTTAAAATAGATTTAGATTAATTGTTTATTTGTAGAGTAAATGAGTCAATGTTACCGCAATTGGATTTAAATATATTTATTATTTTTTGTATTACTTAATTTGTTAATGACAGATATAAAAGTATGGTTGGAAAAAAATAATTAATAATTATTAGATAAATTGAACTTAAATTTTTTTTTTAAGTGTTAAGATTATAAAAATGATAAGGTATACTTTTTCTATGAATAACACATTAAAGACTTTTTATATAATAAGTTTTAAATATTAATATTATATCAGGTATTATCATATTTGATTAAGAATAAATTATTATATTAGTATTATGAGTCTTAAATATTTGACTAAGAATAAATTTTGTTGAAATTAAATTTTGAATTATTATCATATTAAAATAAATTAATTAGTAATTTATCAACAATTTAACCTGTCCTTTTTCTTTAAAAAAATATTGATTTTAAAACTTATTTAATTTGAAAATATTTCCTTTATAATTTTTCATATTATCTTTATAATATGAAGCTATTAATGGTTCTTAATTTAATTGTATATCGTAATTATATTGACATGGATTCTCTCTTAATGTAAATTATAATCTTTAATGATTATAATATTTGATTCTTTAATAATTGTAATATTTGATTTTATTTCATATGAAAAATAATTAATAAATAAATTATAAATTAAGTTTAAAAAAATCTTTAGACATAAAGATTGAGAAAGAGACCTAAATCACTGTATAAATGATATATGAAGCATAAATCACTACATGAATGACATGTGTAATAGTTTCCATGAAATGAGTCTGAAATATTAGTATAGTAGATATTACGAAAGATCAGTGATAGTTTTACAAAACATAGGGAGTGTCGAATATAATTATACTAGACCTCAAGGGAGTTGGTGCAATTTTCTATTTGAAAATTTATACTTAGGTTGCTAAGTTTACAACATATTTTAGATGTTATGAGACAAAAATGTTCTAATGTGTTGTCCTAAATACTATATAACTATTGAGATGAATGGAGATATCAAAATATTTTAGTTCAACTCTAAATGTTACGTGATAAATTATAATTGTTATAATTGCAACTCTTTATATTATCTTAGCTTAAACATAAGAGTTTATCCTTTCCATAACTTAGCCCTAATGCGTGCACCTATAATTAAAGGCACCCATATTTCCAATAATACGGGTCAGCTCTAGTGTTTTCCCATTCTTTTTGCTCTTTTACAGGACGTTTGGAAACATTTAATAAAATGAAATTGAATTGAATTCTTATGTTTAAAATAAGGTAGTAAATTAAAGAATTCAATTCAATTACATGACTTGGAATGAGTCTAAAAATGAATTAATTTAGTTATTTTTACTATTTTATTCTTCATTAATAGGTTAGGAACAAAACATTATATTTAAATAAGGTTATTTCAGTATTTTCATATGTAAAAATTCAATTCTCACACCAAATCACACCCATTTGGATCTGATTTCAATTCCTTGATTTTGTTGAATTTCAATTATCAGAATTTCAATTCTTTTACTTAAGTTGCTTCCAAAATATTAAATTCAATTCAATTTCTCGATAGAATTGAATTTCAACTGTTTTTCAAATGCCCTATTAATTTAAAGCTCCTACCTCCTAAGAAAAGATAGCTGCATCCTTCCGTTTCTATTTTCAATGTATAATTGCTTAATTGGGATCATCATGATCATCTAATATAAGCGGTGTTTACATCTTTTACTGAAAAAAAAAAGAATGGGTAACATATTAGACCTTATTAATTTTTCATTAGGAAGAGCCTTTTTGGCTTCAAAAAACTTTGTGAATGGTAGATTGTGGAGGGCAATAGGAATACTGAATTCTTATCGATATATGAAACTCAAACAAAAAGTAGAACAAAGAGCGCCATAGATCAAAGAGAATGAGAGTTTCTAAACTGTGATGAAAATCATACTAGCTTATGAGATTTCTAATTGAATTTAATCTGGCATAAAACTTGTCAACTAATACAATAACCATTCAACAATCTCAAACTAAATCTTAATCTATAACAATTATATATACTTCCTAACAACCCACATCAAATTGAGAGGAAGGGAGTTTCCACACTTAGTATGAAGATATAAGATAGAAAAGGAGAAAAAAGTAGGAAAAAAAATTAGCAGAGAGAAGAAAATGAAAAGAAAGAAATTTTTTTTGAAATTATTGAAGAGTAATGAATAATGATGATAAAATAAATTTAGGTAATGGAAAGTAGTTGTACATTTGGTTTCAGTTTTCACTAACAATTTTTTAATTTTCAGGATTTGGTGAAAGAAATATTGAAAACTGAAAAATAAAAATAAAAATTAAATTTTATAATTTTCACAATTTCTAGTATTTTTCTTATAAAATTTAAAAATTAAAAATAAAAACTAAAAACTAAAATCAAATAGGCCTTAAGATTGTGTATATTTATTATTTTCAAATCAAACTCCACTAAATAAAAGTGTCTATGCTACTAAGCCAGTTAATAATTATTTTTTTATGACATATATTTTATATCATTAATTGAAATATATTTTTAAAAACTAAACTCGTACTTTAAAATGAGATTTAACTACACAACAAAACTTGTTAAAAGCTATATTATCTATAATATTAATATTTAAGACCCATTTGGAGGAAACTTTTTCCATGTGTCATCATTTCTAAAGTAATTTAGGGCCCACAGTTTTCAAAGTTTTAATAATTAATAATTAATATTTTTTAAAAGAATCATAATCATAATTATTATATATCATTATAATATCATTGAAGATTATTAGCATTTAATAGTAAAATTATGTTGCAATAATTAATTTAGGATCCACAAATTTTAAAACTTTAATAATTAATAATTTTAAAAAATAACTGTAATTATTATATGTCATTATAATATCATTGAAGATTATAGTGCAATTTTACTATTATCAAAATATTATAATAGAATTGCATTACAATTATTAAAGAATGAATTTTAAATTCTGAATTCAAAAATTTATTCTAAACATATGTAAAGGATGAGCAAAAAAAAAAAAAGTGCAGAGGATGATAAGAATGAACATATGTGAATTTCATTTTGCTATTATAATGATATAAGCATTTTTAGTATATCATTAAAACATGTTTAAAGGACTAGCTAGAATACATTTGATGTGAATATAACAGTAAATGACCATTTACATGGTGAATTCAAAATGACATATTAACATATGAATAATCAAAATAAATGAAAAAAAGGATAAATGAATTAACGAATCATCGAATTCACTCAAAAATAAAAATAAAAAGGATCCAAGATAAAGGATCCACTCAATATGATATTATAATTAATTGATAAAGTGCCACAATCAAAATGAATCTACATTAAATATATATTTAAAAATAAAAAATTAATTAATTTTTCTAATTTTTATGAGATATCAATAATATTCATTAGACTTAATTAACAAATGTCAATCATAATAGTGATCATCGATCATAAATGAAGATATTTTTCAATGTTTTTGTGCATAAATTAGTTTCAATTAGTTTTGGTATGTAATTTAAACTTTTACGTGCAAAATTCAATTTTAGATATATGAGCCAAAAACATAATTAATTTTTAGATATAAATTATATCATCATCAATGATAAATAAGTGAATTTTTAAATTTTTTGTGCATAAAAAATTGATAAAATCATATTTAAGAAGAAATGACAATAAATACTTTGTCACATGTTATTTTCTTGAAATTTATATTTTTCGAAAGATTATTTTAAAACCTTATTACAAAATATTTAGAAAAAATTACAAAAGTGTAAATTTTCAATTCCAAATGAAATTTTAAATTTTGAATTAAGTGAAATCAATGTTATTTTCATATTTTGAATTTTAATTTAACGGTCACAATTTAGTATCTTTATATCCTATAATCATATCATATAATAATTATAATACAATTAAAAATCTATTCTAGAGAAAACTTTGCCACATAGCAAATTTTATTTCAACAATAATTTAATACCTAAAAATTTTTTCTAAAAAAAATCTAAACATTCTTATTCGATATATATAATTTAAATTTAAATTTAATTTGATAATGATTAATTTATTAGATTGTGAAAGAATTATGTTGCGTTTAATGAAATTTCTTTTCTCTCAAGTGTAATTTTTTCCACATTCTTTCATTTTATATGCCTATATAACAAATAGTTCATCCTATTTGTGTCGCGTCCTTGACTAACTATACTACTTCCTCTTTTTATTGTGTCTTCATTGAGGAAATAGTAGCAACAAGGTGGTTTCGTAAATAGTAGTAGAGAAGGTTCGGCTCAAATTCTTCATTTTTTTTAATTAATTTAATAGTTTTTCTTTATGCTTCTTCTTTTTAGAATATTTTACCCCTAAATTGGGATGCTTTTATTATTTTCCAAGGTGTACTCTAGAATTTCTAATTATTGTTATCAATTATAAGAAAAAAAAACTTCTATTGTCTTGAATCCACTGCAATGTAACTATATTAAGATGATTTCTACTTTTATGAAAATAATGTGCCTATTATTTTGAAGTGATTCACTTAATAGTGAGCCCTACTAGGCCATGATCCCACATGTTATGACTAACTTAGTTGACGATAACCATCTTCTCATGAGGAAGTTTATGCACATGTTGTTAAGACATATTGCAAGCAAAACAAGGTGCTGCGCAGGTTGAGGGGTCGGTGCTCGGGCAATACATATTGCTTGGATATCAACTCTTACTTTTTGAGTACTAAAATATAAAATATGACAATCATAATTAAAAATTTGAAATCAATCACAAATATACCTATGTTATCAGATAGTGTTTGCTCAAATTATCAATTGTAAGTTTTACGCTATTAAGAAATAATAATATTAATTGGAAATTAATATTTGTGTTAGTTTTTCTATTTTTGCCTTTATATTTTAATTTTAATCTTCATATTCTTATTAATCCCTTTTAACGTCTTAGCATTATTTGTTTTCAAGTCTTAATGGTTGTTGTAATATATCGGTACCATAATAAATTCTGTAAAAGGGTCATGGTGTCTTCAAGTTACGATTATTTAGTAATGACATATTCTTAACTTTGGAAATTCAAAGCTTCCATATTGAAATAGCTTTGATTGACGAATATGTAGATATCACATTTTTTTTTGTTCATTTCTATCATATCTATGTACTTATCAATCTATATAATTTTTTTTAAAGGAGGAAAAATTTATGCCCCAATAAAAAAAGGATAATGATTTTTAAATTTTTTAATAAGCTAGACAAAGATAAGGCATATCAAATGTCTCATTTTGGTATTACTTTAAATAATAGTATTTTTAAGATTACCAAACATCAATACCAGCTTGATTTTAAGCATCAAACTACTACTAGAAAGCTCAAAACATTAAAAAGCTCATATTTAAATAAAAAAATAAAATAAAATTCATAATTATTGTGAGATATCAATTATATTCATTTGATTTAATTGAAAAATATCAATCACAATAATCATAATTAATTATTGGATATTAATTATATTAATCATTGATGATAAATTAGTATTTCTTAAACCTTTTTTTTATCATAAATCAATTTCAATTATTTTGTGTATTTAATTTAATATTTTTTTGTACAAAAATAAGTTTTTTATATACCGTGACAATCATAAATTAGTTTTTTTCCTTGTGCCTAAAAAATTGACTAAATGATTTTTAAGAAGCAATAAATGCTCTGCGTTTTCTTGAAACTTATACTTTTAAAAAATTTATTTTTAAAAACTAACTACAAAATTGTCACAAAAATTAAAATATTGTAAGTTTTCAATTCAAAATCAAATATTAAATTACTAATTAAGTGCATTCAATTTTATTTTCATATTCTGAATATTTTAAATTTAATATATATCCCTAGATATCATAAATAACATATGTTCCTTTTCAATTCGAATAGTTACAGGGTTGAATATAATGGAAGAAGGAGATAAAATGAAATCATTAACTAAAAGGGGTAAGAGAAAAAATGGGGTTAATTTTTTCCTTCAATTGTTTGATCATCATTTGAAAATATAAAATAATTGCATTTTATTATTATCTGTAAATATTGATTATCAACTATTTATGACTTATTCATAAATTAACTTTATCAATTTAGATTGAATTTATTTATAATTTAAGATTTTTTAAAAAATATTAGTGAACTGTACAAGTAAAAAAAAATATTAAGAGAATATTATGAATATACTTTACTTTGGTTTATAAATCTAATATCTAATATTAGTATATTAAAGAACATACAGCAAAAGAAGAATCACATAATTTTATTTTAATTATTGAATTTCTATTAAATTTTGTAAAAGTATATTATAAATAAATTTTATTTGTATATTTTGTGTAGATTTTCTTCAATTTAAATTTGTTAAACCACTGTTAGGAGGTCAAATTAAGGGGATAGAAAGGGACATGCAATTTTTTTAATTAGTTAATCCTTCATTTTTAAAAAGTGAAAAATAAATAATAAATAATACTTTCAAGTTGATTCTAATTAACTATTTTGTGTATAAAATGATATAATAATATAAAAAATTTTGTTTTAAATTATTGTTATATGATTCTTATTATTTAAATATAAAAAATTTTAAACATTTATAAAAAAAATTACATTTTCCATAGATTTTAAAATGTTTGTATATATCAATTTAATATGAAATAAGTCCCATGCATTATATGGGTAAAAAAATATATTTTTTTTTAAAAAAAGTATGCATTTTTTCAGGATAGAACATTGCTCACACCTACTCTTGAGGTAGTTAAAATGGTCAATAAATTTAATTATTCTTTCTCACATGATGAGGAAAAAGAGTATCTAAGTTCTAATTCATATTGCATAGCAGATAAAGATTTTGACAATGAGGCAAATTAGAGAACTGCCGGGTTTTTAAATGAGATAAAGTGTTCTAACATTCCAAATCATAAATCAGTTTTGAAGAAAGGAGTCTCAATTATGATGTTAAGAAACATTGATCAATCTTTTGAATAGTGTAATAAAACATAGTTAATAGTTGAAGATTTGGGAAATAATGTCATTGGAGCAATTGTAGTGACGATAGCTAATAAAATTGGAGAAAATGTATACATATCTCAAATGAATCTAATACAACACGTTGCTCAAGTTTTAAAGGAGACAATTCATGGTCATCACTCTATGCTTTGCTATAACCATTAGTAAAAGTCAAATGCAATCTTTGTGATTTGGTGGATTATTTATACCTAATTCTGTCTTCACTCATTGACAACTTTATGTGTCTATCTCACGAGTAAAATCAACAAATTATTTGAAAATATCAATATTGGATGACAATGGGCAACCTTACAATATAATCAGGAGTGTTGTTTATCTAGAGGTGTTTCAAAAGATTTAAAGCTCAAGTATAAATCTATGTTTTATATTTTTTTATTTACTTTAATTTATTATATAACACATTCATTACATTTTATTGCCAAGTCTTTACATACTTTAGTACTAATATATATTTCTATTGTATAATGTATGGTGTTATATGACGATCAAAATTTGAAACAAAGATCCTATATACTTAATCATTTGTAATGTATTACTTTCAATCGTGAACATCATTGCTAGTTATTTATTGTTGTTAGTCAATTTAAAAGTCACAAATTAATTTTATTATTCACTAAGTTTTAAACTATTTTTTACTTATCATCCCGTGCATCGCACAGGTTAAAGTACTAGTTTTAAAATAAATTATAACAAGAAAAGGGATTTCTTATATACCCATAATAGTTTTAAGAAAAAATTAAACTAATCTCCTTCGAGATTTAGTATAAGTACACTCAGTACCTCTCTATTTTATAAAACTATCATCAACCTCTCATGAGATTCACTAAAACTATATTGACCTCTCCTATATATACTAGTTCATTAATTTAAGTGATAAAAAATAAATAATATGTGATATATACATAAGTATTAATGATGATATTATAATATTTTAGGAATATTTAACACATCAGTTGGATAAAATACTTTTTCATCACATGAAAAAAACTTATAATTATAACTTCTGATAAAAAAAGGTATTCTAGTTAATATATATGTTAAATATTATCAAAATATTATAATTTTTATTAATAATTATGTATATATTTAATGTAATCTCTTATTGTCACTTAAATTAACGAGCTAGTATTTGCAGGGAAGGTTAGTATAATTTTAGTGAATCTCATAGGAAGTCAGTAATAGTTTTATAATATAGAGAGGTGTTGAATATAATTACACTAAACCTTATGGGAGATGAATGTAAATTACTCTAATTTTAATGATGCTAATACCACTGCCAACGAGTAGTTATTATTCAACAATAAACCACATTATTTTCAATACATATATTTTTTACACTTTATTATTATTTTTTAAATTGTACATAATTTGATCTTAGTCATTACTCTTTATAAGCTATTGATATCCTTAAAAAAAATTGAGGATATTTGAGAAACTCCATGTAATATATATGAGGTGGGTCCAAAGTAGACCAATTAGTAGAGTTAATTATAAAAGAAATATTAGACAAATAAATAAAATAAAGAAGCGAGTATTATAAATAGAAGGATTAGTGATTATATAATGCACAACTATTATTTGAAATGTGAAGAGAATCTACTCCCTTAGAATTCTCTATTCCCTTCTATTTTCCACAATTTTACAAATCTCCTATCTCAAATTTCTATTTCATTATACTCCCCAAAAGAAGAGTCTTTTCCTTTTATATTCACAGGATGTCGGTATTTTTTTTTTTTGTTTTCAATGCTTGTAACCGAATCATTAATGTTATATACTTTAATGAATTACATATGATATATTTTTAACTATAAATAACTAAAACATAACTATAACCTTAAATTTAACAACTTTGTCTGAGAACCTGAAAAGAAGATCACAATTTTTATTTTTTTTTATTTTTTTTGGTAAAATGAAAACTTGCTTGGAAAGTAAGTACAGAGAGAGTCTATCAAAAAGCAAGTAAAGAGAGACGCGACCGTCGTCCTAGTATTGTTCGTGGAGACAGGGTCACGTGTTGTCATCGCAGCGTGGCTTTAAGCAGTTCACTCTCCACTCTCGCTTCTCTTTTCTTTTCGTTTCTCTTTCCATTTCTTATTTCCTAGTATACACGCTCCCCTCCCTCACTCCTTTCACTGTTCACCATTCACTTACCCTTCACTATTCATCACGCCTTTCTCTCTTCTTCTTCTTTTCCTTCATAAGTAACATTATCGAGTTCCTGAAGCTGCTGAGAAGTTTTTTTAGGAAAAAAAAGAAAAGACCCACACAGAGAATAATAGAAGATGGCGAATTGCACAGAGCAGGCAGTTGCTCTTCCCATATCAGTGGACACACTGATAGAGCTCATCTGCAAGGAGCAGAACCAGCCCCCTCCTGATTCCAACGTCAGGCGCAAGCTCGCTGCCATTGGGGAGCAACAAGCGCTCTCCATTCTCTACAAAATCTCAAAGGCTAAAATCATTAAGTCTTTCAGCGGATACATTATCTTCATGATCAACAAAGAAGCATCACCATCATCATCACCATTATCCTCACCTCCCTCTGAAATCCCTTCTGCTATTCCTCTTCCTCCCAATGGTAGCCCTGCTTCTGCTGCTCCGGGCCGTTTCAGCTTGGGCCCCCATCAACAAGGTTGCTCTGCTTTGCTCTGAGCTTGTCATATTTTCGCTCATTTGCTGGATTGATTACCAAATAAAAAAAAAGTAGCTTTATTTATTTGTTTTTTTTAATGTTTTTGCTACCCCTTTTGATTGTTCTTTAGGGAAAATGGAATCTTTTTTTTATCTGGAAATTGTGATAATTTCGATTTTGGACTCATTATTATCTTCAAAATTCAAAATTCTGATGTTAAAAAAAGAAAAAAGAAAAAACTTATTTTGAGTTTAGAAAAATGTTTATAAGGAGAGCTTTTTGCGTTTGTGAAAAGATTGTTTCTCAAAGTTAAGCTGTAATCATTGTAGATTTTTTTTTTCTTATCCTTTTGGTTTGTATAAGATTCTTGTATTTTCCATTTTTTCTCACCCCTTTTTATCAAAATGTTTTTTTTTTTGGGGGGGGGAGGGGGGGTATGATTTGTCGATGTTGGTCTTCTTCTGCCATGATTCTTTGTATGAACAAATGGAGTGTCATTTGTGCAGTCTCAATAGTGCAAGTGTTGTGTTCCATTGTGTTTATTTTATTGGTTTCTGAGTAAAACACCTTTGCCAGGAACAGAATAATGTGCTACTGTTGGTAATGGCCTTTTGATGCTGTTGATGAAATCATTTACGAGCTCAAATCTCTTGTCATTGATTTTTGAAGGTACGGTTAGTTTAGGTACTACTCACTCACAGATTGCGGAGCTTCAACAAAACTTCTCACATTTTAATGCTGGAAGACGGGAGGAAAACTTGTTTAGCCCAGAGTTGGTGGCATTGGGAGAACTAGAGTTCAGAAAGGCCTTTCTGTTGTTGAGCTATATTGGAAGGTAAGATTAGTGCATCTTGGTTTTTCTTCTGTTGGTTTTTAGTTTTACATTGTTCTGGTTAAATTGTGTGGTGCATAAAATTTTAGTTTTCTTTACACAATTGCAGAGAGAGACCTGAAGATGTTATCAGTGCAGACAAGATTAGAAGTTTGAAAGACTTGCCTATGGGAAGGTTTGAGAAAGAAATTTGGGAAGCTGTGGGGCAGAAATACATAAGCAGTGAACGCGACCGGCAATTAGTAAACATCATGATTTGATTTGTTTTTTTTCGAAATAGCAGTTTGATCTGTTTGAGTAATTTATTTATTTACCATCGGTTTAAATTACTTTCAACTTTTGTAATGCTATAAGGTGCGCTTGTTTCTGATTTTCTTTTTTCTTTTTTTTTTTACAAAAAAGTGGCTTTTTCAACTGAAAGGATAATTTTTCGCAGAAGCTATTCATATAATTTTAGTTTTTGAGTATAAGTTGATATGAAAACCTTCCATGAGAAAAAATCAGAAATAAATACACCTTTAGTTGCATGATTGAAAGATAGAACATGCCCCGACCCCTAGTTGCAAGAAAGCAATCTGTTGTCCACTTGCCCATTTTCAAGGACATAGAATAAGTGCAACCGTGTTATAAGGCAATCAAATTTATGTTTCTTTAAGATTCAGATGTTGTTTCAAACTTTAATGTTTAGCGGCAGTTATGGTAGGTGTAGAATTTCGTTTAGTAAAGTTCACTTCTTGAGGTTTTAATTTGTTAAAACTTATCATTTGATTTTGGAACTCACGTAGCATTAAATAAAATATCAAAATTTTGGAGTTGTAAATGTAAATGAGATGATGGCAAGTTCTAAATTCTTGTTGATTATTTTACCCCTGCCACAAGCGCAAAAGGGAAAAAAGTAAGAGAGAATCTTGTTAAGCCATTGGGTACAAACTTTTACAGGTTGCAATACTGTATATCAATGCTCTGGTACTCTTTCATATAGCATTAGATTCCTAGTTTTGTTACTTACTGATATTAACCTTGGTTTCTTCAGTATCTTGAATGGGATTCTGGTAGGCCACTTGTATATTACTGCCATGTTTCTACAAATGGGAGCTTAAGGTTCAAGGTTTGTATATCTCTCCATTGGATTAATATGCTGTTAAAATTTTTTCGACTTCCAAGGGGTCCGATCCCATGAAGCTCCCAAATTTGTATACAACTAATATAATTATGATTCTGTAAGTTGATGGTTTATATATTGCTCCTATATATGAATATCTCAGGGCCCTATTTTACACAACACAAGGACACACCTACATAAATCTCTAGGTGATGACAATGTTTTACTTGTTAAATTTTCCGAGGAGAGAAATGGCAGGAATTTAAGAAACAAAATTCAAGAAGCGAATGATCTCTATGGAAAGTTTGCAAAAGAAGGGATCCGTGTTGGTGTTAGATTGTATCGCTTTTTCGGTAACTTTCTTCTTGTTATTCTCTTTTTTTACCCCCTCTTCAGGATAATCCTGAGACCACAATGTGTTTTGATCCACTTTAAGATGTGAATAGTCTGGAAGTTTACATTTTCATATATGAATGATATATTTCTGTGACATAGTTACGTTTGTCATTTGGTCATTGCCCCTCATATGCATTTAGCCTAAGTTTTTGGTTGTGGGTTTGTTCCCTTTCTGGTGTTATGGTCTAACACAGTCTGCCATTGGGGGGGTGTTGCATTTGTGGGCACTGCCACGGTCAAGATGTCACGGCCACATTAGGTGATGGGGACAGGGATTTGAAACCAAGAACAATTTTTTTTTTTAATTTTTTATTGGTATAACGGAGGTGCGACCACCTAGGTGCAGGAGGGGCAGTAAGTAGCCTAGGTGAGGGCATTATGCAACAGTCCTGAGGACTGAGGTTGGTGCCAATTGAGCTTCAAGCTTGGTGGCTGTGGAAAGCATTCTAAAATCATCACCTTGTCATGTGTCTGATGTTGTCTTTTGAGTTGTTTAAGAAACCTGTAGTGACTGGCATATGTTTTTGTAAATTTTCCACCATTGAGCAGTTTTTAAAGATGGTGGAAAGGAAGAGAAGAAGAAGGACCCAACCACTTCCTCTGTAAAATGTTATTTTGTTAGGATGGAGTCATATTCTTCTGCAGATGAGAGGGCGCGTTACATTTTGTCAAATAAGACAATGAATGAAGCTAGACCATTGTTCATGCATGCTCACATGTTAGCCAGTCTGGACAAGTATATGGCTAGGTATGGTACTTATACAAATTCTTTCAGAGACTTATGTTTCATTTTCTCCTTAGCCTAGTCACCTCCTCAAAATAGGTTTGATCCGATATACTAACTGCGTATGTATTCAGGTTTTCTCTTATTCTGTCCAAGACCTTCACACTCAACATTGACTTGGCAACTGTTAATGTTCAAACAATTGAAGATATCTACTGCAAGGTATAGTCAATTTCTAAAGTAACCTTAAAGGTTTTATAATTTACAGTGATGCCTGAAGCAAATTACTGTTTGCTTTTGTTTACTTTATTGTGAGTTAGGATGAAGATGGTGATATTGTTTATGATAATGAGAAACCACGTATTCACACGGATGGAACTGGGTTCATCTCAGAAGACTTGGCGGTACTCTGCCCTAGCAATGTGGCAGAAGGAAGGCCCATGAAGGATAAAATTATGGAGGTCTCTTTTCTTTTTAGTTTGTTATTCCACTATACTGTTCTTTTTCAATTAAAGTCTTTTGATGCCGTCGATTTTTTTTTTCATCATTGGCTTTTTGGTTTCATCACATCAGCTACTCGTCTTTTTCTCTTTTAATATTATTTTAAAAAGCTATAACAATTTTCTTGATTTGGGCATCAAACGAATAGTTTTTTTTATTCTTTTTTCTTTTTAATTTTATAGGAGGAATGAAGCTTGAGGCTCACCTTTGATAGTTACATGCTCCCACTTATGCCTTGTGCTTTTTCTTACTGATTTTAGTGAGAGACAGAATATCTATGGAAAATTGTTGAGTTGAACTTTCATGCTTAAGTAAAATTTTGTTCTAAAGTTGATGCATGGAAGAGAAAAATTTTGGTTTGGTGCTCTTAGATGTCCTTTGTGTTATCCTGTGGTTGCCCACAATCAACTCTTCTATAACAGTAAAATGTCTTGCAATGGGATATAGCAGGGGGGGGAAGAGTGAAAATGTAAGAGAATATTGCTATTGTAAAAACTTATTGGGTGATTATTTATTGATGTCGTTTTTGAAGAAACTATTTTATTTTTGGTGTATGAAGAAACTATTTTTTATGCATGCTGCTTTTTCTTTTTGACAGAAAAATCTTTTCTTCTTCATTGTTTGGACTTTCTCACATTCTGATTCTGCCTTTACGGTTGTACTTTCTCCTATTGAAGTAAATATATGCTAGAGACATTTAAATATATTTTATGATCTAGCCCCCTCTTTGATTATTCCGTACTTTTTGGCTGGTTTTAAACTTAGGGTGTTCTCAATCAAGTTACAATTGAGGATATGAATAAAGCAATAGGAGGAGGGCTCAGCAAACGTCAACCGGTAGATGCTTTGTTTTTCTTCTGCCAGTTTTCATATTGCAATAACATGTTTTATGTGTATTGTATGTGCATGTCACTTCTTGCATGGATATCTTCTAATATAGTTCATCCCTTTTCCTTCTATCCATCAAGCCTTTGCTGATCCAGTGCCGTCTCTTTCACATGGGTCGAGCAATTAAAGGTACCCTTTTGGTGAACAAAAAGGTATACTTTTGACAGACTCTTGGTAAATAAATTGATTTCATCTTTGTCATATTTCTATATTGGCATTAAGGTACTCTTTGGTCTTTCAATATGTTTACCCCAATGATTGCCATTGGTTTATACTGGTTCTCAATGATTCACTGGAACTTGGAGTTTTATATGACAAAACAGATAACTTACATCGTATGTTTATATAATATTATAGCAAAATAACTTTTGGTGGGCATGGAGGGCATTAGGTGAAGGTTTTTATTAAAGTGGATAGTCCAAAATTCAACAACATAGGGCGCACTGGTCTAAAGCTGTCCACTAGAATTTTCCTTAGAGTTTCAGAAGTGCCTTTCATTCACAAATAATGCCTAAGACACTTTCTTTGAGAGCTAATTATTTGGGGAAGTTTGCTGTAATGCTTGTTTTTAGCCTTTTTGGAGTTGTGTATTTTCCCCTCTTATGAAGTTATACTGCTTGTGATCGTTAACTAGTGTTCGTGAAAAATCTTGCAGCTTCCTCCTAGGACAATACAGGTTCGGCCTTCAATGATTAAAGTTGAGACAGACCCGGACCTTCTGAATAGTCAAAGCATTAATTCTATGGAAGTAGTAGGAACGAGGTGCTTCACTTTTTTCATTTTGACAGGATGAGATTGTTCACTTTTGCTGCTAGTATGTTACTTGGCTTATGTATGATAATTTTTTATTTTTATTTTAAAAGCAGAAGCTGATAGATAGGATGTGTCTCCAATTACATTTATCTTGTTGACATGATCATGTATCTGCCTTCCTCTGCTTAACTATTTCATCTGGATGCTTCACTTTAGCTTTGCACTAAGACCAATGGGCTCATACAGTTGCCTTGTTTATATATGTGTTTCACCATACAGGAATGACTCTGGCATTAAATGTACTGGAAGGCACATAGACTGATTTGTTGTTACTTGTTCGAATATGGAGAGTAAATCACGCTTCTTGTAATGCATGTCTCTTATATTCACACAAAACTTAAGTGGTTATTTGTTATTTTTATTCTGTATAAAGAAAACTGAAAGGACATAATATTGGATGATTGTATATTGCCCAAAGTTTGAACTGATAGAAGCTTGATCTAACCTTTTTTGTTCGTGACACTGAGTAGCAAAATATATTTTGTACTGTTTAAAAATGCACTAATCTTAGCTGTACATGTTTCAGCAACCACCCAAATAGAACATATTTGTCCAGAAATCTAACTGCACTTCTAAGCTATGGAGGAGTGCCGGATGAATTCTTCATGGATGTACTTCAGAGTAATTTGGAAGAAACTGACCAAGTCTTCTCCAATAAGCGTGCTGCACTCCGAGGTAGTTCATACAGATTTCTAGCTGCTAATACTTATTTTGCTGTATTTATTTGAGAATTTATTTCACAATTTAATTGATGTACTGCTTAAAATGTGTGCAAATCCACCTAAATGATGTTCTTAAATTGTCATTTACATGCAGCTTCTGTCAACCATGGTGAGATGGATGACTACAATGCGGCAGGAATGATTTTATGTGGGATTCCTCTTGATGAGCCATTTTTGCAGTATCATTTGTCCATACTTGCAAAAGAGGAAAAGAAGAGGCTTAGAGGAGGGAAGCTCTATGTGTCTGATTGTTTCTATTTGATGGGGACTGTAGATCCAACGGGACTACTTGGAAGGAATCAAGTTTGTATAATTCAGTAAGCATAAATCTTTTGGGTTTCGTAATCACTAATCAGTTAATCTTTTATGGGGAAAAATGTTAGATGTGTCCTATTTTCAGAACTTTAGAAAATAAAAGATATGATGGCATGTACATCTTGCATGATTTTCTTTCATTTCACCCTTAAAGTTGGCTGCATTGTTTGTTGTTTGATGTTTTGAATGAAATGGCCTATTGATTTTTTTATTGAACTGAATGACCTATAAGTTATAATTTTGCTATTTGTGTTGCAAGTTTATCGACTTTTGGAATACTTACATACGCAACAGAAACACCAAAAGCCCTATTTTGCGGTTTTTCTGAAGTTATGATTGAATTCTAGTTTCTCTCTCGATATGATTAACATTTTTCTATGGGAATTGGTATAATTTGGTCTAGTTGGTGTCAACTTGCTGATATTGTTGTAGATCCTAGTATCCTTCCATATATGTAATATGTATTGGTCATATATTTTGGATAAAAGAAGAAATATCATTAACATGTATTAGTCATATTCTCCTGCTGTAGGAGGCTGCACTTGTGTAGTTGACGGATCTACATTTTTAGTTGTGTTATTACGATGTTAATAGCAAATGTAGACGTCTACCTACACAAGTGGTAGTTGTAATCACTGATCTTTATGGTATGCGATATTTATAAGCAAATGTAGAGCTAAATGCTATGATTGTGCTAAACTGCTTGCTGCAGTGGATTTTTATTACGGAATGATCTGCGTAATTTAATATTGTCATGCCTGAGCTGACTGTTCCATTCCTTTTTGTAGTGAAAATGGCCAAATTACTGGGGATGTGTTAGTTTACCGAAATCCAGGTTTACATTTTGGGGACATTCACACAATGCATGCTAGATATGTGGAAGAATTAGAATCATATGTGGGCCATAGCAAATATGCAATTTTCTTTGCGTGTGTGGGCCCTCGCTCTGTGGCAGATGAGATAGGTGGAGGTGATTTTGATGGTGACATGTACTGGGTTTCAAAAAATCCTCAGGTTTCAATTTCTGTTAAAAAGCCCCCTTTCATTTTTTTTCCTAACTAGATTTCTTTATTGATATATTTTTCATTCTTTTAGTTTCTGTTTAAGTGGTAATTTTTTCATTTTCCAGTTTCCTTTTATTTTCTTTGTAAATTTAATCCAAAATTCTTTTTAGGCTTGTAATAAAACTTGAACATATGAGGCTTTTGTTTCTTGCTTCAATGTTTAGATTAGTTGATAAATATTACTTAACGGACTATATTGGTGGTATTGCGGTATTGCCAGTTAGGTTCATTCTGAGTGATGTTTTATGATCTTTATACTAGCGTTCTTCATGCACTGACCTAAAGCAATTTTTATATTCTTCAGTATATATTTTTTTCATTTCCATTTATGTTTTTGATAACTAGCTCATAAAGCATGTTTTGGCTACAAATTATGCTAGTTTTTATCATCTTAGTGGGCCATCTTATCCTGCTTCCCCATATATTCTTTCAAATCTGTACTATATTTGGCTTTTGGCATAGTTGGTAGGTATCAGATTATTGAGACTAGGTGGGGGTTAGGTTAAAGGAATGGCATTATAAAATCGTTCAGTTGAATTTGGATGGGGTATAATAAGATGGGATGGCTTAGAAGCCCTAGAATGCAGACAAAAGAGTTAATAAGTATTATGGCCTTGAAGTACTATCAATAGATATTTGTTTGACTTGTAATTTGTAAAGTTATATTAGTTATTGTGAGTAAGATGTGATCTGGGAAAAAAGATATAGGTATGGGATGTTCTAAAGTCGGGTAGATATCCACCATAAGTAGTGCTTAGATTTATAATCACTTTTAGTAATTGAGATTTAAATGTATGTAGCCTTTTCCCCCTCTTCTTAAAATGGAAGCTCTCCTTCTTAGGTTCTTTTGTCATAACATTCAAAGAATTATCTTCATTCTACAGCTATTACGGTACTTCAAAAAGAGTGACCCTTGGATAGAAAGCCCTGTACCCTGCAATTCTATCAGTTTCAATTCTAGTGTCAAAAAGCCTAGTGAATTTTCTGCTGACGAACTTGAGGAGGAGCTTTTCAGACTATACCTGAAGACTCGGTTTCAACCAAGGTGTGCTCGTGGCTACATATCTTTAGCATTAACATCTTGCTTTACTGAAGTCAAAGTTTGTGCAGTCATTATTAGACTTAGACCTTTATTTATCATATCGGCTAGATATTCCCCTCTTTTTGGCTAACTGCAGTCTGAAAACTTTGAAGCATAAACATTGAGATAGACATGGATATATATGTTTAAATTAAAAAAATAAAATAAAAGCACTTCATTATTTATTTTGTGTGTGTGTGTGTGTGTAAGCATACAAGGTTCAGGATTTACAATATCTTAAGATATTTATAGATGTTAAACTACCAATGCTTACTACTTTCTAAGTCATTCCTGAAAGTATTTGTATGTTGTGTGTTAATACTTGCTATTTGTATGCCCCTTGTGGTGGAAGAACATGGGGTTTCATTTCTAGTGACATGAGCAAACTTTCCTAAATGAACTTGTCCTAAAAAAATAGCCATGTACTTACCAAGTACAAATACGTGTATCTAAAGATTAACTTCATTTTCTTCTTCACCATTGTTGATACCTTGATTGACAAAGAATACACTCCAAGTGTAGGGATGAAAAAAGAAAAAATTAAAAATGTCCTCCGTGTTCAAAACGTGTCCAACCTGGTGTGAAAGTATTATTTCTAACCAGACACCTATGGATGGTGTCCAACACGTGTCATACAAGTATCCAACACTAGTCTGGGCTTTCTAGCCTGAAAACGTTTTTCTTTGCATTCTAGTATATAGATGCTGAGTATTGATTAGTTAAGTGATATAACAAATTCCTTCTTTACAGCTATTGTCGTGTAGTTACGTTAGTAACCTGTAGCATTGGTAAATGGTCTTTAAAGTACCATTTTATTGCATTACTTATGCTATATTGCTGCCAAGAGGAAAAAGAGCTGCTACCGGAACATGATATTAAATTGGGTATTAGGGAATTTTTCTAGTTCTAATTTAATGATCTGGCAATGAAAACTTATTCTCGTCTTTCCAGTAACGCAATAAGTGTGGCTGCTGATAGCTGGATGGCACTCATGGATCGGCTTTTGACATTAAGAAATGGCTGCACTAAAGAACGGGAGAAGGAACATTTGAAGGACAATATACTTAAATTGATTGATATATACTATGAGGCATTAGATGCTCCAAAGAAAAGTGGCAGCAAGGTTAGTTTTGACTGCATCAGTCTTCAATTGATTTATACTTCGCCTCTGTAGTTGTGGACTCCATAAACTTTCATAACCAATTCATTAAGCAGTTGGGCTAATGTCCTCACTTTGCATCTCATTCTGTTTTGTAATGAAATTTATATGCAACTAAATAAGTTACCGCTTTTATTGCTGAAGTAATTGCAAGCTCACAATACATGATGGTCCTATGCCATATGAAAAAGAGCAGCCTGTGTGGTCTCGTGCCTGGTTGACCTAAGGAGTTTCTTAAGCTGTGTCAAGAGACTTTATTGGGGTGTGGATAAAGTTTGTTGTTCACAGAAAATGATTGAAACTTCCATAAAATTGTCAGAACTTGATCTTGGCTCTATTACATAGAACCTTTTTATCTGCAGGTTAAATTTGTAGTCATGCGTTGGCAAGGCAATGGTTAGTTGATTACATTTTCAGTTATCATGAATCACGATGACCTATCTCCACATTTATTAAATCTTAGATTGCCACAATTTTGAGTACCACTCTGCTTATTCAGTGTGCTGTACAAACACGTCACGTGTGTTATCTGCTGACCAGTAATGCGTAACTATTGTTAAGCTTTTGTCGACAGTCATTTATCTGCTTCATTTGGTAATGGTTGCTTAGAGATACAATGATTTTACATTCTTAAATCCATTCTTAGTGCTCTTTGGTTATCTACTGTTTAAATGTTCATTCCGGGGTTGAAAAAACATGCTGCTAGTACTTATGTGTGATCACTAGACTACTTGAATTAGATTTTAGCTTTGTAATTTTTTCGGATACATTATTTTCAGGATACAGTTTTTTCTTCTGATTTCTCCAATCTGAACCTTGTGGTATTCTTTATTAACAGATCCAAGTTCCAAATGAGTTGACTGTGGAATTGTTCCCGCACTATATGGAAAGGGAGAAATCATTCACTTCAACCTCGGTTTTAGGATTAATATATGATGAGGTTTGCAGATGGCAATCTAAAGATGACATGTCTGGGAAAGGTGAGTGCTTAAATTTAAGTCATTTATTTATTTATTTCTGCTACTTTATGCCAGAGTTGTCCACTATATTAATGCCGATTATAGGTTGTGTTTAGATAGTGCCACCTGTAGCTTTTATTACGACCAAATTACTGTACAACTTATCAACAAAGTCTTTTTTAGTTATTTTTGAGGAGTTGAAAATTTAGTTCTCAATATATGTATATACCGTACAACTTTCTAGCAATGAGTACTGCAAGCTATAACAATCACTTCTATCAGTGCACGTCCAAACACAATAATTTAGTTTTTATAGAAGTCCTTTACGAGAAACTTCTCTCACATAAGACTGCTGTTTACTCAAATGGATCTTTGCCCAACTTTGTCGGCTTCTTGCATTTCTTACCTTTTTGGTCCTTTTCCATGTTACCAGAAATCAGAAAACTTCCTTGCTTTGATATTGAAATCCCCACGAGCTGCATGGTGAAGTGGGAAGCATTATATAGGGAGTATAGAACAGACATGATTAATGCCTTAAACGATAGTTCCAAGGCCAAAGAAGAGGCAGCTGAAGTCATCAAGCTTTATAAGCAGGTGAACTTCAGTTTTTACTCAATTTTCATTTTCGGGTGTGTTTGGTATGAGGGTTAAAAATAGGGTGAAAATTCTTATGAATGAGTTTCATTTATAATTTTACGTGTAAATCTCATTCATGAAAATTTTCACCTCATTTTTATTCCATACCAAGGACACCCTAGAAGTTGTACCATAATCTTTGATTGTGTTAATGGGAAAATCTCCCTTTGTAGAAACTCTATGGTGCTGACAAGATGGAGGATAGTCCTAAGGACATTAATGATATTTACAACGAGGCTTTGGCAATGTATCACGTTACTTATAACTATGCCATTCAACAGAATTCAGTTGGTAGATGTGGTTTTGCTTGGAAGGTTGCAGGTTCAGCTCTCATGAGCCTTTATACCATTAAACAAAACCAAAGGGCCTTGACCTGTGCCCCATCTGTATTGCGTGAGATTTTTGGGTCATGAAATATTTGTTAAAATGTAACAATTTTCCTTTTATGGCTGTATATATATAAATCAAGTGTAGCCTGTTACTATCTATAAAGTGTATCATAGCCTTTGCTAATATTTTTGGTTGATGAGTTCTCACCAAAGTGTGTCAAAGCAATAATGGTTGTGCAATTTCTAGAACACGCATTAAATGTTTCTGATAGTATATAAGAATTTCTCATCATATAGCATTCAAGTTATTGACCAATTGGTGTGGTTATTTACTCGTTGGCAGGCAATTTTGAGAGGAAAATATAGGCCATAATTGAGATTGAATGAAAATTTGAATATCAGTAAGGCGTTTACAGTTTGAAAAGAGCTAGCTATACATGACTTGATATTGTACAATCCATTTAAAATTTTAAATTGTAATAATCCTCATGATATGCATCCTATGCATACAATCATAGTTTTGAAAATCAAACGGACAATCAATAAACCACTCCATGGTCCGGTTCGGTTGGGTAATTGGATCGGATATGCACTGAACTGGCTAAGTTGCTGTTGAATTGCTCACGAACTGGCCTAAAGAAATTCGAAAAAAATCTCCAAAAACTTCTCCAGCAAAATTTGAACTTGCACCCCTATGAAAGAAGGAAGGGTGCCTGGAGCACTAGGCTTAAAACTAGATAAAATCCTTCAAAACTATCACTAGCAAGATTGAACCCATAACTGGTGGCTTATGGAAGTAGTGCTTGGACCACTAGGCCAACTGCCTCTATCGTTAATATGTGTCATTATTTTTATTTATAATATATGCTTTGTTGTATTAAAATTAAAACTAGATAAAATCCTTCAAAACTATCACTAGCAAGATTTGAACCCATAACCTGTAGCTTATGGAAGTAGTGCCTGGACCACTAGGCCAACTGCTTCTATTGATAATATGTGTCATTATTTTTATTTATAATATATGTTTTGTTGTATTAAAATTATGCAAAATCCTTCAAAACTCCTAATGGTAAGAATTGAATTTGTGGTAAGAGACTATGAAGGAAGAAAAGAGTGCATGTACCACTAAGCTAACTACTTTTTTGTTGATGATTATCATTGTTTTTATATATGTAATATATTTAATTGTATTAATTTGTATTTTTATATATTAATTTAAGAATATCTGGTTCAACCGGTTCAATCAGTGACCCAATGACTCAGTACCTCGATCGAGTCGGTTTTCAAAACTATGCATACAATCCTTGATCATCTTCTCTCCCAATTATATTAGAACAAATGGGTATCTTGATTCATTGTTTGAACAGTTAAGCAAATTGAGTTACCCTTTTATTTTTATTGAATTCATTAATGTATTAGTGAATGATATAGCAACATCTATAAGGTCTTGTTTAGGTAAATGATTTATTTTAGTATTTATAGAAAAGTAATTTTTGAAAAGTAATTTATAAATAAGTTATTTTATATCTAAATAAATTCTAATAATAGTATTTATTTTTAGTGTTTCAGAAAATGTTTATCAAGAAATTAGATATTTTAATTTCTCAAAAAATATTAAGAATAATTTTTTATAAAATAATAAACTATACAGTCAAATAAAAAAAGGTAAAAATATGGATTTTAACTAGTAGGTGTTGAAATCTTCAATGTTCTTTTAAAATTTTTTCTTTGATTGTCATATCTAATATTTTAAAAAATATACTGGCTTAAGTTTAAAACATATTTGGAAAATAGAATAGACTGAATTAAATTTACTTTTAAAATATATTTTAATTAGATGTGGTTTTATTTTATTTTTTAAACATATTATAATAGATTGAATTCAATTTCAACCATTATTTCCGGACAGAGGGAGTACAAGCAGAGGAATATCTAATTATTCAATTGAAAGATTTAATAGTTAGTGATGAGTATATATATTGTCTTGATAAAACTTGCAATATCCGGATCCTATTATTACGGATCCAACTAATCTGATTCAACTCAATTGAGGTTCATGGAAGAGGGTAGAGGCCTCTCAATAAGGATTTTTCCCCTTTTTTGGGACCAAACTCGAGACCTCTAGTTAAGGAATCAAAGTGTCTACCATCTTAATTAATCTCATGTTGTTGGTGAGTGTGTATATATATATATTATATGGATATTCTTTTCTAAATTAATTATATTCATAAAATGAAATTTGAGCATACAAAGAAGTGACATGTGTTTTGCTACATTCCTCAAGTTGGTTTACAATTTTCTAATTACTACTTAGAAAAGGCACCGTTTCATTGAAAGGAAATTGACCCAACGAGTTTTGGATAAAGGCATACATTATACCCATGAGCCTTTATTGCACGCAAAAATTCTAAAAAGAATGCGTGGAACTACTTTAAGAGTCAATACGTGGGACAAGGTCGACAATTATTGCCCATCGTTATATCCAATAGATCTGTGATGATAAGCTCATGAGTCATAAGGTGAAGTCATTATTTAATCATATAAAAACAATAGAATAATATTCTTTTGTAACCCGAAAAATATCCGTTTCATATTTGACAAGTTTGATCATACCAAATAATTAAATTTAATATAAAAGCTTTCGATTTCCACATAATTATCAATAAATTCCTAACAGCATGGATACTTTTCATGTCATTTTTTTTCACTGATGTTCATCAATCATCTTTTGGGTTTGTCAAAAGTAATTCTTTTTAAAGTCACTTTTTCAATAAAAAAGAAGTAGAGCACTAACTATTAAGGCTATCTAATTCCTACACTGGTATTGTGAATATCCCTCAACAACCCTAAAATATTCCCATTTCTTTTGGGCAGCTCCACCCTTTTCCTTTTATTTTTTTTTTCCTCTCTGAGCACATCAACCGGGAAACACGTTACTTATGTCGAGGATGGTAGGAATAATGTACAGAAAGACACAAAAGAAGCGCGTGTTAGAAAAAAATATCACCAATATTAGAGCCATGCTTTTTTTTTTTTTTTTCTAGTAGCCTCATTTTGACTCTGAGTGTGGCTTCTAAATCCTATTTTGAAATGTGATGAAATAATAAAATCATATCAATTACTCTTTGGCTGAGGCACTGTCCTCCAACACTTCATATTTCCTACTTTTTATCATGCTCGTTTATCTACCTTATTATTGGATCAAAACAAGTTTCTATATTAATTTGCTTTTCACTTAGTGAAAAGTATAAAATATTATAGAACTCATCATGTTGATAATCTTATAAAAGTTATAAGACAATAATGTAATGAACTATAGCAATTGAAAATTTCAAACTTCGATTATTGTAATTTCACTAAAAACAAAATTTATAGTATATATTACGTATAAAGATATATGTTGACATATAAAATTAAGACACCTAGGGTCCAACACTGTATAAAACAAAAATAAGAGAAAAAAGGACAAATTCATTGTAAAAGAGGAAAAACAATGTGTATATGATGTTTTGATAGATGATTTACGTTAATATGAGATAATGAATAAATTTATCTGTATATGATTTTTATAGAATCCATCTATGGCGTTTTATATTGAATATTCTTTTTGTGGATTCTAAATTTGTTTTTAACTGATTCAGTGTTAATTTTTTTTACATATTTGAGTTTGTCTCTCATAGACTCTATATTAAAAAATATTATATTATGTGATTTTTTTTTAAAATATCATATTGATATAAATGCATAATCCAAATCCCATATTAAAAAAAACCACCATAAAAGAAAGTAACATTCGATAATTTTTATTATTATTATTATTATTTTATTTTGGGCGTCACGCATATGTTGTCTCGCATGTATGTGTATGTCTTTGTCTTTAGAATGTTAAAATAATGCATCTCTTACTTATTTCCTAAAAGAAAAAACAAATCTCTAAGGTAGCACTTGGTTTGAAAGATAGGACACAAAATATAGAGATAGTGGAGATAGAAACATGTTTAGAAGAGGAGATAGAAACAGAGAACATAAAAATTTTCTATCTTTGGAACAGAAAACACAAAATTTCTGTACCTTTAAAAAGTGGGGACAATGGAGAAAAGATACAAAGACAAAAATTTAATATTTTTTCTTTCAATAATATCCATATATATATTTATTATTTATATCTTTATCTCCACTATTTCAACTGTCCTTATACTTCTGTCCCTGTCCCCTTATCAAACCCTGGCTAAGCGCAGCACTAGCATGCTAAAGCTAAAAGAGATGTATATCTGCTCCTTTGAAAATATTAAGTGGGTTTTAGCAAAGCTTCTACCCATATTGGCTTTTGACACTCATGACTGCCTATCCATAAAAGAAGGATCATATTTAATTTTGAATTTTAGTTATTTATACTCATTATGTGTAAAATATTATACCTACTCATATCTTATCTAATGATGAATGAGGTGTAAGTTGGCACGGTATCCCACACACAATAAGTATAAATAATAATATTTTTCTTGAATTTTTACCATAATATCATAAATTAAATAGTTTAATTTTTTGCACAAATGCTATTTCGCCCAATTTTGGGGACAATATAGAGAAGAATTAATAAAAATAGATGAAATAAAGTTTATTCATCTCTATTTCATTCAAAATGTCCAAATCCAAATAACAGAGCAAGATTCTGCTCCACTTCGTCCATTTTCATCTATCCAAACATACCCTAAACTTCTCTAATATTTTGTTGACAAAATTGTCATGGCGTTGGTTCTTGATTTCCAACTTTTTTGTCACAGTGGAATTAGTTTCCTAATATTTATCATATGAACCCCTTTAACGTTAATTACTTCTAGTGATCCACTTGCATGTTAAATAATGCAAAAGCAACGAAAAGATGATTGCTCAACTCAAGTAATGAAGTAGCAGCAGCAGCATGTTACATCCGCTAACACTGTTCTCATTCTTTGTCCTTCACATGGTTCCACCATTTTTCAAATCGAAAACGACACTGCCACTTGCTGAATTTTCTTTCCCTTGACTTGGTTTAATTTACCATTTCATGATATCACTATGGTGCAGTCTTGTCAACTATAAAAGGAGTGTGTGTTGTGATAAGTGAATCATTTCATTGTTTTTGGCACTTTCAAAGATTTTGAGAGAGGATAAAATATCTGAGAAGAAGCCAAGTATAGTTTGTGAGAACATCATGGAGAGCACACTCAAGGCCTTGAGAGATGGGGAGACAGTGCTTCCTCTCAGCCCAAGATCCACCGTCGGTGGCGGTGTTGAGGATGTCTACGGTGAGGATCGTGCCACCGAGGACCAACTTGTGACCCCATGGACTTTCTCAGTTGCCAGGTCAGTCACAAACAGTTTCCAAGTTTTTCATATTTTGCATACTTTCTCATCTTTTTAATTTGAGCTTCATGATTTCAACTAGAAATGGAGAATTTAGATTTTTTTTTTTTTTTGAAGTGGTTGCACTTACCACCTTGATCTAAGTAAGTTACTAACGTAGAACATGGGAGAATTTTGCTAATGCAGATATTTGATCATTTTTTGTATTTTTAGTCTTTCTAATAGTTGAGTTCCCCTTCTTTTGTTGTTGTTGTTGTTGTTGTTGTTTCCTTTCTATTTTAGCATGGATGAAGGTTTTTGATTGAAAAAATGTTATTTGTACATGTCCTTTAGACATACTTATCGACATATTTGAATCGCAATTCAAGTAAGCGTGGATTTCAGCTATATAAGGAATCGATCTTATCTGAACTCGGATCCAAAGATGTCAATCTGTATGTCTGAATGGGTATGTACAAATAAGTATACTGTTTTCATTCTTACTTAGCCATCTGCTCTTATTTTTTATTGCTTTTTCTATGATAATTTTCCATTTTGTGGAGGGCTGGATTGTCAGACTTTAAGTAAAAATCTGTCAGATCAAACTGTAGTCTGAGTTTCTGTAAGGTTTTGCTGTGCAGTGGATACACTTTGCTAAGGGATCCACAGTACAACAAAGGGCTTGCTTTCACTGAGAAAGAGAGGGATGCACATTATCTGCGTGGACTCCTTCCTCCTACAGTTATCTCCCAGCAAATTCAGGTTTGCATTCAATGATGAATAAGTTATGATCCTTATTTTTCTATCTTTTATATATTATTTAGTTGTTTTCTTTCCTTTTCTCTGGTTCTGATTGCTTGTTTCCACTGTCCACAGGAGAAAAAGCTGATAAACAACATCAGGCAATACCAGGTTCCCTTGCAGAAGTACATGGCTATGATGGAACTTCAGGCAGGTTTTTCAACTCAGCATGGTTAAATTAGACAGCCTGAAGTATTGCATCTGGTTCAGTTTTTGGCTAGTTCTTGATGTTGTTAAGGTTGTCTCCTATTACATGTCATGCATGGAAGTGGCATATCATTGAAATATTTGATACTTTAACTGTTTCTTTGTCGTATGTTCTCTTTTTCCCTTCTAGTAGTGTTTTGAATTCTTTCTTTATTTAGCTTCACCAAAAAGAAAAATTTCAAATGATGCTTTGAATTTTATTAAGGGAGCATAAAACATTTATTAATATATTTTCAATAGAAATTATAGCATTGATTGGAATGTCGCGGTAGGACCACTTTTTGATGTCACTAATCATACCATATCATTCTGACACTTAATCTCCAACAGAAATTCTCACTATCTAGTAGTTTTCACAGTCTTTGTTGTTCTGAAAATTTAAAGTGAAACTGCATGTTATTCTGCTCTACAGGAGAGGAATGAGAGGCTGTTTTACAAGCTTCTTGTTGACAATGTTGAGGAGCTGCTCCCCATCGTGTATACTCCTACTGTTGGTGAGGCTTGCCAGAAATATGGAAGCATCTTCAGGCGTCCTCAGGGCCTTTACATAAGTTTGAAAGAGAAGTATGAATTTCTCTTTTCGATGTGCTTGTATGCAAAATTTTTTACTATATGCAAGATCATAGAGATGTTGGCCCTTCTTTTCAGGGGGAAGATCCTTGAGGTATTAAAAAACTGGCCTGAGAGGAGTATTCAAGTTATTGTTGTCACAGATGGTGAGAGGATTTTGGGACTTGGGGATCTTGGATGTCAGGTATTTGTGCTGAGGAATCAACCTCCTTGATTTAGAATAATATTATCATATGAGTCAAGATATAGACATACGGTAAGAGTAGATAAGTTAATCCTCATATAATGATGTTAAATTTGTTTCAGGGAATGGGAATTCCTGTTGGTAAATTGGCTTTGTACACAGCACTAGGAGGAGTTCGTCCATCAGCAGTATGCATTTTCCTTCTACTACTATCTTTTTTCATCTCATTATATCATTATATATGTCTCATTTCCTCTGTTTGAAAACTTGGGAGCTTCTTCATTAAGAGAGTAATAAAGTAATCGAGTGCACTTTTATCTCAGGTGATGTTTTCTTTGTTGTCTTTTTTTGTTCTTGTGCTTAGTGTTTGCCTATTACAATTGATGTGGGGACAAACAATGAGCAATTACTGAAGGATGAGTTTTACATTGGACTTAGACAACAAAGGGCAACTGGGCAGGTTCGTATAACATATATGCCTTGCTCAAATTTTTTTTATCATAGTCTATTATGTGCATTCTCTTAACTTGCATTGATCTGAGGCAACTTTGATGGTTTCTACTTTCTTAGGAATATTCTGAACTTCTGAATGAGTTCATGACTGCTGTCAAGCAAAACTATGGAGAAAAAGTTCTTGTACAGGTTGCAAATTTTGTACATGATTTTAAAGGTTTTTGAACCTGTATTCTTTTATTCAATTGTAATTTAGTGTTTGATTATTTGAAATAATTTTCTGTAGTTTGAAGATTTTGCAAATCACAATGCTTTTGAACTGCTTGCGAAATATGGCACAACTCATCTTGTCTTCAATGATGATATTCAGGTATTGCAAAAAGACTAGCATCTACATCATGAAAATTTTGTTCTAATAATTAATGCATTCTTATCCTAGGGGACTGCATCTGTGGTCCTTGCTGGGGTTGTGGCAGCCTTGAAGCTCATTGGTGGTACTCTAGCTGATCACACATTCCTGTTCCTTGGTGCTGGAGAGGTAACCCTCTATTTATTTATTTTGCATCTCTTCTATGTTTTGTGGGTTATGCATGCACTATTACACACATCACCTTTAGTTTTGTACTTGACTAGTTAGCTTGTCTTATTTGCTATCATGCTTTCAGGCAGGAACTGGAATAGCAGAACTAATAGCTCTTGAGGTGTCAAAGCAGGTAAAGAAGCCATTTATTGCTGACAACATAGTTTTAGTACTCATATTGGTTTCTTGAGTTAAATTTTAAATTACAGTTGATGTTGTTGTTCTATTATTCATTTATAATCATATTATTTCTGGTGCAGACAAAGACACCGATAGAAGAGAATCGCAAGAAGATATGGCTTGTAGACTCAAAGGTAGTACAAACCATGCTAAGTTTCCATAGAATGCTGTACTTTTTAGTTTAATTTATTTTCTCTTTTATTTTCAATGGTTTCTTTTTTCTTTATTTTTTCCCCTAAAGCATTTCTTTTCCCTCCTGCAGGGTTTAATTGTTAGTTCCAGAAAGAACTCACTTCAACACTTCAAGAAGCCTTGGGCTCATGAGCATGAGCCAGTTGACAGTCTCCTAGAAGCTGTTAAGGTGTCAAAAAATATGTGTTTATGACTTGCAACAAGGTTATCTTAACTAGATTTGTCTCTAACTTTAATTAGCTTACATCTTCGCAGGTAATCAAGCCAACAGTTTTGATTGGATCATCAGGAGTGGGGAACACATTTACAAAGGAAATAATCGAAGCTGTGGCTTCAATCAATGATGTAAACTCTTCTCTCTCTTTCTCTCTTGTGCATGAGTGTGTGCTTGTGTAGATATACAATCTTATATAGGAACTGCATCTCTATCACGCTTGGCCTGCAGAAACCTCTCATCATGGCTCTCTCCAATCCAACTTCACAGTCCGAGTGTACAGCTGAAGAGGCTTACAGCTATAGTGAGGTAAAATAGCAGATAAGTTCTTTCATGTAAATGATGCATACTCCTACTCTTTTTGTAATAGTACTAATTTCCATGGCTAAGCTATGCTTGTTTTAAAAACATAGGGCCGTGCAATTTTTGCTAGTGGGAGTCCATTTGATCCTGTTGAATACAAGGGCAAAGTTTACTATTCAGGCCAGGTTTTGCAATCCTCTTGATATTCATGACTAGCTCTCTTTTACAAATTATGTTATTTGCTGACAATGGGGTCCACACCCCACTTGAGGTGTGAGTTGACACAGTTTCTTATGCATGTTGTGTACAAATAGCATGACTAGCTTTCTTTTATTTGTTTAAACAACATATATAGCATGACATCTAATTCTTCCTTTGTCAAATTAGGCCAACAATGCTTACATCTTCCCTGGCTTTGGTTTGGGTTTAGTAATCTCAGGTGCAATCCGAGTACATGATGATATGCTTCTAGCAGCCTGTAAGTGGATAACAAATTAGGCATGACTCATATCTTCTTAACAAATACTACTCACTTGTGATTATTGGCAATGTTAAGACCAAAATAGTGCTTAGGAATCCTGTGAAATTCATAAAGGAATGCTTAACATTGTTCTCATGTAATGTACAGCGGAAGCATTGGCTAAACTAGTGACAGAGGATAACTACAAGAAGGCGTTGATTTATCCCCCATTCTCTGACATCAGAAATATTTCAGCTAATATAGCTGCAAACGTTGCTGCCAAGGCATATGAACTAGGTAATGTGCTTTTTGTCAGAGCTCTCTCGTCGATACTAGTTACCACTGTTTTAAATCATGGTTGCGGATAATGCGATCGTCGGATGCGTATTGCGGCCAATGCGACATGAATTTTTTGTGTTTGCCACTCGAGATGGAATCGGTTGCTACTTCCCGTTGCAGCTTATGCGGCCCTGATTGAGGTTAACCCTACAATTTGGCGACACACTGCAATTGCAACTCAATGCAGTTGTGGCGTGGCTGCAACCATAATATTGCAGCCGCGGCCGCATCACCGGATGCGGTCCACAATTTGAATCCATGCTAGTTACTATGCGTATCAGCATGAATTCCATTCTAAAATGAAATAATTACTTTAACTCTTATTGTAGGCTTGGCAACACACCTCCCTCAACCTGAGAATCTTGTGAAGTGTGCGGAGAGCTGCATGTATACCCCAGTTTACCGCAACTATAGGTGAATCGTGGGGCAAATTAGTGTTGACTTTGGTTGTAATAATGAATAAACTTATGTCTAGCATATGGAATTGTTTGATGTAGCTTAATTATGCAAGAGTGAGGACTTCTATGTTTTTAGAATGCTCGTGATAAAACACATTGTGTCATGAAATCCTTACTTCATCTCATGTAATGTCAGTGGTTGATAAATTAATAATAAATCTCCTCCCAAAGATTGGCTTGAGGAGCTTAATGCGCAAGGGAGCAATGTGGCCTCTCATATCATGTGTTGGTTTATAACAAAAAATTCATATAATATTTAGGAAAAATTGCATTTTACCCCTATATTACCAAACATGTGTACTTTAAACCCTAAACTTTAAAAATTATGTTGTTTGACTTCTAGAACTTTATTTAATATACAAATTGACCCTTTTGTTAATCTTTCCATCAATTATTAATAAAACAATCACAAATTTAAGAAAATTTAGCATATTGTGTTGCACAATTAGGAAAATTCAATGGTCAATTTGCACATGTTCTAAAATTTATGTGGTATAATATATCTACTTTGGTTAAAATGTATAACTATAAAAGTTCAGAATGTTGATTTACATATTTTTAAAGTTTAGAAACTAAAATACACATGGGCTATAGTTTTGAGGTAAAATGTAATTTTCGCTGATATTTATTGAAATAGTCATGCCCGCCCGCATACAACATACACCAATCGGTTCATCACTTAGCAACATGCACAAGGAGAGATTTTTGCATGCATGCTCTTGGAGCACAATTAATGTGCTCCAAGAACATTTATAACCACTCATTTTTTATTTGTATATAACTTGTAAATATTATAAACTAAAATGAATTGTTATGATTATTTCTGAAACACGTCTTATGTGCTCCAAGAGTATACAAGAATTTTTTCCTGCTCCAGAGGCTTGTGAATATTTTTTGGTTAAGAAGAGAGAGAGAGATTGAATTAGTATATATAAAGTCAAAAATTCAAATTTTATTACTTTTCAAATTTTGATATAAAAAAAATACAATTGCTGATAGGCCTACACAGTGAAGGCCCAATTATGTAAATAAAAATCCTAAAACTTCAAATGGCTCTGGCCAATTTGATAAAAAATGGAAAAAAAAAGGTTCTCACAACGCAATTTATATGTTCAAGTTTCGGTGAAGGCCTTCTTCCTCTTGGTAAAGTGGGGTGGTGTAACACACATCATGCATTTAGTCAAAGTAAATAAGTGTTGTTAAATGCATTTACAAGCGTGGCAAATGAAACTAGCCACACTTTTAAACGTGGCTAAATGCTTAATTGGTGGTACACCATAATTTGCCAACATTTACAGCCAAAACCTCAAGTTTCAATCCAATAAAAAAAAAGGACAAAAGAAAACTCGAAAAAAAAAAAGCAAACCGCAAAAATAGAGATTTACCGACATTCTATTTTTGAATGCATTCCCTCATAATTGTAAGTGTTGTCTTATGGTGAGGTTTGCTACCAAAAAATAAACTTCGAATAATAATAGTTTTCTTTCTTTTTTTGGTATGTATGTTGGGGTTTTTTTGGTGTTGGGGGGGTGGGGGTTAATAATAATATTTATGGGATTAAGTTGATCTTGTAGTTTTTAGTGTAGTATAGACCAATGGAGGTGAACCAACTTGAACCTGTCATTCTCACTCAAAATGTTCTTCGATTTGGTCTCTAATTTGGGTTATCTTACCGATACGAGAACATAACAGTGTCCATTATGACTTGTCTAAGAGCTGGTCTCGAAGTCAATGTCAAAGTCAGAGTTGAGGAAAGCAAAGCTTGCAATAATGGAATGGACCACGCTGCCTACAGCTTGTGTCGTGTGTGTATGCCCGCACGCAACTTGTGTCAAACTGACAATCGCCTCTCTCCCCTTTCGTTTATAAAATTTGTTCAGAAAAGCATTATCCTCCCCTTAAAATTACATTTATCTCCTCTCTGTCGCACATGAACAATGCATTCAAGAAAAATCAATGTCATTCAAATAAATGAAGAAAAATTGGGTTGATGCGGTGAATTTCACCGAATCTTAGAAAAAGCCAAGATAGTTCGTCCTAAAGAATTTGCACAATAAACTACTAATCTATGGAGAGTTTTTAACATATTCTCGAGCACCCCACCCGGATATATTCACATCCATTAAGAATTTCCCCTTGTCTATGTCTATGTTAGCGGCCAACATGCCAAACCGAAGCTCATTGGACACCTAACCAAAGTGTCAGAACCTAAATACTCAATAATTCCAAAGTCAGCAAAATAATTTCCGTCATTAAATATTTGTACACTATGGAGTAGTTAATAGGAGAAATTAAGTGCAAAATTCAACACGAAACTTGAAATGGCAGTTAGTGATCCTTCTGGTAATGACAAAGCTTTTAATGGTGTTGAATGAAACACTTGGAGACAAACGCACAAATAAAGGCAAACCAAACAATTTAAGCCAAAAATAATGGTAAATAGAACACGAAACTTCTTTTGGGTTGCACAATGGAAGCAATCCTGCTTTTCCTCCCTCCTATCTTTTCTAACTTAAAGCTTGAACATAAAAAATAAAAAATACATCTGTTAATTTCATGTTTTTTCTTCAACTTCAATGAAAACAAACTGGACTACCTACCATGCAAACTAAATCTATATATATAAAATGGCCAGTGTGTTGAATATTCTATGTGTGGACTAGCATAAATCATTTTGTTATAATTTAATTTTAATTTGATCCCAGATTAATTAGATGCTAAAATATATTTGACCATATTGTTTAGCTCAATTTTATAGTTAATTATGTTAGTGGGCTTTATTCTAATTCGTTATTAGTGGATATGGTAGTGTTTATTATTATTTAGCTTTACCATGATCACAGGCTCTGTACCATTTTATTACTAATCTGGGCAGAGCCCTCGCCCTAACCCTCATCGAGTGGCCACGCCTTGGAGCAACAAGACAAAACTTCTCAGTCGAAGCGAAAGGGTGATAGGAGGAGCTCTCTCTGATTTCCTTCCGCAGCTTGCTTTTCTCACAAAGAGGAAGAACTCAGCCAAGGACTCATCAACCTCGACTGCCCAGTAATTTTAAACACCTAATCTCGATTATAGCATTTGGTCATATTATGAATTGACTAAAATTTTCATCAAGTGGTATCAGACAATCCACCTCGATACGATATGATTTCATTGCGTTTCAAATTAGGTGTTAATAATGATTTTTCAGATATGATATTAACGATTATCTAATTCAATATGGGATTTTATGATTTGACCGATTAATCTCAAAATTGATTGAGGGTTATTGTTGCTAATAATTTTCTCAACAAATCGACATAAAGATTGTGTAAAAATGGTTGAGTGTATAGAGAGAATTTTATCTTTGAAAATTAGAGCCCTAGAATAGTAACCCGATTTCAATTTGTGAACCTAAACCCATACTTGTGTGAAATTGTTTCAATTACCTTAGGCTTTTGTAGAGGATGAAATTTCAACCCATTGACACCAAAATCATGAATTTTCATCGAGTATTGAGAGCGAAATTGTGAAAAACCCGATACTACCGCTAACTCTTCTGATTTTTCTGAAATTATATAGGATATTATTCGAAACAATATTATATGGGTTTTGTAGAGCGTTGTAATACAAATACATAGACACCAAAATCACTCAATTTGCTTGAGAATTGAGAGAGATATGGTGTTCAACCCGCCGTTAGGTGTAAATGGGTCGCATAACTCATCACAGCATCTTACTTTGAGGTTGAAGATGATGAATAGTAAGCGTGAATAAGACTCCCACCAAGTCTAGGAGCGCAGCTACGCATGAAGTCATCCTATCCGGCCCAATTTTGTAATTTTTTTGATTTTGGGTTTTTTAATTTTTTAGAATTATTGGTAATTTTTAATTATTTTTTTGGGCAACGAAAATAATTATTATTAATTTCTCACTACATATATTGTTTAAAAGTATTTGACACTGTCCAAATTTTGGTCTAAAAATAAATGTTTGTGCACATTTCTAACACTGTTTAGCACATTATGTTCAAAGATGTTCTCGCTTTGGTATCATTTGATAAATTAAATAATTTTATGCTTTATTATATGCATATTATTAATTATTGAGATTATGTTTTATTGCTATTATAAAATTTTGTGATATATAATTCTGAGTTATGCTGTTTTAGACCATTTTGTATTGTTATTGGGTATTTTTCATAGTTGCAGTACTTCAAGGGATCTGGATTATGATAAAATACTATTGTTTAAAAACTATTATCATTAATGTGGCAGATTAGGAATTATTTTAATAATACATCTACCCTATCGGTTTGTCTTTATTGATATAATTCTTGATGATTGGTAATTATATTTTAAAGTTTTCAAAGATCCTCTCGATATTAGCTTTAAGAATATAATTATTTTTTGTAATGTGGGAGTTAACTCTGCGTTGTAATTCGACCCTTTCAAATGGATTGCATTTGCATAAGATAACTTTATTATGGTCATAAGCTCTATTTCTTTTATTGGATATGCTTGATAAAAATCTCTATTAATGTACAAATTTCACTTTTGCTCTATGAATATGAACTCTTTGTGAGTGAATGGGACAAATTATGAGGAATGATTCTATTAAGTTGTTCCTTGCTATTTCTAATATTGATGCGCCTGTATCGAGAATGAACAAATTCCCACACCCTGATTCTTCCCGTCAGTATAGCAAAACATGATAAGTGGGCTCATTCTAATAGAGTTTGTCTGATGACCATGAAGTTTACTATGGACAAGACCATCAAAGATAATGTTCCTGAGACGAATAGTGCTAAGGAGTTTCTTGACGCTCTGGGCAAGAAATTCAAGTATTTTGATAAGACGGAGAAGGCTTACTATCTTTCATTGCTCACAAAGACAAGATATGATCGTGTCTGGTGTTCGTGAGCATGCTATGAAGCTCACCAACTGGTACAATAAGTTGAAGTCTATGAAGGTGGAACTGGGAAGTGATTTTCTGGTTTGGCAGGTGTTGGACTCTCTTCCTTCTGAATTTGATGTTTTGAAGACTTCTTATAATGCACAAAAGGAAGAGTGGTCTATTGATGAGCTCATAGCCATCCTTACTCAGGAGGAGCAAACTATGAAGAAGGATAAAGCTCAAGTTGTTCAGCTTGTTTCCCATAAGAGTCATGATAAGAAGAAAAAGCATTTTAAGGGAAAGAGTAGCAAGCCTCAATTCAAGAAGAAGTGGAGTGATAAGTCTGGACCTCCTTCAGTTCATGAAGATGGTGAACCATCTGGTGTGAAAAACAGATTTAATGGCACTTGCAAGTTTTGTGATGTATTTGGGCACAAACGATCTGACTGTTTTAAGTTTAAGAAGTGGCTAGAGAAGAAAAAGCAAGGTATTCATCTAGCTCTAGTGTGTTTTGAATCTAATCTTGTTGATGTCCCTTCTCATACTTGGTGGTTAGATTCTGGAACAACCATTCATATTGCAAAATCTATGCAGGAGCTCAAAACCAGGAGAAGGCCAAATGAAGGGAAGTGTCTATTGCAGCTTGAAATGGGATGAATGTCAAAGTAGAACATATAGGAGAAGTTGCTTTGAAATTAAGTAGTGGACATGAGTTGATTTTACTGAGACACTGCTTTTGTGTACCTTCTATGAGAAGGAACTTGATTTCGGCCAGCTTTTGGATGAATATGGCTACTCTTTCCATTTTGGATCTAATAAAGTTATTTTATATTATGAATCATCGTTGTTGGCCATGGTGTTAAATTGAATGGCATATATGTTGGATCTGATCCTCTCTCTTGATCAACGACATTCCAATGTTAATAATGTTGTTGGCAAAAAGCGTGGAAAAGTCGTTGAGAATTCTTCTATGTTGTGGCATAAGAGGTTGGGACATATATCCCGAGAAAGGATGGAGAGATTGATCAAGGAGAACATTCTTCATAGTGTGGACTTCTGATTTTGATACTCAGATTGATTGTGTGAAAGTGAAGCTCATCACTTGGAGTCGAAGAAAAGAGTTGGTAGGAGTGAAGGCATTTTGCGGTTGATTCATACAGATATCTCAGGGCCGACATTCTCCATTGCTTTGGGAGGATTTAGATATTTCATCACCTTTATTGATGATTTCTCAAGATTTGGCCGGGTTGATTTGTTACGGAGAAATCGACTCTTTAGATGCTTTTAAGACTTTTAAAGTGTAGTTGAGTTGAAATTTGACACCTGAGGTTAAGTGTGTTAGATCCGACAGAGTGGTGAATTTTTATGGAAGGTATGATGAAACTGGCAGAATCTGGTCCTTTTGCAAGGTTTTTTGCAGGATTGTGGCATTGAGGCACAATATACTATGCCTGAACTCGTGAGCAAAATGGTGTCGTTTACTGAAAGGCGTAAATCGTACATTTCTCATGGAGATGGTTAGGTGTATGCTAGCCATTCAACTCTTCCCTCGATTTTCTATGGGGAGAAGCCTTGAAGACAGCTGGCTTATATTTTAAATCATGTGCCAAGTGGCAAGTCGGGCCCAAAGACTCCATATATGAACTTATGACAGGGAGAAAGCCTACTCAAGCATTTTCAGTATTTGGGGATGTAAGGCGAAGTCAGTTCTACAATCCGTAAATAAAAAAAAAAGCTTGATCCTAAAACAATTAGTGGTTTCTTTGTTGGATATTGTGTGGGCTCCAGAGGTTCTAGATTTTATTGCCTCTACCATACAACTAGAGTTGTTGAATCGATCGTATCGCCTGCTTTGAAAATGACTCAGAACATGTTGTAACTCAAGAGCCGCTGTTGTTAGCTTCAGCAGAAGAGCATGTCACTATTCTGTACCCATTACTTTTTGCCCGAGTCTATGCCGACCGTTGTCACTCATGATGAAGCCATTGATCCCATTGTTGGTGCTTGATGTTGATCCACAAGTTGATTATGATGTTCAGAATCTAGATATTGTTGTGCCTCAATTGAGGCTGATCTGAGCGTGTTCCTACATCTACGAGTCTACTAGATTCGGTGGATTATGTTGTTTATTTGCAGAACATGAGTATGCTTCGTTGAGGATTGATCCCGCTACCTTTCATGAAGCTATTTCCATCATCATAGTTCACAATGGCTGGTTGCTATGGAGGATGAACTAGCTTCTATGCGAGGAATGATGTTTGGGATTTGGTGGAATTGCCCGAAGGTTGTAAACCTGCTGGTTGCAAATGGTCTTAAGACCAAACGTGGTGCTAGAGGAGAGATAGAAAGGTACAAAGCCAGACTTGTTGCTAAAGGGTACAACCAGAGGGAAGGCATAGACTATAAAGAGACATTCTCTCCTGCTCTACTAAAGACTCTTTTCGCATTGTGATGGCCTTGGTTGCTCATTTTGACCTAGAGCTTCATCAGATGGATGTTAAGACAGCATTCTTGAATGGTGATCTATTTGAGGATGTTTATATGGATCAACCTGATGGTTTTGTTGAAAATGGCAAGGAACACATGGTTTGCAAATTGAAAAGATCCATTTATGGTTTAAAGCAAACTTCTAGACAGTGGTACTTGAAGTTTGATCACGTTGTAAGCTCTTTTGGCTTTAAGGAAAATGCAATGATCAGCTGCATTTATCCAAGAATAGTGAGAAAATTTATTATTCTTGTTCTTTATGTTGATGACATCCTTTTTGGCCAAGAATGATGTGGGTTTTCCGGATGAGACCAGGCGGATGCTTACAACTCATTTTGATATGAAGGATTTTGGTAATGGATCTTTTGTTTTGGGCATTGAAATTCACCGTGATAGACCTCATGGTATCCTTGGTTTGTCTCAACGAAGGTATATTGATAGAATCCTAAACCGGTTCAATATACAATTTTGTAAGCCATGTTGCACCTATTCAAAAGGGTGAGAAGCTTTCTAATGCCCAATGTCCTCAAACTGAAAGTGAAATGGCTACAGATATGAAGAAAATTTTATTCTTGTTGTTGGCAGCTTATGTATACTCAAGTTTGTACACGTCTGATCTTGCTTTTGTTGTTGGTGTACTGGGAGGTACTTGAGTAAACTCAGTGTGGCACATTGGCAGCCGCAAACGTGGTTTTGAGTAGTCTGAAAGGTACCAAAGATTATATGCTTACATATAGGAGGTCAGATCATCTTGAGGTAACATGTTATTGTGATTATTATGGTAGTTGTCCCCAGATGATCATAAGTCCACATCAGGTTATGTATTCATGTTAGCTGGAGGAGCTTATCTCTTGGAAGAATGTCACAATGCAGACTTTACAGCCTACATCAACCATGGAAGTGAGTATAGCTTGTTATGAGGCTACACGCCGTTTATATGGTTAAAGAACTTTATTGCCGAGTTTGATTTTTGTGGAGAGTATCTCTAGGCCTCTAACCATATATTGTGACAACTCAACAGTAGTGAGTTTCTCTCTTAATAATAAGAGCTCAAAGCGGACAAAGCACTTTTGAGACAAAGTTTATGTTTGTGAGAGAGAAGATTCAGGAGTTTAAAACTCGTCGAGCATATCCCTACTGAGCTTAATGTTGCCGATCCCCTCACAAAAAGGCATAATCAAGTTAAGGTTTTGTTGATCATGTAACCCAGTATGGGTGTAGTAAAGGTCTTTTTGATGTTTTGGATTAGTGGGAGTTTATGTTTATGTTTTGTTATGACTCATATTGAATAATATTTGAGACATTGTTCAAATAACGATTTTTGTTACTATTGTTATTGCCATATGAATATTACTAGCTTTAATTATTATAACCATTATTGTATATTTATATATTGTGATGGCATATTGTGGAGACATTTTGGACCCACTCAATCTTGTTATTATGATAAGATATCATTGAATCTTATATGGCATCTGGGGCCATTTTTATTAGAGAAATAGCACTTGTTCAAACTTTGGCATGCCATTTTGTTCTGCTTTCCCATTTATCCATATTCCACCTTGTTGTTGGGTCACGGGATATAAGTTGTTCTGCAATGTATGATATCACTATTCCTTCGAGTATGATTTTCTGCATTGTTGAGATACTGTAGTTCCATTTTGGACCTTTCCGGTTTATGACGACTTATTTTGGCGTCTTGTTGTGTACACATAGTTAATTAGTCCCAGATATCATAATATTTTGATTTATGTTGTCCAAGTGGGAGAATGTTGAATATTCTATGGACTAAAGATAAATCATTTTGTTATAATTTAATTTTAATTTGATCCCAGATTAATTAGATGCTAAAATATATTTGACCATATTGTTTAGCCCAATTTTATAGTTAATTTTGTTATTGGGCTTGATTCTATTTCGTTATTAGTGGATATGGTATTGTTTGGTTATGATTATTGTTACTTTAGCCATAATGGCGCTTGCCCATTTTATTTGTTAACTGAGTAGCCGCTTCCTAACTCCTTATCGATTTGTTCTACTGAGACAAAATAAGACAAAACTTCCTTGAATCTAGTGATGACAGAGGAGCCTCTCTCTGGATTTCTTCAGCTGCTTTCTCACAAAGAAAAGCGAAGAACCTCACTGACCATCAACCTCGAGATGCTCCAGGTAATTTTAAACACCTAATCTCGATTATAGCATTTGTCATATTATGAATAATTTTCATCAGTACTATGCTGTTGTTCCAAAAATGATATCCAAGGTGTTCAAAGTACTCGATGATGTTAAAAGACAGCAATCTCCAGGCTTCACAGCTCCAAAAGACTTGCTTCTTAAGCTTTAAATATCCGAATCAGCATGAGTAGTATCCTTAGGGAAAATCTCCAACCTTGGACACCTCCAAATGATTTACTGCTCAAGCTTTCTGTTCTTTGTAAATAGTCAGATCAGCATGAGTATCATCGTAGCGCTGGCTCAAGTAGTCCCGGCACAGGATAGGAGGAAATCTGTGAAAAAAGAGAAAAATGCATGGTTGCGAGACATTAAGGACCATTGCAAGAGGCCTCGTGTGTGTTTGTTTTGGTCTTAGTGAGCACAATCCATGGTTTAAACAATGGGAACTGATTTTTAACACGGAAGGATGGAATCTGCCTTTGATATTAAATTTCTAATATGCAATGCGCTTTCGAATTAGATGGCATTTTTAACTCACTTGGGAGGATTAGCATCTGATTTGCAGGTTGGCAAGCATTCCACTAGACAATCATGACTTGGCTCCAAAAAATATGGAATCTGTAGAAGTAAACAACATTGGGATAAGCAAATGACAAATGATTTTGCCAAGCTTTGTATATTAGTTAGAAATGAGAGAAAAAGACGCATCATCAAGGAATGGGCCAAATATTGCAGTATGCAGAGATTAGATTTCTTAAAAGAATATCAGGGAGCAGATTACTACAATATGCCATAAACAACATGTATTGGCTCATAGAATATGTAAGTGTCTTAAGTGGCTACAGCCTATAATCGCCATCATCGCTGTAAATCCTGATGCTAGCAGGACATACTAGAGAACTGCAAGCTATAGTTTCAAATATTGATTTTTTGGGCCAAATAAGTACATATAAGCTCCAATTAGGAAATTCAAACACCAGAAACCAGCGGGGTCCCAGAGAGGCAACATAAATTAATGTAATACTGGCTTTGTGAATAAAAAAAAATCAAGTGAGAAAAGAAAAACTTGAACCAGAACAAAGAGCTGGGGCTTACAGAATATCTCTCTTGACCATTTCCTAGAACTCTGTGCAGGGTAGACCTGATCACAAATGGCAAAGCAACTTGTTGAAGATACAATGAATAAAGTTCAAATGAAAAAAAAAAAAGGACATTTTGTAAAGGTACACCAAAGGCAAAATCACTTATTTTTCTTAGCTTTGGTTTTTATTTATCTATATATGCCTTTCATTTAGCTTTGTTTAAGAGCACATAAAAAGTACTAATCAAGTTCTTACACGTGCAATTCTCTGCTTGAATTGAAGCTTACAATTTTCATAATAGCAGCTACAGAAGACATAGGATACCACATCAGGGCTCTAAATTCTTATGAGTCCTTATAGATATATAAGTGATCAACCCCATGGACACATGTGATTCCCATTGATTCATGAAGAGAAAAATCTATCATCTAAACGAAGGAAACTTTCATGGCATTAAATGTGGAAATGATGAGGGAAGATTATGTTATACATTTATAAGTAAAATAAGTTACATCAGAGACTCAGAATTAAGTCTGCCTTGCATCGAGTTCAATAATACTTAATGGTAGGAAGGATTTCTTACTTGAAAACACAGTTGCTCCAGCGCTCCAGCATGTCGCCAATATTCACAATGAATGCTCTGCAACATAAACAATAAAAAAAAAATACTGTAAATAAATAGCTCAGGAGAAGAGCATGACAAAAATCATTAAACACATTTTAGCAATCTTCCTGTCCTTGCAGCCAAAGCTGTTTCATCCGTAATATCATGCAGCTCAAAAAGAATTTATGCTGCAAAAATATATTAATTTTGGCAGACAATTATCATTTTACTTTGGTTGAATTCTTTTGTGATGTACTGTGGTCTGTGGTGCTGTCAAGCGAAAGATATGACTTCAAACATGATCCGATCGAATATTCCGATATGAATGACAATTAAACAACCTGGGTATGACATGAAGATAAGCAAATCGAAAAATAATAATATGAAGGACAATAGGCATGCGCGTCTAAAAAGTTTTAAAATTTAGCTTGAGTAACTATCAAATTGAACAAGAAAGGGGAATTTTCAATATAGCATCGCATGAAAACAGCAGTCCTACATCATTGATCTTCTAATCGTATAAAATCTACCATGGCATAGGGACTAACCCCTTCATTGGTGCCACATCCTCCCATATGCGAGGTTTAGCATCCCTATCTTTGCATATCTGCAATAGAAGATTTGAAGTTTGTAATTAATTACCCCAAATGTTTGTAATATTGAAAGAAACATCAGTCGGGATCTCACTTGAAGACCCGAGATACCATCCGTCGCCAACAACGTGATTAATCCATAGTCAGTGTGAGCTCCTGCTCCATATAATCCTCTTGTGGGATCTGACATTTGACCTTCATTGAACAGGAATGATTACAACTGCATAAGTGATTTTTCTTTTTAATTACACCAGATATAAGACACCAGAGCATTGATTCAAAACCTTCATAGTGCAGCAAACGCAGGGTTGCAATGGGCTCTCCAAGCATTTCTGGCTTATCAAAGAAACTGGCATCCAAATCAAGAGCACGGGCTATTATCCTTGCAACTGCTTTCCCCACTTCTCTGGATTCACCATTAAAACAAACAGGAACAAAAGATGACAAATATGTAAAGCCTTTTCTTTTAAACTGCTAAATACTAATCATAATACAGAAGCACAAATGAACAGCCAATGCAGTTAAACAATATCTACGATTTTATACATATGTATAAAGGGAGAAATACAATTCACAGAAAAATACAAAAAAATAAGGCTACAACTCTTACCCCCGTTTGCAAAGAAAAAGGGAACAGGATGAAACACAATGGACAAGGATTCAGGGGAAGACATTTTTCATGTCAAAAGCCAAACATATGCTGTGTGTTAAAGACTCAGGTTTCGGTACAAAATGCAGAAAGTTTGTAACTAATCCAACAATTAGCTAGCTCCATATGCAGCACAAATGATCAAAAGACAGTAATAAACTGCATGCCATCATATTATAGGCGAAGAATTTCATTGAAACTTACAATACTTGTCGATGGTATTTTTCCATAGTCTCCCTCCACCCAGGCAGAACATCTACGTAGCAACAAATTTCGGGGAAAACATTAAAAAAAAATTGAAAGAAAATCCGATGAGATGGATACTTTTATGGGCTTAAAACTATCTTCTCTTCTCCAAAAGTCTCAAATGCCAAAAAATTGAGTAATTTACCCGATGCAGGCCATTTATTTGGGCCATAAAAAGGTTTCTGCGATTCTGGGTCATCTTCAGTTACTTCAACTCCAATATAATATCCCTCTTTGTAATCTCCTACTTAGCCCATGAGGGAAAATGATACCAAGGCTCAACACAAAGAAGAAGAAGAACAACAACAACAACAAAACATGGTAGAATCAAACACGCAACAAAGGCATCATATGCATACATACATAAATACATACCATGTACTTGGTTTTCAGGATCAAGTAGCTCATCAAGAACAGGAGTATACCCTATATGCTTTTCATTCCTGAGGAGCTTCATCTTCTCCTTGTAAGGGAGGGAGAAGAATTTCTTGCTCTGTGCAAACACCTCGTCCATGAATTTCTTGCTTATCCCATGATTCACAACGTAGAAGAAACCGCAATCCAAGCATGCCTATAATAACAAAAAGCATGATCACATCAGAAAAAAAAATTTATATATATATGTTACAAGTATTGAAACATAAGTCAATAGAGAGGAACATAACAAGAATAAATAAAAAGGCCAACCTGTTTGAGCAATTTCACGGATTGGTTTATGTCAGGGTTGGACAGGTCGATGCAATTAAGGACAGAGACTTTGGTCTCAATGGAATCTGTGGTATGTTGTACCATGTTGGAAAAACAAGAAGAACGAAGAACGAAGAACAATGAACAAGGACCTCAGGTTCTTGGAGGTTCTTGGAACCAGTTTGTGTTGCACTTTGCTACCAGAAAGAGAGAGAGAAAAAGTGCATGTCTTTTTGGTTATGTAGGCATATTATTGCAAGTGATGTTATCTATACACTTAAAAAAGTAAGTGTCTATTGAGATATCTAGTTAATAACTATTAAATATGATGTGATAAATGGAGTATGTAAAATCTACTATCATATCTAATAATTATTAAGTAGGTATCTAATAGACATATATTTTTTAAATGTTTAAATAATATTTTTATATTATTCTTCAGCAGAAAAGACCACAAACGTCCACAGCCGTTGCCACCCACTGCTCTCACAGCAGCCATATTTTTTTTTTTGCATTTTTTGAAAAAAAATTATTTTTAATATTTTTATGGCTTATTTTTGGCAATAGAAATCCCTTGGTTGGCAAAATTCGGCTTTTTCACCCAAAACAAAAAATTAATTATCTATGAATGTCCATAATTTTTAATTTTCTTTGTCAAGATACGCTATTTTTTTTTAATAAAATCAATACATTTAATTGTCAAATATTTTGAGTCACTCGTTTAACTATCAAATATATTGTATGAATTTAGATGTGCACCGACAAGTGTTAGCTTATATTTCGATTGACTGCACAGCAAAAATTTTCTCACACAATAAGCTCTACATATAGCCGTATTTTGTCGAGCATTGTTCCGAGCTTGATTTCCTTGGCAGCAACAGCTTGACTTCAAAGTATGAAGTGATCCACATATTGGTCCATTATCGTATTACAAACGCTGTGTATTAATATAGTTGTGTTATTTATACTCATTTTACATGGGATATCATATTGACTCTCACCTCGTTCATCCAATTTATCATTGGATAGGGTGTAAATCCTATTCAAGTAGGGTCCATACTCCATCTAATGATAAATATGATGTAAGTCAATATAAAATTCTACACACTATTAATACAAATAATATTTTTCCTATTAATATGGTTTCTTATCCTTAAATCGAAAATCGTTGATGTAACACAAATGGTCTTACATTTACTTGTGTATTATGCCACTTGCCAGATTTTTTTGGTTAGTTTTGTGATTAAAAAAAAATTAATGGTAGACTGGTTCAAAGTCTTGGAGGGTGAAAGATCCCCTTTTTTTTATTTATTAAGATTATTTATTTATGAGTAGAAATAGACTTTTTTTCTAAAAGAAACTATCGAATGAATTATTGTACATTTCAATTTGAAAAACACTCATAGATAATTATGAAATGATATCCTTCGAAATGGGATAAAAATTTTAAAATAAGTATTTACTATTTCCCCCTATTAGTAAATATAATTTATAATTAAGATTTCATAGATAATCGAAAATCGTTGATATTAGTAAATATAATTTATAATTTAAGATCAGTACCAAAATATAAATATAAAGAAGTGAAAAAAAACCACGGTGAAAAGAAAAAATAAGGGACAAAATTTCCTTCTTAAAATAATTAAGTTCCTTCAATCCCCACCATTCAACATCAAATGAGTGGCTTTGATGAGATTTTAATTAAATTTTTATTTAATATAAAAATTAAATTGATACTGTTTAAGTAAATTTACAAATTAATTTTAAAAGTAATTGAATTACAGTATCTAGGTTAAATTTGTTATGCCCTCTATCATTTCCCCTCTATTTAAATTTTATGTTGCTTCGACCACAAGTTCCTCAACAATGGAAGCTATGGCTGACTACGAAGTTGTTCTTTAACAATTTCAATAAATTTAACAACAAACAATATTTTCTTTATTTAATGCTGGAGTTAGTCAAGTGGCTGACTCTTTTGAATTAAAATAGGTATTGTTTGGCTGCGTGCTAACTAAGCTGGTGCCACTAAAAAAAAAAAGTATTTTTAATAATTCTCAATAATTAAAGTGTCAAGAAAAATAATTTCGATACAAAATTATTGTTAAAAATATGTATAAATTTTTATCAATAATTGCTACATATCAAAAATATATCTTTTAGGTATTTTTAACATGTATTAATTGTTAATAAAAATTTATAAGTATTTTTAATAATTATTTTATATCAAAATTATTTTTTTAAAAAAATACTTTTATTATACTTCAATTGTGAAGAATCATGGAAAATGTCTATTTTTCTTTCAGGGTGGTTTTAGGGAATAGTTTAAATTCCAATTGATTATTTCATATTCTCAAGTGTTGAAGTCAAGCTCGCAACAGTTATCCAGGTGTACATCAACTACACATAATACCGCTATATGTAGACCGTATTGTGTGAGAAAAAATTTGTAGCCGTATTACGCTTGTTATCCGCTGCACAGTCAATCAAAATAACGGGTTTTTTTTATGTAAATAAAACAAAATAAAGGTGATATTGTGTGATTTTCCCATCTGAATTCTATTTATATATGTCCTATTTTTATATAATAGAAGTTGATTATCATCTATTTTTATATGGATGCACTCTCACATCATAGCTGATTCCAACACAGAATTCGATTAAAATTGACTTCTGCACAAAGAAGAAATCAATTATAATAGACTTCTGAAGTCTATTATAATCGATTTTTGTATTAAATAGAAGTTCATTATAATAGACTTTTATTCAACACAGAAATCGATCATAATCGACTTCTCAGATAATCTGACACGTTCTGATACCTATTGAAAGTCGATTATAATCAATTTCAGTATGAACTTCACTGAGTTCCTCAGTTATAAATAGAGAGCTCCTAGATCTGCATTTCCATGTTTCAAATTTACAGAATCAGTGTGAAAAACATAGTGAGATGGTAGAGACGAACATGTTGTCTATTTTTTTTCTTTCTAAATTACCCTTTTTTTTCAAAAAATATGTGCCATAATAACATGGTGTGACATAAGTAATAATAACTTTTGGATGAATAGGTGAGCCTACTATTGCATTATTACTCTTCTAAATATATATCCTATAAATTATCAATTTCAATATTTATCTGATATATATATATTACTCTTCTCCATTAAGGTCTATGTAATTATTTCCTTTTCTCATTCATTTTTCAATAACTATGTTAGAATTTTTTAGTAAATCCAAATATAAAATTTAAGATTCTAAACCAATTTCAACTCTTTTAGGATTTCGATTCTTTTAGGATTAGAGTTGAAATTAAAATGTCAGATTATAATTCCAATTTCAATATCTAAATGGACAATGTACCGATTTTTTTATATGTTATATTGTTGTCAATATGAAATATGAAAATGTTAAATAATGGGATAAATGACAAAATATTTGATACATGAAGTACATCGCTTACAGCAAGAAGTATCATATTGTACCAAATTATGCCATCTCACTATGTTTTTCACATTGATTCTGTAAAGATGATAGAATTTACTTATGTCATGTTACGTCATTATGACACTTATTTTTTGAAAAAAATTAGGTAATTTAGAAAAAAAAATAGACAACATGTTCGGCTCTATCATTTCACCATGTTTTTCACACTGATTTTGTAAAATTGAAACATGGAAATGCATATCCAGGAGTTTTCTATTTAAAATCGAAGAGCTCAATAAAGTTCATATTGAAGTCGATTATAATCGACTTTCAATAGGTGTCAGAACGTGTCAGATTATCTGAGAAGTAGATTATAATTGACTTCTGTGCTGAACAAAAGTCTATTATAATCGACTTCAGAAGTCTATTATAATCGACTTATATGTTGAGTGGAAATCGATTATAATCGACTTCTATTATATAAAAATACGACATATATGTAAATGAGATTCAGACGGAGGAATCATGTAATATCACATTTATTTTGTTTTATTTATGTAAAAAATCCTATAACACTTATCAGAGTTGACATTTAAACTCATGCAATATATTTGACAGTTAAATTTATTATATGAGTCAAAATATTGGGTAAATAAAATTGAAAATCAAGGGCATCCATAAATAAATTTTTTTTGGTGAGAAAGCCGCAAAATTGTTTCAATTATTGTGCCATCGGTATTTGAGCTAACTGATCCCTGGCTTGAGTAAGTTATGCTTAGACTAAATTCTGTTCTAGATTTCACGGGTTCTCTCAATTAGGAATTTAAGATTTGGGGTAGCTAATTCCCAATTGTGTTAGGTGCGGTATGGTCTAACTTCTTTCAATCATTTTTATTCGTCCTATAATTTTTGTTAGATGAATTTAGAATCTCGTATTAAACTCCGTTAAGTTCAACAACAAAAAATAGTTATCATAAAATAAATAAAAAAATATGGTTGTGGTAACTTGAGTTCAATTTAAAGTACGAGATAATAATAATTTTGATTTCACATTTAATTACTAAGATAATAAATAAATTTAATTTTGATATAAATATCTAATTTTATATGTGTTAAGCCTTATATCTAGTACTTAAAAAATTATTAAAATATTTGATTGATTAAATGATAATATGAAAAAAAATTACAATTAGTGTATTGTAATTAAACTCATAATAAATTTAAAGAAAATTACACTGACATCACTTAAGGTTTAGCGAAATTATATTCAGCATCCATCTATTTTCACATATTATACTCACTACCCTTGACATTAATAGAAGTAAACTCCATTTGAATGTCATGAAACTTGCCCACAATACACTTATACCCAACTACATGTGCTTATCATTTAGAGAGGCAATAGCAATGAAAAGAAATCAAAAAAGGAAGGAAAAAAAAAACACTTTCATAGCGCTCCAAATATGTGATGCCCTAGGTCCACGTGCTTTGGGCTAGGTCTGAAATAGTCTTTTGGGGCCCCAGAAACCCCTGGTATGCCAAAAATCATGTCACAGTTGAAGTCTGCAAAATTATACAGAACAAGCTCGCTACAACGAGTATGTGGTTTGGCTGACTCGCTACAGTGAGTCTGGGTTGCTGCAGTGAGGACCCCAACGTCAGAACAATGTAAAATGATGCAGTTTCGTTTAAGTAAAACCTCACCCCTTATATAACCCCCTAACTCAGGATTTCTTCCCCATTTCACCGAAACCCTACCCCTAACACCATTTCCTCCCTTTTTCTCTCAATCTAACATCAATTTTCCTCCTTCAAGCCCAAAGGTAAAGGGTTTATGTTGGTTTTTGTCACTCCGTCTCCTTCATTTCATGTTCATGGATTGGCTGTTGTCATATTCTCATTGTAGTCAAATAGGGGTGCTCCCCCAATATTCATAGAGTTGTCTAGAGATTAATAGAGATTAATCATGGGTTTAAATTGTTCTATGACGGTTGTTGGTGCCATTCTAAGCTCTCAAGATCAAATTGGTGGTGCCCATATACTCCTAAACCCAAATAGTGAGTGGGTTCAAACACATGACCTCATTTTAGCCACTATAATTGTGTTTGATGTATGCTGATTGTCAAATATAAAATTAGAGATAAAAGTATGAATAAATATGATTTTGTAAGTTATGGCAAGTTAGCAAAGATTTTGATTTTGACTATAGTATGAAAAATGTGTTTCAAAAACCATGGGACTATGATTGGATTGTTGCATGCCATGAAAAATGTCTTACATGTTTTCAAAGAGATTTATTGGAAAATATATGATTTAGCAATGTTTACTAAAGTTGTAAAATGTGCTTTGGGGATTTATGATATTGCCACATTTTCAAGAGATTTCAAAGAGTTTTTAGAGTATCAAGTTGAGTTATTATGGACAAATATAGAGCAAAGTATGATTTAGCGTTTTGAATATATGTGGTATTATGATTTCAAGGTTTTCATGATTTTAAACCCCATTATTTTGAAGTATGATATTTGAGTTTTCTAGTTTACGAAAAATATGATAGCTTGATAGATGATTTAGAAATTTAGTCATAAAGATTTTAGAGTATAAATCTTCATATGATTCATGACAGTTAACGGCTACATAAGATATGGGCTTCAAAATCACTATGTTTATAAATGAGTGATTCCTTGGTCATGATCTTGAGGCCACAGTTATGCTAAGATCAAACCGCTAAAGTTACATGGATTCAGAGATCTTAGAGTACTAAGAGTTTTTAAGAGTTTTCAGATTTAATTGATTTATGTACAAACTAGTTTTTAAGAGTTTTCATGAAACTAAGAAGTATGAAATTCAACATGATTCATAGCAACTGTCAAATACATATTCTGTGGGTTCTTGAAATCACGATGCTTATAAGCGGTGATTTCTTGGGCATGATTTCATAGCCACATTATGCTAAAGTCAGGTTGTTAGAGTTATATAAATCTAGAGCTTTCAAAGAATAGAGAAATTGGGATCTAATGAGGTGTCCCAGAGAAACCAGAGAAATATATTATGATGTCATATTTAATATGCATAGCCAAAGCAATTCAAAGGATTTTGTTATTTCACTTTATAAATAACTACCCAGAGGTTACTACTTTTCGAGGATTTACGCACCATCAATTAAAATGATTTCATTACAGGTTTTGAATTTAGAAATGTTTTCATTTTATGATGACCTGGAATGAAGAGTGTTTTCCTATATAGCTATGTATGTAAATACCAAATGGTTTATGCTGGTTGCATATGTATATCCCTTGGCTATCCCATGTGAGTGATGAGTAAGAATTCACTCACTAAGTCCGTTGACTCATCTATTTCCCTTTCTTCTCACAGTTACAGGTACAGATATAGTTCAGTCACCCATTCGATAGATACAGCTGACCAATGATGAGCTTTACTTTGCAGTAAGGTTTATATTAGAGCTTTGTTAGAGATGTGTAGGCATGATCTAACCATGCATTCTATTTTGTGATATTGTATTTATTTTCAAATTTTGTGTATATTTCTATAAGTTTTAGGATTTAAGCATGAATTTGAAATGTAGATTATGGTTAAGGATTTATGTAACAAGCTAAACGTACATAAACTTATGATTCAACTTTTAAGTGTTAAATAGATTTTCATATTATGACTAATCATGTGATGAAATAGTTTATGTTTTCATTATTAGCATACTCGATTGATCAGATGCCTTCAGAACTACATATGTTGAAGGTTTTAGTTTCATGAAGTTGAATAGTATGATTTAAATAGAGAAGTTGATATTGATTTGGGAAAAAAAAAGATATATCATGTTCTAAGTATGAAATGGCAATAAAATATGCATTTAGAAAGATATGTCACCCAAAAGGCTTACGCGAAGATAGGATTCCTCACGTGCCAGTTACGTTTCTAAATCGAGTCATGAAAAAATGTTCAAGAACCAAGAAGTTCTTTGACAAAACCCTCGGAACGATGGCAATCACAACAAGGAAGGGGGTTTGCGATGTGTAGTGTCATGGTGGCGCAAGGATAGGATTGACTCCAGGCGCAAAGATAACACGACTTCGCGGCGACAACTTTGAGCTTGACGCCAGCAAGAGAAGGTGGTGGCAATGTGGCTCAGTGTGACAGCATCAGAGTAGACTCGTGGGTAATGGTGGCCAATCTTAATATGACTTGGTGTGGCGGTTGTTTGTGGTGCTTAGGCTTGAATAGTGGTAGTTTGTGTGGTGAAACGGAGGTGTGGTTTTGTGGCTGAGGGGAGAGGGATGATTGGGTGGTGGTTCGGTTGGTTTTTGAAATGGTTAAAGTTTGGCTCTTGAATAATGGGATGATTGTGACGATACCGAATTAAGGGTATGGAACTAAGTAAAATAACAAATTAGTCTTTCTAATATTCATATTGAAAATAAATGAATGGAAGCTTTTATGTATGTGATTAATTAAAATGATAAAATTTTTGCGTCTGGAATCAATATTGGTAAAGCATCATAGTGTTTTTTATAGTTTCGATCCATATTCAATTCATGTTTCTTCGCTTTAATTTCTACTCATGGGATACAAGGGTATTCCAATAACTTCTCATGTTAAAATTTTCAACATTATTACACATTTGCCATTAATCATCATGTGCCATGCACATGCTTCATTTTTCTGTCAAGATAGCAAACCGTTGTCTAATTTAGGGTTGTTGAGTATAGAACTTAATAAAATTTAGAGGAGGTTAGTGTAAGTTCTATAAAATAGAAGGGTGTTAGATATAATTTCATTAAACTTCAGGGAAAATTAGTATAATTTTCTCATAAATTTAAGAGGTTTTTCTTTAATGAGGGAAAATCTCACAAATGACGTGTCATCAATAATGGTCAACATTAATAGACGGTCAAGTTTAAAATATTAAGGAAAAATTACAATTACTTCCCTCAAAGTTTGGTGAAATGCAACCCACACTCTCTCTACCTTCAAAATTTGCACATCAAGTTCCTGAATTTTGAAAAATCTTGCATGAACCTCACCTATTAATATTAGTCTGTTAGTAACTTTGACGTAACAGTACACGGGTGCACAATACATTATTTTTAATCGTATTGTTGTAAATATTAAAGACTGATATAACTATTAATTGACCATATTATTCTTTTAATTAATCAAGTGATAAAAAATATTCTCTTCCCATGTTAGGAAAAAGGACAAATGGGAAGATGATGTGCTATTATTACTTAATAAAATTATAATATAGTTATTCAATAATTATAATATCATTTAATATCATTAAAAAACATGTGTTGTGCGTATGTGCAATATTCAGTCAAAGTTACTTAGAGACTAATGTTAGTAAGGAAGATTGATGTAGAATTTTTCAAAACTTAGGGATTTGACATTCAAAATTTTAAAATAAAGAGGATGTGGGTTCATTTTGTCAAATCTCATGACAAGTAAATGTAATTTTTCCAAATATTAATATTAATTAACTGATGAAATAGCAACTCCTTTTTATTTTATAATTGATTGGTACAATTAATCAAAATAATTGATAGGTACAATTCGTGCGGAAACCTTTTGGACTTTTGGTGCAATATAGCATTATTATTATAAATTCAAAAGTGCAAGAAAAGTGATCGATCATGATTTAGGAGAAGCCTCTTCGCAATTGATACAAGCTCAACGTGGAAAATTAGGTGAATGAGGGATAGACTAGAACAATGGACCTGAGAAATGGATTGTCTCTTACTAAACTTTTACATAACTTTATTATTTGTAATTTCTACTGTTAAAAAACATGGCATGTGATAAAAAGAAAATTAATAGCAAAAAATTACAAATGACAATGGCAATATAGGATGAAAAATCAATACGCGAGAATTCATCCCCAATAAATTGAGGGAGTTCTATTTTAAGGACTCTTTACGTCGTATTGCTATCAGTAATGATATTTTAATACTTCAAAAATAGATATTTATACAGATACTCATTTTATAACTATTAGATATAATAGTAGTTTTTATTTATTCTCAATATCAATCGTATTTAATAATTATAAAATAAATATTTAAATAGATATTTATTTTTTAAGTCTTAGAATATTGTTATTTTTTAATATTACGAGGGATGATGCATTCAAGACTTGTGAGTTGTGAAGCGTCATCGAAGTGGTTTCTGTCTTTGCCAGACGTCAGAATAAGGGGGGTCACTGATCGTTGTGTACTTTTGACCAACTGAATTTTCTAATTCGACGGCTAGAATCTGGTGTCTTGGAAATTGCCTCGCACTCGGTTCATGGATGATTAAACAAAACAAAAAATTAAAAAAAGAAGACTTCACTCTGCCTTGCTTAATCATAGGTCATTTGTATTTTAATGTTCAAACTACAAAATTACAATCTCTACTAACTTTCTCAAATGTATACTTGATCTTTTAGTTTATCGAGTTACAATTATTTAACATATTGAAACTTAACGATAAATTGATAACAAAAAAGTATAGATCAATTAAAATATGATCATTTTTAATCATGTGAAAAGAAAGTTTATGATCATAACTTGTGATAAAAATAATATTTTCATTAATCTATGTATCCAGTATTACATAGGTGTAATTGCCAATGACCCTTTAGCTCAACGGTAAAAACACGGGAGAGGTGGACACGAGACCTAAGGGTCCTAGGTTCGAGCTGAGGAGGGGGAAAATGTAGTGTTTAACCCAGGGCCCCTCTTGCTATCATGTTCCTTGGTGTTTCTATACTATGTCAAGGAATCAGAGGGATTAGTCTAGTCTAATTGGAATACCCTCCGTCATAAATAAATAAAAAGAATTAAATAGGTGTAACTGTAATTTTATCATTACTAATAATATAATTTCACATATTTTTTTATCATTTGAATTAATAAATCAATAACCGTAAAAAAGACAAAGTGTAATTTTAACAAAATTTAGAAATTTGGTCTGATTTTTATTGATTTTTTTTCTTGTTACATTTTTATTGGTTTGGATTAGAATGGTTTAATCAATTTTAATAAAAGAAAATTAAGTTTAGAATTATTATAAACTAAAAGTAACTTAAGTCAACAAATTAAGCAAATTAAAATAAAGAATAAAGATAGCTTATTCAATAATAATATGCATAAAAATGATATTTAAGTGAAAATAATATATGAATACAAAACCCTATATGTGATTTCCAAAAAAGGTTTAAAAATATTACAAAGTAAAACATAAACTCAACAATAAAAGTTATATTATATAATTATTATAAGGTTTAGATTTTTGAAAATCACATTCAAAATCATATCCAATTCAAATGAGTTTTGGAAAATAAGAACCACATTTAATCCAAACATTTATGATTTTGATCAATTTTTTATTTTTTTATTTAATAGTTTTGATTATGTTGGATTAGATTTAAATAGCAGTGTACAAGGACAAGTCGAGTTAGGTTGGATTAAATCCAAACCGGGCTAGATCTTAAGATGGGACATTTATGAGAATCTAGACCTAACCTAATAATGACTTGATTAATCATTGGCTAACCTGACTTTTAAATAACATATGAAAATTTATATATTATAAATAAAAAAATTTATCAAATTTTACAATAAACAAAATTTTACAAGATATTTTGCAGTACATCTTTCAAAATAAATCATATCAATATATGAATAACATCAAGTTATCTAAAATATGTTAATTGAAGTATAAAAATTATAATTTATCATTGATTATTGTGACAAAAAAAATGTTTCTAAAAAATTATTTGACTTCGAATTGGAGTGGACCAACTCAAAATATAACATAAATCCAACTTAAAAAGTATACTGAATCAAGTTGGCGGACTAGATCATCAACATTCCAAGATTTAAACATCATTGTTTACTTTTTTTTTGTTTATTTAACTTCACGAGATTTTTTTTTCCTTTTTCCCATTGTCAAATGAACAATTTAAGAATTGTGTGTTATGCATGATGAAAAAAATTAGGATTCAATTTGGGTACTCAAACAATGTAAAAAAAAAATTACACTGTTATTTGATTATGTATTACCAAATCAACATTAATAATTGACTCTCACACTCACTATTTAAAAAATTATGTAAATAAAATGATTTGATTTGTCTTTTCATACAGTTAATATATCAAAGTAAACTTAAATTATTGATAAAACAATTTTTTCTTTACTATTGTCTTTATAAAGTTTTATTTGAATATATTATCTGTGTAAAATAATAACAAATTTTCAATCATTTGTGTCATATCAATAAAATTATTTGACTTAATCACCCACTAAGTAGGAAGTCTTATGGATAAAAGTGCATAATTAGTTATAAATTTTTTTTTACACTATCAATATATTAAAAATTAAACTCTTCTGTATCCGAGATTAATTTATTCTCATTTATTCATGATTTTGTGTAATTTGTTACTACTCTTATTAGGTCACTTTTACACGTTGATACATGAAAAACAAATAAATCTAAGAGCACTATAAAAAATTAGGAATTAAAAAGAAAAGCACTAGAAGGATTAATTCAGGAAAGAGAAAAAAATCTAAAGAATACAATAAATGCAAAATTCAAGACTTAAAAAACACACACGCACACAAAAGTCAATAACTAAGATTAAACACAAACCAAACTCTCCATATAGAGAGAGGTCATATCCCATCCCTTTTTGGAAAAAAGACCACTCCTCCTAGGCCCTCCTGAGTCAAAAACCTCATAGAAGTTGTTGTCTTTTAAGCGTAAAGCAACAACCTTTACCTGATATTTCCAACAATAAAGGTATGTCACCATCCTCACTGTCCTGGCTACCATCTTCAATAAGATGAAGAACTGTGTATAAATAATAACATGGAGGATAAACCATCCCTGAAATTGCAGTTGGAAGTTGCGTATGTTTACAAACGGTGTGTATGGGAACCTACTTGGAATAATCCTGTTCTAGTCAAAACACATTTATGCTACTAGAACAAATTGCAAACATATTCAAGTGGCCACAAGTAGGGGCAACAAATTACTCACACCAATTTGGTTTTGGCATGGGATTAGGAGGAAGGCATGTTTTTAATCCTTATGCACTCTCCCCTAAATCAAAACACAATAACACCCTATTTTGCATATGAATCCAGTGCACTGCACCATTTAAATAGACTCCTTGACCAAAAAAAATATTGTGTGGAGTAATAAAGGAAGATCCACAAGTCCTCCAGGCTCGAGATTCAGATGAGTACACTATAGTTTGATACCGGAATGACTCGAAGGATCTCCAAACACATATAAGGGTGAAACTTGTCAAAAGCAAGGGTCAAGCTTCATCACACGTGAGGACAATGATGGATCAATAACTAAAGAGGGTTGAGGGATTACCGTGAAATCCTTGGTGATAGGGTTCAAAATAAAATGTGATGGTTTGGGAAAAGGTTGAGATTTAGGCAACATTAAGCCAATCAAGTATCAAACCATTGCAAGATTGACAAATGATAATGTCACGAGGGTTGTGGTTTTTGACTATTGAGTTGAAGGGAAAATAGGGTAAGTGGTGGATTCTTCCATTAAAGGAGAAAAGCTTGAAGTCAAAGCTGTGTACTGAGTATAGGATAATGCCGGAGACTTTGGTGGCAGTGGCACTGTGATGGAGGGTGTGGCGGAGATGAGTGAATTCCAATATTTAGAGACACATTTGAATCTAAGGAGAGGTTTGATAGGAGGTGAACTAGTATCTTAGTCAACAAATACCCGTTGCCTTCTATTGTTTCTGCTAAAGATGATTCATAGTAGCAATATACTTGAGAAGGGGGGATTGAATCAAATGCCCTTTAAAATTTCTGTACACTTAACAAACAAATCAGATAGCTCATAGAATGTCTCTTGTGATTTTAGGAGATATTAGACCGATGTTTCCCAAAACTTGGAGGACAGATTCAAAACATAGTAAGCAGAAAGGAGAGTTATCTCAAAACAGTTTTACCATTATATATAACGAAATATTAAGGTAAGATGATTCATATAGATATTTATATGTGAAATAAAGAGAAGGGTTATGGAGAATGCACCACAATATTATACTGGTTCTACCTCAATGTGAGATCTACATCCAACCTCCATCCAAGGTGAGAGTTCCACTAATAATTTCAAGTTTCCAAATATAAAACAAAGCTTACGACCTAATACAAGTGTAAGCTAAACCAAACCAAACAAAGCTTTCCAAGCTTTTTATAAGAGCAGCTTTTTATAAGAGCCTCTCTAAGCTCACACAAGATTGACTGACAAGACCTTACTAATCCCTTTTTACAATGATTTTCTGCTTCTCTTAGAAATAAAAGGAGCCAAGTTCCTTAACCAAAAGCTCTCACAAATTTAGTTTTTATCACTCATAAAAACCTCCCAAATAAATCTGCCTCTTACGGTGATTTTCTTATATGCTTAATATACTCAGACTTTTTACAAAAATAATAGTTCACAGTGCTTGCTAAATATGTAGCTATGTGAGAGGAGAAAAGGAGAAAGATAGCGAGTTCTTCTTCTTCAAAAATGATATGCAACAATGAGATCTCTTTTTGCAATTTTGCTTGCTGCCTCAAACGCTTCTTCATATAGAGGAAGTTGCAGACTGTTGCAATGGTATAGGGTGGATGGTAACAACAACAATCTTTTGAAGAAGAGGAAGACAAGTTATTCCTTAAAGATGATAGTCAATGGAAGCCTCTTTTTCTTGCAGATAAATTTTAGCTAGATGTATTTTTAAATGAAGTAAGATTTTGACCGTTGCATAGTCTATTACTTTGCTCCTACTTTATTTTTTTTTCAGTTGTATATTGAAACACGACAATGATTGTTGTGTAAAAGTTTGTCTTTGGCTATTGTCCTCATTCTTGACTTTTATAGCTCTTGATAAACCCATTTTCTCTTTCTTTAATATATCTTCTAATTGATGGCTGAGACACTAACACACACATTAGAACATTCAATAACAAATATTTGTCATTATTCAAGGATTCTAAAGCTAACAATGATGATGACGATGCCACCATGGTGCTCGTTGTCCTTCCCTCCTTTGTTTATTCACAACTGCAAAACAAGAGAAGAGTATCTAGAAGGTTGAATAGAAAATTGGTATTTATACCCCCGAGACTATGTAAAAACTCACATCCTATTTTCTACGAGTATTGATATTTCAATACTTAAAAATGAATGTCCAATTCAGATACCTACTCGATCATTATTAGATGTGGTGGATTGGTGAAAAAAGTGGGGGTGCTATTACATCTAATAGTGATAAAATAGATATTTTAATTGGATACCCACTTTTAGTTATTGAAATAATATTTACCATTTACTGTAGGATGACATAAGTTTAATTGTCTAGATGATATATGATATATTTAGTATTTTATTTTCAAGGGTAAATAAGTCTATTGCATTTCTTTCTTTCTTTCTTTTTTTCCTTAACATTTAAGTTTATATTAAATGTCTTTATCGATAAGATCTTATTTTAACTGAAAAAAATAAGTTTTAAGAATATATCTTTATAGCATTTTTATTGATGTGATTTTATTTTATATATATAGGGGATATATCTAGTGATGAGAGAAGTGATTTTATATAAGAGTAAGATGATCAAATTTAAGCCGTATAACCATACATAGATGGTCAGGATTAAAAGTTATCAAAAGATCATATGATTACATAAAAAAGTCACATAACTTTATATTTTAATCCTAACCATTAATGCAAGATCGGACGGTCAAGATTTACTCTTTCCACTCTCATATAAAACCACTCATCTCACTTGATCCTATATATATATATATATATATATATATATATATATATATATATATACACACACACACACATTGTGAGTTATGATTAACTTTTTAAAGTCATCATTGATATTAACCATTTTTGTGATTTTTTTTTCCGTTACTTGAAGCAACTGATATACAATTCATTTTGAGTAAATTTGTATATATCCACTCAAGTGTGGTAAATACCAGAAGCAAAAAAAAAAAAAAAATCAAATTAACTGACAAATTTAAATGCAGTTATCAGACTAGATTATAAAAATTATTGATGCTTGCTGACAAATTGGTTCTACAAGATGGCACAATGTGCTGGGTGTTTTCGAAAACAAAGTGCAGATGCATTGTTGTGACCGAGCTTTTCTTCGTTCAAGCCGCACAACATTTTTGAGGTAAGGATGAGTGCTGAAAGTAAAAATCAGGTTGATTGCTGGATATTCTTCATCAGGATTGTAATTTGTAACAGAAATTGGATCATTAATTCTTCTCCGAGTTTGGGGGAAATTCCCAATTGAGCTTTCGTTATACTAGGGGGTGGATTATATGTGCAGTCAGGAGTATGTGAATTAGCGGTTGTTGATTCTATAGGATTTGGGGGAGTATTTTTGGTTTGAGGGGTACAATATTGAGAAATTTTAGGTGAATTACCTTCATGAGTAATTACTTATGAAAAAGTTTACTCCCATTTCTATTATGATCAAACACACCCTTAATGTTGTTATGCTGTTATGTACTTGGTTTGGACTCTACACTTCTTTGGCACATTTATTTGGGATGAAGTTTGTTGTTTCACGATTAATAGACCACTTTTGTTTTCTTTCCTCCGAGACTAATCTGTTAATTTAAACACTCTTGTAATTAAGAGATCATTTTAAAAATAGGACACGCTCCATTTCATAATAATTGCCAAGTTTTAACTTTTTTATATTTCATAATATATTTTATATATAATATTTATATAGCATTATTTTTTTTCCACTTATATCCTTAATATATATGTATTAGATAAGTAATCAATACATTTAATAAGATGAATAATAACGATTATAGAAAATAATTTTATCAATTTATATAATTTTTATATTTACTAATATGGTTTTTTATTTTTCTTAATATGTGTATTGTTTGGTTTTTAATGGTAGTTGTGAACTAGAGGGAATATTTTTAGGGGAAATAGATACAGTTTTATGTAAAAAGTTGGTTTAATTTTTAGCGGAATAGAAGATATAGTTATCTTAGAGCTATATATCTTTTCATTATATTATTTTACCTTTAGTAAGTTAAAGTTATTTGATCATCATCCATAAATAATTTAACCTTCTTTTTTTTTTTATAAAATGCAGTATTTTATTCTGATAATTTTATTGAATCATCAACAGATAAACATTTAAAAAATCATTACAAAAAAAAACCATTTAAAATATTATAAAACCGTTTGGTAGACAATTTAATTAACAAGATACAGTCATAAACATTATCTATAAAGTTCATTTATTCTAGAAAAGAAGTAAGAGTAAAAATATTAGATTCAATCATCTATCAACTAGAAAATCTTTTTTTTTTTTTCAAACTTCCTGTTTGGTTCCTCAAAATTTTTACATTCAAAGATTTGCTTTCTGTTTTTATTTTTAAATTTAAATAATATATTTTAATTTATTTCAATCTCATTCATACCATTAAATATTTGAACGACTACAATTCACTCACTGCATTCCCAAGATTCTAAAAACTAGATCGGACATCGAACCAGTCGGGGTAAGGGTTCAGAGGTTCAATCAGAGATTCAACCGGAATATAATCGGTATATAATAAAATATGTATTTATATAAATATATAAAAATATAAAATAAAATATATGCTATAAAATAACTAAAAATTAAATTAGGTATCAACAAAACTCATAGAACATAACATAATTCATCTCTTACTCAAAATAAACATTATCCATATGGATCAAATCTCTCAAGTTACTACTTTCCATATTAGAAAAGAAAAAAAAATAGGAAATATGAGATTTTAGGTTTTTTTTTTTGAAAAAAAAAACCCAAATTGATGCAATTTTATATTTTTTTTACAAAAAAATGGTTGGATCGGTTTTTTGACCAAGCCGATCTGTTTGGTTTACCAGTTCCCAAGCAGCTCTTCGCAAAACGGTTTTCAGATCCAATCTGGGTGAGCAATGACCAATTCCTGCTCAACCACCGGCCGGTCCGTTCTGGTTTTCAGAACATTGATTAAAGCAACATTAATACTTGACTCTCATTCTCACTATTTAAAAGGTTACATAAATGAAATAAATTGATTTATTTTCTACATGATTGGATGATTGTATAATTTTTTTTACATTATCAGTATATTAAAATTAAACCCTTAATTTATTCCCAGTTTCTTATCGTGTACAGTAGACCCATTTAAAAGATAGACGTTGTGATATTCACTATCTAAAAGATCATACAAATGAAATGAGTTGATTATTATTTTTTATAATATTAACTATATATCAAAACTAAGCTAAAAAACTCACTGATAAAATTATCCGTTTTTTCCTTTTACTATCATCTTTATCAGAGATAATTTCTTCTATTTTTTTTTCTTAATTTTGTGTAGTTTGTATAATCCACTCTTATTAGGTCACTTTTACACATTGAAACATGAAAGACAAATAAATCTAAGCGCACAAATAAAAATATAAAAACACAAATAAGGAATAAAATAAAAATCTAAAAGCATTAATAAAAATACAAGTAAAGCCAAACTCATACCCCAAAAAAAAGAATAAAAAAATATCTAGAGAAGATAGTAAAAGCATAATTCAAGAACTAAACATTAAACACAAGCCAAGCTCTCAACATAGGCAGAGGCTGTATACCGCCCCAGACCCGGAGAAATGCCCCTCCTCCTAACCCCTCCCAAGTCAAAGACCTCATAGAAGGTGTTGTCTTTGAAGCGTAAAGCAATAACCTTGCTTGGCATTTCCAGTAACAAAGACATGTCACCGTCATCACTCTCTTCCCTATCATCCTGCATAAGACAGAGTACGCTGTATCGCGGAATCGTCTCTGTCTGCCTCTGCCCAATGGAAGAAGGATAGAACGCATCCGGAAATGCAGTGGGAAGTTGTGTGTGCTGAATACAAACGGTGTGTATGGGAACCCACTTGGAACAATCCTGTTCCAGTCGAAACACATTCAAGTCACTGCTCCCAATCCCAACCAGATTCAAGTGGCCACAAGAAGGGGCAGCATGGTAATAATGATGTCGACCTCGTTTTGGCAAGGGAGGCATGTTGTCGTTTATGCGCTCTTCCCTAACATCAAAACACAAGGACACTTTTTGTCTCCAACAGAACCAATGCACTGCACCATTGAAATAGACTCCTCTGCCAATGCTAGTATCAGTTGGAGCAACACAGGAGGATTCACACGCCTTCCAGGCTCCGGTTTCAGACGAGTACACCATGAAGCGATAGTTAGAGGATCCCCAAATGCATATCACTGTGTAACTCGACGAAAGCAAAGGATCAAAAGCGAGACCGAGTCTCACTACTGGATAAATAGTTGGACCCGGGTGAGGGATTAGCGTGGAATCCTTGGTGGTGGGGTTCGAAATAAAATACGATTCGGGAGAAGATTTATACGTGGGGAACATTACTGAGCCAAGTATCAAACCGTTGCAAGATTGCCAAATGCGAATGCTACTGGTGCTGTGATTTTTCGCTATCGAGTTGAAGGGAGAAGGTGAGTGGCGGCTCCTTCCATTTTTGAAGGAGAAAAGCTTGAATTGTTCGGGGTTGCTGCATATATCAAGGTGTAGGATCATGCCGGATACTTTGGTGGCGGCGGCGGCGCCGTGAAGGAGTGTGTGGCGGCCGCGGAAGTAAGGGGAGGAGATGAGTGAGTCCCACCCTTTAGAGACGCATTTGAGTCTAAGGAGAGATTTGGCGGGTAGGTGAACCAGTATCTCAATCAACAAACTCTCGTTGCCTTCTATTGTTTCTGCTGAAGACGATGATGATGATGTAACCATGGTGGTGCTCATCGTTCTTTTGCTCGTTTTATCTTTCACTGTTGCAAAACAAAGAGTATATCAATTCTATATACGAGGTTCTTGAACATGATGTGCAATATATACTGGGGAGAGCATTAAGATATCTTTAAATACTAGATAAATCAAAGAGAGAGCTTTTAGTTTTAGGGGAAAGTTTGTTTCATTTTATACGAAATGTAAGATATTATTGTTATATTAGAACTAATATATCGTATTATCTTTTTCATTATAAAACTTTACCTCTAATAAATTGAAGTTATCTAATCATCACCCTTAAATTTATTTTTTTTACATAAAAACTCGGTATTTTATTCTGATAACTGTTTTGAATCGTCAACAAATAAACATTTTGAAATATTCTGAACCCGTTTGGGTGATAATTTAATAAGATACAATGACAAAGATTATCTATAAAGTTCATTTATTCTTCAAAAAAGTAAACAGAATCAATCTCGTAAAAGAAAACGATCATATGTTCAATGTCAAAGATATTTTATCATTATATGAAAATCTTAAATATATTCTATCTCATATAGATAGCTAATATGATATACAATAATACGTTATATTATCAAATGTTGGGTTTATTTTGGTTGAAGGATAAAAAGTGAAAATAACATTTTTATGATTATATTATCAAATGTTGAGTGTGTTTGGTTAAAGGATGATAAAGTGGATAAATTTTTTATTAATGAGTCCCATGAATAATATCAAGAGAGAAAATTGTGTGAGACATCCTTTACCATCACCGGAACCACCATGTGGGAATTGTTATTGATTGTCTATGAAAATTTTATTTTGTTTAATTTTTTCTTTCAAATTGAAAGACCATTGATTTGCTTCTTGTTTATTTATGTGCACCACCTTTGTTGGTTTGATTGAAGAGGTACCAGGAAAAAAATGTGTGATATTCTGCTTCTATTGTCTGCTACTCTGCTATGTTGTGCATGATCTGTTAGATTGTGTTTTGTTCTTAGTGGTGCGAGAATCTCCGAAAGAGAAAGTGTATATGTGCGGTTTTCTTCATAGATGAGAAGGAATGGCTTTGATTTTTTTTTTTTTTCCTTTGGATCATTCAAAAGGACGGTTTTGTTTTGTTTTTGTTTTTTTTTTCCTATTTTGATTAGAAGTGTTGCAACAATAACATGTTAGGTACTAGAGTGCAGCTAAAATATAAAAGTAAAAAAATGAAAATTCTATAAAAGAATTGAATAACTTTTCTTGAGGATTATAATTTCTCCCTATTATAAGGAAATAATAATAATACTCTCTCTTTAAAGGAGAACATCCTTCTCTCTTGTATAGAAGATCACTTTTCAAAAAACTCTTATGTTTTTTTTTCTCTGGATGACTTTATGATATTCTGGATGACTTTATAATATAAGAAAGAATGAGAGCTCAGTTTATAAGAAAACTTCTCTTATATAAATCATCCGTAACATGAGGTAATAAGCATATTTATCTCTTCCATCCAAAAATAACGGTCGCTATTAAGTAAGTAAATCATCTGTCCATTTCATTCTTTGACTATAAAAATAGCCTTGCTATTTTCAGACATCAAAGACACAGGACATGACAAAGAATGTGTTGCTGGGGATAGACAAAGGAAGATGTGGGTGGCTGGAAAGAAAAGGGCAGAGGAAAATGATGGGTTTTGAAGGACTTATATGTAAATAAAAACTAATCTTATCCTCTTTAATAATTATCTTAGTTTTAGGGGGTCATCAATTTAGCAGAATAGGCTACTCATACATGTCACAAATTTATTGGGTCATATATGAAGGGTCCCCAAATTAAACCCTTTTAATTTTATGCGTGCCAGAGTAATCACCGTAATTTTTTGTCTACGACAATGCCTCGCACTCGATTCATGTATAATTAAACGGAAAAAAAACTTTGCTTCCCTTAATCATAACTCATGGTATCTTAATCCATGAACTACACATCCAATCTCTAACTTCCTCAAATGTACACTTCATCTGTTAGTCTCTGTTCATTAGTAACAGAAATATTGCTCGAACGGAGTTATAATTAGTTGACATATTAATACTTGATGATAAAATGATAGCAAAAAGTGTTCGTGTGTGTGTATATATATATATATTAAAAATTTACATCGAACTCTCCTAAGGTTTATTTGCAATTATAATAACCTCCTCTATAAATATTAATTTATTAATTCAAATGATAAAAAAGAGTCACATAATTATTAATGATAAAATTAAAATCCTTTAACAATACTAAACATATTGATTAAGTCAAACATATGGAGATAAGACTCGTAATTATAAATTATAATAAAAGGGAGGTATTGATTGAGCAGGGTGATTTATTATGAAAGAAGTTAATTTTAACTGTTGGATCTTATATAAATGATCAAGATTAAAACATAAAATCATATAACTTTTTAAAGGGACATGTAAAAGTTAATTGTCATTAATTAATTTTTAATCTTGATTATTCATATATGATTATCGGCTCATATTTACTTCTCTTATCACTCTCATAATAAGCAACTCTTCTTATATCATACGCCCCTATATAGGAAGTGATTCAAGTGAGATGAATGGTTTACCATGAGAGTGAGGAGTTAATTTTGATTGTTGGATCTTACATAAATAGTCAAGATTACAGTATATTTGTTTTGGACTTTGAAAGTGAAAAAAAATCACTTTTCATATATTTGAATAATTTTTTAAAATAGTTGGAATATTAAAAATCAGTTTTCAACTTTTTCATAGAAGCTAAAAGGAGTAGATTTTTCAAAAAATCAATTTTCAATTATATATAAAATTTAAGTTTATAATAACTTTTTCTAAAATATGAAACAAACATACCCCAAAATGTAAAGTTATATAACTTTTTTAAATGAACAAATGAGCATTAATATATTATTAATTAACTTTTAATCTTAATCCTTTATATATCTTTATATAGCTCATGTTTGCTTCTCTCACCCTCATAATAGAGCACTCCTATCTTGTGGTGCTCCTCATGTATATATATGATTTATTGTGAGAGTAAGATAAGTTAATCTTGACCATTAGATCAAATATAAATGATCAAGAGTAAAATATAAAATCATATAATTTTTTTAAATGAGTATGTGAGTACAAATTATCATCAATTAACTTTAAATCATGATCATCAACGTATAATTATACAACCTAAATTTGTTCATCTCAGTCTTATAATCAACCATCATCTCATGTGATAGGCCTCCTATTTTAAAGAAAAAAAAATCTTTGGAATATATCTTTATAGCATTTTATTGATGTGACTTTGTTTTAAAAATAATCTTACTTGATAGTCCAATTAGCTATCAACTATATTGATAGGCCTCGTGGTTATCTTTAATTGCTAGATAAATCAAAGTAACTACCTACATGATATATGATATATTTAGGATTTTAATTTCAAGCACAAAAATCTATAGCTTTTTTCTTTTTCTTTTATATTTACATTTTGGATGCATTATGTAAAAAGATTTTACACAATCATCTAATCATGTAATGTCATATCAATCAACATAGTTGATTTCTATCTTACTACTTGAAAAGTCATGTAAATTCAAGATATTTGATTGGATAATAAATATTAAAATTAAACTCTTTAATATATCTTTACTGATAAAAAATTTTCAACCAAAAAAAAAAATTGGAATATATCTCTATAGCATTTTATGGATGTGATTTTGTTTTAAGAATAAGTTTTTATTTTTATGAATGTATGTATCACTCTGATTTGTGATTATCTTTCTAAAGTCTTCATTGATATTTACCATTCTGTGATTTATTTTTCCGTTAGACAACTGATATACAATCATGATCCGGTGAAAGATGTTTCCGTTTTTATTGACAAACAAAAACAAAAACAATCTCGCCAAAAAAAGAAAACGATGATGTGTTCAGTTTCAAAGATAGATTTTTATCCTTGAATCAAATCCTAAATATATCCTATTTATTTCTAAATTTTCTATTTGTAGGCTGGCAAACTCGCTCGTTATTTAATGCAAGATCTGGTGAAAGATTTTGTCAATATATATATATATGCTCATGCTCCTATAAATTCTCCCGTACACTAAATTGATTAAAAAAACAAAATATTAATATTGACACAAATTTATAATAAATCTTATGTGTCACGATCTTAATGAATTTTTTTAAATATTTATATATTTTTTGTTTTAAATTATATTTTAAATAGTGATATGTTATAATATGTGAGGGGTTCCCTATGAACCTAAGATTATATTATCATTACTCTTAAAAAATGTATTTAATCCATATCTTGAAACTTAAAAAAGTGATCAAAACTTACTTGATGTACTCCATTCTTTTCATTTCATTGGTTCAAAAATAAAAAATACATAAAGTAAGAAAATAATAAATCTATTTTGATAATGATAAAAAGATATATAAGTAGATTATATTACCTCTATTAAAGTATAAATTTTCATTATTATAATGTTATTGAAAAATAAACATAATTAATTATATTAAGGACAATATTGAAAAAAAAATTAATGCTTTTTGATATAATAAATGAATAGATACTTTAATAAACAATAGATAAATAGAGTGAAAAGAATGGAGTAGTATTTAGAAGAATTTGCTGGAAGATTAAGTAGGAGAATTTAGATTGAGTAGGCGCAGAATCCCATAGACAATTATATGGTACCCTTTTAAAGGTGGTTTTTTTTTCTGATTTAATACCATATGTAACTCATGAGGGAAAAAAACTCATAAAAGTTAAACATCCTCAAACCTTTAATTTCTCAATAATTGGCATTAATTGAAACTTTTTAGTTCCGGCGTTAGAATCATAATTCTAGCTTTATTACCAAATAGTTTCGTAGAGCATAAATGATAATAATCTCGATTAGATTCTGCTGATATTAATTTTCTAGCTAGTTTGGTTTGTCCTTAATTATATAAACAGCTCTTTCTCTTGAGTTATATAAATTTTGCTCTGTGACTAACCCTTGTCTTTATGTATATTTTCTCCGATTGAGACAATGGAGAGTCCCAATGACTTGCGCAAAAAAATTGACATGATGAAACAATCCTTCTTTGATGAGGTTTTTCTACTTTCTCAAACTTATACACTTGAAATGGTTCTTTTGATTTCTTTTTTTTTCTTTTGTAAATAGTGTTATTTAAACTCACAGTATGTAAAATATTGTGTCGGCACAATATCTCATAAGTTGAATACAAATAACATTTGTCTTCTCATGCATTCATGTATTGTAGTCGTCCAAGAATTATATTGAAGCGGGCTAAATAATAAAGCAGTGACATCATCACCATCATCAGCTCTATGTTGATTAGAATTTAGATTTAGCTTGTTTAATTTTATCATTAAATTCATCTTGATGATACTAAATTGTTTTTTGTATTTATCTTCAAGCTTTATTCTTATTATCTAATAACTTATTCTTGTAACTGGTTTGTAGAATCATATGGGCTCATCTTTGAATTTGAATTTCAAAGTGCTTTTATCAAAGTATCAATCACAAACATCATAATTCAGTTATTATCAATTTTATCACTCAATTGATGCAAAATTGTGTGTTTGCCGATTGTTTTCAGGGATTTCTGCTTCGAACCCAGTTTGAAGAGTTGGAGCAGCTGCAAGACAAGGAAAATCCTAACTTTGTTCAGGAGATTTTTACTTTGTACTTCAAGGACACTATTAGACAATTTGCTGATATTGAGAAAATTATGTGAGTAGTACTAGTGTAGAACCATACATCAATTGCAAAATGCTATCATATATAGTGTGTGCTTATTAGAATTCACTTCTATCATATTCATTTATTTATACATGATAAATGATAATTAAATTTAATATGTATTATATACAGTCATCAAGAACATGCAGGTATCCAATGGGAAGACATGAATAGGTTTCTTCACCGGCTTAGAGGAAGCGTGATCAGGTACCTTCTTTTCTTCCCCATCCCCTACTGGATCCACATGATTAAGCATATATATGTAACAGTCTCCTTCCTTTTCAGCATTGGTGCTCTCGAGATTGTGAATGAGGTCGATAAGATGAGGCAATTTTTGGAAGAAGACAACATGGGAGGGTGATTATGATGACAACTGATCTAATTAATATCTTGTTCCCTTATATAAATAGTAACATTATTTATACCAAATTTTATGACATTTTTTTCAAGAGTACTTTGGAGTCTCTTTAGCATTCCTTATAAAGATATCCCAAAAATGATATAAATAATATTTTTTTTGGTTCAATAGGAATGCTAGAGAAATGCCATTTCTAACCTTAACTTGTAGATTGTACTATCATACTTATATTTATTATTGAATGAGATAGATGTCATTTAATTTTTATCTATATCTTATCTAATAATAAATAAATATGTTAGTATAGTGTCTCATATATTATGAGTCCAAATAATATTCCTCAAATGCGCTTCGGATATGTAAATGCGCTGACTTAGCCATTAAATGTGCAGGATGAGAACTGCTTTTGAACAAGTAAAGGTAGAGACCGAACGTTTGAAGGTGAAAGTGGAACCTTATTTCCAGGTCTCTCTATCTCATAGCTCACGTGGGCATAATAAATTAGACATTTTTTTTAATTGAAAAATTAAGAGTTGATTTTGAAATTTTTTTTCCCCTATCATTACACTTGGTCTAAAGTAAAATGATCTCAAAAATACATATGTGATTTGATAAATGTTGTTGCAGTTGCTGGGCCAAGTCGGGTCGATCAAACGGTAAAGCATAGAGACTCGAGTCCCAAGTGGTATCATTTGCAGAGCAGAGGCGCAGCGCCACAAGTGAGGGTATTTCAGTGACGCTCATTTTGCTGGCTTAAGTTGCACATGTGACTATGTGAGTGATCATTTGATGACTGAAATTGAGAAATTAATTTTTTTTAATTATTGTATTTATAAAAGGCGAGTTGAATTAACTCTTGGAATACAATGAATCAAATTGATTCCTCGAATATATTTTATCAAATCATATTAGTCTTTTAAATTAAAAGATAATATTTTTATTTTTAATGAAATACTTTATTTATATTTTAACACAATAACAGCTCCTAATACTAAAAGGTAAATTTCTTTATTTAAAGAGTCAAAGTAATTCATGTTTGCAATTTCAAAAACAAAAATGAATATTCATTCTAGAGTATCTAGTACTGCATGGGTGGTTGGTGCCAAACAAGAAGTCCTATAATGGTAGGAGAAATTGTTATAAGGTATAAAATTATTTATGTATTTTAAATTTTATCTGATAAATTTTTAAATGAGATGATTCATAATAAATAATTGGAATCTCTATGATCAAATATGATCCATAACTCAATTCTTGTTGCCTCTATTAAATTAGTCTAAATAAAATAATTTAAATTTTAATATAAGATAAGGTGGGGTCTCCATATTGTTTACAGTTTAAGCCTAAAAAGAGTGTAGATATAAAATGAGTTATGTTATTTATATTTATAGGGTGCGAAACATTGTGTCGAATCATATTTCATCCACTATTAAATGGAGAGTGGATCTCATTTAAATATGGTTTACACCCCATTCAATAAATGAAATGTGAGTTGACACAGTATTTTATAATTTATTATTATAATTAATATTTCTCATATAAAATTATTCACATATTTTTATCTAATAATTTAAACTTTTAAATTTTTAAAAGAGATGATTCATAATAAGGAAAATGCAAAACAACTGAAAACTTTGTTGGAATTATCCCTTCCAATATAGGATTTCGGGTTATCCCAACATATACCATTAATTTAAGTTAAAATAACATCTGTCAAATAATGTTTCAATTTTCTCAATATATATACTAGTGGCCATTTGATGCCTTGATGGGTTCCTCTTAGATATCCTTATCCTCCATTTTAAATATATATATATATATATATATATATATATATATATATATATATATATATATATATATATATATATATATATATATATATATATATATATATATAAACTTTAACTAGGATTCTTCTTAATTTATACGCTACTTAGTATAAGGCCTGCATGCAGTGGAAATTAACCCACATGTAATGCTGGAAATATAATCTCTTACATATGTCCAAAAATGAGTATAGTCAATGATTTCAAATTTGTTATTAATATCTTTTTTTTTATAAATGCTTATTAATATATCTTATATCATGTAAATAAAACTGAAACGCTTTAACTTCCGTGATTCAATCAAACTTGCCCAAGTTCTACACGTTATTATAAGATGGAAAGTTAATAACATGGCCATTTTGAATGATGTTCAGGAGAATGAAGCCGAACGATGAAAAGTATTGAAGTTTTATTACTGCTGTATGTTTTTTACTTCGCACGACAATTGAGTGACTTTAGATTAATTAACGTTTGAGTAATTTATACTCACCTCTCTTGAGATTTAATGTAATTACACTCTGTATTTTTCTATTTTATAATATTATTATTGTCCTTTCCTGGGATTTACTAAAATTATATTGATATCCTTTGCAGATAATAGTTTATTACTTTAACTGATAAAGAAATATAATATGAAATACATACATAATTATCGATGAAAAATTATAATATTGTAATAATATTTAACACATTAATTGAATAAAATACTTTTTTATCACATGAAAAACTTATAATTATAACTTATGATAAAAAGTATTTCAGTTAATATATATACTAAATATTGCTAAAATATTATAATTTTGTCATTAATAATTATGTATATATCGCATATTATCTTTCTTTGTCACTTAAATTAACGAATTAGTATATATAGGGGAAGTCAATATAATTTTAGTGAACCTCAAGGGAAGTCAATCATAATTTTGTAAAATAGAAAAGTGCTTAATATAATTACATTAGACTTTGAGGGAGGTTGGTGTAATTTTCTCTTAACTTTTTGTTACAATTGATAGAAAACTGAAATTGAAAATTTAGAAAAACAAACTCATGCACTTCTCTCATTTTTTCTTATCATGTTTTGTAAGCAATTTAGATTTATATTGGCTTTGACTAAATTTTGATCGCGACACTTCAAATTCAGAAAGCAAGATTGTCCAAATTTCTGCCTGTAATAAAAACGTGATACTTTATATTTTCTTTTTAAAAGGAAAAGAGTGATTTTAACTTATTCAATTCGGGTTCAATACATTAAAACACGATCTTCAACACTTTTGCTTAGATTGTATTTGGCACATGTTATTGGACACATTGTACTAGACCTGATAAAAGTTAATACAATACTTTATAACTTTATTATTTGGTTGATTCAACTGTTGTGTAGTGTTAGTTTATCTATCTAAAGTCTGTAATACATAAAAATGATAAATAACTTTAATAAACAATTCAAGTAAGTTTATTTCAACTTTTTTTTTTAATAATCAAGTATTTTTCGCATATAAATTTACTCATATGACCTTTTTGTCAGAGCCCAACATTTTACATTCAGATGCACTAAATAATTTTTTTTTTTGGTTAGTGTGGAGGGGGGGAGGGGTTTGGGGACTGGAGTCTCTCACTCTATGGATCAAACTCGCGATCCTTCAACTGTTCCAGATGCACTTCTCTTCAGAGGCTGCAAGTTGTGCCATCTGTGCTAGGCTTCAAGTGCATTACATGGATATTTTAGGGTACATTTTAGCACATTACATTTTGGATTTGGGTCCAGACCTTTGCATCTTTCTTTTTCTGGTCCTGGACCGTTACATCTAATACTACACCTCTTTTTTTGGGTCAGATACTACACCGTTTTGGACTTCTTCTCACAGTATCACTATACAAGTACCAGCCCATTTGCAAATGTTTGTAATCTCGGCCTTTAAAGTAGAGAGCTTTGTCTGACCCAAAATAGTACACCCCTTTTGGCATATATAGCTAAATATGAGGCCTCAAACCCAATTTCACCATCAAACCAAAAAAAATAAAACCCAATTTCACCATGGATTTGGCATTATCTATATTCATCTTCAAAATGTACTCCAACTTCTACATATGATAATAATTTTACATTGCCTAAGTTTGCATTTAATGGCTAGCAAGGTTGAAGAATGCACCTCTCATGTGCCTAAGCTGAGCATAGGTTCCTTGCTCAAGAACCTTGCCCTCTGACACATAGGCAATTGAGTCAAGCTCCTTGATGGTGTTAAGCCTATGTGCCACAACAATGGTAGTTCTTCCTACCATGATCCTATCAAGTGCTTCTTGCACAACTTGTTCTGATTGCACGTCCAATGCACTTGTTGCCTCATCTAGCAACAATATTGTTGGGTTCCGAATTATGGCCCTTGCAATTGCTATTCTTTGCTTTTGTCCTCCTGATAACTGTACTCCCCTCTCTCCACATTCAGTTTCATATCCATCTTTCAATGATCTGCATTACACAAAATGAAAAATGCACATTTTTTCAATCAAAACTATAAGTAGTATTTAGATTCAATACACACAACTTCAAATTCAGCATCAATTGTATTATCACTTGTTTGGATAATAGTTCATATCAGTCATATTTTTCAAACTTGATTTTGGCTTTATTTTGTCAGTATCATCCTTATCCTTGGGACTTAATAAATTTACTCTCCTTACCCTTAGCGTCTATAATGAATGCAACCACTTGTACTTAATACGATTTAGAAAAAATCTTCTAAGAAAAGAAAGTTACATCCCTGTCAATAACTATGACTTTTGATCCAGTGATAATTGTTTCACTCACTGGATAACTAGGAATAGGAATCAAATTTTGTGTGCTCTCTCATTTTTGAGGAGATTGAACTCATGATCTCTACACATATTCTAAGAAATAGCAATTTTGTCTTAGCACATCTAACATGTAGTAGGGAATGGATTCACTCTTAATTCTAAAATCCAGTATTTACTCAAAGCTTCCTAAAACTAAGTACAAGCCAAACTTGAATGTCAAACATGTGAATAATGATTATAATTTCCTAACGTATTTGAGTTGAATCATTATTTTGGTTAACACTAGTGAGCTATTAAATATGTGTAAAGACTATAGAGAAGACTTACGATATGAACTCATGAGCATTTGCAGCTCTTGCAGCTTCAATCACTTCATTCTCTGATGCATCTTGCTTCCCAAACAAAATGTTGTCACGTATGCTGCCAGAATATATAACAGGCTCTTGGCTAACAAGTGCTGTGTGCTGCCTATACCATTGAATATCCAATTCCCTTATGTCCACATTGTCCACTTTGACATACCCTCTCTCAACGTCATAGAATCTCTGAATCAAGGCAATCACTGTTGATTTTCCACACCCACTTTTCCCAACAAGGCCAACACTTTTTCCTGGCTTCACCTCCAAGCAAAACTTGCGCAGTATTGGGGTCCCTGCCCTGCCTGGATAAGCAAAATCAACATTCTTCAATTCTATCTTCCCACTCATCTTTTCCAACTTGGTTCCATTGGTACAATCTCCAGCCTAATGAAAATAAGAACACATGAATTAGTTGGTAACATATCATAGAGTATCAACATAATAGCTGATGCGAGGTTAACATGCAAATCATCAGAAAATGATATAACCCCAACTATTTTTTTAGCTTACAAAAGAAACTATTTTTTCCTTTTCTGATTGATTCCAAAGTTGTGTCATCCATCAAGTCATTGATGATACGGAAGCAAAGTTGTATTTTGTGATACAAATGTGTGTATAAGATTACTCCTAAGAAAAAGGATATTATCACCGTTTTTAAACAAGTGTCCATTTGGATAAACTATTATATTAAAAAAATCAATGTATATGACTACAATAGTTGCATTTTTACTAGTAAATCACCACTAATAATATAAATTTCTATTTCATTTTCCTCTTGACACTACATTATACATAGTGACTGCAGTTGCATTGACTCGTTGATCATGCTGAGTTACTTTTGAAATGAGTATATTGTTCACAACTATATGTGTGTCCCTATACTAGACAGCAATATTAAATAATGCGCAAGACATGATTTAGTGGGGAGACATGGAGTGGCATAGGAAAAGAAAAAAAGGTACAAGGGGTTTGAGGGGGTTTGAACCATAAATCAATGCTGCATAACATTTAAGGCTACATACATGCATACATACCTTGGGAATCAGTGAGTGCCTGTCAAGAATTTCAAACACTGATGCCACTGCTGTTGAGCTCTTTGCAAGGTCAGAAGTCATGCTTCCAGCTTCAGCTATGACCTTGCCAGTGCTCACCAACACAAAAAATGTTTTGAACACATCCCCTGCTGATATCTCTCTCTTTTTCACCAATGTACCACCATACCAGAAATCCAAAGCCCAAGACATGAATGTTAGGCACTGTGCAGAACCCATTCCAATGCCAGCTAGCCAAGCCTTCTTCCTTGCTTCCTTCCTTGGTGCCTCTTGAGCCTTATCAAATAGCAGTAGAACTTTTGGGATGCTTCCAAAGGAGGTCACAATCCTATGATTGTAAACTGCTTCCACTGCAATTTGTGTGCTTTGATTCTGAGCCTTGACAAACTTGGTTGAAAGTGTAGACAGCAAAACTTTTCTTGTGTAAAAGCAAAGGATTGTGAGTGGCTGCGCTGCTATCATAACAAGAGCAAGCTTCCACGCCACGGCAAGCCCTATGATCATTGCAATGGTGACTGCAGAAGCTGTTTGAACTAGCAAGGAGATTCGGTCCGCGACAAGGGACTTAACCATTGAAGCTTCATTGCTCAACCTTGAGCATAATGCCCCACTAGAGTTCTGCTCCTCATCAAACCATGCAGTTTCAAAGGTTAAGATCTTCTCCAGCATGCGCAACCTTATCCTTTTTGTTAACTTGGCTCCCATATAAGCAAAATTGTAGTGTTGCAAGAGATTGAGGATGATGGAAGCCAAAGAGAGGGAAGAGAAAATCAAAGAATAAGTCCTGATTCTATTTTTCATTTCCTGATGGCTTTCAGCGAAAAAAGCAGAAATCATGCCACCAATGGTTAAGGCATATATGGGTTGAACTGAGCCAAATGCTATAGCTGAGATGGTTCCAATCAAACCTTGTTTCCATTCAGGAGCATTCAGAGAAAGAAGCCTTGGAAAAGAAGGTGGAGGGTGAGACACAAGAGATGATGGGGTGGTGGTGGTATCATCATCAAGCAATGGTGACTTTGGAAAGATGGCAGGGGTTGACCTTGCAGTGCTTGGTCTACCTGCACTGCTTCTTGCTGCAGAGAGAACACCTAGTTCTTGGTTTTGATCTTGGTCATCAAAGCTGAATTGTGTCTGCAACTTTGCCAGCTTTGCATAGAGGCCATTTGGACAGTTGATGAGTTCATTGTGTGCGCCAGTTTCAATGATGCAACCACCACTAACAACTGCTATGAGGTCTGCATTCCGAATAGTTGATAGCTTGTGGGCAACAACCTGATCAAGTTCATTAGGTGTTATATAAGGAGGTTCAACTTCAAGTAAACCTGTTTCATTTACTCATTCACTGTGATAATTACTATGACAATTCAACATTGAAAGCATGTCTTATATGTTATGCCACTCAATAAAATTGACGTGTGAACTAAGTAGTTTCATGCATAGAATTGCATATTTATGCTAATTTTTGTGTGTCTTTCACTAAGCGCATATCAAAAGGATGATTGCACCTACCAATGTAGTCCTCCCCATGGAGGCTTGATCAAGAGCATTCTGGACCAGTAATTCTGATTCAGAGTCAAGGGCACTGGTTGCTTCATCAAGTAGGAGAATTAATGGATTCTTTATGATGGCTCTTGCAATGGCTATTCGCTGCTTTTGTCCTCCTGAAAGCAGTGCCCCCCTTTCTCCAATCTAGTGTGCAATCAATTAGGTCAGTGTATGCATTTTTTCTGAATGATACAAGATATATATTCAAAACAATTTTGTGTACATGTCTTGCTTAAGCTTAAGCTTCTAAGATGATGCCAAAATTACAATTTAACTAGAAAAACTGGGATTGCGTGGATCAAACTACTGATCACTTTCATTAGGTTAGAGAGACACTGCCAAGACCAAGTCAAAGAACTATTTAACGTAGGAACACAAATTTGCATCTCTAAAGTTTAAATGATGTAGACCACTTCTAAACTTGAACTTATGTCTCACACTTTAAAGGAGGATACATTCTTGACAAAAGTAGAGAGATGGGTATGGTTTCATCTCTAAAGTCTAGGTGATATAGACTAACTAATTATAAGAGAATTCAATTCCTCTATCTCCTTTTCCAGTCTCATTTCCATTCCTAAATCAAAAGTTGTCATATTCATAGATACATAAAATTTTGGATAATATAACAGTAGAGACTACACCTTACCTTGGTTTCATAACCTTGAGGAAGCTGCCTAATGAAGTTGTGAGCATTGGCTGCAGTGGCAGCAGCAACAACTTCATCCATGGTAGCATCAGGCTTCCCAAACATAATATTCTCCTTTATAGATGTCCCAAACAGTGCATGTTCTTGACTCACAAGTCCCATCTTCCCTCTTATCCATTTCAGCTGAAGGCTCTTTATGTCCACACCATCAACCCTCACAACACCTTCATCCACATCATAGAACCTTTGCATCAATGCTATTGCAGTGGACTTTCCACTTCCACTTGCACCAACAAGAGCGACAGTTTTTCCTGCCTCAACGTGGAGATTGAAGTCCTTAAGCACAACCATATCTGGCCTAGAAGGGTATGTGAATTTGACATGATCAAAGTCTAGGTTGCCATTAATGCGCTCCAACACAACCCCTTTTGTGTCTTCACCATCAATTGCTGGTCTTCGGTCAATCATATCAAATATTCTTGACGCAGCAACTGATGCTTCCGTGAAGTACTTCAAATCAGGAAGTACCACTCCAAGGGATCTACATAATTGCAATTTCAATATTTAGCTAGGGGTAAAAAAACACCATCATGAAAAATACATATATGAAGAACTACGAAAAGTCTTTGGTGTAACTCCAAATTGTCAAAGTTAAACCAATAAATCGAAATTAACATATATGCCTTCTTCTAATTTTCCTAGTGACGGTAATCTAATTTCCATGTAGCTAAGGATTTAATTTATTAATAAGATTTGAATAGCTTTTTAATGAGGAGACATTTTGTGTTACATGTTATAACTAGAGTAATGATGTTTGGTATGTAATAAAATTAACCAACAAATATATATCATATATTTTATTATTATTGAATATGATAAGTGAATGGAATAAGTGGAGATCACGTATCATATCCAATAATAAAGCATGTGGTGTGCATTTGTTATGCAATTTTATTGTACGTCAAATATTCATCTTGTAACTAGATTGAAAGAAATCTGATTCACACTTCAGTGCCTGGTTTTCTTTTCTTTTTTTTTCCCTCTCTCTTCTTGTCGATAGGTAAAAAACAATTAGTAGTAATTCAATGGAGATTACCATATCTGTTTATCCAGTGAAAAATGTCAAGAACGGAAAAATTCAAATTGATGATCCTTGTAAAAAGTTATCATCAGAATGTTAATAATATACTTAATTGAAAATAATTCTAACTTTAAGAAATTTGACTATAGCTTTACGAGAAAGTGAAATTAAAATTTATTAAAGAAAAAGCGCGCACACACACACATGTTAAGAGTTGGTTAGCGACTAGAAGGAAACGAATTCTGCATTGGCTACTTGAATTCATTTTTATTTTTTTTTATAAAGGCTTATATAGCTCCATCAATTATGGTTCTTATTCTGATTTATTTTCAATGTTTGTTACAAAGTTGTTACTTGTTACAACTTTAATTTGAAGTACTAGATCAATTATTTAGTTTAGACAACCCAAAATCCAAATTCCAAATACAACACTTCTACCTATTCTTGTCATTTGAAGTCATCACTGAAGAAATATGAGAGAGAATTAGTTGAAGCAATATCGAGATTAACTAATTAATTAATTGATTTCTTTATATATCTGTTACAAGCTTTCGAGGTCTTTTTCACTGAGGTTGACATGATCATCATAGATTCAAGCAGAATATCTAGTACTTTTTAAAGATCAAAACTATAACTAGTGTCACGTTAACTTTTAGTAGAATGACTGATTCGATCATAAATCACTTTGAAGCTATCATTGCCGGCTGTAGATAATTCACTAAGTGAAAGGGTAAATTAAACCTTTAAATTATAATATAGTGTTAATAATTAAAACTATATACAGTGCAACTAAAGTAACCTTTCCTTTTAACTACTCTTGCTTTTAATCAGAATGCTTTAAGAGATAACCTTTTTGAAAGAAGAGCATTTAGATACCACACATTTCAACTCGCCTTCTTTCCAACTCCTTTTATTTATTTTTCACCAAGAAAATACCAAAAGTTAGGATAATGATATTTTCATACTAAAAAATAGATGTCTATTTAGATATCCATTTTATAATTATTAGATATAATAAATGTTAAGAATATGTAAGGACCACCATCATATTCAATAGTTATAAAATGGGTGTCTATTTAGACACCTATTTTTTGGGTGTCAAGATATCATTATCCCAAAATTATTGTTCTCAAATATCACTATGAGCCAGTGGAATATTTGGCACATTATCAGTGAAAGATAAAGAACAACACTTTTCTGAAGCGACCAGCTGGTTCCATTCTTATCATGATCATACACATTAATCATGGAACTAGACTAATAACTTTAATTTCCATATATCTTCCCTTAAAGAAAATTAATGACTTCAATGACAGACAAGCTAGGGCAGGAAGTAAAGCTATGACAAGTTGGCTAGTAGACGTTAAATTTCTTGAACTTTCTGGTGTCCCATTACTTAATTGATCATTAAGATTTGGAGATCTAATACCGATTTGGGCCAATTACTAAAATGTTAATCACTCATACTTGTATGTTCATGAAGTACATTAAGATGAGTTGTCATGGATACTTACAGAGCACACATTAAATGTGCTCAACAAGCATACAAGAATTTCCCAATGTTAATGCCAGATTCAAACATATGATTGAAAAAGAAATAAAATGAAAAAGCTTAACAAAAATGGAGAAAGAAATAGCTACAAGAGAGTATACGTACAGTCCACTCATTATGAAGCAAATGCCTGCTGCATAGATCCTCCCACCGCTTTCACCTTTGTACATAACCAAATGGCTTCCATACCAAGCAAGAAAAGCCCATATTGCAAAGGAGAGGCCTGTGCTTCCCACAGCAAGGCCCTTTGCTATGCCTTGCTTGATTCCAAGCCTTGAAGTTCTGTCTAATATGTCTGAGTATCTCCCCATGATTCTCCTCTCAGCAGTGAATGAATAAATTGTTTTGATGGAGCTCAGTGCCTGCTCCACAATGGAGTTTGCTTTGCCGTACTCCTTGATGGACAACTTTGACAAGTAGATGAGGTATTTCCCATAGATCATGCCAGGGATGATGAGTAAAAGAAGTGTTGGGAATGCTACAATAGCCAACCTCCAAGAGAAGTACGTGGCAAAAGCAACCCCAGAGATGAATGATGATGAATGCATTAAAAATAGGGGAACCTGATAAACCAAGATCAAAGGGAGAATGTCACGAAACCATCAATCCTAAAAGTTTAAGCTAGTTAATAGAGACACATGAATGATTTTATACTCCATCAGGAAACATGCGTAAATGCAATTAACATGGGGAACATTAAACTAAAAAGATATATGGAAGTAAAAAAAGGAATAAAATTATGAAATTGACCTTCTCACTTAGAACTTCTTGGATGAGAGAAGTATCCTTTGATATGCTGCTGGTGATTTCAGAAGTGGTTGCTTCTTGTGAATCAAAAAACCCCACTTCTTGTCTGAGTACAGCTTCCAAATACTTGTAGCGAATTCTCAGCACCTGCCTCTCACTTGTTTTGCTCCAGCAATACCCTTCTGCAGGCATCAATTGTTGATTTTCAGTACTCTCTCAAAAAAGTTCCTATTTGCAGAGTTTGGTTTTATGTGTTATCAGTATATATCAAATGTTTGAGAAAATGTTGCCACTTCTTTTCTTAAATTGGATTCACATATTAGTGTTTCACAATATTTTCCTTTTGTAAAAACTCTATGACCTTTTTAGGGTTTCATTGTTAAAATAATGATCAAACATGCCTTTGAAAACATGTGCAAATGGAGGGTGCCTCGTAGATAGGTGCATTGCTGGGGAAATGACTATCTAATATTACAGTAAGATGCTAGCTAAATATATGCCTATTAAATTAAATTAAAGCATTTCACGCCTTTGCCCTCAAAAAGTAAAGCAAATAAAAGAAGCACTGATTTGGATTACCCATGAAGGCCACAACCATGACTGCTAATCCCAAGTAGACAAAATATAAGCTGCACTGTAAACAATAAACCAAAGAGGAAAAAAAAAGAAAAAGAAAAAAAAATAGAAATTGGTGAAAACTGTTAGAGGAAGAGTACTAGTGTGTGTGTGTATGTAAAAGGTGAAGGTCCAAGAGAATGAAAAAGTCAACGTTATAAGCTATGTACCTTTTCAACCTCAGCCATGTAATTGACACTACTTTGTTGGTTGTTGTTGTTGTAGCCAAATCCTAAGCTGTTCATGATGCGGCTAGCAAAGAGGAGCAAAATGTTTGTGGACATGCCATCTCCTATTGCTCCAAAAGCACCCATTAACATAAGCATAACATCAACCCAATCAGCATATCTCAAAATTATGCCTATGGAAGAAGCTCTCTCTTTTTTCCTCATCACCATCTCTCCCTTGTGTAACTCATCCTTCTCTTGGGAAGCCATTATATTGTATTTGCTTTCTCCTTTGAGAGTGAGAAATAAGAAGAGAGAAAGAGAGAGAGAGAGAGATGAAAATTATGAATAAGTAGCTTTGTTTCCTAAGGCTGCTTATATAGTGTGTGTATGTGTGTGTGGAGTGTGTGAACAGGATGCATTTATCTCAGTCAAGTCTTTCAAAAAATAGTAGTTAGGAGTGGCATATTCTGTGAGGAGAAAGCTAGCACACAATGAAATTAAATGTGATAGGCTAATTGTGGGGTTGTTAAAGATGTTTTTGCAATTAGTGTATGTGTTTTTTCATTTGTTTTTTGTTGTTTTTTTTTTCCTTGAATTCCCATGAGATCCGAGATAGCCCGTTTTGTCGAGTTTTGGAAGAAAGATGATTATGACTGAGGTCCAATTCGCCATGATACCACTCTCACCCCTTTCTTTGTATTAGTTTATTATTAGTACACTTTCATAACCAAAAATTAAACAATATAAAAGTTTATTAGCACACTAATTTGATTTCACTTTGGCAATTATTGTCGGTATATTGCCTGCCTTTTGTATTTTATAAAACATCACTCCAAGTTGGAATGCCCAATTCTCTGAATGGACCTAATATGTATATAATAGTGGTTAATTTTTTTTTTCCCCTATGGCTTGTAGATCTATTTTCTCTTGGCTTTATTATGAAATTCAAATACCAGTAGTTACCAAGGTATTTGAAAACCCCTCGAATGCAATTCTATTAAGTAATTGAATTCTAGTATTTGAAAAAATTTAAATGAAAAAATTGAAATTCTATGGCAATTGAATTCCAACAAAATTAAAAAATTTAAATCAAACTCAAATGGGTGTGATTTGATATAGAAATTGAATCCAACAAGTAAAAATATTAAAATAACCTTACTTGAATATAATATTTTATTTCTAATATATTAATAAATAATAAAATAATAAAAATAATTAAATTAATTTATTTTTAAACTCATTTCAAATTAAAGAATTTAATTTAATTTTTTTAATTTGCTGATTCCTTCGAAATATAAGAATTCAATTTAATCTTATTAAAGATTTCTGAACACTGTAATAATATAGGATTAAATAGCTTTAGAGTGGTCCTCCCTTTATAAACTAAACTGATTGCATTTCTCAAATTATTTCGTAAGTTGAAATAATACTAAGCCATCATTGAACACCAACTCAAAAACAAAACTGAAAGAAAATGAACTTTCACTCCACATAAACTCGAGCTTGAAATACCTAAATATGAATGTCTTATTATATATAAAGATATTTACTTTATTATTGTTATTATTATATGTGATTGTGATCTATGTTCATTCAACTAATCTATCATATTTAATATTGAAATGTAGGTCTCATAATGGAATATCTTATTTTATGTGTAGAAATAATATTTTTGAATATGAAATCAAGCACATAGCATTGTTCAAGGGCGTTCGGTAACAACTTAATAGCATCACATGTCATATTTCTCTCTAAGAAAAAATTCTTTGATTCTCTCCCTTTTTAATTCACGAATTCTTAATATTCTTAAATATTAATTATTGTCTACTCAGTGAAAATACCTATCTCCAAATCTTTCTCAATCAATTTTTAAAATCTTTGAAAAAATATATTCATTTAAGCGATAAATATTTATAAGTGAAAAAGTACTATCAATTTTTTTTTTGGTGATGCAACTATCAAATAATTTAAGCCCACGTTGAGCGTTTTGACTGATTTTGTTTTTTGTGAAAATCACTTTATATATATATATTTGGATATTTTTTAAAAAATAATTATAATCTTAAAAAAATCTATTTTCAATTTTTCAATTGTATATAAAATTTAAATTTCATAATATTTTCTTTAAAAAATTTAAACAAATGCACACCCTAAAATGAATAGTTAATTCAAAATTCTAAAAAATTGCTTTTTTTTTACATCTATAAAATAAATATATCCTAACAATTTGAATATTGTTAATTTCCAAATACGAACTATCAAATAATATCTAAAATATATTGCAACACACATTAAAACTTGGAAAAATCCCATGGAACGCACAAGTAAATATTACATTTACCGTGCATAGTTTTGCATTCCCACGAATTACTCATTTTTTCTTCTACTACAAAGATTAAATATGTTGTCAAACAATTTATTATTATTTGGTAACATTTGTAATATTGCTATTATTACAGGTTACTCTCCAATTTAAAACTCTCTTTCCTCTTTATATTCCCTTCTTTTCATTTGTAAGATGTAAGAGAAAGATTTACTGATTAGCATGCCCTTAAATTAAACTTGGTTTAAATAAAATGGAATAGGAGTCAACCACGGAAATATATGCAAGTATTGGTTATATTAGATACAAATTGTTTTAAATTACTAGCTAGCTCACAATCACCACATGTAAACATATGCAAGTTATTGGTTATATTTGATTCAAATTTGCACTCAGTGAATAATAAATTTAACTAACTCTTTTAAATATACTAAAATAATTGAGAACATACTGTCATGAAATTATTTGTCTCAAAAGTTTAAACTGTTGGATTATAACATACTAATGATTTTATATCTAATATATACATTTTAAAGAATGGCTAAAAATATAACCTAAAACAATTTTATTGAAATAAGACTCAAAATGTTAGTTAATATTCATTTCCCTTGTATGATTAAGTTACACAAAAATATTGAAAGTATTAGCTTTTGGGCTAGAGGGTTTGTACTATATGTATAAGGTAGTTATATATATTGCCTATAGTTTGAAAATTTGGTAATTGCCTATAGTTTGAAAATTTGGTAATTGCCTATAGTTTGAGAATTCGGTAAAGCATAGCCTAATAGATTGAATAAAAAAAATAGTTACATGTGCTACGATTGAATAAAGGTGCTGATATAAGACAACTTTGTCAGAGATACATCTCACAGTTTAAGAAAACATGAAAAGGAGCCTGATGAAGATGAAATAAAATAAGGCCATCAAAATTATTAATTGTATGAATGATATTTAAGAAGGGAAATTTTGCAACAGCGTTTGTGTTTCTCAGAAGCTGGGAGGAAGATATCTTCACACGGCAGCATGTTCCTCTTTATAAGTGTGCTGCCAGGCCAAACTTGCATGAAACGGATCAAATTCCATTATGATTATTCCCTCATTTTAAAGCTGTATGTTTTGGACTAATTCTCCTTCTGTCTCTGTGGCACGCTCATGCAACCCAGAAAAAGGCGTGCCTATAGGATTATTGATATGATCCTTATTAATTTCTATAAGAGTATATGTATCTTCCTTTTGCTTTTATACTTTCCAGCCAATTTAAAATTTTGTTAGGAAATTTAGACCCTAAATCTTACACTAAACCTTTGGACTTGTCTGCCTATAATTAGAATTCCGAGAGATAATATTAGAAAGCATAATATTATTATTTGGTGATGAGACAAGTATTTTAGCATCTCTTTGACAAAATTTCGCATATTTAACAATACCTATATCTTCAATATGTTTGTCTGCTTCCTTTTAACTAATCAATATTCTCCATATATATTCAGGTAGTTTTTTTTTTTTTTTTTGCTAAATTCCTTCTTGGAATTCTTTCACAAAATATTTATCAATTTGATTTCAAATCTCTGTCTCTTCCGATGCTTTGCGATCACTTTAAAACACCCTGAGTCTTTCATCATCTTCTTGTTTTTCTATTTAATTAATTAATGGCTTTTCCTGATTAATCCCTTCATGTTGGAAACAAAGAATCGAACCACTTTATTTTGTTGTTGTTTAAGCATATATTACGGGATTAATTTTTTCTTCCGACAGCAGTCTCTCAGGCTTTTCCTTTTTTAATTCTTTAATTAAATTCTTTCCCATTTGGTTGATTATATTGCTTTATAAACAACTGGATGATTTAATTGATAAAATTGGCATCATAATTATATAAAAAATTATTTGATATACCCACATATACATTGCTTTGTTGGATATTGATCAAAACTTTCCAGACTTAAAAAAGAAAAAAAAGATAACATTGCATAATTTATTTTATAGTCCACGATATCTATAGTCGACAACAATAATGATTAATCCTTTTGAGACGTTGGCCACAAGACCATTTCCATGCATATCATTACATACTTTAATTTGAAGGACGGTCATATCTTGATTAATTTGGATCTGCCCGGAAAATAGTTGAAAGAAAAATAAACCTCTGATTAATACATGTATCAAGGCTATCTGTTATACTGTTTAAATTTTACTTAAAGTTGAACCCACTTCCCCTAATCGTTGTGATTATTTCTGCTTTATGAGACTTCACATTAATATTTTAAACTGGGATTTTAGAAAATTCCATTCCGTAACAAATCAAAAGATACCGATGAATTAAAGAATGACACCTTTGTAGCTTTGGGCATGCATATTTTTCATGAGGAACCTTACCCCTTCAGAAAGTAGCATTTAAGGGATAAGCTAAAGATAAAAAGAAAGCCTAGTGATGTTCTACACTTTGACTACCCATCATTATATGAACTAATCAGAGTTCTAAACTACTCTGCATCTCATCTCCTTTTCATATAGGGGTTGAATTGTCTAAGTGGAGTTTCCATGAATGTTAGAGGCGTAAACAAATTGGTTTAAATTGTGTTTTAAAAAAAACGGCCAAACCAATTAAATGTAACTGGATATGTTTGGTTTAGTTTTTTAACTATCTTTTCAATAAATTTGAACTAAATTGATTAGATCAGGTTAATTTGATTCAGATTATTGTATTGAAGTAAAAAATATATATATATTTTTAAGTTTTTAGTTATCCTTTTCTATTTTAAGTTTTTAGTTATCCTTTTCTATGTAAATTTTTTATCATTATAATAACTAGTCGTAATGTAAAATATAGTTATGAAATGCTTAATACAAATATAAATAGATAATTTAGATAAACGAAAATAAACCAAAAAGATAAAAGGCGATTTGAGTATTAAAAGGCTTGAGTGCAATACTTTAAAAGCTTTGGAATAAATTAAAAAGACTAATTTATTAAGTAATTGGGTTATTAAAAAATTATAAATTCAAAATCAAATTAATAGTAGTTGATTTGATTTGCTTATACTGTAACATATATCGATTAGACAAACCCAATCTAAAGTAATTTTATGGATTTCATTTATATCATCGTCCAATCAAATCTCTTGATTTATATGACTTTTTAAATATTAAAATTAATCATATTTATTGATGTGTCATTATATTATTTGATGACTATAAAAATATATCAAATTTTTTAATATTACCAATATATTAAAATTAAATCCTTTAGAATGTTTAACTCATATTCTGATCCTGCCAACATGTCTGATTAATTCACCTGCAAATATGCAAGGAAATTAAGGGTATGAGACCACATGATAGGTGTGAATGGATCATTAATTTAAGGGAGTTTCTAGGACATTCTCAACTTTTTCAAGGTACCAACATCTTGAAACGACCAATAACTAAGATTAAGTTACATGTGTAATTTTATAAGAAATATATTTAAAGTTTTTATTTTGATACTCATAGATAGTGATATCCTTTCCGATAATTAATTATTATAATTTAATAAATTTCAAAGAACTTATATTAGTGGAACATATGGCTCAGTCATATAGCCACAAATAAATGATAGTATCGGTACCCTAAAATTTTATAAGATACATAAGAAACTACATATTTAAAAGTTATGATATTTATAGTTAAATAACAACTACTTATTAATAGGTATTGATATCTTTAAGATTATCACGGTGATTGGAGGAAAATCTCCTTATTTTAAACCTCGTTTTAGTATTAGGATTGAGAAGGGCAGCAGCGAGAATAAAGAGGATAGAATATTTAAATTTCTTATTCCCTAATAATCTATTGAAAAATACCACTGTCAATTCTCTTTTATGTTAAACAGTACTAGATCTTGTAGTAAATTAAATCTGGTTGTTAAGACTTAAGAATGTCACATTTTTATTGTGCAAAAACAAATGTCAAAAAATTTATATTATTTTTTTTTATTTTTCACATGCTCAAATGATCAGTATACTTTAACAGCTCGTTTGGTTCAAGTTTTATAAACTTGTTATTGGCAATGATTTTTGTAGGATGCTCGGGAATGGTATTTTCAAGGAACATTAGTGCAATTTTATGGTAGACGAGTATTGCTGTAAATGATTCCTGACGTCGTCCCCCCACCATTTCTTTTTATTATTTAATTTAAGATATCTATTGTAGGAAATAATGACTAATTTCTCGAGATATAAAATTTACATATATGAGTCTTACATTTGTTCATGAAATCCTCTTTTTCCAAGTCATCAAAAATCGAATTCCTTAGAAATAATGACTAGGTGATAATATTTGCTTGCCAGGGATCGACAGTGACCGTCAATAACGATGTAGTAGTGATAACTGGTGATGATGACAAGATTTTAGACACATCTTGATTTTTTAAGGTAATAAATTTTGAGCCTATAATTTCATATTATTTATTTATAGAAAAACTATCACTTTAACATTTAAATGATTATGTTATTGACAAAATAGTCTGTGAAAAAAACTATATTTATACGTAACCCTTTAAAGATTGATCTTATTTGACAAATTCATCAAAACATCAATTATGATTAATGTATTTTTTTTCTTGAGTGACCAATCCCACACTATTTTTGTCCAAAAAACATAATGATTTTCTTTTAAATTTCTAGATTAAATAAAGATTATAAGATATACATACATATATATATATATATATTATTTTGTATATGTATATCATCTTCCAATATCGGCACCCCAAAATAAAAAGCTCTAGCTCTGCCGCTGCGCATAATAATTTCTGTTAATAGAATAAAGGAGGTTAATTGATAGTTAAATGAATTTGTCAAACTGAATGAATTTATGGGAGGTCATAGACAAGTATAATTTCCGTTGGAAAACATTTTATCATCAATATAATCTTTCAAGGACAAAAATATTCCCCCATTTACTTAAAACTCTTTATTATTAGTCCTATTCTAATAACTTGGTGATGGTGAGAAGATAAGTAGATAACATAAAGTGAGAATTTTGTGCTTGTCGCATTGTAAAATATTCTTATATCAAATAAATATAACGATCTCGTTTTAACAAAACTGACCAAATACGTTATTGGAAAACAAAATTTGGATAACAAAAATCAGTCTAAAACATGAAATAAAGATTAAAAAAATGAAAATAGAAAATAAATAACGAGTGTCTAATTACTATTTCAATTTTCTTTTTTATTTTGGTACCTGTTTAATATCAGTTTTATTTTTGCACAAAATACTTAAAAAATAAAAAAAATAAAAAAAATAGAAATGAGAAATAGAAACAAAAACCAAATAAATCCTAACTTTCTCAAACAGGTTGTTATAAGTTAAATAATAATTATTAAAGACTAATTTTTATGCATTCATTATTTAAAAAGTCATATAAAAGAGATGATTTAATTGGATAATAATATAAAAAAGTGTTAACTATTAGTGGATCAAAATTAAACTCAAATTATTATCTAAAAGCCAAGCCGCTTGTAAAATATTTATACAAATTGGTTTTGAAAAGTATTTATACAAACTTTTATTAATTACTTCTCGCACTATCCGGCCTCTATATGCTTACAACAACATTAACAAGCAACAATAATCCGGTATTTTCGGCTTAAATATAGCTAAGTTTTCAATTAATATAGCACGACTTCTTTGCGCTAGGGCTAGCTTAGGTTTGCATAAGCATAACAAAGTATGGGTAACGTAACCTTTTTTTATTCGTCTATTTTATTTTAAAAAAATAGTTTTCATGCCTATAAAGCCTAAAAATTTCAGTTTCCTTACTTTATCTTGACCCTATATTTACTGTATAGATTGGTCCACATGACAACATAATATATATTTTTTTATTGAAATCAGGTATCAATCATCAGTGACTAATCCGCTTACTGCAGGAGCTCTCCCATAAAAGCAAATGTCTGATCATGAAATACGCTTCATTTTCATGGGTAATGATCGGATCCTCGATCACATGGTTAAGAAATAATGTAAGCCACCGCCACGCTACACTTCATCATTTTTAATCAGCTTATATTTGTTTATTGAAACAGTGTTATTTGTTAGGGTTTATACTCCATGCGAAACGTGTTTGTTATTGAGAAATGAGAATGGAGCTACATGCCTAATTAGGAGGGAGAATGCTCCCCGGCCGTTGGTCAAAAGGGCGTATCGGTGGGGGGAGTTTTAGATTTAATTAATGACAAAATTAAAACGTGATCAAATAGTATATGGCCATTTCCATGTTCCAAGTGTAAGATTCTGATATTATTAGGTCTATTTGGTTAGTTTAAGGCTCACTAGTACTAGGTTCAAGCACAACAGAATAATTAAATTAATGCCTCAATGCTTAAATGCCACGTGATTAATTTACAAGACATGGTTAAATTCAGATTCATCATTAATCTTTGATTTGGTGCCTTTCATTGACCACAACACATACTCCTTGCGATTCTTCCCCTCTGTGATTTCTTTTATAAATTCCCTCTCAAGAGAGGTACTATTTTATTTGCTGCTAAATTTTATATAAATCAGACAAGGTTAAGAGTCTGCTGAAATTAAAGTAGTGCCACCATCCCCAACATCACATAACATTGTTGGCTGCATAATATGATATGGACTTATTTATAGTTTAAACTCGGATAAGTGGAATTTTGATTAGGTTGGTCCTACCAACTTCAATTATTATCTTCTGGCTAGGTTTGGCTGCTTTTTCATCATTCCTAATTCAATGGTTTAAGGCATGATGAAACTTCAAATTGAATTCAATGTTTTATTATTAAGATCATATATATGATTTTTGCACAAGGACGAATTAAATTAAGCATCAACAGAGAAGTCGTTGATCAGATTTTATAACTTGCTCTCTATGCTTTTTAATATGAGTTTTCTAATTTAGTCACGGGGTACAGAGATTAATTAGAGAGCATCACCGTGTGCTAATTCTATAATTGAGAAGGACTGGAGCAGGTAAAGAGAGCATGGAAGGAAGAGGCTCAGAGCAAATTCGATTTGTGTTCCTTTAACTTTTTGCGTGTTGTCGAGTTGCTTCTTCAGACTTTAGAGCTTTCCATTTAAGGACAGCCAACAAGAATCCCAACTCACGAGCATTCTTTCTTATTAAATGTACTACTTACATAAATTAGTATAAATGTACAGGAAACACATTGAAGCGTGATTGCATTTTAATTGATAAAAAGAAATCGATATCAATATGATACATTGACATTATCAATCATGCTTGCACTGCAATGATTATGTTAATTATGACCAAGAAAAAATAATAGTGTCAGTTACATTCACCTCCCTTGAAGTCTGTAGAAATGCAACTCACATTTCCTCTAGTTGTCCATCTTATATTTATATTTCCTCTATTTGTCAAATTTTAAGTATTTTATATTACAGTCACACTCCTCATTCACAGAATACTATTAGTAAGCTTAATAGAATGACATTTTTGTGATATTACCTATTTTTAATTAATAAAATTATAAAAATATCTTTACCTATTCTCTTGAGTTTAAGGGCATTTTTATAATTTTATTAATTAGGAACAATTAATATAACAAAAATATCAGTCTGTTAAGTTTACTAACGGTATTCTGTGAATAAGGAGTGTGACTGTAATATATGATAATACTGATGCATTTGAGAAAGGGGAGAGTTTGAATCAAGTGTATCTTGAAATTTTCTGCACATTGAAGCAAATTTGTTAGACAACTTAGGAGATATTGATATCGAATTCAGGAGATTTTCAGGTAAATGACTCTTGAATTTGTCTATCAAATATATGTAATAGTAGTGAAGAAAGAAAAATGTGCTCAGTGACATATTGAAATGAGTTATGTATATAATATAATCAGTGGTAAGTTGAAAAACGTAATTAGCGATAGTGTACTACAATGATTTAGTTATTTGGAAATAAATTTCTTAATGGAATGAAATATGATAGAGAAGGTTTAGAGATAGTGCACCAGAAATTTTTATACCAGTTTGATCTCTATTTGAGATCTACTCCAGTCCTCATCAGTTTAGGTGAAAGTTTCACTAAGTTTTCAAAGTTTTTAAATACACCAATATAAAAAAAATAAATAATATCCCAAATCAAACAAGCAAGGCACAAACATCAAGACCTCCTTCTAACAAAACACCAGCACTAAACTAAGGAGCACAACTCCTAAACGAAGGTTTCTCTCAGATGGTCCCCTTTTTGTATCTGCTCACTCAAGAAAATATTAAGTTTGAATAACAAGGGAATTGTAACATCCCCTGCTGCTTTATGGATTGATGATTATCTCCATAAACCAACACGGGTTTTTTCATCGTGCTTTGTCCTCACTCACACGCTTCTTGAGAAAACTTTTTAACAGATCACTCATCTCAAAATTGCTCCAAGTCAAGCATGTTTAACTATAGAGTTCCTTAGTGAGGGGTTACTATCACGACCCGACTTGGGTACATGACCGGCACGTGAGAAATCCTCATTTCCACGTAAGTTTCGTGATCTCTGAGTCCCTCTATATGCATAATTTAATATAAAATCCTTTTCCAAAACATAAATTCATCTCTGACATATATATCTAACTCTTTGAAAAATAAATCATCATAAATACTTTCATAATCAAGCTCTAGTAAATGTCTCTGATACAAAACACATGAGTTGCTCTTAATACAAAATAAACCATAGAACTCGTAATCATGAAAATACAAAATATTCATGATAAAAATATGTCAGTCTATCTCTATGATCCGGGACCTTGCCCGTCATGCACACTGGAGCACTCTATCTCTAAATAGAATATCAAAAGTACTTCACTCACAAAGTGAAGCTCACCAACTGGGAAATCTCTACTGCGAGGGAGGAGATGGAAGAGAAGAACCCGCAATGTCTACTGCACCTGTAATAGAGGAAGAGAGAGGGGTGAGTTTCATCTAAAACTCAGTGAGTAAGTCCTCACCCATAACCCTCTCATGGGACAGTCAAGGGAAATAAATAATATATATATATATATATATATATATATATATATATATATATATTCATCAAACCAGTTAATGCAATAACTCTATAGTTCATATTCTTAGGAATAACAAATAGATCTGAAATCAATATTCTGTAGAATCATAAACCACAGTATGCTAACAAAGAAACAGGAATATCTAGTTATGCCCAATTCATGTGACATAACAAATCTCTGGTTATGCATAGCATAACAAAGTCTCTAATCTCTGGGGCACCTAACTAGGTCCCGTTCGTTATTTCTCTAGCCTTAAGGCGACTTGGTATACCAAGATTAACGGAATAACTGCCGTTAACTCACAGTCTGTTTCTCTATAGCTACTGTCCAGTTCAATCACAAATCTAAATATTTTCTCTATATCTCATAAATCTTCTACCCTAGAGTTCACAAGCTCTAGCATATACATATTCTCTATTCTAGAAATCATCACAATGTTTAACAAATCTCTAAATATATACTCTAGCTCTTTGATAAAAATCGCTTTAACAATAATGGTCCCATGAGTTTTCAGAAAAACATATATCTCATGCTATAATTTATTGAAATTAACTCTAATGATCAACATAAAGATCATAGGATCTGAACCCACTCACCGTTTAAAGTTGGGAGTATGTAGGCCCCACCAACTTGACCTGGAGAGCTTGGAATGACACCAACAACTGCCATGGAGCAACCATAACTTTAGATTAACACCTAAAAATCTCTATAGAACTCTATTCTAACTCTAAGAAAATTGGAGAAACATCATCACTTGACAAAAATGAGCAAAACAATCGGTCCAAATCCAAGATTATGAAGAAATAAAGACATAATCTAATAACATGAACTTACCTTGAATCTTGGAATGATGGATTGGAGTGAATTTGAGAGAAAGAGAGAAAAATGAAGAGGGAATGGTTTCTGATCTCGAAAATGGGGGAGGAAGAGAGTGGGGAAGGATTTATACTCTCAGTAAGTGAAACGACATTGTTCTGTACTGTTTCAGGTCCATTGACACCGCTATAGCGGTCTAGCTACTTACAGCGGTAACCAGACCCAAAACTACCATGCTGCACACGCTGTGACCGCTATAGCGGTCCTGGACTGCTATAGCGGTGATAGTAAAACTGTTGTCAGCACCTCTAGGTGCTCCTGACATTTGGGTTGTCTCACTACTCACTTATTTACATTTCTTAATTTTAAGTTAATGGAGTCCATTAACTTTAAAACATAAATGTAAATAAGGAAATAACCCCTATTTGGATTCAAATAAAATATCACAAAAATCAAAACTCCATCAAATCAGAATCCAAATTTTAGATTTTAGTTCAAATCCGAGAATTTTCGAGATTTTTTAAACTTGCGGGTTAACAATGAAACATTTGCAGGTTTCATAAAATTCATTAAAAATCACTCTTCAACTTGTTTTCCCTCAAGGAACAATTACCGGGACTTTTGATCCCAAGAATATGGTTCTATCATATAGCCCTCCAAGGAGGTGTAGGATCCAGACTTAGTAAAATTCAGGACCCAATGGTGGTTCCCAGGGAATCCTTGAGGCTATATAGAACCTTACTGCTGACCCGTGTACCTCAGGTATCATAGTTACCAAAACGAAGATGGGTCTTGTTGGTATAGGCATTACAAATCAATTCATATAAGCCCTCCTTAACTATATAGTCTCATACCTATATAGTCTCAGGATCTTTCTGATTCGGGTGTATAATCGGTTCACTCATGTACTCCTCCGCTTAGAGGCCTTGCCAGGAGCTACTCATTGTCTGTGCCTTCTCGCACTGGCGATCATTCCTGCCCTCGTCACCAGGCGTTACATGCCCACCAGCTTCTGCTTGGTTCGTCCCTGAACCACACTATACTGGAAGAGGTACAAGCTCTGATACCATTTGTAACATCCCCTACTGCTTTATGGATTGACGACTATCCCCACAAACCAACACGAGTCTTTTCAGCGTGCTTTGTCCTCACTCACACGCTTCCTGGGAAAACTTCCTAGGAGGTTACCCATCTCAAAATTGTTCCAAGTCAAGCACGTTTAACTTTGGAGTTCTTTAGTAATGGAATACTGAAAAAAAGATGTATCTTGTTGATACAGGTAGTATAAATCAATTCATATAAGCCCTTGTTAACTGTATAGTCTCATATCTATACAGTCTCAGGATCCCTCTCATTCGGGTGTATAATCGGTTTATTCATTTATCCCTTCGCTTAGAAGTCTTGCTAGGAGCCACTCCTTATCCGTGCCTTCTCGCACTGGCGATCATTCCTGCCCTCGTTATCGGGCATTACAGGAACAACAAGGCAGAGAGGTATGGATGTTTGAATAATTTTGATTTTTGGCTGCACTGTTTTCATACCCATCTACTGCTGCAAAGTTTCTTAAATAATCAGTGATATTCTGACCATTGCAAAAATGTTGCAAGCAGGTGTGTGGGTGCTGTAATTCTTTTGTCCTTGTAGTGATGGAGTGTAAAAAAAAAAAATTTGTCCTTTTGTTCTTGTACCACCGAATTCTATTGTTTTTCTTTCCTCTATGAGCTGCATTATTCATATGACCTTCTATCCCTTTTTGCTGAATGAAATATGGTGGAGGAATTTTGTCACTTAGCTTCATATAGGCCACATCACTCTTTCAGGCTCATACTCCTAGTAAATATCTCTTAGAAGTTTTGGAGACATTGATATTTTGTGTTGTGTTTCTATGAGAATATATTGCTAAAACACTGACACATATATTAAATTCATTCACACACAATTAATTATCATCATTCAAGATTTTTATATTAATAATACAAATACTTAAAATTTGATAAATAGAGGGGATGTGAGTGTAAACTGAATAACTAGAGGGATGTGAGTTGTATTTTCACGAACCTCAAGGAAGATAAGTGTAATTTACCTAAAATAATAAAAAGATATTTGTGCTGAGTAATATTTATGGGCTAGAAAAGCCTTCACTATCTTCTGTTAACTTTTGTTGAATCCTTTACATCATGCCTCTTATCATCCATGTCATTTTGTCGCCGGGTGTTTATTCCTTTAATATCTTTTGTTAGTTTTAATATATTGATAGCGTAATTTTTTCACATAACCATTTAATTAAATAATACTAGGTCATTCCTTTACTATTTCAAGAATCATGGGAAACAAAAAAAAAAATGATTGGATTACATTATATCAAAATCAAATTGTTAAATTTTTTTTTTGGAGTATTACTATACAACCAAAATAAAATAATTAGAATTTTATCCAAAATATATAGTAGTGATTGAATTAAATATAGTAATACGAAAAAATTTTGGATGTCTCGTATTTTCCTTTTTTTATTGTTTACCATATCCTCTTTTGCTCCATGCAGTCAGGCTCCCTTGTTATACCCTGGATTATATTCAACTGTCAACTTGTACATAAGGTAGCTAGCAAGTGGGCAGTGGCAGAAGCCATAAGAAATGAAGGATAATTAAATTAAATCTAGGAAAATTTAAGGAACCTTGAAACAAATGGCAGACACAAAAAGATTATTAATTAAAGACACAACCAAGGCTGCTGCCGCCTACACAAACGAGACTTTATATGAGTAAAACTTCTTAACTAATGTGTCGAAGTTTTTAGTTTTGGTCTTTTAATTTGGTCATATGTGTGTCAATAATTGGACTCGTCAAGTATGAACTGTGATAGGGACATACCATGGCCCAACCCTTGATCTTATGCTATGGAGGCCCTACCTCTTCGTGAGTTTTATGCTAGTTTCTTCATGCTTTGGGACCAAGGCCTTAAATTTATAGCCACTAAATGAAAAAAAAAATATAAATCAATGATTGAAATTAATTATTAATAAAATGTTATAAATAATCTAAAGATAGATACCATATATATTTTTTAAAATTTAATCAGCTTAGAAAAGAGATTGAAATTATTAGGAAAAACAACCCCACCTTATCTCTATCAAGAATACAATGGTCTAGTTGTAATCAATTTGGGATCCGTTAGAAAATATCGTGGATCTATACAGAAGAGACCTTTGGTGCATTAGATCATCAGAAAAAGGAAAAACATTGCAAAATAAGATTTCCACCTTGTACCACCTCCCCTTCCCCTTTCTTCCACCATGGCACACGGGAGGATGAAGAAAGGGCAAGAGAATTGTCAAGAAATAATAATAATAATTGAAGAATTTATAAGTTGAAAAATATTATAGTATAAATACGAGAAACCTAAAATAATTAATAGGTCAAGTTAAAAGATTTGCTAGTAGACCTTAGTTAAAACAACGCAATTAGCATATGCCAAAAGAGCGGCGTTACATGGCTCAACTTTTGTCGTTTGAAACTATGGGTGGTTACAAAATTTGAAATATTTTGAGTGATAGAACAAAAATAATAGGTGATTTAAAAACTTAAAGTATTCCTATTATATTCTACCATCTTTTCAAATGCGTAGGCTAAAACATATTGTTATTGGCTGCTTTGCCTATCTATTCTATTATGGCCGGCTTGGAGACATTAGAGGAAGATTGTCGTTTCTATCCGGGTACGATCATAGCTTCATTCATTCGTTGAACCTTGGGGATAACCATTAGCATTGAGGTCAATCAACACAACCCGTTCCACTTCCGTGCCGGAGGAAATGGGATTTGAACCCATGACACAATCTTCTTGTATGTCGATTTAGCAAACCAATGCCTTATTTATAACATGAAAGATAATTTTATTATAGTTATTTGTAAACCTAACAACACTTATAGATTCAATAAAAAGATATTCTAAATCTAGATTTAATAAGAAACTGATATATTTTACTAAATTGGCCAATGATATATGGCTTTCCTTATTAGTCAAAGACTATCGATATCAAGGTATTTTTCACAATGGAGACCAATGTGAATAGTGCTATAGCCTAAAAAATGTGTTACATCTTATTTCAAGATAGATCTGGATATTTCTGTATACATAAGACCATAAAAAAATACCTACAAGGGTAAATCAAACATAATCAAAGGGAAACCAAATACTTGTAAAGGGAACGAAAAACAAAATAGATACAAAAATTTAAGGGACAGAAAGTATAGTAAGACTGCCACCTTATGATAGCCCCCTCAACAATATTCATACAAGAGAAAATAAGAGGAAAAGGAGAGAAAAAAAAAATTGGAGCCGGCGATCACCATCTCATTTTAGTAATCAAATACAAACAATGTTTTTGGTTGAAATATTTTCCTTTGCCAAAATCTTGTGTGAATTTGAAACGCAGCCGTCAGCTATATATAACAACAACAATTTTGTACAATTGGGTTAGGAGTAATTTCACCCTCCTCCCCTTCCCAAAGCAAGCTCACCTCAAATTTCTCCTGGAGGGTAGGTAGGGTATCTGCTGCTTGTAACTAACCGTTACTGCATGTCCCATTCAGTGACGTGTCAAATTGAAGGATTTTCTTTTCTATCATCACAATTCACATGTACGCACCTAAAATGAGAATAAAGTAGAAAGCATGTCGAATATTAGTTAGATTAGAGAACTAACAATCACATTAATTCAAACATCAAGCTTAAAATATTCAAGAAAAAAAAATGAACAGGATGTGAATCGCTACCTCTATCGTGGAAGGGTTATAAGCATGAGACTTGTGAGTGCTGATTCCAGAGTGTCCACCTAAGTGGAAAAAAGTTAAAAAAAAAAGCATATAAATATCATTATTATTATTTTTTTTTTGAAAAGATAGAGATACATGTAATGTTGAACAAATTATACATAATTCTTCTTAACTAGAGTGAAATTCACTTATAAAATTTGTTTAAAATATTCTTGAGTTTATGAAATTATTATACCAACATTTCTTGAATATGAAAAATCATCTCAACATCTTATACTATATTGCACAACAAACAATACATCTAGGAAAAGTCTGTGTCACTTGATAAATAAAAGAGAATTAGGATAAATTTTATCAAATCTAAGAAAGATCAGAGTAATTTATCCTTTAATTTATATATGTTATTAATATAAAAGAGATAAATATAAATAATTACTATATATTATTATATCAGTAAAATTATTTAATTCAACTACTTTCCATTTTAAAAGTTTTATAAACAACATAATATAATTAAATGAGAACATAAATTTTTTATGTTTTTACTATTGTCTGTCAAAATCAATCTCTATAGATATCCCAAAGTTGAGAAGACGACCCCATTAATATATTGTTGATTGGATTGTGTGAAATAACAGGCAGGCCAAAGCCAAGGCTGAGGGCCATTATCATGACATTTTTTTAAAAAAACATTTCAAAATTATCTTTATTCGTTATTATTACCATCATCAAACTGGGCCAGCAATTTTTTTGTCCTTAATAATTTTTGGGGGGACTCTAAGGAAATAAGTCCTTTTTGGGCCATAAAACCTATCCGTAGACTATGGCACCTACACAAGGAAAAATTAAATAGTGACAAAAAAAAGGGATAAATTAAATAAGAAAAAGCTAATGAGTGCTTTGACAATACTAGTTAGAACCATGTTTAATAAAAGTAATGTATAAATAATATTAAGAGGTAGGTTTTTGCTTCAGTATATATGGAGTATTGATACTCTTTTAACTTTCAAGAACTATGATTAAATATTTAATTTTCTATTTTTTAATAAAATGAATTATTCAGAGATATAACATATTTTTATCTATAAATAACTAAAAAATATCAATATCCTTGGACTTTATAAAGGTACCCAAAAAGCTCCCGTAAGAAATATATATATCAAATGCAAATGCTTCTTTTATTTATTGGAATCCTAAACTAATGCAACACATAAAATTAGAATCTAAAGAGCACGAATGAATCTTGAAATATGATAATAATTAACTTGACACTCTTTCCGGGAGTTTAACATGCTCCTATTCACTTGTTGCAGAGATAATAAAGCCTCGTGTGCTTTTTTTTTTTCATTTTTGGTCAACAAAGTCATGTGCAGAAAGTAATGCCATTTTGATTCAAAAAGTAGGTGTTTATTTAGACACCCACTTTACAATCATTAAATGTGATGAATATTAAGAATAAATGGGGACTATCATCACATCCAATAATTATAAAATAAATATCTGAATAGATATTTACTTTTTAGGTTTTAAAATAACATTACTCCTCACTTGTTTCTTCTTCTTGATTTATTTTTTTGGTTTGGAGCTTGGTCACTTGGAGAGTGAGGGAATGGAGAAATTTAGTATTTGAGCTTATAAAATTGAAAATGGGAAGTCAAGATCCGATGGGCCAGCACAAACTCTAATATACTTTAGATTTTGGGCTCCGCCAAACTGTATTCGACCTGTCTTAGCTACATTTGTTGACACATATTGGTAAGAGTGTTGCTATTTTAACACCCAAAAAATAAAAAGACACCCACTTTATAATCATTAAATGTGATAGATGTTAAGTATAAGTGAGAATCACCATCAAATTCAATGATTATAAAGTGAGTGTCTGAATAAATATTAATTTTTTGAGTGTCAAAATATCATTATCCTATTGGTAATGGAAGCTGACTACAAAAACAACAAAGACACATCCTCAATGATGGATTTGCACAAAAACAGAACTAAAAAAATTGGCTCATCTAATGTGAACAAACAGGTAAAGTGAGAGACTAATTACGATTAAATAATCCATTAATAATTAGTTTAGAAGAATCCAATCCATTGATAATATTATGACATACCAAATTACCATATTGATGATACTCGAAAAGAAGAATCACTTACATTATTGATTCGTTTTGCACTAGATTTATGATTTTTTGAAGAAATTGATACATGCTTTGTTTATTAAATTTACTACATATTTATTGATTAATTGTTAAAAAATGAGTTTAATTTTGATATATTAATATTATAAAACTTTTATACTATCATCTAATTAAATTATTTTATTTACATGACTTTTCATGCTATAAGTATGAAAATTAATCACTTTTGTTAATATAACAATACATAGTTGGATGATAATGTAAAAAATCAGTACATAGAAATTAAACTAAAAAAAATTAATAATTGTATTCATGTGTTTTAACATTTGAAGGCACTTTTTTCCTTCACGTGGAGAGAGTAATTTTAGGTTAATCTTTGACTCTTCTTTACTATTGAAAGGTGATTCAAGTGGTAAAAGAATATGAAAAAGAGTTAAAAAAGAGTTCTTATATCATGTAAAAAATGTTTGTACCAATGATACTCGACCAAAATATTATGAACAAAAATTTTAACCAAACTTGTGAAAAACTTCTCTTCTAAGGATACTACCTTTCTCATGATAGTATAGATATTCGAGGATCTAGATCATTTGGAGGACTCAAATGTGCTCAATCAAGTTTTGGACAAGAAAAAAAATTGCTTGATAGTACAAGAAGAAATATAATCGATGACATGAAAAATACTTTATCATCCTCTTTGTCATGTTTTCTGTCAAATATGGGGTTAATCATGTTACGTTCTTTTTTACATTGAATTTGTCATTTCATACCATACAGCACTACTCTTTAAAAGAAGGTTTTGTGATTTCAACTCCACCAATTTATAGTACCAATGGACCTAAGTAATTTAGTTTAGATGATGATAATGATGATGATGATGATGATGATGATGATGCCAGATAATATTGCTTTAGAATTTCCATGAATACAATGTCAGTTTCTTCTTCATGTAGTTGCTTCTTCTGAAGTGAGGTTAGGGCTTACCAATACAGGAATACTTACATATATAAGCAAAAGGCGAAAATAGTTTATGCATTCCCCTTGGTCAAAACACAAAGTAAACATAATTGGATGTTAATATCTAACACTTCTGTTCTTGGCAGCATTTCTCAGTGCTCCTGTAGCGGGTGCTGAAGAAGCAGGATTGATGGCCTTCCTTATCTTAGCGACATTCCAAGCAGTGTTAGCAGCATGCCCTGCAGTTGCAAATACATGCTCAGTAGCCTCCCCTGCCTCTTCCCCAAACCTGTTACCATAGGATGCCACATCAAGTAAATGACATAATAACAACATTGTTATTGATCTTATATAAATAAGGCACTAGATTTCACAAAAAATGATAATTGTTGGTTGTGGGCCAACATTCTGTCAAGGCAAGACCTAGATAAGATCGGAGTCAAATTGGATTATGACATTTGGTAATAGGCCTATATAAAAAGAGTTGCACCCTAGTTAATAACTATAATTTTTGGCTTATTGGGCTAAGGGAAGCGCTCAATCCAATAATGATGAAAGTGAACTTTAGTGAAACTAGAAAAACCAAAAAGTATAACTAAGCCGGAACATAAAAGTAAAATGCTAGAACTCACTTGTGTGGTCCAAGTGAATTTGTGCTATAATTGTTTGACCAATGCAGTGCTCTTACCTGTTAGAAACCATTCTGGTAGCAGCTTGGGAGGTGGCAGAAAGGGTTTGTTTCTCAGCAGCTTCCGCTGCTTCAAAAACCTTGTCTGTGGCATTAGAAGAACATAGAAATCAAGTTGATGCTACTGATATTGGATATATTTATTATTTAGGTTGTTAATATTCTAACAATAGGATGCATTTAGTTTTATGAAAACAGTTTTTAGTTTTATGAAAACAGTTTTTAGTTTTCATTTCTTGTTTTTCTTAAGCTTCTTGCTTTTCAGAATTGTGAAGGAAATAATAATACAAAATTCAGTTTTAATTTTCATTTTCAGTTTTCACTATTCCTTTACAAAGTCCTGCAAATAGGAAACAAATTGGAAACAAAAAATGAAAATTGAAAGCTTATTTCTGAAATCAAGTGAAGAATGATGCTAGTCTTTGGTTTATATGAGAAGATTTACTTACTGACTGCATCAAGGGAAGCCAACAACACCTCTCCAGGAAGCATCCTCAGGAATGCCTGTCCTGGTTGGGATTTCAGCACTGGGGTCATCACTGATCCACTCATTATTCCAACACCATCAAGCAAAGATTTGCTTAACTTTTCTGTCATATTTGACAGCTTGCTCACACTATATTGCAAAAATAGTTAAGAGTCAGTTTGTGTCCCCTTATAATTGCGGATGAAAAAAACTTAAGGACAACCCACTTGTCCCTAATATTAATTCATGACTTAAATAGAACATAATCAATAACATGTTCATTAAGCATTCTGATATGCATGTCCAGTGTCAAATTTTAAATACCGTATAAGGCTTTCGTTAATTGCGTTCTGCTTTGTGCCACTGGCAGTCTTGTTGCTCATATTCTTCTTATCTGCAGCACTACTTAGGATCTTTTCTCCTCCTTTTTGGACCTGGTTTTCAAAAGTTAGTTTTACATGAAAAGCCAAAAAACATTTGGTGATGTACTTTTCACATTTTAATCACTATAGAGAGGGTGTTGTAAACAAATGTTCTTCTTTTAGCACGAAGAAATACTTGTTAAGGAACATAACACCATAGACCTAAAAGGTAACTTCTTTAACAGTTTCTAGTTACAATTCAACCCAAAAGCAAGCAGTACCTTGTATGTAATTTAGTCAACACATGCGTTTTTCCTAGCTTCGAGAAATCATGAAGTTCATATAATAAGAACTAACACGTGTATTACTGGTTGATTGGTTCAAAGACATCAATATTTATTTCCTTTCAATAAGGTCTCATGCTTGAGTCTTACGATTTGTGAATAAAAAAAGCTAGTTGGTCACAATGGCTTTGATACTATGTAATGAGCCATCTATTCTAAATGCTTAAACTGATAGGTAGAGACACATGAATGATTCTATACTCTTAACACAAATTTTACCCTTAAAATAGACCAACCTGATTCAAATCAAGTTTAGAGTCTAGTATATTCACATACTAGCATTTTAATTCAAAAAATAACTAATATGTGCAAAGCAAAAGGAAAATGCTTGCTCCTCTACTAATTCAAGAGGAAAACCGAACCTGATTAGCATAAGCATTACTGCACATGAAGATACCCTTAACAATCTGACCAGTCCCTCCTGCAATAGCCTTGGCCAGAAAATGATTGTAATCTTCAACCTTTGGAGCAAACTCCTTCCAATCAAGATCACTCTTCTTACTCCCTTTCAAACCAGAAAAGCAAGAGTGCTCGTTCAGAAATGAGTCCAGCAAACCCATGCTTCCGACACACTGTTCTGGAAAAGTGACACCATAGCTTAGAGGCTCACCATCCTTCACAGGCAAAGTGAAAAGGTAGTGGAGAGCATCCACCTTCACAACTGGCTCATCTTTTGTCAAAGGCCACTGAAGATCATTTCCAACCCTTATGATGGTGGCGAGCGAAACGTTCTCATCCATGATTTTGATGATCATGAACTGGCCTTGAGCCAGCTCAAGTGCTTCCCCTTCATCCACCAGATGAACTTTGCATCCTGGGATTTGTATCAGAACTTCCTGTTTGAGGCCTTTGGGCCTTGAGAATTGTTCATTAGCTAGAGGCATGGAGGTTTCTTCTGTGGGAAGTTCAAGAGTTTTGGAGCCACTGCAACCCATCTTTGCTTTGCTTCTGTTTTTGTTTGTGAATTTGTTCTCTTTCCTGGGACCAATTTGGGATGTTGATGGATATAAAAAGCATCAGGAAAAGTTTTTGGCTGCTATGGATTCTTTTGTTCATAGCTTTATTCTGTTCTTGACGAATAATTTGGTGTTAAGGCAATGTGACTTCGTGTAGAATGTATGATTTAAAAAACATAGAGAACTTGTTGAACAAATTGCAATAGCATCACAACTTGCCCTCCCAGTGTGACAGCAAATACTTTATTATAACCTGCGCTATTCTTTCCTGCATCATTGTCCTGATATTCTCTTATGAGTGATGTTGTTTGCACAAAAAAGATAAGGTCAATACTTTGTGTCTCTTTATATAATGGCCACCGTTGGTGCCTATTTCGATGTATAAGTAACATTACTACTCTTTTATTCTATTTTTGTAGTGACTTTTGTTTTGAAATTTTCACCGCACTTGCATTATATGTCTGGATTCTTTCCTTTTGCATGGCTCTTATGCATGTTTCACTGGTGGAGGCACATAGAAGATCAAAAGTGGACCCTTCCTATGTATGTTACCAATTGTCAGCCCTCCTAGCTCCTATCAAGCTGAATAGTTTGGCAGTTCGAAGTTCTAATTCTTCTTTCTTTTCTTTCTTTCTGCCTTCTATCACTGTTGCATGATGACTATAATTTTCTTTTTCTGAAGAATCTTTTTTTAGTACATTTGTGAAGAATACTTTACTTCAATTGTGGGAAATCACAAACTTTTGTTCTGCATAGAAATTCTAAAACAAAAGCCTGAGATAGAACCCGAGTAAGATAGGGTGAATACTTGCTTTTAGCCTTAAACTATGCATCAATTCAAATTTTTAATTATTATTTGTAGAGAAAATTAGATTTGCCTTTTTATTCTCCAACAATTTGTTCTGTTAGCCAAATCCGGAGGATTTCAAAGTTAACGATGGATTCTTGTCTTACACTACATTTGGATTTTTCTTTTATTATAGAACTTGTACGTAAATGACTTTTATGTGTTATTTTACATATAAAACTAATTCATATAATTTTCATCCTTATTTTTCCTCCTTAACCAAACACAATAGAAATGTGTTGAAAGTTGTAAATTTGGGGAACTAGTTATTTTTGGTGATAAAGTACATATTCAAAAAACCCGACCAACAAAACATCAGAACTGACTAAAGCCAGCCTTACATCCTCTATGACAATGCGGTGCACATTTTGTGTAGAGGAAAATTAGAATGCAGCGTATCTAGAAAAAATGTTTATAAAATCTTTAAAAGAAATTATAGAGATTGTCGAATAAAATAAAATGATATGATTCACTAATTCATTTAAAAGTTAACAATTATAATAAATAATTCTAGACACAAAATTCTAATGAAATTTTGGACTGTCTATCATTTCCTTCTTACTATATATAGCGGCAAAAGAAGAGACAAAACGCTGATTACAATTCTAAAATTGAGCCAACTGCACCAAAACACTAGCTAAGCATATCATAAATCCGAATAAATCAAAAAGCTTGACCTACTTTATTATATTACTAAGAAAACTTGGCCCTCTTGGTAGTGCGCCACCAATCTTGTAACTTGAATGGGAACATACCACATCTCTGGAAATCAAAAAATTTTAAGTTGACAGTGTTAGGAAATAAAACACAAAATTCCTTCCTTGCAAGAACAAGAGGAGTAACTATACTAGTAAAATTATGACAGCAATCAACACACATAATAAATCAAAACAATAGGAATAAGGTACCAAGATTTTTAACGTGGAAAAATTTTCTCAATGTAAAAAACAAAAACCACGGGTCATCTAGACCAAAAAAATAACTCAACTATGATTAAATCAGGTATAAAAGAGTCTCAAATAAGTGCACAAATCGTGCTAATAATAACCTAAACTAACCAAACACCAATACTCAAAATTGAGAGCAAGGAATATGTGAAATACCCCAAAACTAGACCTATTGTCTAAGACCAGTGCCTCACACTCCGGAGCTTGTATCAACGATCCAACCGTTCAGAATGAAGAACTAGACATCTAGAATCTACTGTCAAAGTTTTAGCCCAATCCAATGGTGAAAGACTTTACAAATGACAATTTATAGTAATAGCTTAAACTAGAAAAATTGATTCTCCAAACCAAAACAGAACCTCTGTGCGAGATCAATATCTCACACTCTAGACCTTTCCTCGATGATCCGACCATTCAGAATGAAAAGTCACTGTCACAAACCTACTAGGCAAATTTTAGCCCAATCCAACGATGGATGACGTCGTAAACGCCGATCTACGAAGACTGTTCATACAAAGAAAATGAAAATGGGTTTGTTGTGTTTCCCGCTTCTCTCTCTCCTTTTGTGACTACTATATAAATGGTCACACTCTCTTGATACCCTACCAGACCTCTCTGTCTTAGGTAAGTAGAGATGATGGACTCACTCAATTTTGAGCTTTCTCCATGTAGGAAAGGAGCCCAAACTCAACAAATCTCCCTCTCACGACCATGTGGAGGTAAATGCCAAACCAACGATCAAACAACAAGCTTCAAACTTCTATCTTGGTAAAGATTTTGTCATCATGTCTAGACCATTCTAATCAGTATGAACCTTTTCAAGTTACAACAACTTAGCATTCAAAACATCACGTATCCAATGATACCTCACATCAATATGCTTGGACATTGAATGAAAAGCTGAGTTTTTACCAAGATGTATAGCACTTTGACTATCACAAAATAGCACATAACTCTCTTGAGTAAAACCAAGTTCTTGTAAGACCTGCTTCATCCAAAGCATCTCCTTACATGCTTCGGTAATGGCAATGAACTCAGCCTCTGTAGTGGATAAAGCAACACACTTTTGTAACTTGGATTGCCAAGCTACAGCTCCACCTCCAAATGTAATCAAATAACCTGAAGTAGATTTTCGAGAGTTAACATCTCCTACCATATCCGAGTCAGTGTAACCAACTAAAAAAGGTTCTCATTTCCAAAACATAACTTCAAGCTAGAAGTAGCACGAAAATATCTCATAATGCACTTCACTGCATTCCAATGCTCTCTTCCTAGGTTTGAAAGAAAACGGCTAACACTATCAACAACATGAGCTAAGTCTGGTCTAGTGCATACCATAGCGTACATCAAACTACCCACAGCTGAAGCATATGGAACTCTCTCCATGTCTTTCTTCTCTTCTTCATTTGATGGACTTTGCTTGCAACTCAGTTTGAAATGTGTAGCAAGAAGAGAGTTAACAGCCTTAGCTTTTTCCATTTGAAACCTTTGCAACATGACTTCAATATATTTCTCTTGTGACAACCAAAGTTTCTTCTCATTTCTATCCCGGATGATTCTTATGCCAAGAATCTATTTTACTGGTCCGAGATCCTTCATTGCAAATGACATCCCAAGTTGCTTCTTCAACCTATCAATTCTTGAGGCATTTTGACCAATAATAAGCATGTCATCAACATATAACAGAAGGATAATAAAATCATCACTAGCAAATTGTTTAATAAAAATGCATTGATCTGAAGTAGTCTTCTTGTAGCCTTGCTCTCCCATTACATACTCAAACTTCTTATACCATTGCCTCAAAGCTTGCTTGAAGCCATATAAGCTCTTCTTGAGTTTGCACACATAATCTTCTTTCCTTTTTACAATAAAACCTTTAGGCTGCTCCATGTAGATTTCCTCCTCAAGATCATTATGGAGGAAAGCAGTTTTTATATCCATCTGCTCTATCTCTAAATCAAGATATGCAGCCATACTCAAAACGGTCCTGATAGAAGACATCTTCACAATCAGAAAAAAGATCTCATTATAATTAATACCCTTTTTTCTACCTAAAACCTTTAACCACCAATCTAGCTTTATATCTTGGGGAGGAAGAATTTCCTTCATGTTTTAGCCTATATATCCACCTGTTTTGCAAAGCCCTCTTGCCGTTAGGCAATTTCACAAGCTCAAATGTCTGATTATCATATAAGGCTTGCATTTCATCTTGTATACCATCAACCCATTTTTGCTTCTGGTCACTATCCATTGCCTCCTCATAACATTCACCCCCTAAGTGCAATAGGCAGATTTGTAGGCATCTCATGTTGATTATCAACAACATTATCCGTTGGAGCATCTAAATGATCTCCTATCTGTTGGTCATCATAAACCCTATGGCCATCTTCTTGCATATGATCCTGGGCCTGATTCTCTGCTAGTTTTTGTGCACGTGGTGGTTGAATTGGATTTGCATCGATCAGATCACTACTATATTGAGATTCAGTCCTCTTCACTTTTTTAATGTCTTCAATGGTTTGGTCTTCTACAAATACCACGTCACAACTTCTCATAAGCTTTTTATTAATTGGGTCATAGAGCTTATATCCAAGCTCATCCTAACCATACCCAATAAAGATACATTGCTTTGTCTTCACATCCAACTTAGATCTCTTATCCATTGAAATATGAATAAATGCTTTGCATCCAAAAATACTCAAGTGGTCATAAGAGACATTCTTGCCAAACCACACATTATCTGGAATATTACTATCCAAAGTAACTATAGGACTCAGATTAATCACATGCATCGATGTAACCAATGCTTCTCCCTAGAAATACTTAGGTAGTTTTGCTTTAGTAAGCATACACCTAACTCTTTCAATTAATGTTCTATTCATCCTCTTCGTCAAACTATTCAACTGAGGTGTTTTAAGAGGTGTCTTTTCATGTCTAATGCCTTGCTGTTTACAATATCAAATGGTCCACAATATTCACCACCATTATCAGTATGAATGCATTTAAGTTTCTTACCTGTTTGCCGCTAAACCAAAATTTGGAATTGTTTGAACTTCTCCAAGACTTCGTTCTTAACCTTCAAAGTACAAGCCCAAACCTTCCTTGAGTGGTCATCAATGAATGTCACAACATATAGAGCACCACCAAATGACTTTTCCTTCAATGGACCACGAACATCAGAGCGTATCAACTTCAAGAAATCTGATTTCCTTGAAGGAGGATGCTTCTTGAAGGATAATATTTTCTGTTTTCCAGCTATGTAATAAGAACATTTCTCCAATTCTGCATTTTTCAAACCAGAAAGTACATCCTTTTTAGCCAAACAATTTAGTCTTTTTTCACTGATATGACTAAGCCTTCTATGTCACAACTTTGAAGCTCTTTTCCTTTCAACTGCATTTACATTGCCTTTTGAAATTGTGGATTTCATCACATACAAACTTGAGGTTTTTTTTCTTCGAGCCACTACCAAGTTGCCTTTAGTGAGCTTCCATTGACTACTGCCAAATGTGCTACCATAACCTTCATCATCAAGCTTTCTAATTGAAATCAAGTTCAAGCGGACAACTGGAGCATGTCTAACATCCTTCAACAGCAACTTCATTCCAATATTAGTTTCTAAACAAACATCTCCAACACCAATCACCTTGGCCAAGTCATCATTTCCCTATCTTTAGCACTCCATAGTCACCTGAAGTGTAAGATGTAAAGAATTCATTCCTTGGTGTAACATGTATAGAGGCACCATTGTCAACTACCCAGTCAAACTCATCAGATACTATATTAATCATATTCTCATATCCTACAATGAGAAGATCATCTAAAGTAGCAGTAGATACACAATCATTATTATTTTCTTTCTTCTCTTGCTTACCTTTGTTCTCTTTTTTCCAAAGAAAGCAATACTTTTGGATGTGCCCTATTTTATAATAGTAATGACATTCAATACTTTTGTACCTTAATTTGGACTTGCTTCTGCTCTTACCCCTTGTGCCTTTGTTCTGACTTCTTCCCCTATTTTCTGTAATCAACATCTCTGAGTGAGATGAAGAACTTTGAGTTTTCCTTCTCACTTCTTCATTCAAGACACCACCTTTCACAAGTTGCATAGTTACCGCACCATTAGGAGCAGAATTACTGAGTGAGATGCGAAATGTCTCCCAAGAATCTAGTAGAGTATTTAGCAACCAAAGTCCTTGAACTTCATCTTCAAACTTGATTCCCATACCTGACAACTGATCTAGAACTCCTTGAAACTCATTCAAGTGATTAGATAGGGAAAACCCTTCTTTGTATCTCAAATTCATCAACAAATACAACTTGTTATTCCCAAACTTGGAAGCATACAAGGATTCAATTTTTTCCCACATAGTTCTAGCATGAGTTTCATTAGCAATGTGATTATAAACATTATCTTCTACCTGTTGCCGAGTAAAACCACAAACTTGTTGATGCTAAAACTCTCATTCTTCTTCAGTTTTTGAATCTAGTTTTTGTGTAGCAAACATAGGCATATGCAGATTTTTAACAAATAACAAATATTTCATCTTACCTTTCCATATATGATAATTAGTACCATTCAAGCATCTCATTTTACTTGTATTTGCCTCCATTATTCAAGCAAGTTACAATCAATAATGCCCAAGAATAAGCTCTGATGCCAAATGTTGGGAAACAAAACACACAATTCCCTACTTACAAGAATAAGAAGAGCAACTATACTAATAAAATTATGGCAGCAATCAATACACATAATAAACCAGAATAATAGAGATAATGCACCAAGGTTTTTAACATGAAAAAATTCCCTCAATATGAGAAACAAAAATCACAAGTTGTCCAAACCAAAGAAATAACTTCACTATGATCAAATCAGATACAAAAGAGTCTCAAATAAGTGCACAAATTGTGCTAACAACAACCCAAACTAACCAAATACCAATACTCAAAATTGAGAACAAGGAGTATGTGAAATACTCCAAAACTATAGCTGCTGTCCGAGACCAGTGCCTCACACTTCGGACATTGTCTCAACGATCCAACCGTTTAGAATGAAGAACCAGACATCTAGAATCTACTGTCAAAGTTTCAGCCCAATCTAACAGTGAACAACTTTACAAATGTTGATTTACAGTAACAGCTTAAACCAGAAACTGATTCTCCAAATCAAAACAGAACCTTTGTGTGAGATCAATATCTCACATTCCAGACCTTTCCTCGATTATCCGACTATTTAGAATGAAAAGCCACTGTCATGAACCTGCTATCCAAATTTCAGCCCAATCCAACGGTGGATAACTTCGTAAATGCCAATCTACAGAGACTGTTCATACAAAGAAAATCAAAATGGGTTGGTTGTGTTTCTCTCTTCTCTCTTTCCTCTTGTGGCTGCTATATTTAACAAATGGTCACACTCTCTTGATATCCTAGCAGACCCCTCTGCTTTAGGTAAGTGGAGGTAATGGACTTGCTTAATTTTGGGCTTTCTTCATATAGGAAGGGAGCCCAAACCCAATAGACAGACAGTACCTACTACTAGATCATCTTTTAGGCATTTCATTCAGCGGTTTATATGTATAATGCACTCTTCCACATTGATTCATTTTTATTGCGTATTGCACAACTTAACTCATATTTAATACTAAAATGTCATGGTAAACTATGACTAAGGATGAGTTTTTTTTTTTTAGATGTGCCCTGATCCGTAAAAAGTATAAATTAACTTTTTCAGTTTGATAAATTAAAAAGTTAGGTGTTTTTTATCCTTGTAAAAGTTAATAGTACTTTTAAAAGTATCTTACCAGGTACTTTTGATAGCATCTCATGTAATACTTTTAAGAACCGTTTTCTCCTCAATATGACTTTATTTTCATCAATGATAATAAATGTAAAAGTTACTTTCTTTAATATCTATATCCATTACTGTCATTTTGAATTTTTAGGGCATATTTATCAAATGTTATTGTTGTGGCTTCGGTTGAGCAACTTATATATTATTTTACTTTTAAAAGTAACTTTTTGAGGGTCGAAAATAGATGAACAGCTCTCAAAAGGCTAAGACAATATAAAACTAGGCATAAGAACCGCTCTGCTGAATGAAACACTCACAAGATAAAAAATCGTGAGCTTTTTTTTTTTTTTTTCCTTTTCTTAGGAGAAAAATCATCAAGATACACGAGCCAAAAGTTGACCATATAAACTATCCACGTTTGCTATCATCACTCTCTTTATAAGAGAAACCCCAACAAAGTCCATCTGTATTGAATTTGGGCCAGCTTGGGGCCACTAAGCCGACTTATTACCACCTACAATTCATAGCTCGAGCCCAACACAATCGGAGCCCAACATACACACGTCTCTCTCTCTCTCTCTCTCTCTCTCTCTCTCTCTCTCTCTGCGCGCTTGGCTGTATTCTCACTTGTCCTGACTCGCAACTCGTTTCCTTTTTCCTTTTGTTTTTAATTTTATTTTTTGTTCTGGCTTACGTTGTTTGTGTTCCATACTGTGTGCTCGCTTGTATTCTTACTTACTACTATTACTACTCTCTCACTCTATCTCTCTCTCTCTCTCTCTCTCTCCCCCCGAAAGCTACAACTATTTTTTACGCGTGCATAAATAAATGTGAGTACTTGTTAATATTGTTGCATACCCTTTTGTTGCTTTTGGCTGTTTTCAGATTGGAAAGGCACCAAAGTCCCCCTAATATCGCAAAGATGGTGTTGCTAGTCGCACTCGCATTGTTTCTCGGTGTCTTCCTCGCTGTTCTTCTTTTGTCCCCACGACCCCCCAAATCTGGTTCATCCTTTTTTTTCACTTTTTTTTGTTTGTTATTATATGATATTGTATATTGAAATTTGCGTAATATGTGTTTATGTCATGTAATTATGTGGGCTATGTAAGTTTCTTCTGATATCTTTGCATCCTTTCTCAGGGCATAAGGGAAAAACAGCACAGTCCAGTTCAAACAGTAAGGTATTCATGGGGGTTCACTGAAGTGCTTTTTCTGTCTTCTTTTATTATTATTATTATTATTGTGCATTCTGCTATTACATAGAAACCATTATGTTTGAAGTTTGATAGTGTAGTCACTGCGGTGTTACTTTTTTTCTTTGTTGAGGAAGAACGAAAGCCTCTGGCTTTGTTAACTGTCACACATTTTGGATCTAGGTGAAACCAATTGAATATTGTGAATGTCTTGGTTTCAATTATTCAAGCAATTTATTAGTGAGCTAAGTTTCCTAAGATGTGGTGTCATTTGAGGGTATTGTCCATACCCTAAGAGAAAGAAAGTATATATGAATGCTATGGCCGGATAATTTTCCTTAAGGGGCATAATGTAATGGCAAAGGCATGACATTTAGGAGATCACTATATCAGCTTTATCGTGGTGCAATGTTATGAGTAAGGATAAGTATGTAACCATTATTATTATTTATTTATTTATTTATTTTACTTGGGGGTAGAAGTTTTGAAATTGATGAAAATCATGAATTTGGGATCTTGAAACTTTTGGGGTGGCTCTTCTTCAGAACCTGGCTTATTGAGTGGAACCATCATGTTACATTCCACCTAATGAAATTTAGGACCCACTTGGCTTTTAGAAGGGAAAAAACTAATTCTTCGTCCTATTATATGACCCTGAACTTAGTTTGGTAAGATGAAAATAGACTTACCTTAAGAAGAATCACACTGGCAATAGTGAAATAGTATGTGTAGGGCTTAAGTTTACTTTTGGACAAAAACTAAGTTGAGTGTGACTTTTTCCTAAAATTATTTTACATAAACTGGGTCCTAACATAATTTTTTGTGTTCTTTAAACACATGCTTTATAATTTTTGTCTAATTTTTAGCCTGTTTCGTACACTCTATGTTGCTTGTAGGCATCAAAGTCCCACAGTAAAGATGAAGTCTCATTGCATAACACAAGAACAGATTGTTGGATAATCATCAAGAACAGGGTACAATCTCTTGTTGTTTTATACTTTTATTTATGACTGCTTCATCCCTCTAGTTTAAAACCAATTAGTTTTCCTATATCTAATATTCTCTTCACCATTCTATCCTATTCAAGGCTACATTGTACACTAATGGTATTATTTTGGGGTTTCATCTTAAAGTAGGTATATGATGTTACCTCCTATGTGGAGGAACATCCAGGCGGTGATGCCATTCTAGCACATGCTGGAGATGATTCAACTGAAGGGTTTTTTGGGTATGCATCTGTTCCATTTCATTCGTTGCTTGTATATATTGGAGACACCTCTCTAGATTTACCTCTATAATGTGTGTGTGTGTGTGTTTAATTTCTATGCAATGATAGTGTAAAATAGTTTTATACCTTCACCCAACAAAATTTCACCACTATGACAAATCATGATGGACGGTTGTAATAGTGGATAGTTATTTTCTATGAATGATCCTTTTGGTGAAATTTGATTGGTTGACAATGTAAAGTTGTTTTATACTATCATTGCATAAAACTATTTTTTTTTTATATTTATATATACACAGTTCTCTTACTGAGTTTTCCTCAGTTTTCCCAACAAAGTATTTCTTCGTTCCTTCTTGATATGTACCAGGTTATTTATGTCCTTATTGTACTTATAGGTTAGCTTCTAGAGGAGTGAGCAGCATAAAGTTTCTAACCCACAAAAGGGCGAGGCCAATAAATTTTAAATATAACATGATTGTATAAATTCATCATGCTGGCTTATTGTTTCAGCATATTACTATATTATGATGCTATGTTCATTGAAACTAATGAAGTTTCTCTGGCCAAGTGGCCATAGGTAATAATATTTTGGTTTTAATGAATACGCTGACTACGGTTATGAACTAAGCATCCTTTGAGCTTCATTGTATCTCCATGAGATGATGTTTTAGATTCAAACCCCTTCCTCTTCATCCCAGATATGTACTTAATAATTTTATCTTTTACATGCTCTACAGCTCACATGCCAAGCTCATAAATAAGCTTCTGACATTTTACTGTCAATATGCAGCTATTGATTGTATTTTCTTTCAAATAATTTAGGTTGTCTGTCCTTGGACATAGATGCAATATGGTACATAGCTTATAGTAGAACACTTTGTTACAGTAGTACTTGCAGCACACATTAATGATATGGTAGTTTTAAACTAGGCAGGAATGAGAAACTCCTTTTTAGTGAAGTTAATCCCCTCCTTGATCCTTTCTATGTACTTGTTTTGACAGCGAAGCCAAAAACCTTTATTCCTTATTTTAATACCTTCTCCTCTAACTCTTCTGTCGCTGTTAACTTTCACATGGCAGGCCACAACATGCAACTCGAGTCTTTGACATGATTGAAGACTTCTACATTGGAGATTTGAAGCAATAACTAAGTATGTGGCTTCTGGTTTCTAACATTCAAGAGATATGTCATTTGAGAATATTCTATATTCTATTGCTACAATTTTGCGCTCTTGTCTAATCATTTATATTTGCTGGACACTAATGGAAGTGTTATCTGTTTGAAATCAGAAGCTATTCCAGGCATGATTTTAGTATAAGAAAGTGATGAGATTTTATTGTCACTCCTGGGGGTATGTTAGAAAGATCGGTTAAAACAATGCAGCTTATCTTCATTTTCATTAGCCAACCACCATTACCTTTATTATGTTAGCTTGTTATCTTTAGTAATTTGTTGGCATGATTTGATTTTGGAATTTCATCCTAGTAATGTCATTAAACATGTAGAGAATGTGTATAAGTTGAATTTGTATGAGAAAGGGTATGGTTTTCTCATTACTGGAGTCTGTTTTCTACTTTTAGATGCAGACTAATAGAGGAAGCTGCTTTCTCAGATATGAGAACTGATTTTGGCAAAATACATAAATTCACGTTTCCTAAGGATGTCATACCCTTAAATTCAGTCATATCTTGTAAAGAATTAATTTGTATATCATATCCATTCACATTCCAAAGTGCTTGTTTTGAACTTGTGGTTGTCCAAGTAATAACTATAGCTTCTTGATTTCGTTTGTGGAACCGTGAAGTCATTATTAAAAGCTACAAGTGTATGTTATGTGTGATGGAGATATTTGAGATTAAAAAATGAATGAGAGTCACCAACTGTGCACACATTTTAGCTCTTGTTGATTGATGTATATAAATTACAGAACTAAATTGTTACAATGACAAAATCAGCCCTCAGGGAGGAGGGCCTTCAGCTGAAAGATATCTGCATTGAATTTGGCACTCATAAGAAAAATGGAACTAGGATTCTACCACATCAAAAAATCAATCAATCATGAATCACCAAACAATAAATAGCAGCAATTGATCTCCCAATACCCTTGATTTTCAAAGGGGCATGCTGCCCCATCCACACTCAAAAACGTGGGCAAGGGAGACACGAGAGAATTGCTAAGTCAGAGACTTTGCATGCTGAATGAAGCCATTTCCTAGTTACTCAGATTTCTTGTTATGAAGCCATTGTACCAAACTCTTGGTCCAATTGCTGAGGTATGAGCCTCTTCTAGGCAAGTCTTTCTTGCCGTATAAATGTTTTCCTCCCAAGTCTGTGAAAACTGGACCCATATCCTGGCTTCTTTGAGTTAGAGTTCTCTCAATCTGTAGAATATATAATATATAATAAACAAACAAATAAATATCAGTTGAGAAAATGGATTGCAAAAGTGCACTTTTCGAATCTTCCTCTTCCAAGTTCATGTTTACAAGAATAATGGCACTTGGGAAAAGGTTAGATTATTATCACTTATAGCTTCAACAGGCATTATGATATTGAAAAATTCTTATATGATCCGGAAGCACCAGGGTGGATTGTACTTTAACCATTGAGGAATTGGCATTTAAGCACAATTCACCTGATTCTCCGTGATGATATAAGTATTTCCCATTATAAATATCCTATAAACACAATAACACGCAATTCTGCACCTGCTCTAATAGGGAAGCCAAAAATAGTATTTTCTGAAGTTGACATAAAAACTTGACCCACTTACCTTGCTGACTTTTCCATCTTTCAAATAGTACCGAATGCCAGACCAAATGATAGATTGAGAGAAATGAGAACGAATGGCAGATATTGGGTATAGGAAGTTATCCACCAGCATTGCAATGAACACCTACTCAAGGGAAAAAACTACTTATTACTTACCAACTTGTAATCAGGCATTTTTACATCCCTTGGCATAATATTGAATTTATACATTCACTTAGTATTATGACTTTTTTTTCCAACTTGTAGTCACAAATTTATGCATTTCTTTCTCTGTTTCATGGAATGCTTGATCTTTGAGTTATTATAGAGTTTCAGATGTACATCACTGTTAACTTTGAATTATTATCATTATCATTACCTACACAAGACATGTAGATGTAGAATAACATCAATCAAATCCATCCACATATAAAGCAAGCTTGGAGAATTACTGTTTTTTTTTTAAGTATTAAAAAAGTTTGGAGAAATGCTTACAAGACACCAGTTATAGGAACCGAGAGAAAGTGGAGGTGCCTCTGGGGACAATATATTGCAGAGTCGAACTTCTATCCTTGTCAAGTTCCACATTGAAAAAAGAGCCAGAAGAGTGCACACGCCTAGGAAGCTTACCATTCTTAACCCTGAGGGAAGGCATACTGTAAAATTTGATGGGAAAGTCCATCTCAAACGTGCTTTTTTTTTTCTTTTATATTTTGCAAGCCTTCTCTATTCATGAATGATCTCAGTAGTAGAAATGGACCATATAACAATGGGGACGAACATGTTCTTCTTTGATTCCATAATGTCATCTCATTGAATTGTTAACACAGATGATCCACTATACTATACCACGATAAGCTACCATACCTGATTTCTCTTTCTTTCTCTTAATACCCCACGGGGTAGAGAAGGTAAGAAAATAATAACATAAATATGCATAGTATGAAGCGCATATTTAAGGATGGTTATAAATTCCACGTGTGTTATTCCTGCATTGAAGTATCAAAGAATGAGTCTCTTATGCTTTGTATGCAACATTGTGTGCATTTTTGTGGGTGATAGGGTAAAAAAATTTTACAGTGTCATTGCATAGAGATTGAACTCTTTAAAAGACCCACAAAAATTTACATAGTGTTGCATATAATGCTTAAGAGACTCATCATTGAGATTTTCCTAATACTTCAAATAAATTGAACAGTGTCCCCGATTCGGTGTTAGAATCCTCCCAATTGTTTACACAAGGATCAACACTTACAACCTAAAAGTAAAAGTAGTGTTCTCACCACCGGAAATGTAGGCCATGTGTTCAAGTGAGCTCTCCTTAAAGTAAACCTTTAGTGCTGCTGCAACATGGATCACTGCCATACAGTATGGTGCTACAAATCCCCATGACAAATAGCAGTGGACAGCAAACAATGCACGGTTCATTATCTGGTTGACTTTAAATGTATATGACTCCAAAACAAATGTTTGTTTCCTCAAATAATTCCAGTACCTGCATGATTTAAAATAATTAACAGAGAATATATGAAGAAATCTTATTTCAAGTGAATGATAATCACCAACCTTCCAAAATTAAGATCAGTTGCAAGGGGATGAGGAAATACAGCAACCGGAGGAGAAGTAATGAGCTTTTTGTGAGCCCCTGAAATTGGCAGTGTTATGGTCATGAACAACATAATGAACAAGAACTTGGAAAAAGAAAGGTGAGCCTATGTTAGTTTAATTAGTGTAAGCTTATTGCACTTCTGTTGCAAAAAGGATCACAAACATCAGTGGTGAAATTTTTTGTTCAAAGAAAATTTGCATGAAGGACAAATACGACCATTTCATTGAATAATTATCTTTTGGAAGAAAATATTACTTATAAGTAAAATGTGCATGAATAAGCATCAAACAAGTACAAGAAAAATTATATTGCTATTTTAAAAACCAGCTTCTTTATGGATCAATGATTATCATTTTCAATGAACAAATTTGATAAAGCTGTTATATATGATGCTCAAATTGTTTGACTTGGAAGTTTGATGGGGGTACAAAAGATGTACCAGCTATGGCTGAGAGAGTCATATCATCAGAATATCCACCATCTCGAAGTCCTGAGAGCACACCACAATTGTCTTGCCTAAAGTCCTCAGCATGCATCTAGAGAAAAAGCTGAGTAGTTAGAATGTAAGTACTTTTATAGTTTTAAGCACCAACTAGGATGAAGGTATAAGCTACTTGCCATCATGCATCCTCCCCAAAGAAAGAATGTTTTTCCACCTGTGGCAAAGCCCATTGAACAAGGCTGTAAAATAAAATAAAAAGGATGTGAACAAATGAGGTCAACAATTATAATTAAAATTTATGAGATATTATGAAAAGCCTAAATTGAAAGTCATTAGACCGATTACTAGGATATTGGAAATTTACAATTAATAACAGCTAACTCCAGGGCAATAGATAATAAATTCAGAGACAGTTAAGTTAAGCTTCATTTTTAGTGATTCAGCTGCCCAAGGGTTTGAAATAAATGGAAAATAAAAGAAAAAAAAATCATATAAGCATACATTTGCTGCAGAGATTAGAGATATAAAGCCAGAGGAAGTTGTGTACCATATGGTATTCATAGATGCAGTAACTCCCTAGACTTCCAGATGGCAAATCAAGAGGGTATCCGGTTTGAATAAATATCTGTTGAGGATTAAAATAGTAAAGAACATAACCAATAATTTTAGATAAGTGGATGATTTTAGATAAGTAGAATCATAAATATTCTGGTTAAACACAAATGAAAAACCACAAGAAACAACTTTTTCTGAGTGGATACCTCAGGATTCCTTTCCATCTCCCGAGTGAGGGCCCCAATTGTTCCAGGATGTAGCCTAACATCATCATCCAAAAAGAGTACATACTTGGTGTCTTTGTGCATTTTCTCTACTCCGACCTGCACAGGCGCCAATACTATTTAATACTAGTGTAGTTGGTAATAAGCATATAGCAAGGATAACCTAACAAAAATTTCCCTTTGATTTTCCAACAACTAGTCAATGAAGCGGCTAGGATTAACCACCATATTCAACATAGATTTATATTGACTTCTGTCATGAACCATCTTCCTAAAAGTTTAAATTGATGGGTATAGGCACATGGATGATTTTGTACTCTAATATGCTCCTCATGAGAATACCTCTTTTGGATTTGAAACGTGAACAATTTATTATAATGGGGGATAACAATGATTAGACCCCTGACTTTTAGTCATTACGACCCTAATAGCATGTCATGAAATTATTTCTCCAAAAAGTTTAAGTTGATAAATAGAGACACATGAATGATTTTATATTCTAACAACTTCAGTTAAATGTAAGGATGAAAAGACTGAAGTTTCAAATACATCAAGGCCCTAACTTGCACTTGAAAATGGTAGCAAACTGTAAGAAAGAAAAAACCGTACCAATTGATTGTGAATTTTTTGACTACAAGTTGTTGCCAAACCGGCTACAATAACCCAAGCATCAACAGAACCCTGCATAAATTAAACAGGCTTCTAACTTAGTATGATACAGACAAGATTATCAATGTAACAGAAAAAACACAAAAACATCAACATGGAATCAAGCCTTGGTATGAAGTTTCACATGTACCTCAAATTCTGATATTAGTCTTGATACAGCAGGGTAAGCAGGATCCTCTGTACTTTCTACCACTAAAAGAAATTCTAGAGGGCCACCATATAGAGATGTTAACTGCATGTGTAAAAGAACATAATTATAATTAAAAAAAGTTCCTATTGACAAGGATAAGCTCAAAAAAGGAAAAGAACAAACAAACAAATACTACAACATAGTTTGCATTTCCAGGTCAAAACACTAAATTCTTCAAGGAACCAATAATGCACCACAGAAAAACCAGTAGTTTCAGACAGAAAAGCATTGTCAAAGAAGTTTTAGTTGTTTTTTCTTCCATACCTGACTCCTCCAGTTATGGAGATTGTGTTCTCCAAACCCTTTTAGGGGCATAATTACTGTTACTCTTGGCAGATTGACCTGATTGGAGTGCTCAAGTTCATTAATGTCGTGACAAAGGAAAGCAAAGCTATTATTGCCTTTCTCCATGCTATTCTTTATTTGTCTTTTCTCTTTGCTCCTATGACACAGAAAAATTAGTTTAAATTTCTCAACGACACTAAAATATATAGAGACATATTATTTGCACGTATGTTGCATTGGACACTGTGCCATATTTAACATCAATGAGTACCTGACATGAGCAGCACAAGCCCATCCAAAAGCAAGAAGCAAGCAAATTACACATCCCTGCAAAATGAATCCGAAAAAAAAAATTCAGGTTTTTATGACACGGCATCATGGTAGATTGTCTCTCAAGAAACAAAGGGAAGGAACATGGATTACAAAATATTTCAAAGAAAACTATGTAATGATTATCAAAGTAATAAAGAAGACCAAAGAAAACCAGGAAAAAAAAAAGTTACTAAATAGACCTTGTATTGAAAATTTGACCTATTTGGTTTGAGTTTTCAGTTTTTCAATTTTCAGGAAAAGAAATACTGAAAACAGAAAATGAAAACTGAAAAATGGAATTTATAGGGCTTATTTGTTTTACTTTTTCCAATTTTCAGTTTTCTAAATTTGTGAAGGAAAAACTGAAAACTGAAAATTTCACGGTCTGTTTGGTTTGCTGAAAATAGTTTTCAGTTTTCTAAATTTGTGAAGGAAAACAGTTTTTTCAGTTTTTCCTTCACAAATCTAGAAAACTGAAAACTGGAAACTGAAAACTGAAAAAAGTAAACCAAACAGGCCCTCAATTTTCAGTTTTTTCAATTTTTCCTTTACAAATCTGGAAAACTAAAAACTGGAAACTGAAAATTGAAAACTGTTTTCAGCAAACTAAACAAAGCCATAGTTTTCAAAATTTTCAGTATTTCCTTCACAAAATCTAAAAAACTGGAAAACTAAAAATGAAAATTGGAAACTCAAACCAAACAGACTGGTTTTTTATAGAGCTTCCTAATGATTTGAATAATTTGAACTCCGCTTGGTAGGATATGCAATCAAACGCAGGAGCCATACAAGTGATATACAAAGCCAATATTAAGATACTTGTAGCATGCAATGTCACACATTTCAGTTCAATTTGCCCTTTTTCACCCAGAATCATCCTTTAAGACACTTGACATGAATTAAAAGCAACTCAGGTGGCAAGCCCTTTTTGCAACTATGCTTGAAACGAATACTATATACCCTGAGTGATCTTATTTTGTAGTATGTAGATTGAGAAAACAGAAATGTAAGCATTGTACACTGGTCAATCAGTACAGACAGGGACAACAATGCAAGCCAGCAGCTACTACATTGACATATCGGTAGGTTGCTGCTTGTCAAGTATGAAGTGGAGCCATGGATGCTGGACAATAGCACGACATAAACTCATGGATGCTGGTTTTGTCTGTACTATTTTACCTTCATACCTCAACCAGAATAACCAAAATAATTGACTAGACTAATTGCTGCAAGCTAGATAGCACTTAGCTTCAAAACATTAAAATGTAACTAACAAAAGCACCCCTCCCCCTCCCCCGTTTATATCAAGCACAAGTGGAACTTACAGTATGTACAATGTTGCTTGAATTACAGTATACTCCTCATGTGGATTCAAAGCAATTCAGATATCTCAACCAAGGGGATTATGGATGTGAAATAGAAAGCAACCCAGCAAGCGGATACCTACCTTATAGCTGTTGGAAATTCTGAAATTTTTTTTCCAAAAAAAAAAAAACACTCTTTGAGAATGTAGTAGAAGAGATTTTACATGTTAAGTATCACTCATTCAGACGAATTGGAATGCCCATGCACATCCTGACAAGCCATGTACTTCACACAAATTCATGCACTTCACACTACAATTGCCCCAACCTGAACTTCCTAGTCCTTAGAGCTGACAAAGTGCCAACCCCGCTCAATCCACCATTTTGGTGGATTGGGTTGGTAAAATATTGGCTCATTCAAAAGTGAATTAAATGGGAGGGCATGTTTGGTCAAAATCCGCATACTCATCTCATATTCAGTCAAAACTCACATACTCATTTCATGTTCTTTCACATTTTCTATCCAAAACGGAAAAGGAAAGAATAAAATAAAACAAAACACTTTCAGGTCCATGCTCTCATTCAAGTGGTCCACCTCAGCCCCATTCATTCCTTTTTTCTTTAGTTTTTGAACAAATTAAATAAATTTTAGATTTTTTTTATTATTTATTTATTTGGCGAGCCAACCTGCATAACCCTCCCAACTTAAGTGGGTTGAGCCGGATTGACATTTTCCTGACTCGCTAGTGAAGTGGGCCAACCTGGATTCGACATTTCAGCTCGAAACCCGCGGTGCGGGTTGGCCTACTTTAACAACTCTACTAGTCCAGCAGATTGCTAGATCAAAATGCACAACAACTGTCTATCCTACGTGATTGTCTGGGATTTCCCTGCTACCTTTTGCATTGGGTAGGTTTAGTTCACCAGACACCCTGCCTATCAGTAAAACCTGTTCGCTCTTTAGAGCTCGAGGCTGAGGACTTGTAGTCCTTTCAAGTTATCCGTCTATCCATAGCCCACCTCACCAAACATATGGGCAAAATTCTCTCCTCCTCAATCAAGGAACCAGCGACTCACTGAAATTCGTGATCCATGCCTTGACATATGCCCTGCATTGATGGCACCCTAGATATAAATACCTCAAGGACTAACCGCCAAGGACAGACTCGCTTACTACCTAATGACTACAAACACCTCCTTTTTATTGGAGAGCTCCATTCTTCCTTGTTCTTCCTTCTCCAAGCTAACTTTCTACCATCAAGTCTCACCCCTTGAATTGAGACTGGATCACTAAGCAAAACCAACCATAACAAGAAGATGAAACCAATTGACGTGAAGGTAATGAAAAGCAATAAGTTCACATAGCATCTCCAAGACAAAACGAAAATAGGAAAGCACAACACATCATATGATGGTAAATGAAATACTACCAATCAACAAACAAAATGTTGAACAAACCCAAGGAACAAAACAATACCAACTGAATTCTATTTTTGTTTTTCTAAAAGGACTTTTCTTTATTCTACAAAAAAATTCCACGAAATTACTAAAAGGGGTTGAACATTCAAACTTGTTAAGGAAACTAGCAGAGAATAAAGGAGAGAAATGGGAATACCTGAAGCTGAACGAAAATGGCCAAAGGAGAGGAGGAGCATCTGCTGAGAAAGAAGAGGAATAAATCGAGAGACTCAAAGGAAGGCATTGCTATTGCGACCCTTCTTCTTCTTTTTCTTCTTCTTTCTCTGCTTCCTCTTCCTTTTGTTCCTTTGAAACTCTCTGACTCTCACAACATAAGAGGGGGAGTTCCATTGATTCAGCTGACCCCATTTTTATTTCATTTTCACCACACAACACAACATAGCTCGAATCAACACAGCCACTCTTTCTTTCCCTTGTGTCTCTCTCTATTCTCTATATCTGTCTCTGATCATTAGTGAAAGAGAGACACAAGAAGCCTAAAATAGAGAACACGGGGAGTGACCGTTGGATTCATTGGTGGTTATTTATAGTTAGTTATATATGTATTATTTTGATAAACATAGTTATATGTTTTATTTCTTTGATGAGTATGGTTATATATATTTATTTATTATATGAAGTATGAACTATATATTCTAAGGCCAGGGACAGAACGTAGAGACAACAACAATAACAATTACTCATGACTCTCTGTTGGTGCGAAGTGTCACCTACGGATTCGGAGCCATTAAAAGAATCTTTCGTTTCCATCTGTCGCTTTTAAATCACTGCTTTCCAAATATATATATATATTTGCCAACCAATGAAGCATTGATTAGAGCGAAAAAAAGCCCTTAAGTATAAGATTTTAGTTTGATTCTTGGATCTACGTGTATGGAAAAAAAATACTATTCGCTTGCGTAGGCATATCACCATATTTTGAACAGAAAAAGAAAACTTTTTGTACAAAATCCATTATAAATACAACTTTTTGTACACACGACACAACACATGCCTTCTTCAATCTCTCTTTTGGGTTATTGCTTTGCATGCAGTGCATGCAACAACTTGTTAAATTATACTCTCTTTTCTTAGTATGCTCGTAGTGAAAAAGTGTATCTATTTCTTTTCATCTTTTAGTTTATATATTTTTGTAATGACCAAATTAATTAGATGCAGTATGTTCTCTAATCCAACATGTTAATTCAATCCGATGCATCCATCACCTTTTATTTATATATCAATGGTGTGAAGTTAGCCTCGATAAGTATGATGAATCTTTATTAATAGGTTTAAAACTCCAGTTTACAAAGTTAAATTTACTAGACCGTAAATAGTTTGATTGGAATCAAACCAGGCCACTGGAAGAATAAAGATTTTTTAGTACTATTTTTTTATTCAATAAACTCAAATCTAAAATTTTATTTATATAGAACAAGTGTCAAACATTTAAACCAATTAAATATCATTACATTTAATTATAATCTATCTTGATACAATTAATTATGAATCTAATTCAATTTAAAATAACAATAACCACAAGACCTAACACAATTGATAACTAGTTAATTTTTTAAGTATCTAATCAGTGGTGTGAAAATAATAAGATGTGATCTTATCAAATAAGAGAAAACACAATAAAGAGTCTAGTTAATTGTAGGAAATATTTTTTTTGTAATTTTATAAAGAAAAAACTAAAAATATAAAAAAAAATTCTTTTCATTCTTTCTATCGTAATATCCTAAAAAATAAAAAAAAATAAAAATAAATTATTATTATTATTATTATTAAATTAAAAGTAGAAAAGTCAACAGAAAATTGTGTCTGAAGTCAATCAAACTTAAAAAAAAAAATTAACAAGAAAGAAGTAAATTCACGTGTAGCATATAAAACGTCAATCCAAAAAGTTTTTACTACTCAATGATGCACCAAGAATCATCAACAGTTTTGACCGTTCTGTTCCACGTATATGCTTCAAAGACGAAGAGAATTAGATGCTCACATCAGCGACGATGGCAAATAATATTATAAAAATTGATAGTAGAGAGAGGAAAGGTAACGACAGCTTTCATTTTCAATTTTTTAATTTTTTAAATTTTATAAAAGAATTCTAAAAAATATAAATTTTAATTTTTAATATTTTTTTATAAATTCTTAAAAATTAAAAACTGAAACCAACCAACCCCAAAGCAGCGGAAAGAGAATCAACCTTAAGATAGTTTGGCATTGATTCCAGAGTGCCGTTACTGCTTAGATTCTAACTTTATTACTTATTAGAACATGCCAATATATATTCTCTATATTATTTTATTTTTTAAAATTTTAAAAAGGAAAAATTTATAGCTACTAATAATTATTTTGTTTTTGGTTTTTGTTTTCTAGTTAATGCAAATAACTTAACAGCATTTGTGAAATGTTGAGTATTCTTTCTCAAAAAAAATGTCGTTAAGATTTATATTTAATTTATTTAATGGCATCATTAGAGGGATGATAGTATAATTAAATTAGATACCAAGTTATTCTTGTAAATTAAAAAATAAGGTGCAAAACTATAATAAAACCTGCTAAATGTACCTGCATTTCGTTTTTCAGTAAGCTATGTGCAGATCTTATACTTATGGAACATAAAATGCAGGTAGAAATGCAAAACTACATTAATGGGACTAATAAAAAAAAAGTTTGACCTAGACTCCTAGAGCTGAGGATGGAATACAAGATGCAAGCAAGGCAACACTACCCTATTGCCGCCACCGTGACCACCGCGGGGCGATGAAAAATATTGTAAAAAATTTTTTATAGAGTCGTAACCAAAGTTCATTCAGGAAAACGATCGAAAAAATCTTTTTGTAAAAATCACTTTAAAACAGTCTATCAAAATAGAGTCAGATCCGAGAGTTTATTTATGCACAAGGAATTGTGAAGACTAAATTCTATAACACCCTTAATACATCCATCCTAAAAGGGCTACTTAAAAGCTAATTGTGCTATTTGAATAAATTAAAAGCATATAAAATTTACCCAAAAAGGTAAATAAAAATAATATTTATAAATAAATTTAAAAAAGGTAACATCAAACTAAAATATTTACAAATTAAAGATAAGGTAGCAAATATCGGAGATAAAATCTTGAAAATTTAAAGTTTGACTTGACAGGGGATGTTTGCTCCTATATATTCTCTTGTACAATAAGAAAATCAAAACCACATAGTTCTCTTAAAAATAATTGTGTTTAATTGATTTTAATTTTTTAATTTGATTTTTAAAGGAAAATATTTCTTTTGAAAGATATTATTATTACTTTTAAAAAAAAAAAGAGAACCATTTTTACACATGGAGTTACCAATGAGCTACTCAATAAATCTTGATGATCTAAACAACCTTCAAGACAGCATTCACTACTCAATCAAAGTTGTTAGCCATTGCATGGACCATAAAAACTATAAGGAAAGTAGAGTAAAAAAATTAATTACAAACGAATTCATTGCTCCGGGTAGCTTATGGAGCAATGTTGGCCCTTCTAAGTAAACTTTCAAAATTACCCCAGGTATCTAAAATTTTAATTCTAAAAAAGGGTGTCTATTTTGTACTTACGAGTAGAGGTTTCTGTCCATTTTCTCGGACAGAGCAGCCACCATTTACAAGTCACCTTCACCCGGAAAGAGATTCGCCAACGCTACCTCCAGCTGGCCTTCGCCCTCTCTTCCCTCAGAATTCGTCGTGGTGACATCGTCGCCGTGGCATCCAACATCACCGTCATGTGCCAGCTCCACTCTGTCATCCCCTTCGCCAGTGCCACCCTCAGCAACGTCAACACCTGCCTCGATGCCAGCACCTTCTCTGTCATCCTCCATCACGCAGAGCCCGAGATCGTCTTCATGGACACGACCTCATGGGATCCTATCCTCGAAGCAATTTTCTTAAACGAATCACCACTATCTGATCCTGATTCGCATCTCTTTCAGTGAGTTTATCTTGCAGCCTCGATTTCAATTCCTTAAGCTGCTAACACAAGCCAAAATCCAAATTCATTGTGTCTCTTTCCACAAAATGGTTGATTAAGAAGGAAAAAAAGGGAGTTATAAGTTAACAGGTTTTATTTTTCTTTTGTTTTTTGTCTACCACACTTTGGGTAAGACTTCGTTGTACTACTGGAGGGTTTCGAAGTTAAGTTTAAGAGCTTCATATATATCACTCGTTTGCAAGTTTGGTTCCATAAAAACTGGGCTGAATGGCTTGATAGTAGTGAAATCTAGTTGAAAATGAGGTTTATTTTGATGTCATCTGTGCATATTTGCTTCGATGCGAAGAGAAGGGAACAAAAAATTGACTCTATTTGCAAATCAATAACATGGACAAAGCATAGTATTTATTTTATTTTTTGGACAAGGGACTAACATATAGGTAGAAAAGTGCATCAGAATGAGGAATTGAATCGTATTTCACTTCTAACTATCTTCTTTTTTGTTTCAAGAAAACTTAATCAAAGTTACTGTCAAGCTGTGGGCTTGAAGGGTGGCGGAAACCGTGTTAGAAAAGTCAGGAACTAAGCTTTCTAAACTAAGAAAATTAACTAAACGCTTAAAAGAAAAGTATTTCAGAAGAAACACAATAATTATGCTGAATACAGTAAATAAATAAAAAATGAAGGAGAAGAGAGAAACTACATAGAAGCTTATACCCGTTCGGCCAACCTGTTTATATCCAATTCTCAACAATAGTTGAGTTCCACTGAATCTTTCTCAAATCAGAGAAAGAACAAGGATAGTCTTTATAGTAGCCTTCCTAAACATTCACATGTGACTTGTAGACAACCTCTACTATTACAAATGAAATAGTTATTTATTAGCCTCATCAAGCTGAGCCAAGTAGTCTTTGACCAGCCTCTTCAAGCTCAAACCGAGTAGTCTTTAACTAGCCTCTCCAACTTAAAACTAAGTAGTTTTTAACCAATCGCTCCAAGCTAAACTGTGACCAATAAAACACATTTACTGTCATGTTGTAAGTAGTCTTTAACTATCCTCTCGAAGCTGACTCATACTAATCACTATTGGATCGAGGTTACAAAGGTTTGTATTTGAGTTTGCAACTCAAACTAATATACATTCAAGTTTTCTTAAGATTTACAGTGAAAGACCAGGGAGAACTTGAATGACTTCTTTCCACTTATTCTTCCTTGGAAGAATGTATGACCAATAAAGGAACGTAGAAAGAAGATTTTTACAAACAAAGAAAATGATTACAAAATGTAATAAACTTTACAAGAAGATGAAGAGAAATTTTCACAAAGTTTTTGCTCTTTGTAGCGTTCTATCATTGTTTTCTTTGAAAGTACAACATCTCTAATTATAGATGGTCTTCCTTGTGATGGTTGCCCTTGATTAGATCTCCAAGTGATACGTGTTAATCATCCATTTGTGTTTTAGAAAAGCAATCTAGAAAAGCAGCATGTCTATTTGTCAGAGCTGTTGTAGAAGCTATTGTAAAGTTGAGGTTTTTAATGTGCCTTCAAAAACTACTTATACTTTCTGAAGCATGGTTTTTAAACTCTTCCTTCTAGAAACTGAGGTAGTTAACCAAGTTAGCATAAGAGATGTCACGTCAGTCCTGACACTGGATTTTGACTTTTCAATTTCAAATTTGAAGTTCAAATTTTCCTCTTTTTCTTGTAGAACTACTATTTCACTGTAAGTGAGTTTTCTGATGTGCTGTAACATTTTCTTGATGAATCTTGGGTCTTCTGGTTTTCAATCAAAATTTATTGATGATAAAATCATTTCGAATGTGATAATTGAAGATAGTAGAACACTTTAGCTTCAAAGTTTGATTGATATCTCCATTTCAAGTATACTTTTTGAAGTCCAATGTTACTTTTTGAATTCTAGAGTTTTGGTTTCTTGAACTGATAGTGTTTCTTCAAATCGTTAAGCACTTTTAAGCTCTATTTTTAACATAATTTTCACTTCCATTTAGTTCTCATCCCTTAATATGAGATAAAACATGTTTGCATATGTAAAGTGAAATTATTTTCTCTTAATGGAGCCATGTCATGCTAACGATAAAACTTGTTTAGCTATTCAAAAAAATCAAGATAAACATTAATCATTCTTCAAAATATTTTCCCTAAATTGACTTTATTGTCATTCAAAATATATTTCATTAACGTTTTCAAAAAATTTCTAAAGCAAACATAACATTGGTCCTCAACCTACCTGAACCAATGAATCCTCCGTCTATTTTTGGACCAGGTTTTAGTGATACTTTAAGCACGACACAACTCAAAATCACGTAATTTTTAAAATTACCATATTGCATAGACCACTATAATGTTTTGTATTTCATTATTTATAGAGTAAAAGTATTTTACATGGTCATCATATCATTTATTATTATTTTACCACAATAGCAAACATGGTTGACATTTCCATTTATTGCTTGAATAATCATATAAATAGAAAATTTGATTAGATGACAAAGTAAAAATATGTTTATACTATTAGTTTATCAAAATTAAACTTAGTATCACCTCTAAATTTTTGTCATAGTTCTAAACTCTAATAGCATAACTATGCATAATATCTAAATATATAACTTTAATTTTGGTATACAAATAATGTAAACATTTTACATTATCATTCAAGCTAATTATTCCATTTGCATTACTGTTTAAATAGTTAATATGAAAGTTAACTATAGTTGTAATTGTTACAATACTATTTTACGATGTCTCTACATTAAAATCAAATTAATATATTATGTTTAAGGGTTATAAGACTAATGGTCTGAATGTATGAGAGGAAATTAAACAATATTAATATAGATAAGAACAAATTTATAGACATGTTATTTGTACTTGTGTTTAGACACAGTAATCAACACATGTGATAGCACAAGAATTTAAAAAAAATAACAAAAGAAACACTGATAGTACGAGCAATGTTTAGACACCGATTTCAATTCATCAGTGAATACAAAACAGATATCTGTGTTGTAACTAGTTACATGAGTCACCAAACCCTGCATGCAGGAAACCATATTTATGTACTAAAAATTCCACAAAAAGTGAATATGCACAATTTGATTAGCCCACAGTAACTTGATTCCCTGGCATAACCCCATAATCCCTTCAGAGAACAAATTTCACTGCATAACATGAAATCAAATTCATGGCAGTTTAGAGGTCAAATGAAATAATCAAGAGACACAAAAGGCATACGCTTAATGCTAATAAACGTGCAAGTAACATCATTGTCATTGTCTCCACACTGTCAATTACCCTAAAGATTTTTACAACCTGTAAAATTGGGAATCCTATTCCTAAACAAAGAAAACATACAAGAACACCTGCCCACGACCAACCAAGCAAGAAACTGAACACACTGTTAAGCAGGGAAGCACAATGCAAACAATTTTTCAAACTTAACATTAAACAAAACAATGCATTACAATATTTCTGATAATACAATTCTTGTTTGGGAGAAGTGATGAATCATCAACATATGGTCACTTATACAATTACTGCTTGGGAGTATAGGATGAATCACCAATAAGCTATAGTCACACAACCAATGCAAACAGAAGTCATTCACCATCTTCAGATGATACAGAAGAAAATCGTTCCCTAACCATGGGAAATTTGTCAGGTAATTTATATAAAGGCCCATCAGTTGCAGAACCTTGCAATGCAAGGCCTAGAGTATATCCTAGAGCTCGTGCTACTGGAACTGCAACGGCATTGCCAACTTGAATGTACCTGAAAAAAAAAATCCAACCTTAAACATAAGGGACATTGAATGAGAAAACCCAACAAACCAGAAATTTAAAAGTTGTGGCTGTTCATCCTTTCTTTTTTCACTACACATCAAGTAGTTTTAATTTTAAATATCAATATGAACAGCCAACTATTAATGTTTCTGTGCAGCAGCATGCATCAAACCCTTTATTATTGTGATTGTGAGCATAACGTGTAAACCAATTCGGCAAAAATTGAAAAACACTTCCAATGTTTCAATATAACCATTTAGAACAATGCTACTGATTTTATTTTATTTTTTTTGTCATATTATGTTGTTGAGGGTTTCTTTCATACTAAGATTCTCATGGTACTGATGTCTTGAGATTTGACATCTTCTCCGAGCCGAACATATCTAAGGGAAGCCTAAGTTTATTCTAGTTGTTTATGTATAAGGATTTTTTTTTTTAATTTGCTCGATAGTGTATCATTTTCATTTTTAATTCCTGAAAAAAGGGATAAACAGAGATTGATTCAAATACAGTTTTAATTATAAAGAACATCCTAAATATCATCTGACAAAAATGATATGTATATAACATTAATCAGACATAAACCTGCAGAAGAGAAAGATGATCATTTACCTCTCTTTGACAGGGCCACACAGCTTGTAAAAGTCTGGAAAACCCTGAAGCCTTGCATTCTCTCGTATTGACAATACTCTATCTTGTTCCGGGTGTAAAATTGCCTAACAAAATGGAAAAATTTGGCAAGCAACATAAACCCTTCATTGTAAAGTGCAAATGCATATTATAAGACCAAAGATGGATTTTTCAGATATGTTTTCTAGGAGGATTGAAGATAGATTATAAAATTAAAAAATAAAAACTAAACTTAAATATCAATCCCTTACAAATTAAATTTTTTGAAAAAAGTACTTTAAGACTTTCTTTTATTTTTTTATGTTCATAAAATTTAAATAACTCTTCAATCCATTCTACCACAGCATTAATAACAAATACTACTCATACAACACCTAAACTTCATGATATAACACAAATGGATGCATTTCCGTTAACAGAATCATAGTGAAATGTATGAACAAATTAGATTTCAGAAATTCAAGGCTGAAATTTATTGATTGATTAATTGAATTATAAATAACAATATTGATAAAAATATGTATCAGACTAAAAGAATTTAGGTTTACATTTTATAATACGTAGATACATACTACAAAGAACTTGCCTGATTATGAGGTTCTGCTCTAGTCACAACAGTCGGAACAGTTTCATCCCACCATAAGCGAGCAAAAGGTCTAAAATGATATTGAAATCAAGCAATATAAGAGCAAATTATCAGCTAAGTTGTAGTACAAACATCCACCTAAGCTAATCTCCTAATTAGTAGTGTAACATGTATAGATTTCCTTGTTTCCAAAAAGAAAGAAATGTCTTTTTCTTCATAAACTCTCAATATTTTAGTAATCAATTAATTTGAATACAACATAAATTAATCCAGACATTCAATATCAATAAATCCAAATTATTATTTGAAAAACTTACTTTGATGATGTTCCACCAACAAAAGACATGGCATAATCTGGAACCTGTACAAACAATTGAAGAAAGATATTTTAGAAATGTCCATTCAAGAATTTAAACTATAGGGCAAACCAACGTCAACACTCAGAATAATTGTTTTAAAAAGTGATTTGTTACCAACGGTTTTCCTGAATCCAAATATACACGTTCCACATTAGGATCCCATTCAACTTTATTATCAGGCCGCACTCGAACACCTGGTAAATCTCTAAAACATGCACCCTAATTGCAATGAATAATCAACATTAAAAAGTAAACATCAGAAATATTTAAAGTAGCTCAATCATGTTGTTGAGAAGTAAACATTATAGACATATATATTAGCACTATCATAATTGAAAATTAATCATTAGAAACATATATAGTAGGCTAGTAGCACAACTTTGCACCAAAGAAACGCTCAATGATGATGAACACAAACCTTTTTTTTGGGGATCCGACACACACGTTGGTAATCATCAGCATTTAATTCTAGTGGACGATGATCAAAAAGCAGAGACTTTGATGATTTTGATGTGGTTGAAAGGCCCAACATTGCTGCATATTAAATAAATTAGCAGCCATATTACATTGCAACAAAATACACATGAAAAGCTAGTGGATACCGCCCTATTAATCATAACATATTTTATACGTACATGGTTGTATTGAGAAAATCAAATAAAATAGAACAATTCCTCTGCACTGGCTAAAATGTTTATTGTACAAAATTCTTCTCTACTCTGATATCAGAGAATAAATTATCATTAAACAAAAATATATGTAATAAAATCATAAATAGAACGAGAGAAAACCAACAAGCTACCTCCACTAGAAATAAAAAAACCTAAGAACTAGTGATGGCGTTGGTAAGTAACATAAAATGAATGATTGTATATGCAACACAAGCCACACAATAATTTTGGTATTGAAGCATAGACAACATAGAAGCCTACCCTACTTTGTGATAAAACTTGACCTTTATTAGAACATTGACTACAAGGGTCAAACCACTAACCAGCAGTGACGTGTTGCAAGTTCAAAAGCCACATGAGTATGTCTCTTAGAGTGTATTATGTGTGGTGCAATTCTGCAACATGCTACACATCTATTATTGCACTGATCTGTGACGATCTGTCAGATCTTGAAGGAATACTTTGAATGGCAACTTTGGTGAATGATGGGTGTATCTTGTAATCTTGGATCAGTTTTTGTTGTCAAGTTTTACTGGTTTTGGGAAAAAGTCAAATTTTTCTGGCAGTCTGATATTTATGCCGGTGGTGAATATGGTTAGTGAAATTCTCACACCTCCAACGAAAAATTAAGACAAAAAAGTTGTGACACAAGATCAAATGTTTGTTCTCTATTAAGGCTTATTTCGATATTGTTGTGACCACAATCTAACTCGTAGGATTGTGCGATTCCACCCTTCTACCCCATAGCAGCCATCCTTGATCCCACACCATGCTCCCCTTCTCTGCCGAGCGGGTAGATCGCCAGACAAGATTGTAGGATTGCTTGAATCGTGCGATCCTGGCGCTCTGGCCAACCCCAACAAAGGCGGCCCAAATGACCCAAAAACCCAGCCCATTTCTCAGCCCCAATAGAACCCTAACCTCAGTAGTCAGTACATCTGTCCAAATCCAAATGTAGGTGTTATCCCCTCGGCCCTCTCACTCTCTTCGATCTTCGCCAGTCCTTCCACCACACCGTGCCGCCGCTCTTCGGTATCTACTTCTGCTTCCCCCTGCACACCGCTGCTTCTGCCTCTGGCTCCCCTTTGCTCTGTCACTCCCTTTCTCTCTTTTCTCTATCTGCTTCTACTTCTGCCTTGAGCCCTTAACATCGCCAGCAGCAGCGCTCTCCCTTGCTTCTTAGTTTGCTCAAAGTCAGAGCTCATAAGCAAGGTGAGCTTTACACCTTTCTTTTCCTTGTTTTTTTTTTTATCCCAAAATGCATGCTTTCTACTCCCTGCTTTTCTCATTTTAATTTTTTGATTAGGAGTATTTTTGTGTTGGATTTTGTATTAGGTATTGTTTGGGTTAGGGAAAACGTCATCAGATAATGCTGGTGTAGGAGACAATGGAGATTCTAGTGGAAAGGGCAATGGTTATGGCTCCACTCCTCTGTCTGAAAGTGGGAGTTTTCTTGGGAATGTGTCAGTTAGAGGAAAAAAAATTCATAAGAATGCACCTAGAAATAGAAGTGATATAGGTTGGAATCATGGAATTTCTATTGATGGAAATACTAGAAAAACCAAATGTAAATACTGTCTTAAGGAGATTGCAGGAAGGGGTTTATAGATTAAAACATCATTCGTTTGGAACTCAAAGATGTGGGAACATGTAATGTTAGTGATAAGATGAGAAAACAAATGTGGGATATTGTGATTGGTTTACAAAAAAAATTGATCATGAAAACAAGGAGTAATGAGGAAGTATTAGCAGAAAATAATAATGGACAGAGTGATGATTCTTCAGTTGGTGAGAAAAGGAAGGGAAAAGAAGTAAAGACTCTTGCAAGCCTATTCAAGAAAAGAGGAAATAGCCCTCAAGGACAATTAACACTATTTTTAAGAACATAAGGGATGAAGCATGCGAAGGAATTGCTTCATTTTTTTACAACAATGCCATTAATTTGGCAAGGAGTAAAGAATATCGGAAGATATTTGAAAAGGTTTCCGGCATGGAATAGGATTCAAACCACCTTCTTACACTAAGCTACGACTCAAATATTTGAAGAAAAAGGTAGACTCAACCATGGAAATGTTAGAGGAACATAGAGCTCATTGGAAGAAAACAGGTTGCACAATTATGACAGATGGTTGGACAGATAAGAAGAGGAGAACTATATTAAATTTTCTAATAAATAGTCCTAAGACGACTATTTTCTTGAAGTCTATTGATGCTTCACATATTTGCAAAACAACTGACAAAATATTTAAGATGATAGATAATATTGTTGAGGAGGTGAGTGAGGAGAATGTTGTGCAAGTTGTGACAAATAATGTAGCAAACTACAAAGCTGCAGGACAAATGTTGATGGAAAAGAGCAAAAAGCTTCATTGGACACTTTGTAAAACTCATTGCATTGATTTGATGTTGGAGGATTTTGAGAAAAAATTGGTGCTTCATAAAGAGACAATTGCCAAAGGAAGAAAAATTACTACTTACATATATTCAAGGACTTCTCTCATTTCCCTATTACAATGCCATACCAAAGGTAAAGATTTGGGGAGACCAGGCATGACTCATTTTGTCACATCCTACCTCACCTTGGGTAGCCTTAATGAGAAGAAGAGTGCATTGATAAGAATGTTTATTTCGGATGAATGGAAATCAAGTAAATGTTCCAAGACAAGGAATGAGAAGTTTATCGAAGCTGTTGTTTTAGATAGACTATTTTGGAGGGACATTGTCCTTTGCTTGATGGGTGCTTATTCTCTCATTCATGTACTGCGTTTAGTGGATTCAGATAAGAAGCCAGCAATGGAATACATTTATCAGAAAATGGATCAAGCTAAGGAGAAAATACAAAATATTTTTCAATGTGTTGAGAAGAGGTAAACTATTTAATTTGTCATTCCTACATAATGTAGTTTAGTTTAAATACTTTAGAAGTTAATTCAATTTTTCTATTCTATAGCTATATGCCTTTATGGGAGATCATTGATGCAAAATGGGATAGCCAATTCCATAGGCCATTGCATGCTGCAGGCTACTACCTTAACCCACAGTTACATTATAGTCCTACATTTAAGAGTGATTATGAAGTTAAAAGAGGATAATATGATTGTTTGAAGAGAATTGTGGGGGATCCAGCTGAAATTCGCCAAATTGATGCTCAACTTCAAGATTTCAAGAGTCAAGCTAAGTTTTTTGATAGGGAAGTAGCCAAGGCTGCCCTAAATACCAAAACTCCAGCACAATGATGGGATTCTTATGGAGATGAGCATCCCGAGCTTCAAAGGTTTGCTATTTGTGTGTTGAGCTTGACATGCAGTTCATCGAGATGTGAGTAGAACTGGAGTGTCTTTGAAATGGTAAATATTTTAAGTTTTAACCCATAACTATGATTTGTATTATATTTTACTCTTAGAATATTATAGTTAGTAGCCAATTGGGTTGATTGCTATTACATTTGTTAATTGTTAGGTTCACATAGAGGAGAAATCGTTTGAAGCAACTATGAATGATGTTGTTTTTGCAATGACCAATTCAAGAGTGTCTAAGAAGAAGCAATCAAGAAACCCTATTGAGTATAACCTTGATGATTTGGACGCTGATGAAGAATGGATTGTGGAAAATGAGGATGTATTGGAAAGCTTAGAGGATTTAGATATCCCATATGATTTTAGCTTGGCTATTGGAGAAGGTGGTGGTAGTGTTGTTGGCCCTAGTGATGATTTGGAAATTCCTCCTCTAGATGACGAAGACTTTGATGAGCTTTCTCAAGGAGACAATGAAGATGGTAGGGATCAGATAGCAGATGATGAATATGATGACCATAACCTTAATGATTTGCTTTAGAGTTTAGATGAGATTATATAAATTTGGTTGTTTTCTTTAATGTTTTTAGTTTAGATGATATCAAAAACTTGTAGACTTATTGCACTTTATGCTATGATTTATGGATTGTAAGTGCATGACTTATGGCTCTAGGACTATCTGCATTTTAAATTGAAGTATGTTAATTATGGCTATTTTTGCTTATTTATGTCATGTTATATGAAATATATATATGTGTGTATTAGTTTTGGTAAGATCTTACGATCTGTGTTATGATCCCACATTTTACGATTTTGCATTTCCTGTTCGATCCCATGTAAGATCTCAATCTTAGCCACCTTGGTTGTGGCCTTTTGAGAACTGTTGAGCATTTTAGGCTCTTAAAAAGTCATAAAATATTGTTTGGTAAAAATAATGTAGAAGTTTTGCTTCATTAATAGTTTTCCTCACATGTTTGTTTTTGTTCCTACAAAGACCTCCTCTTGTTCTCCTACCTTTTTGTATACTTCTCTTCATCTCAATAAAATTATTCTTTTGTCAAACAAAAAAAATACTAACCAACAAAAGCTACAACAATAAGTAACAGTTTTCCAGCAAAGTGAGATTAGCTACATGAATCAAGCAATAACATAACCCTAATTATATAGACAAATTACTTGAATCTACATCTTTCTTAATGGTTTCGCATATAATTTTATCAATCACCCTCTCACTCTAATCAATTAGACAAAATTATTTTCATACCATATTAAAATGACAAAGTACTTAAACTATAAACGATCAAGTAAAGGCACATAAATGATGTTGTAAAATAGCCATTTAACAATGCATTACCACTTCTGCTAAATCTAATAAATTGTTGGAACTCTGTCTGGGCAGGTTTGTCATATGGCATCTCATCACGACTTTCATTATTCTCAATCTACATAGATGTATAAAATAACATTCACCACAAATACACTGAAACAAAAACATAAAGGAGAAAAAAGAAAAAGTAAAAACATTAAAATATACCAAAGGAAGGTCGGAAATAGCATCTTCCAATAAAAGCTTTCTTTGCAAGGAAACATTATGCCCTTCATCATATGCAACCGTGTTTATCTGCATGCATAATACACGCCTTCACCGATATGGTTAAAAATAATGACATAAGCAACCAAGCAACAAATGTATATAGAGAAGCATTATTGAATTGGGGAAGCTTGGTAAGCACCAAGAACCCTAGAAATGGTTACAACAAAAAACATAGGAATCAAGAATCCTCTCACTCTCTCAATGTACAAAAATGATTAGTCACCTTCTCACCCTTCCTTTCCTCTCTTTTATTCACCTAATGCCTTATTGTAACTGTTTTTCCAGCCTAAACTACTATATCCAGCTGTCAATTCTCTAGCAACCTGACAGTTATTAGTTAATTCTACCTAGTTCTCCTCTCATAGACTCTCCCATACCTTGCATCTCTAACGAAATGTTCTTATATTCATTTATGTATATTTTAAAGACTTGCCTTGACATTTTCCAGACAATGCTTCTTAATGAGTTATGAGTAATTCATTATTCATCCAAACAATAATAATTGCATTATATCAATTCTATCTATCAGAATTCAACATACACTAGTAAATGGATAGAAAAAGAGCAATGCCCAATTGAATCAGTCATTTTAACACCCCTAGATTGCACACAACAAATTCAAAACAAAATTATAGGTACTTCATAAATTTACACATACCTCAAACTCCACAGGAATAACACCTCTTACAATGACATCATGAGTTGGTAGTGGGAATTGAGGCAACTTCTGCATCATGTAAAGATATAGATTTCAACAAACTTGCAAACCAATACGAAAAATGTAAACAGTAACTATTTTTTGACAGGAAAAACGATAACAAGTTTTCAAAGAAAACAAGAACTATTAGTATACCTCAGAAGGTCGAGCCCCCCATAAAAAGACACGCAAGCGAAATTGAGGCAACCCATAAGCTCCTGCGGCCATAATTCCCAAGCGACTTTGATAATTCATTTGAAGAAGACGACCCAATGCATATCTTCCAAGAAATCCTTTTGCAAATTTTAAAATGTCAACAACATTTTCCATCAACGAAAATCTAGGCTGAAGGTACTGAACAATATCCATAAAAACAACAAGCTGTTTGTTTTTCTCATCCTCTAAGGGATTCTCATTGTTCCGAAAGCGGTTGAAACCACTAATGCCTTGACAAGGAGGGCCACCACAAATTACATCAACATCTCCCTACATGAAGAGAGTGATGGTATTTTTATGAGCTTAAAACAATTTACCAAAATAAGGATCACACAATGGTAAGTAAAGAGTTCATATCAAGGCTAGCCTTAACTTACAGGCAAAGGTAACATCTTCAACTTAAAGCCTTGAGTAACGAAATCCTTTATCCTTTCTCGGCAATTACTGATTCAAACACAATAGATGAATTAATAAGGTGTTGGTATCATGAAATGACACCATAGTTCCATGTGAAATGATACCATGATACAATTAAGGCAAAACTAGCCAAAACATAATACATCATCGAATACAGGGAAGTTCATTTTCGACTTCCAATTATTTGCACTAGGTTCTACCTTACCTTAAACCTGTAATTGGCTCCCAAGAGTCTTCATCAGATCCATAACCTTTCCAACGAACCTAAAAAGATAAAAGCAAAACATTTAGATACCTCCACCATGCGAAAAGATGGAAAAATGTTGGAAAGTAAGAATTTACTACCAAACCTTAAAGTATAATCCTTGCTCTTGTTTGTGATTTGGGTCACCATAACATATTGCTAACACTTCGGAAACTTCAAACACTTCTCCATCTTCTTCATCGCCATTCTCTTCTTCACTAACAACATCATCAACGTCTTCTACACTGAAAAGATCAGCATATTGCTCATGTGGCACCTTCTTTTGGACCAATGAGAAATAACTACATAGTTTTTCCCACTCCTTCAATAATGAGAGGAAATTTTCTGCTGATTCATTTCTAACCTGATTTAGAGTACAAATATTTACCATTTTAGAATAAAAATACTATAACGAGAACAGAAATTATTGAAATATTGACACTTTTGTCTTTGTCATTTATTGTTTTTGTCTTTATCTTATATTGTGATGGATAATTTCAGAAATGTCAATATCTTACATTTATTAGGTTAGTTTATGCATTTATTAAGTGGGTCCTACAATATACATATAAATTGTGTTGTATCTTTCTCTTAAGGTATGAATTGGAAACAGAACCATTTACCTCCATTTCTCTCTGTTTTCAAGTTCTCTATTTTCAAGTGAAATGTTAACCTATTCATGTGGAGGCTAACACTATAAAAGACCACTACAAAAACACAAGCAAGACACGAATATTTAAGAACATGTTTCCATTACTGTTCCCTAAATGAGGTCAACTCATTAAACATAATATATAATGAGTAAACACCACAAAACCACCAAGCTTTTTTTTTTCACATCTAAACCACAAAAAATGCTTTACACATACTAAGCTCTAGCTCAAACTTTAGGGCGAAAGAATCCATGACTATTATTTCAAAGATTTATAATTACCAAATTTAATACACCTAAAGTAAGTGTTATGAATCATCCCTCTCAAAAACTTAAGCCGTTGCATAGAAACATATGACTGATTTTACAACTAATACGCCCTCCTAAGTGAATGCCTCTTTTGAGCTTGAAGTGTAGAAAATACATAGACTCACCTAACCTTGTGCTGAAATTTCATTATTTTATTTAGAAAAAAGAAGACAACAAAGATCCAACTCTAAAACACTTAATTATAAAGGCTCTGATACTATATCAAAAAAAATTTCTCCTCAAATCTTAAGTTGGGTAAAACCACATGGATGGTTTTACATCTAACACTAGTAGTAAGAAACAATTATAGTCACTTTCAGCCAACATCTAACATCAATGACAATGAAAGTTGACATGCAACAACCTAACAATAGCAGATAACAAGCAATAATGAGTCTGGGAATGAAAGATTGTACAGTAATTACATCTAAACAGAGAACTTTGCAATTCAATGAGGAAATGGAAAGGGAAAACCATTAAACTAAACTAAGATGACGAAAGCAATCAAGAGAGACAAATAGTATCAAAGAATAGGGCTCAATTACCTGACAAATAAGCATACTATTAATTTAATATGCTAAAGATTTTGATCAGTAAGTTACAGATTATCCTTGAAGTGCAGTTATTTAGAAGAAAAATATATAATTTATGTTATACTCTGAACCTATAATACATGACCAACGCCAGTATTAAAACTAGAGGTGGGAATGAAGGCCAGCCCAGCATACAATGGTCCATATTTAAATGGACTGGATCCGGCTGGAGTGCAAAATAAATGGGACTAAACCAAACCAAGCTAGTCCTCAAATTAAAGGGTTAGGAAATTACTTGGTCCTAACGCATGCAGATCGATTAAACAGACCAACCTGCAAATCATGGCCCATTCACTGAGCACTACTTAAAAAACATGAAATTTACCCGTAACAGATTATCTCTAGTATTCTCTCTGAAGACGGGAAAAAAAAACAGAAACAGTTTCATCACACGTGTGTCAACAGAAATAAAAGGATTTCCTATAGGTAAATGCAAGTATACAAACAAGCAAGCAAGCATTGTATTACCTGTGCTTCAGGATGGTTTAACTTGAGACTTTCACAAGCATGTTCATTTAAGTCCACTGCCCATCTCTGTTTGAAAAATACAAGTTACCATTAGAATAAAACAGACATAAAAACAGCAATATGAATTCAACATATTTCTTGACCAAAAAGTATCTTAGAACTCACTGTAACAAGGTTCAAGCCAGACAAAATGCCCCCAAAGCACAAACCAGTAGACATTGCTCCACAACCAGAATATAAATCTAGTAGTGTCAGCTCTGGTTCATTATTTTCTTCAACGGGACAAGCCTCATCATGCTGAGAATTCACCTCAAATCTTCCATTTAGATCAATATCAGAAGATATTGTCGATGAGGTGTCACTGCCGAATTCCCTACTTTCTGAATTACAAATTTGTACCAAAGTTTAGAAGCAATTAAAAAATAAAAATGAAAAAGAAGTTCAAAAAAACAAACCTAATGGCAATTTGGTAAATGTAGAGTATTGCAAAATATATAGTGTATCACAATAATAATCACAAACACAGGAGGGAATTGTTTCCTTCTTCGCATCCAAATCTACCTGAAATCAAATTTCACCACCATCAAATTCTATAAATATGATAATAAATACAGCAGAAATATTACAAGATATAATCATAATTTGGTAACGTACATTTAGAGATATTCTTGCAATATCTAACTTTTCAACGAGACAATCCAATGGATTGTCATCCTGGACTTCAGAAAAGAAAACACGCTTTGAATCAATCAGGTATGCAAGATTTTTAATAACCTGAAAAGTTTAAAAAAGATTTTGTAATTTCAAAAATTATCATTCAATAGTAATAGTGGTAGAAATTTTACTTGAATCAAACAATACAATGTAACTTACTGTATCCTTTGCCCTATAATACCATTGTGCAGTGAAATACAATGATCCGTCAACTGCTTCAAACATCTCAACAATTTTGCAGATATAATTGTCCTCCCCTTCCTCAGCCTACACATGGAAAAAGCACTTATCATAAATTTTCAGTTAGCCAAAAACATGTGAATTAGATACCAGTCAACAAAATGCAATGACACAAGCAATGGTAGCACAATTACTCAGATGCATAATTAACAAATTGAAGAGCAAACTAAAAAAATTGGAAATGCACCTTATTCTTATGTGATCAGCTAAGAGAATATTGTTTTTTAAGAACCATCTCTAAAAAAATTATGTTGTTAGATGGAGCCAAATGTGAATGACTTCATATCTTAGCATACTCCTCCATGCAAAAGCCCTTTGAGCTTGAAGCATGGACAATGCCCAAGCTCACTTGCCAGGTGCTGAAAATTCAAATTATTTTATTTAGAATGACAGCAGCTAAGGTTGAACTCTCAAAACATTATTACAAAAGCCGTAATACAATATCAAAAGCCATCTCTCCCAAAAGCTCAAACTATTAGGTAGATGCAAATGATTAGCTTTATAAAATTTACATGTAATTCCAACCTCATTAAAAGATCAAAATTCACATCTTTTTTAAGACATAACTCAATCATTTGTATTGAGGTAATGCCATATAATTATTCCAGATTCCAATAGTTGATCCATTCAATAAAAAGTTCTATATGGTTGTTCCACTTACTTATCACACCAGGTAGATCCCTATACCTAGCACATCAGGGTATTAAAGGTAAAATGATATTTCTAAAACTAAAACAATTTAGCATGATAATGAAATAACAGCATCGAATGCTCTTTCATAGCATCCTATTGTACGAACTCAAATAATGGCATTATTGAAATATAATTTTTTTTTAAGCTAATCCTTCCAATCCTATGATGACCTAGCCACATAGCCCATTAGCAACAAAGGAAGAGATACTCAATTGATCAAATCAAATATTTGACATTTTGACTCACATTTGCATCACAATTAGGTATGTCATGCATTGAAAAAACAGAATAAACGAGAGTTGGCGTATCAGTTCACAATGTCAAACCCAATAACAAATGAAATTGAAATTGACAGAAACACAAAAATATGGCATCTGTAATTTGCTTGTGATCACATTCTATAAATGATCAGATGTGGGGTAAAAGCTGTATATCTTAGAAGGAAGTCCCTTGACTCATGAAGAGCAGCATGGCCACTGTCAGTAATGACCAGCATTAGGGCCTTTGTTATTATGTGCTTCGCATCATCAACAAGAACTATGAGCTTCGCATCATCAACAAGATCTGCCAAGTTGATTGCTATGTATAGACCAACCATATCTGTTACCAATCCTAAACTTCAACTAAGGACAAAAACACTCATACAAACATGCACCAATGTTTTTGAGGCACAGTACACGTGTTGGAAGAGGTCTTCCATTTCTTATGTTGGTCGATCCAAGACATCCAACTAAGTCTTAAAGTGGAGAAAATGAATTAGTATTGGGGATTGATTGGAACAAGGACAAGGAATTTTGCATTATTCAGCAAAATGACCAAGTTGATGTTGGCCAGAGAGTTGCTGAGAACAATGTGACAAAAATGAAGAGGCTTAAATGTCTTTTACTTAGAGAACTACGAGAAATTCTGGAAGAGGGAGATGGCTCAGATCTATGGGAACCGTGATAGGTACCAAGCCGTATGAATGAATATTATGTGTGTATTGAGAACAAACAGAAAATGTAAAATAACTCGGAGTATTAGAGAGACTCTGAAAATCTCTCAAGCCCAATTCTAATTCCCAGATACCTCTCTCAATATCCATCCCCTTGCGTATATAGGCTCTGCCCCTAACCAATTAGAATATTATCTCTCTGCCTAGGTAGCAGAGTTAGTTACAAAACCCCTTACCCATTGCCCACAATTAGTTACAAAACCCATTACCTATAGCTCACATAACAGCCCTCTTAGGTAACATGTGTATCCCTGTAGAGACTAATAGCCTTAACCTCAAATATTACGAGACCTAACAACCCGAGTGTATGTTCTAATGCTAAGAGTACACTTCCTTTGAAGGAAGATCTTAATATTTCAGAACTATTGTTTTTCTCTAGCTACATAGCCTTGAGGACAAAGTAATTTTTCAAGTGAAGTATTATAGGGTTTGCTGATATTGATACTGATGTTACTATTAATTCCTAGAGCACTAATATTTTATCAAAGGTAAAAAAGTATATGTGAGAAGAAATAAGAACAGGGCTGCGGGTGCATGTGAGGTGTGTGGTAAAGGCATAGGTGGGAAAGTGCTTAGAGCTATACAGGAAAATGGAGGCATACCCAGGGGGAATATCTTAAAATTATGAGGATTTGGAAGTGGGGAAGCTCTACATCTGCTTAAAACCCAGAACCATTGTTTCCCGTGTGAATATATGCCATAGGGGACTTATATCACAATGATTTAATCTTCAATGAGTACGGAAATATCCTTTTATTCCCCATGTAGGTTACCAGGTTCCTAGCAATATATAATTATCCTAGAGTAAATTATAAGCGCATTTATTATGGTTTAGATCATGCATACCAATGGTTCCCTTAATAATGGAGTAAACACTAAACAGATATCAGATTATCAGCACAACTATTTTCACACTTAAATAAAATAAAACAGCAGCATAACGAGATGTGCTGGATGGAAATATAATAGCAAACACATCTCAATTCACCTTGACATGGGCGTCATCATAAAGCTTGTAAAGAGTACACCCATCTACTTCTGCTTCTGTGTAGTGACGCCGAGCTCGAATAATCTCCTCGTCACTGTCACTGTACAAAAGAACCTCACAAAAACATTGTAAGATCGCGACAAATATTAGCTTGTAACAGACTCAAAAAGGAGCTCCTAGGAAACGGAAAGTTAAACGACAGTAAATAATATCGAGGTTTAAATCCCATGACCTGCTACACACCTCTTCGATTTTGACCCACCGGACTTCTTATTCTGAAACACCAGATAAACCTTGAATTAGAAAACTTTGAGGGAGTTTGCAAATCTTTAATCAAATAAAATTGAATTGAATTCTTCTATGTAAAATCACAAAGTAAATTAAAAAATTGAATTTCCAATAAAGATATCGAATATTTTTGTCCGAATAAAAAATCGAATATTAACTCCGTTTTGTGTGTTGACATGTTTTTTACAAATTTAATTTACATTTCGTTCTTAAAAAATGTATTCAGATCGTAAATTTTAGAAATTAAATGTCTTCTAAGGAGCGGAGCAACGATGCAGAGTTTTTCGTGCACCGCGGCAATCGAACCTACATCATAATTGTACCTTTCTATTGGCAGTTTTAATAGCTTGATACGGCAATGTCTACATGCATGAAAAAAACACTTCCCATGAAAAAAATTGAAGTGTCAGGACCTTTTCAACACCAAAAATGCTATTTCAACGCATGCATTCTGGCATCGACATGACTCCTTTAAAAACTCTCAAAAAATTGTGAGTAGTTTGACATTATTTATACAATAAAGACAAGTAAGCCTTGTTTCACTTGAAGGATAAGCAACATTGACCAAAAATATGCTAATCTTTTGTTATCATAAATATGTTTTTCAGTTGAAGTATTCACAGCTAAATATTTTTATAATTTTGTCTATAATTTTTGTTGGCCTCTCTCCCTTTAGTGATCAGCTTATTGTTTATTTCATCTACTTTTCTTAACGAAGCATTAATATGCCTTCTCCACATGCAATCAGGACCACAAAGGTAAAATAATTTTCATAATGGTATAGGCAGTATCTCAATTTTCTTTACAAACATACATATAATACTATATTATCTAATACATCGATTTATTTAATGGACCATTCTAAGTTTTTAGCATGCAAGAGAAAATCAGATCAGACTGACCGAATTAACCAGGAACCAATCAACTAGTGTCCGATTAAGCTCCTAAATCATAGGAGTTCAAATCTAGTCAAAACCGGAAAAAACAGAACCAATTTGAGACTTTTGATTTTTTTAAAAAAAAAAATTAAATACTAACATTTTGTGGCAACCACGAAACAAAAAGGAAAAAAATAAAATCAAAGAAGGGCACTAATAAAGATGGTTAGGTTGTTCTTCTTCACTCTCCGTCATTCGCATGCTGCTCACCGTAAATTTTACTAATCACTAACAAATATTACTTTCAAATGTTTGTTGACCATGTTATGAGGTTGAGAGTAAAAAAATTTTATATAGATTATATTTATTTTTACAGAACTATGAATATATATATTTTTTTGTTAATTATATTAATATTAATAATTTAATATATTTTATTATGTTTCGGTTAAATCTTTAACTTTTGAATCATTCTCCTATTTTCTCTCAAAGGTTTTCGCCATACTATGAAACTGCAAGGATTATGCATGTTTACATTTACAATCAGTTTAAATGTGTTACTTTAAAACGTAATTCCATTTCTCTGTAAAAAATAATTATTTTCTAACATTTTCTAAATATTCATATGATCATTATTATGTAGGAAAAGTAAGACTACTAGAAAATTCAAAATCTACAATTGTAAATTTTTTATAATATAACATATAACAGAGTTCAACATCTACGTGTTAACACACACACACACACACACACACACACACACACATATATATATATGAAGAATGTTTAAATATAACATAACCTTTAAATATTGCACTCACATATAAATTAACATAATATTTAAACATAAATAAAATTTGAGTTTTTTAAAAGAATTGAAAAAAGATAACATGGCAAAAGATCTAAGGCTTTAATGAAAATAATTTCATACTAAATTTTCACTGATGAAGACGAAGCAACAAAGAAACCCTGCAAAACAGAACACTTGAATGCAAACAAAATCCACCACAAACCTGCATTCAGTGTTCTGGAAAGTTAAAAAAATCCTCAAAAATCTTATAATTTATTCGCTCCAGATTTCCTTTTCCCCATAGCCACTCAATAACAAGGACGAACTTATCCTTCCATTTGAACCAGATTCAGCAAGCTATATTTCCAAATGAAAAAAAAAACCGAAACTCTAATTAAAAAAAAGGCTCAAAACACAAAAAACTTCAACCAAAACACAAAGCAGATTTCAAACGCATCATCACGTTCCATTTTCAGTTCGTGATTGCATACAGCTCAAAAATGCTCGTGCATCTGCGCAAAATGGAAGTAAGTTTTACCTTCTCCTCCTCGTAGCGTTTCGGCCAGCGCCGCCTCGCTTCCTCGTCAGGAACCGGATCTCCGAGGAACCTCGCTCCAGGTCCTTCACCATCACTATCGCCGTCAAGTAACGTCACAGCATCATCAACGTTCTTCATTTCCTCCTCTTTGACGACAGTTGAAGCTGCTTCCGCTTCTTCAGCTGCGTTACTCCTCAGATCCGTTTCCCCCTTGGATTTCTTCGTCGACCGGTCAGATCCAGAACCTCCGGAGGCGTCGGCGGAGGCGGATGAGCGTGACTTGCGCTTGCTCGTCATGGCGGCGGGGACGGCGGAGGAGAAGGACGGTGGTGGTGGTAATGGAGGTGGCGCAGCAAGCCAGTGCTGCAGAGAGAAGATATTTTGAGTTTGAGAGAGTGGATATAGAAAGTGGGCGAGGGGGAGGGAGAAAGTCGGAGTGGGAATGGGAGGGTATTTATAGAAGGCGCTGAAATTTCGAAGATAGTGGGAGTGAGCGGGAAGGCGAAATTCAAGGGGTGTTCTGATAATTGGAGATGCGTGTGGCTTTTCGTGGAACGGCGCCAGTGTAGGCTGGCTTTTTTGCTACTGGGTTGGGCTTTGGCTGTGGGCCTTGTAATGGGCTGAGTCAAAAATTCAAAATAGAAAACGAATATCATTTGAATTTAATTTTCTTTCCGGACTATTGGACCAATAAAAATATTAAGTTTCATACACTGTATTATGAGATACATGTAAAATATATTATCACATTAATATAAATATTTGACTCAATTATTTATTATTTTAAGAGGAGTGTGATATACGTGATGACATTTATTGCGTCTAAACTACACGAATGGTAAATAAATCATGGTCATTTCTGATCTCAACAAATAAAAAATTAAAAACAAAAGATAAAATTATAATCAACGTGTAATTTTTTCATAGATGCATTTTCACAGTCACTTGTCTTACCAAATAACATTTTGTTTTAGGCTTAATTTCTGACTTTTTTTTACTTTCTGAAAGTTAAAAGTCATTTTTTTATTTTTTATATTGTTTAATTAAATAACTTATTATTTCTCTAAAAATTATTCTTAATACTTTTTTAGAAGTTAAAATATCTAATCTTTAAATAAGCACTTTTTAAAATACTAAAAATAATCACTTTTATTATTATACATTTGAATATAAAATAACTTATTCATAAATTACTTTTTAAAAGTTACTTCTATATAAGAATTTAAATAAACTATTTATTTAAATGGGATCTTATTAGTCTTATAAATAAGATAATATCAAAAAAATTGTATTGGATTTTTTTGTCCTTATACAACCAATGGTTGTGATTTAACTTTTAATTTGAGAGATTTTAAAAACTTAAGTTAGTTGAACCTTGACTCATTTTTAACTATTAATAATTAAAAAATATTAATATTTTTAAATTTTATAGAGATATCATAATATCCTTTTATATTGACATTGCATTAAAATCAATTTTTGTATAATGAATGAAAGACTTTTATTGTAATAAAAAGGTTGACATATTATAAAGATGATGGAAAAGTTGGCGATTAGTGGTCAAAATAAGTTTAGTCTGATTGACAGCTCATGCTTTTACAACTTCCATATTTTAAGGTTTTTATTTTATTTTAACTTTTTGAATAATCATTACGCAAGGGTTAATTGACTCGTTTATGAATACTTTTTTTGACTTTTTTAGTTGAATTTTTTGTGATCGAAAAAGAGTAGGCCTGTTTGGCACTGTTTTATTTTTCAGTTTTTTAAAATTATATTTAAAAGTAGTTTTAGATTCAATTTTAAAAATTAAAAACAAAACTATTAAATTCGTCCCTCTAAAATTTTGTATCAATTAAATTAGTCTTTGTGAAAAAAAATCTCAAATTGATCCCTACGAATAGTCGATCAAATTAATCCTTGAAAAATAAATCTCTTAAATTGAATCTTGTAAACATTCCAAATCAGTCAAATTGACCCCTATAAAATTAAATAATCGGTCAAATTAGTCCCTCTGATAAGTTAAGCAAGAAGGATTAATTTATCTGATAATTCACTTTTATAATGATTCATTTGAGATTTTATTTTTGTAGGACTAATTTATCTGATTATTTAATTTAGTAATGACCAATTTGAGATTTTTTTTTTACATGGACTAATTTGATCGATGCGAAGTTTTAGAGAGATGAATTTAACAGTTTTGTCAAAATTAAAAGAACGAAAAAAAACTTGTTTGGTAACAATATTCTAAAAACTTGTTTTTAGTGATTAAAAACAATAAATCTATTTGGACAATCATTTTTGAAAATAAATTTTAAATGTGATAAAAGAAAATTTTGTTTGGCAAATTTTAACTAATAATCGTTGTCCTAGTTTCATATTTCTGCTGTCACAACAGCAAACCATAGTTGAAAGTGACTTTTCTACATACTTCCTTTTAATAAATACCTGTAGGCATCAAATGGCATTTGCTTATCATCCATTTTTAGGAAAATGTTGGTGGTAAAGAGGTACTAGTTTTTTTTTCGGTCAAAAAGAGGTACTCAGTTAAAGCCTTACAAACCTCTCTGGTTCCATAGCAAAACATCTAACAAACAACTATTGAGAACATTTCCTAACCAAGAAACACCAAACCTAGAAAGAGGAATTTTCACATCAAAGAACCTATCTATTCAGAATTATTGATAACATGAGGATAAATAAAAATCAAACCCAAAACCAATGCATTCCATTTTGATAATAATTGATAAAGCAAAGCAAAACTTCACGAGATTAGGAAAGCCCCTTCCAAAGCAAAACAAGTGACAAAACAAAGCCTCAAACCTCATTTCATTAAAAAGAACTGGGAGTTTCTTTGCACGTAATCTTTAAGATGTCTCTGCCTGAATCCAAAAAAACAGAGACTTCCACGCTTTAGTGAGGGAGTGAGAGGTTGGCGGCGGGACAGGGAATTAATGGGGATCATGGCAGCATAATATTGATTGACCAAAGTACACAAATAGATGAGGGAGATTGGATCGGGTGATATGGGAATAAGATTATTCACATGCCAATCACATTCTTAAATCGGTTCGTGATATTTGCATGAAAGAAAGGGAATGCCGAAACTATTAATTTAATCTTTGCAAGTGCTTCCTTCAAGATGATGTGAGATGAGAATGGAAAGGAGTATTGAAAGTAAGAAAACATCATAATTACAAGTTTGCCACTGTGTTTTCCAACACATTTCAAAACAAAAACCTCAAAACATATTTCAACTGCTTTAGGTTTTTCATTTTTAAAATCTAAAATTTGTTTTCTGAATTTTAAAATCAATGTCAGAAAAACAGCTTTATGTTTTTTTGTTTTTATTTTTTAAAATTGAAAACTATTTTTAAGAACACTTACCAAACATGCCCTAAGATTTTGTCTTTTATTTTGGTGAAAAATTGTTCATCTCCTACCTACTTAGTGCATGAGTAATCTTACATTCATAACAATTTCTAAAGGACAAACAAACATATGGGAAGCTAAAAGAAGGCACATGGTGGAGAAAAAAAATGCTGAAGCGTATTAGCGACCTCCTTTATTTTTCATTATCTTTGAAAGATAACTTATGTGCTTTCCTCACTTTTATTTCCACTCTCATTTTCAAACTCACCCTACGTGCAACCTCTTCTCTTCTCTCACTCCACCATTATCTCTCTCCCCCATCTCTCCTTTGTCCATCTAAGTGGATGACGAGATGGCATGTTGCAACTGATTTGCCATGAATGAGACATAGCATCTTCCAACCAACACATCGAAATCAAACTCTTGTTTAACCAATCGAACTTTATTTTCTTAAGTTTTCCCTTCTCTATCAGTTTTAGCTTCTTCAGAATCCATTTCAAGGTATGACCTTATTTTTTTCTTAGATATTCTTCTGATTCTGTGATATAACTATGTTCCTTTTTGGGGGGCTTGCTATGATGTAGGATGTGCTTTTCCTTTACTCAGCCTCTAGAAAACTAACTAGATCTTATTGATTTGATATTTGGTTGCTCATGAAATTGGTGAAAAATTTATGATTTTTTTTATTTTTCATCTTTTTGGGTTTATTGGGCGGGATTATTTTTTTCATCTAAACTAAAAGATTTCATAAAGGTGTGATTAATTTCCTAAGAGCTTTCTTGTTAAAAAAAAAGGGTTGTGAGAGCTCATGGTAGAGAACTAATATCCAAGATTGTTCTTATTAGTTTAATTTAGCTCTTGTTCATACTATAAAGCTGTGATATTTTTTTTATTGCCCTATTTTTTGTTATTATGAGGAATTTCGGACATTTATGATTTTCCAATATTATGTTATGGATAGAAGTCGATTCAAACTTGGATATTGGTTAACATCAAGGTAGCTAAGATTGAGATCTTACCTAAGATCGGACGAGAGATGCAAAATCATAAAACGTCAAATCGTAACATGAATTGTAAGATCCTACCATAACTAATATACACATGTATATTTCATATAACATGACATAAATAAGCAAAAGTAGCCACAACTAGCATATTTAACTTCAATTTAAAATGCAAATAGTCCAAGAGCCATAAGTCATACACTCATAATCCATAAATCATAGCATAAAGTGCAATAAGTCTACAAGTTTTTGACATCATATAAACTAAAAATATTGAAGAAAACAATCAAACTTATATAATCTCATCTAAACTCTAAAGCAAATCATTAAGGTTATGGTTATCATATTCATCATTTGTTATCTGGTCCCCACCATCCTCATTGCCTCCCCGAAGAAGCTCATCAAAGTCATCCTCATCTAGAGGAGAAATCTCCAAATCATTATTAGGGCCACCAACTCTACCACCACCTTCTCTCATAGTCAAGTTAAAATCATCTAGATATCCAAATCCTCTAAGCTTTCCAATACATCCTCATTTTCCACAATTCATTCTTCATCAGAGTCCAAATCATCAAGGTTATACTCAATAGGATTTCTTGATTGCTTATTATTAGACAATCTTGAATTGGTTGTCACAAAAACAACATCATTCATAGTTTGTTGCTTCAAACAACTTCTCCTCTTTGTGTGAACCTAACAATTAACAAATGTAATAGCAATTAACCCATAGCAATTGGCAACTAACTCTAATATTCTAAAGGTAAAATATAATATAAATCATAGTTATGGGTTAAAACTTAAAATATCTACCATTTCAAAGACACTCCAATTCTTCTCACATCTCGATGAATTGCATATTAAGCTTAACACACAAATAGCAAATTTTTAAAGCTCGGGATACTCATCCCCATAAGAATCCCGCCATTGTGCTGGAGTTTTGATATTTAGGGCAGTCGTGGCTACTTCCCTACCAAAACACTTAACTCGACTCTTGAAATCTTCAAATTGTTGGTAATTTCAGCTGGATCCCCCACAATTCTCTCCAAAATATCATATAGTCCTCTCATAACTTTATAATCACTCTTAAATATAGGACTATAATGTAACTATGGATTAAGGTACTAACCTGCAGCATGCAACGGCCTATAGAGTTGGCTAAATCAATGATCTCCCATAAAAGGCATACAGCTATATAATAGAAAAATTGAATTAACCTCTAAAGTATTTAAACTAAACTATATTATATAGGAATGACAAATTAAATTCTTTTCAACACCTTGAAAAACATTTTATATTTTTTCCTTAGTACGATCTACTTTCTCATAAATGTATCCTATTGCTGACTTCTCATCTGGATCCATTAAACGCAGCACATGAATCAGAGGATAAACACCCCTCAAGCAAAGGGCAATGTCCCTCTAAAATAGTCTGTCTAAAATAACAACTTTAATAAACTTCCCATCCCTTGTCTTAGAACATTTACTTGATTTCCATTCATCTGAAGTAAACATTCTTATCAATGCACTATTCTTCTCATTAAGGCTACCCAAAGTGAGGTAAGATATGGCAAAACAAGTCATGCCCGGTCTCACTAAGTGTTTTCCTTTAGTATGGTATTGTAATAGGGAAAAGAGTAAAGTCCTTGAATAGATATAAGTTATAATTTTTCTTCCCTTGGCAATTGTCTCTTCATGAAGCTCTAAGTTTTTCTCAAAATCATCCAACATCAAATCAATGCAATGAGGTGCACAAGGTGTCCAATAAAGTTTTTTCCTCTTCTCCATCAACATCAGTCTCGTAGCTTTGCAGTTTGCTGCATTAGTTGTCACAACTTGGACAACGTTTTCTTCAACCACCTCCTCAACAACATCATCTATCATCTTAAATATTTTATTAGCTATTTTGCAAATATGTAAAGCATCAATAAACTTCAAGAAAACAATCCCCTTGTGACTATTCATTAGAAAATTTAATATAGTTCTCCTCCTTTTATCTATCCAACCATCTGTCAAAATTGTGTAACCTATTTTCTTCCAATGAGATCTATGTTTCTCTAACATCTCCATGGTTGAGTCTACCTTTTTCTTCAAATATTTGAGTCTTAGCTCAGTGTAAGAAGGTGGTTTGTGTCCTATTCTATGCCGAGCAACTTTTTCAAACATCTTCCTATATTCTTCATTCCTTACCACATTAAAGGCTATGGCATTGTTGTAGAAAAATGAAGCAATTTCTGCACATGCTTCCTCCCTTAAGTTCTTCTTAAATATAGTGTTAATTGTGGCTTGAGTGCTAACTCTTCTTTTCTTGAATAGGTTTATAGGAGTCTCTACTTCTTTTCCCTTCCTTTTCTCACCAACTGTAAAATTACCACTTAGTCCATCATTATTTTCTGCTCATGCTTCCTCATTACTCCTTGTTTTCATGATAAATTTTTTTTGTAAACCAGCCACAATATCCCACATTTGTTTTCTTATCTCATCATTAACAGCATTTTATGCTCCCACATCTTTTTGAGTTTCAGCCAAATGATGTTTTAACCTATAAACCCTCTTGTAATCTCCTTAAGACAGTATTTACATTTGATTTTTCTAGTATCTCCATCGATAGAAATTCCATGTTTCCAGCCTATATCACTTCTACTTCCACATGCATTCTTACAAATTATGTTCCTTCCAACTGAAGCATTCTTAGCAACACTTCCACTTTCAAACAATGGAGTAGAACCAAAACCTCCATTGCCCCTCCACTAGAACCTCCATTGCCCCCAACACCAGCATTATTTGATAACATTTATCCTCACTCAAATAATACCTAATACAAAATCCAACACAAAAATATTCCCAATCAAAAAATTGAAATAATAAGAAAGCATACATACTGGACAAAGGGAGCAAAAAGCATACATTTTAGGGGGGAAAAAAACCAAGCAAAAGAAAAGGGAGAGCTCATCTTATTTGTGAGCTCTGATCGAATTGGGATGCAAGGGAGAGTGGCGCCAACCACCGACAAGCACAAAGCAGAAGCAGAAGCAGCCAGAGAGAAGAAAGAAAGGGAGACGCGAGCAGCGATGCAGCGGGCGGGGGGAAGCAGAAGTGGAGAGCTAGAGATCGAAGAGCGGCGGCGAGGTGCAGTGGAGGGACCGATGGATATTGAACTTTGAAGAGAAGGAGAAAGGGACAGCCGGACAGCTCGAGAGTGAGTGAGAAAGGGAGTAAGGGACGGTAGGATTCTCATTGGGGTTGATAATAGGCCGCATTTGGGCCGCTTTTGGGCTGGCTCAGTAGTGGATCGGCCGGTGCGCAAGGATTGCCCAATCCCACCGATCCTACTGTCACGACCCAACTGGGGAATGTGACCGGCACGTGAGGAATCTCATCCTCACGTAAGCCTTGTAACCTCTGAGTCTCTTTTATACATAAAATAATATACTTTTCATTCAGAAATCATATCTTCCTCTAAAATTCTGCATAAACTTTATATCTGAAATTATAAAACTGAGATACTTGATATATTAAGCTTTGAAAACATCTTTATCATACTCTGAAAACATGTGATCTGAACCATGAATACATCTCTGGTGTATTACATAAACTCTAATCAAACTCTATAATTTCAAATCCATACTGGTGAACTGAAACATATACATAACTATTTGAAAATAATACATGGTTTGGATTCTGCCTGTACATCTACTGGAGCACTCTACTCTAATAAGACTCTAAGTTAAACCTTACTCCAAAATAAGACTCACCATTGAAAAATGACCGCATCTACCAAACCAAAGTCTGGGCTACATCTATACCTGCAACTATGAGAAGGAAGAGAAAGGGGTGAGTCAATGGACTTAGTGAGTGAGCTCTCACCCATTACCCACATGGAATAACCAAGGAATATACCATAATGCAATATACATGCAACAACCCTAAACTGTTTAATATTCATGTACATAATCTCATAGAAAATATATCTCTATATTCATAAATTCGTAGGAAAACATTTCTAAATTCTTACTCCAATGGGAAAATCACTTCATATATATATATATATATATATATATATATATATATATATATATATATATATATATATATTATATCTTAGATCACATATTCTCTGAAAACATTAATAACAATACTCTAATAGAGAAACACGAATCTCTATTTATACCTAATTCATGTGACATAACAAAGTCTCTAATCTCTGGGGCACCTAACTAGGTTCCATTTCTGATTTCTCTGGCCCTAAGGGCAACTTGGTATACCAAAGTTAACGAAATAACTGTTGTTAACTCACAGTCTGTTTCTCTATAGCTACCGTCTAAACTAGTTTATACTTAACTCATATAACCTGAAACTCTTAAACTCTTTTAGAGCTCTGAAACTCTGTTATATACTCTAATCTGGATATCAAAACTCTTTCATACATAATTACTCTAGTCTTTGAAATCATGAAGATAATTCATAAAACCTCTAAATACAATCATATTCATACTCAAACTCTTTATAAAACCATTAAAATATGAAAACTTTTGAAACTCTAGAAGCTCTGGACTCATATAACTCTAGCAACTTAACTTTAGCATAACTATGACTATGAAATCATGTCCAAGGGATCACCCACTTGCAGGTATTTCGATTTCAAGCTCACAGAATATGTATCTGATAGTTGTTATAAATCATACTGAGTTCCACACTTCTGAGTGTCATAGAAACTGGATTTCTAAAATCTCATTTCTCAAGCTAGCATCTCTTTCTATCTTAATAACTCTGATATCAAACTTTGAAATAGAAGGATTCAAAATCATAAAAACTTTGCCATTATAATAACATCTCTATTCATGAAACTAAGTCATTCTCTGTTTGACATTTTGTCAAAATATCTTAACTGATACTCTAAAAATCATATTTCGAAATTCTAATCTTGAAGCACAAGGATATCATAAACTCTCAAAGCATGTTTGCTAAAATAACAATTTATTACCTCATATATTCTTGTAAGAAATCTCTTAGACTTACATATAAAACATTTACATATCATACAATATGTCAATGATGGTCCCATGGCTTTCTAAAACAAATAATTCATGCTCTTCGAAAATCATGCTCTTTGTCTAGCTTGCCATGCTTGCAAAATCATATATATAATAATCATAAGTTCATCTCTAATATCATATTTGACAATCATCATGTAAGAAACATATGTTTAGTGATAAAACTAAGGCCATGAGATCAAATCCACTCACCGTTTGGAGCCGAGAGTATATGGGCACCACCAACTTGACCTCATGTGATACCCGGCATATACGTGGCAGTGGATAAGTTTTATTTTGTCCTAAAGTCCCTTAAGACCCACCCGTGTTGCTGGGAAAGCCCCAAGATGCTCGGAGGATCCTTAGTGCAGCTGATGTGGTGAACTGTCACTGCTATAGCGGTCCGAACTGTCACCGCTATAGCGGTCTAGGACTGCTACAGCCGTCACAGTAGGGTGACCGTGGCATTTTGGGTATCAGGGGACCGCTATAGCGGTCATGGGAGTGTGGCAGTATGTTTTGGGCATTCTGGGGACCACTAAAGCAGTCCAGGACTGCTATACCAGTCATGTGTGGGTGCGGTGTGTGTTTTAGTCCTTTGGGGACCGCTATAGCGGTCATAAGTGGGGGGTAGACTGCTATAGCCTAACCCTTGTTTAAACCCTTCAAACTTGGGATTTCACCCCAAAACCGAAATCCCTCTCTTTCTAACCCTCTCCTACTCCTTCCTTACATAAATCTACTTCAATCATTCTTCCTCCAAGAGATTGAAGGTGAGATTTATGGGTTTTATTGTCTCCATCCTTCTCACTTTGTATTCTAGAGTTTGGGTTTGTTGCTTGTCTCCATTGTTATTAAGTGGAGCTGCTCCCCCAACATTGTTAGAGTTATGTTTGAGTATTCTAGAGATTGTCGAAGACTAATCTTGTGTTTTGTGGCTCCAATGGCAGACGTTGGTGCTGTTCCTTCTCCCCGGAGCTCTGTTGGGGTTGACGTCACCATTCCCTCCCCTCTAGGTGAATGGGTTTGGAACCCATGACCCCTATGCTGGTCATTAGAGTTAATTTCCGTCAAACTATTATTGATTGCATGGTTTACAAGGGATTTCAAGTTATTAAAGTCTTTGTTGATTTGTTATACTTATTGAAATGGCGAATTCCAACTAGAGCATGAAATATTTGTTTTATTGCAAACTCATAGGACCATTATTGTTAAATGATTTTATCACAAGAGCTAGAGTATTACTATTATATCTTGAACTGAGATTTCTATAAAATTTCCATGATAATATTTTGAACGAATGATTTACGAATTTTAGAGTTGTGCTTAGAGAAATCTTAAAGCAGAGATTTAGAGAAAATGATACGTACATTAGTTTTAGAGACGAAACGATAGCTATGGAGAAACAGACAATGAGTTAATAGCTGACCCCGATCATTAACCTTGGTACAAAGTTGTCTCGAGAGGACAATGTCATAGAGCAAAGAAAGGAACCTATTCAGGTGTCCACACTAGATCCCTAATGGATCATAGAGTATAATGATTAAGGTTCTTAAAGAACCATAGAGTAAAGATTTATGTTTCTCTCGTAGAGTACTGTTTTTATATTTTCAAAGAAATTTTATTTTGAGATTTTATATTCGCATGTATACGAGTATGATCTTAGAGATTATTGCATCAACTGATTTTAATAATTTATATATGATTATCTATCTTCTTGGTTGTCCCATAGGAATGTTATGGGTGAGGACCTGCTCACTGAGTTTTAGATGAAACTTGCCCCTCTCCCTTTCCCATTACAGGTGTTGTAGACGTTACGGGTTCTCCTGTTCAACCTCTACCCCCGCAATAGAGATTTATTGATTGGTAAGCTTCACTTGGTGTGAAGTACTCTATTTTATTTTATTTTATTTTATTTTTTGTTAGAGATAGAGTGCTGTAGTTACATGACGAACAGGGTCTCGAACCCTAAAGATTGATTATCATTGTTTTATCATGATTATTTTGTATCTACATAATTATAGTTTTCATGTATATTTTGTATAGAGAACAATTCATGTATTTTGAACCCTAGTAATATGTTTAGCAGTTGAAATAGAAATGATTGATTTTATTACTCCAGAGATTTGCGTTAAATTTTGTTTATGTTTTTGTTTCATGGGACCAATGAGTTATTAGAAATGAGATGATGTTTTACAAACGGTTTTATATTAAAATATGCATATAAAGGAATGTAGAGGTCACGAGACTTACGTAGGGATAAGGATTCCTCATTTGCCGGTCACGTGCCCAAGTCGGGTTGTGACACCTCTGAAGCATAGAATGACCCCAACAACTGCCATAGAGCAACATAGACTTAAGATTAATTTTCATTAATCTTTAAATAACTCTAATCTAGCTCTAATAACATTGGGAGATCACCTCCACTTGACAACAATGGAGAAACAACAGAGCCCAAACCATCGAACATGTAAAGGAAAGGAAGGAGATGACAAAACCAATATAAACCCTTACCTTTGATCTTGAAAAGAGAAAGATTGGTGATGGATTGAGTGGAAGAGAGTGGGGAGGGTTTTGGGATGAAGGGTTTTGGAAATGGGGAGTAAAATCCTGAGTTTGGGGTTTAAAAAAGGGTGGGGAGGTTCACTTACGTAAAACGCCACCGTTTCGTACTGTCTGTGCATTAGGGGGGCTACTATAGTGGTCAGGAGACACCAGCGCCCCCGAACCCACTCACTTATGACTACTATAGCAGTCTACAAACCCCCCAAACTCACCCGGCCACATACTGTGACCGCTATAGAGGCGACAGTTCACCAGAACAGCAGGATAAAAGGTCTCTCATACCTCTAGGCCCTTCCCAACAACACGGGTAGGTCCCGGGGGACCCTGGGGCTGTACGAAATTTGTCCAATGACATATGTACCTGGGATATCATACCTATGATCTTGCCCGGTGATCTCACAGTGAGCAGTGGAGGCGAGTTCTTGTGTGGGATTGGGATCGCTAAAGCTTGGTAGAAGCGTAGGATCGTGCGATCTCACGATTAAAGTCGCGATCCTAGCTACCTTGGTTAACATGACTTTTCTGATATTGATACAATCATGCTATTATCATGAAACTATGCTATTCATGATGTTCTTCTAGTATCATATGTTGGAGGTATAGTTACTTCATGATGGCAAATCTAAAAGATGTGAACTATGTAGTGTGATTAAAAAATAACTTGTGACTTTTTGAAAAGTTATTTAAAAGTTTACAAGGAAGTTAAAATAGATGACTTCAATTCCACTTTTCATAAAAGTCATTTCTTCATACATCGTCACACTCTTTTTCTCACGGAGTTTTGTCTTTTTCTCCATAAAATATTTTCTGTATTTGCCGCTAGGACAGTTGTACCTGCCCATACCACTCTTCACACTGTTCCTTCCAGGTAACTTTTCTCCTTTTGTTTTTTGTTTTTTATGGGTTTGAACCATCATTGCAAGCTATAGCTACACACCCTCATTATTGCTTATTTTCTTTCTTTGTTTTTAGTTTCAAGCACTATTCTTCCTCATGTTTATTTTCTTTTCACATTTCGTATTTAAATTTATTTTTCCATTCTAATTTTGTCCATGTTATTCTAATTCTTTCCATGCAATATTAAGGTAATGTTAATAAGAATAATAACGTAATTCTTTCAATTCTAATTTAACAACTTGAATATTTTAATGTAATGTTAACTTTAAAAATAAGAATAATAACTCAAATATTTAAATTTGTCAATTTAAACCTTTCTACAACAAAAAGCATTGGAATAAAATTTTTAAGATTTTTTTTTATAAATGCTCAAGGAAAAAAATCTTTTTCTATAGGTAAGCACTTTTAGAGTTACTTGATCAAACACTATAATTCAAAATAAGTGGTTGTGTTACTCAACAATCAAATACAAAATAACTTATTTATAAGATACTTGTTATATGAGATCTTTTGTCATAAGCTACTTTACAGAAGGTCTTAATTAAGTTGTTTGTCCAAACGAATCCTAAGAGGACATTTGGTTTATGAAAATATTTTCAGTTTTCTATTTTCATTTTTTGAAAAAGATATTTTGTTTTCAGATTTTTCAAATTTAGAAAATGTGTTTTGTAACATCCTAATTTTAATCCAATACTCTAGAATATATTTAGGTTAATCATTAGTCTATTAATCTTTTAGTCTCATTCTCTAAAACCTTTCATTAAAATACTTAGCGGAAGATATGAATAAATTTTTCTTTTTCGAAACCTGAAAAAAATAAAACGCGAGCCGCGCACTAACCTAACATTCGTCATAACCACATCGTACAAGAAAAGTAATCACACCATTCATAATCATGAAATATAGTATCATATATAACAATCATAATATCATCACTCTTCCATAAATACATGAACTACTAGCATGATTATGCTCTTGGACCTACGGTGCCTTATGTTTTGACCCTTACGGGTCTTAGACGTGAGATATGATTATTCCATTGTTCTCTATCCACCTCCTATGCACCTAAGGGTTCTCAACTAATAATTTTGACTAATATTTATGTCCATCACTGAATCTGGACAACATCATGCTTTAAGGGCATAGTTTACATCTTGTGATTATAAGGTTCTAGAAACTACATTTTAGACCCTTTCTCGGTTCCGTCTTCACCTAAGGCGCTATAAATTAAATCTAAACCAATTATGAGGCATTTCTATGCCTAAGGACTAATTATAAGCCATGTTTACCATATTATGAGGTTGCTGGACAGAATCCAGAATTTAAATGTTCTAGGAGTTCTAGAATTATATTTTTACGGTTTTCTAGTTACTAGTTTCTCTATAGGTGCCAAAATTCAATCCTACTTCAAATATAACCAAATGTTTCATGATTATTCAATCCTAAACTGATTGTTATCATACTAATACAGTTTTGGCATTGATTAAGATTAAAGAGGTTAAACATACGTTAAATTCCAACTTTACGATTTTTCTATGAAGCTAGTTTCTCCCCTCACATACATAGAAGTGTTCCTACCTCATCATATATCATTTTCACACATTCTAACACATCAAAACATCATCATTCAGCATCAAACATATCAAGACAGAACCGAATTGTTCCATGTTCAAAAGACACATAATTTGACATTTCTAAAGCATATAAGTTGCTTGTTTCCCTTGGAAGCATTTTAGGACTTCTAAAACTATTTACAAATCATTTTATTTTATCAAGAGGCTAAAAATAACCTTAGGTCAGTAACCATTTTAATACTTCTTTAGAAGAAGAATAGAATCATAAATCTTATTGGTCATAACTTTATAAAACTCATCAAACTTTAAAGAAAATACTAGAACATCGGTTATTGGCCCTTGTAACTAGATGGAACTCATTCCAAGCTCATCATTGTTACTTGGTCGAGACTATGCATTCAAAGAATGCTTCCATACTAAACTTTAACTTGAGATAAAATGGGCAAGTCTTTGAGCTCTAAGGTCTTTAAGTGATGACATAATCTAAACGTGCTATGTACTTCATTTTTATTCTTTGTTACAAAGTAAAGTGAGAACTTTAAAGTAAACATGCAAGACTTAGAATTTAAATATGCAAGACTTGAAATAAATATGCAAGGCTTGAAATTTAAATATGTAAGACTTGAAGTAAATATGCAAGGCTTGGAATTTAAATATGCAAGGCTTAAAATAAATGTGCCATGCAAGTTCATTTCTTTATTTTAGTGCTCTAGGCCCAGTAACAATCGACTTTAAGGCCGAAATAGAAAGGTTTTGAGAATTAATTAGGTGATAATGCAAGCTCTCATTTTAAATCTTTATGTTCTTTAGTGATGAAAAGTAAATATGCTAGACAATAATGTAAATATGAGATGCACTCCATTTCTTATCCTTTAACTTTAAGTGATGGCTTAGAAAATGAATATGAATGCAAAGCTCAAAGTAAATATGTAACGCATAAGCTTGAATATAAATATGAATGCGAGTTTATTTTATTTCTTATTAGAGCTCATACAAGACTTTTAGAGAAACTTTAACCTTAACCCAAACTTATCATGACAAGGTAAAGTGAGGTCTAGAGTTCTTAGAACTCAAGAGAACATTCCTTAAAAATATAACCATAAATGAACTTTATAACACTTTTATGAAAACTCAAGCTTTAGAGATTTCTTTGTGGTGAACACAAAGTCACCAACTAGAACTCTCATCATCAAGCTATCATGTTGGACCACCCAAGATGGTTGGCCGAAATTTTAGAGGAAAAGGAAGGAAAGAAACCGAAACTTGAGAGCAAGAAAGAACCATTTTCAAACTCTAGAGACCATGATCTTGATGATGTATTAACACCAACATCATGAGTCCTCATCATTGAGTTCATGTAACCATTTTAAAATATCATCAAAGTTAAAGATTTTCAAGGTTCAAGAAAGAAAAAACTATAAACATTTTTAACTCAAGAACAAAGATCAAGCTTTAGAGGTTTGTTCAAGTGATGAACATCATCTTGAAACCCTCATCATCAAGCTCTCATTCCTTTGATCTTCAAGCCTCATGGCCGAAACAAAGAAGGAGGAGAAGAAGAAAAAAAGTTCCAAAAAGATTCAAGAGAAACTATGAACACATAAAGAGATTAAGAACTTAAATAAAAGAAACTCTTAAAAGAAAATCTCTACCAAGTGATTTGGAGGTTGAGATGAGTGAAGAGGATGAAGAACTTGAACACTTGAACTTTGAGAGAAAAAGAAAACTTTGAAGTGCTCTTTGAAAACTTACACTTAGTAAATGAACTCAAAATGATGCAAGTTCACCCAAGCATGCTATTTGTATAGAAATGAAACAAAATGAGAGGTGTTTAGGGGAGGTAAGGCTTTGGCCATTACAGCACAAGGGAGGAGAAAATATCTTCTCCTAGGTATGGTTCAAGGCATAGTGGAAGACATGGCTAGGTATGGGTTCAAGTATAGGTGCAAGTATGGGTCAAGCATGGTTCTTTGAGTGAGAAACAAATTAACATATGATGTAAATGGGAGAGGAGATGGCCGAAACTTGCATCAGCCATGGGAAGGATTTCTTGCATTTTAATTGTGGTTTAGAGTTGTGTTTAGGTGTATCTTTGATTAGGATTAAGATTAGGAATTTGTAAGAAAGTGTTTAGATGAGAAAATGGGTAATCAAGGTTGTCAAGACATGTTTAAGGAGTGGTCTTGCATCATTAGTGAGTTATAAACTCATTTTAGTGTATAAACAATTCTAGACACAATTCCATGATTTAAGGAATTTGAGAGAAAAAATACTATTCAAGATTCCAAGATTGGAATCTTGAGTTTTAAAAAGAGATTTAAGTTTAATCTAATCAATTTTAAGTTCTAATTAATTTTAATAGCTTATTTTAACTCTAGATTAATTATGAAAATTAATTAATCTTCGATTAGAGCCTAATATTGCTTAGGTTTGCTTAATCACGTCATTAAGCTCAAAAACACTATTCTAGGGGCAAAATCGTAATTTTACACTAAAGCTGCCCGGGACCACCGGGACTTAAACAGACGCTTTTAAACATGTAAAAACATTATTTTAAACCTTCGGGGAAAGTTTCGGGCTCAAACGGCACCTTTACCCGTGTAAAAACACTATAGGGGTATTTTGGTCATTTTGACCTGAAACTACAGAAAATGAGACTTTCGCCTCCGAAAACATTCAAGGGCCATCCAATCCCCTTCAAACATTGAGTTGTCCCTTCAAGGACTGTCGGGCTGGCCATCCTCGAATTCTGGGCCGAAAATGACCTCAGGGGCATTTTGGTCATTTTCCTCTCAGACAGAAAAATCGGGGCGTTACATGTTTAGTTTATAAATCTATATTATGTTTTCAGAAAGTAAAAACAATAAAAATATTTTTAGTTTGTTTATTGTTAAAAATGTAATTTTCAAAATCAAAATTTAAGATAATAAAATTATGTTTGATATTAATAACTAATAAAAATTATATAATTTGATTTGTATTCTTTCATCAGATAAAATAACTTATACAAATATATAAAATAATTATATAAATATTAAGACTAAAAATAAAATAAGTTACTAACTTTTCAGTTATTTTTTATAATTATTAATTAATATGTTTTTAATTTATAAGTAGATAAATATTCAAACGTGTTTGGTTTATATATTCATCGACAAAAAATATTAACTGAAATGTTATATGGTTCTCTAAGATAAGGTCCTCTCAGTAAAATTACTTTTCCTGTCAAAATTTATTTCAAATACACTTGATTAATATACTTTATTATAATTTTTACAATGTAAAATAATTATATAATATGAACATTGCATAATATATCCTTTTATCCAAATTAAAATTTCACTAAGATACCTTTACATTTTATTTGAGTGTTAATATAACAAAAAAGAGGTATAAATTCACATAAAAATATATCATAAATAATACAGATGAATTTATTAAGCTTTCATAAATAATAATAAATATAAATATTTAAAATATAAACTATTCAATTATATAAAATAGTGATAGTTGATAGATTGAGGTTAATAAATATCTACGAGTATACATAGCATTGGCCATTGGATTAGTGATATTATTTTTAGTTAATAAAAAGATAGGTAAACACTCAACTTGGACCCTTAAGAGTAATATGCTGGACAAATTAATCCCCCCATTAAGTCTTCGTTAATAGAATGATACACGTGGTGCATTACAACATTGGTGCGTCACATGAATTAATACATTGGCATCCGAATAATCTCATTTTGGAAGGATTCAAGAAATTGCTTCCCATATTCAAGAAATCACTTCCCTTACATCCTATTGGTCTAAGTTTTGGGGAAAAATAAACATCGAAACAACGCCATATTGCTCAAGGACTGTGAATGTGATTCCTATGTATAACATGGTACGCCACATCATTCACTTTATATAGGCCGTACATGTCATCATCTTAAGATTTTATAGATAAATTTTACGGAGGGACTAACTTGTTCTGTGCTTTAATTCTTGATGGACTATAATAATAGTTTATTTTCTTGGGGGACCAAATTGTCCAAGAAAAAATTCTTAAGGGATTGAATTGGGTGCTTACTCTAAAAAGATAAAATGAAATTGAGGGGAACCCACATGTCTAACAATGGTTAAAAGTAACTGATGATTTAACTAAAGAACAGAAAAGTGTTGATGGTTCAAAAAATGAAATATGAACCACACATCATTTTGGCAGGTTCAAACACCGTCTGTGTGATTCTTGGGATATGAAAGATAACATAGAAGCAAAGGTTTTGTTAATATAACTCTAATGCCACCCCATTTTCAACCTTACAATGTTTTTGAAAATTTTTGAAGGATATACTGGAAATAAGGATTCGGTGCTTCCAAATTTTCACTCACTTTAGATAATATTTCTTGAAAATATTTTCAAAACAACTAAACCAAACTTATTTTCACATCTATTTCCTGTTTTCAATGAAAATGAAAGTTGAAAATCTCTAAGCCAATCACACTCGAATGGTTTCATGATTTTCCAAACATATTTTCATGATATAATAAAGAAAACCATAAATTTCTTAAACTTGGAATAACTTGCAAAATCATGAACAGAGCATATTTTCACTTTCAAATACATAATAAAAGTTTGGACATTAGGAAATTAGTAGTAATGACAAAATTTAAAGTCTTAAGTTTGAACTCACTCACCGTGAGATGTCGAGAGTGCAGTGTTGGCACCAACAAGGCTTTGGGGGAGCAAAGATGACACTAATGTTTGCCACGAAAACATTAAAATCCATAAATGACTAGGAGACTTGACTAAGAATAGATTGCATGATGTTTGGACAGAAAAGGAACATGAGAAATTCATATACAAAGGGATCCTAAATCATAAACTTGAACAAACAAGATGGAAGTTGAAGGATTTCATGAGGAACACTTACTGGGATGATTGCTAAGGTGGAGGAGACTTGGATTTTGTGTGAGAAGGGATGAAGGAGACCTTGGAGGGTAGGGTTTGAGAATCAGGGTTTAGAATTAGTTAAGGTGGGTATTTATAGGATATGGAGCGTTTCAAACAAAGCTACGTCATTTTGGGAGATTATGGTATGCGAAACCACCCACTAAAATGCGATAAATCATGCTTCAATACATTCAATATCGCACTTTCATGTGAAAAAGTGTGTGTGTATGCACACACGAAAAACTTGAGGTTCATTGGAATATTTAGGTGAAAGTAACTATGCTTCAGTGCAAATAAATTGTGCTTACGTGTGCTACCAAATTGCACTTTTGCGCACATAGGCCAAAAACTAACATCCCACTAGCATATAGGGTCAATCATTGTCGCGTGTTAGCATGTTATCATTTGGTTCAACATGCTATGTTGCATGCGCAACAACACAATTGTGCATGTTTTTGCATAACTTTGCGACATCTATCTTAGGTTCTCTCGGAGGCTTTCCTAACCAAGGTTGGAATTCCTAGGGGCATATGGACTTGGAATTCCTAGTTTTTCAAGAGACAGTTAGGCACCTAATAAATAGGGACCCTTTCCAACAATTTTTTTCTTCATATACATGAATTTTTGGATCGAACTCAAAACCTCATACTTAACGGATCCAAGCCCCTTAAGATAAAATGCTTTGAACATTAGTTTTTTCATGTAAAATATTCGAAATCTATATATTAATGAGTTTCTAGCCAATTAAATCAATACTAGTTAGTAATGTAAAATATAATAACTAATTTCTAAACAAATCTATTTTATAAGTAAATCCAAATATGATAGTTAATTTACAAGTCAAATCCAATGCAATTAAATAAAATTAGTTACCATTTACGTAAACAAATAATAATGATAATAGTGTACCACAAGAAATTAGTTACCATTTTGTAATCATTCCTAACTCCAGTTATTTATAGGTCATGTGCATCCCTTTCCCAAGCCAACATACAATATAAAAAAGACAAAGTACATAAAACACACACACAATACACAAGGTACTTGCAAAAATGGGAACTCCACAAACACCATCAAGGCAATCATGCTGTAACCGTATCCTTGACGACCTCTTACTTGGCATCGATGGAATGGCCGTCGTGTTAGCCTTCCACTTCCTCAAGGGCTACCGCAGCTCTCCCAACACCACCACGCTCTTCACCAGCGTGTGCAACGCTGTCCGCCTCAACGGGCCACAAATCGCCTTCACCTCAGTCGCATGGGGCTCCTTCTTCATTGTCAACTGTGCTATGGTCTATGTTTGATAGAAAAAAGACCCTTGGAACACCATCATCGTCAGCATCGTCGCTGATGGGTTGCTCTCCGCTCTCAAGGGCCTTAGGGCTGCTGCACGATCCACCGTACTCGGCGGCGACTTCATTGCGGTCCTTGAGGGCATTAACATCATGCTCACCTGTTACATTGATAACATGCAACAACAACAACAACAACAACAACAACAGATGGAGGAGCCAGTGATCATCGCGGAAGAACCTGTACCCACCAGATACGATGATTTTCCGGTGCAACTAGCATTGAATTCAGGTGCGGGGAGCGATGAGTAGGTGGATGATTGGTTTAGTGCAGGGAAGGGGGAGGAGGGGAGCGAGATGAAAGGTCTGTAGAACTTATTTGATGCGCCCCCAATGCTCATATTTAATTAAACAAACAAATAACCATGATAATCATGATTTGTGATAAACATATAATTATATTATATTTTTTTATTATTAACCATTATTTGACATATGTGGACAATATATATATTCCAAGTTTGTTCTTGACAAAAGTTAAAGGAGATAAATTAGTCTATTATAACTTAAGAGTTTCATGTGATTTATTATTAACTTAGTGTTTCGATGATATGGGGATTATAGAGAATTACCACTTTAGCTCATAAAAAGATAATATCACTAATAAATAGTTATAGAAAAAACTATATTAGTGCATCGTTCTCTAAAGATCTATCATATTCTTGTCTGATAAATTCAATATCAACTACACTTCGTTTTGATAAAGATATGAAATCGGTGACTCTATGTTGCCAACTTGTGGCAAAAGAGCTTTTTTGTAAAAGATATGATCTTTTGAGATTGAACCGGTGGTTCTACATTGCTAACTTAGTATAAAATATGATACATAATTATTGTTGTGTTAATAAAAATGAAGCTCAATTGATGTTTAAGTGAATTAGTCAAATGAGATAGATCTTTATTCTTTAGAAAGTCACAATAAATATATTTTTTTTCAGAACTATTTTGTCAGTAATATAATATTTCAGGGGGCCAAAATAATATATTTCTCTCAAGGATTATTATGTTTTTTGTTTTTTGAGAGAGACCAAAAGAGAATTTTAAATTTTAATGGTTTAATAATTTATCCTCTAAATTTCAATAAAAAAAAGAAGCTTTAGTACAATGATGGGTGCATGATTTTAGCCACACTTAATATTTAACCACTTCTAAGGGAGTGTCTGGTTCAGTAATAATGATGGTAATAGACAGATAAGGGTATGGCAATAGTCATTCTCGATTATAGTATTGACTTTGACTTTAGAGTTTTATTTTCTTATAGTCCCTGTCTTATATATTACTATGAAAAGTGGCTGGTATACAACAAAATCTTAGAACAAATCTACACTATATATCTTATCACTATCAGATGTGATGAGTAGTCCTCGCTCATTTAACTCATTCATCATATCTAATAGTAATAAATATCCAGTATAGGTTTATTATAAAATTTTGTTGTTAACCTAATTAACACTTCTCTATTACCGTACTTCCATCGTTCCAAACTTAGTTGATAATGGTTGGGTTATCCTCTTGAAGAATGCATTTATTACATGATCTATAGACTAGTCAAAGAACAAGTAAAGTTGTAAACAAATGTAATCCAAAATCATATGCGCCTATTTATTTTGATTCTTTCGCCTCCATTGTTGATGCAATTAACATAAAGCATTGCCCTTTTATTTCCGTGCTATTTCAAGGCAACTCCAACAGTCATACGTCATAAGTGAACAAATTTCATCGCAATTTAAAAATGAAGCTATATTCTTCAAATTCACCTTTCAATCTTCACCAAAAAAAGAAAAAAGAAAAAAAAGGAAAAAGTCACCTTTCAATTCAACTTGTGGTGTCTAATTATATTCTTCGTGTTTACCTTTTCATTGAATTTGAAGCACTGTCACTTTTTTGTCTCCCCCGTGTTCTTTAACATCACTCTATCACCTAAGCGGAAAAATAATTTATATATGATATTTTAATAAGTAATTTATATTTATATGACATAACAAATAAATTTTTTTATATATGGTGTTTATAGAATTTGTTACAAGCAGATTTTGTATTATTTTTATTTTACAGATAGATTCTAAATTTGATTTTGATAAATTATCTTTGAATTTGCTAAAGACGGATTTTATATTGTGTAAACTCATATTGTATTTTTTTTTTCAAAACACCATATTAATATAAATATATCATCCAAATCCCATATACCAAAAAAAAAAAAAAAAAGACCCATCTAAGCTCCATACGAGTCTTTAATGTCAGCAGGAATTCAAACCACAATAATAATGAAAAGTAAGGAGCACTAATTTCACAAGATGTTTAAATAAATAAATATTAAATTAAGGTAACAATAAAAATTATATGAAAATATTATCCAGAGGACAGCATCAGAAATTTATATTGGTCAAAATAATAATTATAAGGATATAAAACATATTTAAGCTAAAAAAATTTATTTTTCTTTTTTCCCTATAAACATTCTATTTCCTAATAATAATGTTAAGTGTATAATAAAATTGTATAATAATCTTAAATTAACACCCAAAATATTTTTTATATTTTTATGAGAATAAATATTAATATAGTAAAAAAATAAAAAATATTAAATATTAATATAAAATTACTATATAATTTTATCGTACACCAAATATTTTCCATTTTCTAACATACATGCAAAGTTCCCAAACCAAACGTGAATAAGAACAAGCGAACGAACCTAGGTTCTTGTGTCCCGCAGCGGTGCAATCGAAGGCAGTCGCCAAGAAAAACCGAAGAAGAAGAAGAAGAAGAAGAAGAAGGCGGCGCAGACAGTGTCTTTTCAACCCCTCTTCCCCGAAACCCGTCCAGAACCTCCGAAACACCTTGTCATGCTACAATATAATTGAAAATTAGTTTAACCAAAATAACCTTTGTAATTAAACTTTCGTTTGGGTTAACTTGTTTTAAATTAAAAAATAACTTATAATAACAATAGGTAAGTAGAATATAAAAAAAACATATATTTCTAGAATAAAACCAGTTACCAAACATGCACTAAAACGCTACAATATAATTTTAAACAACAATAATACTCAAATAACCTACATGGTTATTAACAATAATGCTAAGAGGCTATATATATATATATTCAATTTATTTACTAAAATAACATGATACACAAGTTGACTTTTAAATATATAAACAAAATATGTAATCTTATTCCAAATAATAATTATAAGGATATAAAACATATTTAAGCTGAAAAATAATTTATTTTTCTTTTTTTTCTAGGAATATTCTATTTCAAATATTAAGTATACAATAAAATTGTATAACAAAATAACACTCAGAATATTTTCTATCTTTTTATAAAAGTAAATATTAATAAATTAAAAATAAAAAATATTGAGTATTGATATAGAATTAGAGTTTAATTTTGATGCACTGACAATGTAAAATAATTTTATATTGTCATCTAGTTAAAACATTTAGTTTGGATAATTTTTTAGATAATAAATATAAAAATAAACTATCATAATTTATATAATAATATATGATTAGACGGTGATTATAAATATATTACAATTAAATCCATAGAATTATTATGCAAAATTATTTTACACGTGACATTATTCATTTCCTAACTTGCATGCAAAGTTACCAAAAGTTCCCAAAACAAACGTGAATAAGAACAATCGAATGAACCTAGGTTCTTGTGTCCCGCAGCCGCGCAACCCAAGGCAAACACCAAGAAAAACAGAAGAAGAAGAAGGAATACACAGTGTCTCTTCAACCCCTCTTCCCCGAAACCCTTCCAGAACCTCCGAAACACCTCGTTCCAATGGCAACTCATGAAAGGGACCCTTGCCCTGACCGCATCCTCGACGACATCGGCATCGGCTTCGGCATCGGCCTTATCGGCGGGTCCGCCCTCCACTTCCTCAAGGGCACCTACAACTCCCCACGTGGCGCCCGCCTCGCAGGGGCGTTCCAGGCCACGCGCCTCAACGCACCGCGAATTGGCGGCGGCTTCGCCGCGTGGGGCGCACTGTTCTCCGCCATGGACTGCACCATGGTCTACGTTCGCCAGAAGGAGGATCCATGGAACTCCATCGTCGCCGGAGCCGCCACCGGCGGGTTGCTCTCCCTTCGCCGGGGACTTGGCGCCACTGTGCGCTCCGCCGTGTTCGGCGGCGTCATCATTGCCTTGATGGAGGGCAGCATGATTATGTTCAACAAGGCGTTCATCGCCCAGCAGCAGGCGCAGCTGGGGATCGGGGAGGAGGAGCAGCTCCCCGCCGGGTTCAACGGTTTTCCGGCAACGGTGAACGGTGGCGTGGGAGCCCCGGCGGCGGAGGATTCTGGTGCGAGGAGCGAAGGGTGGTTCGCGGGGTGGTTCGGTGGAGGGAAGAAGGAGGAGGAGGAGAAGAAGAAGAGTAAAGGGAGCGAAACGAAGATTCTAGAAAGTTTCGATGCGCCACCCGTGCCCAATTTTGATTACAAGTGAGATAGTAAATTGCTAGTTATGCATGATTTGTGATACACTTGCAAATCATCGTTTGACATTTGTTATGTTAGACAGCAATAACATATATATTTTTTATTATACATGTGTCAAACAATGATTCGAGTGTTTGAAATTGTGTCTAGCTAAGATATTTTGTTGTTGTCAATTTATCAAGCAGTGGATTTTGTGTTGAGACTGGAAGTTATTGAATTGAGTTAGTTTTTGTTGGAGGGTTCGATTTCGAGGCTCACGCTTGGGTGATTGTATATCATCCCATACATTGTTAAAATACACTTTTATTTTATAATGTTATTTGTCAACCACTCCCCCTACCCAAGGACGCAATAGCCACTGTTGGGGCGGGTTCTAGGAGCCTCGAAATCCAGGGGTTTGTACCGCCACAGAAGGGTTTTGATTTCGCTCTGCGATTTTGTACATGAAATCGCTTCGAGATTTGTTTGAAATCTTGCTGGAAAAAATCACTTGCGCACTCACTACTTGACAACGCGTTTCTCTTGCAGAGGTAATTAACGATAGTTATCGGCTGCATTTGCCTTCACTTGTATAGCTTAGACCGGGTGAAGTTATGAATATTTGCTTGGTTACTAATTTGTGGATTTTTTTTTCTTTTTTTGGGTGGTATCAGCTATCATAATCCTTTATAATTGTTGCTCTGAGTATCGATCGATGTTCAAATTGTATTATACAGTTGCTAGTTTGTTTTATATGTTGACCTTGAATATTAGTACAAGCTATTGATGGAAAAATGCTGTGAAAGGATTGGGAGATCTATTACTGGTGTTGCTGAGATAGTCCACAGATCTACTAATGATATGAAGAATTAGTATTTTTATTACCGTAGAATAAATGCATTCAAGAAAAAGTTGAGTTGGTGCCTAGAGTGTGAAACAAAACAGAGTTTTGCCTCTAAGTGATTTGGATATGTGCGGCGGAGGCATGTGAAATTCCCAATCAAAAGAGCAGATCAGATGGAGGGTAGTCTAGTGGCTAGAGGTGGAGGTAAAGGGAGAGCAGGAAAAACTATAGCTGAAACTATTAAAAGAGATTTAGATTTTAATGGTTTGAATGCACACATAATTTATGACAGAATATGGTATTGTCTGATCTTTGTAGTTAACCTCGTCTAATAGAACAAGGCTTAGTATTTGTTGCAGTTGTTGTTTTAATGCAGTGTGAACAAACTAATCAATTTAGAAGGGAAAACAAGTGTTTACAAGCTTTTATGGTTTATGTATGCTGCCAATGAAAGTTTTTTCTATCAGTTTGGAAAACTGAGCATTATTGCTGTTTAAGTCCTACAAAAGTTTTTCTTCCCCCTTTTCTATATATCATATCAAATCACTCGCTGCCTACTAGAAAGCATGTCCTCGTTGCAGTTCCTACAGAATAGTGTCCAACTGTCCATAGCTGAGGAGGTCAAGACAAAAGATAATGAATTGACCAATTGGGTTAAATTGTAACTGTTCCATAGGATACGCTTGGTCTTCTTGATATTTTATATGTTTCTTTCAGTATCTTGTAGTTGCTTGGTCAAACACCAGGATAGGGTAGGGAATAGGCGAATAGGTGATTTGGCGAGGGTTGAATATCTGAAATATTCATAGTACCAATGTCTTAGTGCCAGTTCTAATCAAACTGCATGCTCCTTATTGGCAACATATCATAATTTTAGTTGGGTCGATTTGATTTTCTGCTATATTTTCAGCTTTAGGAATGCATAAATGAATGGCAGTTACATCAAATTCCTATAAGAGGTTGTAGTTGGGCATGGTTTCTGTATCGTTTTAGCTCATTGATTGTTCAGTGATATTTGGCATTGATATGTGGGTCTTAGAAGTGGAAGGTTTTAGATCTTTAAGAAGGACTACATTTCCAATTCTTGTGCTAGGTTTTAGAAATTCTTATATTGATGTCATGCTTTGTTCTTTTTCCTCATTATTTATAACTTTTACATTGGTTTTTATTGTGCAAAGATTTTGTCCTCTTGATTGAGTCAGCTGTTTGATGTCTATGAAACAGCTATTGTTTAGTCTAAGAAATTATTTCTTTCTGTCTCAATTATGTTCTGGCAAACTAAAACCTCTCAAATATCTGTTTCATTTGTTGGAATAAGACCTTTTAATAGAGTTCTATCTATAGAAGCCCTTTTGTCCTCCTCTCTTGAATTTGCCTCAAAACAATTGTGCCCCCAAGCTTAGTTTACCTTCTGCAGGTGCTTTTTTGTAGGGTTCTAAAAATCCCAAATATGGTTCGTGAGATTAGGTAAATCAAAAGTAGTGTGATTTGTATTCGACTGGGAAGGACTGGATATTAACATGATTTGCTGTACTTCTAGATTCTTTTCAATTGCAAGACTTTGCGATTATTTGTAGGATTACTCACTACAGTCTGGACATTGCAAATGAAAATTTTAGGGTGCAATTACTTCAAGAGATTTTCTGTATGTCGTCAATTTGAAAGCACATAACTTGGAACCTGAGCTATTTAATTCTAGGTGCAGCATCCCTTAGATGCATCATGTATCTGTAGGTTGTCAAAATCTTTAGTCCTGAAGTTCCATCTATATTTACTCGTAGTTTCTTCAAACAAACCCTGTATAAAAATTGATATTATATGCATTGTAGTTGTACACCTACCAGAAGGAAGTAACCACCCTGATGGGCACATATCATGGTCCAAAACCATTCTTTTCGATTCTTTCATTGGATAATGCTGTAGAAACAAAGAAATGATGTGTGTATATGTGAGTTCACATAGATAGGACAGTCTAATTTAATCTCTAGCTGTAAATTGACTTGGCAGCTAATCTTTATGACCTTTCCATCTAGGCTAGCGATCTAGAAGGTGTATTTAGTGTGTGTTTGATTCTGCGTTTGTAGAGTTGATTTTAGGTAGAATTGATTTTGTAACACCCTTTCTAACTACGTGTATTACTCAAGTATTAACACAATAATTAGAAGTGTGTCATTTCATTTTCTAATTTATACTTGTCGTAAAGCATTAAAATAAAATGAATAAGTCTAGCGCCGACGGTTTAAAGTACTAATGCGGCCTTCAATACCCTACCAATATATGTGTGTGTGTGTCAATAGATGTGTACAATAATCTAGAATATCTCTTAAATGTCTCTGAAGGAAAACTATTTTGCTCAGTCAGATGTTAACCTTGCTGTCATGCTGACAATATCGGAGTCAGAAGATGATGACTGAGCTGGTACACCCTCCGCAGAGTACTGACGGTGCAAGTGGGGGTTACAACATACACTGGGTGTACTAGGAGCCAAGGTACACCACCACATGAAAATTTGAGATCGGAAAGAGGCATTGGAAGTAAACTGGGCAAAAGAGTGGTTGTATCATAATGCTTCTCCTACCATAGCAAGTCAACGAAGATCCATATGGGTGGCATCTGCAAGATCTGAAAATCACACAAGGTACATGCAATATAAGGATGAGAATATTATAAAATTCTCGGTAGGGTACTCCCTCATACATAAATATATCATCAAAATCATTTTATTCAAGTATTATCATTTAGAGCATATATTATCAAATTGAAATTTAAACGTACCAGTCTCAATATAAACAATAACGTCATCCACTTAGCACATAACATAAACAATAACTTAGGACAATTGCTACTTTAATTGTCTTGGCCCTTGATCTATGGTAGCTTATTTCACTTCTGGGTAATAGACTGTTTTTCAGAGCTAAGCTCATTCTTATACATGATTATTAGATGTACTTTCTCCAACTCTTATACAGATATATTCCTAATCAGGTTTACTTTCCCTGATTCAATTCAAGGGTAGTCAGATTTACTTTCTCTGACTTAACCATATTTATTTTCTCTGGCCCAAGAAAAACATAATCTCAAGTTTCTTCATATCGGGGCAATTGTCATAAGCATTCATAATTATATATACATAGCATCATCAACCAATTCACATAGTGTACAAGACACAAAATCATTAACATTATTCTCATAATCATAATTCCAACGCATACAACATTTGTCCAGACTTCCAGTCTCATAGAAAATTTTGGTTCATTAATTAAATCTCATTAATATAGGGTGAAATAATTTATGGAGCTACTTCAATATGTCTATGAGGCCCTATAAAATTTTAGGCCAAAACAAGGTCTCTAATTATATTAAAAAAATTGTACAAATTCGATGGTTAATAACCAACTGATTTCAGCTAACAGTCAAAATTCTCAATTTGATTACTATAGCAAATGAATTTAAAAATTCCTAAAAGAATTTAGGATTGGACCTCAAGGTGTCTACAACAACTTATAAAAATTTCAAATTAAAATTTGATCATTTGATATAGTAACAAAATTTAACAAATTCATAGCTTCAAAATTAGCTGTTTAGAGAGCAACTATAACAACCTCAGTTTTTTATTTTTTAAAAATAGTAAAAGACTTCAAATGGACTCAAGAAAAATCATGGAGTTATCTTAATATGTTAGCTTCATTTTATAAAAAACTAGCTAAAAAATATGTCTTCTACTAATTGAGAAATATCATCTAACATATGCTGTTTGTGAAAAATTTGAGTTTCCATCAATACAACTTAAAACTTATTTTGACAAAAAGAATTTTTGACAACATCAAACTACTCCATTCATGCAAACACATCATGATCCATGTATAAACATGCCATAAGACAAAAAATGTTAAGCTCAAAACTTCAATAGCTTTAGAAACAAAATTTAGAGAAGAAAAAGTAAAAAAAAAATCTACTCTTAAAGCTTTACGACTTCTAGCTTAAAGTGATCTTCTTCAGAAAGATTTTCATCACTCCAAGCTCTTCTAAACAATCCTTAATCATTCTTCCAGCAGTAATATATGATATCTCAAGATGGAGAATGGTGATCATTAAAAATTCTAATCGGCTAAATTGGGATGAGTAGATGAAGTTTAGTGAAAGAAATTTATGGTTTAAGAAATTGCAAGCTAGGGTTTTGGGGGTTTGAAGTTATAGTTAGGGTTTGGAGAGTGTTTTCATGTAGGCTGCTATGTCAAGGGGTTGCTGGCTGAAAATTAGGGAGAAATAATGAGAAATATGAGTGGTGAGGTAAACATAAAGTATGTGTGAAATTAATTTCACAAAGCTATAAAATTTTTGTGTGGCCATGGTTTGATCTTGATAAAATTGGAAGGTGTGGCCATTCTCTTTCCCATACATTTGTTAAGTGTATGGTGGATCGGAGAAATTTGCTCTCTAAGATGTATGCGGTGCAAGAAACGAATAAGATATTGGCTTTGGAGTGAAATTAAAATTAATGAATGGCCAAGATTAAAACTTCCTTGTCGAGTTTTAATCCATGTCACCCACTTGGCTTAAGATAAGTGTCTCACTTAAACTTAGTGAGTAAGTTGCTTTTTCAGTGTTAAAATCGCACACCGAAATTTCGTCGAACATTTAAAATACCATATATGGGAAACTTAAAATATCTTTACCAGCAGCGCGGGCCTAATAGTCTAAGTTCCTCTACCCCCGAGGTTGCCCTTGGTCCCAGTTCCATAGTTACTATTCATCTACGGGCCAGTCAAGTTGCTATTCACTCCCATCCTGAATTTTTTCCTATTCATTTGTTGAGTTATCCTCATTTCCACTAAGTCTGTCAAAATACTCAAATTTCCATTAATAAAATTCAAATTAATCTTTGAATAACTTCTTAATGTATAGTTTCCTATTAGAATTGATTGTAAAGTAAAATGATTTATATTTAGTAGTTTCTCTAAAGGTGATTCTCACATAAACTAAGAAATTTTCACTTTTCCCAAAATGAATTCTAGAGGCAATAATTGATTCTAATCTCTCAAAACCAAACATCACTTTTTTTTTTTTTTTTTGGATAGAATCCCATTTAGGCTCTTAGAATTGATGGCGGGGTCGCCAAACGCTCACCCAAACATATTGACTTAAGGCCAAACTGCTTGACTTTTCAATGCCAGAACAGTGCAAACTTGGACTGATAAATCACATCTATTCATAGGTTCATACCAATTCCATAGGGTGACTGGACTTGATTTAGTTTGTAAATGTAAGCCACTGCTTCGTTATATCATTTCATATCCTTATTCTTGTCAAACTTCCAATTGAAAAGTATTATATCAGAGAGTGGAAAGAAAATGCATTTCATCTCAGTGCAAGAAGGTAAAAATCATTCTTATCCTGTCGGGGGCTAACAACCCAATTTCGAGCCCCTCAAGTCCTCAACCTTGAGTGCTCGACTTCTAGTCCTTTATATGAATGGAGTTGATTTACCGTTAGGATACTCTCATATTTGTTTTGAGTATCATTATGTCATATTAAAAGAGAGAGATAGACAACAATATTTTAGATAAATGCACCCTACTTAAAATTTGTAAGACCCATTTTGACTGTTTGTGTCTATCTCTCTTTAAAAAGTAAACATGAGAAGACCCTCGTCCGTTGATTTAGCTTGTCTGGTTCATGTTCCTTTTCTCCTTTCTCTTGGCTTTTCTGGATCTTTCTTACATGGGCCAAGGATCATGATGGTCCGTGAGGAATAAGGTTTGAAGCTTGTATTATCAAGCTATTGGTAAATTTGTAGAATTTGCATTAATGACCCAAAATGAATAGAATAAAACTGACAAAATTACGTTTGATCCTATATTTTGTTTCTCAATTAGTGTTATAATATTACCATTTAATGGTTTGAATAAATTGGGAATGAATCTATCTATATATATATATATATATATATATATATATATAGAGAGAGAGAGAGAGAGAGAGAGAGAGAGAGAGAGAGAGGTAGTTTTGGAATTGTAAAAGTTGTGCAACCAACAAGTTATTATTGTCTCCTCTATGAGGTACCTCTTTTAAGCCTATCACAAAAATTACTTCCACATTTACAAATTCAAAAATAACTATCATTTATAATAACTCCTCTAACTTCTCATTTTTAAATTTATTACTCATTTTTTAAATATTTTAGAAAAATAAAAGTTGCAAAGTGACTGTCATGTAAGTGCCTCTCAATTTGCTAGTATTAATAATTGTGATACCAATTAGATTTGGTTTGGTATAATATTTCTAAGAGGTGCTTCAAATTATAAAAACATAAGACAACTTGTTCTATTTAGTAAATAGAAAATTTGATTTGCTTTTTTCTCTTGACTTGTAAAAGTTAGAGGTGCTTTTGAAAACATGATATTTTTTAGAATTGGCTTATATTCTCTAAAATTTTAAAAAAGTGGAGAGAACCATAATTTTAGCCTCCAAAAAATTAAATCATTGACAGAATGACACCTACGAGAAACTATTTTTGTTAACAAAAATAATTCTTTTAGATATTATTTTGTCAAATATATGATTTCTTAAGGGCTAAAATGATCGTTTTACAATGTTAACTAGGCGTAAAATGAGTTATTTTTACAAAGGTATGATTTTTTGGGACTAAAGTAGTGGATTTAAAGCATGAACCTGGTATAAAATATAAAATGTATTCACTTCTGTTAACAAAATGGAAGTCGGTTGATCTTTAGATGAATTTGTCAAAGGATGTAGATCTTTTGAGGGAAGCAAGCAAATATAGTTCTTTTAAGAGCTATTTGTTAGCGATATAGTTTTTCAAGGGTCAAAAATAGTAATTCGACTATAAAAAAAGAATATTTTTAATTGTTCTTGATAATTAAAGTGTTAATAAAAATATTATCAAGAAAAGTAATTTTAACATCAAGTAACCGTTGAAAACACTTGTAAATTTTTATTGACAATTAGTACATATCGAAAAGTACTTATAAGTTTTTATCAACAATTAATGCAAATCGAAAATGCCCAAAAGAAAGTACTTTTCCTAATAATATTTTTATTGACGCTTTAATTATCGAGAACTATTGAAAATGCTCATTTTTCTTGTAGTGCTCTCCAAAAAAAGTAATATAATTTTACTTTATTTAATGGCAATAACAGTAGAAATTATCCTTTTATTTTTGTATTAATTACAATTATTTTGAATTACAATCATGTAAAAGTTTTTGTGTGTGCTTGATGTAACATGTTATATATATATATATATATATATATTACATAGAAAACACTCCATATATAATATTAAAATATTAATAGACTTATAATATCATCCCTTAAAACAATTGTTGTTAGTGCTTGTAGGGACAATGATCCCGTGGTGACTTTTATATTTTTAGGTAATAAAATATATTTCTTATTCAACGTAGAACATGATTTTATTTGAAATGTTAAATATTGTAATTTTTGTTAGATGAAAAAGGCGTAGCAATTTTCTTTGTAGATTTAATGAAATATTTTTAGAGTTTTTAGTTGTTCTGAAAATATTTTTGTATTTGGTTAATAGTGTTATATTACTCTTTGTCGTTATTTGGTTTTTGTTGGGAAAAAAAAGAAGGTCTGATGTATTTAGTTCATACTTTGGTCTCTAGTACTGTTCCAGATGCCTCCAACTTCTGTAAAATTGCAGTGACTACTTGGACCATCATGCCCTGTAAATCCACCCTCCCCATATTAGAACCCTCCGGCTTTTCATCAAGTATAATGTTTGGTAATAACATAGCTAGTGTTTGATAAGGAGATAGTGGCAGAAATATAGGGATAGTGAAGATAGAGAAAAAATAATAAATCTATATAAGGATATTATTAGACGAAAAAAATATTAAATTTTTGTCTTTGTATTATTATCTCGAAAACAAAATTTTTTTGTCATCTTCTAAGCACATTTCTGTCTTTAGTGTCCCTATGTTATATCTTGTCTCTAAAACCAAATACTACCTTAGTTTTAGAAAATAATATATATAAATAAAATGTTGAATTAATGTCATCTAAACAAGTCAAGTCAATGGACTTTGAAAGTGTGGGGCTTTTGGGGGCAGTGTTTCCTTTCAGCGAGGTTAGTAGTGGAGTACAGGCAAGGCAATCATTCTGGGTTGGGTTGGTGGGCCTCATAACCCAATTGAAAGAAACTTATGTGCCCAACTGAAGTTTCCATGCCCAAGCCATATCTTTGAGGATCATGACTATAAAAATCACGCACTATTATTGGGTGCATCCGTCAAGGTCGTCCACTTCTTATCACTACATCACCGTCTCTTGAGGTGGAAATGGAATGTTATCGGAAGGTGCACTTTCAACAATGGGGTGCTGCTTGGTTTGGAAGCATTAGCAAGACCCTCCTGCACAATAATGCGATATCCACAAAGTGATACAGCTAGTTTTAAAATTATTAGACACAACATAAAAGTGCAAAATGAAAATTAATATAAGGACACTAAGTATTTTAAAACTTAGCATTACTAATCACACATATAGTAAAATAATACTATTGAACAAATTATTATAACATCTCACCAATATTGTGATGAGGGAGTATGCAATAGCACTCTCAAGCCTATAACACATGGTGTGTTTGCTTTGGGGTAAAATTGGGGTAAAAATTTCTATGGATGAATCATATAAATAAAAATATCTATAAAGTTTATTTATGAAAAGTTGAATTACATTTTTATCCTCTAATCAAATATACCCAAAGGGTTTTGTTATTTGTATGTAGTTTTTCTTGACATCATTTTCACGCATGTAGAATTGTGTTAATAAAAGGAGATTTCAATTAATATAGTTAATTACTATTAGTTTTTACTTTGATATCCAATTATGTATTGTCACATCAATAAAAGTAGTTAAATGCCACACTCACTACTTGGAAAGTTTTACAAATGGGATTATTTAATTAAACGCTATACTATTACTCATTTTACTTGTAGAAATTATTATGTGTTAATATTTGAGAATTTTTATTATTTTACTTGTAAATGTCTTGAAAAAATATTCACATTCATTATTGGTTCTTTTATCATCATGTTGACGAGGTTAATCAATAAAAGTTATATACTAAGCCTAATATTTCGGATTTCCAAAATTTGAATCTAAAGGGCTTGTTTGGTTCCAGTATTCTATTTTCATTTTTAGTTCTTTAATTTTTAAAATTAATAAAAATTAAAAATTAAATTTTGTAATTTTTAATATTTTTTCATAAAATTTGAAAAATTGAAAGCTGAAATCAAACAAATCCTAATTCTTTTATGATCATATTGACGAGATTAATCAATAAGAGTTATAAACTGAGGCTAATATGTCGGACTTCCAAAATTTGAATTATAAGTGCTTGTTTGCTTTCAGTTTTTTTTTTTAATTTTAGTTTTTCAGTTTTCAAGATTAATGAAAATTAAAAACTAAAATGGAAATTGAAATGAAACACGTCCAAATTCTTTGATTAAAAACAAGTCTACTGATCACTAGACTTCTTAATTATACGGATTGAATATATAAATATATCCCTAATTCCCCCACCCTAAAAGTATATAATAAATTTCAATTTTGGCTTTTATAAAATTTTAACCCAGTTTTGATATATATATTTTTTAAATGCTCGATGTTTGATCTACTTGCTTCGGCTTGGTTATTATGTGATAAATTTATAAGAACCAGAAATAAGATTCTTAAAACATTACAATGACCAAGAACAAAAATTTCAGTATTTGTGATTATTAAACGCACATTTTTAATTATTTATAGGGATTAAAATTTAGAATGGTATGGAGCATAATCGAACATTAAACAAAATAGCTTAATTTTAATGTGTTGCTGGTATAAAATTGTTATATTGACATATAATTATATTTTTTTATTTACATGACTATGCTAATAATGAATGTAAAAATTAATTATATTTAAATAATATGAAAATGTATAATTGAATGATAGTGTAAAATTTTTTTATTTTACTGATGCATTTAAATTATCTCATTAAAAAAATTAGATTAAAATCAAATTAAAATTTTTGCAAGGATCAAAACCAAAGTTTATCATATTATTAGGGTTAGAAATATTTAAATTTTTTTTTATGAAAAATCATTTAATCAAGTGTACGAAGACTCATTGTTGAAATAAATAGATCTTTCTCACTTATATTTATTTTCTTGATTTGGAGTCGCTGACACCTATACCCCACGACGTGACAAGTGCACGGGAAAATAGAAAACTGTTTTGTTGGTTTTGGGTCACCCTCCTTGTTTTCGCTTGACTTTCTGGCCTGTCTAGACTTGCAATTCGTTTTTCACGACCAAAAGAAAAAATGAAAAACGCTTGCCCGTTTAAGGTGATAATCTCTTCCTCCTTTATTTTTATTTTATTTTAGAAATACTTGGTTAAGAAATAAAAAATAATTTATATAACTGAGTTCTATATATAAAATTATATGAATAATTATTAATAATTTTTTCTCATTTTATCCTTAAGGCTTAGTGCCTAAGCACATACATGCTTAATATTTAATATAATATCAAAACTCATGATTCTGTGGGTATCAATAAAATTTGAACAGCATAATTATCTCATTCAAGAGTTTAAAATTTATGATTAAAATTCATAATTAACCGTGTATGCAACTAATAAGTGATTAAACCCGTTTAATAATAAATTAATCTTAGGTGGCAAAGGCGGCTGTAATAGTCAAAGTCTCTGCAAAGTGTACAAATACACGGAATGCCGAAGTTTCGAAGCAAGCCGAAATCCTCAACTTCTTCCTTTTCTCTATGTGCGAAGTTTATGTGCGAAGTTTACTGTTGTTGTCCACACTTCACGCCGCAAGTCATCTCCTTCCTCCTTTGAAACACATAAACTCTTTTTCAATATGCACACACGGCAAAATACCAGAGAAAACTCCTGCACCCAGATGACAAAATCATCACCACCACGTGTTAACTTGCCACTTATCTCTCTGGTGACTTTTTCAATTGTCTTCATACATGTAAACTCTCAGCCTCAGTCTCTGTCTCAGCTTCATGATCAAGAACATGAAGTCCTTCTGAAGATAAAACAATATCTCCAAAACCCACCTTTCTTGAGTCACTGGACGCTATCAAACTCCTCCAATCACTGCTCTTGGCCTGAGATCAATTGCACCAGTGACTCTGTCACTGGATTGGCTCTGGCCAATGCCAACATCAACCAAACAGTACCACCCTTCGTATGTGACCTCAAGAATCTCACACATGTTAATTTCAGCAATAACAGCATCCCTGGGGAGTTCCCAAAATCTCTCTACGGGTGTTCTAAGCTGGAGTACCTAGACTTGTCAATGAACAACATTGGTGGCAAGATTCCTGATAATATTGACAGGCTGGCCAATTTGCAGTATCTGAGCCTTGGTTCCAACTACTTCAGCGGTGACATTCCTGCCGGTATTGGAAGGTTGAAGGAACTGAGAGTGCTCAGACTCCAGTTTTGTCTATTTAATGGTACTCTCCCTGATGTGATTGGCAACTTGTCCAATCTTGAATTCTTGGATTTTTCCTCTAACCTTGTGCTCCCTCCTTCGAGGTTGCCATCAAGCTGGACCAAGTTGAATAAGCTGAAGATCTTTTATGTGTATTCATGCAACTTGGTTGGGGAAATTCCTGAAACCATTGGAGAAATGGTGGCTTTGGAGGAAGTGAATTTGTCACGAAACAACTTAACTGGACAAATTCCCAGCGGTTTGTTCATGCTGAATAATCTAAGCGTTCTGTACCTTTGGTCAAACAGACTTGATGGGGAGATACCTGCTGTGGTTGATGCTTCAAATTTGACACAAATTCATTTAGCCGTCAATAACCTTACGGGGAAGATACCGGATGATTTTGGAAAGCTCCAAAAGTTAGTGTCACTGGTATTGTACCAGAATCAGTTGTCAGGGGTGATACCAGAAAGCTTAGGCCGTCTTCCATCTCTATTAGACTTCCGTGTCTTTATAAACAATTTATCAGGTACTCTTCCTCCTGACTTTGGCCGGTACTCAAAGCTTGAAATCTTTGAGGTCGCATCTAATGATTTAACAGGGAGGTTACCAGAGAACTTATGCTATCATGGTGAGTTGACTAATTTAACTGTTTATGACAATAATTTGAGTGAGGAGTTGCCAGAATCACTAGGAAAATGCAGTAGCCTCCAGGATCTGAAAATTTACAATAATGAGTTTTCTGGCAACATTCCTAGTGGCCTTTGGACACTTCCCAATTTGGTTAATTTCATAGTAAGCCATAATAGGTTCACTGGTGAGCTTCCTGAGAGATTATCTTCAGCGGTTCTTCTCTTTGATATAAGTAACAACCAATTTTCTGGTAGAATTCCAGCTAGCGTATCTTCTTGGACCAATCTGTTAGTGTTTGACGCCAGTAACAACAACTTAAATGGAAGTGTTCCGCATGAGCTTACTGCCTTTCCCAAGCTAACAAAACTGTTGCTTGGTAAGAACCAGCTGACTGGGCCACTTCCATCTGATATAATATCATGGAAGTTCCTTGTAATGCTAAATTTGAGCCAAAACCAACTCTCTGGACAAATCCCAGGTGCAGTTGGTCGGTTACCTGCCATTAGCATGCTTGACCTTTCAGAAAATCAGTTCTCTGGCCAAATTCCTTCTCAACTCCCAAGTCCAACACTCACAGTTCTCAATCTGTCCTCCAATCATCTGACAGGGAGGGTTCCAAGTGAATTTGAAAATTCTGCATATGCCAGCAGCTTTCTGGACAATTCTGGTCTCTGTGCTACTACCCGAGTATTGAACCTTGCCTTGTGCAATTCTAGCCCTCAAAGGCCAACCAAACGCTCACCTTGGTCTGTTACTTTGATTTTAAGCCTGGTGGTAATAGTTTTATCACTGGCTTCAGTGACAGCATTCTTGATTATCAGACTTCACAGTAAAAGAAAGCATGGATTGGACAACTCATGGAAGCTCATTTCCTATCAAAGGCTGAACTTCACAGAATCATACATAGTGTCGTCATTGACAGAAAATAATATTATTGGCAGTGGTGGATATGGTACAGTATACCGTGTCCCTGTTCGTGGTTTAGGCTATGTCGCTGTGAAAAAGATTTGGAATAACAGAAAGTTAGACCACAGGCTTGAGAGCTCATTTCGTGCAGAAGTTCAAATATTGAGCAATATTCGTCACAACAACATTGTGAAGTTGTTGTGCTGTATCTTTAATGAGGATTCTATGCTCCTTGTCTATGAGTACCTAGAGAATCACAGCCTAGATAGGTGGGTCCAGAAGAAGAGTAAGTTATCAGCAGCATCCTCGGTTAACCATGTTGTCCTTGATTGGCCAAAGAGACTGAAAATAGCCATTGGAGTCGCCCAAGGTTTGAGCTACATGCACCATGAGTGCTCCCCACCTGTTGTTCATAGAGATGTTAAAACAAGCAACATCCTTTTGGATCCTCAATTCAATGCAAAAGTTGCTGATTTTGGCCTCGCAAGGATGTTGATCAAGCCCCTTGCCACCATGTCGGCTGTGGTTGGCTCATTTGGATATATTGCTCCAGGTGAATGGCTTTCTAATCTTCTGCTTCCTTACCAAAAATCATGTTGCCTTGTAGTCTCTCTGTCTCTTTTTCTATTGGAAGGTTAATCTGAATGGATTTTTCCATTGCAGAATATGTTCACACAACACGTGTGAGTGAAAAGATTGATGTCTTCAGCTTTGGGGTTATCCTATTGGAACTCACAACTGGCAAAGAAGCTAATTATGGAGATGAGCATTCATCTCTTTCAGAGTGGGCATGGCGCCACGTTCAGTTAGGAAGCAATATGGAAGACTTGTTGGATGAAGATGTCATGGAGCCTAGTTATATGAATGAAATGTGCAGCGTTTTCAAACTTGGTGTCATTTGTACTTCATCAGAGCCTGCTTGTAGACCTTACATGAAGGAGGTCCTGCAAACATTGCTCCGCTTTGAAGAAGGATTTGTATTTGGAGAGAGGAATGTTAGGCAATATGAAGCTATTCCCCTTCTTAAGAATTCAAAAAGGGAAAAAAGGTACAACAATGATAGTGACTAATGAGCTGGGTTTCCAAGGAGGAGAATGCTGGCAGTCCATCATAGAGGGTGACTCCACCATGGGGTGAGTCATCACTGAACCTGTAACACAAGTCAACCATGGTTAGTAAGGGAAGAAAGTAGAATCCAGCACTGTACAGACATGGTTTCGAGGTAGTGTTGTGAGGTTTATTTTGTTTTGGTATATGGATAAAAATGGGGTGGAAAATTTCATAGATGTGGTCTACGTGTATTCATGAAATTTTTCTCCTCATTTTTACCCTATACCAAACACACTTGAGTAAAATATTAAATAATGGTTGGGGTAGACCTACAATATTATGTGGAGTAATTAGTGTAAGTATAGTGGTGGAGTTTCAATAATATGCTACCTCCTTTCAATGAGATACGACTACTGCAGATTTTAGATTGAGACAACGACAATAGCTAGCAATTGAGCAGATGTTTTTATATTAGTCACTTGAATGAATGAGATGAATGGCAGGGTCATTTCCTCAGAAAAAATGACTTGTGCCTGCCAAATAAACACTGCCAATGCCCCCTAAGCCTTGATTATAGAATATAGAAAGATGGAAGAGCATAGTCAACAATAGTACAGTAGCTTTCCTCAAATGCAGTGATCTTGATGTGCAAGACGGTTGAGAATGATGTTTTGTGGCATTTAGTTGGTTGGCTAAAGCATAATTTCCATGGTACCTTCTTTCAAGTTACAAACACAACACCAACATGTTTTGTGCTGCAAAATTCCCAATAATCTATTTTAATAACTGAGTCTTATCATATCTTCCTTGTTTTCATGTTTCTTCTCATAGTTTATGTTAGACTACTATGCTAATTATGCTTATATAGCCATAATCAGGGTTTTCTCAAATTTCATTCAGGAGTTGAATTGGTTGAGGGTTTTGCTGGTGGAAGAATAACCTTGGTCCTTGGATGCTATATTATATATGTTGGTCAGTCATGATTCATGCCTTTATACCATAACAAAAGTGGGCTTGATTTCACTTCACTGGATTGTTGATTGCACAGGCTTTTCATGGGAAAATAGGTGTCAATTGTATTAGTTTTGCATTAATTGGCATTAGATCAGATGTTCATATTTAGGGTGTACAGCAGAAGGCAAGGGAATTGAGTATCCTTGGAACCTTACAAATTGAGGCAACCCTCATGGGTGAAACGAGATGTTTCTTAAGGCTCATTTCTTTTGCTTTATTTAATTTGATAATTTACAACATGAGGGATCTTCTGAAGTAGCTGATGTTTTATGTTATGACTGGTGTGCTATGTGCATACTGTTTATGTCTGCATTTTTCTAACAACGTATTTTGTGGTGTTGCTGGTCCTGGTGTATGTTGGGAATAAAACACACAATTCCCTACTTGCAAGAACAAGAGGAGCAATTATACCAGTAAAATTATCGCAGCAATCAATATACACAATAAACCAGAACAATAGGGACAATGCACCAAGATTTTTAACGTGAAAAAATTCCCTCAATATGAGAGATAAAAACCACGGGTCGTCCAGACCAAAGAAATAGCTCCACTATGATCAAAATAGGTACAAGAGAGTCTCAAATATGTGTACAAATTGTGCTAACAACAATCTAAACTAACCAAACACCAATATTTAAAATTGAGAACAAGGAATATGTGAATACCCCAAAACTGGAGCTTCTGTCCGAGACCAGTTCCTCACACTCCGGACCTCGTCTCAGTGATCCAACTGTTCAGAATGAAGAACCAGATATCCAGAACCTTTTGTCCAAGTTTTAGCCCGATCCAACGGTTAACGGCTTCAAAAACACCGATTTACGGTGATAGCTTGAACTAAGGAAGTGATTCTCTAAACAAGAATAGAACTATGGTGCGAGATTGATATCTCACACTCCAGAACTCGTATCGATGATCTAACCGTTCAGAATGAAGAACCAGACGCCTCAAACCTGCTGTAAAAGTTTCAGCCCGATCCAACGGTAAACAACTTTACAACTGCCAATTTACAGAGACAACTTAAACTAGAAAATTGATTCTCCAAACCAAAACAGAACTTCAGTACGAGCTCAATATCTCACACTCCAGAGATTTTCTCGACAATCTGACTGTTCAGAATGAAGAGCCGCCTGTTAGAAACCTGTTGTCCAAATTCCAGCTCGATCCAACGGTCAACGGCTTCGGAAACGGCGATCTACGGTGGCTGCTCTGAGTAGGAATATGAAACCGAGTTTGGTTGTGTTTTTCTCTTCTCTCTCTCTTTGTGGCTACTCTCTTGACACAAAATGATCACACACTCCACAACCCTAGTAGACCCCTCTGTTGTGTAAGTGATGGATAAGTAGGCTGGCCCGGTTTTGGGCTTTTCTCCACATAGGAAGGGAGCTCAACCCAACAAATCTCCCCCTCACGACTATATGGAGGTATTCGCCAAACCGGCGATCAAACAGCAAGCTTCAAACTTCCATTTTGGCAAAGATTTTGTCATTATGTCTGAACCATTCTCATCAGTATGAACTTTTTCAAGTTCCAACAACTTATCATTCAAAACATCACGTATCCAATGATACCTCACATCAATATGTTTTGACCTTGAATGAAAAGTTGAGTTTTTACCAAGATGTATAGCACTTTGACTATCACAAAATAGCACATACCTCTCTTGAGTAAAATCAAGTTCTTGTAAGAACTTCTTCATCAAAAGCATCTCCTTGCACGCTTTGGTAATAACAATGAACTCAGCCTCTGTAGTGGATAAAGCAACACACTTTTGCAACTTAGATTGCCAAGCTACAGCTCCACCTCCAAATGTAATCAAATAACCTGACGTACAACACACTTTTGCAACTTAGATTGCCAAGCTACAGCTCCACCTCCAAATGTAATCAAATAACCTGACGTAGACCTTCTAGAGTCAATATCACCTGCCATGTCTGAATCAGTGTAACCAACTAGAGAAGGCTTCTCATTTCCAAAACATAACTTCAAGCTAGAAGTACCACAGAGATATCTCATAATGCACTTCACTGCATTCCAATGCTCTCTTCCTAGGTTTGAAAGAAAACGACTAACACTACCAACAGCATGAGCTAAGTCTGGTCTAGTGCATACCATAGCATACATCAAACTACCCACGGCTGAAGCATATGGAACTCTCTCCATGTCTTTCTTCTCTTCTTCATTTGATGGACTTTGCTTGCAACTTAATTTGAAGTGTGTAGCAAGAGGAGTGCTAACAGCCTTAGCTTTCTCCATTTGAAACCTTTGCAGCACGGCTTCAATGTATTTCTCTTGTGACAACCAAAGTTTCTTCTCCTTTCTATCTCGAATGATTCTTATGCCAAGAATCTGCTTTGCTGGTCTGAGATCCTTCATTGCAAATGGCATCCCAAGTTGCTTCTTCAACCTATCAATTCTTGAAGCATTTTGACCAATAATAAGCATGTCATCAACATATAACAGGAGAATAATAAAATCATCACTGGCAAATCGTTTAATAAAAACGCAATGATCTGAAGTAGTCTTCTTATAGCCTTACTCACCCATTACAGACTCAAACTTCTTATACCATTGCCTCGGAGCTTGCTTCAAGCCATATAAGCTCTTCTTGAGTCTGCACACATAATCTTCTTTCCCTTTTGCTATAAAACCTTCAGGTTGCTCATGTAGATTTCCTCCTCAAGGTCACCATGGAGGAAAGCAGTTTTCACATCCATATGCTCTATCTCTAAGTCAAGACTCGCAGCCAAACTCAAAACAGTCCTGATAGAGGACATCTTCACAACTGGAGAAAAAATCTCATCATAATCAATCCCTCTTTTCTGTCTAAAGCTTTTAACCACTAATCTAGCTTTATACCTTGGGGAAGAAGAATTTCCTTCATGTTTCAACCTATATATCCACCTGTTTTGCAAAGCTCTCTTCCCTTTAGGCAATTTCACAAGCTCAAACGTTTGATTATCATATAGGGCCTGCATTTCATCTTGCATAGCATCAACCCATTTTTGCTTCTGGTCACTATCCATTGCCTCCTCATAACATTCAGGTTCTCCCCCATCAGTCAAGGTCACATACTCATCAGAAGGATATTTTGTTGAAAGTTGTATCTTTCTAGTAGACCTTCTAAGTACAACAAGCGGATTTGTAGGTATCTCATGTTGATCATCAACAACATCATCTGTTGGAGCATCTAAATGATCTCCCATCTGCTGGTCATCACAAACCCTATGGTCATCTTCTTGCATATGATCCTGGGCCTGATTCTCTACTAGTTCCTGTGCACATGGTGGCTGGACCGGATCTACGTCGATCAAGTCACTGTTATGTTGAGATTCAGTCTTCTTCACTTTCTCAATATCTTCTATGGTTTGGTCTTCTACAAATACCACATCACGGCTTCTCAAAAGCTTTTTATCAATTGGGTCATAGAGTCTATAGCCAAGCTCATCCTGACCATACCCAACAAAGATACATTGCTTTGTCTTCACATCCAACTTAGATCTCTCATCCTTTGGAACATGAACAAATACTTTGCACCCAAAAACTCTTGAGTGATCATAAGAGACATTCTTACCAAACCACACATTATTTGAAACATTACTATCCAAAGCAACTACAGGACTCAGATTAATCACATGCACTGCTGTGAGCAATGCTTCTGCCCAAAAATACTTAGGCAGCTTTGCTTCAGTAAGCATGCACCTAACTCTTTCAATTAATGTTCTATTAATCCTCTCTGCCAAACCATTCAGCTGAGGTGTTTTAGGAGGAGTCTTTTCATGCCTAATGCCTTGCTGTTTACAATACTCATCAAATGGTCCACAATATTCACCACCATTATCAGTACGAATGCATTTAAGTTTCTTACCTGTTTGTCGCTCAACCAAAACTTGGAATTCTTTGAACTTCTCCAAGACTTGGTTCTTGGTCTTCAAAGCATAAGCCCAAAGCTTCCTTGAGTGATCATCAATGAATGTCACAAAGTAAAGAGCACCACCAAATGACTTCTCTTTCAATGGACCACAAACATCGGAGTGCACCAACTCCAAGAAATCTGATTTCCTTGAAGGAGGATGCTTCTTGAAGGATAATCTTCTCTGTTTTCCAGCCATGCAATGAGAACATTTCTCCAACTCTGCATTCTTCAAACCAGAAAGTACATCCTTTTTAGCTAAACAATTGAGTCATTTTTCACTGATGTGACCAAGCCTTCTATGCCATAACTTTGAAGCTTCTTTGCTTTCAACTGCATTCACATGGCTTTTTGAAATTGTGGATTTCATCACATATAAACTTAAGGTCTTCTTTCCTCGAGCCACCACCAAGTTTCCTTTAGTAAGCTTCCATTGACTACTGCCAAATGTGCTAACATAGCCTTCATCATCAAGCTTTCTAACAGAAATCAAGTTCAAGCGGAGATCTGGAGCATGTTTAACATCTTTCATCAGCAACTTCATTTCAACATTAGTTTCTAAGCAAACATCTCCCATACCAATTACCTTGGTCAAGCCATCATTGCCCATCTTTAGCACTCCATAGTCACCTGAAGTGTAAGATGTGAAGAACTCCTTCCTTGGTGTAACATGTATTGAGGCACCACTGTCAATTACCCAATCAGACTCATCAGATACTATATTAATCATATTCTCATATCCTACAATGAGAAGATCATCTGAAGTAGCAGTAGATACACGATCATTATTGTTTTCTTTCTTCACTTGCTTACCTTTGTTCTCCTTTTTCCAAAGAAAGCAATACTTTTGGATGTGCCCTGTTTTATGACAGTAATGACATTCAACATTTTTGTACCTTGATCTGGACTTGCTTTTGCTTTTACCGCTACCCTTTGTGCCTTTATTCTGACTTCTCCCCCTAGTTTCTGTAACCAACATCTCTGAGTGAGATGAAGGACCTTGAGTCTTCCTTCTCACTTCTTCATTCAAGACACCACCTTTCACAAGTTGCATGGTTACCACACCATTAAGAGCAAAATTAGTAAGTGAGATGCGGAATGTCTCCTAAGAATCTGGTAAAGTATTTAGCAACCAAAGTCCTTGAACTTCATCTTCAAACTTGATTCCCATGTCTGACAACTGATCTAAAACTCCTTGAAATTCATTCAAGTGATCAGATATGGATGACCCTTCCTTGTATTTTAGATTCATCAACATATTCAACAAATACAACTTGTTATTCCCAGACTTGGAAGCATACAAGGATTCAATCTTTTCCCACATAGTTCTAGCATGAGTCTCATTAGCAATGTGATTATAAACATTATCTTCTACCCATTGCCGAATAAAACCACAAACTTGTTGATGCTCAAACTCCCACTCTTCTTCAGTTTTTGAATCTAGTTTTTGTGTAGCAAATACAGGCATATGCAGATTTCTAACAAACAACAAATCTTTCATCTTACCTTTCCATATATGATAATTAGTACCATTCAAGCATACTATTCTACTTGTATTTGCCTCCATCATTCAAGCAAGCTACAATCAATAATGCCCAAGAACGAGCTCTGATGCCAAATGTTGGGAATAAAACGCACAATTCCCTACTTGCAAGAACAAGAGGAGCAACTATACCAGTAAAATTATCGCAGCAATCAACATACACAATAAACCAGAACAATAGGGACAATGCACCAAGATTTTTAACGTGGAAAAATTCCCTCAATGTGAGAGATAAAAACCACGAGTCATCCAGATCAAAGAAATAGCTCCACTATGATCAAAACAGGTACAAGAGAGTCTCAAATATGTGCACAAATTGTGCTAACAACAATCTAAACCAACCAAACACCAATATTCAAAATTGAGAACAAGGAATATGTGAATACCCCAAAATTGGAGCTTCTGTCCGAGACCAGTTCCTCACACTCCGAACCTCATCTCAGTGATCCAACCGTTTAGAATGAAGAACCAGATATCCAAAATCTTTTGTCCAAGTTTCAGCCCGATCCAACAGTTAACGGCTTCAGAAACACCGATTTACGGTGATAGCTTGAACTAAGGAAGTGATTCTCCAAACAAGAATAGAACTACGGTGCGAGATTGATATCTCACACTCCAGAACTCGTATCGATGATCTAACCGTTCAGAATGAAGAACCAGACGCCGCAAACCTGCTGTAAAAGTTTCAGCCCAATCCAACGGTGAACAACTTCACAACTGCCAATTTACAGAGACAGCTTAAACTAGAAAATTGATTCTCCAAACCAAAATAGAACCTCTGTATGAGCTCAATATCTCACACTCCAGAGCTTTTCTCAACGATCCGACCGTTTAGAATGAAGATCCGCCTGTTAGAAACCTGTTGTCCAAATTTCAGCTCGATTCAACGGTCAACCGCTTCGGAAATGGCGATCTACGGTGGCTGCTCTGAGTAGGAATATGAAACCGAGTTTGGTTGTGTTTCTCTCTTCTCTCTCTCTTTGTGGCTACTCTCTTGACACAAAATGATCACACACTCCACAACCCTAGTAGACCCCTCTGTTGTGTAAGTGATGGATAAGTGGGCTAACCCAATATTGGGCTTTTCTCCCCATAGGAAGGGAGCCCAACCCAACAGTGTATTGTGCTCTACTTTTTCAAGCTAGATGAAGTCAGGAGATTTTGGACCGAATTATTGTGTATGACTTTTTCCTTTGTTTTAGCATCTGGAAAAACATGGAAATGAGATAGGGATTGGAATTTTAAGTACAAGTACAGATGACATTTCTTTGCTGCTGTTGCTACATGTGGCTATCTTACTTGCGCAGTGCTCTCGGCAGATGTTATATAGAATAGAATAATGCTTTTCCCCTTTTGAGAAATTTCTAGATGCAAAGTTACGAAAAATTGGTGCTATGTTCTATGACTTCTATCTTTAGTTAGTAACACTTCAGTTTTGTGAGTCCCTAGCTAAAATGTTGATCTGTCTTACTATGATAGCATATAAAATTTTCTTCTTTTTTCTTGTCCTGTTGATTGCAATGGTCGATGATGCTAGGTGATCCCCCTTTTGTTAGGTTGGAACTCTGGTGTTTTTGTTCAGATATTTTCACTCGGTGTAATGGCAGTGGTTGGTTTTGGGTTGTATTTTATAACCTAGATGGTTTAATTTGTTTTACAATGTCTTTAGAAGCTGTGTAAATTTGTGATTAATTTTAGAAGTTACTGTAATAAAGTGTAGAAAGCCTTTGTTTTTCGGTTGTGTTGTCAAGTAAATTCGTTTTTGAATTATTAGATTATAAAATTATGGATGGAGCTAGCTTGGTGGTTCATACAGTAGGTTGACGTGCCTGAGTAGGGAAATGAAGAAGGCAAGTGAATAAGCCAGTAAGATATGTCTAATAGGTTCAAACTATCACAATGATTCCGTTAAAGATGGGTCTAATTGGTTCATTAAAAATAGATTGGCCTTTTCTGCATGTAACCATACACTATATATATATATATATATATATATATATATATATATATATATATATATATATAAAAGAGGGTTAATGGACTAGTGGATTTGATGAGGTGTTTATTTCTAGTGAGTTTGATTTTCTTCCATTTTTCTAGGGAGATATACAACAAATCATCTCCATTCTTTTCATTTGTGTGGACTTTCAAATAAGCTAATATGATTCTTGCTTTTTTAATTTTGTTATTTAAATACATATTACTTTTATTAAATGATTATTTATTTCATTTATAAGTAGTGAATAAATAAGTTAAGTTTACATATTATGAATAATAATATGATGATTAAAAATATCTAACTTGTAATATATAGTGTTAATAATAAGTTCTATTCTTATTTTGTTAACATTGCTCAATTTTGATTACTATGCGTTTGTGATTTTATACCAAAAAAAAATTTAAATATGAATATAAATAAGGTATTGATAAATTTTTGTGTAATCAAAAGGAACATAAAATACAATACTTTTCAAAATGCGTATATATACACAATTCGTCAAAAACAAAGGTTTTTGAAAAAATTATAAAATTCTAGAAGTGACCAGATTTTTATATAGTTTTTTTTTCATAAATAATTTGTAATGTAGGGTGAATAAATTAGATGCATCTATAATAATTTTTTGATTTAGCAATTCGTGTATTTTGCTTTAGTATAAAAATGTAATCTAATGATAATATATTTGTTGTATAATATATAAACTTATTAAATTAAATAATGAGTATTCTTTAATATATAGTTATATTTGTTTCATACATTAAATGCAACCGCCATATCCAATCAAACAATTATGTTTCAGTGCTGTCACTTTTCATACTTTCAATGTCTGTTGCCGTTTCCGAATGTCTATCAGTGTTTCATTTGACTAATGGAGCAAAATGCTTACTAACAAGATCTCGAAAATCGAATTGGATATCCAATTCGATTTGGATATCCAAACTGAAAATTTCAGTTTTCAGTTTTTTTCATTTTTCTTTTACAAATCTGAAAAACTGAAAACTGGAAAATGCAAAGTAAACAGACCCTTAGTGATTCTCAACGGTTCTTGATAAAATGATTTCTAGATTTAATCTAGACCGAACAATAAGTCAGTTTCTGATTCAACCAGTATGATCAGTCGGTCCGGTTGACTTTCCAAAACTTATCCACTGCCCAATTTACTCCAAACCCACTGCCCAATTTACTCCAAACACAACTCTATGGTCCACCAGTCTGCCCATCATTTCATTCTCTTATTCTCTCATCTCCCTCCTCCTTCTTTCACTAGCATAGTCACACACACAGACTATGGGGAAAGATTGGATTTTGGGACCGTGGCGTTGAAGGGGGAGAGAGAAAGAGATGGTTGTGGCAGATCATGGAGCTTCACTAGCGATCCTGATGGCGGTGGAAATGGCGATGACAGAGGAGCGGCATTGTGGGATGTGGCTTGGCTACGGCTTACAGCGATTTCAAGGTGGTCACGGCTTCGCGGTGCTGATGATTGCGCTACGGCATGGCGGCTGGGGCAGAGGCTCCTGTCGGTGGTGCGGGACGGAGGTGGTTGCTCTAACTGTGATGGTGATAGGCCCGATGATGACAAGGGCAGGAATGGCGGAGAAGCACCGTAGGGCTGAGGAAAGATACACGGAGGTGATTCATATTAGGTGAATTTTTTCTCCTATTTTCTTAACCGAAACCCTTTTATTCATGTTTATCATTCCTTATTATTGTATATTAATGGATTTCTCTTTTTAGTTACCCCTACAAAACTGACTATTTTGTGATTTGATTCTACTATCATGTTCACTTCTATGAGGGAGTGATGGAGGATTGAGGTTTGATTCGTGAGACAATTTGTCTCTGTCGAGCTTTGACAACCTCAAAAGCATATGTAGGACCGAGATGGTCTTAAAGGATCATTTTGTAAGTTTTATGTTATCTTTTTCTTTTTCTTTTGTTCTAATTCTAATTTATATAATTGATATATTAAATGTTTTAAATTTTTTACTCTGTACTTTCACATGGTCTTATTTGTTCCGTTGAAGGTGAACCCCCCCCCCCCCCCTCTTTTTTTTTCTCTTTTTGCTCTTGATGATGGTAATAGTTGTCACAGAGGATGTTGTTATTTCTCTAAAGCGGTTTACATAGTAGTAATATTCTTCTAATTTATTTAGAAAAATGCAGTCCACAAGGTCACCTAGTCCAAATGAAAGTGGCATGAGGAGGAGTATGAATGCCATTACCAAAGTGATTCCCAGCTTTCGCCAACGTCCATATGGCTCTCAATGGCAAGGTAGTATTTACAATTTTTGGTGATTTATATAATCATTTTTTACCACTTTTTTTATTTAAATTTCACTAATACATGGTTTAATGCTATCCTTTTATCTTTTTGTTCAATTTATTTTTTTATACTAATTAAATGTTGTTGACTGTGGATATCTGTTTTAGTTTTGATTGTGCAAGCATATCATGGTTTGATATGTTCTCATGTGTCTTTTGTGATTATTTGAGATAAATGAGGTTGGTCTATGTCGCATTTTGTTTTGTATTAATACAATAGATTAGTTATTTGAAGTATGTTTAATTATGCTTTGAATTGCGATTTTTAATTTAATTCCTTCTCTTTCACTCAATCATTCAATTTGTTTTTTTCATTTGTTTCTCAGATTTACAAGGCATAAATGGCCAGGTCTTCATCGAAAGAAGTGATATTTGAATGACAAGGGTGAGTTGCTTTAGTTATGAGTTGACAAATAAGATTTGTGTTCACTTCTTATATTTTGATATAGCAGTTAGCTATATGCTTTTGGTAAGAGACATATCGTAATCTATTATTATTAATTCGTATTTTTTTGTCTGCACTCGCCTATGGTCTTATTTGTTCCATTGTTTCAGGATCAAGAAATGGAGCAAGGGAGCTATCTAAAACTAAAATGGACAAATAAGATCGAGGAATGAACTTGGATTGTATCCAATGTTGGTGATAAACATTATTGGCATAACCTCTTCCCTTTATTTAACATTTAGTTTAATCGTTGTTGCTGATCATGAAACTTTTACATCCCCGAATCTTTCATTGTAGCAGGGGAGCTATCTAATCTTTGTACCAAGCTTCATATTTTGTAATATTAGAATGTGATGTGATTCACAGCTTATTTGTTACTTATATGCCTGCATAACTTTTGCATTGTTTTAATTTATGATGAGGATAAGATTCAAAAGCCGAAATTGGTACAAATCACTACATTCATAATGAGTTAAATTAGGATTGTTTTGCTGTTCTTTTCTCTGCTGTTTCTGCTTTTATTTATGTTTTCTGCGGGTTTTGTTTGTTTTCTTGGTTTTTGTGATGGCTAGACACTTGCATAGCTGATTATTGTTGGGTTTTGTCTTGCTTTGGGTTTGGTAACTATGAAATATGTGTTTGTTTTTGTGCGTCATCCTTCCTTGGTTGAGGCTAAGCCCTTTCATTTATCCGGGGGAAAAAAAATCATTGCAAAATGTTTATGATTGACTTATGGTTGTACCAACCCTTTTAAAGTGAGATGAGTAGTCATAATCTACCATTTCCATTCTTTGAGACTACTTTGTCATTGTTGATGCACTTCGTTTTATAGAATAGTAAAACTTTCAATTTTTCTAATTGTGTTCTCTAAAAAGGTGTTCATTATTTCTTTATTTACTGCATATTTGTTGTTCTCATGTTCTGGTGGTGGATCAAAATCCATTAAACCAAGTATGGCTCAAGTTTCCGTTCTCTGGTACCTCTCAACATCAATAATATGCCAACAACTAATTCATGGGTTCCTTCTGTTTTTTTTTGTTCCAACAACTAATTAGAATGGTTGATTGTTGTGTAATAATGTTATGGATTATCTAAAGTCTTTAGTGGTTGAGATTAGAAATGTGGGTCATATTCTTTTTGTCCAGTCTGATGCAGTTGTATCATGGTTAGGTGCCAGGAGGAAATGTCCTTGGGAGCTAAGATTCTCATGGAATCAATATGATACATTGAAGAGTTTATTCAAGCATGTTACTTTTAGTAAAACTAAAAGCAAGCTAGCTGAGTTACTGAAAATCTGCTTGTATTTTCTTGCTCTTATGTGGTCTTATGTGTTCCATTGATCTTATATGTAGTTTGAGGAGAGCCTATTAGTAATTGTGAGGTTATAACGATGTTGATATTAGAATGGATTGCAAGAATATGGCATCATGTTTGGGCTGTTTGTAGAATGTGATTAAGACTGACAGGTTCTGTCATTCTTTTTACTGAGCTTCAACAGACATGATTTTATGATGTTCTGTTTTTTATGATGCCCTTTTCACCTCTACACTTGGTCTTAATGTGTATAGGTGATATAGGCATGGGATTACTGTTCCTGGTTGTTCTATGATATATGATCTTTTGGATATTGGGTGTGTACTTTACTTCCCCCTTTGTTTTTTTTTTTGGGGGGGGGGGGGGGGGGGGTACTAAGCCATTTTTATTTATAAAAAAAAAATGGAGTGTGCAAGTTATTTTGCATTGCTGATTGAATGTTCTTCTTTGCTAAATCTTTTTGTTTTCCTTAAAAAAAAAAAATTTCAAATCAATACATTTAAAGGTTCTATACTGATTAACTTTTTCTAGATAAATCAACTATTATGTAAGGCGATCAAGATATGTTGTTCATCTGATATGCATAACTTAGATTTAAAAGCACATCATTTGTAGGTCATAACACTTTGAGGCTTACATTTCTACACTATATACTTTTGAGAGTTGACTGTTATCATTGAGAACTTTATTGCTACGAAATATGGTTTGCAATATTGATGGCCATGCTAAAGGGTTTGATTGGCTGGGTTAATGCTTTGTCTTTTTTTGTGGTTTTATAATTGTCTTTTTGCTTTTGAATTGATATGGTCGGCTAGAGATAAATGTTTTCTTGATATTGCAGGCATCTACCTGAAGGGAAGTGTTGTCTGAGATGTTGATATGAATTGTTGCTGTTGTGATTTGTCCCGTCATTGTTGTTGATACCTTGCTGCTTGCTTTTTCTCCATCAAGTGCTTTATATTTTCTGTTCTGATGTGAATTTGGAATCGTTACATGTCTTAATTTTAATCTGCTTACACTATGGCCTGTTTCTGCCTTATGGCTAGGGTTTTTATTTTTTTTGGCTGAAGCAAATATGCATGAATCGGTACTTCATATATAACACTATCTTCTCCTACCAATGCTAAGAACTCAATCCATAGCAGCATTGTTCTTCAATTTGTAAATCTCTAGCTAACAAATTTTCTGTGTGTTGATTTCTTCGTTATGTAATGTTGTGCTGTTGAGTGATGCTGTCCTGCTTATTAAAGGTGGAGTCTGTGTGTGCGGTTAGGTGCTTAATACTATGTGTCTTTGGTTTTTATGTTTTGTAGAATCTTAGGTTTATTTTTATTTCATGGTATTTTTGGGGTCCCGTATATTTTTAGTCTGCAGCCTGATTGCCTCATGTTGGTATCTGCTTTTTAAGCATCTGGCTCTTCTGCTCTGTCAAGTTTTGGGGTTAAGCTCATGATATGTACAGAGAAAAATGATGTGCAATATTGATCTTAATTTTAATTGTTATCAATACAAAAAAAAATTTCCTTACGATGTTAACATAAATATTTTATGAATTTTAACTTTAATTATAATAATAATAATAAAGTATGTTATAATTAAAAACATTAAAGTAAATAAAAATAGAAATGTATATATCATGATACGAGCCCAACACCAATCCTGGCAGTGGGTCACGAGGCGGATGAAGCTGGCCCAATAAAGAATGAAACGGGACCCAAAGATATAAGGAAGGAGAAGTTGGGCTCAAGGCCCCATAGAGAGAGAAGCGCACCGGTTTGGATGAAGGACTATGTGGGTCCTAAGAAGCCAACGTTGCACAGGAGACCCTTGCAAGAAGATGACGTGGAGGAAGTTTGTCAGAGAGTGCGCACCAGGGAAGGTTAAAAAAGGGAGAGAATCAGGCGGTTAGGGGAAGAGATTATTTTGGGAAAATAGTGGAGTTCTTGCCCCTGAACTCGAAGGAGGGGAGCATTGCTTTTATTGCCATTTCTATTATAGCTTTATTCTTGTTCTTGTATAGCTCAGTGAGCTTCATACTTGATGAGACCATCACATTTTAATTCCTCATTTCATCATTAATAAACAGCATTATACAGCAACTTTTGTTTTCTGGTACTTCCTTGCAAAACAAATTTAACGTGTGCTAACATTTAGTGCTCTCGTTGAGAGAATCTGCGATGGCGAATAGAACTCACATGGTAGACCTGGAAGAACTTGGGCGAGACAACTAGCGAGAGATAGCTGCCTTACAACACAGACATGTGGAGATTAGCAGCAGACTCACTTCTACTGAGGGGCGGCTCGCTGCGGTTCAAGGGCCCCTGAAAAACATTGAAGCAATGATGAGCGAGGTTCCCAAACTCAGGTCCATGATGACGGAGGTGCTCAAACTCAAGAAACCAGAGTGCGAGGAGTATCAAGATTCTTACTAATTTAACAGTCAATCACACAACAACGCTTAGTGGGCTAGAGGTATGAAGGTTGAACTTCCAATGTTTGATGGTGAGGGGGTAGATGAGTGGGTTTTCAAAGTGAGAGAGTATTTTGAATGGTACTCGGTTCCCGAGGTCATGAGAATTAGGATGATTTCCTTTCATTTAACTAGACCTGCGTACACTTGGTATAGATGGGGAGTAAACAATAATATTCAGTATACCTGGGAGTCATTTCTAAATGCCTTAGCTATTAGGTTTGGGCAGAACCTCTATTTTGATCCCAAGGCTGCACTCAAAGAGTTAAAACAAACGGGAAATGTGGCTGATTATCATTCGAGATTTGAAGAGCTTTCCAATCAAGTCACGGGTTTAAGTGAGGAATGGTTGATTTCCATGTTCGTAGCAGGGTTACAAGAACATTTAAAATGTGAGCTGATGTTGGCTAGGCCTAGGTCCTATGAGATTGCTGTATCTCTGGCTAAATTGCATGAGCAGAAGCATGCAACGGTGTATTCTAGCCCAAGGGTGGGAAATCAATCACCTGCAGTTCAGGACAGTAAGGGAAGTTATGGTTCTTCAACCAATAGTAAGGCAACCAACTTGGCACCCGGCTTAAAACCCCCAACCATGAATTCAAGACCACAAATTACCTCATCATCTACTGGCAGCACTAACCAGTCAGGAACAGGGCCAACTTTTAAGCGATTAACAGCTGCCGAAATTAAGCAACGAAGGGAAAAGGGGTTGTGCTATTATTGTGAGGAGAAGTACAGCCCAACCCACAAATGCAAGCTTTCTTATCTGATGTTGTTGGGAGAGAAAGAGATGGAGGAATTGTTAAAGGGAAGAAACCTGCAATTGGTTAGAGAGCCCGAGTCGGTGGAGTTGAATCCCAAGCCTGAAGATTTACCTGAAATACCTGAGATCAGTTTCAACGAGATGAATGGTCAGTACAAACCTACAACTATCAGGTTCAGTGGTATTTACAAGGGGCATACTCTCACGATGCTCGTAGATGGGGTAGCACACATAATTTTATTAAAGCTTCAGTAGCACACAAGCTTTCCTTGCCGAGGGAAGAGGTACAAACTCTGGAAGTGATGGTGGGCAATGGCGATTCGATTGACTGTTCAGCGAAGTGCAAGGATTTACCTCTTTACATCCAAGGGCATTTGTTCAATCTGGATGCTTATGTGTTGGACTTGCAAGGGGCCGATGTGGTTTTAGGAGTGCAATGGATGATAGGCTTGGGGTATATACGGGTGAGCTACAAGTTCCTCACCATGAATTTTTTGTATAATAGAGCTCTCATTACACTCCAGGGAGAGGGGTTGTTGAACACTGGGGCTATGAATCGCAAGGGGTTGCAGAAGTTAGTGACATCAGATGCAATTTCATCTTTCTTTCATTTCAGGGTGGAGGATAGGGAAGTATCCAATGGTAGCTAGATAGCAGTAAGCCCCTCGACTCATCCGCCGAATTTGCAAGGTGTCCTTGACCAGTTCAAGAGGGTTTTTGAAGAGGCACAACAGCTACCACCAATTCGGGACCTAAACCACCATATCCATTTATTACCGGGAACGCAGCCAGTGACTGTTTGCCCTTACAAGTACCCCCAGTTCCAGAAGGAGGAAATAGAAAGGTTCGTCAATGAGATGCAACAAGCTGGGATCCTTTGGGAGAGCCACAGTGCATTCTCCAGTCCTGTTTTGCTAGTTAGGAAGAAGGATAGCAGCTGGAGATTCTGTGTAGATTATCGCGCCCTTAATGCCATCACAATCAAGGACAAATTTCCCATTCCCATTATCGAAGAGATCTTGGACGAGTTGTGTGGAGCTGAGTTCTTCTCCAAGATAGATTTGCGTTCCGGATACCACCAAATACGCATGAGTGAAGATGACACTTCCAAAACAGCATTTCGGATGCACTTAGGACATTACGAATTTGTAGTGATGCCCTTCGGGCTAATTAATGCACCCTCCACTTTCCAAGCTACAATGAACCGAATTTTCCAGCCTTATTTGCGGAAGTTCATTGCTGTTTTCTTTGACGATATCTTGGTTTATAGCCGATCTAGGAAGGAGCATCTGCAGCACCTCGAGATGACCTTATCACGGTTGGCAGAGCATCGACTATTTGCTAAGGAGACCAAATGCGTATTTGGCCAAACAAAGGTCAAGTATTTGGGCCATGTTGTAACAGCCCAGGGGGTTAGTGTAGATCATAGAAAGATTGAAGCTGTCCAGGTTTGGCCTAGACCAACAACAGTGAAACAGTTGCGTGGGTTTCTGGGGCTCACAGGGTATTATCGCAAATTCGTGGCCAATTATACTCGCATAGCCTCCCCTCTCACAGAACTACTTAAGAAGAATAATTTCTGTTGGAATCCTTAAGCAGAAGAGGCCTTCATACGGCTGAAGGAGGTGATGACCCGTACACCGGTTCTAGCTCTCACTGATCCTGGGAAGCTATTTGTAGTAGAAACTGACGCGTCCAACATGGGAATAGGTGCAGTATTGTCACAGGAAGGACATCTCATCGCGTATTTCAGTAAGAAACTAACGGTTAAAATGAGGGTGGCTTCAGCCTATGTACTGGAATTGTATGCAATCACTCAAGCCGTGGTCAAGTGGAGACACTACCTACTGGGGAGGAGATTCATCATCAAGACAGACCATCAAGGACTCAAGGAGTTAATAACACAAGTTATGTTAACACCAGACCAACAATTTTATTTGTCTAAGTTGTTCGGTTATGATTTTGAGATTGTGCACAGGCCATGGAAGCTCAATAAGGCAGCAGATGCTTTGTCTAGACAGCAGGAATATGAAGAGGATATAAAGATGTGTTTCCTGAGCGAAGCCCAACCAATTCTTCTCTCCACACTCAAGGCAGCTAACCAGAACGATCCGGAGTTGATTAAGCTACATGCTCAGTTCTCGAAGGGGGTGTTAGACTCTCATTACTTGGTTCGGGAAGGGGTTCTATGCTACCATGGGCGGATATGGGTTCCCAAGTTCCAAGGGATCAGAGATCTTTTGTTGCAAGAGTTTCATACCACTCCGCAAGCCGGGCATGGGGGAGTGTTGAAAACTCACAAAGCATTAGGAGAAATTTTTTTTTTGCCAGGGATGAAAGGGGATGTCCAAGAATTTATGGCTCGGTGTCTTGAGTGCCAGACAACTAAGTATGTGCCTGCAAAGAGTGCTAGAATGCTTCAGCCGCTCCCAATCCCTGCACGCCCATGGGTTGATATAACCATGGATTTCATTGTTCAACTACCTAAATCAGTTAGGTATACTGCTATATTGGTGGTAGTGGATCAATTTAGCAAGGTGGGACATTTTGCTGCTCTGAAACCTGGATTTATAGCTAAGGAGGTCGCTAAGGTTTTTGTTAACTCCACGGTGAAGCACCACGGATTTCCCTCATCTATAGTCTCCGGTCGGGACCCAATCTTCCTTAGCCGCTTTTGGAAAAGTTTATTTGAGTTGAGTGGTATTAAGTTGCACTACAGCACTACGTATCATGCCCAGAGCGACGGTCAGACCAAAGTTGTCAATCGCAGTTTAGAGCAATACCTGCGGGTGTTCACGCACTCCCATCCTAGGCAATGGGCCTCCTACTTGGTATGGGCAGAATTTTGTTACAATGCTTCCCACCACTCCTCTATTAACATGTCTCCACATGAGGCATTATACGGTTATCCAATGAATGTATTTCCAGGATACACGCCGGGAACCTCTCCAGTTTGGGAAGTGGATGAATTCCTACGAATTCGGGAAATTTTGAATGCTGAATTATGCTATTATTTACAGAGAGAACAAGCCAAAATGAAAAAAGAAGCAGATAAACATCGGCGACCAGTAGAGTTTCAAGTGGGGGATTGGGTGTTGTTAAAGGTTAAAGCCTATAGGCAAAGGGCGTTGGCAACCAGAGAGTCTCACAAGCTATGTAAAAGATTCTATGGTCCTTTTCAAGTGGTGGGGAAGGTAGGACAGGTGGCTTATCGGCTGGAGTTGCCGTCGACATGTGCACTTCACCCCATATTCCACGTCTTTGTTCTGAAGGCCTTCCGAGGATCAATGCCCCCTCAAATGGACGTGGCTTCAGATCTGCCTTCCTCTTTGCAGCCAAGACCACGTGCAATATTAGCTCGAAGAGTGCTGGAGTTACCAACAGGATCTAAGTGACAGGTGCTTGTGGATTGGGAGGGAAGTGTACGAGAAGACTCCACGTAGGAAGATTGGGAAGCTATCAATAAGGTGTTTCCAGAGTTAGACCTTGAGGACAAGGTCGTAGTGGAGGAGGGGATACTTGATACGAGCCCAACACCAATCCTGGCAGTGAGTCACGAGGCCGATGAAGCTGGCCCAATAAAGAATGAAACGGGACCCAAAGATACAAGGAAGGAGAAGTTGGGCTCAAGGCCCCATAGAGAGAGAAGCGCACCGGTTTGGATGAAGGACTATGTGGGTCCTAAGAAGCCAGCATTGCACAGGAGACCCTTGCAAGAAGATGACGTGGAGGAAGTTTGTTAGAGAGTGCGCACCAGGGAAGGTTAAAAAGGGAGAGAATCAGGCGGTTAGGGGAAGAGATTATTTTGGGAAAATAGTGGAGTTCTTGCCCCTGAACTCGAAGGAGGGGAGCATTGCTTTTATTGCCATTTCTGTTATAGCTTTATTCTTGTTGTTGTATAGCTTAGCGAGCTTGATACTTGATGAGACCATCACATTTTAATTCCTCATTTCATCATTAATACACAGCATTATACAGCAACTTCTGTTTTCTGGTACTTCCTTGCAAAACAAATTTAACGTGTGCTAACATATCATGTTGTGAATATTGTTTCGACAGTCTACAAGATAAATATGGAAACGTGAATGTAGAATTAAGTTGATTGGTATTGCTACAGCTAAAATATTATAGACATAACAATTCAGAAAAATAATGTAATTTTCGATATACGTATATTGTATATATTTTAAATTTGACGTTTCTATATAATTGATTTGCTCTATTATTTCCAATTTTAAAAATTTAGAAATAATGCAACTGAAAGTATTACTTTGGATGAATATTAATAACAATATATTAGACAAATGATATTAAATATATACAAGTAGTGGTTTTTTTTTAACATGATTATATATAATTACTAATAAATTTTTAATTTTACTATAATATTGATGATCAATATAAGCCATCTTTTCTTCGTTTTTGGCTGATAAAAATATTATAAATGTAATAAAAAAAATTGATAATATAAATATGTTTACATGTGTATATATATATATATATATATATATATATATATATATATATATTTTTATACATGGTGATAAAAAGAATAATTGAGGATATTATTTCTAAGTAATGTTCTCATACAAACTTTCCTAGTATTATTAATTTTTCTAATTCTACTGTAGCTAATAATTCTTATTCTTCTAAAAATGTAGTTATTAATGATTTCATTTTCATACTTCGTACAGGTGATGTAGGTATAGCAATTCAATTTATTTATATTTGCTTTGTTTAATTTTGATTGAATATCTAAACCATTCTTGCAAGTGTGTAACTACTAAATTTATTCTTATTTAGTTTGTGTATATTTTGGATAAACTAAAACATAACTTAATTGTATCATATTATTATAATTCATGTATATAACATGTTTACATGCTAATTATTATTTTAATCATATCATCTACTTCACATATAATTTAATTAATCTTCCCGTGCATGGGATTTGATGAAGGTGAATCATAAGTTGAAACTAAATGATATTCTCAATTGGATTTGATGACTTGATAGATTTTGTATATCCAAACATGGTGTATAATCTTACAAATGTTGAGTTTTTTTAAAGGAAAGGACAATTGCGACTCTTACCTTAGAGATTAGCACAAATAATAATAACTACATAATGTTTAGGGTCACTGGAGAATAAAGAATTTAATTAAGTTCTGATTCACTTTGTGTAAAAAAAGGAAATACAGAATTAGAGTTAGATGTTTTTTTTTCCAGAGATATTCAATAGAATAGATTGTTTTGGATTACCTTCTCATAAATTGATCTTGAAAGAAGGTGTGTCAGTAATGTTATTGAGAAATATTGATCAATCAAATTGATTGTGCAATGGGAATAGGGTGGTAAGTGAGAAGATTAGGGAATTGTATAATTGAATGTTTAACTCTAATAGGGAACAAAATTGTTGAAGTTGTTTTGATTCAAAGGATGAACATAATTTCAAATAATGAATTACTTCCCATCGAGTTCCAAATGACACAATTTCTAATAATTGATTTGTTTGCTATGTCAATAAACAAGTGTTTAAGGGCAAGTACTATCTATAAATGTGATATATCTTTCAAGGTCTGTATTTTCTCATGAGCAGTTATATGTTGCTCTTTCAAGGGTGATGACAAGACAAGAATTGGAAATTCTAGTAGAGAGCCATGAAGGCATAAGTGAAAATTGCAATATGAATATGGTTTATAGAGAAATATTTGAAAACATTGCTTCATATGGTAAGCAATAATCATCAACGCATTACATAGCATGTGACCTTATATATGCATTGATCATTACATATATTTTTTTAATTTTATATTCATTAAATGTTAATTAATATTTTTCTATTTTTTTCAGATAATTCGAATACAATGGGAGCTTATTGATTTTTATTTGTCATGTGCACATCATATTTTTCTTATTATCCTTTTATTTGGTGATCTTTCATATTTTTTTTGTTTATGTTCACTTTGGAAATGAATTATTTTTCAGTTTATGTTATCCACAATTTAAATCATAACTGCAATATAATAAAATATTGAAGTATATATTTATAAACTATTATTATTATTGATATCAGTGATAATAAAAAAAATACGGGAGGTGTAAAGTGTTTTTTTTATAGGGACGTGTAAATGATTATTAATAATAAAATTCTAATATCTTAATAATATCCAAAATATGATGTTTGAGTTAAAATGATTATAAATATACAAATTATATGATATAAATATATTTGTTTAAACTATGACTCCACGTGTTGCTCACCAGTAGTAGGGAGAGAGATTGGTCTTTCATGATTAAAAAGTTCTCAAGCGCCTTTACTTTATGTGAAAGAGGATGTATTTAGTCATTTTTAACTTGTCATTCCAATGCTGAGTAAAAAGGTAAATATGATTTATTAAATTGATAATATGATTATATTAAACTCTATGATAATACCAGACAAAATTGTTGTGGCTTCGGATGTATGAAAGTGAAGAATGAATAGTATAATGAAAGAGACTAATGGGCACATAATATCAAACTTGTGGATCTACCTAAACTTGTGTGGAGCTACAAAATCGTATTTTAAAAATAATACTAAAATATATTTATAACATCTAAGTATAATAAAATAATTTTGTGATAAAATAATGATACGTAGAAATGCATTTATAACATCATAGCGAAATAAATACAAGTGACAAACTATGACATATATATATATTAAAATCTCAAGAAATGTAATAGATAAAGGCTAAAAGACGTGAAAAAATAAAATAATTTAAGTTAAAATATTATAATTTCAATTTTGTAATGTTTAATTAAGAGTATTTATTGTGAAATTTCACAATTTATGACTTAAGAAAACAAATTCTAACTAAAAGAATAAATTCTTGAGTTTTATCTCGAATTTATCCGAATTTACCCAAATTTACTCTGATTCAAGCTTTTAATCAAAATAATTCGATTTGGGGACATCTCATGAGCTTGATAACTATAGGCGTGATTAATAAAGCAGACCACCACGGAGGTTAACGAAAAGTCAGATAATCACAAGAAAGCCAACATGTCTCTTTTTTTATGAAAAGTGAAAGAGCACAATTTTTGTCTGCGGTGATATTGGTTGAATTTGGGGTTTTAGTAATTTATTATATTCAGACAAAATTTGCCATCCTTAATATTACTTTTCATTCAATATTTCAATATATTTAAACATCAAATTAATTTTACGAAATTAAACATTAAAAATTAATTTTATTTTAATTGTAATCAATCATAAAAAAAGAAAGAAAACGGGGGTTGATTTCGCTCAGCTCGTTCTTGAAATCATTCCTAATCTCCTGCGGATTCGTTCGAAGGCAACTAGTCTCCGTAACAGGTTGGTAACTCCTTTATTCTTTAATAATAATAATAATAACAATAATATTAATAATGATAGTACTTCACTGCTATTTGATTGAGGATTACAGAGGTAATTAACCATTATTAATTCATTCATTATTCTCAACTGCATATTCCTTCATTCACTTGTAAAACGTGTGCAGTGTAGATCATATTCTCGATGTTCTTTCCACTGGCAGCTTATCTGGTTAGTTATGAAGTGACGAAAATCTGCTCAATTATTACGACAATGCTACATAGTCACAATTTTCTGATAGAGAATGCAATGTGCCAGAATTATGCGTAAAGATTTTAGGATAATTAAGAAAGAAATTGTTAAGTGTTTAATCCCGTTAACATGACACCTAATACATTACTGGTGATAGGATGCGGGCAAGATCGGTTTGGGTGAGAAGCAATTTTCTTGCAGTTATTTCTTCGAGTATCGATGTTCAGATTATATACTCAAGTGGCGAGTTTCTGTGTTGACTTTGAAGAACTTAGCACATGATACTGATGGAAGATGCTGTGAAAAGATGGCGATCTATTTGTTTCCCAATGATGAGCACTCTTGCAGCTGGCGGGTTTTACCGTTTCCTTTTTTTTGTTTATTTTTTTTTTAAATTGAGTATTCATGCATTTGGGAGAAAGGTGGGTAACACTTAGGCTTTATTTGTGAAATGGATTTAGGAGGGAAAGAGAAGAAAGAAGAAGGATTTAAAGGGTTATATTATGTTTGTGAATTTTTTTAATTGAAAGGAGAGGTGTTTAAAGGATTTTTAAAATCCTTTCAAATCCTCTATTCTCCTCCATTTTGAGTTTCCCTATTTTACGAGGGGTTTTAAGTAGGATATAAATTAAAAATTTATAAATTTTTTATTTTTTTATCAGTAGAAATATGTATTTTTAATTAAAATAATTAATTCTATAAAAATAAAATAATTAAATATTATAAAAAAAGGTAAAATTATAAAAATAAATCACAATTCCTTCAATTCTCTTCCCTTTAGATATCTTGTACTCTCAAATAAATGCAGGATTAATCCTTTAAATTCTTTCCTTCCTTCACTTTTTCTTCCCCTCCAATGTCTTCTCTTCTCCTTCCCTCCAAACTCCAAAACAAAGCGTTAGGGTATGTTTGGTTGGGAAGTAAAAATGAAAGTAAATTTTCCATGAATGAGGTTGATATGTAATTTTACACATGGAGTTCATCCGTAAAAATTTAGACCCTATTTTTACCCCCTAATCAAATGTACCCTTGTAATGAAAAAGATATTAGAATTTCGTCGAAAGTGATTTGGGCATGTGTGGAGAAGGCATGTAGAAGCTCTAGTAATTAGGGTAGATAAGATGCAAGGTACTCTAAAGGATAGAGGTCCGTAAAGGAAGACCTAAAAAAATTATAGGTAAAACTATTAAAATGAATTTAAATTTTAATGGTTTGAGTACAAACATAATTTATGACATAATATTGTGACATTGTCTAGTTCATGTAACTGATCTCATCTAATGAAAGACTTAATTGTTCTTTTAATGTAGTATGAAGAGACTAATCAATTAGAGGGGAAGATAGCGTAAGTGTTTAAAAGCTTGTATGGTTTATGTTTGTGGCCAATGAACAACTTTTTTTATCTTGAAAAATGAAAATGGTTTGATCATTGCATTATTGCATCAGTCTGACAAAAGATTTTTCTTGTAACGTCATCTCAAATCCTGGTTGGCCACAATCAAGCGTGTACTTGTTGCAGTCCCAATAGGATGGTGTCCAATTGTCCTTAACAACTATATTGATGATGTGGTGCCAAGGAGAGTCAAACAAAAAACGTAAGCTCAGAGACTTATAATCAGAGAGCGAAGGATGTTGAAATATCATCTAAATTGGGTTCAATTGTAACTGTTCCATAGGCTAGCCTTGGTCTTATTGATATCTTATATGTTTCTTTATGTTGTAGTTGGTTGGTCAAACACCAGGGTATGGTAGGGGAAGAAGTTTTTTGGTGAGGATTGAGCCTCTAAATCTCTGTAATTTTAGTTGGGCCAATTTGATTATTTGCTATATTTTCAGCCTTAGGAGTGCATAAGTGAATGCCAATTACATCAAGTTCCTGTAAGAGGTTGTAGTTGGGCATGGCTTCTATATGATTTCGGCTTTATTGATTGTTCTGTGAGATTTGGCATCGATATATGGGTCTTAGAAGTGGAAGGTTTTAGATCTTGGAGGGACTTTCCAACCCTTCTACTAGGTTTTAGAAATTCTTCATATTGAAGTCATGCTTTATTCTTTTTTCTCATTACTTATAATTTGTACGTTTATTTTTATTGCGCAAGGATTTTGTCCTCTCGATTGTGTCAGCTGTTTGATGTCAATGAAATACTTATTGTGCAATGTAAGAAAATTATTTCTTTCTGTCGACCAATTATGTTCTGTTAAATTAAACCCTCTCAAAGATCCGTTTCATTTGTAGGGCTAAGACCTTCGTATAGAGTTCTATTATCTATTGACCTCTTTGTCCTCCTCTCTTGAATTTGCCTTGGAATGCTGCATCTAGACTTAAGTAGTTTAGGTTCCAAGTTAACGTGCTTTCAAATTGATGACATACAGAAATTCTCTTGCAGCAATTGCACCCTAAAATTTTCATTTGCAATGTCCAGACTGAAGTGAGCAATCTTACAAATCATCACCAAGTCTTGCTATTGAAAAAACTCTAGAAAAACAGGAAACCATGTTAATATCCATTATCCTGTCCTTCCCCAGTTGATCACAAAATACGCTGCTTTTGATTTGTCTAATCTAAAAAAGAAAGGAAAAAGAAAAAGAAGAATGAAGCAAAGTATTGGTCAAACAGCATAAATGCTGGTGCAGCAACTATATTTGACCAAGCAAGGAATTCATTGACGGTAAAGAGTGGGAATTGGTATTGTCAAGCCTTGAATAAGGTGCGTTTGGATCAGATTTTTTCAGTAAAATTCATTTTTTTTTATAAAATCAGAATCTCAAAAAGAAAAGAAAAAGATTGTTTTCAATTTTGTAGAAGTTAAAAAGCAGCTTCTAAAATTTTTTTTTTTTACTTTTTCAATTATATATAAAATATAAGTTTTATAATCATATTTTTAAAAAGTTGCAACAAACACACCCTATATTAGATGCGTGAGCAAATTTAGTATGGACAATGGCATAAAAGAACCAAATTTGGGATTTTTAGGACCTTACAAAAAAGACTACTACAGAAGGTGAACAAAGTTTAAGGGCATCCTGCTGATTCCCCTGGCCTGATCATATTCCAACTTGCTTTGCCACAATTGAAGGTTTTTAGATGCATCATGCATCTGTGGGAATGCTTTTACATTCCTGTAGGTTGTCAAAATCTTCGGTCCTGAAGTCACATCTATATTTACTCTTAGGTTTCTCTAAACAAACTCTGTGAAAATTGATATTATATGCACTGTAGTTGTACACCTACCAGAAGTAGCCATCTTGATGGGCACAAATCATGGTCTAAAACGATCTTTTCGGTTCTTCCATTGGATAATGCTGTTGAAGCAGAGAAATGATGTATGCTTATGTGTGCCCACATAGATAGGGCACTCTAATGTGATTTACTCTCTACCTATATATTGAGAAATAATACACCACCATTACAATACCTACACCCCTTACTTACCCCATGCTATTTGACAAAAGTGGTGTATAGAGATATAATAGAGTATGGAGGGACAATTTTGACAAGTAAAGAAAAAGAAACTCAAAGCAAAAAAAGAAACTTTCTTTCTTATTTCTCTTTCTCTTACCCACCAAACATTTCATCTTCTCTCTCTTTATCATGTTTCTCTTTCTAGTTTTTCATTGTTCATAGGAGGAAGAAGAAGAAGGAGAACCGAGATCTGTTGGTAGCACGTAAAATTTATTCTCACGCATGAAAGCTTAGTTCATTCCATTTGATTTTTCATGTTTTTGTAATTTATGTTCAAAGACATGAATGGTTATAATTTTTTTCAGTAACAAAACAAATTGAGAATGACTCTGCTAAAAGTTGAGATTTGTCATTATTATTGAGAACTAGAGTTAAAAAATTATAAATGCAAGTTATGAAAAGTTATAAACTAATACGTAAAAAGTTATAAACCATTGTATAAAAAGTTGTAAATGAGTAGCAAATGTTGTAAACCAATAAAGGACACATACTAAACAACTTGTTGAGAATTGAAATTGAAAAATTATAAATACATATTATGAAAAGTTGTAAACCATTACACAAAAAATTGTAAACCAATAGCAAAATGTTGTAAATTATTACACAAAAAATTGTAAATGCATGTTATAAAAAGTTATAAATCAGCATACAAAAAGTTATAAACCAATAGCAAAATATTGTAAATTATTATACAAAAAAATATAAAATGCTTGTTATGAAAAATTATAAATCAATATGCAAAATATTATAAACAAGTAGCAAAATATTATAAATTATTGTACAAAAATTATACACACGTGTTATAAAAAGTTGTAAATCAGTATGCAAAAAGTTGTAAACTAGTAGCAAAATATTGTAAATCATTGCACAAAAAATTATAAATATGTATTACAAAAAACTGTAAACCAGTATGCAAAAAATTGTAAACCATTGCATAAAAAGTTATAAACTAACAGCAAAATATTATAAATCATTGCATAAAAAATTGTTATATGTTATTTATTGATCATTTGTTTTTATTAAGTGGGTATAGATAATAGTAATTAATGAAAGAATAATTTTAGTGCAACGTGAATATCAAATATTTTTATACTGTCTTTCTCAACAATTTGTTTATATTTATAAGAGTTTCTTAATAATGGAAAACTTAGTCAAATATTTTTAGATGTGGTAATAAATTATTGAATATCTCAACACGATGACAATCCATGAAAATTAAATTCATCAAAGAATATTTAGTTCTTTCTACTTAATACTTTTAATCATTTTTAATAGCTGTGTCTTAAACATTATGTTTTTTGATACTTAGATGCTTGAATTTTAACCACAATCATTAGGAAATTGGAAAAAGGACACAATGTGAAGAACTGTTAATAAAAAGCATTTAACTTTAAATTGTTGAAGGAAGAGTTTGTAAAATTTATGTGAAGAAAAGATTAATTTGTTTTACCTAATGGACTAAAACATCATTAATTAAAAAAAAATACAATATCTATTCAATAAGAATAAATAATTACAGATAAAATTATTTATTTCTATTAACCACTCCTCGGGAATAAATTATTACCCAATAGTTCCTTAAAAAAAATTACCTGATAGTAATTAATAATACTAAAACAACATTTTTAATTTTTTATATATATATATATATATATATATATATTATATTATATCAGTTATTCAATAAAAATAAATAGTCACTGACATTGATAAACAAAAATCAATTATTTAAACATTTCTGTACGAGAACAATGATAGTTCTTTATGTACAGCCTAATATACCTTTGTAACTAGTATTATTTAACTATTATTACCCACTTAATAAAAACAAATGATCAATAAATAAGACAAAATAATTTTGTGTCCAATGATTTACAACATTTTACATACTGAATTATAACTTTTTGTAATACACATTTATAATTTTTTATGTAATGGTTTACAATATTTTGTTATTGGTTGATAATTTTTTATTCAAAGGTTTACAACTTTTTTGCATATTGATTTATAACTTTTTGTAACACACATTTATAATTGTTTGGGCAATGATTTACAATATTTTGCTATTGGTTTACAACCTTTTACATATTAATTTATAACTTTTCGTAACATATATTTATAATTTTTTATGCAATAGGTTACAACTTTTTATGTAATAGTTATAACTTTTTATAATATGCATTTACAATTTTTGTGCAATGGTTTACAATATTTTACTACTAGTTTATAACTTTTTACATACTAGTTTCTAGCTTTTCATAATACGCATTTACAATTTTTTAATTCTAGTTTTTAACAATAACAGTAAATCTCAGCTTCCAGCAGAGTCATTCTCAATTCATTTTGTTGTTGAAAAAATTGAAAAAAATAATAATAATCATCCATGTCTTTGGACATAAATCACAAACACATGAAAAATCAAATGGAATAAACTAAGCCTTCATACGTGAGAATAAGTTTTATGTACTATCAACAGATCTTGATTCTCCTCCTTCTTCTTCCTCCTGTAAATGATAAAGAATAGAGAAACATGATAGAAACCGAGAAAATAAAAACTTTAGTAAGTAAGAGAAAAAAAAAACAAAAAAGAAAAGAGTTAAACGATGTTTTTTCTTTTCTTTTTCTTGTTAAAATTGCTCCTCAGTATCTCATTCCATCTCCAGATGCCACTTTTGTCGGATAGCGCAATATAAATATTAGGTGTAGGTATTATGATAGTTGTGTATCATTTCTCCCGTAAATTAACTCGACAGCTAATCTTTTTGACCTTCCCATCTACTCTAGTGATCTAGAAGGCGTATTTATTGTCCAGAGTAGCTCCTTTCCCGCCGAACTGCTTGACTTGCAATGGCAGTGCAGTGCAAGCTTGGAAAATCACTGACCAATCACATTGTATTCATACCAACTCCATAGGGTGAATGGACTTGATTTAGTTTGTCAGTGTAAACCACTGCTTTGTTGTGTCATTTCATATCCTTATAATTCTATTCAAACTTGGAAAAGTATTAAATTGGTGAGCGGAAGGAAAATGCATTTCATGGCATCTCAGTGCAAGAGGGTAAAAACCACTCTCATCTTGTCAGGGCTAACAACCCTATTTTGAGCCCCCATCCTTTAGTGCTCAAGTCTAAGCACAAGTCCTATACATGAATGGAGTTTATTTCGGTTGTGTGATTCATGTGTCTTTTGTCCTGCCTTTTCAGTAAGTACATGTTTGGCAAGAACTTAATTTTAGAAAATAATTGTTTTTCTTCTGAAGTTGTATGAAAAACTTTTGATTGTGTGCTATTTTGAATAAGCTTATCTAAACAATTGAAATCAATGGACTTGATGAGTTATGGGGTTTTGAGTCATTGTTTCCTTTCAGCAGGATTGGCGGAGTATAAATAAGGCAATCATTCTGTCTCTTTGATGACTGTGGCTATAAAGAATGCACTTATATTATTGGGTGCACTCGTCAAGGTCTTCCTTCTCACACAGGATGGTCTTCCATTCGCTATTGTCTTTTATGGTGGGTTGGTACCCGATGGTCTACTTTCAACAAAGGCGTGCTGCCTGGTTTGGAATGATTAATAAGATCGATCAACAAGACCCTGCACGTGAAAAAGGTTAATATATATATATATATATATATATATATATATATATATATATATATATATATATATATATATATATATATATATATATATATGGGCAACCACAAATGTGAGAGGGGGTGATTATTCAGATAAGTAAATTTTAATTATTAGATTTTATATCCGTGATCAATTAATTAATTTTTAATTTTTAGCATTTATATATGGTTATATAATTTAGATTTATTTTTCTCACTGTTATAATAAATCAGTTCTCTCATATAATACATGGGATGTATTACATGAACACATGAATCACCCTTTCACTTAATGCAAGGGAGAGAATCAAGTACGATCAATTAATCATTGGATCTTGCATAATTAATCAATGTTAAAACATAAAGTCATGAGATTTTTTTTAGGTGATCATACTTAAAATTTACTCCCACGACTCTTATAATCCTTGATATATATATATGGGGTTCAGGTTGTAATTAGAGTGGGTTGGTTCGAGTTCAAAGGAAAAATGAATCTCATCATTTTTTATTGATTCAGTTTGGTTTAGTTTTAAGGGTTTTTTATGATCAAACCTAATTGATCTCAGCTTGAGAGATTGAATTACTTGATTTTTATTATTTTCATTCAAGCAATTAAAATGCTAAAAAAACACAATCATAAATTTTAAATCTCCATTTTTTTTAAATCCTATAAAAATATCTATTCAATAACATTAATATACATAGCAAAAGTATAATTTTTTAACCATATACAGATATACGTACCCAAAGATTGAGAAAGTTATATATTATAAGTACATTATATGTACATTAGGTCATTGATTTCAAATGTGTGAAATCCAATGACGGAGCTAATTATTTTTGGATTTAATTGGATTTTAATTGATGATCTAAACAAGTACGAACTAATTTAATTGGTTCAATTCGCATTGATCTAGTCTATGGGACTGGTTTGATCCACTTATGAAGAGGAATTATAGCCAACAATGTAAGACTTGATCCAATTATATCTTCAAAAACTTTGTAGAAAAAAGGGCATCTACAAAAACATGATAAAATAGTTTTATTCTATTTATATACATTTAAAATGTAATTATTATATTGATTTAGATGTATATTGAATAATTTTAGATTAATGTAAAATCTTGTAGATATGATCTATAGCATGATTTTTCAATCCAAGTTTTGATTTTTTTTTTTGAAGTAATTCAATGGTGTAAGATATATTTTAACATATATAGTCGTCAACAAATTCATCATACATATATAATATAATATTATATTGTTAATTAAATATACTAAATTTTAGAACATTTGAACAATAGATATTTAATCTAGTAGCCAAAATTGTGTATATATTTTCAAAAACATTTCATATGGTAGAAGAAAGTGGAAGAATGAAGTATTAAATCTTTTCTAAATTGTATGAAATTTTATACAAATCTACTTGGAAAGAACTTTTAATTTAACGGTTGAATTGAAGAAATTTTATATACGTAAAAATTTATTAAATAGAGTAAGTATATCATAATTTACTTTTAGATTAAATGGATCCTCATATGTGTGAGTATGTGTGTGACTATATATATATATATATATATATATATATATATTTGTTGATACTTGTGTAAATGTTTTCATTGGGCTGTTGGGCTTGCCAATGTATTAAGAAAAGAAAAAAAAGTAAGGCCTCAATTTGGCCCTTTAAAAGTTGAGGAACTTTAATTTAGTATTTAAAATATGGTTTAAATATATTTTTGATCCTTGAAAAATAAGAGATTTTAGTTTTAGTACTTAACAATTTTTTTTATTTGATTGTAGTCCATATATTGTTAAAATTGCTTGGTTTCGGTCTTTGTCACACATGATTGTTATCTATCATATAAGATTGAATGACTTGATTTTCATTAGTCAATTCAATATTTAACATAAATAATTTAATGACAGGTAGTAAAATAAAAGAAGTTTTAGAAATATTTGGATTGAAACCAAATAAAAATGTATTGAGGACTACAACCAAATATTCTTTATTTTTCTGGAATGACAATCATATTTAGCCTTGAAAAATTTATGACATTAAGTTGGTGCTGGGTAAAGATATTAATTTCACGTTAGTCCACTATGCGATAATATGTTATGTATGTGATGATTTGATACATCATTGACCGAAATGGATCTCAAATTGCCCCTTGAAACCATTATGAACTTGAATTTTTTCCATGAAAGACCTTAAATTCATGATGGTATAATGTATTTATTTTTCATTTACAATAGATGAAAAAATCAACGAAGAAACAAAGTCTATACATTCATATTTCAAATAGTTCAAGGGACAACTTGCATCTTTGGAAAAATTATGGAGTCAAAGTGCGCATTCACAGGAGGAGGTAGGAAGTCTCGAGGGGACCAAATTAGTTAATATATATAATATAAAAATAAAATAAAATAAAGTGTCATATAAAAAGTATAAAATGAGTTAATAATTTTTCCATCTAATTTATTAGTAAGTTAAAGTTTGTTTCATCATCTATGTTCTTTTTTCTTTTAAAAAATGAGTCAATAGTTTTTTTCTTTGGCACAATGCAACTTAAAAAAATGTGTATCAATTTATCATTTAAAATAAAAATAGAGTACATAACTAATTAACCAATAAGTAGCAACTTCATTAAGGGAATAAAAAAAATTAATAAAAAAAAAATTTTAAAAAAATTCTAAAAATATTTATATGTTTTATCTTTTCTTACACAATATGTTATTACATTGAGAGACTTTTGTTATTGGATTATACATATCATATGTAGAGGTAGTTAATTTTGCTTAAGGGGGATCATAATTCAAAAAATATATATAATTATGTAATAAAAGTGTAAAGTTGTCTCATTGCACATCACTTGTAGTTGAGTAATATTATGTGTACACCACATATTTTATCATTATTAGATGTGATGAGTGAGTGAAAAAAGTGAGGATCACTTATCACATCTAACAATAATAAGATGTGTGATATATATTTATTATTTAATTTTATTTTATACATAACATTATTCCATATTTCAAGGGGGAGAGTGCAATTTTTTCATAGATTAATCTTGAGATAATGATATTTTGATACTTAAAATTTAAATATCATATCTAATAATTATAAAGAGGATGATTTATCAAATACCTATTTTGTAGGAGTCATAATCATGGGTGGCAAAGTCGGCTGCAGTCAAAGTCTCTGCACGTGCCTATTCGCTGTATAAATACACATAATGCCGAAGTTTGAACGCAAGCCGAAGTCCTACTACTGTTGTTCAGACTACATGTCATCTCCTTCCCCCTTTGAACTGAACTCTTTTTCAATATGCACACAGGGCAAACCATAAAAAACTGCAACACCCAGATGACAAAATCATCACTACCACGTGTTAACTTGCCAGTTATCTCTGTTGTGACTTTTTTCCTTATCTTCGGCCATGTAAACTCTCAGTCTCAGTCTGAGCTTCATGATCAAGAGCATGAAGTCCTGCTGAAGATAAAAGAGTACCTTCAAAACCCACCTTCCCTTAGTCACTGGACACTATCAAACTCCTCCAATCACTGCTCTTGGCCTGAGATCAATTGCACCAGTGGCTCTGTCACTCGATTGGCTCTGGTCAATGCCAGCATCGACCAAGCAATACCACCCTTCATATGCGGCCTCAAAAATCTCACACATGTAGATTTCAGCATCAACTTTATCCCCGGGGAGTTCCCAACATCTCTGTATGGCTGTTCCAAGCTGGAGTACCTCGACTTGTCAATGAACAACTATGTTGGCAAGATTCCTGATGACATTGACAGGCTGGCCAATTTGCAGTATCTGAACCTTGGTTCCACCAACTTCAGTGGTGACATTCCTGCCAGTATTGGAAGGTTGACGGAACTGAGAGTGCTTCGCCTTCAATATTGTCTGTTTAATGGTACTATCCCTGATGAGATTGGCAACTTGTCCAATCTTGAATTCCTGGACTTGTCCACTAACACCATGCTCCCTCCTTCGTGGTTACCGTCAAGCGGGACCAAGTTGAATAAGCTGAAGATCCTTTATGTGTATTCATGCAACTTGGTTGGGGAAATTCCTCAGACCATTGGAGAAATGGTGGCTTTGGAGAAACTGGATTTGTCACAAAACGCCTTAACTGGACAAATTCCCAGCAGTTTGTTCATGCTGAAGAATCTAAGCATTCTGTACCTTTGGTCAAACAGACTTCACGGGGAGATACCTGCTGTGGTTGAAGCATCAAATTTGACACAAATTCATTTAGCAACTAATAACCTTACGGGGAAGATACCGGATGGTTTTGGAAAGCTCCAAAAGTTAGTGTCATTGGTATTGTACCAGAATCAGTTGTCAGGGGTGATACCAGAAAGCTTAGGCCGTCTTCCATCTCTGTTAGACTTTCGTGCCTTTATAAACAATTTATCGGGCACTCTTCCTCCTGACTTTGGGCGCTACTCAAAGCTTGAAGACTTTGAGGTCTCATCTAATTATTTAACGGGGAGGTTACCAGAGAACTTATGCTATCATGGTGAGTTGACTAATTTAACCGTTTTTGACAATAATCTGAGTGGGGAGTTGCCAGAATCACTAGGAAAATGCAGTAGCCTCCAAAATCTTAAAATTTACAATAATGAGTTTTCTGGCAACATTCCTAGTGGCCTTTGGACATCACCCAATTTGGTTAATTTCATGGTAAGCCATAATACGTTCACTGGCGAGCTTCCTGAGAGATTGTCTTCTGCGGTTTCCCGCTTTGACATAAGTAACAATCAGTTTTCTGGTAGAATTCCAGCTGAAGTATCTTCCTGGACCAATGTGATAGTGTTTGATGCCAGCAAGAACAGCTTAAATGGAAGTATTCCACATGAGCTTACTGCCCTTCCCAGGCTAACAAGTCTGTTGCTTGATGAGAACCAGCTTTCTGGGCCACTCCCATCTGACATAATATCATGGGAGTCCCTTGTGAACCTAAATTTGAGCAAAAACCAACTCTCTGGACAAATCCCAGATGCAGTTGGTCGGTTACCTGCCATTAGCATGCTTGACCTTTCAGAAAATCAGTTCTCTGGCCAAATTCCTTCTCAACTCCCAAGTCCAACACTCACATATCTCAATCTGTCCTCCAATCATCTGACAGGGAGGGTTCCAAGTGAATTTGAAAATTCTGCATATGCCAGCAGCTTTTTGGACAATTCTGGTCTCTGTGCTACTGCCCGAGTGCTGAACCTTGCCTTGTGCAATTCTGGCCCTCAAAGGCCAATCAAAGGCTCACGTTGGTCTCTTGCTTTGTTTATAAGCCTGATAGTAATAGCCTTATTACTGGCCTCATTGACAGCATTCTTGATTATCAGACTTTACAGTAAAAAAGCATGGATTGCACAACTCGCGGAAGCTCATCTCCTTTCAAATGCTGAATTTCAGAAAGTCAAACGTAGTGTCGTCACGACAGAACCGAATATTATTGGCAGTGGTGGATGTGAGAAATATGCATGTGCCTGATGTTTTATGCCGTGTGTTTAATGTGCGTGGCACTGCAGATATTAGGCTCTTAGGAAAGAGCTAGTCTTTAATTACTGTGTCTTGAAAATACACTATGTATTTATTTCCTAAGTAGTGTTTATAGGACTGTTAGGTGTCAATGCTATGCACCTAAGACCTAAATAATTCTGCTGCACTTTGGTGTTATTCCTCTTACACTTCCCTTCTTCCCATATAATACTCACTCCGTGTCTTGTTAATACTCGTCTTGAAATACTAATATAAATTGATATAAGCTCTGAGAATTTTTTAGCTATCAAATCCCCTTTCTATTTTCTATGTTCCTCTGGTACTTATCACTCTTTCTACTTTGCGGTCCTCTTTCATGCCAACTTTCCTGACAAATTTTTCACCAAAGAAAACTTCTTGACTTTTTCTGTTTCTGGTTAAAAAATAAATAAATAAATGTCTCCTCAGTGTAGACCACGTGCCTCCTTTTGGCCACCGTTCTCGGCGCCGTCAATTCTCCTTAGCTCATATTGATGCCGCGCAAACCTGTTTCTATGGTCAGAATTCAGAAATTACTTTCCTTGCTGTTTGAGTTATGGGTCATTCATATGCAGTTTTCTGTCTAGTGGTGAACATTTCTAGTCCCGCCTCCAAGGTTGTTTCATGCTGTGAGTGTATCATCTTGTCCCCTGTTAGCCTCTCAGACTCGTGCTTCAGTGTTTTGAAGAGCTTTCTGTTGGTCTTTAGTCATTACAAATGGCGTCTCCTCGTATTCCCCTTGGCAAGTGTCCCTTATTTTTCGTGTCTTCAGATTTCTTTTGTCATTTGTTGGATCTCCCGAATGTTCTGGCCCTATCATACGGCAGATGCATGCAGTCTGGCTCCATCATACGGCAGACCTAGGCGCTGCCAGGTTCTCTGAGAAGGATGGAGCTCATTCCATCCAATATTACTACTTTTTTTTTCTTTTTTCTTTTTCTCCAAATTGAGAATGAGACTATTTCACAAGATTAATGTTTTGTCTTTTTAAGTTAAGAACAAATACTCATAATATATTTACTATTTTATCCATTCCTCTCATATTTTTATACAACAGTGGATATGGCACAGTATACTATGCCCCTGTTGTTGATATCGGCTATGTCTGCTGTGAAAAAAGATTTGGAAGAACAGAAAGTTAGACCACAAGTTTGAGAGCTCATTTCATGCAGAATTTAAAATATAGAGCAATATTCGTCACAACAAGTCAACAACTTAGTGAAGTTGTTGTGCTGTATCTTTAATGAGGATTTATCCTCCTTGTCTACGAGTACCTAGAGAATCACAGCCTAGATAGGTGGCTCCACAAGAAGAGTAAGTTATCGGCTGTGTCCTCACTTTGCTGCAGTGTGGTGAGCTTCATTTTGTTCTGAATCTCACTTGTTGATTACGTACTATACCTGCCATGTTTGTTTCTTTTTCTGCCGTTTCGTCTTCCTTTTTCAGTAAAATATAACACAATGGTAGGGGGTAGACTTCCAATATAGTGCTAGTATCTGGAACTATGAATGTTCTTGTTAGGTGGAGCAATCAGTGTAAGCATTGTGGTGGAGTGTCAATAATATGTTGCCTTCCTTTCAATGCAAATACGGCTGCTGCATATTTAGATTGTGACAAGTACAGTAGCTAATAGCAATTTGGCAAATTTTTTATATTAATCACTTGAATGAATGAGATCATGTGTTCATTTGCTAAGAAAAAATGAGTCGTGCCTGCCAAATAAACATTGCAAAAACCACCTTTAGCCTTGATTATAGAGATAGAAAGATGGAAAGAGTATAGTGAACGATGGTGCAGTAGCTTTCCTCAAATGCGGTGATCTTGATGTGCGAGATGGTTGAGACTTGAGAGTGATATTTTGTGACGTTTATTTGGTTGGCATAAGACATAATTCCACAGTACCTTCTCTCTAGTGACAAAAACAACACCGACATGTTTTGTGCTGCAAAATTCCGATAATCTTATTTTAATTAGTGAGTCTTATCCATATCTTCCTGGCTTTCATGTTTTATTTTATTTTATTTTTTCCCTTCTCGATCGCATTACTTGTCAAAGATATTTATGTTAGATTACTATGTAATTATTCATTCATAGCTGTAAGCAGAGTTTTCTCAAATTTCATTAGGGAGTTGAATTAGTCGAGGCTTATGCTGGTTGAGGATCTTCTTAAGTAGCTGACCTTTTTATGTTAAGATTGGCGTGCTGGGTGCATGCTACTTATGCCTGCGTTTTTGCACAACGTATTCTGTAGTATTGCTGTATATTGAGAGGGCAGATGGGTTTTGTAAACCGGTTTTAGTTTTAAAACTACTGTTTAAAACCGGTTTTTCTTGATCTGGTGTAGTTTGGTTTTTAATATGGTTTGGCTTCAAATCTATTTGAAAAACCCCCTTTCTTTGGTTTGATTAACAGTTTGGTTATGGATCAGTTTATTTAAAGTGGTTTATTTGCACACCCTATTTGCTGGTGTAGCGTGTGATGTGTGAATAATTTGATAATGATAGAGAATAGAGAGGATAGAGTGAATAACTAAGAGAAAATAGGTATTTTACTAACAATTTACTTCTGTTATTTACAAATGACACTACCCATATTTATACTAGAATTATCTTCCATTATTACCCTCTCTTTCAAATCAATCTTGCCCACAAGATTGTTAAAAAAAAAACACATTTTAATTTCTAATTACAATTAAAAAAAATTAATCCTAAATTTTTTTTTTATTCTACTGGACACAAATTAAAATTCATCCTGGATCCCATTGTATAAAATAAAATCCATCAATCATAACCCAAGTTTGTTTTTCTTTTTGGACTGTTGAATTTAACTGGACTTCGTCTTGAGGCATAATGAGTAAATCAGTGTGGGTACTCTGGGCATGGCCCATGTTAGGCCGAAAAGAGTAGTCCACATTACTCCTTATAGGCATGATGTGGTTTTGGTACAACAAAATTTTTCGTAAGTCTCCACTGGGCTTGGCCCAAACAATACAAACCCATTCCCTGGTTCAAGAAGAAGCTCTGCCCAAACCTCCTTCTTCCTCTCTTTCCAGATCCTTCTCTAGAGCACCCCACCATTGCCAAGTGTACCAGTTGTCTTCCACGCCACCGGTGGTTCCTCGCCAGCCATCACAACAAGTTCACCTTCCATTCCCTTCACTGTTGCTGCCACGACTGCCTCTACCGCACCCCAACCAATGAAGTCGACGGCCAGCCTCTCCCCAAGCGGCACCACTGCTAGGCCCCTTCGCTACTGGGAACCTGTGGCTGGTCACCGAAAACACCACGCGTCCACCTCGGTTTGCCACCGCTGTAGCACCAGCATCGAGCGCCGTGGATTGTTCTCGGATTGAGACTGCCATCGTCTCCGCTGCCTCACCACTGAGATCTGGTGATTCTAGATCTAAAAGCTTCTCGGTGTCGCCGTCCTTATTCGGTGGTGGTGGTTCTCCACCGCTATCTTTCTTCTCCTTCAGAGGCTCGTCCTCATTGTTCTCAGCTCCGCCATTGCTCCTCCATACCTTCGTTGGTGGCTTAGTCATGATCGAGGAGCCATCCGTTGTAATCGCCGAAAAATGAACCTGAAGGAAAGGTTCGATCATAGCCTATCCTCCCTCCATGCCGTTGTGTTCAGTGCCATCCTACTCAATGCCACCTTCGTCTCTGGCTTCCTTCGCCGCCACTAATGGCCAAGTGGTGGTGGTTGTTTCGCTCTCGTCGCCGGTGCTACTACTCTGATCTGGCGGTTGGATCAGCTCGTGGCTCTTCTCCTTCCTTTCCGCGGAGGCGTCCTTGACTCTGCCGCGATCCGCTATGAGTGGTTTGTTTCTTAGGTCTATCTCTTCTTCTCCTTCTGTTGGATTTGTTTCTGTTGTGAGGTTAGTAGTTGTTTCTGGAACTTAATTTTTGAAATGTTGATGTTGGATCTGAAAATGGAGCTGTGATGGTTGTTGATCTAGATTTGTTGTTTTCTGGATGTGCTGATGAATTTGAATTTGTGATGTTGAGATTGTTGTTGATAAATGCTAGATTTCTAGTCTTGAATTTGTTGACACCGAATTCTGGATCTGTACTTGTTGGTACTGATCTGCAAATTTTTCTCCCTAACTTTTTGCTGAGTACCAAGCTCAAAAGAGAGATTTAGGATTTTCATGCAAAACCTCTCTTTGAATATGCATTTCCAATCCATTCACAAAGCAAGCTACCAATATTTTAGGATCATGCATATGAACATGATGAGCATGAGCCACAAAAGCTAGATAATGCTTCGTTATCGTACCAATTTGCTCTTTGATTGAGCTCGGCAAACCTCCATAGAAATCGAGTTGGAGGTCAATGAATGCACAATTTGATGCGTGAATAAATTAGTAATTGTAGCGAATAGAGAGAATAGAGTGAACAACGAAGAGAGAAGAGGCACTTTACTAACAATTTACTTCTATCATTTACAAATGACACCACCTCTATTTATACTAGAATTATCTTCCATCAATGTGCTCTACGCATTCAAAGAAGATGATGTCACATGAGACTCAAGGCTGAATTATAGAGCATGATTTTGCCCTTTGTTTTAGCACTTGGGAAAACATGGAAATGAGTAAAAATGACATTTCCTGTGCTGCTTCTACATTTGGCAATCTTACTTATGCAGTTCTCTTGGCGGATGTTATCTAGAATATGTTCTTCCACTTTTTGAAAAATTCCAATGTGCTCTAAGAGTAAGGAAAAAGAGGTGCTATGCTATATCTTCGGCAACACTTCAGTTTTGTGAGTTTATCGCTATTTTCAACTTTCATTATATGGCTTTTATGCAGTAGCTAAAGTGATGAATTGTGAGGTGAACTTCCTTTTGTTAGGTTGGAACTCTATGGTATTTGTGTTCAACATTGAATTCAGTCGGTGCAATGGCACGTGTTGGGTTTGGGTTTGGGTTTGGGGAGTACTTTGTAATCAACATGATTTAATTTGTTGAATAATGTTATATGTACAATAAAATTGCACAACAAATGTATACCACAAACTTTATTACCATTAAATATGATGAGTAGTCTCCACTAATCGCAACCACTCATCACATTTAATGGTGATAAGGTATGTGGTGTGCATTTATTGTGTAATTTTGTTGTACAAATAACATTACTCTAATTTGTTTTATAAGGTCTTTAGAAGCTGTGTAAATTTCCGATTAATTTAAAAGTTATTGTAATTATGTTTGTTCTGGAATAATAGTAAAAAAAATAAGTTTACTTGGATATTATGGTAGTATTATCAAGTAAAATCATATATTCATTTTTGAATTATTAAAGTTTTGGACGGAGCTTGCTTGATGGTTTATACAATAAGTTGACCTGCCAAAGAAGGGAAATGAAGAAGACAAGCGACAAGCTAAGACATGTCTAATTAGGCCAGCTACCTCAATGTTACTTTATCTTTTTTTTTTCTTTTTGACGTGATGTTACTTTATCTGTAAATCCATGTGATTAGCATATTTTTCATTTGGGAAATTTGATGACTTAGATGAGTTGTGTATATTGATCCTAAGTAACTATAATGTTGTAATACCAAACTTATTTGTTAAAATTCATGCAGATTCAAAAGCAATTGTTAAATAAATTAAAATACTGAAAATTACTTGTTTATTGAAAGGCTGAATGACAACAACCACCAAGTTTGTACTATTAGTTAGGGTTAGATGCATTCTACCATTTGAATAGACGCAAATAGGAAACTTTCGATCTTTTCAATCTTTTTCCAAATATGGTGGGAATAGACGCATCCTACCATGCATTTGAATGCCTGTGGATTCAGAGAGTGACGAAAGCAGCCATGAAAGGAGATGATTGTCTTGGTGACGCCGATTCTTGAACTTGAGGCTTTGACTTCCAGCCTTAGCATGCTCAATGGAGAGCTACATTTGCGATATAGCATTCTTGTTGAGATGATGCTCGAGATTGTGAGCTCAAATTGTTGCAGCGGCTTCTTGATGCGAGAGCAAAAAAATTTTATCACTGAGCTTGCAAAGAAACAAGGATGTTGAAGCTATGAGGTTGAAAGAATTGAGAAGAAGATGTAGGCAGAGCAAGGGAAATAGGTGGAGATGAAGCAGGGAGGAGATAGATTTGGCATTATGGTGGTTGATTCCTCCAAGGATCGCGAAAAAAGAAACTAGCTCTGATGCCACGTAAGAGAAGCTCAGAGAGAATTTGATCTGAATATTCCTCATTGTATTGAATAAATGGTTTACACAGTAACAAGCTATTTATAATGCCTTCCTATTGAGGCTTGCATAATAGACTTTGTAAATGATACAGATTCTAAACTAACCTCTAACTAGCCAAGGGGGCTGTGATCAGGTGTGTGCAACCTGTAGCTACAATATCATACACTAATATATCACACGATGTTACATGGTCTTAATGTAAATCATGTTTATAGATGAACTCTTGTATGCTCCAAGAATAAACTATTGTTGTTGCTTTGATCTATTAGTTATACATCACATTAGTTTTGATTTTTCCAGTCATCCACTTTCGGAAGTCACGTTTATCTTCTCAGCCACTACAGAAGTGATATAAAACCAATGGGAATGAATTCTCTCCTTGAATTTTTATATGACGTTATTATATGTGATATCCTTATTGATTTAATAAAGGAATTAATATTGAGACATATAATTTTGACATGAAAATTTATCATAAGAGATGTTGGTTTATGCATAAAACGGTAGACTTCAGTGCTCGTGCTAACAAGGCTCAGTCAGTACACAGAAGATACAAGAAATAGAAAACCGATTTTTACTGTTGGTATTGCTATTTATCATTTTAACCCATTCAATGAAAAGATTCTCTTAATGCTATGGTTTTACAAAATGGAGTGCTTAACAGAGAGTACAGCCAACAATACCAGAAAAGATTCGGTTGTATGTGACATGAAATATATATGCTCTTCTCAAAATCGTTATACTATTGTATCTACCATCTAGCATAATTCCTGTGCAGGGAACGCTACTGTAAACTGGTTAATCCTTTCAGATAAAGCATATACGACATTAACATAGAATGGATCACTACAGTAGAATAAGATAAGCTCAATTGTTGTTGATCATACCTCATTTCATGTCTTAGTTGTTCTCTTTATGTCAGCAACAAGCTTCTTTTGCTAAAAACAGGGAAAAATCATGTTAGATATAATGCAAAAAATTCGGGAAGAGGAGAGGGCAGTCTATATTGTAGTATGATTTCAGTTAACCTTAACTGAATTGATAAAATCAAAATCTAAATGAAGAAATATTTAAGAAATATTTAGAAATATACAAAGTGTGTAGGAAAATTTTTAAGAAATATTTAATTCAAACTTCAATTTTAAGTGTTTTGATTCCATTAATAGGTTCATTCTTAAAACCAATAGATCAGAGCAAAAACAATAATTTTCTCTTGGCACACATGAGACTCTTTCCAAATAAATCATTAAAATATAAATCTTTCTTAATGGTTTTGCTTATAATTTTTTTGGATCTTTATCCAACTCTAATAATTGGACTATCCTTTATCTAATATAGATTACTGCATATTTTTCCTTCACATTATCAATTCGCTCAAGAGCAGAACATACCATCTTTATAACAATTAATAGATGTTATATCCATTTTTTTAATCAAATATAATTATCCCTAATTCTATTTATCTACCGTGTTCAATTCTTCAATGAAGCATACTTATGATCTTTTCTTTATCGCCATACGTTCAATACCATACAAATGACTTTGAATGCTTGGACAGTCGCAAATTTGGAAACGACTTACAAATTACAACTTTTTTTTTCTTGGTCAGGAAATCACAACCTACTATACCTCCTCTCCAAGCAATTGAAAAGTATTAAAGCACAGTCAAAGGAACCTTTCTTTTTTCTTCTCTTTTTTTCGAGTCAAGGTAAATGTACATTGATCTTCCTGTCCACAAGGAAAGAAAAAAGTTATTTGTATTCATAGGACATAGGATATCGTATCGACTCACATCTCATTCTTCATTGAATAAGATGTACACTCTACTTGAATGAGGTCCACACCTCATCAAATTGTGGATAAGATATGAGTGTAAGGGGAAGAGGGCAACTCTTTTTCGGTCAAGAAAGAAAACGTACGTCAAGTGAGATGTAGGCCCTGTTCCCTTGCAGTATTAAGAAGATAACATGTACACTTCACCGTTTGCATACAATGAGAATTCAAAGTCCTGTACCCAAAAATTTGAAAAATCCTCCACTGGTCCTCTACACGATCGAAGCTGATTTAGATCATGGCAGATGTGATTTCTTTCTCAAAGTATAAAATAACACGTAATCTCCTTAAATTATAGGTCTCATATATTTCACTCAAAAATTATAAAAATATGCAAATTGATTCTTAATATTTTCTTAATATACAAATTGACCTTTCTACTAATTTTTTTTATTTATTATTAACAAAAATAATACACATTCAAGAAAATTTAGAATATCAAGTTGTATGTTATTTTAGTTTAGGGTATCTAATTTCACCTAAACTAAGTTTGAAGGATAGAGTGCACTTATTTTTCAATAATAATAAATAAAAATTTGATAAAAGAGCAAAGGTACGAATTTAGAAAATATTAGGCCGTCTATTTGCATACTTTTAAAGTTTTAAAGGTAAATTGCTCAAAGTGTCTAATCAGAAATAAAATACAATATTCCCTTATGAAAATTAGCTGAATCGTGAAGACTATGGGATTTTGAGAGAAATTATTATATGTTCATGAACTATCAGTGAATTATGTTTATATTTAACGATAAAGAGACGTTTAAATTAAAAATTACTTTCAATTTATATCTTTATTTAAAATATTATTCTATTGTTGAATATGAGCACATCCACGTCCACATGTTACATAAACATGCAAGAATTTCTTGATATTTTGGTTGAAGTGTGTAGGGTTGTGGGACTAATTGTGCCCTTTTTCTATTCATATATCGGTTGTGTTTTCCACTCTAACCCTTTGCTAAATTGGTGACTACAAAATAAGAAGAAGAAACGATAAATGTAAATATAAAAGTTAGGCGTCTCTCCATAAAAGTTATCATAAAATATGAAATAGTGTAAAAGATTTTTCCTATTATTAATTGCTTTTAACCAACCTATAAGTCTTGTGTACTTTATCCTCATATTTTTTTAAAATGCTCAAGTCACAATCTATTGCTTCTTAATTCTGCAAATCGGCCCTTCTGCAAACTTTTTCATATATTATTAACAGAGATATATAGCATACAATTAAAAAAGTCTATGGTATCAAGCTGTATTTTGTTTGTTAGTTATGATATCAAGTTGCGCTTGACCTAAATTTTAAGGAGGTGTTCTGCACATATTTTTATTAACAATAAACATAAATTTAATATAAGAATTAAAGTGCAGATCTAGAAAATGTTAAGGATTGATTTATATATTTTTTAATTTTTATGGTGTGTTTAGTTGGAGGATAAAAATAACATTTAGGAATACAAAATATACAAAACCTATAATTTAAAGGCATGTGGTGCAGTTTTCCCGTAAAAGAATGCGTATTTCTCAAAACCAAGAAAGATAGACCGAAGCAAATGCTAAGTGTGTACGTTAGTCAAGGTCTTCCACTGCTTTTATGTTGGCTGAATCTCAAGTTGTGTTTGTGGTGGAAAGTTCTAAAGATCTACTTTCATTCAACAAAAGAGTGCTCATTGGTTGTTTTCGCTTTTCCACATTTTTTGGATAATTGCTGCGTGTTTGCATTTAGCCTTTTCCAATCCCTCCTTCACGTTAACCAGTGCGCCTGTGGTGGAAGTATTTTGTTAAGCTGATGAAAAACGGAAACTACAAAACAGTTACATCAAACTTTTTTAATTACACAAAGTTTTGAACAACTCCAAATACTATAATTAAATTCAATTAACTTCTATTACTATATATAAAATAAAACTATCCATCCACTTCCAAAATCAATTTTTTTAGTATTACTGATATTTTTAAATTAATTTTTAATTAACAATTTAATTTTTTTTTAAGAAACTTCACGTTAGATTTATATAACTTTCATCCACATTTAAAATCACAATTATGCATGAAGGATTTCAGACCGCTGATTTTGGCCCTGAGAACGCATATGGATGCTTCTATTCTGATATTTGATTGTATGGAATTGAAAATAAAATTCAATAAAGTGAGAAGATAGTAAAAAAAAACACATTTATTTGGTGAATCTCCTTTGTATATCGTATGTATAGATGCACTTTTTTTCGGTGATGTTTTGCCCTTCTGATGCTGATATTTACAGCAATTCTGTTATGATATTCTTTCTGTTCTGTATGTTATTACATTCTTTCATTGGCTCCTCTCTTCTTTTGAGGATCTTAAGCTTGCTTACATTTATGGGAAAAAAATACTCATTTGAACTAAAATCATCACCTATCAGTCTAGATATCGAGCATTATATTGAGAGAGAGAGAGAGAACGAGTTCAATAAAAAAACAATTTTCTGTGATATCTAGCTAGTATGTCATGTACTGAATAAAAGAACACAATATTTATTATAATAATGCTAATCGTTAGCATGTCATTAGTTTCTTATATCCCCGGTTTCCCCATAGGCATTGGTCGAAGTTTTGTGCGTGTGAAATCAAACAACTTGCTAATATGAACACTGGGCGCCACTCATGGTTTTTCTATGTGAAAAATGAGTGGAGAAGCTTGAAAGATTCCTCCTTACATGTATAATTTATTACATAACAAATATTAAAAATCGTCTAATTTCTATGCACCAACTAACACATAGTGTAAAAATTTTTATTTTATTATCTAATTACACATTGACACATTGATAAAAGCAATTAAATTTTATATCCATTATTTGAAACATCATATAAACTGTGAGATAATTCAATTAGATGATAGTGTAAAAAATTTTACCCTATTAAAAAATTTTAGCCATGCATAGGAAATTAGAAATTAAATTCTATTAAAAAGAAGGGTAGTCTTCTTATACCCTGCCTTAGCTTTTTCAAATCTAGCTTTGAAATTGCGAGTTAACTGACTAGGATAGAGGTTATAACATATTTGACCTTACGTGTTGCGCCCCAAGATTGGCGTTGACTTTCTTACCCGCCCATTAATCTATTGAATATTCAAAGTTCGTAAATTTCAAGCAAGGCAACACAACAATTCTCAACTTTTCTACTTGTAAACTTGAAACATTGCATATTTGTGACTACAAAACGTCTTCCCTCATCCCTTGCAAATCACAGCTCCATTTCATTACACACTGAAAACCAAGAAAAAGGAAAACACAAACTCTAAGATGACAATAGTTATAATAACCCCATCATGTGTTAGATTGTTACCATTTTTCTTTCTTGTGACCTTGTTCCTCGTATTCTGCCATGTAAACTCTCAGTCTCAGCTGCAATATGATCAAGAACTTGAAGTCCTAATGAAGATAAAACACTACCTGCAAGATCCACCTTTCCTCAGTCACTGGAACCGATCAAACTCCTCCTCTCATTGCTCTTGGCAAGAGATCACATGCACTGATGGTTCTGTCACTGGACTAGCCCTTGTCAATGTTGACATCAACATAACAATACCAACTTTCATATGTGACCTCACAAACCTCACACGTGTTGATTTCAGCCTCAATTACATTCCTGGGGGGTTCCCAACTTCTCTATACAACTGTTCCAAGCTGGAGTACCTTGACCTTTCAATGAACAACTTTGTTGGTAAGGTACCTGATGACATCGACCGCTTGTCCAATTTGCAGTATCTTAACATTAGTTACACCAACTTCACTGGTGACATCCCTGCCAGTGTTGGATTGTTGAAGGAACTGAGATTCCTTGCATTTCAAGATTGTTTATTCAATGGCACCTTCCCTGATGAGATTGGCAACTTGTCCAATCTTGAAACCTTGGATTTGTCAGGTAACCTCATTCTCCCTCCTTCAAGGCTGCCATCAAGTTGGACCAGGTTGAATAAAGTGAAGGTTTTTTATATGTATCAATGCAACTTGGTTGGGGAAATCCCTGAAACTATTGGAGATATGTTGGCTTTGGAGCAAATGGATTTGTCACGGAACAGTTTAACTGGGCAAATCCCCAGTGGTTTGTTCAAGCTGAAGAATCTGAGCATGGTGCGCCTTTGGAGAAACAGACTCTCCGGGGAGATACCTGCTGTGGTTGAAGCATTGAATTTGACCATCATTGATTTTACAAATAATAACCTCAAAGGGAAAATACCAGATGATTTTGGAAAGCTCCAGAAGTTAACTAGCTTGAGATTGTCTACGAATAACTTGTCTGATGTGATACCAGAAAGCTTAGGCAGTCTTCCATCTCTAGTAGACTTTCGCGCCTTTATGAACAATTTATCAGGTACTCTTCCTTCTGAATTTGGCCGCTACTCAAAGCTTGAAGTCTTTCATATTGCATCCAATAATGTTAATGGAACGCTACCAGAGAACTTATGCTATTATGGTGCATTACTTAATCTGACTGTTTACGAAAACAATCTAAGTGGGGAGTTGCCAGAGTCACTAGGAAACTGCAGTACCCTGCAGGACCTGAAAATTTACACCAATGAGTTTTCTGGTAACATTCCTAGTGGCCTTTGGTCATCTTCCAATTTGGTCAATTTCATGGTAAGCAATAACAGGTTCACTGGTGAGCTTCCTGAGAGATTGTCTTCAAGCGTTTCAAGCTTCCAGATAAGTTACAATCAGTTTTCTGGTAGAGTTCCAGCTGGGGTGTCATCCTGGACCAATGTGGTAGTGTTTGATGCCAGTAGGAACAACTTAAATGGAAGTATTCCACGAGAGCTAACAGCACTTCCCAAGCTGATAAGGCTGTTGCTTGATCAGAACCAGCTCACTGGGCCATTTCCACTAGATATAGTATCATGGAAGTCCCTAGTAACTCTAAATGTGAGCCAAAACCAAATCTCTGGACAAATCCCAGACGCAATTGGTCAGTTGCCTTCCCTCGGCGTTCTTGACCTGTCAGAAAATCAATTCTCTGGTCAAATTCCTTCTCGACTTCCTAGTACAAGACTCACCAATCTCAATCTGTCCTCCAATCATTTGACTGGGAGGATTCCAAGTCAATTTGAGAATTCTGTGTATGACACCAGCTTTTTGGACAATCCTGGTCTATGTGCTGATACTCCAGAACTGAATCTTCCCTTGTGCAATTCTGGCTCTCAAAGTTCAAGCAAGGACTCATCTTGGTCTCCTGCTTTAATCATAAGCCTGGCTGTAGCGGTTTCCTTACTGGCAATCTTCATGTCATTCTTGATTATCAGACTTAAAAGGAGGAAAAGAAAGCAAGTGTTGGATAACAGATGGAAGCTCACCTCCTTCCAAAGGCTGAGTTTCACTGAATCAGACATAGTGTCTTCATTGACAGAACACAATATTATTGGCAAAGGTGGATATGGTACAGTGTACCTCATTGACATCGATGGTTTAGGCTATGTTGCCGTGAAAAGTATTTGCAATAGTAGAAAGTTAGACAAGAACCTTGAGAGCTCATTTGTTGCTGAAGTGAAAATATTGAGCAGCATTCGTCATAAGAACATTGTGAAGTTGTTGTGCTGCATCCACAATGATGAATCCATGCTTCTTGTCTATGAGTATATGGAGAATAGAAGCCTTGACAAGTGGCTGCACGAGAAGATCAAGTCATCATCTGTTTCAGGTCCAGTTCATCATGTGGCCCTTGATTGGCCAAAGAGACTGAAAATAGCAGTTGGGGTTGCGCAAGGTTTGAGCTACATGCACCATGACTGCTCACCACCTGTTGTTCATAGAGATGTGAAAACAAGCAACATCCTCTTGGACTCTCAATTCAATGCAAAAGTTGCTGATTTTGGTCTTGCTAGGATGTTGATCAAGCCAGGGGAACTTGCCTCTGTGTCAGCTGTGGTTGGCTCATTTGGATATGTTGCTCCAGGTAAATGGCATGCAATTCTTCTGCTTCCTTAGTAACAAATATATAGCTTAATCAAATAGGAAAAAAAAAATACAAAACATCTAGAATTTTATCATCAAAATTTTGGCTAGAATAATGTGTCATAATTTCTAACCTTTTGATAGACGGGTGACCTTAACTTTTTTGATTTATCCAAATATCTTACTTGAATCTTGGCTTATTCTGACTATGCAACTTGATTAAATTATCTTTGTTGCTTATATTCCATTGGCATCAGTTTGACCTGAATAACATTTTTCATACTTGAAATGCAGAATATTTTCAGACAGCACGAGTTAGTGAAAAGATTGATGTCTTTAGCTTTGGGGTTATCCTGTTGGAGATGACAACAGGTAAAGAAGCTAACAATGGAGATGAACACTCATCCCTTGCGGAATGGGCGTGGCGTCACTTTCAGGACGGAAGCAGCATAGAAGGACTGCTAGACAAAGAGGTCATGGAAACAAGTTACATGGATGAGATGTGTCAAGTTTTCAAACTTGGGGTCATGTGTACTGCAAAATTTCCTGATGCAAGACCTACCATGAAGGAGGCGCTGCAAATATTGCTGCGCACTGGAGAATCATTAGCTTTTGGGGAGACCAACATTGGACACTATGATTTTGTTCCTCTTCTTAGAGATTCAAAAATGGAGCATAGGTTGGATGTTGATGGTGACAGCTAGCTAGATTGGTGATCAAGGTCAGTAATTATCATGTATCATACTCCCTCTATTTCATATTGATAGTCACTCTTCGGAAATCATATAATTTTGGTATATTGAAAAGTGAATGTATCTAGCTACAATTTATAATTAGATATATTCACTTTTTAATGTACCAAAATTGCACAATTTCTCAAGGGCGACATTAATATAGAATGGAGGGAGTATTATAGAATAGTTATGTTATGCAAACATAACTTGCATTGGACACCGTGCTAAAGGGTCCACATGCCATCCAATAATAGATGAAGTGTCAATCTGCATGGTGTCCAATGCAAGTTATATACACATAACATTTCTCATTACATAATGGTGATTTATTATGTTTCCTAGGCTTGTGCAAATTCCAGAACTGGAGTTCGTAACTAGTGAAATACATAGGGCATAGCCATAGGATAGCAAGTTTAGAGTATGTATTGTAGAACTACTTGGAAGAGGACATATACTAGAAGTACTTTGTAAGAGGAAATGGATCCTGTGGAACTGCATAACATAAACTAAACAATTTTTGTTGTACAACAAGAAATAATTTATGCAGAATACTTCCATTCCTTGTCTTCTCCACAGATTATGAACTGCTATTCCTCTGCAGTTTCACTAAGGATCCTTGTCCATTGTAACATGTCACTAAGGATCCTTATCCACTGTAACATGTCACAAATACCCTTTTCTCCTTGGTCCTTGCCACCTTTTTTATGTAAAAAATTCATGAAATTATATGTCAGTGTTTTGAATTTTTGAGAGTTTATAATAAGATATTTAGATCTTTAAATACCAGGTGCTGAGTATTCAACACCTAAAGCCCACAATATTTTTAAAAAATTTTGGATAATTACTGTTAATGAATAATGTATCATGTAGCTTTAACCCTAGTGATGCTGAAATGAAAAATATACCATATAACTTTACTTCTGGTTAAAATAATGTAAATACCATATGATAGGGTTTATGTGAGGAAAAACAGAAAAAACCAGTAGAATAACGCTACAAGAGATTTAACCAATTTTAATTAAAGTGTCACTCAATTAATAGATATAATCTGTTAAGCATATACACATAACGCTACAAAAGCATGCAAGGATTTCTCCTCAAACAACTAGTGTTATCCTTTTTTCATTTTTCTTGTTAATAATATTCAAGTGAGTTGATATCCCACTGATATCGTCCTCATCACAGCATTATAAAACAATTTTCTAATTTTTCTTTCATTTATTGATACCAGACTACCAGTCTTACAACTAATATAAGATATTCTAAATAATTATTATATAATAATTGTTCCTGTTTTGAAATTTTTAGTATGACCTACACAATTTTATATATTAATTTAATATTGAGTACAATACCTATATGGGGCCAGTGTAAACTATCAAAACAATAAATTAAGTAAATAGACAAAGTGATCAAGAGATAAGCACATCACAGAATTTGTCTTTGTGCTGGTGTATATATTACAGAAAATAAAACTAAGATAATTTAAAATAAGAAATATTTTACCTGCAATGTATTTTCCATTTGCTTTATAAATAAAAATAAAAATAAATTATACTTAACTCCCCTTATGGAAATATAATTTACACATTTTTTAATTGTCCACCTTATACTTACACCCCCTCTACTTGTTAAATTTTGAATATTTATGTTATAGTCACACTCCTCATTTACAAAAAATCATTAATAAATTTAATAAAATAATATTTTTATAATATTAACTATTTCTAATTAATAAAATTATAAAAATATCCATAAACATAATAGAGTGGATAAAAATATTTTTATAATTTTATTAATTAAATACAGTTAATATCATAAAAATATTATTCTATTAAATTTATTAATAATATTCTATGAGTAAAAAATATGATTATAATATAAATACATAAAATTTAATAAGTAGAGAAAATATAAATATAAACTAAATAATTAAAAAATATATAAATTATAGAAGACATGAATATAATATATTCTAAAAATAATCTGCTAACCCAAAGCAACACGAGAATAGTCAAAAGGCGGTGGTTTCACGGAAGGTTGTGCGTAAGTTCACGTGAAACTGTGTGCTTGCAGTCTGATATTGACCGAATAAAGTACTTGGGAGTGGGGCTAACGAGAAAATAGTAAAAAGATTTTCATTTTGCAATTTGACGTAATATGTTTCCAGAAGGTGAATATCTAAAAAATACAGTCATACCAAGTTAACAATGTGTCTATATATTGAACACATATTGAATATCAACACTTATACAACACATATTAGATATATATCCACAGACATGTTCAATTAAAAAAATAATTTTTTTGAGCTCGGATGCACACCAGATACGATCGAATATGCGCCGAACACTATTGGATACGTATCAGACACGATTATAATTCATTGTGGACATACTGAGTTAATTTCTTTTTTTAAAAAATTTGTAATACCAACATGAGCTACAAATTAACTCTAGTTATTTAGTTGGATTCGTAATGTTGGATCAGTTCATCTTAAAAATTCTTTCATTAATTATAAAAAATAAGAATTAATTAGATAAAAAATTATATAAATATGACTAAAAAAATTCAGAAAAAAAAAATCATACAAAAAAATAAAAAATTATATATATATATATATATATATATATCATATTTATGTCCTATAATTTTTTAAGTTTGATATATCTCCATGTATTTATCCGTGTCCACATGAGTGTTTATGATTCATAGATCAGTATAATAACTTTGTGGTCATGTGCACTCAAAGCTTCACCATCTAATTGGTCAAATGTGGATCGTCTGTGTAATCTAATCTAAATAATTGAACTAGTTGCTGATTCTTTACTCTAGGCACATCTAACGACATAAATAAAAGAAGGGCATAGATAAAGCTAAGTAGATCAACGACAGCAACTAGAGACCTCTCACTTTAAGTCAAAGTAAAGCTAAGTAGCACGGGGTTGGAACTTGGAAGCCATGACATCAAGGCTTTAAGTCACAATTTTTGCTTAAATATGCACTCCTGTTTTTTTGAGCGTGAGCCTCGATTTGATGATAAAATTATATTATCACTTGAAAATTATGTGTTTAAATCCTACTACTAGTCTTTTTATTTATGGGATAGACCATTTATATTCACCCTCCTTATACTTCATGGGATGAATGTCTCTGTGCACAATTATATAGATATAAATCTTTTGTCCCCAAGGCATATTGCCTTTTCTAAATTGTTAATTTTGTATTGTTACGTAGCAGATAAAAATTGAAAGAAGTTTAAAGTAGTTATTAAATATGTAATATCATCTTTTATATAATAATACATGATTTGTGGGACAAGAAATAAAACATTACTTGAAAATAGAAGACTTCCGTTTCAATTATGTAAGTAGTTCGGTGTCTTCTCCTTGTAATTACTCTCAAATAACACTACTAATGAATGATACGAGTAATGTGCTTCGGCACATTGTTCTTTGCTAAAAGATTATAACATACACAAAAAGTTATTAATTAAGAGTCTCAATCAGCGGTCTTGAGGCCCACATACAGTTGGCATCATTGCATCAAGGACAATATCTAAATATTAGAACTCCAATTTTGAATTCCACTCACATCACGAGTACTGTGTAATTTCAGAAAAGTCATCACTCTTCATACTACATTAATTACCTCCTCCTCATTGACTGACACACTTGAGTAGACCATAAACACTACAACCAGATGACAATACTCATCCAATCATGCATCAAAATGCAAGTTTTCTCTCTTCTTTCATTCTTCCTCTTCCTCACACATGCAACATCTCAGTCCCAGCTGTATGGGCAAGAACATGCAGTCCTGCTGAAGATAAAGCAGTACCTTCACAATCCACCATTCCTCAGTCACTGGACCCCATCACACACTTCACACTGCAATTGGCCAGGGATCACTTGCACCGATGGGTCTGTCACTTCACTGGCTATGATCAATACCAACATCACTCAAACAATACCAACCTTCATATGTGCCCTCTCAAACCTCACATACATTGATTTTCAATTGAACTACATTCCTGGGGAGTTCCCAACATATCTTTATAGCTGCTCCAAGTTGGAGCACCTTGATCTCTCAGAGAACTGCTTTGTTGGCAAGATTCCTGATGACATAGACCGCTTGGGTAGCCTCAAGTTTCTTAGCCTTGGTGCCAACAACTTCTCTGGTGATATTCCTGTGAGTATTGGGAGGCTAAAGGAGCTAACAAATCTTCAACTTTATCAGTGTCAGTTCAATGGTACTATTCCTGATGAAATTGGCAACTTGTACAACCTTGAAACCTTGCATTTGTTCTCAAACAGCAAGCTCCCTCCAACAAAGTTGCCATCAAGCTTGACCAAGTTGAACAAGTTGAAGACCCTGCATATGTATGGCTCCAACTTGGTTGGGGAAATCCCTGGATCTATTGGAGAAATGGTGGCTTTGGAGGACTTGGATCTATCACAAAACGGTTTGAGTGGACAAATTCCCAGAGGTTTGTTCATGCTGAAGAATCTAAGCAGACTGTACCTTTGGAAAAACAGACTTTCTGGGGAGATAGCCGCTGTGGTTGAAGCATTCAACTTGAAAATCCTGGATATTTCAGAGAATAATATAACTGGGAGGATACCAGAAGATTTTGGAAAGCTCAAAAAGTTAACTTTCTTGAGTTTGGCTATGAATCAGTTATCAGGAGAGGTGCCAGAAAGCATTGGTAGTCTGCCAGCTTTGACAGATTTTGTTGTTTTCTCCAACAATTTATCAGGTACTCTTCCTAAAGACTTTGGCCGCTACTCAAATCTTGAAACATTTCAGGTTGCATCAAATAGTTTTACAGGAGAGTTGCCAGAGAACTTGTGCTATAATGGAATTTTAGTTGGTTTAACTGCTTTTGACAATAAACTAAATGGAGGGTTGCCAGAATCACTAGGAAATTGTGATAGCCTGCAATATCTGAGAGTAGAAAACAATGAGCTTTCTGGCAACATTCCTAGTGGTCTATGGGCATCTATGAATCTGTCAACATTTATGATAAGCCAGAACAAGTTCACCGGCCAGCTTCCGGAACAAGTTAAGAATCTTTCAAGCTTGGCCATAAGTTATAATCAATTTTCTGGGAGAATACCAGTTGGAGTGTCTTCCTGGAAGAATGTTGTGGTGTTCAATGCCAGCAGCAACCTCTTCAATGGAAGTATTCCACAAGGGCTAACAGCACTTCCAAAGCTAACAACTCTCTTGCTTGATCAGAACCAGCTCACAGGGCCACTTCCATCAGATATGATATCATGGAAGTCCCTAATAACTCTAAATTTGAGCCACAATCAACTCTCTGGGGATATCCCAGCTGCAATTGGTAAGTTACCTGCATTAAATATGTTGGACTTATCAGAAAACCAAATCTCTGGGAAATTTCCATCCCAGCTAGCCCTTATGAGACTAACCAACCTCAATTTGTCCTCCAATTATTTGAAGGGGAGGATTCCAAGTGATTTTGAAAACCTTGTTTATGATAGAAGCTTTTTGAACAATTCTGGTTTATGCGCTGATACCCCCGTACTACACCTTACCTTGTGCAATTCTGGCCCTCCAACTCAAAGGGCAAGCAACAATGGCCCATTTTTGTCACATGCTGAGCTCACAATCCTGCTGGTAATAGCCTCCTTACTGGCCTTCATATCATCACTCTGGTTGATCAGATTTTACAGGAAAAGACAGCAAGAATTGCGCAAGTCGTGGAAACTCACTTCCTTTCAGAGGCTGAGTTTCACAAAATCAAGCATTGTGTCATCGATGACAGAAGAGAATATTATTGGCTGCGGTGGATATGGTGCTGTGTACCGAGTTGCTGTTGATCGATTAGGCTATGTTGCTGTGAAAAAGATAAGGAGTAGCAGGAAGTTAGAGCCGAAGCTTGAGAGTTCATTTCTTGCGGAAGTTGAGATATTGAGCAATATTCGTCATAACAACATCGTCAAGTTGCTATGCTGTATCTCCAGTGAGGATTCATTGCTCCTTGTCTATGAGTATCTTGAAAACCATAGCCTTGACAGGTGGCTGCACAAGAAAAGTAAGCCAGGTTCAGTCCATTGCCTTGATTGGTCAAGGAGGTTGCATATAGCCATTGGAGCTGCTCAAGGTCTGTGCTACATGCACCATGACTGCTCACCACCTGTTGTTCATCGAGATGTGAAAACAAGCAACATTCTGTTGGATTCAGAATTCAATGCAAAAGTTGCTGATTTTGGTCTGGCAACAATGTTGATCAATTCAGAAGAACTTGCCACCATGTCAGCTGTGGCTGGCACATTTGGCTACATAGCTCCAGGTGATGAAAAAGACAAAAATTATATTACTAAAGTTCTCAATTTCCATTTGATAGCATTAAATATAAGCTTAATGATGTGGAGGCGGGGATGATTTAATGGAGGAGTGAATGTACAAGACCGGATAGAATTAAGAATGAATGCATTAGAAAAAAAGTTGGAATAGCATCAATCGTAGAAAAGATGGTAGTATTCTATTTTATGTGGTTTGATCATGTGACAGAAGACCAGTAGAAGCAACAAAAGCAAATCAGATGGCCAATAGCCTAGTAAGTAAAGGTAGACGGAGACTAAGAAAAAGTATAGACAAAATCATTGAAAAAGATTTAGATTTTAATGGCTTGTTCATGTACAGTGTATAATAGGACGCAATAGGACCATTTGGTCCATACAGCCTACTCCACTTAGTAGAAAAAGATTTAGTTGCTATACTATATTTACAATTTACATACATTCAATCTGAATGTTATTTTATAATTGCATTGCAGAATATGCTCAGACAACAAGAGTCAATGAGAAGATAGATGTCTACAGCTTTGGAGTCATCCTATTGGAACTGACAACTGGGAAAGAAGCCAATCAAGGAGATGAACACTCATCTCTTGCTGAATGGGCATTGCGCCGTCACATTGAGTTGGGAAGTAATTTAGAAGACATTCTGGATGAAGATATCAAGGAACCTAGTAACTTGGCTGAAATGTGCAGCATCTTCAAACTTGGGGTCAAGTGCACTGATCAAGAGCCAGCTAGTAGACCTTCCATGAAGGAGGTCCTCAAAACATTGATCAACTGCAACATTCAATTTTCCCAAAAAGAGAAGAATGCTGGTTTCTATGATGATGTTCCCCTTCTTAAGAATTCAAAACGGGAAAAGCATGTATATTGACAAGCGATAATGATGATAGCAAGGTAAGTTGGTTGGGATCCCAGTTTTTGAGTGCCTTTCTAAAGTGTAATGCAGAAGGGTGACTAATAAATTGGCTTCCAGGAAAGGTTAGTCTTGAAGTCAGATTTGAGGTCAGTGAAATTCATTGGGAAGCTACCTTATAACTACTTGGAAGAGAACATGAAATCAGCTCGGACAAGCAGTAGTTACAAGTAGGGGATCACTAGTGGTAGAAGTACTTTGCAAAACTGGAAACTAAGCTCATCACCACTAATTAAGGCCCTAAGTGAAAGAACTCAAAGAAGTTTATGACAAAAAGGTTTTGTATGATAGGTGGCTTAAGGATAAGTTAGGGTATTCTTGTTTTTTTTGTTTTTTGGTACATTTGAAAGACAGCGATGATTGAATCTAGAGTCATCACTAGTAGCTCAATCATTACGGCTTTATTGTGTTTGAATATGTGATCACAAAAGTGTTTATTGAGATTTTTCTTGAGAAATGTTGATATTTTAATTTCTTAAAAAATACAAAATTTTTTTAAAAAAATAATAAATTGTACAGCTAACTAATTCATACCATTGCAATGTGATTTTTGACCCATGAAAATTTAACAAAAAATTCATAAGTGAATGTCACCTTTCTTTCCGGAGCCTTCCAATGAATTTCGACGATGCTACTAAGATAAGGAATATATTCAATTAATAATTTAATATCCTTTGGTAAAGATAATTGGGTTCTAGTTGAAGGGAGAAGATACAGTATAAAAGCACTTATTGTTGACTTGTAAATAAGTCTTTCCAATAACATAACAAACGCAATTATGGGTTTTTCATTTCTGTTTTTTTGGCTGACTTGAACACAATTATGGTTAGGCGGTCCACTGTATCATTAAACAGCTCCATCGATACCAACCATACAAAAAGAACAGCTTTTTAGGAGAAATCTTTTATTTAGGATAAGAAAAAACAATTGTACACATCATCAAGTTTGTCCTTCATTTATAATTTATCATACATCAAATCAGTCATTTAATTCCATTTTATGTCAATTCTTAAAGCGGTATCATATTGATAGACCAAAATAGACATTACAAGACTTAATCATTTACAAAAATAAACCTGTGGAATGAAATAAGTACAAACTTGTGAGTCATCTGTAGAATATAAGTACCTATAAGCATTTAGTTATTAAAACTGTTAAACTAAACATAAAATACGTCCAGGAAGTGGTAATCACTCTTCAAATGATTTAGCTTTGCTGAGCTCATATAGTATAACCAAAATAAAAGGGTTTCAAATGCAGGCACATAATACTAAACAAAACCAGCTCTTCATGGATAACACAAAACTTTGAATCAAAATCCTTAACTCTTGTCAATAAATTAACTCAAGATTTATATGTTGAAAACAAGTTACACTGGCCAAAGGTGCAGTCACATTTTAAGTTCATTACATCTCCCCAGTTATTCCTTAACATGGGAGAGACAGACATTGTAACCAAAATAATGCCCCCAGAAAAACAGTCCTACCCTCCAGTTACAAGCTTTGTAGGACCATTAATTAAGGCTTTGTTGCTACAGTCTGTTGATTTATTAGGTATACAAAAAAATAAATGAAGCAAATATTACACTTGTTTTGTCGTGGCATTAGCCACATCTTCAGGACCCATCCACTCCCGAATACTGGGAGTGAGAAGCTGCCAATAGGGCTGCTCCAATGCCAGAACCATCATTAGAATGCTCAACGCCAATGGTCTCAGCTACTTCATCTCCCAACAACTCCTTTAGTGTACTCTCCAAGCAATTCCTGAATTTAGTGTAGTGTTCAAACAATCCTCCATCCAATGCTATCACTGCTCTTTGTTTCTTCCCATCCTTAACTGTGTCTCTTCCTGTTTTCTTAAGGATGCCTACAATTCCAGCAGCAGAAAGGCGAGCCCCACGAATAGCAACAATGTGACAGAGTTCCACAACAATCTTCCTTGTTTTTAGGGATGTGTTGTGGATCTGACAAAAAGGAAAGCAATGAGAACACCTAATTACTTTCTTTTGGGAGGAGAAATAACCAACAACTATTTGTCCTTAATCATAATCTGAATGAAGTTTTTTATGATGGAAGAACACAAACAATAGATTCTAAGAGCTTAATTTATCATCTAAGTTTCCTGCATTCTATATCTAACTCAAGAAAAAAAATCAACAGGATGATGTAGTAAAAGTGCAACTGACAACCATATTAATACTCAAAATCATAAAAGCATCCATACCCCTAATATGTCCCTCAATTTGTCTCCAACCACCTTCAGATCTGGAGAAGTATCATGATGCATTGCAGACATGTCAGGTGTCCTATACATCCAATAAAAAACCAGTGAAAACACTAAAAGCTTCAATACAAAGAAAATAATGGTTTACATTTCAGATTTAAACAACTCAATATAAGGCAAACACATGTGACATGGAGAAAAAATGACAACTCTAGGTAGGCCCTAGTAGGCGCCCAAAAAGAATTGTTAACCTCACTTAGACATCCAAAAGATTAATTACAAGGAATTAAAATAAGGAGCAAAAACTGTTTGTAAGCTTGCTGGTTGAGAGCATAGAAAGGAAGAAAAGAAAGAGGAGTGACCATCATTGGCATACCACACCTCAAAACTTTTCATCACAATTTTAAATGAAGTGAGATGAAAACATGAGGTAAGTGATTCAAACAATCTAAAATATGTTCTCATGCGTCACCTTGCATTTAATCAAAGATTATAGTCATCAAGCAACAGAACATTTCCATTCCTTTATGCTTTGACCTATAACAAATGAGAGGGATGAAATAATTTACAATCATATTGATAGGATCCAGCCTGATTAATGGGCCTAGGAATCTCTAAAATATCCTTACACAACCCCCATTTGAGCAAGGAATCTTAGTTGACAATCTCATGCTGCCTGCATGAGGTTCTAGTATGGCCAAAGTTTCTGAATCATTTTTGGCCAGATACACAAGAAAATTCCAAAAGAAGGCCAGATAGCAAAGCAAATAAACAAGTATCATCCAAGACAAGTAAAAGTGAATCTTTGGTTGGATACTTTAGCATACCTAAGTATGAAAGGAGTTCTCAACTTGGGTGGGACAGTATCTCCAAAAAAATCAGCTTTTTCAGCCATCTTCAATAAAGCTCTCCTCACAATGTCCCCCAAATACATACCAGAAATTATTTTCTCAAAAATCTGCAAACAATAGTGGAAGAGTATCATAGATGAACATTAATAATTTAAAGCAATGATGGGTAATCCATAACCATTACCTGTTCTCCAGGGTTTAGGCTATCTGCATCTAAAGCTTGGTCATGTTCTGTTAGAGGAAGATGGGAGGAAAAGAAATTACCCCACTCCATGTTTATAACCTGTAGAATTAGTAAATCATCAGTGTGCTTTAACACACATCTAATCATTACTAGTCTCGTAAAATCATGGTAAACATAGTTCTATCACACAAAATTTGTCATATATATTCACAACCTACTTACCATCTCTCCTGATTTTGGCAGAAGACCCTGCCATTTTGGAATTGCATTTGCACGCTCGACATATGCTGCATTTGTCCCAGTACCAAGAATCACTCCAGCAATGACATCTGGATTGCTGTATCTGGCTTTAGCCAATGTTCCAACAGTATCATTAACCTACATCACATCAGCAAGTTAGATTTTGTTTCAGGATTAAGATATTAAGTAGATCAAGAATTTTTTTCCCTTTCTATTTTTTGAAAAAGAAAGTTGAAACTTTAAAACCTGATTAATGCAAATACTCTGTAAGGCACCAACTGGAAATCATTTTCAAAGCCAAACATAATGGGAAAAGAAAGAAAAAGGTCGAAAATAAAATCACAAAGAGGAAACTGGGACTGACTAGAGCTGCAACACGCATATCCAGGCCAACTTTCTCCAAGGACTTTGTTAGTTGCTCCACCACATCTTCTCCAACCTACAACCAATTCAAACAGTATCCATAAAGGCATCCTATGGTAAACAGATACTAGTACAAGTATCTGGTACAACATGAATACGATACAGGGTTACGATATAAACCAAGTTAAAAACATAAAAAACATAACTAATAGTATCTAAAAGTATCAATAAATTATCTAATATGATATGTATCCAGTACAGGAATGTCGACTATTTTGAAGTATCTGTGCAGTGGAAGAAAAGCTGAGAAATGATAAGAAAACTATTGAAAGAGACAGAATTTATGAACTCTAGTAATTTATGGACTCAAAATTTACTATTACAAAAGGAATGTGGTAGTTTATGTGCGGATAGAGATAGAACACTAATACATGTATCTGGATTACGCACCATAATCATGATCAACACAAAGACAAGAAGAAAAAATTTCATTACAAATGAAATTGAATATGAATGAAGGCAATAATTACCACATTCTCAATATTGAAACCCTTAGTCCACTTTATTAGAGTCCCAGATGCAACTGATGTTTGCCTCACTGGAAATGAGAAGGTAAAGCCCAGTTCTCTTTGTCTGCTAGGGGGAGGATGAAACTCTTCGGGTTCAGTACTAACAAACTTTGCGAGAGATGTTGCTATAAAATCAAATAGTTCCTGTAATGACGTAATCAACAAATTTCAGGGATTAGGCATGCTCAATGCTTCCAAAGATTTTCTAATAACAGACTTACATCTGAAGAACCGGTCATCAAATGAGGAGGAATCGAAACTTCTTTAGGCTCTATGCTGACAACACCTTTCCCCTTTCCACCTAACTGCACACGAATGGTACGGAAGTTTGTGCCACCAAGGTCCAATGCATAAAAGGTTCCTTTCTCATCCCTGTTAAAAATTCATCGAAGTAAAGAATGGTCCATAAAGGAAGAAGCCTCAAAAATTACAAGCTCATATGATAAAATTAAAAAAAAAAAAAAATTTGATGGTAAAATATATTTATATATATATCCGATTATATATTGTTATATCAGTAAAAGTATTTGACTCAACCATCCATTGCCTCAAAAATCTTACAAATAAAAGCATGTGATTGGATGACAATGTAAAATGGCATCTCTCTCTCTCTCTATCAATAAACTGAAATACAATGCAATACTCAATCATTCAGGGTTTCTCTTTTTGCATCTTGTCTTTAGATTCTCCACAACACAATATAAGCAATCAAATGCTTTAGGAGCAAGCTCTTATATCATCTAGTGAATTGAAAAATTAACAAGTGAATTCCTTCATTACAATGGCTGATCAACAGAGAATTGTAATAAGTCACATATTAGCAATCCAGTCCACTCAGCACTGATCAAATTAATCACCAAATCAAAATCATATTTCGCTTTACAGACACAACATTAAAAAATAAAAACCGGAAATCCACTAAGGCACCAAGCATGTAAAATCATAAAACACCAAAACCAACTAATCCTCTACCAAAAAAATGCAAAATATTGGATTATCTACCTAGACCTAAAAACAACGTCAATAAAAACACACATCCAAATCCCATAAATTAAAACAAAAATCTAGCAACAAAAGAGAATGATATACAAACACATAATCTTATTTATGTATATGATGTGACGAACCCAGTTGGAAGATTATCGACGTAGCTTATCAACATCTTGAGCTTGCTGGCACCTTCAGCAGCGAGACCAGCGTGCATCTCAGCCTCCATGGCTTCAACCAATTGCCGTAGCTTCCATGTTGGGGTCCCACACTGTTCCTCAAGCTCCTTTACTATGCCTTTCGCACCTGTCCACTTCTCCAACCTCCTCATCCGGTGCCCCGACCTCCTCATCCGGCGCCGCACCACCACAGCCGCCGCAGCAGCACACACCGCAGCCGCGAATATCACCGCCGCTCCCACCGCCACCTTCCCCATCACCAACCCAAAAAGCTAATAGAAAAAGTCAACTCGTTCTGCTCACTCACTGAGTCAGGAACTCGTTCTCCGAGTTCAACCCACGAGTTTTGATGGCAAAGTTGGGAACTTCAAAAAGAGAACACAAATGGGTCGAAGAGAGAATCAGGAAAGAGTTTTGGGCTTTGGAGAAAGACGGAGATTCTTTTGTGTTCGTTCGCTTCGGAAAAGAGAGGGAAAAGAAAAAACTATATATGAAAAAAAAAAAGGGAAGATAGCAACAAGAAAGAGAAATGCCAAAAATAAGGGGCATAGTGGTGGCAAATGGATTAATTTTGGTTCATTTTCCTTTTAAAAAAGAAAAGAAAAGAAAGCTGCACTTTTTCTTTTTTACCATTTTAGAAGATACTAATGTTGGCAGAGAATTACAACTTTCTTCTATGTACAAAAAACGAGAATTACAAATTTGTTCTATTATTATAGATTTTTTACTCCCTTTTTTTTTTTTTGAGTTGTCCGTGCAACTCAAAGCAGTTGTTAGACGATAAGACTGTTTATGATAAATAGACAGTACCACTCTTTAAGGTGAGGTTTGGATTTGGATGGTTTGACATTACAGGTAAATTTTGCTCAGTGATAGTCCATTCTTATTGTAATCAATTCCTTTTAAGTTTTTTTTTTCACTTTATCTAAGAGTTGTTTAAAAACTTAAATTTTTCAAAGAAGGAGTATTTTTAATTTTTAACATATTATTTTAAATTTAATGTTTTTGAAAAAATATTCAATTATATTTACTTTTCATAGAAATTTTTCTTACAAATTCAAATAAATAAGTCTTAAGTTTTATTGACCATTATAATTTGGTTATGAAAGCTTTGTACGATTAGAATAATTTTATTAAGAAGATAATAACAGTTGTTTTGTTGGTAAATTTATTTACAATTGAAAGCATATGATCGAAGAAAAATGTAGAATTAACGTCAATTTTATTACTTAAACTGAATGGATAAACCACTGATCTCTATCACCGTCTTAAATTCTTAATCAGATAGGATTACGCTACTCTTAAATTAAATTAAAGCCTTTTTTTGTGCACTACCATTCAAAAAATTTATTTAGAGAGAGTTAAAAAAAAATGAAAAAGGATGAGGTGGGAAATAAGTTATCTTTGTTGAGATAACTCCAACAATAGTAGTACAATACCTGTCCAATGTAAGTTGCCGCATGAAGCCAAACACGGTGCATGGAGCTTCTGTATTCACGAGCTCGTGGACCGCCACGTGTACGTCCTAGCCTGTGTTATTATCACATGTAAAATGGGCCACACACAAATTGGTGTGTTTTTATCGCACACTTTTTCCGGAACCTTGTTTTAACTTTTAAGGAATAAGAGAAAATGATATTTCAACATTTATATGGATGTAGAAATTTATAATAAAGTGAGAGGAATAATAGAGATAATAATTTAAGAAAAAAATAACTTGTGAGATTCATATATTTTGTAATTAAGGTATTTGAATATTTTTAGATATTTGAAAAAGTTGACTATTGAAATAGTATTGGTGTTTTAACACATGCCTATAAGAGGAGTCCTCAACATTCTTTTTGTCGTTAGCATAATTTCATAATGTGTTAGTTAATATATGACATAATTCTCTCAACTAAGAAAGAAGTAATGAGAAGATCACGCCATAAGCTTGTGATTTGTTGTGACAATTTTGTTTAGCACGGTTAATTAGCCTGCGGTTGTTTGGGTTCTGAGGGACATGATGCATGATGCAACAATGACATTATCCGAAAGATAAGTTGATTAGGTAAAACTTTCTCTAGATTGTGTAATATTATTGACTTTGAGCTGGCAATGACTCACGCATTATATTACAACCAAAGAGTGACCTTGTTACCATTTTAATATAATGATGGATGCAAAATGGCACTTTCATATTTGGGATTAAACAAACATGGGCAGCCGCAAGTTTTGAAGAACATGGTCCGTGATATTGTTAATATGTTGGGGACGTAGTTTCGAATCATTTGAGAACCGATGAAAAAGACAACTTGGAATTTTCCGACCTTAGCAAGTTGTGTGGAGAGGCTTTTGATCATTCTTATGCTCCAACTAGGAGGCCAACATGGCGTCAAACAAAAAATTGTAAAAAAAACAAAAAAGTGGGATGACAACTCTTTCCATTTCAGTGAGCGCCCCTTTACACTTTGTTGTTTCTTTTTGGCAATTTCATTGACCAAATTAAGGGTTCAAAACCAATGACAAGATCTGTCAAACTCCATCATTTGTTCTTTTTTTTGTTCCTGTTATTTAGTATTCATATATATTGTGATGTGATTATTTTGGTAACTTTACCAACCAAACTGATATGTTATGAAAAACTCTAATTAATGAAAGCAATTTTTTTTTTTGGTAGACTTAATCAAAGCAATGTTGAAATAGTCAAATCAAACTAATCCGATTAAATTGGATAATTTGCTTTTATTATTTCTCACAAGTATAATCCCCAAAAAAGGATATTGTTTGAGACACATTCAGCTACTAAATATAAATACCTCTTTTAATTAGAATTCGAATTGATTCACCATGTTAGGGACTAGTCCCTTCTACTAATAATGTTGTTTAATTGGAGTTTTTTTTTGTTTGTTTTGGTAATATGTTGATTAATTGGATTGAATTGTGTACTTTTTACACATTTATAATTGTTTAATTTTGATATAAAATTTATAATAAGTCGATAAGATCAGATATAAAACAGTCCACAAAGGCAGAATGGATAGGAGACTGTAGCCACCGGCAACTGTTGGTTGGCACAACTGGTACACTTAATTTAGTTTGGCTAAATGTAATTCTTTAAAAGATTTTCATCGTTGTTAAACCATTTACTAAATTTTTTATCTTTGATTATCCATAATATATATATATATATATATTCTCAGATATATATTTAATGAAATGATAGGTCATACTCAAATATATTCTCTGTGTGGATTATTACTAAATTAAGCCCAAAAGAAGGTTCTGACTTTTTTCCAACTATTTTTTTGTGCTAATTTTCCAAATTTGCAACTGTTGTCCTCTCTTGACCAATATCAATTGTCACAAAAATCCATTATAAGAATGCATAATGGCAGCAGATTTTGATTATATTAAGATTTATATGTGTGTCTCAAACAATTTGAATCTCAAGTGAATTGAGTCTCCTCTTAATTTGACACGTGTCAAATTGATTCATTATAGAGTAATATTCTAATGGCATTTATTTATTTTCCACAAGATTTAAATTCAATGGTTTAGATTTTCTTGTCTTAACTTTAGTTTCATATTAGAATTTCAGGAGAACAAGCAACGATATATTATTTAGCATATCCTTCTATAAATCTTCTCTCATACTAATTAAAGTAAAAACAGACATTGAATATATGTCTTGAAATTTTAAGAAGTAATCAAAATTTACTTCATTTAGTATTTAAGATGAATTGTAGAAAAATAAAGTAAGAGAATTTATCATTTTTCACGTACAATAGCCACTCAATCCTCCTTTATGAAAAGGAAAAGCCGACATTTTATTAGGCTACACTCTCAAGTCTCAACAGATTAGTTCAAGTAAGGTTGTGATTTGAAAGGTAAACTAACCATATATATGATCATCTGATGTGAGGAAAGGATCCACCTGAATTTGGAGCTTTTTGTACTCTAGTCTTCCTTCACGGCATGAAGGTTCCCCCTTCCATTTTAAATTCTAAAACGACATAAACAAATTAATATTTTGTTTCCATGACATGCCAACATAGATCATTCTCATCACGACAAGGGTGGGAATCTTAACACCTCGCATTCTCCATATACAGTGTTAGTGCTCCGATATTGTGTTACGGCAAATTTCACTTGCATCCTCATGCAGCTAGTTAGGATAGAGCTTTCATGTGCTTGCACATTTTAAATGCTCTAGTTCCAGTTATAGACTCGCTCTTAGTGAGTGTACTTTGGGAGCATCATTTATATTGTGATTCTGAATGTAACTCTCTGGCCATAAGGAATATATATTCATCTTTAGAGTCCTTACCCCAGTTTCATGTTAATCAGTCATATATCCACCATCTAATAACCTTTCTCAATTTATCATGGAAATTCTTTATTTGAAAGAGAGAGAGAAAAAAACTCTTCAAATTATGATTCAAATAGGAAAAATCTTCTCGATAAGAAGACCAATTTCGTGCTCCCATTACAAAAGTTTTGATTGGTTATATTTCTACAACTTTCATCCGTTACTTATTTTCTCAACTATCCTTTCATTTTTACCTTTTCCTAATAGGTTATCAAGACAAATTGTACATTTTTTTTTTCACGAAATGACCTCGAGCCAAATAGTATCATTGTTCACACAGTATCACAGACTTGGTTTGGTTACTTTCACTACAAGCGTAATTATTGAAAACAATTTTCAAATTCTTCCATAACATTATCCATGGAAGGATGTACTTTAGATTGGATATAGGAGTAAGTGGAACAGAAAGGGAGAATAGCTTGGTTATTTGCAGCTGTCAGTTTGTTTTATCTTAGCCCATGAAGAGAGTGAAACAGCCAATTCATCTCACCCTACTTCATAATAATCACCTCAGAACTTATCACTCCAACTTATAGAATGATTCAAAACAGGGAACCGGTTCAGCAAAAATACAGATCAATTTTGGACTGCCCCAGTTTTCTCTGTCTTTTGGTCCGGGGACTGCCCCAATTCAAAGAGCCATAAGATGTCTCTCTTTTTTTGCTTTTATGTCTCTATGATAGCGTTTGGCAGTGGGATAGAGACAGAAATACAGGTAATGGAGATAATAATGGAGATAATGAAGATGAAGATAAAAATAATAAATATGTATAAGGGTATTATTGAAAGAAAAAAATGTTAAATTTTCGTCTTTGTATTTTGTTTCCATTGTTCTCACTTTCTGAAGATACATAAATTTTCTATTTTTCTATCCTGGGACTGTTCCTATCTCCAGTTTGTCTCTGTATTTTGTGTCCTGTCTCCCAAACCAAATGCTATCTATGGCAGCATTTGTTTACTGTCTCCAGGACAAAAATACAGAGACACTGAAGATACAAACCTGTTTGATTGTAAAGACAGAAATAGAGGACCAAAAAATTTTCTGTCCCGGGACAGAAAAATACAAAATTTCTATACCTCCAAAATAGGGGGACAGTGGGGACAGAATATTGAAACAAAAATTTAATATTTTTATCTTCCAATAATATCTCTATATAAATTTATTATTTACATCTCTGTCTCTACTGTCTCTATATTTCTGTCCCTATTCCTGTCCCTAGACAATAAATAAATGCTACCTATGTGAACATTTTTTCTTTGGGTCACAATGTGAATATTGTTTCTTTTTGTCTGGGTCAAAAGTTAATGAAGGCTTGAAGCCCACATGGAGAATCTGAACAGAGTTTATAGGCTTCTGGGTTCATAAGCCCATATATTGGAAGGCTTACACATTTGTGTATTGGGCTGTAGCCCAAAAGTGAAAGAAGCAGGGGCTTTTTGCTTCAGGCTTCTTGCACCAAAAGCAAGACAGCAATGGAGAATGGAAATAACAAGGTTGGCCCCATGAAGCCTTTGATTCCATTCGGTGGAGATGTGCATCCCAAAACCGACCATTATTATTGTTATCACTTCTCAAGGTTAGAGTCTGGTCACAGGCTAGAAAAAATAAAAGTAAAAGTCTTATTTTAGTTCCGAAATGAATGTATGCATCCACTATTTGTCTATGTCCACCCAACAACCACCTTTCGGTAGTTTAATCAGCAAAATAGAAACAAAGAAGGAAAAGAGAATGCCACCACCTAGTAGATTAGGACTTAATTAGGACCTCAGAGGATTGTATTGAGTACAGATAATTATTTTATTTTTTTTATTCATTTTGTTTTAGTGAAAGCTAGATATCACGATTCTGAAGATGTAATTTTTAGATATGTTGTCAACACCTTGACCTCTATCTATTCTTTATGATGATGAATATACATATGCGAGCTATGATTGTCATAACTGATATTATTATTCTGATTCTTTTGGTTTATGTTCAGCAGTATAATCATTGATGATTTTAAAATTAAATAACTAATTAATGGGCACCATTTGCTAGAACCAAAATATGTAATGCTGCTTATAAGAGATCTTAGGGCGAGTGGGAGGCAATTAAATTGATCTGTCCTTCAGTCTTCACATAAAATTTTATGGCTACTTGGGAAAAGTATTATTGAGCCAGAATGTTGAAGATATTTTATTTAAACATCGCTTTGAGGGGATTTGACAATCATTCTCTCTCACCCCACCATTGATATCATCTTTTTCTCCCTACATTGAGACTGATTAGACAGAAACCAAATAATCATTAACTTGGATGGAAGATGGTTATAGTCTAGAGGGTGTGCTACCATTGTTGGTTGCAGAAAATGCGGGCCACACTTTTCTTAATAATAGTTGGGGACTAGGGATAAAAACAATTTGATGAGAGCAACAGGTAAATGTGCCATAAGCCACACAAAACCCTGAAGCGATTACTGCTTTTTGCAGGACCAAACGGTATCCATCCCCCTCATAGTCACTATGCAAATTGACACTTCTTTTTCAAGCTACAGTTTCAACTCTAATTATTAGATGAAGATATCTCCAAGTAGTTTTCATGCCATTTAGTTTCTGAAGCAATCAAAATTTGACCTTATTGTTTGACAGCTTGCTCTGATGTTATACTAATTGCACAACTTTAGTTTGTGGATGTTAGCTAGTAACATGTTTGAATATACATTTTTGCTTCATAAAGTCCTTTGCCTTTCTATATACGCTAGCAAGATATTACAGTAAGAAACATTCTAGGATATTTTTTCCCGAGCTTATTACAACTTTTGCAAATTGAATTGTGTGTTAAAGTGGACTACATGTTCAGTTCCGGCATCTAAGGAATTTTTTCAACATGATAGCGTCTTTTCTAAAGAGGTTTCAAATCACAAGTATAAGATCACAAAACTGGCGGGAATCACTCACCAATGAATTGAAAAAATAGTTGGTTGTTGACTTATGTGTATGTGTTGCATATTTAATTAGTGGAGGGACCTTAATTTTGATGGTCTCATAGGAGCTAATTAAAGTAAACCTTCACATGTAGCAGGCCAATTAGAATGTGCGTAGAACATATGCAAAAAAAGAAAAAAAATTGACCCCTCAAAATCCAACCATATCCAACTATAATCATTCCCTCTTTACATTATGGTTGAATTCCCGTTCCCCTTGCGAAAATTTTTCGTTGATTCCTCCATGACCATCTCTAGTTTGTCAACATAAGATAATCTTTGCTAATGCTCCATTGTTATAATGGATGGTGCTGACTGGATTCTTTTTATTATTTGACCAATTTAAAGGACGTAAGACCTATAGAAATTTAATCTAGAAAGAGGATCTTGTGATCTCTCAAGGGTTAGGAATATATTTCATGCTTAATCATTATCATCATGGACTGCTGCTTTATTATCTCAGCAAAACTTTGGCTTTGAAAGTTTCAGGACCACTACTAGTATGTGGGGTAGGAGCAATCTCTCCAAGGAGGAAATTTAGTTAGAATAAATTCTCTACTAAGTTTAAGGAATCAAGGGCTTGTGTTTACCTCTGCAAGGGAAGCAGGATATTGGATTTAAAACATCACCAAAGGCAAAATCTCGTTTAGGCAGAAATCAGAAGTGCCACATGGAATCCACTGTTAGGTTTTTTGGTCTTTTCTTTGGGGGTAGGGTACATGGTAGGGTAAGAAGCTGAACTTACTAACCGCTATTACCTCTCAATAATCAAGTCATAGTTGATAGTGTTACTAAAAAGAAAAATGCAATACATCTAAAAAATATATTGCCAAAATTTTTGAGAAATCATGATAATCCTCGAATAAAGCAAAGCAATACCAATAATATATTTGTCACAGTGAAAGAGATACGAGTCTTTTGAATATGTAGTGTTGATTTTAATCTTTGAATTCATATAAAAAAAATCGTTATTAACAGGGTACATGCTTAAATATCTGACCATGTTTTGGAAAATTAATCTTTCAGCTATTAGATAAGAAAATACTCTCTAAAAAACTAAAATAAAAAATAAAGTTATATAAATCACTTGTAAATTCAGAAGTCAAGAAGCATATCATTTTGGCAGTTAAATTTTATCAAAGTTATGTATCATTATTATTGATGAAAAATGCTTGGTCAAACTGGCAAATTTTTATTGAGTGAACCGGATAAAAGGTGCTAGGGTTGATAAATACAAGTTATGTAAAAATATTATTTTAATACTTAAAAAGTGAATCTTTTTTGAGACACTCACTTTATTAACATTAACATTGAATGTGATGATTGTGTCAATTCATTTTTAACATTCATCATATTTAATAATTATAAAATTGGTGTCTCAATACACACTCACTCCTTGGTTGTTAAAATAACACTATACTAAGTGATGATACAACACATGTAGTTGGTTTGTGGTACCATATAGAAAAGCAATCCCGTGTACGTAAATAGGGTGACAAGCCAAAGAGCTTCAAGCTTGGCCAAAACGGCTCAATATTGAGGGTGAGCTCGCTCTTCTGATTGATCACTAGGCTGAGAAAGCTAAAGAAAGTTCATTGATCAATCTTGTGATTTAGACAAGAATGTCTCATGGCCATGTGCAGCAATGCGTCCCACGTGCTATATGACATGCGTGTGGGTCTCTCTAACTCCAAGTGGTCTTGTGTTCTTTTTTCCCTTTGATAGTTTTGGCAACGTATACAGCACGTCCATAATACCAAAGCTTCCAAGTAAGGAAGGGAATAGTAGGAAAGCAAAGGAAAATCAGCCTTATACACAAAGAAAAAAGAAAAGATGTTACAAATAAAGTTAGAGGAATATTAAGTATACTAAAGCATAAAGAAGTACCTAATTCTCTACATAGGTCCCTCGTATACATTAGTACCTCTTTGTTTTAAATTCTTCCTATTGAAAAAAAAATAGAAAAAAAGAGAAGAATCTAGTTTTGAAGACACTTTTAGTAGAAGCAATTCTTTAAGCAGTTACTTCTATCAAGTACTCGTTACTTCTACCAAAAATTAAAACAAATAAGCCCTGATGAAAAGTGTTATAAAATCAAATTATTTCCATTCCGTTACGAAGAACTTGAACCAAACAAACACTTAATCTCTGCCCCTCATTTTACTTTCTACTTACTATATATCTCTTTGCTGACCAATCAAGGTTTCTCCATGCATGTTTGTTCAGAAATCAGTACTTAGGACTACTTACTTCGTGCAAGTAACATCCCAGAATTCTATTTGAAAAATACTTCCATTTTCATTGACTTCAAGTTAATATGAGGAATCAGCACAACCCTTTTCTCAGGTATTTTTTTTTTTAAATAGGTAAACAAGGTTCAACTCTTAAAATAAGAGGAGCAATAAATACATACATCTCCAGATGAATCGCGAAACACTAAGACTTACTCTCACAAAACACATGGCTTCAAATGGCACAAAACACTATGAATTATGAGATTCTCTTTGGAATGGTCGACGCAAATGTACTGGAGTCTGGTGATGAGCTGTGAGTGTTAGGCAAGTAGCTGGCTCCTGTAAAGACCCTTCTGAGGCATCCGATCATAGATCACGTGTCTTTTTTTTTCTTAATATATAGCCTTCTTTTTAATAAAAGAATTAATTCTTTTGACACTTATAGGACTTATGAGATTTGCACTGTGGACAAGTTTGTTTCCCATTTTCTTGATAAACTAGAAAGACCTCTTACCCATTGGTTCATTGGCCCACGGTAAGCTGAGAAGCAATCTAGCTAGATAGAGATTTGATTTTCCAGTGACACATTCCTAACCGTCCTATGTGCCAATATTCCTCAAGTCTGGTCACTTTTGAATTATTCCACTTTTTCTCATCTTTTGATGGCCGTCAGAAGAGATGATTACTATAAACTAACTGCAGATCCTTGTGTAGCTGTTAAGAGAAACTTTTTCATTGTCATCTTTTAAATTTGCAATTTACTTACTATTCTAGCTATCGGGCTATATAGGTTGGTTGGTATGCAGTGTCTTGTGTTCATATACCTTTAAGTAGCCTTTTTGCTGTGCAGGCTTTTTGGTGATGAGAGGGTTGAGCCTAAAAGTTTTCTGATTGAAGAGAAAAGGGAATCATCTGATGATCAAAGCTTCTGCTTTTAGCTGTTTACTATGTGTGAGGGGGGTGATGCCAAGTGTACCATCATAGATATTGTATTCTGTGTTGTTTTGAAATATGTGAAAGGAAATATATCTAAATGCTGCATTCCACAGTCCCGTGCACCAAAAATGGAAAATGAGGAAGAAAAAGTCTCGAGGGCCATGTTATTGCATCATGCGAAATCTATTGGTTCTTTATGACCAACCCTACAAAAGAAAGAAGCGGGGAAGTCAATTCAAAAGTATGTGAAGAATTATCAATGTTATCTGATTCCAAATAATGCATTTTTGGCCCCCATACATTTGAAATTAAAGAAGAAAATACTTAGTAGTACTACTGCTACTTTATATTAACTACATATGTGTGTGTGTGTGTGTGCAGGAGCAGAAGATAAACTATAAAATGCAGTATCTATGGCCATTTTCAGTCAAGTTGATCTCCCATTTAAATCAGTGCTGGAACAGAATCTGAACTCTGTGCTGTGCATCTTTTGGCTGGGAAAATGTTTATTTAACCAAAATATTGAATATTTGTGGCTGCAAATTAGACAGTAATAACTAATTTTCATTCTGTATTGTGATATCCGTTCATAAAGTCTCTCCGTTTTCAACATTTTATTGTTGCTTTACATTTGCTATGGACATGTTTACCACTAACATAAGGAATTTAAGGTTTTATTGGGTTTTAATTGATTTTGGGTTGAAATGATGAATATACGTTCAAGACTACTAACCTCAGCTCATCACAAAAGGGTATGCCAACTTTTCTATAAGGTAGTATTTGGTAGCTTATACAGGGTAGTGGAAATAGAAACAGTGGAGATGAAAACATAAAAAATACTATCTCTGTATCTTGTTTAATTATAGAGTACAAGATATAATAACTGTCTTCGTATTTTGTTTTGAAACACAAGGAAAAGACAACAAATATATGATAAAATATATTTTTTACCCTGCTGGACTGTCACCGGATCGCCTAGAGGCAAAGCCACTTGTAATGCAAGGGTGGCCAATGGCCATACCCCCTAAAATTTTCAATTTTAATTTCATGTTTATAAATACATATTTATGTAAATTTGTATCTCCTAAAATTTTTATGTGTTATAAGAATTTGATGGATGATATATTATTATTTTAAAACATATTAGATAAGTTTAATATTACAATAGTTTGAATGATTTGACAAATTAATCTTTAATGATATACAAATAGTTTAAATTGATTACTAACAAAAATATAAATAGAACAAATAAGTTCACTAAAATATTGATAATAAACTAACTTAATACTTAATTTTAATTATAAGGAACTTGAAATATTGTATTTAACAATCAATTTATTTAGTACCATTTGTGTGTGAGACCAACATTATTCAAATATATAAATTTTATTTTAAAATTTTAGATTTAAAATTAGAAGATATATTATTATTTTTTACATGTGCATTATCTTTTAGTGTTCCCCCTTAAATTTTAGGTCTAGCTCCACCCCTTGGATTGGCACTGGCTGCCGCTACACCACCCATGATTGTGAGGACACATTGGAAAATATTAAATATGTATAGAAATATTATTGAAAAAAAAATATTAAATTTCTCTCTCTTTGTCCTATCCCCACTTTTTGAAGGTAAATAATTTTTTTGTATTTATATTCTAGGCCTTATTCCTGTCTTTACCACCAAATAGGTTTGTGTTTTCAGTATTTCCATATTTTTGTCTCTGTATCAGCTACCAAATGCTACGGAAGTGTATTTCCTTTGTCATTTTCTGAACTATGTATGAAAAATGTTACCCTGCAAAAAGTAATTGTAAGAATTTTTTTTGCTAAAACCATATACTCTTTTTAATAAAATAAAATAATATTACTCAATTATATATTCAAGATTCATTAAATTGCCATTGTCCCAATTTAATTCTGATAGATTTAGTCAATTGTTTATGAAAAATGTCTCATGATTAAAAATAAAACCCATATAAACTCAATATGATTGGTCACGGTCTTCTAACGGTGATGCCCTGCCCTGCCCTGCCAAAAAAAAAAAACAAATTCCGACAAATTTATAGTTTCTAACATTTTTCTTGATGAATAAATGGGCAAGGCTATGGCTAAGTGCATACACAAGAGTTGGTGGCATTTTCAATAATCAATGAGGGATAGTTGTCATTCTATACCTTTAATTAGATATGTGCTATATCTGTATATTATATTATTAGTTCCTATTTATGCCAAGAAAGCCAATATAGTATCAAAAAAGTTTCTACAACAGTTCAGTTATTTCTTATGCTGAAATGAGGAGTCTAGTCAGAAAAGGCAGGCATCAGCCATAAACAAAGACCACAAGTTCAAAGGCAGGAAGGCTGCAGTTAAGGCCTCTCCAACCCATGCAGGTAGAGATTTTTGCAACTGATGATGATCATGTGCCCCCATGATCATCAAGTGGCCAAGCATTGCCACACCATGGCTTCCTCTTCACCCAATAAATTAAAGATGCCCCACTAGTTATATGGCTTCCAAGCCAGGGCCCCACCCCCACCCACTTTCCAATAACAATTTTCAACCTGTTCCCCAAACACAAACCCTCTGGGCTTCTCCCGTTTAACACCTGCTGTGCTCCTAGTTTAAAATTGTATTGCCACATCAACATGTTATCATTAGCTATACTTAATCTGATAGGTATCAGAATCTTGGGATATTAGTACCTTTATTCACTTCTTATAAAGTTGCAAATAAAAGAGTTTATGCTATTTTTGGCACCATTGTTAGCTTAATCAGACAGGTCTTTTGCAGCCCAAGACCACCTTAATATGTCAAGTGGGATATGTTTTTTTTTGTTTCTCATCATGTGATTACACTTGCAACAGAAGCACTTTCAGCAAGTGTTTTGTGTGAATAACTAACCAAATATAGCTTGGCATGGCTCGCAAAAAACAGAAAGAAGAAGAAAACCCCAGAAGCATTAAGTTTTGAATAAGAAATTAAATGTTGGGCACAAGAAACAAAAATTTGCTATATATGTATCGTTTACCACTCAATTTATCGGCTTCGTCTCTCAATTTTTTCCTCCATTTTAAGTATAATAGTCCATGTGTCGAGCGATTAATAATCAAAATATTACTATATTAACACCAAAAAATAGGTGTCCCAACACCCATTTCATCACTATGTGATAAATAAATAGAAAAAGTTGGAGCCACCACCATATCCGACTACAATGGAATGAGTGTTCTAACCAACTTTTGGATATTGAAATAATTTTTTATTAATAATAAAGAAAAACACCTTTTTCTATTAGAGCATCGAAAAATTTTATAATTTGAATTAAAATAATTTTTCAAATATCTTAACCATTTGATTTATAATTAAAAAAATCATAATTTATTTATTTATAATTTAATACCTTATCCATTTGATTCAAGATATAATAAAAGTAAAACCAATAATAAGTTACAAAAGTAAAGTACACGAATAACACAAAGCAGAAGTTTTTTCTTTCTCGGTGAGCTACCGAAATTTTATATGAATTGGGAAGCATAAGTGGTTAAATAGTTTACGTGGCATTATATGGGCTCGAGGTATGAAGGGTGGAGAAAGGGGTTTTGGGGAAGTGGGACAACGAAGTAATGAGGCAGGCACAACACAACAACACTACTGCATTATGTGCACAGGGCACAGCTCCCCCAGTACAGTAGAAAACAAAAATGAGAAATGGTGCCTCCCAAGTTTGAGGCTGCTAAGAAATTCAGAGAACCCCTTGATCAATTTTCAATTTTTTTTTCTTTTATGTCCCTTATGCTCCTGTAAATATTCATGAGAAATGATGCCTCCCACATGTGAGACTGCTAAGAAATTCTTACGTTTACCTGAAATATCAAACGGATATATTTTATATTCTATAATAAAATAATATTTTAGTTAGGATATGATCTTTATAACTTTTAATTGAAATATTATTATCGAATATAAAACATATTAATGCGACGCTTTAAATGACTGTCAAAATTTCTCAGCGGGGCTAGTCCAAGGGTGATCTGGACACTTTGGGGCTGCACGGATACTTTGGTGTCACATTCCTTTCCAACAGCAAAATTTTGCTACTTGCTATATTCTTCATCCACCCTGCCACTACCATTGTATTGTAATCTCATTATCAAAATATCACGTCATAGTAATACAGGTGACAAATTGTGTGACGTAAATGGCGATTCATGCACTTAACAAGGTGACTTGTGATCTAGGAAAAAGTCATGGCTAATTCGTCAACGCAAAACCAATTACCACGTATCATTTGTTAATATGGAAAATTCGTTTAATGATTTTTTATGCTTAATTAAATAAAGAAAAATAGTAATAATAAGTGATGTAACTGTACGTAGATATAAGTTGATGTCCGCAATATAATGATATATGGTTTTGACAAATAGATTATTTATGCACTTTAAGATGATGTCCTTGAGATGGTGTCGAACTTAATGTCGTAGTTGGATATGAAAAATATATTTTTTTTTTTACTAAAATTCCTCTCTCTCTCTCTCAAATCTGTGACTCTCTGTTGCTCTATCACAAACAAACAGATAAATCATAAATGTGCACACTGTGGAGAACATTCAGAGCCGTGCAAGCGACAATAATAGTTAACCACACCAACTCAACGAGATAGAGACATAGAGAAAGAGAATCAAGGCAAGTAAAATTAAATGAAAAAGGCTATAAATATATATATTTGTTAAAGATGTGCCCCTATGCTTTTATATATAATAAATAATAAGTTAAAGAGAACCTAGTAAGGGCTACTTTAATAGAAGTGAATTGAGTCCTTAATGAGCTTTTACTTGTAAGGTAGGGATTCGAATCCTTTCAAACTATTCTTGATCCCAAAACTTTATGCTTCCCATGACTAACCTTTTTTATTAAAATAATAATAATAGGAAAAACAAATATTAAATATATCCACACTTAAATATTTGACCATACTCCAAGAAATTAATTAATTTTTTATTTGTTGAGTGAAAAGATACTCCTAAAATAAAAAAAAAATAATACAGAAAAAACAAAATAAGTTCCTCTACACTTCAATAATCTAAAATGTTAAAAGTATAAGTTTTAATTTTTTGAAAAGGTCATAGAAAAACAAAGGAAGGAAAATAAATATTGTATTTCGAAAGAATGTGGTTTAGTTGTAAAATTTTTTAAACTAAAAAAAATGTATTATAAAGGTTTTTTTTTATCATTTTTTCACTTTATAAAAGTTACATAACTCTTTAATTTTTTGAAGAAAAAATGTCTTTTTCCCTTCTCTCTAAATTTAAACTCTTTGAAGATGCTTGTTTTTTGTTTGAACCATTGATATTCAGTTTTAATAAATTGTAATTAATCTTCTCAAGTTAAGTACACTACTTACTTTAAAAGGTGTATTTGTTATTAAAGGTAAAAATGAGATGAAATTTTTCATTGATAAATTGTATGTGTAAAATTATACATGAAACTCATTTATAAAAATTTTTACCCGATTTTTCCTCCATAACATACACATGCGGAGAATAAAACTTTCAACACAAATATTTATGGGGATTTCTCCAGTATTCCTATAAAATTTAAGAATACTAATATCTTTTAGTTATTTGTGACTAAGAATAAGCCACGTATCCCATAAATCCATGTTTTTTTTAAATCTATCAAATTATAACTGTTAATTATATAAAAGATACCGGTACCTCATAGGTATCAAAACGAAAACCATATTTTATTTCAAGTTATAATATAAAATTTAAACTAAATAATTTTTCTTAAAAACAAAAAATATCAAATTGATTAAATCAAGCTAATGTTTGTTTTGTTATATAGCAAGTGTTGGTATATCTTAAAAATTACCCTAAATTTATACACGTCAACTAAATACTTCCTAATATATGGTCCCAACGGACGAGGGATGTCTCCTTCCAACCATCTGCTTGCGAAAGCGGGAGCGTACTGTAGGGCAGAGCGGTGGAGCCTCCGTTAATTGCGCACGCACCCACCCATGTGAACCAACTTAGAGACCACCGTTTTAACCCCATGCAAAGTCCAAGCCAATCCAATCACAAACACAACTCATTGCCGCCCTCATGTAATTCATTTTCATGCAATCATGCATATGATCTTGATGTATATCTAACTCCCCTCTCACTTTTCTTGTCTCCCTATGCCAGGCAAAACCCACCGTCACCGTTACCCAAAAAATTAATCTTAGACCCATGATGATTTTGACCTCAAGACATAATATAGGCAGTAGTAATAATAAACAAGCACATGCGATTAATTAGAGAAATCGTTACATGCTGTTAAAACATATTTAGTGTGTATTTCAAATATATAGAAATATGTACAACATTTATCTTAATTTGTAATAATTAAAAGTTAGATTAAAAAAATAAAAATAAATAATCATATATAATTAATTAAGTGTACTTAATAAGCATATTATGTTTATTCTCTAATAAGTATCTATATTCATTTATGGATGCATATTAAGAAAATGATTAGATGGTTTAGAAGATAAGTGAATTTAAATATATTTTATAATATTATTCTTATCGTCCACTTCAATATTCTTTCTTATATTTAATATTTTCACTGACTTCTTTCTCCCATAAGAATATATAAAAAAAAATTAATGTGATATCTAGAATCCAAAAAGAACATAAAATTGTGAAAAAAAAAAATAAAACCTTATAAATGAGGTTGTAAAAGTTTCTACGATGACCGTGAACCCCAAAAATTACTTGTGGTACTGTTACTAGTACTGTTTGGTGGCTAGAAGATTTTCACTGTGGAGGGGGCTCTGAACCTGAATAGAATTCCAAGGGAGAGTGAATGGATAACGGGAACACAGGATTTGTGGCTGTGGCGCATTCGTTTGGTCATGGGGGGTGACGAATTGTGACTGAAACCGTAGTTTGGGAGATTATTTAACCAAAAGCCACAAAAACATTGGGGTGTTTGGGACGTTTAAAACCAAACCATTGCAAATGACATGGAACTCCCCCCAACTTTAGTTTCCTGTTGCTTTTGCTGGTGTTTTCTTTTTCTTCCATGGCTGCTTCGGTATAAAGAAAATAATTTTTACAACCCCAAAATTGGAAAAAGCTTTAGCGTTAAAAGAGTAAGAAATAAAAATATTTGTTTTGTGGCATCTAATCGAAAACTAACTTTTATGTTGAAAAAGTAATTAAAGTATGAGATAAAAAATAATATACAAAATTGAAGTATTAAACTAAACATTACATTATTTATGTTTATAGAAAAAAAAAGTACATGATTTATAGTAAGAATTACTCTTTTAGCTGGAGACGGTAAGAATTTACAATTGATAACACCTAGTTTTTTTTCGTTCCTCAAATTTTACGTTTGTGATTGGCTAGTTATATATCGATTACTTTTCAATAATGTGTTGAATAGCTAATATATGCACTAACTTTACTTTTCTTATGAAAATAAGTACATATAATTTTTTTAATAATGTGTCCTTTTTCCATTAAGCTATTACTATTTACAAATATCCCATGGACATAATTTTTTGGTTCATTCTTAGTTTTTTTTAAATGATTTTATTTATAATATGTCCTCTGAGATAATATTTCTGTCGGCTTGAGTATAGATATTTTTTTTCATAATAAGAGATACTAAGAGTCAAATCTTTAGCATTTTAGTCATGACATTTCTAATATCATGTCATTAAATTATCTTTTCTAAAAATTTTAACTAATAGATAGAAGTATAAGAACGATTTTACATTTAACATGTTGAATGTTTATACTTGCCTCAGTCTTTTTTCTTTTTTTACGTTTCTTTCAACTTTAAAATAAAAAGAAAATTGACAGATTTTTTAAAAAAATATTATTAAATTAATAAAAGAAGTTTATTTTTTCAAAAGCATCAAATAAAAAAATGGACTTTTTTAAGAAACTTTTTTTTTCAAATAAATTAAGTTTAAATTTTGTAAAGTAGAATAAACAAGTTTATAGAAAAAAAAGACGTTATAAGTATTCCAAAAAAATCAGGACCCACCGAAAAATTTTATACATGTGAAAAATTCATATCAATCAAAAGAATTTTTAAAATTTTGATGGGAAAGATCAATAATATATCCAAATCGATTCATTATTGGCCAAAAGGGATTCTTGGGGCTCCATAAACATAGTAAAATATACTAATATTAACCGCAAAAATAACATAGTATTGGCGGATTCGGCGACAAATAGATGTGATTTTATTATTATTTTAAGTGTCGGGAGTGCAGGCATCCCTGAGAGAGAGAGAGAGAGAGAGTTTTCCATTCATTGTCTGTGGCCTAAGCCCAATATTCAGCGGACAAGCCTGGGCCGGACCCCGCAGGTGCAATGAGGAATAGAAGTAGAATCTACTGTCGCAAAACTCCACGTGTGACCCTCACGTGCCTTCCTTTCTTCCTATTTTCTTTTGACTGGTGTCTCGTTCTTTGATGTTGTGCATTTGAAAGCGTTAAGGTATTAACCCACTAATTAGTGCATAATCCATTCCCATCTATTTTATTATTGATAATTAGTTTTTTTTTTCACGAAAGAATGATACTTACTAGGCATTTAAATTCGAACTTCGTTTTGATTCATTTCATCTACTATCAACTGCAAAATTCTATAGCATGAAGTTCTGGCCTCAAAGTCATACATAATTTGATGTGTAAAAGAGGAAGCAATATAAATAGGCATTGTGAATTGTGATGCTGACAAAAATGGAGGAATATGTATATTCCGCCGCTTGTGTGTGTGTTGTACTAAACGAAAAGTATTGCGTTTTACTTCTGCCAAAAGCATGCAAAGTCACGCGCGATTTTTAAAATGAAACACGGGACAACATATTAATTAGTGTTTGACCCGCAAGAATCTATTCTCATATGAGACAGCTTTTCTCCTAGTATATTTATTTTTGCGTCAAGTTATTACAGCTATAGTGCAATACATGAAACGCTATTGGGCTTATGGTTAAACAACTTATATTAATTAGTGGAATAAGAAACATTCTTGGGCACGGTTTGATGGATTCGTTAGCAATATAATTAGTTGGGGGGGTAGACGTCAAATGTTCTACTACAAAAATGTGAATGGCCCCTTTAGTTATTAATGCGGTGCTTTAATGCCTTTTGAAAAATTGCTTTGCGACTGCACCTTCTTGTTAGTATTTGAAATCGGAGTTGTGTAGAAAATAATGGATGCAGCAAGGTGCAAATTGTCGGAGTTAGAGCATGTACTCTCTATTTAAAAGTACGGTTAAATTATTCTGTTAGCAAACGAACTTTTTGAGAAAATTTGTACGATTCTCTGAATTTATAAAATATTTATAAATGAGTCATAGATGTTTTTAATATGTCGTTATATTACAGTTTCATGATGTTTAGTGCACTAGTGATAATAATTTTAACTCCATAATTATATATATTTAGAATATTGTCTTATTACATTATGTTCCATCATAGTATCTAAGAATTTAATTGCGCAAACGTTTTGTGAGTTTAAGAACTGATTTATGTTCCGTTTGAATTTTGTTAAGAACAATTAGAGACAAACAGATTAATTTAAACAAATTTACTTTAAAAAAAAAATTGGTCAATAGAAGTAAAATTAATCAAAACGCACACTTATGCAATCTCTTGCCTCATGAGCGACGAGGCTTGACATGGCTTGGCAGCGAGCATGCTAGCTGATCGAGGAAATATCACAGTCCACGGCATTAGATATAAAACTATATTAATGTGTCACAATTGGACCGCTTTAAGTTTTGAGAACAAATAATTTTATAACATTGTATCAAAGTTTATACAACTAAATGATTAATAATTTACTTTTTGCTGGCCGCACTTCTAAAATGTCATTTTGAATTTCTGACGTCTTTTTACAGTTTCTTACATTTAGCTTATTACTAATACCTATTTGCTTTGAAAAGAGGTAAACAACATGTGAAGCTCAATTTTTTTAAAATTTTCAACAAGCATTTTATACATGTTTTAGAGGGTACTTTAAAAAAAAATTGTGTCTTCAAAAGGTGAGAAGGTTAATAAAATATAAAAGTGAAATGTTAAATATTTTTGGATTAATTAATATAATGCATATAAAATGCACATATGAAGAAAGTTATAAATTTGAGGCCGATGATTATTCTATCACTCGTATATTTTATCAACTTTTTCAATTTAAAGGGATCAAATCCCTCTGAAAAAAGCTTCATTGCTTGTTCCCGTGGCGGATGCATTTTCACCACCCTCGCACGAGTTGAATACGTTCATTTTTTTTTATAAATTAAAAAAAAGGAGCGAATGAGGAGGTGGATGAGCAAATGGCATACAAGCATATAAAAACAATTTGACTTTATATGTCAACCTCTCATAATTTCATTCTCTGACGCCCAAGCAATAGGAGGCAGCACAACAAAAAAAGAAAAATAAAATACTAAAATAAAGGAAGAAGAACATATTTTTAAACAGGAAGGGCACGCTTTCACAGTTCAAATTCCTCTATTTATACTTGCCCATCCTTCTCATACCTTCATTCACAAGCAGTAATTAGTTTCCCCTCATCAAGCTAGCTATACCCTCACTATTTTGTTCACTTGGGGATCCTGTCCCCAAAAAACAGAGTGCTCCTCTTTACGAGGGTATCTCTCTGGTCTGGCCCCAAAGTTTCACGGTGACATAACAAACACCATCTTCCACCACTGCAAAAGCCATAACCCACTTTTGGATTGATAAGTCATCATATACAGATACAAGCCGCACACCAACAAGAAATGTGTGAATCAAAGAGTATCACCACTACCAAAACAGAGCCAGCGTTGAAAACCACCCATGTGGAGGAAAAGGAACATGTCTTGTCTTCTTCACCCTACACCTTCATTGACCCGGAGAAGCAACAACCGCAGCACCGGGGGACACGTGGCGGAACGACAGTCGCCACCGAGATCATGAAAGAATCGAAGTCCCTGATGGTGCTGGCGTTCCCCATAGCACTGACAGCCCTCGTTTTCTACGCGCGGTCCATCATCTCCATGCTCTTCCTGGGCCACCTCGGAGACCTCGAACTCGCCGCGGGCTCCTTAGCCATAGCCTTCGCCAACATCACCGGATACTCCGTCCTCTCCGGCCTCTCCCTAGGAATGGAGCCGCTCTGTTCGCAAGCCTTCGGTGCCAAGCGCCCCAAGCTCCTCTCTCTCACCCTCCACCGATGCATCATCTTCCTCTTAGTCTCTTCAATCCCAATCTCACTCCTCTGGCTCAACATGAACACAATCTTCCTCTTCCTGCACCAGGAACCAAACATCACGCGAATGGCACAAACCTACCTCGTATTTGTGCTCCCCGACCTCGTAACCAACTCGTTCCTTCACCCAATCAGGGTCTACCTTCGCGCTCAGGGTGTCACCCACCCTGTCACCTTAGCGTCCCTTGCGGGAACCGTTCTTCACTTGCCGTTCAACTTTCTGCTTGTGAAACGGCTGTGTTTTGGAGTCGCCGGCGTTGCCGCCGCCTCCGCCGCCTCCAATCTCTCGATTCTCCTGCTCCTGGTTGCTTACGTGTGGATAAGTGGGGTCCACAGAGACACGTGGATGAAGCCGAGCTTGGAGTGCTTTTACGGCTGGAAGCCGCTGCTTCGGCTCGCCGCGCCGAGCTGCGTGTCAGTTTGTTTGGAGTGGTGGTGGTATGAGATCATGATTGTGCTTTGTGGGCTATTAGTGGACCCCACCGCCACCGTGGCGTCCATGGGGATACTCATCCAAACGACGTCGCTTATATACGTGTTTCCCTCGTCCCTAGGCTTTGCGGTCTCGATGCGGGTCGGGAATGAGCTCGGGGCGAACCGGCCAGCCCGAGCCCAGCTTGCGGCTACCATGTCGGTGTTTTTCGCCGCGGTGATTGGGTTTGTAGCGGTGGTTTTTGCCACCACGATGAGGCATTGGTGGGCGAGGATGTTTACTAGCGATGAAGAGATTTTGCGACTAACGGCAGTGGCGTTGCCAATCCTTGGGCTCTGTGAGCTTGGGAATTGCCCGCAGACGGTGGGGTGTGGTGTCGTGAGGGGAACGGCGCGGCCGAGCGTGGCGGCGAATGTGAACCTCGGCGCGTTTTATTTGGTTGGGATGCCCGTGGCAGTTGGGCTTGGGTTTTGGCTTGGAGTTGGGTTTTGTGGGCTTTGGTTGGGGTTGTTGTCGGCCCAAGTTTGTTGTGCGGGCCTAATGCTACATGTCATTGTGACCACTGATTGGAAGCACCAAGCCCGCCGGGCCCAGTTATTGACGTCCGTTGATAATGATGGGAATGAATCTAACGGCCTGAAGCAACCATTGATTACCGATGGGGACGCTTGCCCCTCCTCTTGATTTTGATTATGGTGCAATACTCTGATTTTGTTTTGTTTATTTTTGTATGAGAAAAAGGGAATGTCAATTACCAATCATTTTTTCACCCGTTTTCTCAGAGCGATATGGGAAGTCGAATAGAGGAGTTGGAGGAGATGATTCTGTCTTTTTCCACATGTACTACTGTACCAAGACCCCAAGAGGATATATATATATATATATATATATATATATATATTTGACTCCTATCTCATAAATGCAAATTGGAACACTATATAACTATATTTGTTGAGACGTACAGAAAAATGAATGGGGACACCTTAGCCAAATGTTAACAATTTTGTTTTCCATGATTACGATTATTAGTTCAGATAAAAGTTCGAAGAAGCTGAGTCACAGATCTTTAGACATTTTTAAATTTGTCAAAAAAAAAAAAGTTACTCTTTGGTACGAATTGGCTTTGATACGTACCAGTGGTATGAAAAGGAATAAAGTAATTAGTTTTTGTGATTTTTTTATTTTTTAACCTTAAATTTGTTCACAGAGTTTAATGATAGTATAAAACTAATTTTTTATGAGTAGTTAAAAATATTAATAATCTTATATATGTTGATATATAATCAACTTGTGCCATTTTTTAGCTTTTATTTGATGGCAAAGAAACTATGACCCGAAAAAAATATAGAAATGTTATTTTTATACCTATAGCATTTTAGTAATTTTGGGAATTTGATTATACAGTAATTAATAACTAGAAATTTCGATTGTATTATTCTAGTGTGTATTAAAAATGATAAGATATAATTAATAATATGAACAAAATCTTTTTTCTAGATTTGATAATAAAATAATTGATTTTTTTTCAATTATTAACACACAATCTTCTGCATTGCTTAGTTACATATTCACCGATAATAAAGAGACTAAAGTTTTTCTTTAGCTTGCACTGACGACACTAATTAATTAAGAAGTCAAAAGTATGAATTTCGAATTTAATTCTTATTGAAACCCAAATTTACCTGTCTAAGACAGTCCTAGTCGTGTCAATGTAATATCAAAAAATAATAATAAAAAAAAAGAAAAACAGACTCACCCTAAATGTGTAAAAAATAAAATAGAAAACAATTACCGAGAAATTCCTACGTGCGATTAAAATACATTTAACGTATGGGATAGGAATAACTACTGTCATTCATTTTACTTTATAATATTTACAAGTTATACTCTCTCCATTTGTTAATATAAGTTAATTTGAACAAACTAATACATTGAACAGCTGTACCAATTTGTTCTTATTTGTGATGAGAGGAGTTAGAAGCTAGACATATCCTTCTTCATAAAAAATGTTTAGCGGTAGACGAAGAATATGGATAGAAAAATCTTCAATTCTTAAGAAATTTTTTTATTTCTGAGACAATTTTTTATTTTTTGTATTTCTTTCAAGTAAAAATAGAATATAAAGATAAAAATTTTATATTTTTTTTAAATAATATTTTCTAAATAATAATATTTGTTATATTTCTATCATTACTGTTTAAAAGAGTTATTACCCAAAGGCCAAATAGAGAGGAGACAAGAGGGCTCTGTTAAGCCCCCACACTCTCTGACTAAATCAAGGGATCAATCCCAAAAAGACATCAACGCCCACAGAGGAGAAAAAGCAGTAGTAGCGCAGAGAAGGGTAGGGGAAAAAAAAAAAAAACAGTAAACGCACATGCATGCATGGTACTGTGACGCTGCCATATTTGAAATGACGGAGCTGCTCGCCACTTAACTTTTCAGCTTATCTTTTGGCAGGGAGAACAGAAGGAAGGACGCCTGGTGTGGTGACAGTGGTTGCGCTGTCTCCTCCATTCAAAGTACTACTCTATCTACGGACGATAGGTGGATAATTCATTCACTCACTCACTCACTCCTACCAAATCTTCTCTCTGTGTGCCGACTTGAATTTGACACGGGATTTCATTTATTTTAATATATTATCAATATTATGAAAAAAACAATTATATAATCCTTTAGTCGTATATTATTATTTAAAATATCATATAAATAAATAAATAAATTTTATTAGATAATAATATAAAAAATTTAATTAACTTCTATTCTAAAAATTATTTAATTATTTTTTAATTTATATAACAATTTAAGTAATGAATAAATACTAAAATCAACTATGATTATTGATGTGATAAGACATAATTGAATAATAGTAATTTTTTTTACACAATTAGTATATGTAAAAATTAAACTCTTTAATAATATAGTGCAATATTTATATAATTAGTTAACAATGTAAAATTATATCATTAAAATATTTTAATTTTATAATAAGCACTTTAAAACAATATATAAATTTTGCACGCACGATTATATGTTAAAACTAAACATACTTCACACTCGCATACAGGATGCTAATATTTAAACAGGTGATTTCTTCAATGATTAGCTTTGCAAAGCGTTATTAATTTTCCTTTTGACCAATGTTGCCACATTTCAATCGAAACTGTATATCGGGTTAGCCCATGATGTTTTTCCCATTTCAAGATTATTCACATTTTGGTTCTCAATGTGCCACGTCTTGTTCATTTTGGTTCTCAATGTGCCACGTCTTATTTGCACAAAAATGGAATCTATCTGTTCCGATCCGAAAAGGCAATAAATGGATGATTTGCGTCCTCATGATACGGATAACGAAGGCCAGAATCAAGGAAACAGAGGCTATAATGAGAAGTGGGTGTGCTCTGAAGAGACCAAATTGATCATAGAGGAGAGAGCTGTAGAATAGAATAGAAGGCAAACAAAATAGGCACTTGTCTCTTTTATCAGCAGTAGGAGCATTTTCTGGAGACACGCGTGAGGGGCTATCAGTCTATCACAGTAATCTTCCGTGTCCCCAATGTTTGTTTAAGACCAAACACAATCTAGTGCTCTTAAATTTTGCGTAGATCTACTTAAAGCGAAAAATTCTTATTTTTCAATCTTAGATTTGAGTAGATATCCTTAAACACTTCACTTTACGTGGTTGGAATAACTTAACTCATATAATTAATATGAGCCTAGGGAAAAGAAATTTAGGGTGCATTTTGCTAATTTCACATAAGAAGAGAATTAGATAAAATACCTTCTGTTAATAAAAATTAGCTCACTTAGTAGACTTTTTGCTCATATATCACTATAATTAAGATCTTCGATTCCCATATTTTTCCAACTAATGAGTGAGCTATAAATATTTTTATAAAAGTTTAATGAGCTTGAAAACATATCCTGACCACAAATGCAGATGAGTTTATCTCTCTACCTAAACTTGAGAAAAATAATAAAATAACACATCTTCTAGCTACCCATGGCAAGTATTTACTCCATCAAATATGACAACTCACTTTATAACAAGGGTGTTTATCGTTCATCGTGACCCTTCAACTCAACTTGGCCCAAAGCTTATTGATGCGGATCTAGGTCTTGAAATTTGACTCGATACTCTTTTCGGTCTCGGTTCGGGTCATAGGTTAGGTAAGTCTGACTAACCCGAAGTCAAATAATTCTTTAAGAGATATATATTTTTATAATAATTTTTAAAAAATTATAAGATTTTTAAGTTCAATTAATGTATTTTACATAACTTGATGTTATTTCTACATTAATATAGTTTATTTTGAAATCTATATCGTAAAATACTTCTAAACTTTTATTTTTTAAAATTTTTTATAACTTTAATATGCATAATATTTAAATTCTCATATATTGTTCAAATATCAAATTGACCCGATATAATCTGAGATATAATCAGATCATTAACAGGTTCGGATTTAGATTCAAAAATCGATCCAATCCAAAAATTGAATTAGATGTAAATTTTATTTAACCTAACCCGAGCCGTCACTTATACACCGTACTTTATAAAGCTAAAACATCGCTGCATTTCTGCACCACATGTGAAAAGCAACGTGGACAGATAGTACTAACCCGTACTTGCCGCCTGGAGGGTTTATTTATCTTCATGATCGATGACGCTACTGCCATCAAAATTTCAGTATCTGGAAGATGAATCCCACATCTACCAAGAAATTTTTTTTCTAAAAAAAGATAGATCCCATATTTTATCAAAATTTTACCGAACTCTTCAATTTATACCTGGTTTAGGCATAAAAAAAATGATACTGGTTTCGTCCAATCTTAATTAAATATAGGGAGGCGCGGTGGAAATTCGAAACTGTGTTCTGTGCAGACAGCTCACAAATTAAAGTGAGCAAGAGAAAAAGAATAAGTATTGTGTACATGTAAAGTTCATTTTATAACAAAAAACAAAAAACTCTATAGAAATCCTTATATATAGGCATGCATGATGCTTTTAACAGCTCTGAAATGTAAACTCTAAAAGTTAGAAGAAATAATTTTAATTCCATATTTTATTTACGTACTTTTTCTAGTATAATTTTTACATTATTAATTATCTTTAGTATTTAATAGTATCTCTTTAATACTACGACCGTATATATATAGGTCATAGGTGTATTATAGGATGAAAAAAAAAATGAAAAACATCATTGCGTGTTTTCTGTAGATTGCATGTTTTGTATGATTGAAGATATCGTAACAATATCTTGTACGATAATCGTTGATATGATATATATATTATAAGATTTAGATTATAATATCTTGGAGTTTGGTCACAGCGAATTTTAAATATATATATGTTACGCGGTGAACAGTTTGGGATGATTCATGAACCACGCCCATTCATATTTAAACCCAAATAAGAGAAAGCTGTTGATTGAAAATGATATAATTAATGAGATTGCATATTTGACATTGTAGCAAAGAGAAATACGTTCATGTTTTTAGAGTATTTGTTGGATGGGCTCTATATACCTAATAATAGAGTTGCATCTTACTTAAAAGCAAAAGCTAATTAAAAATAAATTTGTAGATGAAATATCATTTTATTGTTGAGTGTAGATGGAACACATTCAGCTTGTGCTTTAGAAATATGCAAATATTCCCCTTGTAGCAAGAGGATTGTTAAATGATCAGAATTATTTCAAGATTCAAAGATTGTAATTGGACAAATTAAAGTAGTAAAACTCATCTACATATATTCCTTCAACCCTTAGAAATAGTTTTTATCTTATTCTAACAAAAGAAAAAAAAAATCTGACAGCAAAAATATCACTGTAGTATTTTTTTCCTGTAACAAAGTCGGCCGATTCTTTCTTTTAATCGAAATGAAGGTATTCATTGTCAAAATAATAATGGCCGACCACAAAATATACTTTATTCCTATAAATAAAGATCAAATTTCTAATTATATAATTAAGAAATAAGATAAACTATCACACCTTATGATTAATTTCTTTTATCCCACATTCATTTAACGTACTAATTAAATTGACGCTAATGAATATGGTTTGATTAATTTGGTCAACTGACGTTTTCGATTCTGACGTTTTAAGGCAACATCTGATTAGAACATGTGAATGACAGCGAGATTTATGTCAAGGCAGTGGCTACTGCTTGCAAACAGATTTGACTTTGTCTTCGCGTTTCATCGATTCCTCTGACTTTGTCTTGTACGATTTATCGTATTTTAAACAACACAAATTGTTATTATATATAAATATTAAGTTTGATATTCCATCAATATAATGTAAAAGAAATTACACTTTCATTTAATTATACATTATCATATTTAAAATTTTAAAATAGCAACAGTAGTTAAATATTTGCACTAATATCACACACATAATTAAATGATTTGTACTCTTTTTATACGGATAATAATGCACCAAATTCAAATCCTTATATTTATGTACAAATTAAATTATACTATGATTTAATACGGAAGAAATTAGCATTCCTTTAAAAAACGTGTTGCCAACCACTTATCATGCTGATGCAGAATAGGTGAGATTCTGGTATACTTATTATTACTCAACAGAGTCAATTATTACAGGGAAGAATATATGATTTTTTTATTTATAAGTCAGTGTTATTTACTTAAAGATCGTTGAGTATTGTGACATGCATTTTCTAACAACTCTTTTTGTGCCAATATTCTGCTTTATCTTGTTTTACTTTTGTTAATGGCCGGCGGGAGACATATACGAGAGAGTGGATACTCAAACTCTAAGTGAGATATAAACGAGCACGAGTTATTTGAAAATAAAAATGCAACTATTTGTATTGTAATCGGTAAGTAGTTGATAACTCGATGATGTTCATTATGGTCTATTAGTATTTTTTTTCCTTTAAGGGGTGTTTAACGAGTGTTTTAAGAGTATTTTTTATCAATAAGTAAATTTTCTATATATATAGAAAAATAAGACTTTTAAATTTTTAATACATTTGATAGATTAAATACTTCAAAATCTTTTGATTTTTGACTTTTTTAAGGAATATGCATTAACTTTTTTTAAAGAGTTGAAAGTCAAACTCACCGGCTTAATCAATTTTTGAAAACAACTGGTTTTAATTCCAACCAAATTATTTGCTTATCTAAACTTAGGCGGGTACCTTTGATTGGAGAGTAAAATTAATAGTAAATTTTCTATGATTAAATATTATGTGCAATTTTACTTATAGAATTCAGTCAAGAAAAATTTATCTTAAATTTTACCTATAACCAAACATACTCTTAAGGTGATGATAGGGTTAGTTAATTTTCTTTATTTTTACTTTGAGCTCATGTATATGTATATATATATTGTGTGTTGATAATTATAAACATATCACAAATTGTATGTTTTTAATTTTATTCCAAAATTTTATGCTGAAAATAATATCAAAATAATAAAAAAATTGGAATAATTTATGAGCCTAAAGATTATTCAACATTATAAGTCATTACGTTGATATTTTGTTATTTTCGCAAGTCTAATTTCAGGTTCAATAATTAATTTCATAATTGTTTTTAAAAAATGGTTGATTTTGTATATTTTTTTCGGTTTAAATAAGTAGGAGTACCTGACTTGACTGGATGAATAATGACAATGTACAATTATATATCCCCATTTACTTTGTGGCCATGTACAGTTGTATAAATCAGCATTAGTTAAGAAACAATGGCTAGGTCCCTGCTGATGATAGCAAATAACTCACTAATTAATTAATGGATCGTATTAATTAGGCCTACTCACGTGCATGCATGTGAGTAGGGCACCATTACATTATATCACTTCGTGCATCATCATATTGTAATTGTACACACTTCACGCAAATTAAATTGACGAGACAAATTAATTAACATGCCATACGCATACGCCTAGTATGTTGTTCTTGTGTTGTTGTGCACAATTATATAGCTAGCATAGATGAGTTGTGTTTCTTAAAATATTTTAAAATTTTACTGATATATCGTCTGGTTTCATTTTGGTTAAGACTGCATTTTCCTCCGTCGAGGCTCTAGTTTCATTTTGTTCAAGACTACATTTTACTCAGTTTTCAGCATTTATTTGTTGTTTTCACTATTTCACAAAAATCTAAAAATTATAAGAAATAGAGTGAAAATAAATAAAAAAAACATAAACTTAACATACTCAAGAAATTCTTAAGAACTCTTAGAGCAAAATAAAATATTTATTCTGTTTTATTTAAAAGTTAATAAATTAGCTATTGTATTAAAAATGTAGAAAAAATGAGAGACAATAATAATCTGTAAAATTTATATTAATTAATAAATAAATCAGAACAAATATTTTCTCTTATCTTTGTCCATATAAACATTTCTCAACATACTCTTAATATTTCTCAGGAACTACCGACACGTAGGAGAAAGGTCAATTATTTGCACACACACTCACGCTTAACCAAGACTTAAGAACAGCTTTGATTGGAGGGTCATTGTAGCTAAGCTAGCTAGAACAAATATACATACAAAAGGTAAAAATGAGTAAATTAATTAGCTAATAAGTGAACTGGCTATAGAGACAACATCATTTTGCACCATCATGGATCTCACATGGATACCCTTTTCAGCAACCAACCCCAATCCTCTCTTGAACCACTTTCTTTGGAACCCTCATCACCCGCAATTCTTTTTAATCTTCTTTTCCCTCTAAGATCTTTGAGCGTGCATACATACAAAATCTAATTTTCACATTAAGAAAAAATAAATCTTTATATGAGGATCACTACCAACCAACTAACCAACCATCATGATCACTATCCAGACCCATTTGTATAATGGCTCTATCTGTTTGAAAGAAACCCTGTAGCCTCTAGCACGAAAGATACTCACACATGCAATCTTTAGATAGCTCCGGTCCTCAAAGCGATAGCCTCTGTCCACCCTGCAAGCAACAACTCTCACAAACCCAAAGGGGAATGGGATATTCTCCTCTCATAATATAGGTAATCTATCTAATCCACCTCCACAGCTATATGGATAGTATTATTGTAGAAGCTCATAAGACACTAGCTAGTGTTCTGATTACTTACGGAGTGACATTTTAATTTTGAGTGGTACTTAGTAGTGAATTATTATATTATATAAAATTAAAATATCACTCTATAAGTAATCTGAACATAATTTTACTTGCTGCTCCATAATCATCTAATAATTTCTATATGATTCCTTCAACTAACTGTGCCTTTTTCTTTTCTTTTTTTTTCTCCTTCTCTCAAGTTGACATGTCCCCCTCGCAAGTCACAAGGGGGCAAATCCCTCTTGCTCCACACACATGGCCTCAATTGAATTCCTCCAGTGTGCCACCAAAGCCTTTCTTTCATGCATAGCTGTAGCATGTTAATTGGGGCTCACTTACCCATCCATTATTCATCATTCTCTGCCTACTTTAAGGTCGACACTTGATGGGACCACACCCGTTTTCATCTCATTTTGAAGTCACTAGTTTATGCTTACAACCCAATATATATGCTACACATGTAGAGGGTTGCGTGAAATTGAAATGTAAATTAAAAGAGGACACATGCATATTTCTTTTGCTTTATGAATTATGATAGTGAGTTCTCCATCTCCTATGGATGTGTTTTCTTTAATTTTCAATGTACGCATCATTATTCCTTTTCACCTTTTTTCATTTATTTGCCTGCTTATATTTATTGCTTGATGGTTGTGGGTATCTATGATCCGATGGGTGCACTGTGGAGATTTCAATTGTGTTTGGATAAGTTTATTTGTAAAGGCTTTTCTTCCCTGCTGATACTTTCGTTGGGGTCAATGAGTTGAAAGTTGAAAGTGTTGAAAGGCACTCTAGGTCCCACGGTAACACTAGAATTTTATGCACAACAGTTAAATTAATGATTAATATAACAGGGAGACAAGATCCAATTAAGTCGAGAAATGTTTTTAACATTCTATTTTTTTAACACAATTTCATATGAATTTCAATTATTTTCTGAGTGAAAAAAAAGGAAAAAAATATAATGTTGAACATATGATTGGTTTTGATATATATATATATATATATATATATATATATATATATATATATATATATATATAAATATATATATTGATGTATACGTTTTTATGTTGTCAACTAATAATATGAGTTTGCTACATCAGAAAAGAAAAAAAAATTGTTTGAAAATTCAAGATTGATTTTTCAATGCATAAAAAATTCCAAACATTTCATTTTTGTATATTTGTTAACTTGTGTTCTTTGGATATAGAGTACTGGCTAACAAAATTCATTGAATATGTATGATTTTTGAAAAATATGTAATAATCAAATGCTTCTCATAACATATACAGATTAGATGATATATAATATTGTTTATATTAACAGTTTATTTAAATTAAATTTGTTGAATATTATATTATTTCATTTAACATATCAACCAATAGAATTTGAGGAAAATGTCAAATCATGATGAGTAATTACATATCATGGTTTATTATTTTTTTCTCAAATTTTATTAAATGACAATATATTCATCCTGTCAAAGCTTTAAAATTAATTTCTTTTATTATGCAATTGATATCGTTAAAATAATCCAGTAAAAGCCATGTGCTATGGTATTATGATATTCTTGAAGTAAGATGCTATAACCCATAAACGAAACCATGTAACAAAAAGCGAATTCTAAGTGCCAACATGCCTAATATTGATCATATTGATGTGTCATTTGATTTGTGTCTCACTCCTTGTGTTAGCTAATAGGGTGGAGTTAGTTTCATAAATTTAAGATGGTGTTGGAGTTTATTCTATGATTGAGTTACCGGGAAATGTCTAGTTCTAGACGCGAGAAGGGTGTTAAATGCTAGATTTTTTTTAGCTCGAAATGCCACGTTGTTTAACAACGGCTCCAACCATGGCCTAGTCACTTTGGTCTGGAGTCTTGATGATAAAAATTGTAGCAAATTAATCACGAGGCCCAAGCTCGTTTCGTTTTTTTTTTCGTTCTCAGTTTTTGGGTCCATGAATAGCTATAGACCCAAAACTTTAGAACAAAAATGAATGGGCTATGCAATCGGGTAGTCTTCATGATCAAAGGTATGGTTAGTTCAGGTGACGTGAAATGGCTATGGAGCAAAGCCCAAATCTTGGATAAAAAATTGGGCAACTTAGGAAGCTAAGGGCCCAGACAAAAAGTAATTGGTGGAGATGGCTTTCATTGCGAGAATCATGCTCTTTTGTGATTTACACGTTGTTGTCGTCAAGAAAAATTTGCCAATGAAATATCAACATATTATTCTACAATGAAAAAAGTGTAGAGAAAACAAAAAGAAAAACACTAACTATACCCCTTTGATCTGCTATTTTTCCTTATGATGGATATTGAAAAACATCAATTTTCTTAGATCCATACTTATAAATATCACTTGCAAAATTGTGGCCTGTTCAGATTTTATACGGACGAGGTTATATACTTATATTCTATATATATAGCAGGACATTCATGATCATTGCCATTTAACATACAAAAATACTATTATAACACCAACAAAGTGGGTGTTTATTGGGACACCACTTAATAACTATTGAATATAATGGTGGATCTCACACACTCCATCTATCAGACGAAGAGAGAATGAATGTTTTTATAGTGGTATGCATATTTAGCCAATTGGCCCCCAGTACTAGTAAAAGGAACTAAAAGGAAAAGTAGCATCGATGTAGCTTCAAAGGGGAAAATGGACTACAGTACAATGTTTATAGCCTATTGGGGTGACATTAACTAATATGCTACCTTGGTTTGGATGGGAACAACTCATCTGATGTAACATTGTTTGGAAGTGGGCTAGACTATACCTAAAGAAAGAAAGTGACACTACTTGCCATTGCTAAAGGTGTTTCATTTTGTCCGAATTGAAGATGGAAAAGCTATTGCATTCTTAGTTCTCATAGCTGGAACTTGGTTAATTGGATCAGTGCTATGATGGGCATGTACCACCAACAACCAGCAAATCAACCTGCTGCTTCTCATTCAGGAGTTTGGGCTATAATCAGAAGGGCTGGTATAGGCCTATTGGCCTTACCCCAAAATTCTTTTGTAAGTTTATTTGAAAAATATCTATGTGTAAAAATGTGCATATTCTTTAAGGTATATGCATGGCTGGTGCATAATCAAAGCAGGCACAGTGAGAAAAATCTTATACATCGTGTTTTGGAGTTTTCTTTTTTTTTTTTGGGGGGGGGGGTGTGGGCAGCAAAATACTTGTAACTAATGAAATTATGTCAATGTTTTCTTCATTTTCATATTTTCCATAAATTTAGTGGTAAGGGATTATTACTAATACAGCCGGTGGTTGTGAAGCCACAGTTAGATAGCCATTAATTAATTTTACATTATTGCTATTTTAATACCTTTATCATCATTGAATATGATAAATTGGTGGAAAAAGTGGGTATCATCATCGGTGATATAGCGAGTGTCCAATTGGACACTCACTTTTTGGTGTTGAAATAACATTTACCTTAATTTTATATGAGATGGGGTGTGTTAAAAATGAATAGGATTTAGGTGAAAATTCCTGCGTCAGAACTCAGAATAGCAATATTTTTTTTTATGGCAAGAATGAAAACGAAGTCTTGAACTGAATTTCTCAGTTACCATGCTTCTTAATGTGAACAGGAGGGGTGATTGTTTGACTTTAATATCAAAGATAGTCTTTGGAAAAGTTCAATTTACCTGCCTCGTGAAAAATGGTACTACCTCAGTTAGAAAGAAAGTACACTAACAGCTAGATTGATTATTCCAATACTTTTGCATAGTCTAACATAACATGCCGGAAACAAATTTTAGCACACGAGGTTCTCACTTGGACGTATACCTAACTATCAAGTCATTGTTTGTGGTATCTTGATCAAACAATAAAATAACTTCTCCTTCTCAAAAGATATTAATTAAATTTAAATTCATCAATATTTTATAAGATAATTAACTTATGTGTTATGTCATTATTTAAGAGCTATAAGCCATTTACAACAAAGTATACCTGCAGCAATGTTTACAGCCGCATTATAAGCTTGCTTTATTTAGTTCATCTTTATTTAAAGGCTCGTATATACTTAAACTTCTCTTATTTTTTTAGTGTTTAAATTACATTGATCGTAATGAAATTTGTACTTAAAATCTCATACACACCATCTAAATCTATGATCACTAAACCAATCCTAATGACTTTCATACTTCAACTTCTAATAAATTGAAATGGTGCAATTAATTTCACAATTTTAATAGCATTTCATTGTATTATTGGATTCTGTCATTTTTAAGTAAAGGTAGCAAAATGAATTAAGCCAACTAGGTTGACTTGCCAATCCGCCACTTTTTTACGGGGTAAGTTTGATTTTTCAATCCATCAAATCTTTTTCGATCTACCCCTACTTCGCCCCGTTTTATAACCAACCTATGGTGGGTTGGAGCGGATTGACAAAAATAGCTAAAAACTAATCAAAATTGGGTTGACCCACGTGATTAGCTCGCCAACCAGCCTTTGTTTTACAGGGTGAGTTAATACTTTCAATCCAAATAATTAAAATGAGTTAATTCATTCTTCTTGGTTTTATGGCCAACCCACAACGAATTGGGGTGAGTTGATCCGCCCCGCCCCCAATTTTTAAGTAAGTCAAATCATGGCCTTAAAAAGTGAATGTGCAATTGTAGCATGACATCAGGATTAGCTAGAACAGTAAAAACAAATGCTATTCAGTATCCATGCGTTGTGTTAACATGAACTCAGGTTCTTCAAAACTTCAAGTAGAAAAAGGAAACTATAGTGCTACAATTAATTTATTATAAGAATGATGAACATATAGTTTTCCTTTTTTCATTTTTTTGCTATTCTCATCTATCTGCTTATTTTTTTCTTACTATTGAAGAAATGATGGGCAAATGGGTAATTCAGCAACAAAAATTACTAAAAAAAAGGTAAAATTGATTATATGTTGTTAGTACTTGTGGTGAGAAGAAATTGAGAAGGTTTGTGCATGTGAGGCAGAAAAGAAGTAAAGGATACGGTGTCAGTGATGACACAGTAAGAGGAAAAAACTCATGCATACTTTCTCAATTACAGAGAATAGTATGAAATTGAATTGAATATACATACATACAATTACAAAAGAATATTTTACTGAAAGTCTAGTTTTGGGAAATGGAAATGGTGACTAGTCAAATGCATTCAAATGTTTGCAAAGCTGTACGTGAATGTGAATGAGTAGTGTGACCGCTTTTCCGTATAATATTCCAAATTCATGACCTCAAACTTGGATTCTCTCTTTAGATAGTCCAGATTCTCTCCTGCTTTCTCAGTGCGTCCAATCTACAACTCAAATTTTCAAACTTTTAAAAAGTGCTTGTATTGCACCGACCAGACAACTCAACTTTCCAAGTGAAATTTCACAAGAAAATCAACACAGTGATTTTTTTTTCCCGCATGTAGACTATACTTCTTACTTCTTAGGACTGAGAGATTTTTTTAAGAGTTAAATTTCTATGGAATTTTACATTGTTATCTAATTAAATCATGTTGTTTGGATGATTTTTTAGATAATAGATGTGAGATTTATCTACTTTTATTAATGTGATAATATATGATTGAACAATAGTGTAAAAAGTAAGTACTTAGAAATTAAACTCCTCCTTTTTGTCATTGTTTTTTTTAAGGATTTGAATATAATCTTAGAGTGTAATGTTCGAATTTTGTAATCATTAGTTTGGAAAAGAGCTTATCTTGTAAGTTTATCAGATCAAATACTAGAAATTAGAACACCAATATAAACAAACGCACCTTTTTGGTTTAATTTGCAACAACAAATCATACCATTTGTCCATGAATCATGAATCTTGTTGCAAGGGAAGAAACATACACAATTACGTATGTCAGGCACAAGTCTTCCACTCCTTCTTTGTCTCCTAGATGCCAGAGGCTGTGTTGATGGAGTAGCAGCTGTCAAGAGATTTCAGAGTGGAGTAGGGATCCTACCCAAGAATAAATATATATAGTAATTAGGTCTTGTCCATCATGGACCTCGGTTACATTGGGTCTTTACACCCTCCAGCATACTCATTAGACCCAAGCCCAATACTACATAGTGAATCTAAAACCCATAATGGATCATAAATCAATATTCAATGGGTCTCCGGGGAATAATCAGACTATCCATTTAACCGGTTTTATAAAACCAAAATATCCATCAATCAATAGCAATCAAAACATGGACAATTCTAACATTCTCCCACTTGGGCAATAGTGATTGGGTTTTATTTTATATTTCTTAAAAAAAAAAATTCGAAAACGAATCTTTAGTTGAACTACCATGGCCACAAAGTATAGCTCGAAAAATATTCACCACAAAATCATATCACTTCAATAACAAGGCTACCAACTAAAAGCCATAGGCAAATGATAAACTATAAAGAGTCTAGTTTGCCCAAGACCACTTAACCAAATAACCACGTCAACAATGATCCACAAACATGAGTGTGCAAGGTGCATACACATTGTGGCGTAACATGTGATCCTTTTAATGCTATTGTGTATGGATTCTTATTTTATCTTCCCAAGAAGGCATAACCAATCCCCCACAAGGAGATTAAAATGTGTTACTCACGAAACGCCATTCCCATAAAGGAACAACATCTTTATCATGAAAGACTAATGTTTTCTAAAGAAAACATCCATATCTCGAGATATAATAATGGTGCCAATATCAATTATCATAACATACGCATCAATTTATCAACCAGACTATATAAATCCAATGTAACTAGATGAACTTAACAACTTTCACTAACCCGATGCATTAAAAGATCTTACAAGACCTATATCTTAACATGCTTCATGAACACAATGGATCTAATAAGTCCCATTGTTAGGGGATCAAACAACATCTTATTAGTGCTAGCATATTCATGGAAGTCTGAATTATACTAATCAAGTGCAATTATCAACTTCTACTGACTAATTACATTAAAAGAACATAAATCATTAAGTCTTAAGCGTATGACTTTAAACAAGCTAACATAGCTCCACTATTAAATGACATTAATAGCTTAAACATAATCATTGCAACTTTGACTATAAAATATCTTTGAAATCATATACATAGCATATAAACAGAACCAAATGATTGGCTCCAATCAAATCACCATGCAATTACTTAATTGCATAATTTTAAGAATATCTAAAAAACAATTAATTATGGGCATATAATCATGTTCTTCATAAGAGGTTAGCCATACGATTGTACAATCATCTGTAGATAGGCAGAATACACAACACATACCATAGGCCACTTCTTAAAACAATTAACATTTTCTTCAAAAGAAAATCCACTTAAATATAAACTCAAGTTCGCTTCAATGGAGAAGTTTACACATCCATCATGCCTACAAACGTTGCTACATATACATTCAATGCTTTAAGAATCCCATCAAAGTTTGCAATATTGTAGTCTAATTACCTTTTAAGGAAAATAAAGTGATATGAAGTTGGAAATAAACACATTCAACTATTAGTTGATCTAATGGAAAAGAACAATTAAAATTGTCACCACATTAGGGATTTAAAACATGAATATAAACTCACCTATGGAGAATATACCATACACAACAATCTAAAAAATTCAACACCTGTGGGGAAAAGAATTTTCATAGTCAATGCACTAGTTAGTGTAAGTAACAGAATCATTCTAAAATCAACATGTAGTTCTATTAACTTCAGGAATGAATCATTATGGTGGTAAACATCCATACCCAATGATAGGCTCCAAAATAGAGATAATTTACTAGTCCATTAAATCATTTTCAACTCTCATATACGAACTTTCAAAGCCATGTTTCCTGAGAAACACATCAAATAATATTTACTTATAAAGTTACATCACCCAAGTGATAAATATCAATTTGCATAGAAGTGAACTCTCACACTTATATTGTACAAATTAAAAAAAAGTTGATATTAGTCTTCAATATAATTAACATAGAGAGCTAATAGATTGATTAGACCATGGTGAGAGCACATAATTTCATAAGTTATTCCATTAGCTTAATAAACAAGTTATATTTATTATGCTAACTAACTCATTAACCATAATAATTATTAATCTATGCTCTCTGAAATGACATTATGATAATAAACAACTCTCTTTCATGCACTTAGCAAATGACAAAATGCAACAAAAGAAATGATGATTAACAATCCTAGTATCTCACATGAAAAAGACAAATATTTATATCACATAGCAAAAAACCATCTTATAAATACATTTAGCTAAGTTAAATATCAGGCAAATCACCCCTAAATTTGAATATACAAAAATAACACAAACTAGTGATGACATTAAAATCCTCTTCCTTAAGTATGAAACCCAACATTAGTACACTCCTCCTTAGTGAAAATCTTTTCGAGTATTTACGAGGAACCATAAAAGATGCTCTATGGGTTAGGACCAAACCCAAACACCAACCAACTACCATCTCAAAATACTTAGTCAGAACAAACAATCAGTTCTAATTTCACTTGTTAGAACAATTAAAAGGGAAATTTCAAAAACTTAAGTGATGTCCAAGCATTTGCTAAGTGAAAACACAATAGGGAGTCTCATGGACAACAAGTTTTTGACTTTTTCCTTTTATAAAGTTTTAACTTAGTCCAATCTTAACCAATGTGAACTTTATCATCACACTTGAAAACAAATGCTCTCACCCTTGACTGTCATACATACAGTTGCACATTCTAATAGTCATACTCTCATTTTCAATGAACCACTTAGCCACATCACATATGTTAAAACCACTCTACGTTTATTGGAGTCTTTTCAGTCTTAATTAAACACCTATTTGCACCAATAGAATTAAACATATCAAGATCTTCTATAATCCTTCATGTCTCATTAAGGTTTCAAATTAGAGCGTAATTTTCTTATAAGTGCTTTTCATAAAAAAAGGAGTAAAAAAATAATAATAGGAAATTGATTAATTTGGGTAGTCAATAGTAATGTTAATTACAATAAATAGGGATCCAAAACATATAATATAGACTTATCTGTAGGTGGAAAATATATTATACAAAACGATAGATACAAAAATTTAACACCTGTATGTGGGTTGAAGGATTTTCATGTTAATTTCATCCCAAGTATAATGTCACCACCAAATTAATTATTTAATCAACTACCTGTGGATGAGTCAATCAATAAATAACTCAGGTGACAAAACAATTACATCAAGATCAATTAATGAGTTAATTACATGTGGGTGAATCAGTCCATAACGATCCAAGTGATAAAATATCCCACAACATAAATAAGTAACTCTATCACTTTTGTAAGAAACCCACTATCGTGTAGAAACTCACTCACTAATAGAATGCTCAACAGGAATACATAAAATACCTAATTAATCAATTTCCAATTCATCTCCAAATTTCCAAACACTTTTAATAATATATCAATCAAACTCATAGACATTATTTTAATTCTATAATTTTATAGAGTTTAACACTTTGACATAACAATCACATAAAATATCTCAAATTGTATCTGCCTAGTAAACTTGGTCCATGAATTGGAGGTCCACAAGCTTCCAGAATTTCTCTTCATTTATTTATCCCTTTTCCCTTTTTTTTATTATTTTTAGGTGAAGGCGAGCCACATGAGCCTCTTTTTCTTCTTCTTCTTCTTCCCTAACGCACGTGATCAGGAACTGTGCCACACTAGCATTCATTCATCCTTCCTTCATCGCACATAATAGCAATGTCACACTAGCCAAGGAAAGGCGCACATAGGCCGTCCTCCTTCCTCGCTCATGGAAGAGAGACTGCCACCAACAGACTAGCAACTAGCAGCGGCGGTCATCGTCAGACAACCCACTAGATGGCTACAAAAGCGGAGCAAAGCGACGGCGGTAGCCACTACTTCAGCACATTGACAGCGAGCTCCGCATCCACCGGCTAAAGCTCAACCTCTCTCTTGACAATTCTAGAAACAAACAACCAATAATAAGAAAATTCAAAGAAAAAGGAAAACAATGAAAATAGGTCTCTGTCGTCTTCTCTTCCAATTTCTCTCGAATTCAAGCCCCGAAATATGTCTAGAATCATGATTTTACAAATCAAAATTCCAATATAAATCAATCCAGACATTATCTCAATTCAACATCAGAGAAATCATCAATTTAAAACAATAAGAATTCTATTAAATTAGGTTCTAATCCAAATATAACCTTGCTCTGATACCACATGTAAATAGATGTGCCTCTTTGATTTGCAACGACAAATCATACCATTTGTCCGTGAATCCTGAATCATGTTGTAGGCGAAGAAACATACACAATTACGTATGTCAGGCACAGGTATTCCACTCCTTCTCTGTCCAGATGGTGCGTCGATGGAGCAGCAACCATCAAGAGATTTCAGAGTGGAGTGAGGATCCTAGTCAAGAATAAATATATATAATCTTGATTACATTGGGTCTTTACACCCTCTCGCACATTCATTGGGCCCAAGTCCAATATTACATGGTAAATCCTAAACCCATAATGAATCACAAATCAATATTAAATGGGTCTTTTGAAAATAATCAAACTATTCATTCAAACCGTTTTATAAAACTAAAATATATGCCAATCAATAGCAGGCTAAGCATGGAAAATTCTGACATATCTGATTACCACCCAAAACTATAAAACAATATTAGACACTACAAAAATTCCACTTAAATGGCCTGAAATCCGAATCCTCTAACTCTAACTGTAAGGCTAGAACAAAACGAGAATTTACAAATTTTTTCCGCATAGACATGAGCTAACTTTAAAATAGTACTCTATATACTTACAATGTCGATGTCCACGTCAATGTCTAAAAAGACATTTGTTTTTATCCTCTTGCCTTCAACAAGAGTAATAGCACAGCAAAGTTATTAGGTTTTCCCCCACATGTTGTTAGAATTACTTGGATAGATTTTTGAAGTCATGGTAATGAATGAATAAAGCTCTCACCATTCAATGTAGAAACGAAGGGGGAAAAAAACTTTGATTTAAACAATTACAAAGTCCGAATAAATAAATGCATGGATGTATACCCAGCCAATAGACGTAGCTTCTTCGGTGATAACTAACACATTCCTTTATTTATCTTCTCATATATGAGCCATGGATTTCAAAGTTGTGAAAAATGGACGGTAAAAATAGTAGTGATGGTATTTACACCTTAAAAATAGATAACAAGAGTTTACAATGTTCTGAGAGAAAAAGGACACAAAATAGTTAATGGTGTTGGGTTAGACCAAAACTGTGTGTGTGGTGATCTTTATTCTTAAATTATGTTTGAGAGTTTTATAAATAAAAAAGGGTAAACTAGACTATTTTTTTCTGAAATTTAATGTAATGAGACCCATTAGTTATTTTGCAAAATCAAACTGAACTCTCCTAAAATGTCAATTCAATAATTTAAGTAATAAAAAAATTAACATGTGACACATGACTATTAATAATAATATTAAAATATTTTTGAGGGGTTTTTCCTATACTGTATAAAATATAAAGGTATTACTACTTCTTAGTTACTTATAACTAAGAATGAACCTTATATCTCATTAATCTAAGTTTTTTTAAATTTATCAAATCACAACTATTGATTTTACATAAATTCAAAGGTACTGATAATCCATAGGTATCAAAACAAAAACCTATTTTTGATATTGTCCTAAATATCATTTCTTTTTATCACGGGCTATAATTATAAAGTTTCGTCTCCATGTTATAAAAAAAGTATTTTATTCAAGCAATAAGTTAAATATTGCTAAAATGCTATAATTTTATCATTAGTAATTATGTATTTATTACATTTTTTTTTTGTCACTTAAATTGAAAAATCAGTATCTATAAAAAAGATCAATGTAATTTTATTTTAGTGAATCTCAGCATCCTCAGCGATAATTTTACATAAATGTAATTATACTAAATTTTAGAAAAGATTAATGTAATTTCTTCTTATAGAAATGATTATTGGAATGTCATATCATTTTTTAGTTTAGATCTTCTACAAGTTTATCAGGGTAGGGAAAGAGAAATATACCTTGTCTCCTCTTTGGTTCCATAATTTAGAAGGACAAATAAATGAGAAATTTGAGCGATGGCAAATTAGGAAGGGCCTATCGCTCATTCAAAATCACTGCCAAATACCTCTTTAAATGAAAAATTTCCTTCCATGTCACTCCATTCGTCCTTTATCTATCCAAAGATTCCATTTTGATATACAGAATATTACTATAAGAATACATATTGAGAAAACTGAATGAAAGAGCTCTCTTAGCCTTGCTTGAGCCATTATACGATGCTGCTACGGATTGAAAGGTATTTTCAAACCCCAAAAGTGATAAAGGAAAAACAAAAAAGGAGGGGCCGGGTTGCAAGAGCAGTATATATATAAAGCGGGCTATTTTCAAGCAAAAGATAAAAGCTTTTCATTTGCAATGCTTTAAGCAGCCTTTTAAAGCTGAAACATGGCAATTAAGATGCGCAGAGGAATTCAAGGATGCATGATTGGCTTTCTTTTTACGAGTCAAGAACCTATTCACATCACAGGCCAGTGCTTTGTTAGGTTTTCGGAGATAGAAGCTGAAGAAAGAAACAATGCAGCTTGTGAAAATGGAATGACATGAGGACGCTGGTTTCATTCGTTTGGTGGGAGTTGAATGGCAAGTTAAAGCAGAGGGTATAGGAAGAGGGATCGAGGAGCAGAAGAAGAAGATGATATTATTTGTGATAGAGGAACAATTATAAGGTGGTATATAAAATGGGTGTTCCTCATGTGCCTAAAGTGGCCCATGGCTAGGGTGGCTTTGACACTGTAGTCATTAATCAGTGATATTGGAATAGAAATATAAAGATATTAAAAATATAAATTTATTTGGTAGTGGCAACACTAATAGGGAATAGAAATTTTTTTTGTTTTTGGGACATGAACATACAATATTTTTGTACCTTCAAAAGGTGAGAATAAGATATAGAGATAAAAATTTAATATTATTTTTTCAATAATACCAGTATAAATATTTATTATTTCTTAATATGTTCTATCAAAGGTTATGGTGTAGGGTGGTCCGACGACCGGTCAACAATAATCAACTGTAGTCAACTCTCGGTCAACAGCCAATGATGGTGGTCAATGACCGATTAACGACGGCCGATGGCAATCAACGGCCGCCCAACGGTTGTCAACAATGGTCTGGTGGTCGGCCGGCAGCGCCATACTCACCATAACCATTGACCACCATAGGTACTATAATGTTATAGAAGAGACTCTCGCGAGTGTGTTAGACAACTTAGGAGCCTGAGATATCTTTTTTTTTTAACAATTTTATTTCAACTTATGGAATACTTTTATCTATTATTAAATAAGATATAAGATTTAAACTAACTCAGATTCTCATTTTGTCTAATAATAGCTATGAGGGCGTAGATAATCAATGCAATATTTTTTGTTAATACAAATAATTTTTTTTTCTCTATTTTTAAGGACACGTTGCTCCATAAAGTAATGGGAGACAGATGGAGATAGGGATTTCACTCCTGGGCTGTTCCCCCTTTACCTCTTCTTCTTTTCTTTGTGAGTTCCCCATTGATGCAGTGGGAAATCTTGACTTTCCTATGCTTATTCTGCACTACCATTAACTCCTTTGATCAATACATCAAAATTTAATTCCTTTTTAATTGATTTTGTCCTTTATTTATTTATTTTTTGATTGAGTGATTTGCAATTTTTCCTTATATGAATTTATTTTACTATTGTTTACTTATTCAGGACTATAGAGACTAATATCTACTAGTAATTGTAGCTATTTTTTTTTATAAAAAATAGTTTATTTGATTTCTATTTTCACTTATTTTTTTAATATGTTTTCTATTTTTCATAATTTTATATAAGAAATAGTAAAAACAAAAAATGAAAACAAACCTTAAATATTTTTTAAATATATAATATATTTAATACTCAAATTTTTATTTAATTATTGTTATTTTTATTTCTTATTTTGTGAATTTTAGGACACACAGACAAGGCCCTTATTTGATTTCTGCAACTCTGCTTTTGTTTTTGCTTACGACCGCTTGCATGTTCCATCGGCATGTCTTTTGTCATGTAACGCAGATTTTCACGAGGGCTTGACAGAGTTCTTTCCTGTTTCTTCTCTTTCAAAAATTCTTAGATTATTTAAAAGCCATAAAAAAAGTTATGTAGTGTTTATATTGATAAATAATCGAAATTATATTAATAGCTATTTGAAGAAATTCTTATCATAAATTGTTTGCAACTCAAAATAAGTTTATTTATTTTAAACACATCTGCAGCGTACTGATTCTAACTCGTTCTCAGTTCAGTACCTCAGTAATTGGATTAAAAGATGTAATGAAAAAATACTGAAACAAAATCAAATTGTTAAATTAGAATAAATCATAAGTTACTAGGAATCATCCCATGGTGAATATTTTGGATAATATATATGAGGTGTTAAGTTCAAATCTGGGGTAATTATTTTTTTTATAGTGTATGAAGTAAACAATATTTTATATATTATATTAAGGAAAAAATTACGTTATTATAGTGTGAAATCTTGTCATTGGCGAGATTTCATTTGAAAAAAGTTACATTTTATTCGTAAAATATTGCCATGGTGACATTTGAATTAAAAAAATAATATTTTAGTCATTTTATTAATGAAATCTTGCTGAGATTTGATTTGAAAAAAATTATATTTTATTAAATATGATTGATGATTTGAAAAGGTTTGTTTTTTTAAAAAAGATAATATTTTTTTTAATAAAATCTTATCATTAACGAGATTTCACGTACCATATTCATATAAATTATGAAAGAAACTCATTTCATGACAAATTTTACCATAAAAAAATGACCCTCAAATCTGACTAAAAGAATTTTAGGAATATTTGCTTCTACCAATGCCAATGAAATCACATGATAAACATAGTATATCTCATTCTCATTCACACCGTACCATTTCCTTTTCTTGTTCTTTCTTCTTCACTACATCTTCTCTCGTTTCTTCTTTTTCTTTTATCAGATTCCAAAGAATGCATCTCTCTAACAACTATGCTTCACCCTTTTCCGCAAAATGGAAAGAGGCCTAACTTGTGACCAGAAAAGCCTCTCATCATATCACCCTTTTCTTCATCACTCTCAAATCTGTGACTCTCTTTCTTGTAACTCTCACAACACTTTCACTATCTCAAGAGCACCCTTTTTTCTTTTCAGAGTCATTTCCAAAGGGGTGATGCACAATGGGGAAAGCCACAAGGTGGTTGAAGAACTTGTTTGGGATAAAAGGAAACAAAGAACACAAAGAGAACTCAAATTCTGGAGACCCCAAGAGCATGAAATGCTCTTCTTCTTCTCCTTGTGCTCACAGTAATTCCAAACTTCTATGTCACAATCCAGCAACAATACCACCTAACATTTCACCAGCAGAAGCTGCTTGGTTGCAATCATTCTACAGTGAGACAGAGAAGGAGCAGAACAAGCATGCCATTGCTGTTGCAGCAGCAACAGCAGCTGCTGCTGATGCTGCTGTGGCAGCTGCACAGGCTGCAGTGGCAGTGGTTAGGCTCACCAGCCATGGCAGAGGCACCATGTTTGGTGGTGGACATGGACATGAGATGTGGGCTGCCACCCAGATTCAGACAGTGTTTAGAGGGTACTTGGTAAGTTTTTTGCTTTTTGGCTGAACACAGACGCAGAAACAAAATCTTGTTTTGGTTTTTGGTTGAATTGAAACTAGTCAAATGCAAAATCTTTAGATAAGGTAGCTGTTTCTGATGGGGTTTGGTGTTGAGAAAACCTAAACCATAATTTGAAAGTTGCAAGCTGAATTTTAACCTTAACATGTTTGATAAAATCACTGTTGAATTATATCTCAACATGATTTTTCCTAAAAGAAAAAAGTTGATTTTTTCCACCAAGGAAAATTTGATGTGGAATGTTTGCTCTGCATGCTGCTTTGGTTCTCTAGTAGTGTTTTTTTTTTCCCTTCTTTTAAATGTTGAATTTTGACATGAGTTTTGTTTTGGCGTTGTGAATAGGCGAGGAAGGCACTGAGAGCCTTAAAGGGATTGGTGAAGTTGCAGGCACTTGTCAGAGGGTATTTAGTGAGGAAGCAAGCAACAGAAACATTGCATGGAATGCAGGCACTTATTAGAGCTCAAGCTACAGTTCGGTCTCAGAAATCTCGGGGGTTCATCACCACAAAGAATGAAGCATATAGATCTCAAAACCGTGCACGAAGATCCATGGTACACATGTCAAATTGTAGCCATAATTCCCATTATATGCACCAAACATGTCGCTACCACTCACTGGAATAATGGCTATAGATTTTGTCCCAATTTTTTTTTTTTTTTGGTTACCTTAAAATGTTTGCATTTTGTAGGAGAGATTTGATGACACTGGGAGTGAGTACACTGCTCCAATCCACAGTAGAAGGCTATCATCTTCATTTGATGCCACAATCAACAACACCACCACCACCAACAACAACAATAACAATAACAACAGTGTTGATGGTAGCCCCAAAATAGTGGAAATGGACACCGGTAGGCCTAAGTCAAGGTCACGTAGAACCAACACCTCAATGTCAGATTTTGGTGATGACCCTTCATTCCAAACACTTTCCTCTCCCCTCCCAATCCCATTCAGAACACCAGCACGCTTGTCCATACCAGATCACAAGAATTTTCAAGACTCAGAATGGGGTTTGACAGGTGAAGAGTGCAGATTCTCCACGGCACAAAGCACTCCAAGGTTTGCAAACTCTTGTAGCTGTGGATCGGTGGTAGCACCCTTGACACCAAAGAGTGTTTGCAATGAGAGCTTGTTCCTAAGGCAGTATGGGAATTTCCCAAACTACATGGCCAGCACACAGTCTTTCAAGGCCAAGTTGAGGTCGCACAGTGCTCCAAGGCAAAGGCCAGAGCCAGGTCCAACGAAGAGGCTTTCCCTCAATGAGATGATGGAGTCTAGGAGCAGTTTGAGTGGGGTAAGGATGCAGAGGTCATGCTCACAGATTCAGGAAGCCATTAACTTCAAGAATGCGGTGATGGGTAGGCTTCACAAGTCCACAGAATCTGGTGGTAGGGAAGCAGATAGGAACTACTTCCAAAAGAGGAGGTGGTGACGCTAGCTCTATTTGATGGTTCAGTGTTGGTTAATAGTTATCTATTTTTGCACCCCCATAGTTTTCAATTTGCAGATGCGTAGAGGATAGGAAGCAGGGAGTGTGACAAAAAATAGTAGTAGAAAAAGGTCCCCCATTGTTTTGTGAAAAACTTGGCCATAGAATTTTCATATAGAGTAATGTCATGAGAATAATAAAATTGCACAATAAACGTACATCACACACCTTATCACTATTAGATGTGATGAGATGTGTAATGTGCATTTGTTGTGTAATTTTATTATTTCCATAATATTATTCTTTTTTCTTTTCAGCTGAGCTTGTTTTGGTAGTTATAATTAATGAAACCCTAGTTCTGTTTTAGCAGGCATGTGGATGATATTAAATCAAACTGTACTTCTGTTCTTTAATATGAAACCAAAATCAAATGGTATATTCTTATTCTTATTTTCTTTTATGATGTGTAAACTTAGGCCTAGTAGTTTTTTTTTTTGGGCGTATTAAGGCTTAACACAGTTGATCATGTGTGAGATGTGTGAAGTCAAAGTGTAAACAAAAAAAGTGTACTACTAACATAACTACTGCTGATTATGTTCAGTAAGACTTCTGGGTTATCAAAGTAAAATTCGATGTCAAATCATTAAGAGCATGAGTGCCTTAAAGTCAAAGCTAGGTTGATTGTGTTCTAACTTTTAACTATTTGAATCGCTTAAAATCTGTTAGTAGTTCAGCCTTTTCAAATCCCATCTAATTATTAGCAAATAATTATTTGAGTTGATTGACTGTGAGGGAACCTTTTAATGTCAAAGGACACTAGTAACCTCTGGCTCATGCATCACCTGTCATCTTAAACGTTTATACTGCCATGAACAGTATTTAATCGTTTTGAATTTTGAATGTGAATAGTAGAAGAAGCCCTTAAAAAAAAAATTGCTTGATGATGCGTGCCCATTGGATGTTTTCACAATCACATTTTAGGCTAGTACACATTTGATTTAGGCTGCAACATACGCTGTTGATTAACAGTAAATTGTGGCAGAATTAGAAAATTTTGATGCATTCATAATCATCTTCGGACTTAGGAGGATACATTATGTATACTTTTGTTCAAAGAGCCATGAGTTACAATCAGGTAAATCTTGTATTTTATTTTGTTTATTCTTGGAGTACCCTACTTTCTGTGTAAGAGATTGATTTGATGTATCATGATTCATGTCTTTGCATTTTGCTGTCAATGACTTTGACAATTAAGTGCATGGTTTGAAAAAGCTGAAAATTCTTTTGTGCTGTTGAAAGTAACTTTGGAATTTGGAACTTGGTGGATGAAATTTATTTATTGTTTTTTCAATTTTTAAACACCAAATGCAAATTGCATTCTATAACCCAAAGTGAGACGCGCTGAACAATTTTAATTTTATTATATAATTGCCTACAGTCTCTGACTGACTTCACTGTTTGATTGTCTTCTTGAAAATCGCACGTCTCTAAGTTCTAACCCTCCCATTTCTTGTAAATTCATTCTTGATAGGAGAATATGTAGTAATGTGTGTGTGTTTTGCCAACGAAGTTTCTACAGGAGAGAAGCAAATGTTTATAAAGATATTAGACCTTTTTTTTTTTTCCCTCGGTGGAATTGCTACTACTGCACATTAGGCCTTTCCGAACATTTTGTTGGTAACACTACACTATTCAAGTGTTACTAAATATATTTTCAATAACAATTTTACAGAAATGTTACCAAATTTCATTCTTATGCCTGAATGTAAAGCGGCCCATTAAAGCTCACATATGGTTAAGCATAGTTGAATAGCTCAAAATCGTTCAAGCATCACAAGCTTCAATCTGGTTCTTGCTCAATCTCGATCTCGACCTCTCTTTTCGTCTCACTCTTGATCTATGTCGTTCCAAGTTCGTGAGTTTTGTGAATCGGTATTGTTACCGTGATCGTGATTGAGTCTGAGTTACATCCAAGATCAAATCATAGTATCGTAAAATCGGTATGTTTTTCTGGTGTTGCAGATTGTTCTTGTATTCTTCTCTCAGATCACATTAAAGCAATCTAGCTTCATTTCTCTCATTCAGGTTTGCATTCTTCTCTCTTTCTGCCTTAGATTCCTTAGATATTGGTCGCAGATGTGATATTTGGAAGAAACACAGTCTACATTAGCTTTCTATGAGTGCAAATGCAATTTGGATTATTTGAGGTGCCATGTATTTAATTTGATGAAATGTCTCACTCATTTCACAGACGGCTTGGCATGCTTATCTGGTGACATTAAATGATGGTGGTTGTTGTTGTTGTTGTTGCTGCTGCTTGTAACTTTTACCAGCATTAGTTTAGTGTTTTTTTCTTGTCCATATGAATATTTTATTGTGAAGCTCGTCATAGTGACGTTGACCATGTCGAGAGGAACACCTCTCTTCTGCTGGACTTTTGCTTCAGCTTCAGGGTCTGTGATGATATGCTCACGTGACGTGTCAAATTTCCTAGTGATAGGCGTTAGACAATTCATATTATGCTCTGTTTACTAAAGAGCTTGCTGATGATCTTCTCTTGTTTTTCGGGAAAAAAAAAACTAGCTAAATATACTTACTTTATTTCCTTTTTCTTTATCTTTGTGTGAGATATTGATCTTCCTACTAGATAGTCATGGATAAAAGTTGGATGCTTGAACCACGGTCTTCTAGCAGGTACTTAGATGAGTTAAAACTCTTTCTTGATTTTGCATTTCATAATGTTGCTCAAGGAAGTCAAATTCTATATCCTTGTAAGAATTGTAACAGTTATTCTTGGGGTGATCGAGAGGAAGTTTTTGAGCATCTAGTTTGTGATGGATTTGACAAGGGCTATAATAATTCTATGTCCTATGCTAGTTCAATCTACAAGTATTGAAGATGAAGATGTCAATTGGATCAGGGATGATATTCCTGGGACGACAACTGATGCAAGTGTTCTAGATCATCAAGAAACAAGAGTAGAGTCTCAAGAGGATGATAGAGATACATAATTGGCTTGTTTCTATTTGTCCTTCGTTGTTAAGGACATGTTTTTTATTTGTTATTTGAGATGTATCGTTGTTTGTTTCCTGTCTGCGGGCTGAACTCCTTTCGAATGTTTCTTTTCTTAATTCCCCTCTGTACAAAACAGGTAGATGTTTCTTCCTCTTAGAGTCACCAGCTTCTTAATATCCTATTTTCTTATCTTGGCATTAAAATTCTAGTTTTTTATTTCAATAAAAAGTTAATGTATATTGTTTAAAATGTTCTTGCAGTTATATGGCAAGCAAAAGAAGAGCAAGTAGTTCATTGGCAGATATCATCTATGAACAGGAAGAGCAAAATGGTTTGAGCCCCCGTCAATCTCCTTTTACATCTCAGCTGACCAAGAAACATAAGGTTTCGTGGTCAAGTGGCTCTATGGCAGAAATCCTTAGCGAGCTAGAGGAAACTGCATCAAGTCCATGTCTAACAACTTTACCTCCCCAATTGAACCAAGACAGTGAGTCATTTACATCAAACGCACATTAAACTTGTTTATTGTACCAATATACTCAAACCTATGTTTGATAACAGGTTTTGCAAGGTAGAAAAAATGGGGGTCCCACGAAATGCCTTAAGACTCATGGCTTAAGCCATGAAGAACGCTTGCTTATTAGATTAAATGTGCATGTCCAGCCTATCGGTCATAATCAATCAAAATTAAGTAGTTATTTGGGAATTTTGGCTAGAAATGCACATTTTGTCCCCTTAACATACACAAGCTGGCATGGACTTAACGAAAATTGGGAGGACATGTGGAAAAATGTCATTGTAAAGAATCCTTACACCTTTATTTTAAGAACTTCTTGTTTTAATTGATGTTGGAGACTAAATACTAATTTAACATTACTATGATGCAGTCAAAGTTTGATATTAGAGAACATGCAAAAAAATGGGTTTTGCAGACTATAGCCTCATGTTGGAGGACTCATAAAAGTTGAGTAAAGAAGAAGTACTATAAGGCAAAGATGACAGAGGATTAATATTTAAAGAATCAACCTTCTGTTATTCCTCTTGAACAATGGAAAATTCTTGTTAAATTCTAGAAATCTGACTTGCCTAAGGTGATTTAGATATATCAGTTATTTGCAAAACAAGGATCATAAAAGATGTCACTTGATAAGTGCTTGACTTATAAGTTTTTTTTAAAAATTTTTTTTGGTATTAAAAATGCTAATAAGTGGAGGCACCCCCAATACAAGTAGGTAGGGCACCGGTACCCAACCTAAAAATCCAACCAGTTGAGATAGTGGATACTTACTAGGCTCAATCCATGGTATTCATACACACCCTATCAGACTAGACTAGTTCAAGATTACTCGAGAGACTCATTAGCATTGCTCCTGAGTGATCGGGAATCTCTATAAGAAAGGTTGCTACTATCTGAGAATTTTAATAGTTGGGGGGATGTGAATCCGTGCCTGACTTACAAGTTACAACTCATTAGCTAAGAGATTATACATTTTTTTCTTGAAAGATTAGACTCTTTTGGTCTGAAGAGATTAGGCCTTTCTTTTTTTTTTTTTTTGGAGGAATTAGGTTATTGAGATATATGCCTATTGAAGTTAGACCCGATGTTTACCAGTTTGAAGCCCAAACTCCCCAAGATTGATGGATTCCAAAGGAGGTAAGGGCTATATATATATATATATATATATGACCAAGAAACAAAAGGAAGGTTATAGTTTTGCACGTTAAATTAGGCACTACTTTTTTTTTATCCCAAAAAGAGAGAGTCGGCCCAGATGTGGAAACACTTGGGAGTCATGCTACAGCATATTTTGTGCGGGAATTGATGGCGGAAACAATAAAAGAGTTGACAAGAAGATCCAGAAAAACAAATTTATCGCATAAATTATATAAATTATTAATTATGCTAACAGATATGTGGAGAACTTAAGTTGTTTAAAAGCTCAAGTGAGATATAGTAACGCATAAAAAAATGCTTTGGAGAGTGTATGTAGTATCCATGATATTCTTGTATGTAAATTACTTGTATTAACATGGATTTTAAGAACATACATGTGATTCTATTAGTGAATATACTATGTATGTTATTAATACTTGATTGCCTCCATTAACAGATTTGATGGTGGTTTTTGCAGTGCAAGTGAAATCAACGCCCCTTTGAGCTTTATCATGCTCACTTGTTAGTAGGTGTAGGCAGAGTATATGGAAAAAGATACACTCAAAGAAGTGGACATTCAAGACACCCTAGAGAGACGAGAGAAGATGGAAGAAGGAAAAAAAAATGAATGGTAGGCCATGTCTACGTGAGAAAGGTGCTGCGTGTTTAAGAAAGAGTGAGTGTTAAAATAGTAACACTCCAAAATATATATATATTCCACTGAACCCATCATGGGTGGATTGAGTAGAGAGAAAAAGTTGCCCAAATCTAAATGTCGCAAATCTAAATCTACCCAGCTCAACCTACTTGACATCCCATTTGTATTCAATTGAGCTTTTACGATTACAACTTTAAACAAAAAATATAAGTTACAGAAAAGAAAAAAAAAATAGAGCTGGCCAAGGATGGCATGTTTCTGACCAATTGCCTCTATCTAATGACAATTTTTCAATCAATTTTATATTAGTTCTGGAGCCTCCATTGTGATTCTGAGACAAATACGGTAAAAGTAATTTAATAAATAAATAAATTCATGAAGCAAGAAATTGGGGGTTCTGAAAGGCAGTATCAAATTATAATTTTTGTAATATACACTTATACGCCAAATTAAAATTTTTTCACCAGTGAAATTCAAGGTAATTTTCTGAAAGAAAAAAAAAAGAAAAAAGGAAAAACTCTGTGTATGAATTGAAGGAGTCAACTAATTAATAAATATTGATCCATTCAGAGCCGTCAATAAAGCTAAGTGATAGAAAAGGCTTAGCCTCCTCATCAGTGAGTTCTCTTGACCATGACACTCTCCCTGCAAAGCTAGCGCCAGGTCCTGTGCATTTGTACTGTCCATAGAATACAGTCCTATAGTGATCGTGGTTGGTGGACCCAAAGAATACAAAGAACATGAGAACAAATTAGTAACCCTCTCATCACATGCTCATGCCAATATGTCTATATATATATATATATATATATATAGCTGTATTGCAAATAACAAAATAGAATATATATATATATATATATAGACACATATATCAAGCTATAAGATTAGGTGGTGGCTACATATGTGAGGCTCTTTTTCAGGCACTATACTTACTATGTGCGCATGCTGCTATATGCCTTATCTATATATTATCAAAGAGCGGCAACCAGACAACACTTGCAGATTTTTTTTTATTGAATCATCCTTTTCCATCAAAAGTGCTACGAATTGAATTTCTTATTATTTAGAAAGTTATTCAGTTCTATTTTCTTATATTGGTGGGTGCATTGTATAACACGCAGGCTTTGCTACCTTACGTGCAGATATAGCCAGAGGGAGTGGACAAACCATATAAAGTTAGGCCTCAATTTGTTCTTTTCCTGGCCACACATTCCTGTAACTAGATACCCATTATTCCCTCTAATTCTATTTTGAGAATAGACTAATTCATTCATATATGTCTGATGGGTTGCGACGGAGAGTGATATTGAGCATGTACTCATTACCTGTATCATATGTAATATAATGGATGTTTTTATCAAATTTTAAATATAACCCTAGTCGAGTAAAGTTAATAATTTATTTTAGTCTTATTTGAAAAATTGTGATCTATAACTTTGCTTTAACATTATTAGCTAAATCAATCACTATATAACTAATGATAAAAATAGAATTTCATTTTCTTAATTACAAAGTGTCATAGTATTAAATCCATCAAATTTTAAGAGTAAAGCCAACTAAATACAGCCAGCATCTGAAACTATATAGGGATATGTTTGTCACTTAGCATAAGGCTACTTAGGATGACTGAGGAAAGCTGTTTGTGATTTGTGAAGCGTGAACTTATCCTAGGTAAAGGGCAAAATGACAAACCAGCCTTCACAACCATACGTTAAAGCTTGTGTAAGATATATGTTAAGTGATCTGTGGCACCGCCCCATTATCCCTCTAGTAGTGCAGGAGGAGTTAAAACTTATTCATAACCGAACATAACTAAATTGATATATATCATATGTAGAAGGAGATGGGAGGGCATAATTAAAATTAAGTTTCAATCTATGTTGTGGAATCTCATCACGTTAAAAACTCATAACTCCTAGGATGTATTTGGTTGGATATAAAAATGGAAAGAATTTTTTTATGAATGAATTTTATATGAAAATTACACAAAAATATCATTCATATATAAAAAATATTCTTCCTTATTTTTATCCATCCATCAAATGTATACCCTAGTAGCAATTTACTCTTTTAACTTGTGACGACAAGGATCATTTTCATGGCCGACATATATATATTTAAATTGAAGACATTATATATGTGCCAGCATGTGTGTGTGTTACTATAATGAAAAGAGAGAGAGAGAGAGAATTAAAGAAGAAGATTGAACATGCACATAGATACATATACATACATTTCACGATTAGGGTCACCCCAGTTATGCCATCCTTTGGGAATGATGATGTTGTCCATGTAGGTGTAAGCAAAGACCACGCGAGAAAAGGGACCCCAAGCCCTTCCAAGGTATAGTGCCCCTGACCCCGTGACCTTACAGTTCACAAATGAGAACCCCGTGTCTTCCAACATACTGCTCCTCCCTTGTGCTGTTAGTGCCCCTGTGTTCCGTGCTATGGCGTGCACGTGACACCCCTAAATTGATTCAGTGTCCATCATCAACATGTATTAATCACAACACAAAGTTAGATAGGTCCATCTTCATTTCAACAACATCTATCTGTGTAGCTAGCCAACTGTGTATCTCAAGGTACAGATCGAATCCCCACCAGTGTCACTGTACTGTCTACTAAACCCTCACTTAAATTATTGTTGTATCTTGTGAAATTATGAGATTGTTTTTTCAAGATGAGAAATAATCTTTATACTCATTTTGGTGGCTCGACACATTAATTGTCCAGATAATCAATAAGATAAATCATTGGTGAAAAGAGAAATACTTAGGTGCATTAGGTGCATTGAGAGTAAGAAATAATATTTGCTCTGATTCATTTATTAATTGACACGTAAATTTTATCGGATATTATTATCTCTCACTTCCCCTACATTTTTAATGTAATAATTAATTTATCAATAATCAAATGAAACAAAATAAATATTTTATTTTACTTTAAAAGTATCTAAGAATTTTTCTTGATGAAAGGGTTAATGACACATTGCTGGAAGGTGGATCCCACAATTTTTATGTGTTGTCCACTCGAAAAGGTGAGTACACATATTAGTAGTCTTTCAAGTTCTACCTACATAAACTATCCACAAAAATAATTTATTATTATTATTGGAAAGTGATTATATGGAACCCTCAATGGAATGGAATATGGATAGAAGGAAGGAACATAATTAAGTGTTGTTTACAAATTCTAATTAACTCTTTTCTTGCTTACTTTTATTAATGTGGGGACAAAATTGGTTGGGTTATGCTGATGTGGGCTAAATTAAAAATAGGTTATCTCATAGTTTAAGGTTATTTAAATGCAATCATGCTATAGGTTAGAAACCATTAATTATGGAGAGTAAATCAATTAATATAATAAGAATTAAGTTCATGGAGAGAAAATCCAATTAACCAACCTCATAAAGAGAAAGAGCGTTGCCAAATATGAAATCAACTGAGCCTTCAATATAACAATCCTTATAGTAATGTCTGCCCACATGATCATAGAGTGTATCCTGTGCACCTAAGAAATTGCAGCCCAGGAATGCTGCTGTGTCCGCTGAAATCCTGAATGCCACTGCCTGTTTTCCTATTGCTCCTGGTTCAGGAACAGGAGTAGTGTTCTGCATTCACAGTATTTAATTTGTTTGTAAAATACACACACACACATAAAACAAATTGATCCTTAATTTCATATAAAATTTTCAATGACTTGGTTACATGCGTGATTTTATTATTATTATTATTGACTAGACAAGACACATGACAAGAGAGGATCAATGATAAAAATTTCAGCATGACAAGGTCATGTGAAAATTTTACATGAAATGATCGTTCTCTGAACAAACTAACACATACACAACTCGATTTAATTAGTTATATAAACAAAGGAAGGGGCTCATTTAATTTACGTACTTTGAATGTGATGTTCTTTGCAAGGAAATAAGGTGAATTCACAGCAAAAGTTGCAGAACCATAGGTTCCCAATGGCCTCCCTCCTGGGCCAAGTGTTTGAGCTGTGTCACCCCATTGAACAATGGTTTTATCTGCACCAGCTCCTTCTATGGTTATGAAGGATTTCAAAGCAGGAATGTTAACTTTCTCCCTGGTACACGATAAAACACACACAATTGCAAGGAGACAATAATCAGAGAGACTAATTCGTTCAAATGCAATTCAAAGTTTGCTACAAGGGTACAGGACACATAATAGTAGAAAAATTTGCAAAATTTGAATGATTATGAGAACAGAAATTGACATAGCTAAAGGAAAGGATAGTTCACCGGGTGCAAAATCTTCTCTAGTCAAAGACAAATTCTAAGAGCAGTTTGAATAAGAAGGAAAAAGACACTAGAAGAAACAAAAGTTGTCATCGTTTTCCAACATCACTATGAGTGTAAAATGTAAAATGAAAAAAAATAAAACACAATTATGAATGTAGACAAACACCAAAATCCAAGTCCTACATGAACACACCCAGCAATTCAGGAAAGCAAAAGTAAAATATAGTATATATAATATTACTATTACTCACGAGTAAACCCCTGCATGGACCTTGATGACCACTCTCACAAGATTGATGGATGGAAGGGAATCAATGGCATCTTGAATTGACGTGAAATCTCCAAGTGCGGGGCTCTTATCAACGTGCAAAGTGTAAGAGGCAAAGAGCTTATTTTTCGCTACCTTAAAAACTGAGTGTTTGAGGGTACCAACAAAGTTCACCCACTCCATGAATTGCTCTTCTGCATACAGCACTCTACTCATGTTGGTCGATGATCCATTCCCTGATGAACGTCTTGGTCTAAGTCCCTTGGTATGGCAATTAGTTATAATGGGGTTTTGCAGAAGAACAAGGATTGCTATAACATAGCAAATGTAATGCAAATTTGACATTGCAAAAGAGAGAAAGAAATGGTATATAGTGTATGTTTTGGAAAAGTGCTACAGAAACTTTCATGCTATTGTTTATATACAAGTTATGATGCTTGTTGTAGGTGGAAAGTGATGCTTATTAAGAGAAACAACGAAAAGGATTGAGAGGTCACGGGTGCTTCTTCTACTGACATCCACGATCCATGTATGAAAGAGAGAGAAACAATCTAAGCCACAGGTCATGTTGCACCTTTTGCATATAAAAGCAGTTGTCTACTAGATTATATTTTCAATTGTACCGAGAGTAATCTTATTTGTGCATTATTAGTCCACACTCACATTCTTATATCATATCTATATTATGTATAATGTTATGCATTCAGAAAAATATATATAAAATTTAGATATATTATTTTAGATGTAAAATTTTGATAAAATTTTCGGTTGTATAATATTTTTTTGTTTACTATATGCATGCATTTTGTGTTCAAATAAATATTTTTTTCTTTTTCTTTGGTCATTTTTCCTTGGTTGTTGATGTTTATTTTGTGCTGCCCGTGAGCCCCCCCTTTCTGTTTGCGTGTGAAGGTGAAAATATTCTTATTTAGATAATGGGTTGGTTTTGGTTAGGTTGTGCTCCAATGCACGGCATCTCATGTAATAATAAAATGTGAAATTGGAGTTGCAACTTTTTCTGCTCAAGCATGTTGATAACACCTACCCTAGAGTCATGACCGTCCAATAATATTTGGACCATCATTAATATAATTAGATTCTTCTTGTTGTTTAGCTGATTAATGTTATATGACCACTTGTAAGTGTTGATTCTTAATTCTAAAATTCCATGTAGTTGGTGAGTCAGGGAAACAGAGTGGGCTTTCTTGAGGGACTTGGCACTTTGGCAGAAACAAGGATGGTTAGGCCAAAGCTATAACTACAGTGATGTGAAAGAACTCGCGTTAAGACAATACTACTATTTGTTTGTGTTTTTTCCGGTCCATGATTCATCCTTCTTGTTCCTCTTCCTTTTGTTCCATGGAAAGTACTGTTTTTATTTTGATAGATTCTGTGTGCTGTTTGTTCATCCTTACTCCTCCTCTATTATTGATGAGTGCCTCTCTTTTTGGATCACTTTCGGTTCTCGCTTGAAAAATAGGATAAGACAAAATATGCTTAATGCATGAATCTTCATAACATTTCATGAGAGCTTCAATATGAAACTATTGGTAAGGTATTAAATCCTTATTTCTTATTACCACCTTATATTCCCTCATGTTGGAAAAAATACGCTTTACTTAATTTGTCTAGAGTTGATTAAAAGATTGGGAAAATTATTCAAAATATTATCCAAGCACAAAATCAAAAACAAATTCTATATATATATATATATATATATATATATATATATATATATATATATATATATATATATATATATATTATACTTAAAATCAAAACTCAAATTAGAATATAAGAGTGAAAACTCTCAATTTATAATAGGATCATCATAAAATGATTATTTCATGAGTGGGAAAGTTATGTGTTATCTGAACTCAAATGCTTTGTTTTTAAAGTCTATGGGACAAGAAAATGCTGCCAGTACTTTTCATTTTTAAAAGGAAGCCATGGAATTTACTAATAAACTAGTTTAATCAACTTTTTCAAATAAATAGACACAAAATACTAAGCTGATAGCGACTTTCCAAAGGGCACATTAAGTCTAAAAGAAAATTTAATTGAAGGTGTCACAGGGCCTATTAAGAGGACAACCAACAATATATAATGATCCGTGAATGAATGATGAATCAGTCCAAACAATTCCAACCATAAGGTGAAATAATACACTAATATTATCTATCTGTACCCTCTATCAGTGGTGAATGGTGATTTTATTTGTGTCTATGTTGAGTCACACACCCTCTCATCAAATCATACCAATCCACAATTCAAATATGTTACAAAATTATTAATTAATATGATTTGAACTGTTGAACTAATCAAACCCTTTGTCATCATAAATAAATAAATGTAAATGCAGAGAGATAGGCTAGCATTGTTGCCTCCTCTATATATATGTTGGGGTGGATCCTGGACTATCTGGTAGTGGCAGATACATGGCCAATCGAAGATGAGATGGGTTACTTGCAGAGGAGGAATTCTCAGACCAAAAAATAAAATAAAATAAACTAAGCAAAGGATCGAAATTCTTATTATGATTTCAAGAATATGAAAAATGTGTTACACTGTTGTTCAACATTATTAACATTCAACACTTCAGTTATTATCTTAAAAATATAATAAAGGCAACAAAAAAAAAGGCAAAATCTTATAAAATTAAAATATTGAAATGCGAATAACAAAAAATATATTTTTGAACTCTAAAACAACCTAAAAATCTTTTCTTCCAAAGACATCATGGTTTTCTTATCAACGTAAAAGCAAAAGCACCAAATTAGAGCATAGACAAATTTAGTAAACATGGCTAAAGAATCCTTGAATCAGTGCCTGATGTTTAAGGGGTGAGGCTCTAAAGTTTTAGTATATAGATCACAAATGAGCTGTTAGGCTTGGATGCAGCAGAACATATCAGTCTAGCTACCAATTTTTTTTAATGTTATTTTCGTTTTAAGTAATCAAAAAACATAAAAAAGAATTTGTTATATATAGTACAAGTTAAAGAGAATAATTTGTCTATATTATAATAAAAATATATAATATGATGACATGCGTTAGTTCTAGCCGATTTCAAGCTTTTTTTAATCATGGGCAATTTGCTCATAATACAAACAGCTTGTTTGAATAGAAGCTAGACTCGATTTTGTTCAAAACACATAATTTTCTCCTATCACAAAAAGTGCTTCGAGAAGCCGCAATGAGTGTTTTGAAAATCCAAATCCAAGTTAACCAAACAAGCTGAAAGTATTTGTGGGAAAAAGTGATTGTTGACAATGCATCATCATGATCAGGAGGGTGAAAAAGAGATTGGGATTTCATGCAATTCAAAAAGATTTGTAAAATGTGAAGTTCCATATTTAATGGTCCAAACTTATAAAGTATGTTTGATATTAATAAATTTTTCATGTAACAATGGAGATGAATTTTTTTTTTTTTTAGGTCCGGGCCAATAAATATTTTAGCAGTTCTACAAACAAACGATTATCATGCACGCAAGGTCCAATAGATGCTATCCTTCTCACCGGAGATGGGACTCACCGGTCACCACACCACGAAAACAGAAAGAGAAAATTGACTAATAAAGAAGAGAAGAGAAGAGACTTTGGATAGTTTCACTTTGTCACGTATTTCGTTCGACTAATAAGGTTGTTGATTTATTAACAAGGCTTGGAAGAGTAAATTATCAATCTTTGATTATTTGAGCCTAACCTTTAAGAAATACTACTAATTTATTCATGACTGATATTTTGAATAGCTAAATAGCCTCTTGTTCTATATGTTTTCTTTTCCACTTTCCCCAAAAAAAGAAAAAGACTTTGGGCCCCTAGAGATTTCTAGAGTGAGGTGGGCCACTTACAATGTGCCTCTCGCAACTCTGTCATTAAGTGATCCTGAGTTTTAAATCCTTGGCATTTTGTGCTTTTTTTTCAGGAAAAAATTATTATTAATAAAAATATTTATTTTTTATTTTTATAAAATATCTAAATATAATTCCTAACGAATTTGTTTTTTTTCAAAGAAAATATTTTCTACCTTGTGTTTTTTTGCATGTTGTTCTATATGTAATACGCAGCATACGTTTAAAATAATGGTCATATCCATGAGATAATCGAGGTCTTGTGTTTGTTTGTGTCCATAAATTTAATTCTGTATGATCTTAATTTTATTAAAAGTGATTTAGCTAAAAAATTTAAAGCAAAATATTTTATATTTAGTACTTTTATTTAAAAAGTAATTTTGATATAATCAATATTAACATAAAAGTAAGACAAGACTAAGTACAAAACAAAAAAGTAATTTTTGACAAAACTATAGTTTCATAATAGACTTAGAGTGGAGAATAAAATATAAAAGTACAAAACTAAATATGACAAAATAAAAATAAAATCAAGTTTAAACTCGAACTCAACCATGGTAACAGTAACACACAACCCCACCTAGGATTGCACGGGTGATAGTGGTTTGTCTTATATTATACCTTAGAAAGAATTTGACAGACCCAAAAAATAATAATAATAATATTTTGATAAAAAAAAAGAAAAAGTAAGAGACACTCACTTTATAATTATTAAAGGGCCACGTGGTTCGCTGAATGTTTGAACATTCCTGGGAATCTAAAGTCTAGAATGACGAATTCCTATGTTTGGTTTGTAGATAGAAAAAATATTCCCAGGAATATTTAATTCCCAGAAATGAAAATGATCCTCTATTTATTTCTGCCCTCTATATGGGAATGTTGGATTCTCATGAGAAGGGAACTAATCTGGAAATTTGAAAAGACAAAATTACCCTTATTCATCTAACCTGACTCCCACATCTACCACTTCTTTTCCTGTTTTCATCTTTCCCCAAATCTAGCACAACACCATCCTCCCCCAATTCTCTCCTTTGGTGGCTGCCTTTTGCCGCACAACTTCGACGCTAATCATCGCCTCCACAAAGCCATCCAGGACCTCTAGTGTCAGCAGTGTTGCACTGTCACCCTTCACCACCACCATTCATCGGAATGTCCTCCGTGCGATCACGACCCTGACTAGCAACCAGCCCCTGCTCTGTTTCCATCTTGGGCACAACATAATCTAGGTTTACAAATTAGGGATTAGGTAGCTTTGTTTTTTAACTTTTTAAATTTCCTCTGTTTGTTTCTTAGGAAAATGAATATTTTCTTTTTTATATCATGATTGTCGTTGATTACAATTTACGTATAAAAAATTTCTTAATATTGGAATTATAATATGTAATATGTATGAAATTATGTTTAATTAAGAATTGAATGTGATTTAAAACTAATTTTAGATCAAATTGTTAGGGGTAATTTTGAAAATCAACACAACATTCATAAGAATATTTATGTTAACCAATCGCCTAAATAGTTTATTCATGAGCACATCATACAAGATTCTTGAAAATTTAATTTACAAACCAAAATGGAAATAATTCATTGCTAGGAATAGGATTCCTAGAAATGCTACTCCTCGAAATGCAAAAGCATTCCGTGAATCGCACCTCCCCCTACATGTGATGGATGTTAAGGATAAGTAGGAACTACCATCATATTTAATGATTATAAAGTGGGTGTCTATTCATATATCCATTTTTTAAATGTCAAACTATCATTATAAAAAAATTGAATTTGTATTTGAATTTCAAGAATAAAATAATCTGAAGCTCTTTTATAGTATGCTCTTGATTTGAAGAGGATGCCTTTTTAAAACATGTACACGTATCAGCACTTAATCCTTTGGTGAAAAGAAATTAAATAAACATATGAATATTGACAAATGACAATCGATACAGTTAAATGCCAATTTAAATATTGAAAGTTGCGTATTCATAAGTTTTCCAAGGTAGAATGTCACAATTGATGGGATTCATGCTTTGATAGTGACAAAGACATCCTAGCAACTTAAATCAGATTCCAAGAGCTGAACCCAGTTTAAAGAATCCCTGTGGACTCTCCATTTGATCTCTTGCTTTATTTTTACATTCGTTGTAAATTCATACATGCCATTCAACACAGATAATTGTTTTAAAGGGGGGAAAAAGTTACTTTTAAAATATCTTAAATCCTCCCAATACATTCTAAAGCTATTTCTCTTCCTTGGAATTTATCGGTATAATGTTACATTTTGGTACCTTCTCCCCATATCCAAACAAATCAGAGGTGAATGTTAATCACATTCACAAGAAAGTCACGTAGTAAAAGGTATGACCAGAAAACAAAAGCAACAAAGTCAGATGATAATGATAAATAATAGAGAAACTAAAAATATCATACACCTTGATTTGACCCATGTATATTATCTTCAAAAATATCTTTGACTATGATTAGAGTGTCCAACGCTCCTTGATTTGATATGTATCTATGATTTATTTATCAAACTATAGTTTTAAACCTGGTTTTAAACCTGTTTCCTCTCTTAACCTATGCCATGATCAACATAGGCACTCCCCCACCTTCTTAGCCATAGCCACCTCTTGTTAGTTTTAAACCTGGCTTTGGAATCAATCAGTTCTAGATAAACAAAACCAAACACTGCATAACAACGTCATATCAGAAAAGGGCAAAAAACCTGATCAAGATTAAGAGCCTCAAATATCAAATAGACACAAAGCCTATCAACGAAGTAAGTACTAGAATCTGTTTGCTCTCTTAACCTATGCCATGATCAACTTAGGCACCACCCCCACCTTCTTAGCCATAGCCACCTCTTACTTGTTTCTTCTGATTACACCAACTCCAAAATCTACCTACCATTCCCTCTTCATATCCAATTCTCTATCAGACAATGCCTCCATATCCCTTCATCTTCAGACCCTGACCAAAAGGCCACACACAGCAGGTTCTGAAGCCAACGCTGAGGCTGCAGCTTATGTTCTCTCAGTTTTTGCATCCTCAAACATACCATCACACTCGGCTTCCTATGAAGTTGCCCTCACATACCCTCTTTCACGCTCTTTAGTGCTAACAAACCCACCACCAGAACCTCCCATTAGCTTCACTCTAAGACAAGAAACATATGAGGGTGATCCTTATGCTGGTGTTGCTGATGAGGTTGTTCCAACATTCCATGCATATGCAAAGTCAGGCACTGCCACTGGCCCTGTGGTTTATGTGAACTATGGAAGGGTGGAGGACTATTTGACACTGAAACATATGGGGGTCAATGTCTCAGGCACTGTTGTATTGGCAAAGTATGGGAAGATCTATAGAGGGGATATTGTGAGGAATGCACAAGATGAAGGTGCTGCTGGGGTGGTGATATATTCAGATAGGAAGGACTATGGTGGTGCTGGGGTAGCAAAGTGGTTCCCTGATGACAAGTGGCTGCCACCAAGTGGGGTTCAGGTGGGGACAGTGTATGGGGGGAAAGGGGATCCCACAACACCAGGTTGGGCGAGTAGTATTGGGGACTGTGAGAGGCTGTCCAAGGAGGAGGTTGAGAAGGAAGGGGATGTCCCTCTTATACCTTCATTGCCAGTGTCAGGAGCAGATGGTGAAAAGATAATAAGGTCAATTGGTGGTCAAGTTGCAGAAGATGATTGGCAAGGAAGCAAAGATGCCCCTACTTACAGGACTGGACCAGGACCAGGAATTGTCAACCTCACTTACCAGGTATCTTACCTATCTGCTGGAAGTTTCAGTGAATTCATGACTTCTTTTGAGCCAATTTTTTTTTTTTTTTATTTATCTCCTAGAGGGTGAGACTCATCATAATTATAAGGTTGCTATCTTGTGACCTTGGAGGTCATGGGTTCAAATCCCAAAAATAGTCTCTCCCTAAAACGGAGGTAGGGCTATGTACATCCACTCTCTCTAGACTCCATGATGTGGGAGTCTCATTCACTATGTCACCGTTTTTTTTATTATTATTATTATCAATTATGGGCATGTGAAAAAGTCACATGCAAAAGCCCCTCTAGTGGTCTCTGATTGGTTGGTCAGACAAGAAGAATCCTTTACTGCATTGGTAAGGGGAATTTTGGATATTGGTTTTCAGGGGAAGCAGGTTATGGCCACAATTCAAAATGTTATTGGTATGATTGAAGGAGCTGAAGAGCCTGACCGGTATGTAAGAACTCCTGCTTTGTCATTTAGATTCAATATCCAGTGATATTATAAGAACTTGGCATGATGTTTCTGAAATGTGATGCAGCCAAGTATTGAAAACTTCGAAGATTCAAAGCCTTGTTTGTTTTGAATTTTTTTATTTAGTAACTGTTGCAACTGCTTGCAGATATGTCATTCTAGGAAACCATAGGGATGCATGGACATTTGGAGCAGTTGATCCCAATAGTGGCACCGCAGCACTACTTGAGGTAAAGATGGCTTTGTTGGTTTGTACACATGCTTTTTGTTTGTTCATGCCAAACAATTGAGGAAATATGTACACAATGGCACAAGTGACATGTCTCCTGCAATTCAGGTAGCTCAAAGACTAGGGAAGCTACAGAAGAAAGGGTGGAAGCCTAGAAGAACAATTATCTTATGCAACTGGGATGCTGAGGAATATGGACTTGTAATTTTTCTCTCTTCTCTCTTTCTTCTTATACACAAAGGTGCATGCTCCCATGCAAATTTGATGTGATCATTCCCTCCAGATAGGATCAACAGAATGGGTAGAGGAGAACAGAGAAATTCTTGCTTCAAGGGCAGTTGCTTACTTGAATGTTGACTGTGCAGTAGGTGGACCAGGATTCTCCGCAGCTGCCACTCCACAGATTGATGAATTGATCAAAAGAGCTACTCAGCAGGTATCACAAAAGCTGAACTACAAGTTATTAAAACAAGCTCTTTTTCACATAATCAGTGAAAGAAAATACATGATGGTGACCCCAAAAACTTTGCTTATATTGACTTATATGTAGGTCATAGACCCAGATAACTCATCACAGAGCCTCTATGAAACTTGGACTGGTTCTGGTAGTTCTCCTTTGGTAAGCATATTGAAGTTGTCAAAATCAGCATTCCAAAGTAGACACATTCAATTTGCTTTGCTTTTATAGTTTTAACAAGTTAGCCAGTGATCAGTGTATAAAGTATAAACTGAATATTTACCTATGCTCATAAACTATTTCTCTACATGGAAAGTTGGAAAGGTTAGGTGATGGAGGATCAGACTATGCACCATTTGTGCAGCATGTGGGAATTCCAGCAGCTAATATAGGATTTGGCGGAGGTACAAAACTCATTCTTTTAATCACTAGGATGTTGATATATCAATAATCCCATTTGAGCTATACGTGTCTTTGTCTTGGTCTAGCAAGTAATAACTGAATTCTTCTAAGCAAAATAAATCAAAGTCAGAATACTTTTAGCAAAATTCAAATTCCAAATGCCAACAAGCTTGTAGTTCAAGGCAATGGTCCTCTACCAAGCCACCTATCCCCCCTCCCTAGATACTTGTGATTCTCATGTACCAACGAAAAAAGAAAAAGTCGAACTCCGGTTTCAAAATATTTCTGAACAAAGTGTTTACTGATGAGAATAATATTGCCTGAATAATATATACGACATAAGAACATTCAAGATTTGATGGCTACAAGTAAGATTTTGTAATCAATAAGGAAATAGAAACTAATTTTTTTCCCCCTAGACATTGCAGGATACCCGGTATACCACTCACTCTATGATGATTTCATCTGGATGCAGAAATTCGGTGATCCTATGTTTCATAGGCATGTTGCAGGTTGGTCACATATATTTCTTTTAAAGTTTCTGTCACAGCAAAATCTATCTCATTTAACTCTAATATCAAAATAAATTAAAGATATGCTTAAGTTTTATTGATTCGGTTTATATATATGTAACTCTTCTTCTCTTCTTTTTATCAGCACCGATATCCACAAATAAACTTGTTCACTTTTCCAGAATAAGTATACGCAACACCATGGTGTTAAAACAACAACTACGCCCCCCAATGAGCAGTGCCATTTCTCAGCTACATAAATCAAACGACACCATTATATCTGACATAAATATAAGTTTACATTCAAACCATTAAGATGAAATTGTTAAAAAGAGGAAAATTTTGATGTCATGTTTCACCACAGTAAGCCTTAATCAAATCCCACCATTTGTCACATGCTTATTACCAGTCAATAGCACAGATCTTAATTTGCTTGCCCCAATATTTGTTTATGTACTGGAAAACAGCGGCAAGTGTCTGGGGTCTAGTAGCACTTTGGCTAGCAGATGAGGAGTTCCTACCTTTTGATTATCTATCCTATGCTAATGAGCTCCAGGTGTGCCCTCATTAGATGGTGATTTTGTCATTCAAACTTTGTAGTTTTACACACAGACTATCCTCATTGAATTTGAGACCATGAGAGATACTTACAAAACCAAATATTTAAACCACAGCATAGCGTGAAGAACCTGGAAGATGAGATTTCAAACAAGGACATAAATTTGTCTCCTATATTCACATCAATCAAGGAGCTTGAGAGAGCAGCAATCAAGATAAATAACCAGAGAAAGGTGGCATCTCTAGTGTATGTTTAGACCAAAATTCTTAAATAACCAGTACCGTACTGTCACTGAAATGTTAATAATCCTTCAGGAAATGGAAGCAAGTAAAGTTTGGACAACATGGAAAGAGGATCACTTGAAAGTAAGAGAGCTGAATGATAGACTGATGATGGCTGAGCGTGCATTCACTGACAGAGATGGTCTCTCTGGAATGACATGGTATAAGCATTTGGTAAGTATTTTACTCAATAATTAAGTCATTTTTTTTGCAGGCCACAACACTCTTATGACCAATGATGTGTAACTATTGCATGGAGGCAACTCTAGCCACGGTTAAAGGAGAAATGTTTTGACTAAACCGAAGAAGTAATCAAGAAAATGGACAAAAATTGGCAATGTCTACTCCCTCTTAGCTTCTCTCATTTTTATACTCTTACCTAGTACCCTTGGAAATTAATTTTTTATGTGAATCTATTTGGTTTGGTAAAATAATTTTCAGTTTTCATTTTCTATTTTTAGTCAGTTTCTTATTTTTTATTATTGTACAAAGATTTCCTTTATAAAATTCTAAAAATAAGCAATTTATTAAAAATTAAAAATAAAAACTGAAAATAATTTTTAAAAACCCAATAGGATTGTCATCCTTCTTCCCTTTTAATTTGTTTCCCGCATTTTCAGATCTATGGACCATCAAAACACAATGACTACGGCTCCCAATCATTCCCTGGAATTAATGATGCTGTAAAAGTGGCAAAAAATCTACAAACTGCAGAATCATGGCACCGGGTACAACATGAAGTTTGGAGAGTCTCAAGAGTCATCAGACAAGCCTCCTTAGTTCTATTTGGTCAACTAACATAAAATCAAGGAAGAGAAAACCGAACCGGATATCGAACCGGTCAAGGTACTGGTTCAGAAGTTTAGAAGTCCAATCGGTTCAATTAGGATTCAACCGGAATGTAATAAAAATATATATAAATATATACATATGATTAATTAGAATATAAATAAATATATTAAATCAATAATATTAACATAATCAATAAAAAAATATTCATAGATCTATAAAAATAAATATAATCCATATAAAATTTCTCTAGTCTCAACCTCACAGCACGATCACAAAGCATTGGAAAATAATATTTATCAGTAATCAGTGAGGTTTATGGTGAGCAGTTTACAAATAATGGAGAGAGGAAAATAACAACCCAATAATTTTTGTTAATGTCCTTCTTTGGGTCCATTTATTTTTATTTTTGCTCTATGATTACTATAAGATATCAATATTTAAATTTTAGAACAAAAAAAAAATTTTGCAAACAAAGAAAAACAGGTCAAACCGTTCTTGGCCGGTTTTGACTTCACACGATTTTCTATGCTAATCGGACCGGTCACCGGATCGATTCCCGGTTAACCCGGTCGAACCAGCCGGTCCAGTCCGATTTTCTCTTCATTACATGAAAAATTGATTACTTTTACATTTCCTCTTTATGATAACCCACGCTTAAACCTCTAGTGTTTACGAAAAGTATGGCACACTCAATTTGCATGCTTCTGTTATTTTTTTATCAACAAAATTTATTTGGATAGAAAATTAATTCTTATTCACAATTAAGGTATATTTTTAGTTTCATTGAATATTTATAAAAGTATATATAATTAACGTGTCTTTTGAAATATTACTCTAATTTTATAATTAAGACATGTTTTTTATCATTAAAATATTGCTCTAATTAACATACACATTTATGAACAAAGGAAGGTAAGAAATTGAACTTGTGATTATACTACATGAGTAGAAGAGAGGACTGATTGCTCAACTTATATATAATGTAAGATATATTTTATTATCAAATAGTTGATTGATTGGTCAATTTATATATAATGTTAGTTATATTTTATTATCAAGTAGTTAAATTAATAATAAAATAAGAATATTTTAGTGAACCCTACATAAACATTAATGATAGTGAATATAACAATAGCTAAAAAGGAGTGAGAATAACCACTTCCCTCAAACATTACGTATCTCAATCCACAATATCAACATCGACATTCCAACATTAGTTCCTAGTTCCTACCAATCAGATTCTGTCATTATAAATTCCAATTATCCATGATCTAAAAAAAAATTGTGTGTGTGTAGTCAATTAGATAAATTCTGTGTGTGTAGTCAATTAGATAAATTCTTGTGTACGCCTAGTCCACCCAGCTAGAGACCTTAAAACAATTGTAAAATATCGACACGTGATAAGTGCACTAGTGAAAAATAACGTGTTTGATATTAAGTAATTATATATAAATATTTATTCATTGATCCTTGTTTAAATATATTTTACAATTGTTCATGATACACTGTGAAATGCTTGCTCGTAGATAACATCATTTGTGAAATTTTCGAGACTGTAATATCCGTCCCACAATACGAACTTTAAGCCATTTTTGCTTGTAGCTCCACTTAGGAGGCAGTGACACAGAATTGCATCTAGCTGAAAAGTGAAAACATATCTTGGAAGATATGATCCATGAAGACTGAAAGCAACTACGCTTGGTCTCATTAGTAAACGACTAACTGTAATTAATTAACTAATTAACTAGAGCAACAACACTCGAACAGTATCAGAAAACTAGTACCTACTACCTAGCCTTAAGAGAAAACCCACTTCTAATTGATGCGTTTAAGAGACCATCACGCCAGCCAACGAAATGGCAGTTCCAAAGAAACTTGAGAGGTACATCTGAGAAATAAAGACTAAACTAACAATTGAGCCCCTCACGTCAATTTAATCCCTGAAAATTTTTTTATACCAGTTTAGTTTTTAAAAGATAAATGTGATTATTTTGATTTCTGAAAATGCATGTAACATATATTCAATCTCCTATTTTCCATAAAATAATGAATCTATTTTGATGTCACATGCATCATTCAAAAACTAAAGTGATGTCATATGTATAATGTATCTTTTAGGGACGTGTATCTTTGAAGGACTAAATTGGTAGTCTAGTAAAAAATAAACTACACAAAATAATTGTTCTCGGAAAATGGGAGTAGACTGTATATAATCTTTGTTAACAACAATGTCACAGAGAACACAATAGTATCTGTTAGAAGAACTAACCCTGTTAAAACACCAAGCACAGATGTAATAAGAAAAGTTCAACTAATTTATGCATGTGCCATAGGTAGCACACAAGGCTAAAGGCGTGGATTGAAGTAATTATCAAATTTATCTAATCCCCCATTCAAAATACCAGCTATACAGATCAAGGGTACTCCAAAATTTAGAAAATATTGAGCAGGGGATTCAATGACTACTGGATGGGTTAGTTCCTAGACTTTATGTACAGTTTTAACTACTAGGAACTGACACTACTAATGTACAACAATGCCAATATGAACTTCAGTAATTTACTTCCAAACCTTGATGGCCCCATCTCTACCACTTGATAGTAAGAGTCTCTGGTTTAACTTAACAGAAGCCAAAGAAACAACAGAATCACGATGGCAACCGGCAGGATCTGTCACAGCAGCTGCAAGAACAGCCTTCGCTGTCGGCTTGGTTGAAAGAGGACGCCTCTTTGTCTCCTGTTTATTAGAGTAGAAAGTGGCATTTTAGCTGCCCATGTTCTAAACAAGTTCGAAAATGTAAGGAGATGCAGGCAGTGTCCAGCAGCATTTAGAAGACATAATAAATTTAACCAGCAAACATTCACTGGGATAACGAGATTTGACCAATTGAAAACACAATTGAGTAGATGAAGTTGAGATTACTGTCAACCATTCTTTGTCTACATAACTTCAAGATAAATAAATAACTTCTACAAGGGATACGAGGTATAAAAATGACCTCTCCATTTGTTTTAAAATGAATGTCCTAAACCATCTCATCTAAAAGCTAAAGTTATCAATTGAAGCCACATGAATGACACTTTTTTTTTATTATGGCACAAACATTAGTAAATAGAAAACTGTAATGGAAGACTCACCAAAATTTTGAACAAGACAAAATAAGGCATCCATGAAAACTATTTATTTTGGAAAATATACAGAAGGCTGGTTAGGTATGTCTAATTTATTGATTTGTTCAGTGAAGGAATTAATAGCAGATCCCTGGCAGTTGGAAAAGAAGTCACTGGAGAGTGAAAAAAGAAGAAATGCATGGTTGAGCCTACCCAATCAAAAGCAAACTACCTAGGTCATCTCAAGACAGTTGGAGCAGTACCCAAATTTATATTTGATTCAGCCAGTATGAACCATAAATCCAGCTAAGATACACCCCCTCAAACAAAAACCAATGCACATAAGAACCAGAAAGCTTGGCTACAACAATCTACTGAAACATAAAGTACCTGTACAACTTGCACTCCAAAACTAGATTTAGATTCATAAAAATCATCATTTCCAACTCCTTTTAAGTTTGGTCCACAAATACAGTAACTTCTTTCAGGACTGCAACCAAAAAATACATAGATATATTCAGTTGGACCATTTTGGCAAGAAAATCAAGCAGACAAGATTGATGTTTGGCACAAAACCTGTAATGATCCCATCGACGTATTTTTAAATCAGTGCCCCCAGTCAATAAATCACCCCCTGGCAAGGGTAGTAATGAACGGATACCAGGAAGACGAGAAGGAGGATCATTTAGCTCATCAACTCCGTACTTGTGAGCAACATTTCGTCTTGGATCTGATTGAGAAGCTGGCTTACTTGATGGTCTAGCCAAGGCCCAAGGCAGATCGGACATTTCAGCATCACTGTCATAATTGACCATCCTCAGTACCTGCAAGAAGATTTGTTAATTTACAAGACAAAAAATTATAAATTATACATGCTCCAAGTACCAATGATAAAAATAATAATATGACGTAAACTTCATTAGAAAATCATATCTTCTCTCAACAAATAGAAATTTCAATTTAGCTGGCATATTTATTGGGGCTGGATTCTGTTTTAGTACATACTGATTTTAACATCCAGAAGCAATACCAAACAGCAACCTCATACCTGGTGGCAGCTGCCATTCTCTGCATTCCAAAGAGAAACTTCATTGCAACCAGCAGCCACATACACAAGGGGCCTAGCTGTTGAAGGCAGAGAAGTATTTGGAGGAGGAAGAAAGAGACACATCTTTTCTATAGGGCAAGCAAGAGAATACTGCCAAGAGTTCACAGGCACAAGAAACCTCAAATCCCAGAGAGTAATTACACCCCTGGATGACCCTGATACAAACCAATCACCACACGGCCCTGATGCCATAGAAGAAACATAGCCCTCCTCAGGGGTAGATTGCAGGGTCCAGGTATTGGAATTTGACCTAATATCCCAAAGATGAATGCCACAATTCTGGGTGCTATACATGATGGTGTAATTATCCACAGGGCAATTCAAAAGGCTTAGTATGGCACCTTCCTTGATATCCTTCTTTGTGATGTCAGCAATACCAGAATACTTTTCAACAACATTCCCAAGACCTCTAGATATCTGATCAACAGAAAACATATGAATTAATCCATCAGATGCTCCAACTATTACTTGGGCAGAACCTGGAAGTGTTGCTGCACATAATGCGCGGCTTCCTTCTAGGTGATATGTTAACCTTGACCTGAATGAAATGTCCTTCTCCAGCTTTCTGGAATCCCAAATCTTGACTGTAGAGTCATCGGATGCACTCAGAAAAAAGCTATGATCAGCAGAAATCGCTATGTCATTGACAGCTGAATGGTGCTCCTGCAGGTGTGCAACCAGCACCCCTCGGGGCCTCCAGCCAGAATCAGCAATGGAAGTTCGAGCAAAAGATGGAAATCCTGATAGATCAGTTTGGACAGTTGCATCTTCTAGTGAACTTGATGTACCTTTAATATCAGCAGATAATCCTACATCTTGAAATGTGCTATTAGCATAAGGGGTCTCATTTTCCCTTCCATCTGGTTCATGCACCACTCGGTGGAACTGTTTAGAACCATTGCTGATGCTAAATGAACCTGAAAAAAGTTTTGGAGCTGGAACCGAACTAGCCAAATTAAAGGACTTACTAAGTGGATTAACCCAAGGCATGGCAGATGAACTGACACTTGGAGAATTCATTTGTAGAGGAGAATCAGATGCTGCAGGTGGGATTCCCATTCCCCGCCTGTCCACACTGAAGGAGTATAAAGGTATCCCTTCTGATGGCTTTTCATATGGCAAACTGTTTACACCACTAAAATGTGGTGACATAAATCCTGAAAACTGTAACTTTTCCACAGACTGGGGATCACGATGTCCCACCATATTGCCATCATTATGCACAAAGGCCCCCATATCTCTCAATTTTGCCTCAGCTTTGTCACAATCATTTAGCCCTGGCTGTTGGGAGGCAGTGCCAACAGCTCGTTGAACCTCAGGATCTTGTTGTTTGTCAATCAAGTTCTTTAATGAGTCCAACTCCTCAATTCCCTTTTTTAGTAAATCCATTTCCCATACTTTAGATTGCGATGAACTATACCAAATTTTTCTCTGTCTTTCTAACATGTCCGAACTCCTGGAGCTCTCCAAGACTTCATAGAAAATCTGTCTCGAAACAGGAGGTTTTAAACATGACAGAAGAGCCCTCTCTGAAGCAAGAGACATGGGTTGTCTACGGAGGAAAGGCCGAACAACAGGAGCCAGGAACACATAAGAATCTACAGCACCCAAGCTCTCACTGCTAGCAGCAATGAAAGAGACAACTGATCTTCGTACCCATGCAATGGGATAACACAATAAAGGAAAGGCACGCTCTATCATTTGAAGCAGTATCCGCTTCCGGAAGAACCCACTTTTGCATAGAATAGTCAAACAATCTAAGGCTCTAACAATGACAGTTTCTGTCGTATCACTTAAAGCCTGCTCAATGTAGGGTAATAGATATTCTTCTACACTTCTTTGGCCCACAAAAAAACAGACATAAACAATCTTCTCATAGAATACTGTCCTCAACTGTTCATCCCTATCATTTAAGAAAGCAGGCAGGATAGGTAAGAGAAAGTCATTACTCTGCCTCACACCAAAGAAGCAGCACAGTTTACCAATGTCTTGAAGAAGTGCTCTCCTAATATTTGGGGTTTGCTTCGGACCCATCACAAGTTCCTGGACAACCTCTGCAATTGATTTCCTCAACTGCACAAGTTGGATATCACTACTTATCCTCTTCTCTCTTCCAGAGGTCTGAGTGGATGATATCAATGGCTTTGCTGGCGAACTTAATTCATCAAGAACACCTGCCTCGCTCAAGCTTATTGAATGAATCAAGAATCCATAAGCAGTTACTGCCAACTTAGCAATATTGCTGGCATAGCATATTCTCACGCTTTCCTCTGGATCATCAGGAAGCATAGAAAGCATTGGAAGAATATACTCAGGAAATATCTTTGCATCACTGGGAGGAAATTCTCGCACTAAGGGCAGAATGTCACACAAAGTCTCCAAAGCAGCACACCGCACAATTGCTGATGGATCTGACAGCATTGCAATCACATATGGGACAACACGCTGCAACCGATCTTCATCATCAATATAAAGGGCAGAAGCCCTCAACAAGAGTATGGCTGCTCTCCTCAGGTGAGGCAACTTGACGTTGCGTATGCAGGAGCAGAGCAAAGATGTTATCAGAACCATGCCTTCACATCTCATACTATCCTTTGGCAATGGTAGAAAAGGCATTCCAAATGTATCTGATTGACTATCATACTCAGACATCAAAAAATTTAAATCATTCAAAGTAATATTTTTCAAAAAAGGATGGCCATTTCCTCGAAATGCATTGGAGATGGCCTGAAGCAGCTCACCAGAAGATTGCAAATATTTTAGATTTTCAGGAAAAGCAGAGTTGGGTGAACTTCCCGTTACATGCTGGGGACCAGATGGAATATTATTTTTTTTAGCATCCTTCAGCAGGCTACTATAGTGATCATGAACTAAGCCCTTGCCTATGTCCTCTCTCCTAATCAGCGAGTCCTTCATGAAACTCACACTTTCTTTTGCAACCATCTCTTCCAAAAGTTCACCAGAAGTAACTTTTACATCATCAGATGACTTATTGTTCATCATTTGTTTAAGTATCTCCTGGAAAGCACTTTGGCATAATAAAACCTACATTGATTTATCACACATACAAGTGAGTTACAGGAATTGTCAGTAAAGCCGTGCTTCATTACAGACTAATATAATTATGTAAAGCCAAAATACCCTCATATCAGAATGGAGAGGACTCCAGCAGCGGTAAAAATCATGCAGAAATGGTGAAAAGTAGGTTGGGAAAACAACTGCAGCATATTCCCCTAGATATCCTTCAGCAGAAAATCGAGAGTCTGGCTCTAACTGAATCATGTGTAGTATCATCTTACGGATTCCAAGGTCTGATATCTGCACTCATGAGGAATCGAATATTTAAAATATTAAAGACTGAGTCATGAGGACACACGCAGAGATGGATAGAGTACTTTTTCAAGATGTTGGCTCGGATCAAACTGCCCTCTGCGATAAGCCAGAAGTTGAGACAGTTCAAACAGCGGCTGCCCTTCAAGGAAAAGTTCCGCAATAACACACCTAAGATAGTAAAATGATATGTGCATCTTAGAGGAGAAATTACACACAAGCAACAAGAAAATGGTAATTAAGAACATGGAATAACTAGTAACCACAACACATCAAAAGTTATTACTGATTCAACAAAATCAATCTAGACGGTTCAGGTCCAACATAAATTATATAAAAATCCACTCAATAGAAAAATAAGATATCACCACTACCAGAGCATAATTACAGCAGTATAATGCCTTGCTGATCATCTTCTTGCAAATAACAAATACACATAATTCTCTTCTCCATTGTTAAATCAGTTAATTAAATTTCATGCACATAAATATTCCTATTTGCAACCTGAAATATGAATACTTGAAAAACTAAATATTTCCTCCAGGATTAAGATTCTTGCAGCAAAGAATGCTCACCCGACAGCAAATATATCCATAGATGGCTTTAAAGGGGAATCTTGCACAACCTGCATCTCCCCTCCGTGTTCATAAAATCGCTGGCAGCCAAAAGAAGTTAATGAGACAAAAAAGAGAGAGTGAGGTAGTAACATAATCATGTTAGGAAAGGACAAGTAGTGACCAATGAAAACAAGCACGGGTCATGGCACACTCATAGGATTAATCTTCTGACTCACAAATTGTAGTTTCTTTAAAAATTTCAAAGAAACAACAGAGAATAATCCCAGTGCATGCAATGATTTTGCAATCAACGTCAAAACTGTTAATATACGAAAACAGAGTTGGGAAGATCATGACAGATATTAGGTTCCCAAATCACCTCAGTGTCAATTCTCAAGCATAGATCTGTATTACTTATAATCCTGTGACGGACAAAATCAAGGCCATTTGCCGAATTCAGCATGAAAGACCAAACTTATAACTTAACACTAGCATTAAAACATCTTGGTCGAGCCAACAAAATGAAATAAGATAGATAATAAAAAATAAATAAATAAATAGATACAAAAGCAAAAGAAGCCAACCTCAGGTGCTAGATAACAAAGTCTTCTTCCACCAGTGTCAAAGAAGAAAGAGAAATCCGATGGGTCATCATATGGAATGTAAGTAGGTTTGAAAGATGCAAAGTCCGCAAGGTACAGCCAATTCGAGGATGTAATCAGCACATTCTCACACTTAATATCACCTACAAGAATGCAAATTTATACAAATGAAGTCAATGCATGGGCAACCAAGCCATGACAAGAGAAGATACCATCAGCTAATAGGTCGCTCACTACTCTCTCTTTTCTAATTTTCTATTTCTTCGGAGGCCAGCCGGCTTCAAACTTACCATGACATACTCCCTTCTCGTGGCTCTGTTTCACAGCTAAAAGCAACTGTATATCATCCAAAAAAACATGTTGTCAACAAAAATGCCAAAACATCACATGCTAAAATTTTAGGGAAGTGGAATAGTGAAGGCAACCTGAAAAGCCAACCATTTCTTCTCAACACAACTGAGAAAAGGCCGAGTGCTCAGTCGATCATGCAGATTATGGAAGAAATATTGCCTCAAGAGGTACGCTGCTTTATCTGTTTCTTGCCAAAACTGCAAGACGACACCATCACATGAGGAATTTACACCAGATAGATCCACTCAGGTACTGAAACAAATTAAATAATAAGAAAAGCAGACAAAGTTCCTTATATCAACCTTGTAAACCCGAAATTCCCAAAAGTAAAAAATTTACCTTGCATTTTCTTCTCAATTCTTTCCTTAAAAGCCAACATCAAAAAGGGAAAACCGCAGAATATCACAAGTCTTTTCAATTACCAAACATAGTGAGAAAATTCCCTCAAACTGCTATATATATAGGCCCAAAATAATGCCATTTAAACTGAACATCACAAACCAAGCGTGCTAAGAGCCTTTCATCCATTCTTACTCCCTCAAACTACACACTCTACAATGCGGCACCTTTACTATTAATATTAAAAACAAGAAATGGAAACTCAAAAATTCTCCAAAACTAAACATGCCTTTCATCCATATTCTTATCTCCGGAGGAAAAAAACTCCTCTAAAGTAAACTAGTCTCTAAAATAAGAAACTAAAGGAGCAAGTATCCACCTTAGATCATTTACTAAGGTCCACACACATGACACAATACACTTTATTTATGTAAGGTGGATACCTATTCAAATTACTCACTCTAGAGTCGAAACCAATTTAGAGTATCCTAAATCCAGATAAATACTTGAATGCACCCAGAACACCACGTGGATATACTGTCCTAATCCCCAATATCCCATTTTATTTTTATTTTTCATATAAGTTGGTTCAACTCAAAAGTGCCTCAACAAGCCAATTTTCCTCCTTTTTCTGCTGAGACAAACAAACACTAATTCAATCAACATGGGCACATCAAAGTTCAAAACCTTAATCCTCAAAAACCAAATCCCCTCAACAAACCAAACACATCACAATCACAATTAAACCCCAAAAAAATAAAATAAAAAAAATTCCCAAATTCATTCGAATTCCTAGAACTTGTTGGGACCTGGAAGGGCCAAACGTGAGGATGATCAATGGATTGGAAGAGGTCCTTGATGTGAGAGAGGCGGCGCTCGTACTCCCTGAGATCGATGTTGGAATCGCCACCGCGCTTGAAGTAAACCTTCACAAGCACCAAACCCTCGTCGTGCTTGCACTGAATCGACTTGAAGAATCTCCCTCTTCCCAGAACCTCCTTCAGCACAAGGTTGTACGTCGAGGGAAGGTCGTGCAGGTAGTACTCCGATGCCGACACCTGCGTCGTGCGCGCAATTTTGTTCCCCATCACCAACACCAACAACAACAACAACAACAAGAATCTGAGTTTCAAATAAGCGCTTTTTCATTCTATGAAGAGAATGGGGTCATGGGGACGACAAGTGCCGCTGCTGCTAAGCTCCCGCTGCTGCCATTGGTGTGCTTTTCGCGTTTGGCGTTTTGGGTGAATAAATACGTTTTGGGGTTTGATTTTTCCATTTGTATGGAAGTTTGGGAAGTGTTTGGATTTTTGAAGCTTGCAAGTTGAACCAAGTCTTTTTTGTTTTTTTTGTTGGAGTAGGATTTGAGCTGATTTTGCGTACGGTTCCAGCTAAGCGGTTTCGTTCATTTGACGTGGAATATTTGCAATGTGATGCAAGTAATTTGACTTGACATCCACCGGGTTGAAATTTAAATTGCTGGGTCGCTCTACTTTCCTAACACCATAATATGAATCCCTCACTGCCTATACAATTATCACTAAAAGACAACTTATTGTTAGGAATCTCATCACGCAAACTTTCCTTTTTAACAAATACAAATATCATTATTGGCTTTTAATATTGAAGATGTTTAATGTCTTTTATCTTGATCTCCTTTTACTATTTGAAGTTGATGTCGACACTTACCTTTTATGCTTTTAAGGCTCTTCTTTTTAAAAGTTGTACTGCTCTTCTGTGTCTTCAAAATAATGACTTGAACTTGAACTAATGTCTTCATTTTCTTCTAATTTAGCTTATGTAGCTTTTAATTGTTCTTGTATTTCTTATTTTGACATGGCTGCTACTAATAATTGATTTTTCTAAGCCAGAAATTGGGCTTCTTTTTCAACTTTGATCTGTTTAAATATACTCGATAATGCTTGTTTATGAGGAGAATAAGACTTTTTATCATGTGAATAGGATATCCACACATCAATTTCACTTTTACTAATTAGATTTAAATTAAATACTCCCTATCATCTAATTTCAATAACTCGTATTAGAAACTGAATGCCTGTATCTTCTATAAATTTGGCTGAGTTGTAATCTCATTGCATAATCCAGGTGACTCCTAGGGATGTTATGAATGAGATTAGTTTCATTTATAGTACAAATGATGTTTTAGCCTTCCAATATTCATATTTCATAGCTGCTTCTTTATGGAAAATGGCTAGAATTAGACCGAAATCTAAAAACCATTTCTGGAACTATTTAGGAATTGTAAAGAGATTCCCTTTTTACACCAAAAGAATCATGAATCGGGCTTGGAGAGAAATATAACATGTAGTGTCAAGCTTTTATATAATCAAAATAATTATAATATTGAGGTTCAAACTTTCTGCTAAACTCTCTAGTTTGAAAAAGACTTTGATTTTAGTCTTTCAAGGTTAACATTTTTAATATCTTTAGCTTTGAATGGGAAATTTTATTAGGATCTTTTTCATCAAGTACATGGGTGACTTCTACAGATTCAGTATCAACTAGAATAAATTCATAAAAGACTCAGGTTTTTAAAGGATGAACTGGTACATATGGAAGGGTTGAAGGAAGATATGCTTATACATGGTCTTTTTATCTAAAATGGACCATTCTTTTTCAATGGTTATGACTAGTAAGAAGTTGGGCTTTTCAATATAAGGATATTCTTCATAAGTTGGCTTGGTAATAAATAAATCTGAAGGTTTTAAAGGCTATGGGGCTTTAAACTTATTTTGAAAAGATAGAACTTGTACTACTTCATATTATTGAGCTTTTAACTACCTATGACATAGTCAGAAGATTTGATGATGAAGCTTGTACAGATTTTTTATTTTTATGATCCAATGGAGGACCATAATTATCTCTCGTATTTGATTTCTGACTTATTTTGGGCAGAGCCTTGCAAAAATTCTCTCATAAGAAAGTCTGGTAGAGTATTCTTGTCTCCTTTTATATGTATGATTTCAAAATCAAAACATGATAAAAGTGCTTGCTATCTTGCAAAAATATGTTTTGAAACAAGATTTTTTACATCTTTTTGTAAGATATTGGGAGCTGTTTTACAGTCTGTTCATACTAAAAACTTATTGTTGAACAAATCATCTTGAAACTTTATGATACATAGCACTATAGATAAAATCTCTTTTTTAATTGTTGAATACTTTTGTTGAGCTAGATGTCAAATTCCTGAATGATATTTGACGACTTGTTCTTTTATTGATTTTGGAAACTTTTCTGTAAATTCTATTGACCTTTTAATAGGTGTAAAAGTTCCTTAATGAATTTCATATCCTAAGAATTTCACCTTACTTTGGAATATTTTCATTTTTCTTGTTGAAATCACTAATCCATTTTCTTTTATAATTTCAATAAACTTTTCTAAATGTTGTATATGTTGGTTAATTCCTCTAGAAAATAAAAAAACATCATCTAAATATACAATGGAAAATTCCATGTATGGATAGAAAATGCTATTCTTTATTTCTTGAAATTCACTTGGAGCATTCTTAAGGCCCTGGGCCATTACATTCCATTCATAATGTCCAAAAGGGGCTACAAACACAGTCTTATATCTATCTTCTTCTTTTACAGAGATTTGATAATATCCTGATTTCATATCAACTTTTGAAAATATATTAGTTTTATTTAATCTTTTAATTAAGTCACTTTTATTAGGCAAAGGATACCTGATCCATTTTAAAACTTTATTCAATAGCTTGTAATTAATTACTAATCTAGGGGCTCCTCTTTTTATTTCAGATGCTTTCATAACATAAAATCCTGAACAACTCCAAAAAGATTTGAAGGGTCTTATTAATCCTTTTTCTAAATATTCTTGCATTTCTTTTCTATAATATTTCAGATATTCTTCATTCATTTGTATGGGTTTTTCTTTTGTTGGTATATCTTTCTCTTTAAATCTTTCTTCATAAGGTAGGGATATTTCATGTATTTTTCTATGATGAAAGGTCATTGGATTATTATCACAAATTTCATTTTCAATCATTCTTTCAAAATTTCTTATAATTTTTTATATTTTAGGAGTTTGTATGTGTTCATCTACTTTTTTTTATAATACATTCCTTTATTTAATAAACTAATCTATTTTTGTTTTTGCTTTATTAATTTTTCTCCTGATATAGAAGCTTTTTGTAATAGATTTAATTTTTTCTTTCTTGGGAAGCTCTAAAAATTTAAAAAGAATTGGGGTGTCTAGTATTACATATATTTCTACTCCTTTTTTAGTAGTACAAAATGGATATAAAAGACTTATAAAAGGGCTCCTAGTATTATAGTATTCATAATATTTTGCACAACACAAAAGAGGTTTTAAAACAAATTTTATTTTTATAGATTCTTGCATTTGAAAGTTTGTGGTTTATTTTTAATCTGGCTCCACTTGCTTCTGAAACCGTTTCAGTTGATTTCTCATAATATTTTGTTGGTATTCTCCTTCTTGTATAGCATTTATATCAGCTCCTGAATATACTAAAGCTATCAATTCAAACCTTTTCTCTTTTACAATTAAGGTGATCCTTGTCCACCACTTATGAGTGGTTATCAAGCTTAGTATATTAATGAAAGGAGTAGAACCTTTAGTTTCTTCATGATCTTTTATGATTATAGATTTTCATTTTTGTACATTGATTATTTGTTCTCCTTCTAATCTTAATAGTCTATATTCTAAGGTGATATTTTGTTGTTTTATCTCTAAAATTTATTGTTTTGATGTTTTAATTTCATTTTGTAAGTCGTTTACTGTAATGGTTTCTCTAGGAGTCTTAAACCTATTAAAAACTTCTTTTATTTCTGTTGGCCTTATTTATTTTCGTTGTTTCTCTTCTTTTGTAATTAATTCATTTAGTTGTTGTGAGAATTCTTCTATTAATGGTGAATCTTCTAATTTATCTATTATTGATATTAATGTTGATGTTTGATCTCTAGTTAATACATTTAAAGTTTTTCTATACAATTTTCATAATTACATTAACCTAGTCCTAAACAATAATTTTCTTCTTCTTCTATTTCTGATTCTTCTAATGAATTTTTACTATTTGATATATTTCTTTATCTATGGCTTCTTCTTCACTATTGATTTCTTCTTCTTTAGATTCTAGTTTTGGTTCAGAATTAATGAATATTGTTAATAAAGTTTGTTTTAATTCTTTATTAGTTAATTCATTTATTTTTTGTTGTGCTCTACAATTTCTTGTATAGTGTCCTGGTTTTCCACACTTCCAGCACACATTTTCTTTCTTAATTATTTTCTTATATCTTTTCTTGGGTGGAGATTATGGTTTTTGATAGGATTGTACAGGTTGTTTAAAATTTTTCTTTTTATCATATCTTCTAGAATTATTAGTTATTACATACTTAGTTTGTTCTCGTATTTGTCTTTTATGTTGACTACTAGGGCTTTTAAAGGATCTATTCCCTTCTGTTGACAAAATGTTCCTAATTCTTTTTTATTATTTATTTTCTCTTTTCTCATTCTATCTTGCAGCTTTACATCAGTACATAGTTCCATCCCTGCTTCTACTACAACACTATGAATTTGACCAAAAGTTAAATTATCATATGAAATCTGATTACCAAAATGAGCTTGTAATTTTTGTGTTACTTTTACTGCAAATAATCTGGGTAAAGCGGCTACAAATCTTTCCTTCCAAAAAGGCGCATTAGCATAATCTCTCATCATTACTTTAGACATAAATACATCTTTATACCACTTATAATCAGACATAGTTGGATATTTTAAATTAATCAACTGGGTTCCTATTCTTTCTCTAAATATGCTTGGATCTCCTATAGAATTTTTAATTATAGTAACTATTAACGTTGTTACAGCATCTGATACAGTTTCTTCACTTTCTTGTTTTATGCTAGTAAGTATTATACTTCTATCAACTTGTGTTAAAAAATTATCCCACCATCCTTTTAATTGTCCTGTAAATCCATGTGCTATTACTTTTGCGGCATCTACTTCTCCTAATCCGTTTGATTTAATGTCGTTGCGGCCATGGCTATTTGGCAAGTAAGATCTAATATAACTTGTTCACTCATACCATCTAAATTCCATTCTTCTATGCATCCTCTAGAGAATGAGCTCTAATATGTCATACTTCTTTCATCAAACTTAAATCTGCTGGTGTAGGTCTAGGATAATAATTTCTTATTTTAGGATAATGTCTCTTGTTATTTGCTAATCTATTAACTTCTAATTCTAAAGTATTTATTATCTTTTTTCCAATATTTAATCCTTTAAGTTTTTCTTTTATATCTTCAATATCTACTTCAAATGTCCTTTTAGGCTTAAAAATTTCATGATTACTTTCAGTTTTATATATTGGAGTTTCTATTAATTTTGTTATTATGTTATTATTATTTGTATTATTCTTGCTCATACTAGTGCTGCTACTTTTTGTTGTATTTTCAATTCTCTCCAGTTGCTTACTCATTATGTCTAACATTACATTTGAATAATTAAGTTGTTGATGTACTCTTCGTATGTCTTTCTTTTCTAAATTTCCATCTAAGTTAGTAATTTCTTTATATCTAACTATTTATATTTCAATGTTATCAAAAGCTTTTACCATTTCATTTTTCTTAGGGGGATATTCTGACTTTATTATTTTTCCTGAAATAATTTTCCATGTAGAGGTAACTTTTACTAAAGGATAAAATTCTTTTACTTTTGTATTTTCATAAATATTTTTTAACCAATCAAAAAAATATAAATTTATCTCATTATCTTCCATATATTGATAAACTATCTTCCTAATATTCTTTGTTTCCTTTTTACTAAAGGTTTCAAAAAATCATTCTCTTACCTCTTTATTATATTTAGCTTCAAAGTCTATTCTTATCCATTCTTTATTAATCTTAAAAGGCTCTTTTATAGTTAATATATTTAACACTTGTGACGCTGTAGGAGAATACTGGGTATCCTCATAAACTAGAGTTGTTATTCTAGCTCTACTATTATCAATTCCTCTTATATCAATATTAATGGTTGAACCATCTATTGAATGCTTAGATAACTTATATTTGATTACTTGAGGTTCTTGTATTCTTACATATGCAGACCTATTCATTCTTAATCTTATATTATTATCTTCTTGAATTATTTCTCTAACTTGTGTATTTTCAATTTTTATTGGGTCTATTATATCTTCTAATAACCATTCTTCTGAAACATGTTTTATTACTTCTGAATGCTTTAGTTTTTAGGAACTTTTATAATGGTTTTCTTTAAGTTTGCTTGAACTAATATAGTTTCATCTCTTGGAGATTGTCTTAAAGCTCTAAAGTTATAATCTATTTTTGTCACTTTATAATACATTCTATATATTATCTGGAAAAGATCATATTTTTTATCTATTATGTCATCAGGGGTTTTTACATATAATTTTATAGCTTCTGGGGTATATTCATTATTTATATTCATTGTGGAGTTAGGATAACAGTTAAAGAATACTGGACCATCATGGCAATTGCTTTCTAAAGTAACTATTAATGAATCTTCAAATTTTTTAAACCTTATATCTTTTAGTATTATTAATATAGGAATATTTACTCATAGCTTAAAATTTGGTTTGGCTGCTACTTGTATTAATCCTATATGGATAAAGTTAAACCCTTGTTCTTTATGTTCTTTTATTTTTTTAGCTTCTAATATATTTATTATATTATTATTACTCGTTCTTGGGTGATTATATTCTAAAATATATACTTCTTCATCTCTTTGTTGTCAAAAGTATTAACTCTTATATACTTCATTTTTCCTAATTACTGGTATAGATCAGTTATGTATTTTTTCTTCAATTTTTGCTATTTGTAGTTCTGATGATGAACTATTGTTGCTATTATTGGATGTTAAAGCTTCTTCATTATTTGTTCTTACTACTGTCTCGTTATTTCTTTCTAAGTTCAAGTTACTCAAGGTTCTAAGAAGACTTGTCATTAATTCCTATTAGAGGTTTATGCTACGGGACCACCCTAGCTGACCAACGGTCTCACTGCCTTTCTCAGGCCTTACTGTCGAGACCACTATCTGGGCTGACCAATGTATAAAGTATAAACAGCTCTCACTGCTACAGTAGACTCTGAATAAGATTAACAACCATAGTTTTTAAACTCGGACTGGTGATCGACTCGGTCATATCACTGGGTCACTGGTTCAACTGGTGGGTCACGGGTTGAACCGATTGAACCAGATTTGATTAAATAAATATATAAATATGTTATATATTTAATTATTGGCATTACCCAACACAATATATCAGCTGGCTTAGTGGTTGTAGGCGCTACCCTCCTTCCCAACATGCTGAGTTTGAACTTGATGGAGAGCATTTTGGATTTGTCCATTTTCAATAATATGTTAGGTATATGGTATATATATTTATTGCCCATAATAGAGTAACAAGCAAGTTGGCCTCAATGGCAAGTGCACACGCCTCCCTTTCTCAAGGGACAAGGTTCGAACCCCCACATGGATTATTTTGGATTTATTCATTAAAATCCATGCGTGGCAATTTGATAGGTTGGTTGCCCGAAGTGGATATATAGATTTTTTTTTGGGTAGATGGAGAAAGAAAGAAAAGAAACAAATAAGCAATAGAACACTTAGCTGATTAAATTATCAGCTATGAGCGAACGAACAATACCCCTAATATATAGGTTGAATCCATTCAACTATAGAGTCACAGTCTATCGCACCAACCATAGCCAAAGAGTTAGCCACTTGATTAGCTGAGCGGAGGATATGACGGAAGGACACCACTCAATCACGATTTAAAGTTCTTTAATTTGATTAAGAAGACTTTGCAAAGTAGGAGACCTAAAGATCTGAGAAGTAGAAATTAGACCTACAGCCTTTTGAGAATCTGATTCACAAAACACCCTCCTCCACTCGTGATTTGAAGCGAAAAATAATCCCTTCTTGATAGCCAATAACTCCATCCAAGTGACTTCGATGGACCCTGCCATGCACGAGAACCCCATAAGCCAGTTTGCATTGGAGTCTCTGATACCCCTAAATCCACTGCACCCCCTCTATAAGCCGCACACTCGCATCCACATTCAACTTAATGCTGCCACTTGGGGCGCGAGTCCACCTGTCCAATTGCTCCAAGTGATCCGAAGCAACTAGATGGGGTGAACCAACCTTAGCAACATCCACCACGAAACCCCAAATCTTATGAGTAATCTGCATAGGATGCCAAACTTCATTGTTAAGCACTGTGTGGTTCCACACCCGCCAAATCCACCAAAGTGTTGTGATATAAAGAGTCAAATTCTCACTTTGCACCCAAGAAGTCAACCACTCATCAATACATAATTCAGCCCATGCTCCCGGATTAAAGCCCAAATAACGCCAAATTGCACCAGCCACAATGCAATCTCTTAGGCAATGAACAACATCTTCCTCTTCTTTACCACAACAGGAGAATAAAGGAGACGAAGCTAGATTCCTGCAATGTCTAAAACTGTTGGTTGGAAGGGCAACATGGTAACACTGCCAAAGAAAAAATTTAAATTTCTCTGGGACTTGGAGTTTCCACAGCCCTCGCCACTTACAATCCTCAGTCTAATTCCTCTTAGAGGCAAGTATCCACTTGTAACATTTAGTAGACCTGTATCCCTCATCCGTACCATGGAGCCAAATCCAATTATCAAGAAACTCAAACAAGATCAGTCTTATTTCGAATAAGCTCAAGAACATGGTTGGGGAGGGTGGTGTACAGGAAATGAGTTATCCAACCATCATCACTGCAAACATCACGAACTTGTAATGCAGAGTCGGTAATGTGTACATAAGGAACGTGATTGCAAAAAGGGCCAATCCTTAACCAATTAGTGTACCAAAGGAAAAAGCACCATCCCCTAAGCTATTAGTGCCTAAATGGACAAAGAAAATATTAACACATGTATGGGGTCAAATCGGATAGATGTAAAATGCTTTAATATCATAAAAATCACCACATGACTCCTTTAAAATAAGGAGATTGGTAAAGTATAAAAATGAAGAGTTAATTATCCTTGGATTATTTAGTGTGATTTACACATGATGCATGCATGATGGAAGTTACTGATCCTAGGATAATTAACCCCTTACTTTTATACTTTATCAACGTCCATAAATCACGTTGTTTCGACACAATACTGAGAAGTGATTTGAGCAATAACCAAGACTTTGGTTCTTCTAAGTTCCTAAGCTGATGAGAAGATTATGAGAAAATGGGGGAAAAGGAACTATGTCCTCATTTGACTTGGGCCATAAATGAGAGTCCCCAACACAAGGATACAAAAGAGGATGATTAGAAGCCTTTTCCTTTTAGACTTAAAGAATGCCCAACTATTCTGGTTGTCTCTCTAATGACTGGATCCGTGAAATACTAGTACGGTGGTTGTGTTTGTTGGGCTTAAAAAATCTAGGTTATTTGGTTTTTGGGTCATGGGTTCTTGTTTTATATAGAGAATGAAAGAAGCTCCCTTAGCCTTATCAAAAATAGTGGAAAGAGGAGATGGGTTGTTGGAGCCCTTGCCATGAATGTGTTTCATTAATTTTTCCTGGCTATGAATCCTTTTCCTTTTGTTTCATATTTTGTCACCTCTATTTCCCCTTAAAATGTCTCTTTTTCTACAGTAGTAAAAGGCATTCATTTGTGTAAAGTAGTAGGTTGGTAGCTTTTGGTGCATATCATTTAGGGGAGTTCCTACTTGCTTTGGTCTTTCTTAACACTATTTTAGGATAAAATGTCACTAAGAAAATTGGGTCACGATAGAAGCTTTTGCCGAATATTATTTTCTTTCTAAAGATGTGATTTGGATGCTATAAGTTTGCGGAGTTCTTATGGAAAAAAGGGAAAAAACTTCCCTAGTTATTCTTAAGCCTTCCCAAGTGAAGAGTTTACACTCTTTGGGTATTGTGGCACTCAAAGCTTGCCAAGCCATAGTAATGGATGGTTTCTAAGGTCTAGACTTAGCCCAATCAAGTGCCTTCAGGTAGTGGGTGTGTCATGGCTACACTAGCTTCCTTAAGGGTTCACTCTAAACTTTTGTTCTTAATGATTATCTTCTTTTAATCTTCCCTTAATTGCATTTTGACACAAGAATGAGAAAATCATATAGAAGAAATAAAGGGCTTGTTTGGAAATTGATTTCCTAAATTGTTTTTTATTTTTCAAAGCAACAAATCTGAAAAACTTGTTTCATTATAGGATTTTAAAAAATTAAAGAAGAAATTTTGACTTTTAAAAACAAAAACTCAAAAATTATCTAAAGTTGCTTTTGATTTTTGGGCTTATAATCAAAAGCACGAAGGCATATTTGAAATTACCTCGTTTTATTCATTTCGCAAGCCTTTGACTCTCACATAAACATGCAATTATTACATATCTCATTATTTTATGATTAAAATTCACCTTTATTTACACATATTATATAATTTAAATAGTAAAGTAATTATGGTTGAAACTTACTCTAATTTGTAATAATTTAATTACACATAGATATTTGATTTTTAAAGCTTTTAAATTAATTAATTGCAAATCAGATAATTACATTGACCTTTTAACTTATGATAACATAATATTTGTAATTTTAACAATTAATCTTCTAAATATTATTTAAATTCTAATTTAATTAATTTCAAAGTTTTAGGAATGAAATAGCTATGTGCAATTATATTAATAAAAATCAGATATATAGTGAGATGTGTAATATAGTGGCATCTTTTTATGGCTATTAAATGCTTAATGGGGTTATATATATATATATATATATATATATATATATATAGAAGGGGTTCTAACATCGACATCTTCATATGTAGATTTCCTCATTTTGTTTTGGACCAAAAAGTCACTACTCTTTAGTCTTTACAATGAACCGCATCTATTATTGAGGGTAAACTATAAATCTATTTTACTACAATTAATTGATAAATAACCCTTTAACTGCACACAAATAAAATAAAAATTAATATTGAACTATTTTTTACAATTTATACGTTAATTAGGAGAATTAATTAATTATCATGTATGAAGATGGTTCAAATGTGTGTATTAACAAGTCTTTTTTGAAAAATAAAACATAACACCAATATATATATATATATATATATATATATATATATATATATATATATATATATAATGACTCAAGTGAAAAGGAATAGTTTGTTGTAAGAGTAAAAGGAGTAAATCTGAGTCGTTAAGTCTTATATGAACGATTAAGATTAAAACATAAAATTACGTGTCACTATTAAATGATTGCATGATTATTAATTATCATTAATAACTTTTAGTCCTAATCATTCATATATGATTATATAAGTTGAATGTGCTCCTCTTACTCACAAACCACTGTATAATTCGGATTTAGTCATTTCAAGTTCATCTTAAAATTAGCTAACAATCACTTTTAATTTACAATTAAAAAATTATTTTAATTTTTAACTTACAATCGAAAATGACGTTGCAGGAGAAGGGGGCAGTACTTGCCAAGGGGGAAGGGGGTTGCTTTATGGAATATTTCGAATTCTGCAATATCATAATAATGTGTTAGTTTTCAATAGGAATGTTTAAAACTAATCCAAACCAAATTAAAATTGAAAACTAATTCAAAAAAATTAAAAATATATCAAAATCAAAATTAATCGATTTAAATTGATTCTTAATTTGTGAAGATTGAAACAAATTGATCAATTTTTTATTTTTATTTTCAAAACAGAACTAATAATGCATTACATTAATAATTTTATATATTAATTAGATACATTACTTACCAAAATTTTCTAATCATATATAAATTTTTCTGAGATTTTAACTCATTATTTATGACTTTTAATTATACATTGATTACTTTAATTTAATCAACATGATTTTTATTTAAATTTTTTTATCATTTGTGTAACTTATTAGTTAATAATATTATACACTGGCATAAATTTTAAAAATTAGCTTAAATTTTACAATTACATAATTTTATAATAATAATAATAATAATAATAATTAGTCTAATTTAATGTTGTGTTGTTTTTTTATATTTTATGAATTTCGAATTGATTACTTGACTTGAATTTTGTTTGTAGACTCAACAATAAGGTTGTTGTAATGTAGTGGTGAGAATTCTCGCTTATCACCCCGGCGACCCGAGAACAATCCCCGCCGTTGGCGAAAACTACTTATTTTTTCATGTCTCTCTCAGTCTAAAACAAAACCAGCTTATTCATGTGCTTAAAATTCCATGACAGTCTTAAAAGAACGTTCTGCCCAAATTTCCTCTCTCTGTCCACGTTCGTACTTCTGCCATCCTTTCAAGAGTCCAACTAGAATTTTTGCGTTTTTTATATGTTTTTAAAACAATATTCCTAAGTGGGCCCAAATAAGCGCACTACATACATGCAATTTGTAATAATTCTTCCCTTTGATGATTTGCTTACTTTTGCAAGGCCCATGTGGACGAGGAACAAACGAGACAGTGCAAGGCAGGCTCCATCATCAAAACATGATACAATCAGTGGATTCTTGTATTCACTGTTCAAGCCACGTATTCCATGGCATATTAGCTCTCAACAATTTCCTGGCTCCACAACTTTTCCTGGCCTTTTTAATTTTTTTTCCAAAAAATATTTCCATCTATCCGAGCGCGATGGGCTTGAATCCAAAAAATGCTATGGCATACTCACGATAGCATGTACATCTATCAATCCCAAGGTTCTCAAACCGGACCGATTGAACTGGACCGGTCTGCTATCTAGTTCGGGCTATGCCTTAAAACCCCCCCTTTAAGAACTGGCCAGGAACATGTATGAACTGGCCGGGAGCTGCCAAACCTGCCTTGACAAACTGGTCGGAAAGTTTTTTTTTTATTTTTATAAAAAAATTTAAAATGGGATCATTTTGAGATTTTTTTAAAAAAAACCTAAAATGTCATTTTTTCCTAATTCTTTTTCTTTTTTATATGGAAAATAGTAACTTGGAAGATTTGATCTATATAAATAATGTTTATTTTGATTAAAAGATGAATTATGATATGTTCTATAGATTTATTTATACTTAATTTAATTTTTAGTTATTTTATAACATATATTTTATTTTATATTTTCATATATTAATATAAATACATATTTTATTTACACCAATTATATTTCGATTGAATATCCGATTGAATCAGTTAAACATCTAAACTTTGCAACTCTTGGCCTGCCCGATTCAATGTATGGTCTCGTTTTTCAAACCTTGATCAATACACAGACTCAGCCATCAGTGTGTTTGCGGTCTCTTGCTTTCTTACCATTTTATAAATAGGCATCTCCGGAAAGGATTTCACAACAACCCCAAATTTCATCATAGCTGTAATTCTTACTCTAGCTCCAGCTCAATCAATCCCACTGCTTGAGAAGCTTTGTAGGTTGTCTCTAGGCTTTGTTTTTTACCATTCAACTAAACTTTATTATTTATGGATAGCCCCCCTTCTCTCATTAAACATTGCAGCGGCCTTTCCTTCTCTCTCTCTCTCTCTCTCTCTCTCTCTCTCTTTTGGCTTATTTCTTTTGGTTTCAATTGTGATGGTTTTTTAAGTTTTTATGTACTTAATGTACTTTGCGTTGAGATATATATTTTTACTAAATATTTGGTAAAAAATAACAATTATCATCCATTAAATTTGTTTATATCATTATTTTTGTTAATAAAAATGAGGATAAGTTTGGATGAAATTATTTCCGGTAAAAATAACTATTTTGAATATATATTTTTTAAAATAAGCATGATCTCAAAAAATTGTTTTTAATTTTGTCAGTTATATAATATATAAATTTTATAATAACTTTTTAAAAAAAATTGAAGTAACAAACCTTGATTTGAATAGTAAAGAGTGTTTTAACATTATTATCCAATTTATGTTATATCTTTTATCACATATTTTAAATATGTTAATAAATTACGATGTGTGAGATACTATGCCAATATATGCTTATTTATCCTTGAATGGAATGTGATCTATACTTAGTTTGAGTCTTATATTTCATTCAATAATAAATAAGAATATGTTGATATAATATCCACACATTACCGTTTAAATAAAACTATTTATATATTTGATTATCACTTCACTTTTATTCTTACTTTTTGTTAACGAAGGTGATATAAATAACGCTAGGCACGGGTTTTCAACTATTTAAAACACAACATAGTCACCATATGCATGAGCAGTAGGTAGCACAAGCCTCTTATCCAGAGTATAAGAATGGCCCTCTGCTTTTATTCTGAATCTGAAACTGTGCATCATAAGATGGATTTATTTTCTTAAATACTTTTTCTGATTTTAAATCCTTGGAAAAAGAGAAAAAAAAAAAGCACATTGCCTACACATTTGCGATGTATTTCACTTCTGTTGCCATGAGTTTTATTACATCATTTGACTATATCCTTACTAAATGTCTTCAGGTTAATTTCACAAATGCAGGTTGGAATCAATTTGTAGTTTTGATATAAAAATTGACTGAAAAATGTCAGCAAATAATTCCGATGACCATCTCTATTGCAGAGACACCTAAAAAATATTATTAAAACCACATAAGAGAATATTATATTATCTAATTTTTTTTATGAGTTTAATTTCTATGTACTGATAATACAAAAAAATTTTATATTATTATCTAGTCAAATTCCTATATTTATATAATTTTTCAAATAATAAATATAAGACTCAATAATTTTTATTAATGTGATAATATATAATTAGATGATAGTATAAAAATATTTTTTATATTATCAATATATAGAAATTAAATTCTTATTTTACATAAGAAGAAAATATGATAAAGATATTTCAAACTTAATGCTATTAATGAAGAGAAAAAAAAAAAGACGACCAGTAAACGGGATAGAGGAATTAAAAACCAAAAAAATCATTCAAGCTGAATTTGCAAGGCGCTATCCCATCCGAGCTTAGCCTTATTTTTTAAAATGGATATGCATATTTTATGTCCTGAATTTTATATCATATAAAATTTATATTTTAATTTTTTAAAATGTATATCTCAATATTTTGAACTTTTTAAACTATGCAAAATATTCATCAGTATAATTTTAATAACTAATAAAGGTAAGATTTATATGTATTTAGCCCCCTGATATTTATAATTTGTGCAATTCAACCCTTTATCTGTAAATACTATGTGCAATTTACCCCTATTTTTTTATTATGTGCAACTTAATATGCTACTATGACTTAAAAGTTTTGGGCGAGTTTTATTTATAGTTTGAAAAGTTTAAAATGCTGTAATAAAGTTTTGGGCGAGTTTTATTTATAGTTTGAAAAGTTTAAAATGCTGTAATGTACTATTTAAAAAATATGATTTTTTGGACAATTTAAAAATTTAAAGTATTGTAATACTTTTTTTAAAAGTTAAAATTTAAATTGCACATGGCTAAAAATTTAAGAATTTAAAATGAACATTCTACCTTAACTCTGCTCACGATGGATATTGAAAGAAAAGAAAGAAGGAAGAGCATTTCCCATCTCTTATCGATTCCATGATTAAAAAATAAAAAAAATCAATTGATTTGGTTGGGTTTTGTAGGTTTATTTTTAAAATTAAACCAATGATATTGTATATTTATAAGTCATATATAAGATATATTACATTTTTAACTATAAAAGGATATGAATATTATTAGCTAGGACCCAAACTGCCCAGAAAGGCAAAATTACAAATGCTGCTTGGAGCTCCTTTCATACACAGTGAGTTCGGATTAGTAAGGGCTGATATATATATATATATATATATATATATATATATATATATATATATATATATATATTGCAATATTTAATACTTAAATGTTCTTATTACATCTTAACCTAATAAGATTTAAAATTACGTAATAATGTTCTTAATAAAATCAATGTGATTATTAAACTTTATATTATTTATTAGCTATACTGTGTAACTTTTGATGATTTATTTAGATTTTATGATAATTAGTCTAATCTAGTAAAACTAAAAGTTATTTTTTTATATTTTAAAATTTTAGTAAAAAGATCAAACCGATTACATTTAATTTTTCAAATATTAACTGAATTGAATCTAATCAAATCTAATTTATTACCTGGATTAATTAAGTTCTTGTCTTAAAACTCAATCAAACTAAACAGCTAAATATCAATCTTGCATCGTGATTCAGGCATCTAACTTGATTTGTGCATTTTGGGAATTTGAACCTTTAAAATGAACATAATTATAATATGAAAAAAAGGATATCAATCACCCTTAAATTGTTGACTAAATCTTCGTGCAGTAAAGTTAATAATAATAATAATAATTAACTCATCACTTTCATAACTTTGTACACATGAAAATTTCATTTTGAATATAATCATTTCAAAAACCGAATTATTATCTTTTTTTCACAGTTAAACCAATCATAATACAATTTCGCCCTTCAAAAAATGCAGTAGTAAAGATCGTAATATTGAAGCATTTTGTCAGAGACATCAACTCTCTAACTTTGACACAGTGATAATTACTAGCTTACAAAACGATCCAATCACCATATGTACAAAAAACACAATCACAGATCCTACACAAGCATATTCAAATATAACAGATCCATACTCTCCGATTTCAGCTTTATTATCATCATACTTAAAATCTTCCAAAGGATCACAAGTCAATATTTACAGATCTGATGATGATGATCATCATCATGCCGCCGGATCAGACGGCGGAGACGACGGCGGCGTCGGCAGGATCCTCGAAGTTAGGGTCCTTCGCATCGAGAGCCTCGTCCATGCCGATCTCGACGTGCGAGTAGCCCTGGGCGCCAATCCACGTGAACTTGCCTCCGTGGCCTCCTTTCTTCGGCGATCCGCTCATCCCCGTCGCCGATTTCCGATCCTTCCTCGTTTCCGCCGCCGCCGACGATTTCCCGTTCGCCTTGTGGCTTTTTCCGGTGCCTTTCATTCTCGCTCTCTCTCTCTCTCTCTCTAGCTTGCTCGCTCACTGTTTTCACACTTTCGCCGTTCTGAGTGAGTGTGCCAGAGGAGGTTGAGGTTTATATAGAGGCGAAGAAGGGGTGAGGGTAATTTCGGGATTTAAAGGTGGAGCAAATGTAATTGTTTATTTTTCCGGTAAGTGTGAGCCTATGTGTGGGTGCGTGTAAAACTGCGACTGGGGGGAGACTCTGCAATCGGATAAGGACGGTGGGTGGGTGGGAATGGTTGTGTGCGGTGAGGAGTACGTGAGCTGATGATGCATGTGAATTGTGATGTCATGTTTGGCCCACTGGTCGCATAATTGTTTTGGGCTCAGATAGGCCCATTCTTTGGCCCATAGGCCTCACGAATTCTTGGATAGCTTTCTGATAATATCTCTAACAAGCCTCCGGGTCACAAACCCTCGGGGGCGCTTCTTTCAGCATCCTGTGATAAAAACTTACGCATCGACCCTGTTTTTCTGGTGAGAACCATCAACAAAACTCGTACCTGAATTCCTCACATTTTACTAGCCAAAAGTCAATCAAGGTAAGCCTTGCACTTGCCATCCTCTCTCTCACAATAACAATCGATTCTTGATATTTTAAAATGTCTATTTATTTATAATATTTAGATATTATTAAATTTTTTCTTATATTTATACTCTTAATAAGTATTCAATAATATATTTATTAAGATAAGTAATAATTACTAGACAGACGTAGCTTTGTTAATTCATATAACTTTCTATATTTATCAGGTTTTGTTTTATTTTTATATATATTTTATTTAATTTTAAAAATTATTGTGAAATGAAAGGGGTGCATTTAAGGTTTTTTTATTTTTTTTGTTATCAGACAATTTAAGAATCGGAAAAGTGAAAAGTTAAAGCAGAGTGATAGATTTTATTTTATTTTTCCCCAGAAAAGTTTTACCGGGTTGGGGGGTGGCCCAGTGGTCAGTGCCTATGGGGTGCGAACGTGAGCTGGTGATTGGGTTGAGCACAACATTTGTTTACACAACGCACAACACTAAAATGACACGACCAAGGTCCAAGGTTTGTGTTTGGGTTGCATAGTTGCGTAGAACCTCAAAAAAAAAGTGGAAGCATAACACAGTAAAAGGAAGCACTAACATGCTAGGTTGCTTAACCCTCTTACTTGCGCCGTTTTCGCCTTCTCCCCTTCTCTCTCTCAACCGCCTCTCTCACTTCCCCTCTCCTCCTTTTCTTCCACCCTCTGGTCAGCTCTCTCTCTCTTCCTCTCTCTTCTTCTTCTTCCCATTTTTTTTCAGAAAAAAAAAGCTGGTGAGGGTCAAAAGGGGTTGGTTAGATTTTAGGTAATGCTTAAGGTGATTATTGTATTATTTGTGGTGATGGGTTTTTTGTGTTATTTTAGGTAATGTTTAAGGTGATTATGGCACAACTCGATTTCTGTCACAATATTAAATTATTTAGGTTGGGGAACTAAGGTTTTTTTTTTTTTTTTTAACTCTTATCTGTTCGGTTTCATTTTTCTATTAAAAGGAAAAGGGTCTTTTATGTGTTTTGGACTGTAAATGGACAGGTTTATATTTTCAGTCATCAATGTTGTGAACGTTATTTGAAGGGCCTAATTGCTTCTCTCTCATTCTGACCTGTGTCACTAACGCGAGACTGTTTTGTTTGAATGTTGTTGCTGTTGTGTAGACAGATTTACTGAAGGCTGCATCCGGGAGATTTGCTGTAAGGTCAAGTAAGGCACAATCCGTGTCTACCATGGCTGTGGTAAGTTCCCTAGAGCTCACATTCCTAAAATGTAAACTTATTTGTTTTCGACAGTGACTTGCTTAGTGTAACTTGCAACACTTATTTGTTAGCAAAGTTCATGCGTGATAAGAAAATGGGTCTGTATGATTGTATCCTGTAACATGCTCAGCTGTTCTTTGTAATATATGGTGATCTTAGATTGTGTGTTTGGATCCAGGATGCTGAAAATGTGGGCAGTGTCAAAAAGCAGTTGGCTCAGCTGTTTGAGGTATCTCTGAGGGAAACTGTACCAAGTGAACCAGATGTTGCGCCACTAGTTGATGCTTGCGTTGCAAAATCTGGTGTAAAATTTGGTGATTATCAATGGTGAGTTAAACTTTCTTCCCCGGTTGACATGTGCATTGGGCTGTAATGGCATTGTGTATCAGCAAAAGACTTACGAGAACTTCTTTCTTCTTGGTAGTAATAATGCAATGGGTATATGGTCTAAGATAAAAGGAAAGCAGACACAATTTAAGAGTCCCCCGTCTGTTGGACAGGTACAATCAGGGATATTTCCTTTATTTTTCCCCCTCTACCACGGTGTATTTTTGTTTTTAATTCCTTTTTTGAATTGTTGATTTTGGAATCAGGTTTTGAATTGTCAGTGTCAAATGTTAATGTGTGTAGGCCATCATGAAAAATCTTCCCCCATCTGAAATGATAGAATCGTGCTCTGTAGCTGGTCCTGGATTTGTGAATGTTGTCCTATCAAGGAATTGGATAGCAAAGGTGATTGCATTTTCTACCTGCCAGTTTTAAATTAGAAATACTATGTAGCTTGCACCGGAGTCCACTTTTCCCCTTTTTCTGGGCTTGGGGAGTATTTCCCTTTGACTTGATTGGGAGTTGCTATGCTAGAAATCTAAGGTTTTCACTTTTGTTTTGGTTATTGAGCTTATTCAAGAACTCTGATAGTAATAATTAGCAACAAATGTCCTGCAGAGCTTACAAAGGATGCTGATTGATGGTATTGATACATGGGCACCACGTCTTCCACTCAAGAGGGCCATAGTTGATTTTTCCTCACCTAATATAGCAAAGGAGATGCACGTTGGTCACCTGAGATCTACCATTATTGGGGACACATTAGCTCGTATGCTTGAATTTTCACATGTGGATGTCCTCCGCCGAAATCATGTTGGTGACTGGGGAACGCAGGTAGATTTAACCTCAAAAGTTATGCTATTATTGCGCCATCAAATTGAAAATTGTGCATGTTTATTTGTGACTAGATGTTTGCTATATGCTGTCAAAGCTAGGTTTCTTCACATTGCGCATGGCTCTAGGTATTTGCAACATTTATTTAACTTGACAAGCTTATGTTCATTAGCATTTACTTGGTGACTTGAGAACTAATTAATAATTGTATTGAGGTTAATGACTAATGTAAGTTGCTTTTTTAGCTGTATCCATGATCAGTAAAATTAGGAGGAATTAGTTATTATGTGTGTTCTCTGTTATTCTTCTTTGCCATTTAACCTTAAGAGTGTCGTGTAACCTCTCTCTGTGAAATAGTTTAGATGTTGAGTTATTTCAATTTGTCACTAATTTAGCAATATCCATTTATTTGTTATGGAGATATCCTTCTGACATATTTACTTGAATTATAAAATATTCCATTATCAAAGTTCTCAGTTTGGTATTGGCACCATGTGGCTTAAAGTCCGTGCTATTGTTTTGCAGTTTGGGATGCTGATTGAATACCTCTTTGAAAAATTTCCTAACCCAGAAGATGTCAATGAAGCAGCCATTGGAGATCTTCAGGTGAGAAGATATATTAAAATGAACTTTCTTCCAGTGTTCTTGTGGTTTTAATCGTATGTTTATTTTGTTGGTATGTCTTCATTCAGATCTTTCAAACATTGTTTTAGTTTGTTTGCCGCATGCTTATTGTAATTCAATTAATTTCATGCATTGTTTGCTGGAAATGGAAATATTTATAGATCTTGAGGGTTAATATTCAAATTAATAGTCATGTGTTTTCCCTTTCTCGTTCTTGTCAACATTTGATGATGAATTTTTTGTTTCGCTGGAGAAGAAGTGAATTATTGTTAGTTATTCTGAAACTCCTTTGAGCTAGTGCACTTTTAGGCATTCTATAAGGCCTCAAAGGTTAGATTCGACAGTGATCTGGAGTTTAAGCAGAGGGCACAGCAGGCGGTCGTCCGGCTTCAGGTAAATTATATCTTTATTTTTCCTGGTTTCTCTGTTCATGAGATCTCAGGGAACTTGCTTATGAATTTTACATATGTATATATTTTGATTTCAGGGTGGAGAAAATAGGTATCGTGAGGCATGGAAACAAATTTGTGAAATTAGTAGGACTGAATTCCACAGGGTCTATGAACGCCTTGGAGTTCAATTGGAAGAAAAGGTAAAGGTTCTAGTTTCCTTTTTTGTTGAGGAAAACCAATGATGTCTATTCTTGTGTACCTTCCAAAAAGTATTTCTTTATTCAACTCTCGATACAGCTCAGCTTCTGTCTTATAAACGGATTTACCATCTTCTTGTCTGTTAACTTGCATCTTTATTATTGTTCTGTTATGACCAAAATTTTGATCATTTTACTCAAATTAGCATTGGGAACCTGCTTAATTTCTCTCTCACCCATAAGATGTTTGGTAACTTTGGTTTTCTGTTGAAATTACGTTTTCAACTGCTATTGAAACAAGGTTTTTGTATGAAACAGAACTCCTCTATTTGGTTGATCACTTTACAGGCTTTAAAATTTTCAGTGAAGATTATCAGTGTTGCAGCTGACAGGGCATTGTTTATGTCCGAGTCAGCTGACTGTCATTATGCCATTATTTGCTGCATACAATGTAACAATGAATTGATAATATATTGAATTTATGTTGCAGTAGTAAACTATTTTTTTAAACTTAAATCAGTAAATATAACATTTTTAGAGTGTACTAAATGATATATATTTGGTCACAGGGAGAAAGCTTCTATAATCCTTATATCCCTGGGGTCTTGGAGGAACTGAACAAAAAAGGAATGATTGAAGAAAGTGAAGGTGCTCGTGTGATATTTCTTGAGGATGTAAACATACCACTTATTGTTGTGAAGAGTGATGGTGGCTACAACTATGCTTCAACTGATCTAGCAGCACTTTGGTCAGTTTGTGTCTTACAATTTGAGACATATTTTTGACAACCTGTTAAAATTGCTGACTCTCTTGAGTGCTCAAATTTATTATCTATTATTATATCCAAATTTTTATATCTTGGTTTTTTTCATAGAGTTTAGGATACCTACTTCTATACTGTTTTGGTTATCTCTGTTACTTGAACCATGTAGGTATCGCATAAACGAAGAAAAAGCCGAGTGGATCATATACGTTACAGATGTTGGACAGCAGCAACACTTTGATATGGTATTTAAGGTATATCACAAGTGATAATGTTCATGGCATCTTATGGTTACCATATCTTATTTTTTCGCAAGAACCCTCTCTACTTGCTTTTGCTGCTAGCAGGTTATTCTTGCTTTTTGACTTGTATGTCTTTGATTTCATCCTTGCATATATTCAAATTCAATGTTTTTATATTTTCTTTTGTCAATTTCTGAAGAGAGACAAGTCATTGATCATGATATATATTGCTAGTGCTACTGCAAATATTCCAATGAGTTAAAATGTTGGATATCCTCTTAAATTGTCATTTCAGGCCGCTAAGCGTGCAGGTTGGCTGCCAACAGATAATTTATATCCAGAAACTACTCATGTAGGTTTTGGTCTTGTTCTTGGGGAAGATGGTAAAAGATTTCGAACTCGCAACACTGAGGTCGTTAGATTGGTTGACTTACTTGATGAAGCCAAGAGTCGCAGTAAAGCTGCCATTCTTGAACGTGGTAAAGTACCAGCTGCCTAGTGCAATTCTTACTTCTTCCTTATCTGCATGCGAGCATCCATGAAATGAATTTTTGCTTAAGATCTATGATTGCATGCCCCTATTTTAATCTCATTAAGTCAGATTCCACACACTAGACATTTAACCTTCCAAATCCTATGTTCTTTCAGATACAGCTAAAGATTGGCCTGAGGAGGAGGTTGATAAAACGGCAGAGGCAGTTGGTTATGGTGCTGTTAAGTAAGCTCATCTCACTGACTATTCCCCCTAACTTATAATACAAATCAACATTGTGTCCAGTCATATGAAGTTGTAGTTCTCTTATTTGTAGGTAGCCATATTTTCTTTGTTAATGTGGAGACAAATGTGTCAACTAGCGAATTCTTGTGGACTAAATTTTTTTAATTGTTATATGTTAATATGTGGGTTGCTTTATATTTTGAGCTACTGCTCTGAATCTTCTTGATATATGCTAATTTTAACTGAGGTTTCTTCTTGTTAGTACTAACTGCTAAATAGATAAATCACAACATAAGTAAAGCATATCAGGTTGCTACATTCTTGCGATTTGTATGCCCAACCAGGTTTTATACTTATGTCCATCAGTTATGGTTTTGCTTCAAGTTGACAAATCTTTCACTTGCATTTAGCATGTGCCTGCAATGGGAATGCTAAATGAGTTGTTGGCAGTTATAGACCCTTATTTTTGTTTCTTTAATTTGTGTTTGCAGGTATGCTGACTTGAAGAACAACAGATTAACGAATTACACATTCAACTTTGATCAGATGCTTAATGATAAGGTGCTATAACCATATGCAAATTTTGTGTATGTGATAGAAATAAGTTCCCTAGTACTATGAAAGTTTATAGGAGGAAGAGATTCAAGGGGATTAGAGGATTAATTTAGACTCATTTAGTAACTGAAAAGGATTCAAGTGGGGTCCACAGTGAGAAAGAGAGTTAACAGTTTTGGGGAGTGAAAGATTTTAGGAGTAGTATACGTATTTTCTGTTATGATAGTATTTATTCTATTGTAGGTAGGAGATTAAGGTAGGCAGTTAGTTACTTATTATTGGGCTTTGGAGTAAGTGTGCTACTTAGTGCTCTACTCTTTTCTTTGTAATTGCATTCAGCTATATCTATTTCCATTCGTAGAAATACTTACCTCCAGTATTAATCTCTGCATCTGTATCTGTTATTTGTTGTGTTCTTATCAATTGGTATTCAGAGCTTCATCCTTGGTAGCTGTGGGGGCCTTTTCGCGTGAACGCTACACAAGTGGAAGATCAGGTTGCTGAGCCGCAAACAAAACTAGATTGCGTGATGGATTTGCTGGAGAAGGACAACCGACGCCGATGCGGCCGGTCGCCACTGTCACCGCCACCACGAAGGCAGTCACCCCGTGTGGATGCGGATGATCGCTGGATTGGGGGTTCTAAAAGGGATCGGGGGAGACACCACACCCCTTCTCCTCCTCGCAGCAAGCACCGTGACTCGAGGTCCAGGGACTACGATGATCGGGGCTCCCCCCAGTCCCTCGTTGGTCATTCTCACCATTGGGAGCGACCACCGTGGCCCAACCAATACTGCGATGACAACGTCGAGACTCCCCCTGGCGTCGTGCTCCTGATTGACGTGTGGAAGTTTCGATCTTCACAGATGTTTTGGGATGGCTCATGAAAATAGAGCGGTATTTCCGCATCAACGAGATCAAAGCTGAAGAGAAGTTTGAAGTTGTGATGCTGGCGCTAGAAGGGAAGGCGCTTTACTGGTACCAAGTGTGGGAGGAGCAAACACAATTTCCTTCATGGTGCGGATTTTGTGACGCCATCACACGGCGTTTTCAACCAAGGGTGATCAAGGACCCTTACGGCCCTTTGCTCCGCCTACGACAAACTGGCACGATGCTGGACTACATTGAAGATTTTGAAAGAGTTTCAGGTCCCATGCGCAACGTAGACAGGGAGATGCTGAGAGGGATTTTCATAAATGGGCTGCATGGTAGGTTATGGGCCGAGATTAAGAGTTTAGAATGGGGCTCTTTGGCTGAAGTGAAAGACAAGGCCCTCATGTTGTAGGAAAGAAACAAGGAGTGGAAAGGGGGTGGTGTTGGGCCATCAGATCGCAGATTGAGCCACTCTAAAGGCCCAATCATGTATAAGAACCCCCTGTTTTCTTCCAGAGGCAGCACAAGAACACGCACAACACACCACCACCACCAAATGCACCTGCGAACCACTTGGAATCCACAAGCAAGGGTGAAGCGCGACGCCTCTCCCAAGAAGAGCTTCAAGATCGCAACCACAAGAGGTTGTGCTTCAAATGCGGAGAGCGCTGGGATCGTGAGCATGTGTGCAAGCTCAGTCACTATCACCTTGCTCTGGTGGAAGATTCTGAGAAGGAGGAAGACGATTCCACGGATGGTGATGAGGTTGAGACGGAGGAACTGGGACCTTAATTAGCCATGAAAAGCCTTCGTATCACTCTTAACAGCTTACAAGGCTTCACAACCTTCAACAAATCATTTAAGGTTCACAGGAAGGTAGTTGGTTTCGAGGTTATAGTGTTGGTTGATACAAGAGCTGAAGCCAACTTCATCTCAGCTCCCTCAGTTTCTCAACTCTAGCTACCAAAACGAGATCTTCCATTTACGGTGGAAGTGGGAATAGGCGAGATCCATCAGGGGTCGGGTCTTCGTGAGAATTTGGAAATAGAGATCCAGGGAAGCTCCATCATTCAATCTTTCTTTGTTTTGGGGTTGGGTAGCGTGGATGTGGTCCTAGGGTATGAATGGATAGCCAATTTGGGTGACATAAGGGGGAATTTCCAGAAATCATGTCTCCAATGGAAGATAGGGGAAGAATGAAGGGGTATCCAAGGCGATCTTGCTTTGGGAACGACCAATGCTTCGTGGCGATCCACAATGAAGATGTTGAAGGCTGACGAGGAAGGCCACTATGTTACCCCATGTTTGCAAAAACATATGGGGGAATCTGGAGAACAAGAAAAAATAGTGGAAGTAATACTTGAAGAGGTTAAGGAGTTGCTCAAACAATATGATGATATCTGTCACCTCCCTAAAGGGCTACCTCCTCAACGCACTCATGATCATTCCATTAATCTGAAGGAGGGAGCAACCATACCCAACATTAGACCTTACAGGTACCCATACTTTCAAAAAAATGAAATTGAAAAAATTGTGGGTGAAATGTTATCTTCAGGGATCATTAGAACCAGCACATGTCCATATTCGAGCCCAGTTATTTTAATACGCAAGAAGGATGGGGGATGGCGCTTTTGCGTGGACTATCGTGCCTTGAACAAGATAACTATTCCAGACAAATTCCCGATTCCTATCATAGATGAGTTGCTGGATGAATTAGGGGGAGCATATTTTTTTAACAAAATTGGACTTGAAGTCAAGTTATCCTCAGATTAGAATGAAGGAATGCGATGCGGAGAAAATAGCTTTCCGTACACACGAAGGGCACTATGAGTTTCTGGTTATGCCGTTTGGGCTAACTAACGCCCCTTTTACTTCTCAGGCACTTTCAAAAGGTGCTGAGTTGGAATCCCATTCTAACTAAGGATTCTTGTGGTTCTGGAGGATCCAGCTATAGGAGAATCGGGAACAAAGAGCTTCCCCCCCCCCTTTCCGCCCGACTCTTTGGTCTTCAGAATGCTGATTTTAAGAATGAGTGATTGCCCTTCTCCGACCCTTACTGGCCAACCTGAGAGCGGGTAGCTAATGCATTCCGCTTTTTGAATAGGTTTCTATGGTTGGTCCGCGACCCCAAGGACGCCGTGAATATGGTTTTGAAGCCGTATCTACGGCGGTTTGTCTTAGTATTCTTTGACGACATTCTAATATATAGCAAAACAGAAGGAGAGCACAAGGAACACTTGACAAAAGTGCTAGATTTGTTGCGACAGCATCAGTTCTGTATTAATAAAAAAAAAATGCTCTTTCGTTCAGCCTGAGATTGAGTATTTGGGGCACGTGATCTCTGGGAAGGGGGTGGCAGCTGATTTAAAAAAAATTGAAGCTATGTTAGCTTTGCTTGTCCCTAGTAATCTAAAAGGGCTCAGGGGGTTTCTAGGAATCACAGGTTATTATAGAAGGTTTGTTCGAGGATATGGAAAAATTGCTTGGCCATTAACCCAACTCTTAAAAGGTGACTGCTTCAAGTGGAATACAGAGGCACAAGGGGCATTTGATTGCTTAAAGGAAGCTATGACCACTCTTCCAGTTCGGGCAACTCCGAACTTCGAAAAGGTGTTTGTGGTTGAAACAGATGCGTCGGGCAAAGGTCTCGGGGCAGTGTTAATGCAGGAGGGCAGACCTATAGCTCTCATAAGTCAAAATCTGTCAGAGAGAGCTCAACAAAAGTCAGCGTATGAAAGGGAACTCATGGCAATTGTGTTGGCTGTACAGAATTGGAGACATTACCTCTTGGGTAGGAGGTTTATTATCCATTCAGATCAAAAGAGTTTGAAATTTCTGGTAGATCAACAAATAATGGGAGAAGGGCAGCAAAGGTAGATCACCAAGTTGCTAGGTTTTGATTTCAAAATTAAGTAAAAGGCTGGCAAGGAAAATGGAGCTGCTGATGCCTTATCTCGCAGAACCAATTTTGATGCCATCTCTTCGGTTACATTTCAGAACTGGGAAGGGCTGGAAGACGAGGTCCAGTCAGATGAGAAGTTAAAGTCCATTCTGCAAAACCTTATTCAAGGTACAGAGGTGCCAGAAGGGTATGAATTAAAAAGAGGGAGACTTTATTACAAGGGGCGGATGGTTATTCCTAGGAATTCACATAGGATTCCAATAATCCTCCAAGAATTTTGTGATTCAGTTTTAGGGGGCACTCCGGATTTTCAGGACCTATAAGCGAATTTCTGGGCTAGTTTGGTGGGAGGGCATGAGGCAAACAATTCAGAAGTATATTCAAGGGTGCGAAGTTTGTAATAGAAATAAATATCAATCCTTATCTCCAGCTGGCCTTCTCCAACATCTACCAATCCCTTCTAAAGTATGGGAAGATGCATCCATGGATTTCATAGGAGGAGTTCCAAAAAGCCAAGGATTGGATACTGTCCTAGTGGTCGTAGATAGACTTTCTAAGTTTGTCCATTTTTTGGGATTAAGTCACTCTTATTCAGCCAAAGATGTAGCAAACCTTTTTCATTAAGGAGATTGTACAATTATATGGATTTCCCTCTTCTATAGTAACAGATCATGACAGGGTATTTATGAGTTCCTTCTGGACAGAATTGTTCAAACAAGCGGGCACCAAACTGAAGCATAGCTCAGCTTATCATCCACGGATGGATGGACAAACTGAGGTAGTAAACAGGTGTTTGGAAACCTATCTCAGATGTTTTTCCAGTACTAAGCTGAAGCAATGGAGCAAATGGCTATCTCGGGCTGAGTTGTGGTTTAACACTACCTTCCATTCTGCTGCCAATACTTCTCCATTCAAAATTCTGTATGGAAGGGAACCTCCAGTGTTGATTAGGGGGGATGTGACACCTTCGGCTGTTGAAGAAGTTGACCAATTATTGGCTAAAAGGAATTCCGTTTTGGATGAATTAAAGTGGAATTTAAACAAAGCCCAAGCCAGAATGAAATCTCAAGCGGACCAAAAAAGAAGAGAGTTTGAATATGGGATTGGGGACATGGTATACTTGAAGATTCAGCCATATCGATTGAAATCATTGGCCAAGCGTGTTAATCAGAAATTGAGCCCCTGATTTTACGGCCCTTTTAAGATCCTTGAAAGGGTAGGCAAGGTTGCCTACAAGCTGCTTCTTCCTGCTGACTCCTTAGTGCATCCTGTATTCCATGTCTCATTGCTAAAAAAATGCCTAGGTTCTGATGGACAATGTCAACCTCTACCTCAAGGTCTAACTGAGGAATGGGAACTCAAAGTTGAACCAGCTGAAATAGTAGCAATTCGTACTAATGACCAAGGGGAGGAAGAGATGCTGGTTCGTTGGAAGGACCTACCAGAGTTTGAAAGTAAATGGGAATTAGCTTCTGACATGCAACTGCACTTTCCTCAATTCCACCACCTTGGGGACAAGGTGGTAGTTCAAGAGGGGGGTACTGATAGAAATAAGTTCCCTAGTAGTATGAAAGTTTATGAGAGGAAGAGATTCAAGGGGATTAGAGGATTAACTGAGACTCATTCGGTAACTGAAAAGGATTCAAGTGGGGTCCATATTGAGAAAGAGTTAACAGTTTTGGGGAGTGAAAGATTTTAGGAGTAGTATAAGTATTTTCTGTTATGATAGTATTTGTTCTATTGTAGGTAGGAGATTAAGGTAGGCAGTTAGTCTTATTATTGGGCTTTGGAGTGAGCGAGCTACTTAGTGCTCTACTCTTTTCTTTGTAATTGCATTCAGCTATATCTATTTCCATTCGTAGAAATACTTACCTCCAGTATTAATCTATGCATCTGTATCTGTTATTTGTTGTGTTATCAGTATGCTTGTGAAGTTACAATGGAGAAGCTAGTAGATTTAGTGACCGTATTTATGTTCCCTCCCTTTTTTACCCCTTTAACAAAAAGATCCTCTCAAGTGTAATGTAACTTTCGAGGGTTAACATGTAGTTGATAACATTGATGAAAAAATAATTGTTTCAAATTTTGGTAAAAATATTAGCACATGGAAAATTGAATAACAAACCATTTGATGTTCTCTTCATGGATTGTCACTTGTGGCTGACTCTAAAGTGCAACGGTTTGCTCCATCCTACTAAAAGTTGCTGTCTAAGCAGCTATACATCTATGAAACTACTCTTGACAAGTGTTGAACTCTTTCTTCTTCCCACCCAAAACTAATTGATCTGAATTTATTTGCCCTGCCTTCTTAAACTTGTGAAACAGGGCAATACTGCTGTTTATTTGCTGTATGCACATGCTAGGATCTGCTCTATCATTAGGAAATCTGGCAAAGACATTGAAGAAGTAAAGAAAGTAAGTTTATTTTCTACTTGGGCTGAAGATTTAACGGTTTATTGAATATATGTAGTTTGTTCTATTCATAAAAAAAAATAATTGTTTATTTATTTTTTTATATGTCTAGTTTTACAATATGAGATACAAATATAACTCTGCGATGGTTGAGTTGTACAACTCAATTCAATACTCTTTGATGGTAGTTGTGATACTGATATGACTCAGTTTTTGAAGGTGTTTATATATAGACAGTAAGCTATATATATCAACTCTTTCATATTTCTCACTATGTTTATCAACTTTGGGTGACAGAATGCTACAATAGTGTTGGATCATGACGATGAGCGTGCACTGGGGCTTCATTTGGTACAATTTTCTGAGGTAGGACATCTGAATAGTATATGCTGTCCTTGAGCTTAGACCATAGGATTCTGCACTAATAATATTTAGATTTATAACTTTGTTACTGGAACTCTTTGAACTTTTTAACAAAGGAACTTTGAGGGCATTCAAGAAATGATACTTATACTCACTTGTGCCTTTGTAATGTTTTACTTTTCAGGTTGTTGAGGAGGCCTGCACCAATTTATTGCCCAACGTGTTGTGTGAATATCTCTATAATTTATCAGAAATCTTTACAAAAAGATTTTATACTAATTGTGTGGTATGCTTCTAAAGCCATCAATTTATGCTATATATTTAAGTTTCAATGCCCTTGCTATTCCTAGTGATGGGATATGCATAAAGCTGCCAAGTAGAAGACTTGTAGTATTTTGCCTTCACACATGTTAAAATATAGGAAACTAAATATCTCTCTTGTTATTATTTAGTGAAGTACATTTTGTGGGTTAGTAGATGAAATCTTTCCTTTATCCGTGGCCTGTGGTTTTTAGAAAACATTTTCTATTTTCATTTCACGTTTTTAATATTATTAAGAAAAAAATACTATTGTTTTCATGTTATCTCTTGTTTTCGGAATTTTTGAAAGGAGACAAGAACATTTTTTGTTCAATGTTTCTTTTACAAAATTTATAGAAGTATGAAACAAATAAGGTGGCATTTTTGTTCTTAATATTAAAAACAGAAAATAAAAAGAATTTAATTTCTATACGATTGCCAGTCAGTTGTATTTCACCAAAGTAAACACATCATAGAAAACAACTACCCACCATGATTTGTCATTTTGGTGAAGTTCTACTAGTTGATAGTGTAAAACTGTTTTATACTGTTAGTATATAAAAATTAAATTAAAATAAAAATAGAAAACATTTTTTGACACCAAACATGCTTTTGAAATTTTATCAAATATTTTACTTCTGATGCGGTGGAAAGAATAATGTTTTACATGTGAAGCCATCTAATTAAGCCTCTTGCTCTTGGCACAGGTAATTGGGCATCCTGCGGAGAGTAGTAGACTCTTGCTATGTGAAGCAACAGCAACTGTGATGAGAAAGTGCTTTCATCTCCTGGGAATTGTACCTGTTTACAAGATATAACCCATAATTCATAAAGGGGTTCAATTACGATTTTTTTTGCAACGGACAATTTTGTTTTACATGTTTAGGGGCATTTGGAAAGAAAAAAAAATCAAAGTTGTTGTGGCAAATTATCTTTTCTCCCATCATTTTATGTTTATTTGGATTTGAAATGAAAACAGGAAAATAGTGAATGCTTGATATAATCTCAGTTTCTACTGACAAAGGTCCATTGAAATTTGTTTCAATGCTATAAGTGCTATGTTCCTATTAAGTTTTCAGTGAAATGATAAGAAATTGGACGATATCGAATCTAGTCTAAGAAATTTGCAACATTACAAAGAAAGTTTAACTGGTTCACAATCTTTTCTTTATTTATTTTTTGGTCGCAGAAAGAAAATCTTACAATAAGATTATTATATGTTGTTACTTTTATCTCGTGGAGGGGTGTAATCTTAAAATTGAATTGCTATATTATGCAGAAGATGGGAGAAAACATTTTAAATACGGAAAGCAAACGGAATAAGAAAATTTTCTGATGGCAGATTGTAACGGCATAGGAAAATAGTGCACACGTATTCTAATGAGTGAAGCTAAGTCATGAGTTGAGTATAAATGTCTGCTTCGAATCAAACAATAACGTCTGTGATGATCAAATGTTGTCTTTACAAATACGTTTGTTAGATGAGAGTGTTGTTACTTTTGTCAAGATTTAAGAAAGATTGTGGGCAATTAGGCATATCAGCACTGTTTTTTCCCCCCTTCTTTTTGGGTCACAGGCATATAGCACTTTAATCAAGTGTAAGTAACCAAGTGTATATATAATATTTCTAACCAAAATCTGACTTCTCAAAGGATGTGGTGTTATATGAATTACAGTTATTTAGCAGCTGAAGTATATCCTTTTCCATTTTAAGAGCTTGAAAAGGAATTAAAAAAAAAATTATTATTTTTTATATGAAAGCAAACAGCATAATTTCAATAACCACTGAAAAATTATAACTTCAACAGTTATTGACGAAAATAAGTTCTAATTATATGTAAAGTGAGTTAATAATCAGATGATTATCACTAAAATTTGGTTAAAGTAATGAACAGCATTCTAACAAAAGTAAAGAGTGATGGATAACAACATTGTCACCCTCATATGTTAGCATTATCTTTGTTTCTTTCTTTTTATATTTACTTTTTTTCAAGAAAAAAAGGAGTTTAATTATAAAATTCTTTTACATTATCATCAAATCAAAATCATTCTATTTGAATGGCTTTTTGGGTAGTAAGTGTGATACTCAACTACTTTTTCTGGAGTGACAATACATGATTGTGGACTACATCAAAATTAAACTCTTTAAAATAATAAAACTATGAAATATGTTATGAGTTCTTAAAAAAAATTGATAGTGTTATGCATTCAACTTCTTTTATTTACATGAATTTCAAATAGTACATATAAAAATCAATTGTATTTACTAATGTAATAATGCATAATTAGACAACAGTATAAAGATATTTTTACATTGTTAGTACATTAAAATTAAAGTCATATGTTATTTAGTATTGACTTTTTGTAATACAAATGGGTATGAATTTATTTAGCACTTGTAAAAAGTTTAAAAAAAAAATTGCAGTAGGCAAAGAGTTAAAAACAAATTGAAAATATTTTTGATTAAAAAATTATGGGAGATATTACTCTCACAATTTTAGAAGATAGAGCATTTAAGGTTATTCCATATCCCAATAAATTTATAATAGAAAATAAGTATTTATAATTGGTAGAACTTGAATGAATTGCTTCTTGGACGCAAAACCTTGGTGGTTTATTTCTCCTAGAAACTGCTCTAGAAATTTGAGGGCAGAAGTAGTAGAAGTAGTTAAATAAAGTGCACCTCAAGGAGTCGAGGTAGCGATTTCAGGATTTAAATCCTTTTTACATTGGAAATAAAATTTTTCTAGAGACCCAATTTATTTTTATTACGAACTACGACCTCGGAGTTTTTTTTTTTTTTTTTATAAAAAAGTTCGTTTTAATCAAGAATATTGATACACAGCTAACAAAAATACTAGATTTTCTTTTTTCAGAGAAAAACAATTGTGGTTATTGAATAGGATAAAATCATATAACTTATTTGTCGATCCATTAGAGTTAATATGCATATGCATCTTAATTCAGGAAGTATTTATTTATTTTTTAGTTTAATTTTGATACACTCGTAGTATAATAGAGTTTTGCACTGTTATCTAATCTCATCCTTTTTTTTGTACGATTTTTCACGTAGTGAAGGTTAAAAATAATCATATTTACTAATGTGTCATTACATAATTGAATGAATATATAAAACTTCTTTATCCCGTCAGTATATTCAAATTAAATCTTTTTTTTCTTTTAATGTGTAGTATTACTTTTTCCTCTAATCAAATCCTATTACAAATCTGTACCAAAAAAAAAAAAACCAACTATTACAAATCTAGGCCCATTTGATCATAGGCAAAAATCATTTTCAAAATAAATGCTTGACTAAACTTCCTTTCTTCCCCTTTTTTTTCGTCAATTATTATGATTACCTAATGCCTAATATAATTATCAATAATTGAACCATAATGGTAATCATCATAACAAGCACGTATCATATCAATGTCACCATGGAAAATAAAAAATAGCGATCTAATAGATAGAGATATTTTATCCCCAAATGGTATCTCATTTCTAGAAGATATGTATTATATATTTGACAGCTTATTAATTTTTAAACTTATTTTTCTGTATGTTGATGAATAATTGAGAGGACAAAAAATAGGCCATCATTTGAGAACAGCAGATTTCCATCCAAATCTAATATGTAGATAATTAATTATTAATTATACGTCTTTGACTCAGAATTAGCTGAAATTGTGGGATTTTAAAAAAAAAATTCCGGATTTTGTACATGAAACAAGCAAGCTCAAAATTGTGTGGATCTCAAAAGTTCTTGTGTACAGCAATGGAAGGCCTAGACCCTCCAAGGAGACTCCCTCTTTTGCTTAGTACAGGCACAAGAGACCCTCTTGAAGTTTTCTTTGATATTGTGGCCTTTGGAGTGAATGATATTCTATGGCTATCCAAGCCTCCCCCAAAGCTTTTGCATGATTTCATTCTCTTGCTATAAGTTGTGCCTCTCTTAGGAAGATCTTCTATGCTCTGCACCCTTGCTAAGGAAGTAAAAGACTGAGCCTTCCCTTGATAAAACATAGATAGCCCTCTCCTGCACAATTGATAAACTAATCAGCACAATAACCAATAACAATTCAGAACATCTTCAAATAAACCACAACGACTATAGAGTAATGTTATTTATACATTAAATTAAATTAGACGTCATAGAAAGAGAGGCACAACCTTAATCCTAAAGTTGTGCTTTTGCATTTTATGTCTCTATTGTTTCCTCTACTTTCAATACATAAATAACTAATACCAATTCAAAACATTTCCAAATAAACCCGACAACAGAATAATGTTATTTATACATTAAAAAAGATGTGATAAAAAGAGTGACTAAAAACCTTAATCCTATCCACCGCGACCAAATGTTTTGTGCCTTCATGTTTCTACGGTGTTTATTCCTGTTGTCTACTTTTGATATACAAATAACGTTATGTTCTTACTATATATGTAACAACAAAAGCGAAAGTTGCTTACTTTATAGGGAGATGGTTCATGAGCTCTGATAGTTCATATAAAGGTCCATTTGAATGTGAAGATGAAGAAGAGGTTGACAAATAAGATGCTGAAGAAGATGCCTCCTCAGTCAACTCTGATGAACATGAACACAGAGAGTTCATCGAGTCTTCTGAGATGGATCCAATTGATGTTGAATCACTGCTACATTCACAACCATTTTCCTTGACCCCCAAATTGGTATTACTAGCTCCATCTTCACCATCCATCATTCCCTTCACGTTCATTTCCATCAAGATTTGCGGTGCCTTGTTGTCCATTATGTGCTAACAATAAGTAGAAGAATGAAAAGGAGATAGATGAATATTGACACACAGAAGATTCAACTGCTTGTCTCTGATCTATCAGATGTTACTATAGGCCTTCACTGAGGGAGCATACCTGAATGTAAATCCCACAAACGTGATTGCATAAGATAATCTGCAAGTGTATGGAGCAGTTTATGTTGTTGTGATAAAATATTCGGGTCTTATATATAATGTCATACCTTAGAAGAGTTGGATAACATTGACCAATTTAATTGTTAATAAGCTGAGTAGATAATACTATATTCTAAAATTTTGTCATTATCATATCACGTTGTATATGGTGTAAAATTGATAGCTTGTCTAAGACAGCTAGGATAGAGGATAAGCTCTAGATTTGAAAACAGCCATATCCTGAGTCACCGTCTTTAACTACCCTTTTTTTTTTCTCTCTCTCTCTCTCACTCTTTTTTCTTCAATTTTGGAGGGTGAATCTGAGGTCCACATCTCGCCCATCTTTGCCTTAAAAAGCCATGACAAATTGGAATATTCCCACCTTTTAATGCATCACATTTACTACACCCACATGCTAAAGAATAAAACAGTGGGACCGATCTATTCATGGTGAAAAACTGGTAATTAGAAAGTTCATCTGGAAGCCGAGATCGACTCATTTTGGTTATGTATCCGATATTGGAGATTGAACTCATTTTGGTTATGTATCCGATATTGGAGATTGACTCAACCTAGTCAGATTCTTTTTATTATATATTATTATTATTCTTATTATTATTTGAATTTAGTTTTTGAATTTTTACTATGAGTTATCGATAAATATTGAGGAAAATGTTGTTTGTATATATTATTTTCTAACCTAAATATGTTTTTAGTTCCTATAAATATATGTCATTTTGATTTAGGTCATTCTAATATTTCTTTTTTTTGCTTTTGGTCCCTATTTTTTCAATATTATGTTTTTAGTCCTTACACTCTATATTTTGGTTCCTACAATTAATTTAGAATATATATTTAATTCTAATAAATATTGAAAATTTTGTTTTATATCCTTATAAATATCTTCAAGATCTCCTTTTGACATTGTCATTTAACCGTACAAACTAATGGAAGAGACCAAAAATGTAATATTAGAAAAGTAAAAGACTAAAACTTAATCAAAAATAAAATTAGAGGGACCAAAATAAAAATAACCTATATTTATAGGGGTTAAAACTGCTTTTAAACCTTATTTTATATAAGATATTGTGTCTACTTATATATATTTGATGATTGGACAGTATTCACATCTTATCAAATAGTAGATGAGATATGAGTGAACTAATACAAAGTATGCAAAAATAACATAACTCATATATTTATTGATATTCTTTGAATTTTAAGACATATTATTACTTTTGAAGACGAGTCTTTTGTTAATTTTTTCATTTTTTCAAATAAAAGTATTATGTATCGATTTTTTTCATTGGCATTCGAGTTGAGCATTTTGTTTGCAATTTGTATGATAAAATAGTGAGCACTCCACTAAACATTGATTTGGGCCGGAACTTTGCCTTGACCTTGTAGGATTTCACTACGCAAGTTGATCTCTTCATTTCTATTGTATAAAGAGCATACAAATTCCGTGAGGCTTTTAAAACTACATTAGCAAATGAAAGTGCTTTGACCTTTGGTGCAAACTCCACACGAAACCCATCTCCTTCTAGTTTTTTAGGCCTTAAAAATCTCTGTTGAATTGACGAGTTCTTCAAATCTGCCTTTCCTCTTCTTTTTCCCCCACAAAGGATTCATGTACTATGCTGCTTGCTTGGTTACTTGACCCACAAAAATTCATTATATTCAGTTTCTTTATTTTTTTGCCGACACATTCCACACCCGCGTGTACTTACGTTATAGATGGATTGGGTTGCTGGGCTTCTTCCAATTGGTTGAACGTTTTGCCCTGGTCTTGTATGGATCATTCTTGTTTCCTATCAAATCATGTCACCACTGGCATTGGTCATTGAATGACCTATTCTTCCTCACAAACATTTTCTCAAAGTATCTCACACCAAAGAGAATCATCCTTGCAATACTACTCCTCTATATATATATTGTAGTAATATATAATGAAATAATATATTATTTATACTTTTTTATATTCATAATATATTATATAAAAATTCATACTAAAATAAGTAGCTTAATTTTTTAAAATATTTTCAATGAGTTTAATTTTTATATATTAATAGTGAAAAATTATATTATATTGTTATCCAATAAGAATGGAAGAATTACATCATTAAGAATAACTATATAAACTTAAATTTAAAAAACAAAGTAAAGATTTACTTTTGCCTTTGAAATTGTATTTGCATTTCACTTTAATTCCTAGAATAAAAGAAAAAGTATCACTTTATTCCATCCATGACATTTTTTATATCAACAAAAATATAAATAATTTTATATTCTGATTGCATAAAAAAACTAAATTCTTTTAAAAATAAATGTGAGTTATAAAAACATAAAATACATTCTATTTAACACCCCCTCCCCCCAAACCAAAAAAAAAAAAAAAAAATCTCTCTCTCTGCGTATTATCACAAAAGAATCATTTTGGTAGTGACAAGCCAAGAATTATATACATAGTTATTAAGAATATTGATATTTAGAATGAGCTGGATTGGAACGAGAAAGGATATGACATGTGAGGATATGAAGATAAGGAGGTTGACCCCGTGTACAGGTCATGAGTATATCATATGGATATGGCCAATAATCTTTCCACCTCGTGCCTGTATCGTAGTACTGCTTTGGAGGGCAGTGTCTAGTAGGTCTCGTTGTCTCATAGTATCATTTTTGTTCACCTAAGGGGAAGCTTTTGCAAAATCTTATCTGCACCCAACCCACCACTTGTTGGATTATGACCCTCTTTTAATCCATTGCTTAGACTTTGGTGTATCAACACCAATTGATTCGATGGGTGGTCTGGTCCCCCCATTGCTTGTGACAATTGAACACCATTCTTTTCCTACCAAAAAGTGCACTAGCAGACATAATAATCCTCAAATCAATTATTCACTAGAGCATACATATGAAATAAGGGCACCTGTTTTTGTTCTGACAGAAATCATTGTACGGTCAAGCTAAATTAGTCAGTTTTCACGTTGAAATTGATCAGTTGGTTTTTTATTAATAAGCTAAATCATGGACTAGGTCTAATTAATTTGAGTGATGATAGGGAGCACAAAAATTCTAACTAGAAATTGTGCACAACACAGTTGGCATATGTACATAAATATATGACTAATTATTAGTGGTTTAATGAAAATGATGAGTGATTGAAAAAATTTAGTTGAACTTATCATATGTTGCCAGAAATTATTTTGGGCAAAAAGTCATGTCCGACAAGCATTTTTCTTAATTTTTTTGGCCAAACACTCAGTATGCTAATTTAACTTTTGTAATAGTGCCAAAAAGATAAATAAAATCATTTTTTAAATTTGCATAATCTTTTTAATAAATATGAGTTAATCATATTAGTTAATCTGATAATATATAGTTAAATAATAAAAAAATTTACATCATTCATATATCAAAATTAAATTATATACATAAAAGCATATCATATGAGAGGAATATTTTTATATAAGAGGTAGCAAGAGTGAAAACAAATTCACAGGAAAAAAGAAGAAAAAGGCAGTACTCTTTCTTCATGGGAGGATTTAACGTATTGCAACAAACAGGATTCGAAATCGGGACTTTACCATGTTGGAAGTTGTTGCCAGCACTAATCATTTTCTTGCTTCCCCAGACTCGGGGGGAAAAAACCACTGTTGAGAAATGTTGCTTGCCTTGTCAAACTAGCTAAATTAATCTTGGCACTTCAAGTTAACGTTTGGTTCAAGGAAGTTATGATGCTTAAAGGGATAACCAAACAAAATGGTCAAGCCCTTGAGTGCAAATAACAACTATTATACAAATCAGTTTCAGGAAACTGTAACGAAATAATCAAACTCATAACTGATACTGGTATATTATATATTTCTAGTATAGCATCACTGACAAGAGAAATTTCATGATCTGTTACCAAAAGTTATGATGGTCAAGTACAAATATTACACATTATATTATAAGAATTTATCTGGTAAAATTTACAGGAGGCTCCAAGCTACCTACCAAAATGCCAAGATCTAGATCTTTATCTTCAAACTTTTTTATGAAAGGATGACCCTGTAAGTAAGTAAAATGAGGTTAGGATAATCAGCAATCCGAAATCTTAGCATGATATAAGATTAAAGGAAGAAAATAGCATTAGGTTGCTAACCAGAAGCTCCAAGGATGTCAATCTATCCCCAGGATCCTTTTGGATGCTGTAATTAAACCAAAAAGTGAACTTAGAAAGAAACCAAACAAAACAGAATACTAGAATTTACAAAGATTCTGGTGATATCGGGTTTTATATAACTAATAAAAGGATCAAAACTATTTCTAGCCTATAAAAACAGCTAACAGAAGTACAATAGGTATTAAAGGCACAAACATTAGAGTTGAAACTGACGTCAGATGTTTATTTGAATATGTTGAAATTAAACGACTACCATTTGCCATAAAAATATAATGAAAGCTAAAAGGGCAAATAGCTATTGAAAAAAAAAAAATGTAGTGCCGCACCATGCTTTAAACACATGAGTAACAGAATGTAGTTTTTTTTTTTTAATGCTTAAGCTAAGAAAGTAAAAAGAAAAGGGCAATTACCAGGATGATACAAATGAACAGAACTCTGGAGAGAACTGATCAGCTGGAGCCGAAGGTGGGGGGCTTCCAACAATTGCTTCCAAAAGCTCATAAAAACTAGGGCAGCTTTGTTGATCCTCAGATTGTATGTAAGGAAACCTTCCTATGGCACACTCAAGTACTACCAAACCCAAACTCCAGATATCACTGCTATAATCATAAGTACTCCCACTAATTCTTTCTGGCTGAACAAGAAAACCAACAAATCAAAGCATTGATTATCATAACATTCTCTATATCATTGTTAATGCAATGGAGCATAAATTTGATCGGTGATGCCAAGCAGTTTTTGGGGATGTGCAACAGAGAGTGAAGAAAGAAAAGTTACATACCGACATGTAGTTGTAAGTTCCAACGAATGTATCTCTTTGGCCCATTGAGCTTGCCAGCATAGCACTAACACCAAAATCAGTGATCTTCACCTCCCCTTTGTGATTGACTAAAAGATTGGATGGTTTGATGTCCCTATGTATTACATGCCTTTCATTATGCAAGTAAACAAGACCTTGTAAGACCTGGAATATGGACATGATTCATGGATAATTAACCATGAAACAGAAAATGAACCTCAATTGTTGACGGGACTAGAATCTGCACATTTCAACAAGAAATAGAAGTATGGAAAAGCAAGTGCATACCTGCTTACAGACCACAGCAAGATATGGTTCCAGAATTGTTTTAACTTGTCTGACCACATCTGCCAGAGAACCACGATCCATGTATTCTAACACAAGAGATATGACTCCATTATGATAGAAGGAATGGTAGCAAACCACAACATGTGGACACTGTGATGCTTGGTTTATTTTCAGTTCCTGAACAATCTGTTTTCGAATCTCCTCTTGTATATTCATCTGAATGACCTGCAATACAGAACAGAAGTTCAATGTACAAAGGTTGACACTTGAAAAACGATTTTCAGTTTTCAAATCAATTTGCTTTGTTTCAAAAGGTAATACTTGTCAGGGACATCACAATGGTAAATTGTTTCATAAAAAATGTTAAAAAAAAATGATAACATGTTTGGAGAAATATTTTTTATCATATTCTCAAGAAAAGGCTGAGTCAGAAAACTTCTTTAAAGAGGAGTGCTGCAGAAGAGACACATTCATACTAAAACTTTTGTCTGTGTCACATCAAGACTGCAGTCTATTTAGCTGGCAGTCTTAAACTAGACCGTTTGCTGTGCCAAATGAAGACAACAAATACACCAAACTAAAAACGGAAAGAAGCACTGTACTTCACCCACGTTTTTCATGAATCCATTTCATAGAAAGGAAGCTATGTAAAAAATTACAGTTAGAGACGGGCTGAATAATATATACAATAATAATAATGTGACTAAAGAATAACCACATAGGCAAGTCTATCTATAAGAAGCAATTAAAATAAGTATGCACGAACCTTTAAAGCAAACAATCTTCCAACCCACTTATGGCGAACAAGTTGCACTACACCACCGCTGCCTTTTCCAATCACTTTGATCGTCTCAAGGTCATCAAGTGTGAAGTCGAATTCCAGGTCCTTACCATCAGAAGGCTGTTCAAAGAGGCAAATTACAAGTCTACAGATTAGTTGGTAGAAGCCAAAAATAATAAAGGAATTGAGTCTATGCATGATGCATGCAAAATGATGGTGAGAAAACAGAGAGAGGAAACAGGTATAGAGAAGTACAATCAAGTAACACAATTGAACACCAGTAACACTATTGAATGATGGTATGAAAGTCAATTCTAGATTCTACAAAAAAAAAAAAAACAAATGCAAGCTGGTTTTAAGGTACACATGGAGAAAACAAGTAGAGAGATGTGCAATCAAGTATCACAATTGAACACCATTATTGATTGAAGGTATGCAATGTCAATTCTACATTGATGTTACTTTACAAAAACAAATAGAAGCTGGTTTTGAAATTCAACAAATTAGGCATAATTTATGCAAATTGACTTAACATATATATAATAATGGAAACAAAAAATGGGAGTGTGAAGTAACAGAGTTACCCTTGATTCTTTTTCTTCAGATATGAGACGCAGTCCTTTCTGATTCAAAAGCAGATCTCCATCATGGAATGTACCACTTGCAGTCCTGATAACAGTTACACAATAACAAAATCAATTTCACAAATAGAAAACCCCAAACCAAAAAAAAAAAAATCTTTTTTTGTCATATGAAGAAATCAATTTCGTTGAGCTCCAAATCATGACAATAATCTGAAACCAAAAGAAAAAAAAAACTAAGCTATTGCAGATTAAAGGGTTATTGAACCCTTTCAAATAACCCATGTGATAACCTATAGCAAATTTTGGGAGCTACCAACAAAACAGAGCACAGACATTGAAAAACTAGGATTAAAAACGGAAACTTCATATATGAATTCGAGTGATGAAGCTGAGAAAACGAAATGGGGTGGTAAAGGGGAGTGAAAAAAGGATGAATTTACAGGAAGGAGGTGATGGGTGTTTCTTGAGCAGGAACAGCGAGCTTGAGCTGCTTCAATGGGGACTTGGTCTTCATCTTCTTCGTTGGTTCCAGTGCTGTTTTGTGGGGTTGAGGATCAACGATTGATTCACAGTTTCAACACACACAGAGACACAGAGTGATGCAGCGAGAAAGAGAAAGGGGAAGAGGGTGAGAAACAGAGAAAATGAAAACTGAAAAGAATGAATGAATGAATTCAAATGAAGATGACCGCGCAAATAAGTGTGTTATATTTTATTGCGAAATTTTCTCTTTTTCTTTTTTTGGTGAATGGGTTCTTTTTCTTTTTATTATGCGAAATGATACTGTACAACATCACTATATTAATACAACAAACTTATAACATTGATAAAAAATAAAAAAGATGATGGATTTAGAAAAATAAAAAGATTCCTTTTTTTCCTATGTTATATACATATCAATTTTTCTTTTATTATTTGACTGAGATTGAGATTGTACCGTTTCTTTGGAATGGGCAATTTTTTTTTCATGGTCATTTTATTCATATCTTTTTATGATTTATTTGGGATCACACATTTGAAAGGAAAGGAAAGAAAAATATTACAAAAAAAAAGAAAAAGCATCTTTTTGTTAACTAAAATAGTCGGAGATAGGGGATGAGAATGAGGAATGAATTCACAATCTCTTTTATCTCATTGAGACATTTTAGGAGTCAACAACTAAATCGTGGAATTACTTGTAATGAAAAAATAGTTTGAATAAACAACTTTTTTATTTATAAAATTTTTAATTTAATATTAATTTTACCCTAATAAAATTTTTTACATCAATTTAATCTTAATATTTTTTATTTTAGCACCAATTTAGTTATTTTGTTAAATTTCAACTTTAAATGGATTATTAAATTAATATTAAATAAAAAATATTATGACTAAATTGATATTAAAATTAAAAATATTATAATTAAATTGATGTCAAAAATTTTGTTTGCCTAAATTGATGTCCAATCGAAAATATTTGGATAAAAAAAGTTGTATACTCAAAGAGTTTCTTTCTTAAAATAAAAAAAAAAAGGTTTAATTTTGATACACTTACAGAGTAAAACTGTTATCCAATCAAATCAATTTATTTAAATGACTTTTTAAATAATAAATCTAAGACTAAACTACTTTTACTGATATATCAATACATAATTAAATGACAGTATAAAATAATTTTATATTATAAATATATAAAAACTAAACTAAAAAAATTATTATGTATTCTTGGAAAATTATGCTATTCCTTTTATATTATCATTATTATTTCTAAATCACCATATTCAACGTTCACCGATGATTTTGACAATAAAAGTACACTTGATGCTCATATTATTTGTAGGGATCGAAAAGTTTCATATTTTAATAACATTTGAGATTAACATTCATGATCACCAAAAGGGAAATTAACATTCATTATATATGATACTAGAACATTTAAATATAAAATAAAGGGCGGGGATCCGTTTATATTAGATTTAAGTCTTGATATATTTATAATCTTCAAGGATGTTTTATGGGTATAAGATTTTATTAATTTAACTGTTAAATTTAAAGTTTTTTTCTAATAGATCAATTATATTAAACTTCATACAGTTTAAAAATAATTTAATACTTATATTGACACTTTATTCTTATAGATAATATATTTTTAAAAATATAAATATATATTAATTATTAGAATACATGCATATTGTTATTCGACTTTTCTAAAATTTAACATACTCAATCATGAATATAATAATATATAATTCAATAATTTAATTTAATTTTTATAAAGAGTTATTAAAAAAATATAAAACTTACAGTTGATATAAATAGATTCCTATCTATAATTAAAACGTGGATTAAGACTTGCCTAACTAGCTAATAAAAACAAATAAATAAATAAATAAATAATAAAAATGAATGGTCTAACGAGTCGACTCACTCCAAGTTGCCACAGTCCACATATTATGGAAGACGGGTTAAAATATTTTACTCATTTAAATTATAACCCAATCCACCAAAATTGATAGGTTTGATGGGTTTGTATTGACATATTATTAAAAATATTTGATTATTGCAATAACTATTCTAAAAAATTATACATATAATGATATTTAATTAATCATTATGTGTTTGGATTAGAGTTTAACATTTTGATTTTGAGTTAACCTGATTCTACAAACTTGATTTTAGTCAGAAAATTTAGTTGATAACAATAATTTATGTTTGATAATATTTACCTATAAAGTGATTTTCATATAATAGATATCTTGGTCACAAAATTGAGTTGATACCGGCATAATTTATGTTTGATAATATTTATCTAAAAAGTGATTTTGATATAATAGATATTATTTAGACAACATTAATTAAAATTATTTTAATATGTATAATTACTGACAGAGACGTAATATTTACATAATATTTACATCTGTGGGCACCGTGACAAGATTTTACTCAGCTCACATGTTCAAAAACCTAAAATCGAATTTGGAATAAAATTGATTTTAGCTGAAGTTATCCAAATTCTAAATAAGATATATAAGCACCAGTTTCAAATCATCAAAATTCAAACGTGACATTAGAAGGCTTCATCAACTCCAATCCAAACACTTTTCTGCTTCCGAAACAGATCCAAGCACACACACGTAGTGTAGTATAAAATATTTTATGATTACAATATATAAAAAATTATTAAGTACGAAAAAATAAAAAATTAATTCTATATTTTTATCATATAAGGAAAATAATATTTTTTCGCATGGCAGTGGGAGACAGAACAAACATGCCTAAGATCCCGGAATCGAGAAAAGTATACAAACTGAAACTGAGAAATAAATTTGAGGTCCGATGCTTTAACGCTGACACCCTAAGCTGAACCTAGTCACTGCCTCCACGGGTAAAAGTTCACTCTATTAGGAGGTTCAGTTTTACTTTAATTTTTAAAATTTTAAAATTATTTTTTTAATTTTAAAAATTTTAATTTATAAATCATTTTATCTGCTAATCAAATAAATATTAATTAATTATTAATTTTTATTGATATAATATATTAAGCGACATGTGACACTAAATTAAAATAAATTTAAGTTAATTTCCAAAATTTTTAAATGTGTTAAAATATTTTCTGAAATTTTCTAAAATATATAAAAAATTTGGAATTCAAAATTTTTTGACACATTTTAAAAAATTTTAAAAACTATTTTGATATATTTAAAACTTTTAGGACTAATCTAAATTTATTTTAATTTGATGCTATATTAACATACCACGTGAGATTAATACGATACGTCAATAAAAGACAATACTTGACTAATTAAAAGAGCTGTCTAGGACTGTGAGTCCTCAAGGGCCTCAAGTCCAAATGGTTTTAATTTTAATTTCATTAAAAGAAGCTGGGAGCTTGTGAGCTTGTGAGCAAGGATTTCCTGAATTGTGTGAATGAGTTTTTTCTCACTAGGGTGATGCCTAGATGACTAACATGACATGGGTGGCACTTTTCCCTAAGATAGATGAAGCTTGTGAAGTGAAGGACTATAGGCCTATTAGTATAATAGGTTGTGTTTATAAGGTAATTTCAAAAATTATGATCAATAGGATGAGGCTTGTCATGGATGGTCTAGTGGGAGAGTCATAATTAGCTTTTGTTTAGGGTAGGCAAATTCTTGATAGGGTCTTGATTGCAAATGAGGTAGTTCATTGGATTCAGAAGTGCAAGAAGAAAGCGATGTTACTTAAATTAGACTTTCATAAGGCATATGATTCGGTTAGGTGGGTTTTTGTGGATCAGGTTCTGGAAAAGATAGGTTTTGGTGGTGTTTGGCATAGTTGGATTAGAAGCTGTATTTCCTCAGTTGAAATTTTCATTATGGTCAGTGGTTGCCCTATCCCCGTATCTTTTTGTTCTTGTGGCTGATATTTTAAATAGGTTGATGAAAAGAGCAACTGAGATGGGTTTGATCCAAGGAGTGAGAGTGGGGACCCAGAATAATTCTGTGTCTCATTTATAGTTTGCAGATGACATGTTCCTTTTTGCTCATGCTAATAAGGAAGTGCTTCTGAATGTAAGAAGGATTTTGGATTGTTTTGGGGCAATGTCTAGACTCTCTATCAACTATAGCAAGTCTGCCCTTGTTCCTGTAAATTGTGATAAGCCTTTGGTAAATGAGGTTAGTTTCTTGCTAAAATGTCAAGTTGTTTATCTTTCAATTAAGTATTTGGGTATCCCTCTTGGAGCTAATTCTAGATTAGAGAGTACTTGGGCCCCAGTCATTGAAAAAGTAAAGAAGAAATTGAGTGGTTGGAAGAGAAACCTGCTCTCAAGAACTGGGAAACTAGTTTTGATTAAAATAGTTCTTAATAGTCTTCCAATGTACTATCTAGGAATTTTCACAATGCCAAAAGGGGTTGCTAGGAAGATCATATCTCTTCAGAATAGGTTCTTTTGGGGTGAGAAAGGTAATAGGTCTGTGGTTCCTTTAATTAGGTGGGAGGTGATCCAAAAACCAAAAAAATTAGGTGGTTTAGGAATTGGAAATTTGATGATTACAAATGCGACTATGCTCTTTAAGTGGTGGTGGCGGTTTTTGATTGAAGGTAATGCCTTTTAGAAACGAATTGCATGTTCTTACCATAACTTATATAGCTTTAGACCTTTGTATGAGCAAAGGATGGCGATAAAAGGCGGTTTGTGGGGAGCTATAAGTGGAATTGGTAAAGTTAATGACACCATTAATACCATGAGTGTGGCTAGAATTAGAAAAACTGTTGGGAATGGGTGTAATGCCTGGTTTTGGGAGGATGTTTGGATTGGAAATGACAAACTAATTGATACATTTCCAAGATTATACTCAATCTCCTTGCAAATGGAAATGAGTATCATGGACTGTGGTGAGTGGATACAAGACAAGTAGGAATGGAAGTTGAATTGGCATAGAAATCTCTTTTAGTTGGAATTTCCTTTGCTGACTGAGCTAAATAGACTAATTGATCAGATCCAGCTGCAACCAAATATATATGATAATGTAGTTTGGTGTTTTCACTCTTCAAAGAGCTTTTTGGTAAATTCTTTTGTTACCAAATTTTTATATTAATCCTTGTTTGAAAAGAGTGTGGCATGGGTATGCTCCACCAAAGGCTAAACTGTTTGTTTGGTTTGTTCTTATTGGAAGAATTAATACCAAGCAACGCTTGGCTTGGCTAAATATTTTTAATGGCGTTGATTCCAGATGTGTCTTTTGTAAGATGGAGGAAGAATCTTTGTCACATCTGTTCTTCACTTGTGACTTCTCTTGGGGGATTTGGGCTTTTTGTTATAATTAGTGTGGAGTTGATTAGGTTATGGCAAAGGACCCAAAAGCAAATTTTGAAATGTGGATTGATTGTGTTTTCTTGGGTAAGAGGCAGAAAAGTTGGAATATTTGCTTCTATGCTATTCTTCTTTCCATTTGGGAACAAAGGAATAGGATAGTGTTTCAAAAGGAACAAATTAATAGGGAAAATTTCTTTCTAACCTCATGCTTAGATGCCATTTTTCTTGGCTATTGACTCTTAATTTGTTTGCTTGTAGATTCTTTTTGATTGCAGGTGATTGATGTTAAGAGGCGAAATTGGTTTCATTAGTTGTCTTGGTGGTATTGGAGGTTGGGGGATTATAAGCAATATATGGAAAAGTCTATTACTCAGAGTGGGATCACTTATGTAAGAATTTGTGGGTGGATTTCTTGACAAGTGGTATATACCTGTGTGGTTATTGCTAACATTTATATTGTCAGTGATTTCTTTGTTTTCAGGAAGTATTTCTTCTTCAGCTTGCTGCTTGGATTGGTGTTTTAGGGGTTAGAGTGTTTTCTCAAGCGATATACTATTAGGTATGAGAGTGATGGGGAGTTTTTGGTGAGATTGTGAGTGGAGTAAACACTGAGCGATACACTGATGTGGGCTGTGGATTGTATCTAGGTCTATCTTTGTCTTCATACAGTCCACTAAGGATTATTTTTGTCTTGAAATCTTTATGACCTTGTACTCACCGTTTGATGCAGCTTTGAGAATATTATTCAAGTGATTGAGTGGTGCTTTAAAAACTCAACGAACGGGAAATATTAGTTTTGGACTTGCAGCTTACATTGGTGTCTTATCAGCAGAAAATCTTGATTGTGTTGACTTTCGAAATTCTCATACTTAATAGAAATGCAGAAGGGGATTATGAAAGTCGAGCGGCATTTCATCTGCAATTTCGGGTTAAAGGTAAGGTGACTTGCCATGGGTCAAAAAGGTCTTCCAAAAAGACTAGCACATTCAACAGGCAGGTTTTGAGGTTATTCGTGAAAGATATGTTTGCATGTTATTGGAGGTGTCAGCCAGGTTGGAATCTGACTAGAACTTTATTTTTTTACTCACTGTGTTGGTTGCTTCCTCCTAGGGATTACTTCTTAGGGTGATTTTGTTTTTGTATCTTTATGTGTCAACATCTTGTCCTTTGGTGTGTCTTATATTTCTAGATGTGATCATTGTGTCCTTTGTCATGTCTTGTTTCTGTACTTAAACTATCTTTGCTTCCCTTATATTGCGTCAAGCCTTTCATATATTTATCTAAAAAAAAAAATACTTGACTAATATTTATTTGACAAAAAAATAAAATAACTTATGAAATAAAATTTTAAAAATTAAAATACTAATCTTAAAGTTTTAATAATTAAAGCAAAACATGCTTATAATTAAAGTTTTGAGACTTGATTGCATTGTAGGGCGTATTGGTTCCCAATTATAAGGTTTTCAAGAAAAAGTAAGAGTACGTTTGGTCCTACGTTTGGTATAATGAGAGTCCATTTGGTTTATTTATGAGAAGAATTACTTTTAAAATAATTAAATTAGAGAAAATTATTTCTAGAGGAAATTATTTTTAAAAGATTAGTTTGTATTTAGTTTGAATTAAGAAATAATTTTTATTGAGATAAGATAAAATAAAATTAATTTTAGTTATTAATATGAAAGTAATAGTAAGATTTTATTTTAAAAATACTTTTCTTAAAACAAAAATTATTATTTATCTAGTTTCTCTAAAAATATTTTTTATCTTAAAATAAGATTTGATGAACATATATACAAACCAAACATCTTTTAATGTTTTACTTTTCATTTTCATTTGAATGAAAGTTCTTTTGAAGTGTATGCATATAAGCATTTAATTTTGGATACAGTTGATTTTGTCAGGATTAATTTTGTTAATATTGATTTTGTGGTAAAATGCTTTATGTTTGATAAATTGATCTAAAAAGTGATGTTAACAAAAATGAATAGAGTAAAAACCTAAAAACAACAATTTATCACTTCTATTACAATCAATTCTAAAGTCATAATTGATTTTAAAATTGGCTAAGAATAGATTTTGATATCCCTCAAAGATTTTCCAAACACACCATAAATCTTTAATCTTGGTTGTGAACCATGCATTCTAAAGCTTAAAAATCACACATTCTCAATAAAAATTTAGACAAAACCAACAAATTAGTCCCTGTAAAATTTTGCGTCCATCAAATTGGTCCCTGCAAAAAAGAAACTCCTAAATTGGTCCCTTCTAAATTCAAACGTGTACCAAGTTAGTCCCTCTGTTAACATCCTCTAACGGAGCATGCCTACGTGTCCGTCACTGTACTGATGTGGTACTGTTAGTCCATCCACTAATCAAAACGACGTCATTTTGCATTTTGGCTTTAAACAAAATGACGCCGTTTCTTTCCTAAATGAAAACAGAATTGAAAGCCCTAACCCAGCCCCATTCTACAGCGTGAGAGCCCTAATCCCATTCACCCAAATTCACTTTCACCTCCTTCCATCATCATTATCGTTCCCTCCAAATCCCTGTCCACATCATCTTAATCTCCCTCCAAAGCATCAAACACATCTCATTTTCATCCAAGGTGGAACAAACGATGTTGGTGGAATCAAAACAAAGGAACCATTGCACTGTGTTGTGGGTTACACGAAGCACAACGAAAAGCAAAAGAGGTATGTTTCTTTCGTTTCCAAAATATGTTGTGGTCCCAAGTGAAAATAAAGAAAATGATAGTTACTGGCTGGTGGTCCTTATGTTGCGTGTGTTATGTTGCTTTTTTTGTAAAATATTGTGTTGTTGCTTTAATGTAAAAGGAGTGTGTTGTGGGATGGATTTAACATATCTGTTTGCTTGTGGTCCCCATTGTTTATTTATGTTTTTTATTTGATTTTGTACTATTCAGATGACTGAGTATATGGTACCTGTTTTTCACCATGGAGGTCGGTTTGGAAGGGATGAAATGGGGACTCTTGAATATGTAAATGGCAATGAACATAGGTTCCCTCGGATGGATGTGGATCTAGTTAACCTGTTTAACTTTGTAACCCTTTACAAAAGCCTAGGGTATCATAGTTATAAGACAATGTTTTAGTTGGATATGAATTGCCCTGACAGTGAGTCTAGATTTAAGCCTATATATGGGAATAAGGAGTTGAATGAAATGTGTGATGCTAGGCTGAACAATAAGAGCCAATTGATATCCATATTTATTTTGAGCATCCTATTGAAGTTCTTGAAATTATACAAGTTGAGAAGATTCCTGATTCAAGTTCTGATTCTGATGGTTATGAAAGTACTGAGGATCTTCCTTATAAGCCTCCCCTTGCTAGTGTGGAAGATGAAACTGAGTCCGAGGAAGATAGGGTAGTTAGGAGGAGTGGTAGGAAAAAGGTTGAGAGTAAAAAGGTTGACACTGAGGATGTTGAGAGAAGAAAATGCAAAGCAAAAGCCACCCCTAAAAAAAAGCCAACCCCAAAGAAAAAGCCCACCCTAAAGAAAAAACCCATACCAAAGAAAAAGCTTACCCCAAAGAAAAAGCCCACTCGAAAGAAAAAACTATCCCAAAGAAAAAGTCTACCCGAAAGGATGCTAACAACATTGCAAATGAACCCGTGGTTGAGGATGTGAGTTTGGATGAAGATGAAGTTTATGAGTACAATTCTGAGGACCTGCACACCCCTATATCATCCGAGGATGAGGACAATTCAAAGGATACACTCCCACAATTCAATGAGAAGGCTGAATTTGGCCATATTCACCTAGAAAAAAAGATGGAATTTGAAACTCTCCAGTAATTCAAGGATGTTGTTTAGGATTTTTCAATTGCTGCAGGCAAGGATATAACATGGGTTAAAAATGATAAAGTTAGGGTTAGGGCAAGATGCAAAAGTAGGAGTGAAGGATGTTTATGGGACATATTATGCTCTTGGAATAGTAAATACAAGATTTTTCAAGTAAAAACATATGAGGCTGAGCACACTTGTTGTAGGGTGTTCAAGATTAAACAAGCTGATACGATTTGGGTGAGTAAAAAGTTGAAAAAAAGACTTAGGACCCAGCCACTTTTGAGGCATGGGGAAGCTCTTAACCACATGAAAGAGGATTACATGGTTCATTTGAACAACAACAAAATATATAGGTCACTGAAAAGAGCTAAGGACATGGTTAAAGGAAGTGAGAAAGAACAGTATGGAAAATTGTGGGACTATTTAGGAGAGGTGTTGAGAGGTAATCTGGGAAGTACTGGAAAAATGAATGTAATACCACATCCAAAAAGACCACCACTATTCCAAAGACTGTACATATCTATGGATGCATGCAAAAATGGATTCAAATCTGGTTGTAGGCCATTAATAGGACTTGGTGGCTGTTTTTTAAAAGGATATTATGGTGGACAACTTTTGTCAGTAGTGGGACAAGATGCTAACAACCATTTCTATGTGGTTGCATATGCCGTTGTTGACAATGAGACAAGGGATAACTAGAAGTGGTTTTTGACACTTCTATAAGAGGATTTGGGTGATCACAATATGCTTGGCTGGAATTTTATTTCAGATCAGCAAAAGGTAATCTTGTCTAACCAAATAATTTTATAGCTTGTTTCATGTTAGGTATAGTTTGCTTACTTAACTTTATATTTTTGGTATGTTTTGTAGGATCTACTGCCTGCCCTTAAGGAAGTCATGCCAAATGCGCATCATAGAAATTGTGCGATGCATATTTGGAAAAATTTCATCAAACAATGGAAAGACAAACAAATAAGAAGGATAGTATGGGAGTGTGCTAAATGCACCACTGAGACTGAGTTTAAAGCTTGCATGGAAAGACTAAAAAGGATAAACCAGAGTGCATGGGCTTATGTTGACAAGCTTGAACCCTCCACATGGGTGAAGGCGTACTTTAGTCATCACTGTAAAGTGGACAGCCTCACCAACAACATGTGTGAGGTTTGGAATTCAAAAATTATCCACTATAGATCCAAACTAATTCTCACAATGTGTGAAGAATTGAGATGCTACATAATGAGAAAAATGGCTGGACACAAGAAAGTCGTTGGGACTTATAGTGGCAAGATAGCTCCTATGCAGCACAAAAGACTTGAAAAGGCCACGGTTGACAGCAATAAGTGGAAACCGACATGGATTGGAGATGATGATTATGCAAAATTTGAGGCTCATCATCATTCAAGAAAGCTTGCTATCAACCTAAATTACCAGACTTGCACCTGTAATATGTGGCAACTCACAGGTATTGTTACTTGTTTCAGTTATAAAATTTTAATTTAATGTATTATTTGCTTTACTTGTTGCATGACTTTATTTTATGTGACAGGACTTCCATGCCAACATGCAATTGCTGCAATTACATGGAAAAAATGAAAGAGCTGAAGATTATGTCCATCAATTGTTGACCATGGAAGCAATTAATGCCACATATGCTCATTGCATTCAGCCTGTTAATAGTGAAAAATATTGGGTCAGAAATGAGCACCCTCGTCCTTTCCCTCCTATAATCAAAAGACCAATTGGTTGTCCTAAGAGGCAGAGAAAGAAATATGCAAATGGAGATTTCCCTAGTAGCAACAACAAGGCTAGGAGATCGGTTAAAGTCATTTGCCAAAAGTGTAGACTACCTGGCCACTATGCCAAGACATGCAAAGGCATAGGGGTTCAAAAACCAGAGAGAAAAAGAGTGAATAATTCTGACCAAGAAGAGTTGAACTTGACTGAATCCCACCCTCAAGGTGATAACCAATCAGAGGTATGATTCTAACTCAGGGACTAATTTGGCTTGATTTTATATTCAGTAGGGACTACAGTTGACAATTTTTTTTTTATTTCAAGGGACCTATTTGACCTATAATTCTTATTGCTATAAATGATTTTAGCTTCAACAAGGTAGTGCTGAGAATGAACCTATGAACATTGGTGTTGCTATTTCTGAGAATAATAAGGTATTATTACTCATTGCTGTTAAGCTATAATTATTACAAACTGAATGGGCACTATGACTGTAAGTTTTATGCTTTGCAGGTCCGTAATGAACCTGTGAATATTGGTGTTGTTGTTTCTGAGAACAATGAGGTATTATTGCTCATTGCTATTAAGTTATAATTATTATAAACTGAATGGGCCACTATGCTGTATGTTTTATGCTTTGCAGGTCCCTAATGAACCTCAAGTGAACCAACTAGTGGTGAACATACCACCCTTAAGGAGATATCCTTGATTCAAGAAGCAAGCATGTGAAGCATCTCCTTTTGTTCCACCAGCATTTAGGCCACCACTAGCAATTGCAAGGCCATCACTGGCAAATACTCCATTCAGGCCATCAATGGTATCCAATCTATTGAGACCACCTGCTCCTTTCACTCAATTTAGGCTGCATGCTCCATTAACCATTGAAGGCCTAATTGGAAGTAAAGTCAAACAAGACAGAGCCCGATCCCAACCACTTGTTCACCCTCCACAAGCCCAAGTCCAGCATGATGGTATTTCTGCAGAGACAATGGCACTAGCAAGTTTGGGCATAGCTAAAAGGCTTTTCCAGTTTATTCCCATCCTAGGGTTTAAGCCTAAGCCTGCAAAGAAAGATTGAGGCTGACTACTTTTTCTATATGCTTTTTGGTGTAGTTGTAATGTGAAGCTGTAAATGTGTTTTTTGATGAATTTTTGCTGTTTGCAATTTGGTCTAGCTGTAGCTTTTGGTTTGGGCTACAGAATAGGAACTTGTACCTGCACAAGTGCAACTAGTTTTTGTAAATGGTGAACAATTTATATGTTGCCATTTGGACAAATGTAGCTAGTTTTTTGTAAATGGTGAAAAATTTATATGCTGCCATTTGGACAAGTGTAACTATGCAAATTATGAATGCAATCTTATCCTTCCCATGTCTCCTTATTTATTGCTAGTGCATGAATTAGTATTATATGTCTCCAAGTTGTCACTTTTTTTACAAGTTATAATTATTGAATAATTACAAGTGCATATTGTCATATTTACAAGTCTAAATGTCATTATGTTGAATGTTATTTGTTCAATTACATGTCTCCAATGCATGAATTCTTATTGTTAAAATTTGCATTTTGCATACAACATATACAACTAATTGAACATATTGCAACAAAATGTCCCCATTTTTTCATTAAAACTTGTCATTTTCACATTACAACAGGACCTTCCATATTGCAGAAGGATGAGCACACTATTCTCACTTTATTAGAGCTAACATAATAACAAATAACATGACACTTCCTAATAATCTAAGCCCCATCTTCAAACACCTAATTTCCTTGTATGCCATAGCAAAATTGTTCTCCATCTTCATCTTAATTTCCTTAATTCTTGTTCCTGCCAGATCAGATGAGACCACATAATCTTCTAACCACAAAAAATATTTGTAGTGAGCCTTCTTTTTCTACAATTCGAACATCAATCTTTTTGGTGAGTAGTTCATTAGAATGAGTAAAGGAAAAAGGCTTTACATACCTGGTAATATGGGCATCCAAAGAAAGGTTTGTTTGGATTTTTTGAAGTTCTGGACATATATATAGTTGTATTCAACCCACAATGACAGCTAGGAAGGCCACCCCTCAGATTCATTCCTGTTCGCACGCTTGAGACGCTACCACTCCAACTACTATCACCATCAGGTTCCCTTTGTGCACAACGATTCAGGATCGGTGAGCAGCCCCCACCATTCATCATGTCCTTACGGAAGAAGATGGCAAACAAATGGAGATTGGGGCTTTAACTTTCAGAAATGGGATGAAGAAGAAGAAGAAGAAGGTGGAATGAGTGGTAGTCATGGGGCTAGGGTTTAGCTTTCAGAAACGATATCATTTTGATTAATGGATGGACTAACGGTGCCACATCAACACAGTGACAGACATATAGGCATGCTCCGTTAGAGGATGTTAACAGAGGGACTAACTTGGTACACGTTTGAATTTGGGAGGGACTAATTTAAGAGTTCCTTTTTTACAGGAACCAATTTGGTGGACGCGAAATTTTACAGAGACTAATTTAGTGGTTTTGTCAAAAATTTATTATTTTAAACTCTTCACTATTGTTGTTGCAATACTTGTTAGTAAAATCCTTAAATTTCAATTGATCACATTTTATGTATTATTTTATATAGTTTTATTATTCAAATTCACTCATATTGTTAGTAAAAGATATTTTACAAAATATTTAACTATATATTATTATATCAATAAAAATATTTAACTTAATTACCTATTATCTTAAAAATCATATAAGTAGAAATATATTATCGAATAACATGATAAAACTCTTTTATACATATAATATATCAAAATTAATATTTTATACTTAAACTCACATTTTAATATAGAGATATGATATGAGGGAATGTCACCAACATTTTTCTTAATTTTCATACAATATATTTTGGTGTCACGCAAGGCTAGTGAGCAATGTGGAACATAGAAATATATTCGCATCACGGCCATATGTCAGCCGCAAAGTGCAAACAAAAACTATAATTAACATGAAAAATAAAAATTTTCAAGATTTTTCCCATATATTATCATAAAATACTCTGTATCACTTTTTTGTGTGTCTATTAGTGTGTTTGAATGAGCATTTGCCCACTTAAAAATCAATTTTAGATGTTCAAAATTGATTTTGCGTGCTGATTTTGATTTCATGTGTGAGTTCAAGTTAGCACGTATTTTCAAAATAAAATTTAACTCTAAAATCAATTTTAGTTGGAAGCAAAAAAATGCTTGCGTTTGCTTCTCCCACCACAGTTAAAGGTTTTCGTTCCCATTTTATCTTTTTCTTTCTCAAGTATTATTACAATTATTACAATAATATATTTTATAAAGATAATGTCTCATGAAATAATAGAAAAACAACCCACTAAATTTTTTACTACAACACTTTCAAAATAATAATTTAAATTTATTCATATTTTATATTAGCATCTAATATAATATTATTTAATCATTGAAGAAACTTCATTTTAACAATTATTTAAAATTTTTATTCTTAAAAAGCACCAAAACGATAAAAAAACGATAATGATTATATAAGTTTTTCAAATATATATAAATAAACTGCGAGAATCAAGTTGCGATGATAGGACATCTTCTTCCTTAACTAGCGACGAGAATTCAATTGTCAGATTGAAAAAGAAACAATTTTAAAATTTGTGATCAACATCTATTACTTACATAGATCTTACAATGTGTGATGGGAGGGGCTTAATAAAATTACTCGTGAAGGGATGTATAAAGTTTAACAAACTCCTCATTTTAGTTTTGGATAAAGTTCATTTTCTCTCCATCGAATCAATTTATAATTATGATAATTTTTAATTTAATTTGCTCATTTTAATTACTGTTATCACTTTTCTCTCTCCTCATTAATATTAATATTTTTATCATATATCCCAATCAAAATAATATTATATTTCTATATTTTCTTGTTTGAATAATATATCTATGATTAAAATTTCAAATAACATTGTTATATTCTGAATAATAATATTTTTCTAATTTTCTCTTATCTAAATATTATATAAATAATTAAAAATTTAACTAATATTATTATAAGATATATATACATATTAATTTAATAAAATATTATTCTATAAAATAAGTAAACACGTATCATTATAAAATATTTAATATATTTATGAAGTCAAATTCAAGAAAATTAAATAACTTAATAATTCAAACATTAACAAAAAAAAAAAATTCTACGAAGTATCAGAAATTTTAGGAAATGGATTGAAGTCTTGCTATTGAACAAAATCTGGGTATTTCTGATCAAACTTCTCATTAGGGCATTGTGACATAAAGAATAGAATATATGAAAGAAGAATATTTGATTAAATTAGTATTAAAATATATTCTTAAGCATATAATAATATTATTTAAAATTTTATTCTATACCTTATTCAAAAAAAAGAAACGAAGGGAAAAAAGAGAATATAATTTTATTAGAGAGATATATTGAATATTAAAAAAAAAGTCCAATGAATTTATGTACAATAAAAAAGTAGAGTACATACACATGAGTTTTATCTCCAAATATGACATTTTCTCCATATATAATATCAACAATTGAATTTTTTATTAGATATTTAAAAATCTATACTATAGTTTATCGTTTCATTATAAATAATTTTAGTTAATGCTATGCAGATAACATTTATTTTATCGAAATTATTTTACATATTACAATATCAAATATATAAAATCTTATTTTACCGTTCTTAAATAAAATTAATTCTAATAAAATCAATTCTGTATATATGAAAAAAATTAATATAATATCAGTTTTTATGGAAATGTATCCCCTCGTGGTACAGAGGCACTTTACTCCACTCTGGGGAGACAAGGACGCAGAGACAAGGACCGTTGCTTTCTCGAGTTTGGCGTAGTTGAAGCATAACAGCAATAACCAGAGGTTGCTTCAATCTCTTCTGAGAAAGAGAGAGCAATGGGGAGGAGGGGTTTTTGGTTCTTCTTTGCTGCTTCACTGATGCTTATGCTTCTTGGTTTGTGCTTATTCTTTCCTTCAACTATTGTTTTAGCCAGTGTCCTTGTTTCTCTGCTAGTTTCCTTTTGTTTTTCTTTTTATATTTTTTCTTTTGGCATTCTAGGTAGCTGTTTTTCTGTATCTCGGTTCTTAGTTCTTTTGTGTTGTTGAAGGCGATTCCCGTGTGTCATTTGCATCAGATCACCATTGTCTCAGAGCTTTCTCCTTTGCATTTTTGTGTCTCTTATGTTAGCTAGTGTTTTGAGTGTACTGTTACTGCTGCATTTTTAGATGCCCTTTTTCTTTTGAAGCCTGATTTTTGTTTTTTCATAAGCTTACAAAGTTGAGACATTTCTAGATGCCATTTATCTTGGCACTGCAACTATATTTATGCATGCATTTGGTGGATTATACATGAAAAGAGCAGCTATACTTGAATTGTTTACTTTTCTAGTTGAGTTTTTGGTGAGGTTGGTGAACCTCTCTAAAGCATTGGACTAGAGGAAGGTACAATATTTGAACAAACTGTTGAAGGATGTGGAAGTTGGAATGCTTTCAATACGAGAAATAATATAGTCTGTTTCTTTTCATTTTGTGTTACAACTCTCGTGTTGATCTAACCATTAACCATGCTGTTGTCTGTGATTCTTACTTCTATTTTTCTTTTTGAATGAAATTCGGTCAGATTGTTGCTCTGGGAGTTTTGTTGGGATCTGTTATGGAAGAAATGCTGATGATCTCCCAACACCTGATAAGGTGGCACAGTTGGTTCAACTTCACCAAATCAAATATGTCAGGATCTATGATTCTAACATACAGGTTCTCAAGGCTTTTGCAAACACTGGAGTTGAACTCATGATTGGGATTCCAAACTTAGATTTGCTGCCAATCTCCCAATTCCAATCTAATGCAGACACTTGGCTGAGAAACAGCATCCTTCCTTACTATCCGGCCACAAAAATCACATACATAACTGTCGGCGCAGAAGTCACTGAGAGTCCCAACAATGTTTCTGCATTGGCGGTGCCTGCCATGAAGAATGTCCTTACAGCACTCAAGAAAGCAGGCCTTGATAAGAAGATAAAAGTTTCCAGCACGCATTCCCTTGGAGTGTTGTCCCGATCGTTCCCGCCTTCTGCCGGGGCTTTCAGTAGCAGCCACGCACATTTCCTGAAGCCATTGCTAGAATTTCTTGCAGAGAATGAGTCGCCTTTTATGATTGATATATACCCTTATTATGCTTACCGAGATTCACCAAAGAAAGTGTCCTTGGACTATGCTTTGTTTGAGTCATCCTCTGAGGTTATTGATCCAAACACTGGTTTGCTGTATACAAGCATGTTTGATGCTCAGGTTGATGCTATTTATTTTGCACTAATGGCCCTAAATTTCAAAACAGTTAAGGTCATGGTCACTGAAACAGGTTGGCCTTCCAAAGGGTCACCTCAAGAAACAGCTGCTACACCTGATAATGCACAAACATATAATACAAATCTGATAAGGCATATTATCAATGACACTGGTACACCTGCAAAGCCTGGAGAAGAGTTAGATGTCTACATTTTCTCATTGTTCAATGAAAATAGGAAGCCGGGTTTGGAATCTGAGAGGAACTGGGGTTTAGTCTATCCGGATCAGACGAGCGTGTATAACCTGGACTTCACTGGAAGAGGTGCTGGTGATATGACTACTGGGGCAAATGGAACCAGTTCCAATGGAACTGCAACATGGTGCATTGCTTCAAATAGGGCCTCACAAGTCGACTTGCAGAATGGCATAGATTGGGCTTGTGGTTCTGGCAATGTGGACTGCACTCCTATCCAGCCTAGTCAGCCTTGTTTTGAGCCAGATAACCTAGTCTCCCATGCATCCTATGCTTTCAATAGCTATTACCAGCAAAATGGGGCTTCAGATGTTGCTTGCAGTTTTGGAGGGACAGGTGTTATAGTTGATAAGGATCCTAGTATGTTCATTACAACCCATCATCAATTTTACTTTACTTTTCCTTTTTCCCTGTTCATATACTAGTTTTCTTGCAAACTTATTGCATGCTTATTCTTTGTTTTGGTCACTGAACAACAATTTGTTTCCAATACTGCAGCCTATGACAGCTGCCTCTACATGAGAACTGGGTAAGTTCAATGCTTGAGATCATGTTTTTGTTTGGTCATTATACTTTAGATGACCTTAAATTATGTAATCATTATTATTATTATTGTTAAGACTCTTAAGTTTAACATTTGGTGTTGGTGTCTTCTTGCACTGTTTTTATTCAGAAATAACAGAACTGTGGCAAGCAATACAACAGCAATATCTTCAACTCCATCATCTTCCTCAAGGAAAGTGGTTTTCTCACATTTATCTAGTTTTCTTCTAGTAACCTTTCTCTTCCTTGTACTGAATATTGATTGAGCCTGACAAGCTTGTTTGATGGCCCAAAAAAGGAGAGAGAAAAAAAGAAGACAAGCTTGATTGTTGAAAGTGCAGCATGATTAGTGATTTTTCCATGTGGATATGTATGCTTACTATGGATCAGAAAAATCCAGGATGAAGATTTCAACTACTCTTGGATTGAAGTCCTCTTATCTTATTCCCTCTACGTAGCCTATAAGTTGATGGCTCGAGGATTTAAAAATTAATAAAACCTATGGTGTGTAAGATTTTTTTTTTTTTCTAAACATCAAAATTTAAATAGTAATTTGCACTCATTTTTTCTCTGATTTAATGCAATTACACTTAGCAACTATTTAATTTACAAAACTTTCACTAATCTCTATTGAGATCCATTAAAATTACATTGACATCACCTACAGATACTAGTTTATTAATTTAAATGATAAAAAAAATGAAATATATACATAATTAGTTAATGATAATATTATAATATTTTGATAATATTACATGTATTTAATTAAAATACCCTTTTTTCTATTGTAAGTTATATTTTCACTTGATTAAAATGTATTTTATTTAATTAGTGTGTTAAATATTACTGAAATATTATAATTTCAGGTACTTTTAATGGGTCTCCAAAGAGATCAGTGATAATTTTATTTTGTAAAATAAAGATGTTAAACTTTAAGGAAGGTTTGTGTAATTTTCTTAAATTTAAAAGTTGGGAAAAAAAATAGGGACAGAAGACCTAAATTTATATACGAGGGATTGAAATCCAGTTTTCCCTATTCCCAACTTCAAATTTGACACGTGAAAAACAATTCCAAATTGATGATACCTAGTGTGTTAACACTTTTTTAAGTAGCAAGACAATTTACAAAGAAGGGAACAAGGGATTTTAATCCATACACAAGGAAAGAGTTCCAGTTAACTGTTATTTTCCATGTCTCTCTACTTAAAACCTTGAACCTAAAAAAATAATTGATTTTTAAATTGGTAGAATCTATCATGTGTAACAATTTTTTAAGATGTCTAGTTTTCAATAAAGGCACAAAAACCCAAGAAATGAGGTCAAAAGATTTTAATCCATCTCAATTCCTCCCCTTCATTATCTTGAAAGCCAGGAAAATTTTAGGAATTTCAAAAATTGGTGAAACCTATGATGTCCAGAATTTTGTTTAGGATAAAATAATGAATAATGATATGAGTATAATAAAATTATATAATAAATGCATATTACATATTTTATCATCATTAGGGGGTGGCTATTGCCACTCTATTTTGCCTATTGTCACTGCCACTAACACTAATCTTCATTAAATTTTACTTCAATGTCCTTATTCTATTTAATTCAAAGAATAGTTAGTTAACACTTATTTTTTAATCATTATAATGATATATATCAAAAGTTATTATTCTTATTCTAATTAAAAATAATTTAATTAATTAAATATATTTAATGTCTACCAGGTACTGTATATATATGACAAGTATATAACATTAAAATCTTTAATATAGCAATTTATATTAAAATGTTGAGTTTTTTTTAAAAAAAGCTTTCTTAATACAATAGTTATGTAAACAATATAATCATGAATATTAAGAAAAAGATAAATAATTAAATGAATAATCATAAAAATAAATTATTAAGTCAAAGCATGCAACACATATTGATATTTTACCATTAAATATTCGTATATTTTAAAAATATTGCATAAACATATGATATTATGTTTTTTTAACAATTATTTACTTTTTACTATATACTAAAAAGTTAGTTATTGTCAAAAAATTCTATTCTAAAAAGGGTGTTGTTCAGCATAAAATCCTTTCTATATCCTTCATTCTCTTTGTATTATTATTACTTAGTCATCGATGTCAAGTATCAATTAACTCCTCCATTAAGTCAATTTTTACAAAGAAAAAAAATGGATACAATTTTTATGCATTTGTGTCATTTCTAATTTTATACGTCTTATAGGTTACAAAATATATAACAATTAGTTAACAACAAAAATGAATTCTTTGACTTTTGATATAGTAAAAAGTAATTGATTATCAAAAAAAATCTAATATCAATGTGTGTTGCTTAGTAATTTATTTTTATAATTATCCATTCATTCTTATTTATATTTTTCTAATCTATCTACTATTATATTGTTCAAATAATTATTGACTTAAGAAAGATTTAAAAAACAGAATTCAACATATAAATATAAATTATTATATTACTTCTAATATATAGTGACTAGGTAAATATTCAATATATTTAATTAATTAAATTAAGAATAATAACTTTTGATATATATCACTATAATGATTAATAAATAATTATTAAATAACTATTCTTAGTTAAATTAGAATAAGGACATTTAAGTAAAATTCAATGAAGATTAATATTAGTATGACCGACAATAATCAAAATGGAGTAGCAATAGCCATTTTATATCATTAGATGTAATGAGTGATTCTCACTCATCCCACTCACTCATCACATCTAACGGTAATAAGAGGCGTGGTATGTATTTATTGTATAATTTTATTGTACATATAACACTACTATAAAATAATAATATGTAACTGTCAAATTTTAAGTGATGTATATGTAATAGGAGCAAAGATTGAAAAAATTTGACATCTGAAAACAATTTATAAATTTCAAAATTGATGAAACCTATAATGCATTGGAAAAAAAAAAGGGAATGGCAGGTATAAGTTCTGGTGAAGTTACGCCAATTATTACGCCATCTCATTAAAACCACTGTAATGTATGTATACATTACCCCCAAAAAAGGCACAATAGAGATTATAGTTATCACTTCTCAAGCACCAAAGACTTCTTTCCTACACACAGATCCCATGACTTTTGATAACCCATAATATTATTACACTGCAATCAAGCATTCTCATGGCAAATCGATGAACAGCCTTGTATAGAAGGCCAATGAAATAAGCACGATAAAAAAGAAATAGCAAGAGGACTAGAGACCCGTATCAATGAGATAATCACCAAGCCTTTCAACTACCATGTTGCACTGAGTAGCAGACATTGGTTCATTATAAATTCCGATGATCAAGGCCTGACTGGTCTTCTTAACAGTAACACCACCAGGACCCTGCACAATGCGAGAAAAGCTGATATTTTAACTATTACAGGCAAAACCAGCATGAAAGCGAAGTCTGCACAACATATGGAATCAAAAAGCTAACCAATATATGTTCATGTTCACGAATTTAATCCAGAATTTGAAAGGCAGCATTTCAGCTTTAAATTTAAGGTAATGCTTGATGTCATACAATCCCTATGCATAGCATGTAAATGTTGAAAGCAGTGCACAAAGTTGTCTATGTACACCAGTGCGCATTTTATATAATGTAAATTGGATTGTAACTTATAAGCAATCCATAGACATGGGGAGGTTTTCCATTAGATGGACAGTGAAGGTTTCTACAATTTACTACATGATTCAAATACTGATTCAAACACTAAACCAAGAGGATGAACCTTAGTGAAACAACGAGGCTGCTGTCTTGTGACCAGGTGATCACGCGTTCCATTCCCCACGAATTAAGATTTTCATAAAACAATCCCAATGCAGTGTTCATAAACATCCTAGATCATCCACATTTCCTTTGAACTTACGCAATCAAAATTAAATCTATGATGGAAACATTTCTTTACCTGCTTGCCTCGAATGACAGCTCCAGGCTCACCTTGGATGACCATATATTTTGTGCCACCGAGATACAATCCAGTTGGTGCAAGTGATCCAGGCTCAGCAAAGTCATTCATGATAGCAGTTATTTCCTCAGGCTTCAGCTACACAAAAACATATACATAACCAATCAACCAAACAATTAAGAACAGATCAATAAAAAAATGTAATGATAATGTAATCAGAATATCAGATCCATTGGCACAATGCATTCCAAATTCCAAGCCATTTCGGATTTACACAAACGTGCAAATGATTCTCCATTCTTTAATCTCCAATTCCCCATAACTACATCAATGACTATCTCTAAGCTTAATCTAAAATCCGAATTGCACAATTATCAACATTTCCCTAAACTAAGTAGCACAATTAAAGCGCAAATTTATCAAATTAAAACTAATACCATAGAATATTAGAATACGGTCCATGCATAACCAAATCTGATGAATCGAAAAAAAAAAGAAAAATTAAAAAGGAAAAAGAAAAATCAGAACGCGATGAATCCGGAAGAAAAACCATTGAACTTAACCGATCCGATAGGAAAATGAACGAAGACAGAGAAATTGAGAAGTGAAAGGGAAACCTGAGGGAAAGTGGAGCTCTGTGCCCAAACGGTGCCGTCGTGGCCGAGGATGGCAGCGGAGGAGAGCTGGTTGCCTCCGATTTCGCAGAGGAGGTGCTCGTCGACGTAGGTTTGCCACGACATCTTTTTTTTTCTGTTGACGAGTTTTTTTTTTCCTTTCTCGGAAAGTTGGACTTTGCTGGGAAAGTATGAGAGTGTTTGTTTACTGAGAAAACGTGATGTGAGTGCTCTGCTACTATCAGCTATGCTATGATATTGAGCAGTAGCGTCGAAACCACACTATTAAATTCACCTAATGATGGTGTCGTGACGTTGAATTGCCGGAATGCCCTTATCATTATCCTTTATTTTCGCTATTTCTTCCCCCTAAATATTCGCTTTTTAAAAAAAAATTTCTCCGTTTTTGCTATTTTTTCTCTTTGTCAATTTTTACATTATTCTTTTCATTTTAAAATAAATATTTTTTTATATCCAAATACATCACTTTTTATAAATAAATATATAAAATAAAAAACATTTATTTTAAAAGGGGATAGTATGTCACATGATTTACTATATTCACTACTGTAATTGTAATTTTCTATGGACTTATTGAGTGGCATAAATTGCTTACAGTTATTAGTGTTCTCCATAAATATATCCGTTGGAACGGCAAAATAGAGGACACAACTGTAAAATAGCAACAAGTAAAGAAAAGACATTGGGCATATCACAGATTGCTCTTAAAGATGAATAGTATTATTTAAAAATTTAATTAAATTTTTTTTATTCAATCATATATTATTATATAAGTTATAATTGTTAATTTTTATAATTATTATTTAAAAAATTATTTAAATAAAATATTTTAATTAGATAATAATATAAAATTATTTTACACTCTAAATATATTAAAATTAAATTTTTATTTAAATATTTAAAAATAAATAAATAATTATTTTATTATTATTAAATATAACAAACAAATAGATTACATTCAAAGTAATATAATAGTTTCCAATAATAGTATCATAATTCCGATCCTCACACTATTCTCTCAGGAACTTTATGTCTCCATCACCACCTCCCTATTAAAAAAAATATAAAAAACTAGGAAAGGGCTTCAGATGTTGGATCCCTGCAAATATCCCAAGAATAATTCTCCATCGCCGTCCTTATTTTTTGCACAGGGACTTTTGTCGGATAAAGGAATATTCGGGAAGACACGAGAAAAATATTACCAAAACTATTGATACAATTTTGGTTTGTGAAGATGGAATGAAATAGTATAATTCACTCATTTAGGTCAAATTAATTAGTATATTAAATCATTATGACAAGCATAGTTTGGCAATGTTTTTTATGGTATATTTAGTTAAAGAATAAAAATAAAAATTATTTAAATAAATTTTATATGTAAAATAATATAATACTGATTTAGATTTTTTTATCCAGTTTTTTCTCCAAAACCAATTATACCCATACTCTCTAATTTACAAAAGTTTTTTTTTTTTCGCGCACCGAAGAGCATTTATCCTTTAACACTTGTATACACGAATTCTTATGCAGAGTTCAATTTATTTTTGCCCCTTCACTTCAATATCGCTACATCGTGCTTTTCATAAACTTTATTTTGCCCCTTAATTATCATAAATCATGTTATTTGTAAAATTTATTTTGCAAGCTTGCAACCTTTTTTCTATCACGAGATCTCTCGCATCTTACGCACACCTTCCATGCTTTTTCTATCACGCAAAAATAAATCGTATATAATCCTAATTCAGTCATTTACAAAAAAATAAAATAAAATAAAATTGTTGTATTCACTTTAGGCCGAGTCTTAAATGTGAATCTTGAGTTTATAACCATATGATCACTAAATTACACTCCTTTAAAAATTAAATGAAAGGTCCAGATCAATTAAGATTAAAATTTATATTTATATTACAACATTTTAAAATTCCTTTGAATATTTTACTCAGGGGTTGTTTGGTTTGTGGAAAAATTTTCAGTTTTTATTTTCTAAAAATAATTTTTATTTTTAATTTTTTAATTTTAGAAAATCTGTTTGTTTTGATTCGATGTTTTCAGTTTTCAAAAAATGAAAACTTTGAAAACCTGTTTGTCTTGCGTATTTTCAATAAACTAAGAACTTTTAAAAATAATTTTATATGAACTTCAAATTAAAAATCAATGGAATTTAATAGACTATTATTTGATCTGCAATAGTTTCTCAAACTTGTGCCATCTGATTTGCTTAAGCAACATTGATATTAATGTCTTATTGGTTAACCCCTAAGCCATGTTCATATCTAGCAGAGTCTTTTGTATAATAATGGACAAAAACCCTATTTGTTCTATAATGTAGTCTAATAAAATTATGTATAGCACAACAAGCCGTTGAAATTAGCCTTTGTCTTCTAACAGGATAATTTGGCATCAACCTTAAAATTGGAAGAGTTTAATTTTGATACATTGGCAATGTAAAATAGTTTTACACTGTCATCCAATCAAAATATTTCATTTAGATAACTTTTTAGGTAATGGATATAAAAGTCAACTATCATGACTTATGTGGCAGCACATGATTAGATGACTGTGTAAAAAAATTTTACACTATCATTACATAGCAATTAAATCCAAATTGGAAACCCTGCCTTAATACTCCAAAACATGTCTCGATGACAATCAAGAAACAAAAAATTTCAGAAGAACAATCAGGAAACCAAAAAATAAACAAATCAAAAGAACAATCAGGAAACAAAAAAAAAAATTCAGATGTGTGAACAATCAAGAAACAAAAAAACAAATCAAAAGAAAGAAAGAACAATCACAAAAAAAAAAAATCAGAAAATAGTTCGTGGCAGTCGGCCTCCCTTCTTGGTGGCGACAGTCGGGCTCCCCCCCTCGCGGCATTTGGGCTTTCGTCCTCGCGGCGTCTGCTCCCTTCCTCGTGGCATCTGCTTTTTTCCTCGCGGCAATCGTGGCTCCCTTCTTCGCGGCCATCGCGTGTCTCTTCTAGCGGTGGTTGCGGCTCCTTGCTCACAACTGTCCCTCTTCCTTCTTCTCAGCTCCCTTCCTCCTGGCTCCTTTCATGGCAATCCCTCTTCCTTTCTCTCGAGCTCTTTTCTTCGCAGGCCTCTTCTCGCAACGGTGGAAGGAAAAATTGATCTGGGCGGTCAGCTTTCTTCCAAAGGCAGGAAGACGGGAAGTAGAAATTTGAGAAAAGAAGAAGGAGATTAGAGGTGAAATAAGGATGAAGGGCTCACCTGATGGAAGAAGGGAGAACACGCACAATAGTCATTGAGTCAGTGTTGTCTTTAGAAAGTTCATTAATTTTGCGCTTATGCCACTGCATTTTCACACTTCTCTTTTCTTATTCTAAATTTTTCCAAAGGAAAGAGTGAAAACAAGTCTTTATACTTTTCTGTTTTTCCACCTTTTTTGAACAATTTTTCAAGAAAAGTTTTCCAAAACTCCAAGTCAAACGCGTTTTTACTCTAGCTTTCATTTTTCAATGAAAATGAAAACTAGAAATGCCCAAAGCAAACAACCCCTTACTTATCCTTTTGTTTCCCCACTACCTTCTTCCCTCACCTACCTTTACTCCTTCCACCTCCTCTGCTATCCAACCCTAAATGCATCTCCTTGCTTAACACAAAACTCATAAATAGCAACTATCTTCCTCATCTTTTGAAATAAAAGCAAAATCATGTGTAAGTCACCTGTATGTGTAAATCACTTGTCTTTCATTTCAAAATAACACTTGATTTTATTTATTTTCAAATAATTTTTTTTCTAATTGAGAAGTAAAACTCGAGACATTCTTGCACTTCATATCAAAGACAAAACCACAATAAATGATTTCTTTTGTTTTTTGTTTGGTTCGAACAAATGTTAAATAATGGAAACAATTTTAGCGAGGAAAAGGGAAATGAGTCTAAGGACATGGAGGGAGGTTTCTTCGTGGAGGTAAGCAATGGCTCCAACAGTCCCTTAGTCATTTGCATTTGTCCTTTGATTGGAATAAATTGTTATAGACTTATCAATTTATTTTTTGTGTTGACCAATGTGGTTGGCTTAGTTGACCTTTCTCCCTTTACTTTGAAAAATCCTTTTACTTTTTCCATCAACTTTTGATCATTATTAGATTCACACTTTTTTTTCAATCTACATTGCACTTGTTGTGTAAGAAAAAGAGTATTCTTGTTGTATCATTTCCCCTTGTTGCATAATGTCAATGCTATGTGGTCTTCCTCTTGCTGAGTGTGTGCATTGTTTGGCCTATGCTCGTTGGGCTTGGAAAAAATGTCTTCACACTGCAGGCCATGATGGTGAGAACTAAGGCTTTGTCGCGACAAAGGAGGTGGAGGGCAAATGCAAAGTGGTCGTGCATGAGCGGGGAGCTGGCACAATGGAGGAGGAAAAAGTGCTTGATGAAGAGGAGATTAGGGCTTGGAACATTGGCGAGGAACATGAGGGCTTCAATGTCATGACTTGATTTGAGAATGTGACCGGCACGTGAGGAATTTCCATCCCCACATAAGCCTCGTGACCGCCCAGTCTCTCTATATGCGTAATTTAGTAATAAAATCCATTTACAAAACATCATTTCTTCTCCCATAAATCTTTAACTCTTTTGAAATCAAACCCATCATCAACAACATATTATAATCAAACTCTAAATTTGACTCTGAGATACAAAATATATGAGTTGTTCTCTATACAAAATATCCATGAAAACTATAATAATGTAAATATAAACTAATCATGATAAATCAATGCGAATCTATCTCTAAAGTCCGGGACCTTGCCTGTAATGTATACTGAAGCACTCTATTTCTAAGCAAAACACAAAAGAATACTTCATTTCAAAGTGAAGCTCACTAATTGGAATATATTTACTGCGAGGGAGAAGGTGAAAGAAAGGAACTCGTAGCAACTACTGTACCTGTAATAGAAAAAGGGAGAGGGATAGTTTTATCTAAAACTCAGTAAGTAGGCTTTCACCTACAACCTTCTCGTGGGACAACAATAAAGATAAATAAATACATAGATAATCATTAAAACTAGTTAATGCAACAACTCTGAAATCATATTTGTATTTATAACATAATGGCAATAAAGTTGGAAATCTCTAGTAAAACATGAATAAAAGTATTCTACTAAAGAAACAAGGATCTCTGATGATGCATTTCATAACAATATAAACATATATACGTGTGTGTGTGTGTGTGTGTATTCTATAGTTATGTATGTCAACCATGGCATAACGAGTTCTCTGCTCTGTGATCCCTCTGGGATCTAAGTTGGACACCTAGTTCGATTCCGTTCTCTGCTCTATGAGATTGTCCTCTTGGGATAACTTAGTACCAAGGTTAATGATTGGGGTTCAGCCGTTAACTCACTGCCTGTATTTTCTATAGTCATCGTCTAGTCTCTAATTCAATAAATATATTATTTTTCCCTAAAACTTTGCTCTGACATTCCTCTGGGCAAAAAACTCTATAATACATAATTATTTTACTCTTGAAATCATCGTGCTAATTCATAAAATCTCCAATCAAATCATAATCATATTATAGCTCTTAAAAAAAAATCACTTTGATAATAATAGTCCCATGAATTAACGTTAAAACATATATTTCATGCTCTAGTTGAAAATCGTCATTTTCACTGACTTAGTAAAATCAACCGTAATCTCTAATCTCTTGAAATATTCTCTAAAACCATGCAATCATACCACGAATTAAGGAAAAATAGTTATAATGATCGACATAAAGATCATAAGATCCGAACCCACTCACCTGAAGGAGAGGAAGGAGTGGCATCAACACCCGCTACGCTATAAGGAGTGGAAATGACACCAATATCTGCCATTGAAATCACAAAACTCTAAATTAGACTCTAACGATCCCTAAATAGCTCAAACATAAATCTAACAATATTGGGTGAGTACCTCCACTTGACAACAATGGAGATAAATAATAATTCATACTCTAGGATATGAAATAAAGAAGAAGGGGATGATGAAAACCAACAAGAATCTCACCTTTAATCTCCTGGAGGAAGAAGGATTGATGAGAGATTGAAAACCAACAAGAGATCTCTTTCTGTCATTTTGGCATTTGGGTTATCTTAATATTAACTTTAAAACATAAACGTAAATAAGAAAATACCCATCATTTGAATTCAAATAAAATATCAAAAAAATTAAAATCCCAACAAAATATAATCCAAATTTTAGGTTTTAGCTTAAATCTGGGAATCTTTAAGATTTTCTAAACTTGTGGGCTAAAAATGAAACGTTTAAAGGTTTAATAAAATTCATTAAAAATCACTCTTTAACTTATTTTTCTTTTGGGAATAATTACCCGGGACTTTTGATCCTAAGAATGTGGTTCTATCATATAGCCCTCCAAGGACGTATAAGATCCAGACTTGGTAAAATTCAGGACCCGACAACATGGGTAACTCCCAGAGGACCTTGGGACCATACAAAACATGCCCACTGACACGAGTATACCAAGTATTACATTCAAATTGAGGTATTGGGTTCGATTTGGGAACTAAGGCAGCGTTTATTTCCTGTCTGGGAAGAAAACACAGGGACAGTAGATGTTTGGTAATAGAGACAGGGTACGGGAACATAATAATTTTCTATCCCCAAGACAAATTTTCTGTATTTCTGTTTCTCTAAAAAGTAGGAACAATGGGAACAAGATATAAAGATAAAATTTAATATATTTGTTTCCAATAATACCCTTTAAGTAGCACGGCTAGTCAATGCTAGTCAACGGTGGTATGATAGGGATACATATGTCTTTTACCATGTATTTATTATACTGTTCCCGTGTTGCTAAATAAAATACGGAGACAATTATCATATTTTGTCATAATACAAAAATAGTATTTTTTATGTTTCTGTCTTTACCGTCTCTGCCTCTACTATGCAAAAACACTTATCAAATGCTGCCTAAGAGAATAGTTGGAAGAGAAAGTGAGACGGGCACACGGAAGAAAGATGAAGTGGGGTTAAAGACAAGGATACAAGGACAAAAATGAAATTTCAATATTCTGTTTTATTATAAAAATGTAAGTCACCGCGTAGTCTGTTACTCATCTATCCCCATGTCAGAACTCACTTTCATTTCATTTGGCTTTCAAAGTCTACACGCATTTCCAGTTTCAAGGCATTGCATATTAAGTGCTTGTATGGTTAGGCAGTAAGAAGTGGCAAAACGCCTTGGTGATGCATTATAATTATAAAAGAAAGGTGGGAACTTAGGAACGCGACAAGTGAAGGTGGCCCCAATTAACATTACACGAGTAGAAAACAATATACTAAATTTTAACAATCAAACAACAAATAACTGTTTAATTTTCACATGGTGGTCGTCTGCAGCAACTCCCAATTTAATCAAGGTTGAAATGTAGAGGATGCAGACCAAAATTGAGAACAACAAAAAAAGTATAGTACCCCAAAAAATAATAAATGTTCAAATCTTCAAAGATCCAACCAAGTTCATCTACAGACCCTGATCGATGAGGTAGTCTCCCAACCTCTCAACAACCATGTTGCATTGTCCAGGAGTCACAGGTTCATCGTAGATGCCAAAAACTAGAGCTTGGCCTGTTTTCTTTACGGTGATACCTCCAGATCCCTACCCAAAACAGTACACGAGTCAATATAAATTCCCTTAAAACACAACAAATTAATACAAGAAATTTAGTCATACAGATTACGTGCAAACTATTTGGAGAAAGTTAAAAATTAAAAGTGGACATTTTTACAACAGAAACCTAACTCATGGGTAAATTATGTAACAAGAATAATCTCATTTGCACATTAAAAGTGGACATTTTAAGAGTTGATCAAGAGAGGCCCCAACCACAACTGCAAATGCTTTGCGTCTCCATATTGTTCATATTTGATATCCACTTTTGATATACTATAACATTACTCATGTAATAATAAGTGACCGATACCAAAATAACACAGCTATTGAGTGGTCCAACTGCTGCTAGGTCTTTTCCTATCATTTGTAAGAGAAAGGATAAAAGCTGTATGTGCATGAGAAAGATACTAAAACAGGAATCATTCATGGATGCAACTGTCCGGTAAATAAGTTATAACAGACACTGGTGAAAAAAAAAGGAGGTATGTTTAAATGAGTTTTGGATATGAATAATGTCTTTTTCCTTAAAAACAGAGACAACATATTTTAAGAGGGAAACACACAACTTTCTATGCAAACCCACCATAAATACTTGTGCAAGGGTTCATAGGACATACAGTAGTAGTGATTTGCGTCTTTCTCTCCAAACACTATTATTATGTTCTTAAAAGAAAAGAGACGGTACAAATACATAAATTTGATGAGTGGTTACGGACTCTAGTTGGCATAGCTACAAAAAGGGCTTCATGAATTATGACACTCCTTTAAAGCAGGATTAGTTTTTAAAATAAACAAGGGTGTATTCGTTCTCAAAATAAAGAGTCCATTATAACCACACCCCATAAATCATTGAAGAGTAAATGCATCATTCATTCCTCTAACACTTTGAAGACAAATTCACTCTAAAGGAGTTAAAGGGTGTTTTCCTTCACAGACTGTTGTTGTTGCTTTGGAGGAGAGGCAAAATGAAAACGATCCTTATTCCTTAATGTTTTAGTGTGGTTCGATTTTACACTTCGAACCAAAAGGATTCTTCTTCTGATCAAAAGGCAATGTGGTCGCCTCTATTTCCTTCCTTGTGTCTCACTTCCTTTTCTTTCCAAGATCCCCCTCCTCCCTTTTCTCTGAGGGTATTTATATGTTCCTTCCTTCTCTCTTTCTCTCTCTCTTTTTTTCCGCGGCTTTTTCATTTCCTATCGTACAAAATCTACCTGCTCTCTTCTCGGAGCCATGCCTAAGCGTATACCTTTGCCCATGCAGCTGTCCCATCAATCTTTTTCCAAAATCTTATATCTTGTAGTCACCTTCCATACTTTGAGTATTACCAGGAATGGGCCCCACTTATTATACCTGACAACCCTGTGCCTTCCACCTCAATTATTTTTTTCTACAGTAGCTCGCTTAGCTTCTCCGCTTGGTATTACCATTTCGGTATCTGTACACCTGACCCCTGTTTTCCCTTACTTGAAATATTTATTTAAATCACCCTGCTTAGTACTCACCGCGTCTCCACATCTTGATATTCTGCTTGGCCATTTCTAAGTCAGGCATACTTTGTTATTTATAAGTTTATCTCTAAAACACTTAACTTCATGAAATCACATGAAAGGACATCAGACTTTAAACATATATGACTATATGAGCATCGTTCTTAAGAATGCAATTAACGAAGTACTAAACTGCTGATTTATAGAATTGCCCCCAAGAAGAATTACCTCAGGAAAACCAGACAAACATATTAATAAACAAATGAAAAAAACGGTGATTTTAACTAATACTGAGCTACTGTAAATATGCGGGAAGTATATCGACTCCATTATATATTGTGTAAGAGTGGTTACTTCCAGTATCAGTATGATGAAATTACCTTTTTCCCACGGATGACAGCTCCTGGCTCTCCCTGGATTACCATATATTTGGTTCCTCCGAGGTGCAAGCCAGTAGGGGCTAGGTGTCCCGGCTCGTCAAAATCCTTCATGATATCAGTAATCTCCTGAGGTTTCAACTGAAAACAAGCACAAATTAGAAGCTTAACTAATAACATAAAAGCTAGAGTCCCATCATTTGGACATCAAAATGCGGACATCAAATAAAATAATTTTCTCATATAAATAATGGACAAATTATAGCTATCTCATCTTAATGGACAAATTACTCAATATTCACCCACACTCAAATTAGTATATATATATAAAGTTCAAAAACTCATTGTCCAATAAGCAATATACAATTCAGGAACAAGAGGAGGAAAAAAAAAAAAAGGGTATCCTTGTTCAAGGATACCTACTACCTATCTTCAAGATCTATGTTACATGTGACATTTACTTTTTAAATACTAAAATAGTATTCAAAATGAAATTCAACTCAATCCCTCACAATATTCATTTGAAATATTGGATTACAATTCAGCACAAACAAATAGATCCAAAACTATATAACATTCTTCGAGTTTTCTTTCTGACTCTCACTATAGACCAAAGCACGCACAATAGCTAGAACACAAAATCACCACTTCAAAGATGATTGCACGCAAGTCACACACGGGGATACTGGCGTAGAGTGACAATTAATAAATAGATCCATGGATCCATCCTACGCGGCTACATTGTGACAGTGAATTAGGATCAAGGATGAGCAATGAATAATAACAAATCACACGCATGCAAAGAGCGCATGGATGCATTAATTCACTACGATCAGATTCGGTTACTACGTAGGTACATACCTGAGGGAAGGAAGAGCTCTGTGCCCAAACGGAGCCATCGTGGCCGACAATGGCGGAGGCGGAGAGGTGCTGCCCGGTGCCATCAATATCGCACATCAAGTGCTCATCCACGTAGGTTTGCCACGACATCTTCTTCTTCTTATTCTTCTTACCTCTCTCTCTGTCTCTGTCTCTGTCTCTCGCTTCTTTGGTTTCTGGTGTTGTGGTGTGGTGTTTTTACTTTTTTGGATTTGATGCATGATGATGATGATGACCGAACCGTAACTTTTGCATGCTCCCATCAATTCCTGCCATTCAACCTCCCCTTCTTTTTAGGGACCTCTCTCTTTTTATCTCTTAATTATTCCTATTCCTTTCCTTCCTGTCCTCTAATTCATTGTTAGACACTCACATCTCAATTAAGCATAGGCTGCTTCTTTCAACTGATCTCATCACCTTTTTTTTTGGTTTTCCTTCTTCTAATATTGTCTTATATTTTCTTGAGTTTATGTTTTAACTTTTATTAACATCATAATTGTATCACAAAATTGTAAAGGTTTTAATTTTGATGCACTGACAGTATAAAACTCTTTTACACTATCATTCAATCACATCTCTTTTTTTATATGACTTTTTAAGTAGTGGGGATTAAAAATAATCATATTTGCTGATGTGTTATGACATGATTGGATGAATGTATGTATTCTAATTAAATCCAATTGTAAAACCTTTCAACCTATATGATATGTGCACAAATGAATTGCTATCGCAATGACCCGTGCGCTGCTGCACATTTTAGCATATATGAATTATCAAGATGCAAATATATTTTGGGTTTGATTTCTAGACACTGAATAAAGTTTTATATTGTTATTCAATCATGTAATATCATATCATAGATTATATTTCACATTCATTGTTTGAAAAGTCATATAAATAAATTAATTTGATTGAATTTGTCAATGCATGAAAATTCAACTTATATATTTTAAAGAGTAAAGTGTACAAGTTTATCATTGACTAGAAAAATAAAAATCATCATTCAGTGAGTTGATATGGTTTAATATTTATTTTTGTTAAACAAAGTCTAGGATTTAAGCTTTGTGAATGAAAAAAATTCGTTTACGAGAGTTTTAATCTCATAATGGATTATCTGGACCTGACACATAATAGTTGGAGCTTCATCGAATTTCGGTATAAAAATATTAAATGGTCTATGACTCTTTATAATTTAAGTATTTGTGTGGTTTTTTCAAGACCTAGTATTTGTATAATAAATCATATACGTATATTAATTTAATTTATCCTTTATTTTTTTATTTACTGTCAAAATTATTTATTTTATTCTCTAAAATATATCATGTGCTTCAAAAAAGTCACAACTCCATCATATGGAGGTGGAGTTATATTCTCCTGGTGCTTCCACAAGAGAAGCCCAAATTTTATATGGGCTGTTCCAACGTTTTACTGAACTCTCTTATGTAGGCTGGGCCTTGAGTGGGCTTCATATTTCCTAAGTTTTGTTGTTCTAGCACTAGCACAACGCAAAAGGGTAAAAGCAACAATCCAAATTCTACTGAAGGCTATCATTTAAATGGCTTAATTTAACCTAATCAATCATTAAAAGGGAATGGATATAGTGTCATATCAAAATGATGTCAAGAAAGAGGACATACAGAATGCAAGATTCTTTTAAGACAAGTAATAGTGAAATAGAGGATAATGATTCTTTTTGGTGCCAATTTTGATGATGGATAGAAAAATCAATCCAAAAAAAAAAATGTTATGATTGGTAGGGATAAAAATATAAATTATTTTAATAGTGTTTGGACAATCTTGAAATTGAATTCATTTACAGCTTATTTGAAAGCACATTGAATTCAATTCCTTCAAGGAGATATGGGACTCACTAATGTCTTGGAATTAAAATGTAAATGAAATTCAATTCTTTCAAGAATTTCAAAAGTAAATCAGAGTATATTTGGGATATATCAGTAAATTATATAATTAAATTCTAATAATGGTTTATAACTGCCATAATAAGGTTGCAGGTGTGTGTTCTAACAACGGATTCAGTGTCCAAACTTGCTGATAATGGTCACTGATTAAAAGAATTAATGTCATGCAAAGTAAAGCAACACCATCGTGGGTCCAATGGGGCGGTGTTGCGTTGCAGTGAGATTGGGACCACCACACTCAAATCAACCTCAATCTTTAATTTCGAGTCTTGACCAAAGACCACCAACTTGCTAATTAGTACAAAGTTCACGACCCCAAAATGGCCTGTCTGCCCACCAACTTCACCTCCATACTCGATGCTGCCAATGGCAATGGGAATGGAATGAATGGGAGAATATTGTCACTGTATATAGATCACATTGGCTATTGCCTACCTGGATTCACGTACATGCCAAGCAAAGAGCCAAAAATGCTACTCTTCATTCATTCATTAAAGATAAACGTAGTATGAGTAATGCTACTCCAACAATAAAAGTAGGTGTGCAACTGAAATATCTACTCAATTATTATTAGATATGATAGATAAATAGGTATATTTTTTGTGTTGTATATACGTAATGTATGCATTATGATTTATGACTTTTATTTATGGACAAATTATATTCACCTCCTTTGAGGTTTGTGAAAATATAATTCACACTCCTTTTAGTTATCCAGCTTATATTCACATCTCTTTTGCTTGTCAAATTTTAAGTACTTATATTACAGTCATATTCTTCATTCACAGAACACCACTAGTAAATTTAACAGAATAATATTTTTATGATATTAACTGTTCCTAATTAATAAAATTATAAACATACCCTTAAATTTAACAGAGTGGGTAAATATATTTTTATATTAATTCAAAACAGTTAATATCACAAAAATATTATTCTGTTAAGTTTACTAACGGTATTCTGTAAATAAGGAGTGTGACTGTGATATAAATACTTAAAATTTGATAAGCAGAGGAGGTGTGAGTGTAAGCTGGATAACTGGGTGTGAGTTATATTTTTATAAATATCAAGAGATGATTGTAATTTTTTTTTGGGAGTGGGGATGTGGCGAATGCATATGCCAATTTCCATGCTGTTGTCAAAGGGTATTAGGATACCAAGTAGTAGAAAATACAAAAATATATGCGCGAGCTGTGTTAGGGGTATAATTGGTTACGGTTTTGTACTATAATCTATATACAAATAATAAATTAATGGTGATATACATTAATGACGTATATTAGTACACGTAGGTTCAAAGATATAATCATATAAGACTGTTCTGCTGTGACGGTATGAGACTATCCTTTCACTATAAGTATATATAAACTCTAATTAATTACGATAATGTTACAATTCTAAAAAAATATACATAGAACTATTGACAAAAGTAATGGTAATTATAATTGGATGAAATAAAGTAATATGATTCATTAATTTATCTAAAAATTAGAAATTATATAACATCATTTTGAATATAAAATTCTATATAAATTTTTAGTTGTCTAATATTTATGGGTATGGATTAGTGAAGTTGACAAGCTTACATAGTTTGTGGTTTCAAATAGTGACACTTATGACTTAAAATGTGAGATAAACACCATCTGTATATGTTATTTTTTCAATAACTTATTATTATAGCTAAACATAATTTTTTAAAGTAAATTTCAATATTTTTAAAATTTTAATGTGTTAGTAATAATTTATATAATTTTCAGCACCAACAAAAAAAGTTCTATAATTTTAACAAATCAAAGAAATTTTTATAATTTTATCTCTTATTTAAATATACCAACATTATTCAAGTCATAACCGATTACTGATCACAAATTGAAAATTTAAGCACATATATTATATAACATATTAGTAGTGACTTTCTTTAACCTGTTATTGGAAGCAATTGATCAGTAGTAAGATGGAGACGACAAGGCATTGGTTTGCATATGGTAGGTTTGATTTTGAGATTCATATACGAGAAAAATATCATTGAGAGAAATCTTCTCTTGGATGCTCGACCATATCTCATCGATAGGGTGAGCGAATAGTAGAAGAATTTTCTTCGAGGAAGAATAAAAAAAGATAGCTAAGGTGGAGGCTGTTTGTGTAAGCGCCTAAGGGGAGAGGGACCAAGCATGTGGTATTGGTTGATGAGCAAAATTATAATTTGATATTCCTTTCATTCACTTTTAACTATTTTTTAAAAAATTAGTAAACATTTAGTATATTAAAAGCTCAATTTGTTTTCAGATATATTGAGTTTCTAATGTAATAAATTTTTATTGATTCTCTAAAAATAATTAGAAGTGGACAGAGAGAGTACAATACACTCTCCGGCCCATGACCCCATGTACTGTTTTAATCCTCAGGAACATTGATGTAACGTGCCAGATTTGGTTTGCTAAGGATCCACCAGGCAATAATCAATGTTCTTTGGGATTTTTCTCATGGTTAATTAATTGACTACCACTTCACAGTACACAGTGCATATATCGGTAATCTGTTCCGTGAATTAGGCAAATGATTTCTTAGGTTATGCTCAATGATATGGATCTGCTTCCACTTTCCTGTCTTCATATCTTCTTTTTCATTATGGACAAGCGTATAGTGGGATTGTGCATGGCAGTTAGCCAGCGAAGTTCTTTGTAAACAAATGTTAAGATCTGGGGTCAAATCTGCTTTCATCTTTTCCCTTTCCCTCAATATGTATGTGAATGTTAAAGCACTGATTACGTTAAAGTTTTAAGAAAAGTTCTTTTTCAAAAGTATAAGTAGAACAAAATAGAAACAAAAATAGGCAATCGTCTGTGTTTGGATATAATTTCATAAATATTTTTTTATTAAAATCAGAAATTGTTTAATTATTTGAATGTAATAAATATATTGTTCCTTGTGCCAAATCCATCGCCATAATTTCAGACAAAGACCCGGTCCCGTAAAAACTTATGCCATTTTAGTTGTTACTAATTATGTATTCAAGAGGTACGGTGTTTGTAACTGACACGCATGATTGCCAAAGTTCCCCTCCAAACAAATTAAGACTAAAGATAGTATCAAGTTTGTGGAGAGGACTATCCGAGAAAAGGAGAAAGGAGGTCCATTTATTTTTTGGTAGCCTAGCAAGGCAACAAACATAATAATGCATTGAAAAATTAGGAAGTGTGTTACAGTTGATTTAATTGGATTTCTTAAGCATTAAGGTAGAGATTTAATATCCAATAGTGTGTACAGATATTATCTTGTGGCCAAGATTTATTCTCTTAGAAAAACTTCTGCCTCAAAAAGATTCACCATTGTTATCGATGAATACTATTGAAAAAAAGAAAATAATATAATGCGGTGAAAACCACAAAATAGAATCACAAAGAAAACAGCCTATAAGGATGGCAAACCTGACAAGCAGCTTGCTCCCCACCGCCCGGTCACAGAAATAAATGTATAGTAGATGGAGGTCCCTACTCGTTTATGAGAGAACTTCGTTGGGGTCCTTCTATTTGAATCCATTAGAAGATAAGGCCGAAAAAGTGCAAGAGTGATCAAAGTAAAAGGGGGAAAGTGTACCCAAAAAAAAGGGGAAGTTAAATTACAAATATGATAAGAAAAAGAGTAATGCTAATTTTAATTTTTAACTTTTAAAATAAATTAAATTAATTCTTAATATTATAAAATATAAGTTAAATTAATCCTTAATATTATAAAATATGAGTCAAGTTAATCTCTTATTCCATTTTTATTTAATATTTTATCAACTAAATGATGATATGTAATGTTAAGTGATATGTTATCATATTATAAGTCATCTAAAGTAGAATGAAATTAAAAATCACTTATTTTAGTATCTAAAATTGTACAAAATAAGTCATTTTATAACTTAGAATGAATATTTAAATGACTTATTTTTATATAATTTTAGACAAAAAAATTATTTTAAACTTTATTTTACTTTAAGTAATATATGATATGTCAAGGTATCACTTAAAATTACTTATTATCATTTAATTGATAAAATATTAAATAAAAATGAGTTGAAGGACAAATATGACTCACATTTTATAATATAAAGGACTAATTTAACTCATTTTAAAAGTCAATGACTAAAATGACTCACAAGTATAAAGCGAGGGGTTAAAGTGAACATTAACTCTAATAAAAATATTTGTTGTAGATAAAATTGCACAATAAATGTACACCACATACCTTATAATCATTAGATATGATAAGTGGTCCTCACTCATCATATTTGTACTGGACTAGAAAATATGGGCCGACCTCCTCGACCCAATTCATAAGAGCCCGGTTATAGGTCCTAATGATCGGCCCAACCCAAATCTCTCTCTCTTCCCCGAGGACCCACAGCTTGGCCACTTGGCATGATATCCCCTGCGAATCTATGCTGGATTTAGTTGAGAATATCTCATAAATTCCCCATAATATCTCTGTACATCTCATTATATCTTATCATTATCTTTAATACTGGCCAAATCACAGAAATATCTCCCACATTCAAAGAAGATCATAACAGATTTATCACGGGGTAACCTCACACTATATTAAGAGGCTATTACCACCCAGGTATGGGACAATCTCTATCACAAAAATACATCTCCACTCCTCACGCTTTTACTGACTTAAGCATCAGAGTATCTTCGCAGGTACCCTACCCCCCGTTTCCACAGACGTTGGAGCTACTTGCACCCTTACTACTATTTCTAGGTACGAACAATATTTAATGGTAATAAAATATATAATGTGTACTTTTTGTGTAATTTTATTATTCATTTATGGGACAATCTCTATCACAAAAATACCTCTCCACTCCTCACGCTTTTACTGACTTAAGCATTAGAGTGTCTTCGCAGGTACCCTACCCCCCGTTTCCATGGATGTTAGAGCTACTTGCACCCTTACCACTATTTCTAGGTACGAACAATATTTAATGGTAATAAAATATATAATGTGTATTTATTGTGTAATTTTATTGTTCATTTAACATTACTCATATGATAATTGGCATGCTTTATTAGTAGTGACCCCATTGAGGAGGCATTGGATTAGGAGTTGGGACTCAAAGAGACGTGTTATGAGATTTGTATATGAATATATCATCATAATCAATCATCTACTTTTCTTAGAAAGAGTATTTGATTTGATCATGTTACTTACCCACTTTAATGGTGACTTATAATGGATTATACCATCATAGTATGCAATTAATCCAATGCATACTCTCTAAGCATTAAGTTACATTCTACTTCAAGGCAGCTTGGGGTGTGAGTATCAATGAAAAGTATAATGTCTTTCATAGTGTAATTGATTATATATAAAAATGAGTGTATAACAGAAAGTATATTATACACTATATGTAAGCAACATATTTTTCGTAAACTATGAGCAAGTTTTTTTTTTTTTTGTAATAGAGCATGTTATTTTTAATATACCTAGAATCAATATGGCTATGAAAAGAAGGACAAGAAAAAAGATGCTAGAATATAGTTTCATATTTTTTTTTTATGTCCATGAGAATATAATATACAACAAATATATGGTTCTCTCTCCCTCCTAAAACTATTCCTTCTCCAATCAAAGTTGAATTCGATCCCATAATTGTTGTATTTACTCTTTAAAAAATTGTAGGTTGAACCGGCAATTTTTAAAATTCCGTTCTTTTTAAAGGTTTGTCTTTATATAAACAATCTGTCAAATGGAAAATAGTGATTTATCTTCACATTAAAAAATTGATATTTTAAAGAAGTTAACGTCCTCGTCAACTATTCCATATTTGTTTCTTGCTTGCATGGTTGATATATAAAATGAGATATTATCAGCATAACCATGATTTGGCACTAGAGATGGCTTTCCAAACCCTTACCATCGAGCTGGATTGGATTTAGATAACCTACTTCCAATGGAGGGACAAGTTTATACTATTAGACGACATTAAATCAAAGAGAGTGATGCTTATATTTAGTTAATGTGGTTCGATATTGGTTCTTTTAAAGGAAAGTCTTGGTTAAAATTTATCGAAAAGAAAAAAAATAATGTTAAAAGAACTTTATATTTATAATGAAGCAAGTTAGTCAATTAAGTTGAATTAAATTTCATATATTAGTAATTAAATCCATAAAAGTAAATCAACAATAGAAGTGATTCAGTATGAACTCTATATTGAACATATAAAATTGTGGGCTCATTGCAACAAATTTAGCCTAAGACAACACTTTTCTTTAGCAACAGTGAAAAATGTTGCCTAATATCTTCATAGACAGCACTTTCAAAAGCATAACATTTGAATAGATTTTGGCAACACTTTTTATGCTACACTTGGAAATGATTCTCTTAAATAGAATAGAGCACATTGGTAAAGTGTAGTTATATCACAAACAAATAAGCAACATTTATTCATATAATAGCTTACATTTTATTAGTGTTGCTTTTCAAAATTTAATTAACCTCATCTAAAAAATGTAGCCTAAAGTTTGTATAATAGGGACACAAATAAAATTTTCCCAATATCTTTCTTATAACACGCTTTTTAAAACCATTTTATTCCTTTTTGACACTTTTTCATTTCACATTTTTCATTTTTACCCCCTTTCTTTGTGCCACACCTCCACCTCCTCTCCACTTCACTATTGCCGTCAACCACCGATCTTTATCATCGTCGTTGTCATCGATTTTTGTCACTGCCGTTGCAAAAGATCTACGCTGCTGTCGCTATCAACAAAGAGTCATATTCTCCAGATCTCGCATAAAGTCACGCATCATCATCAACCACTTTCGCCACCACTTTTGTCACCGATTTCTAACGTCATCGCCACCAAATTTAGTTTTTTCAAAAAGAGTTATGTGCTCTCCTTCTTTGAGTGTCAACGAGTTTCTTTCTCATCTTCTTCGCCGAAATTGAATATGTAAGTTTCAATATTTCTCCTTGCTAATCTTGCACTCCAGTTTCAATGTTCATTTTTTTTTTATTATTTTCTGAAAATTTGATAGAGAATCTCCATGCTTTTCTTCATTGAGCTTGCATGTGTGAGTTTCTAAGCTCCTCAGGATCTTATCTTTGTTAATATGTGATTTTCCCCCAATTCTTTGAACTTGTGGTTTCATGTTTCTTAATTGTAGTTTCATCCGTGTTAGTTTGTGATTTTCTATTTTTTCTCCATTTTCTTAGGTTAATAGGGATTTGTGAAGACATTGTTGAGGAGCTGATCTGCATTGATGATTTGAACAGAATTTCTTGTGGTACTTCATACTCTAGGTTTGCACTTGATTTTTTTTTTGTTTACTAACTTCGATTTTCACTTTCATTTTCAATGTCATGCTTTTCATATTCTTTCTCAAGTTTTCTAAAGAGATTTGAAAGCCACACTCTCAAGGAGGTGCTGATGGTTGGTAATGTTGTTTTTATTCTGATTGATCTTCTTTTTCTAGTAAATTATGCAATTGCAGCCCCTTTTCTAATAAAGCATCTGAAGGTTATGCATATGCTTTAATCTACTGCAGAAGTTGAGTTGATTCTGAAAATTATATTCAGGTTTTCTGAAAAATGAAAATTCTTCCATATCCTCGATGTCGATCAGGTAATGGCAAATGCTGAAACAACTGAGGATGCATTAACAGCTAGGAAAAATGGTGCCCAAAGGTTTGGACTATGCAGGACAGAGCACATTGTACAAAAGATATTCAACTTGTTATTATAATCGAATGAAAAGTGTGCATACGTTACTCTTTTTATAGATATATCTAACATTTTTGTTTCCTTAAAATTAGTTGAGTTGGAATGGCCGGAACAAATTTTTCTATTGTGTCCAAAATAATAACAACAACAACATAAACCCAAAACCAACAGAGCCATTGTCTTATATGGGCATGCATTAGACTTAGCTTGAAATTGATTACTTTTCTTTTTGCGTTTTTTATTAAATGGCTCAAACATAATAGTTACGAATTATATAATTTTCTACTTGTTTTGGTACGTTTCAATTTTTTGCTTCAAACAAGAGGATAAAGGCTGTGAGAATGATGATAATGGCCATCATACTTGAAAAAAGGAAAGCTGCTCTTGACCTGTTGCTACCTTATCAAAGATCATATTTCAAGGGGCTTTTCTGTGCATTGGATGGTCTCCCTGTAACAATTCGATTGTTAGATGCTCCACTCCATGAGTTCCTTCCAGAAGGTGACCTGGAACAAATTATCAGTGAGCTAACTTCCGAGACAAGCATGAACGAAGAAGAAATCTTCTCTAGGATTGAAAAGCTATCATAAGTGAATCCAATGCTTGGTTTTCGAGGCTGTAGGATTGCATGCCCTTCTTGTTATGATGCTTCTTGGCTTGTGTATGGCATAATATACATACTTATACACTAACGTGGCACAAAGTATTTGGATTGATTAACAATTCCTCATAGCTGACAATTGAAATTTTGTGAACGGGCTGGGAATATCATACCCATAACTAGTTTTTCAGGCTGTTGTTTCAGTAAGTAACCACAAAATTAAAGTTCTTCCTGAGATAATGATTCCACTGATTGGTGCACCTCAGGCATGGTCCTTTTTCTTCCTTATTTCTTTCCCTGTTGCTTTTTCTTTAGTTTAGTTTACATGCATCATTATCCATTATCATCTCATTCTTTGAGACACGGCCTTGTATTCTTTATCCCAAACCATATGATCACCATCTTAGCTTCTTATCCTGGGGAAGGCCATGTGACTCAATAACTATATGGGTTCCTCTTTAAGCTAAAAGGCCAAAACCATGATTGAAGTTCCTAAAGCCGCACTAGTTACAGATGAGGTAAACTTATATCCTTTTTATGTCTTGACTTGAAGAATCACATTTAGATTTGAACATATAATAGTTAAAGCTTAGAATATGGTAATAGAAAGACGGTCCTCTCTCCCATTTCCCTTAGACTTAAATCATGCTTTTAATCTAGAAGTGCATTATCATTTAATTTGCAGCACAACAATTAAAAAAGATCATTTTGTTCTCTTCTTGTTATCTATAGTATTTGATTTTATGATTCATTTGTGTAGATTGCAAACAAAGCAGAGTTCTTTTCATTTGGAACCAATGACCTTACCCAAATGACATTTGGATACAGTAGGATGATGTTGGCAAATTTCTTTCTGTATGCCTATCAACAGGTGTTCTACAAAGTGATGCATTTTAGGTGAGTTATGTCACCAAACATTTATTTGCTTATTGATGATATATGAAGGATGATTGCTGAATTTTAACTATTGACAATAATATCAGGTATTTGACCAGAAATATGTGGATCAGCTCATCAAGATTTGCATAGAAAAAGGTTGTGCTGCAAGACCAAACTTGAAGGTAGGACTAGGAGTAACTTCTATAAAAATTTGAACCAACAAAATGTTATTGCACATCTTAGGCATCATTAATTTCATACTATGTCAAGCATAATGTCAAAACATATTTCTATGCATTATTCCCCATTGAGTTGCTCCAACAATTAGCTTATTGAGTTTGTTATTAGCTTAGAAATCAGGTTGTCAGGTGCTTTGTTCATCATTTGTACTTTCAATGTATTGCTTGTTCATCAAAGGCAAAGGCAACACTTTCAATGTGTTGCCTTTGTGATTGCAGACAACACTTACAAAGTGTTTTCCTTTTGACAATAGGCAACACTTCTAGTAAATACAACACTTATAAAGTGTTGCCAAAAGTAAAAATAAAGTGTTATTCTAACTATAGGCAACACTTTTGCAACACTTATTAGTTGTTGTTATTAATAATGGTAATAAAAATTGCCTTAAGTTTAAAAAGTATTGACTTAGAGCAAAGATAACACCTCTTTAGATCATCTCTTAAAAATATTATTCTAAGTTTAAAAGTGTTGCCCTTAAATAAAGACTACATTTTTTAAAATTTAGGTCATACTTTTTTTTTTTTTGTCGTCTTAGACAAAAATATATATATATATTTTGTAGTGGCTCGTGCCATCTTTTATTCAACAAAAGTGCAACGAAGAGTTGACGCAGCAAATTGAACTGCGCTGGATTCCTTTATCTGCACAGCCCTTTACCAAACAACACTAATAGAAACAAAAATATTATTTTAATATTTAAAAAATAAATGTCTCTTAATATACTTATTTTATTATTATTAGAGGTAATAATAATCTTTATTTTTTTATTAATCTATCATATTCAACAATAAAAAAATAAGTATCTCAAAAGATATTAATTTTTTAGGTGTTAAAATATTATTTTTTTAATAGAAATTAACAACCAAACAACAACAATAGAAATGAATTAGCAACCAAACAAAAAAAAAAAAAGAAAGAAATATGAAAGCGCCGTCAAATCGTCAATTCAAGTGGTGGCGCCGTCAAGTCACAAAGTATTGGAGGAGAAGGACGTGCCAAATGAATTAAAAAAAATTTTATGCAGGCTTTTTTTTCATTATTATTATTATTGAAGTCGTTATGAATTGAAAAATTGGTTTTAAGCATTAGTTAATAACTTATAAAAAAAATTAAATATTTAACATTTAAATAATTTTATTACAAATAAAATTATAATTACAAATAATAACTTTTGAAACTAAGGCATTAAATATTAAATAAAGAAGAAAATTTCTTCTTGACTATCGATCTAAAATACTTGAAGAAAAAATTATTTGAAAGAAAATTATCTCTGTTTGTCCAAATCCAATCTAATTCCTTTGACAACGTGATGACAGCCTAAACCCAGCTGTTGAGGACCCCAACCCTTGGGTGGGGACTTGTTTACTCCTCATGATAATGTAATATACCTTTTTTTTCCGTTATCTAGACACAATAATAATCAAAGATAAACAGAAATTTTAACTTGCAATATAAATAAATTGGTAAAACATAATCAGGATTTAAAAACTATATATATTGTCAATTTACGCATATAAATGGACCTAGTCAATTCGTTTTCCTGCCTTACGCTAATAGAAACTAATTCTGAAGTTAGTAGTAAAAATACTTAATGCACTGATAAAAAAAAAAATACTTAATGCAAATTCGCAAGTGTTGAGACTAGCTGACTAACGGAAAATTTTCACTTTTGAAAAAAAATAAAATACATTTCAAATAATAATAATTTAATTTTTATGTAATGAAAATAAAAAATTCAACCAATAAAATTTCAACAAAATGTTGAATAATACACTAAAATTAGGGTAAAATTGAGATGAATTTTTTTTAAATGAGTTCTAAATGTAAAATTATATTTAAAGCTCATTTATAAAAAATTTCACTTCATCTTCACTTTCTAACCATTGATGTGTTTGGTTAGGGGTTTAAATTGGGGAAACTTTTTCACTGATGATGAGCTTTATGTGTAAATATCTCTGAAAATTTTTCTTTGAATTTCACCCATCAACCAAAAATATACTAAAACTATGTTTGGTTTGGGGTAAAAAAGAGGTAAAATTTTTTATAAATAAACTTGAAAGTGTAAAATTATAAATGCAGTTTATCCATGAAAATGTTTACCCTGTAACCAAATCAAATAGCACATGTTTAGAGTTTAATTTTAATGTATAAACAGAATAAAATTTCTTTTAGCATTTCTTAAATGTTCTAAGAATAAAAGAAAATTAGTTTTGTATCACCTATTACTTAATTAGTTTTGTAGATTGTGATTATCTCTCATTTTATCTTATCTTTAATGCAACAACTGATATACCAATTAACAAATAAATCAGAAAAAAGAATTTCTTACTCTTAAACATCTGAAAATTTCTTAACCTTTTTTCTTTTACATGTATATCAAAATTATACTTTCATTTTAAATGAAAGTAGAAACAAGCAATTATAGTGACGGAAAAATCCCAAGTTAACTTTTAGGTTTGAACTGTGTTCGTACAGTTTTCCTCCAACTTTAGTCGAGAAATTCGTATACCAATAATTAATTCTGATATATCACATATGCAGAGGCAGAGGGAGGGAGCAGGGGTGCCACCGTCCACCCACCAAATTTTACATGTTTATTATATATATACATACATATATATATATATATATATATATATTATAATTTTCATAAAAAAAAATATCATCTCTATACATAATAAATAATAAAAATATTTTGATATAGTAGTATATATAATATAAAAGTATGAAATATATAAATATTTCTAGAATATATTTTTTAATATTTTTCTCTTATCAACTCTTTTTATTCACTTATTGTAGTCTCTACTTACTAGTTAAGTATTTATGATGCTCTATTTTGATATTAAATGATACATTAATACACATATTTTTTTAAGTTGAGCCTAAAAGATATTTAAGAAGAAAACTATTAACTTATTTATTGAGAAAAAGAAAAAATAATAAAATAAATTCTAATTTATTAATAATTTATATAAAAATACTATATAATAACTTATTTTATACATTATACATAATAATTTATTTTATTTTATATTATTTATATTAACTAATTTAATCCTCCTCTAACATTTCTGACTCGACCAATGCATATATGCAAGCAATTAAATAGGCTCTGAGAATCATTGAACCACGGTGACACCATACTACACATAAAAGGGTCGAGACCCTTGCATTATCGAGCGTGCAAGAGGGGCCCATTGATCATGATTCCTTGACCGAAACCTCCCCAAACTCTGTCCCTGGAAGCTGGCCACCGATGGAGTGGAGTGAAATTTAAGGATATTATATTGTCATATTGAACAGGTCCTTGTTTGGATCATCAACAAAAGTAGAAATTGTGAAATGCAGTGTTATATGGGGAAGCTGTATTATATTGTGATGTGAATGAATGTACATTGATTTTGATCATCGATCATTTTCATTACTCTTTAGGTTGTGATCAACTGTTGAGATATGCTTAGAGTAGATAAACTGTACAATATTGATAATCTAATTTTAGTGCATAATATAAAAAATATTTATATTATAATTTAATTAAAATATTTAATTTACATGACTTTTTAAGTACCATATAAGATAGTCAATTATTATAGTCAATGTGTCAAAACTTGAGTAAACGAATGTTAAGAAACCAAATCCTCATACTAATTAATTTGGAAGTTTTGCATTTTTTTTTATTTAATTCGCGAGTGTCATGGTTACATATGTAACAAGTGTGAGTGTTTGGTTAACAAGAGAATGACTCAAATCTATGAAAAGAAGCCAACTAAAAGACTAATCTATCACATGAGAAAGTTTTTTAACTCAAGTATATATCACATCGAGCTCATTTATGTCGTATAACAACTCTCCTTCCACAAAACTCTCATCACCTTGTTCTTCTTCCATCTATTGTACGTAGTAATAGTTCTAAGACTTTCTTCTATACTTTCATAGTCATTTGCTTGGTGTCATGTTTAATTTACTTCCCGTTGATTTTCGGCAATTGCAATATTATCAATCATCCATGGTTTTATAATAGCAAATTTTGTTGTAATAAAAGAATAAGATAATAGCTATAAATTTTAATCTTTAAAATAATATTCATCTTGTTCATAAAAAAATAATAATATTCATCTCGTACACTCCATCATCCTATCATTCTATTCCATATATTCTGTCAAATAAATATAAATAGATATTAATTTGGAATGCTATTTTTCAAGTAAGTGTCTTGTTTAATATACCAAGATGTTATCTATCTCACTTTTTTTATGGTATCTCTTTAAAGGGATATCATAAAATGTTGACATATAATCAATATTATTACTCTTTCATTTATTTTGTCACTCCAAAATATATTATTAGATGAGGAATGCTATTATTGACCCTCAAAAAAATAGATAATGGTTGGATGAGGAGTCATCTAAGTGGGATCGATACAGTAATAGATACAAAAAATTTGGGTAATATGGCCAGAGATAATTCATAAAAATAATAAAAAATTGAATATAATATTTATCTTAGTACAATATCAAATTAAATAAAATAATGAGAGCAATATATATGTGTGTGTGTGTAGATTAGTTCTTATAGATTAATACGCATGCAACATCACTCTGATTCACAAATAAATTCAAATAGAAAGTACACCTTTGGAGCATTTTCCTTATGATATATATTAGTGTTGGTACCAATTAACAACAAGTTATATACAAATTCATCTTTTTATTTTTTTTTCATTTTTAATATTCTCTCAAAGTATAATATTTTTAGAGTCATCGAAATAGGCAATTCTGATTGTCAACCGGAATAAATGTGTGAATTGGACTGAAGAATCAGAATAAAAAATTGGCCTTGTTTGATTGGTCCAATTTTACTTTAGCATGACTCATTTTTATGACTATAAATACTAAATATAAATGTGATATATTAAATTTGAAATACACTTGTTTTTCTTTTTCACAAAACAAATTAATTATTTTCGTTTTTGTAAAAGAAAAATATTTTTGAAGCTTCAGTAATTGGATAAATTTATAAAAATTTAAATATATTTTGATCCCTGGAAAATGGAATATAAGCAAATTTAGGTTTTAATCTTTCATTGTTTTTGGTTCAGTTAAAATATTTCACATATTTTTTGGCTTTAGTCATTATTTGTTAGTATGTCTCTATTAAATATTGAGCAATAAAGAAACATCATATTACCTAATTCTACGTAGCAACCAATAATCCTATTTGACATATAGAATTGTGATGCGTTACATTATTATCCAATAGAGTTGGATAATGTAATTCCCTATTAATAGATTCAATATTCAACAAAGATAACTAACCATAAGACTAAAACTTTTATTTTTTTCAGCAAATAAAATCAATATCAAAATGCATTTATTCTTAAGGATTTGATTTTTATGCCTAATCAGCATAAAAGTTTTTTTATACAATCATTTAATCATACATCATCATGTTAATGATGAGAGTTTGATTTTTCATACTCATTATTTAAAAAGTCATATAAATAAAATATTTTGATTGAATAATCGTATAAAAGTATTTTAATTACACGGTTAGCGCATCAAAATTAAACTCTATTTTTAATGATAAAAATCTATTTAAACTTAAAATATAGTTAACATTTTAGCCTTTTTAGAAAAAAATAGGAAATTTTTTCAGCTCCTCCAATTTACTTAAAAATACATTCCAAAAAGTCTTTATAGAATCACCAGATTCACCACCACCCTTACATTGCCTCAACACATATATATTTAGGGACATACAAAGGACGGGTCGGGACAGATTGAACCAAATTTCAACTTGGCTTGATTTTTAGGCCGCATCATTTTTTAAAACTCGATCTCGACCTAATAATAACCTGATAAATGACTAGGTCAAACTGAGTTAATCCGATTTTTAAATAACTTCTAAAGATTTTGATATTATACGTGGTAAAGTTATAAAATTTTATAAATAAAAAATAAAATTTAAGATATATTTTAAAATATATATTTCAAAACAAAACCATTTTACTATAAAAATAATATCAAATTATCTAAAAATGTATTAATTTAAAAATAAACTCTCATAATTTATTATTAATTATTATAAAAAAAATATAACTATAAAAGAAAACATTATTGGAACCTGCCTAAAAATCACACCAAGTCAAATCTAAGAATTAGAAAATGATATCTTGACACTTATATCGGTGTAAACACTCATGTGGATCCCATGCAATGTGAAAGGAGTGATAGAGAGAGAATAAGTTAGAAAAAAAAAAAGTGATAGGACCCATATATATTATAAATGGGGTGTTTAGATATTTAAGAAATTTAGGTGTTGAAATAGTAAAACCACTCAGAATTTAAACACGACCCAATAACCTTCCGAGGAAGACCAACTAAGCACCAGGCCAGGTCTTTTAACACCCCTACGTATATTATCTCTACCGAGAGAGGTACAACTGTGAAAGTCGTAGCATCATCCTTTTTCATCATGTCAACACAGCAACCTAGTCCCACTCTTCCGAGTAGCAGCACATATTAAAAGGTCCCATGTCTTCCAAACTCTCACAGAAACCTCCTCCCCCATAAGTATAATAATAAATAATCCACACTACCACAAAGGAACCAAAACAAGTGTAGTTTGTTCATTTTGGGTTGTGTTTTGTTTTCAACTTTGAAATAATGGATCCCTGTCCCTTCATGAGACTCACGGTGGAGTCTCTAGCTCTGAAACTTCCCTCATCAGCGAAACCTTCTCCAGTTTCCGGTGATGTTCACCCTTCAACAACGCCATGCTTCTGCAAGATCCGAATCAGCACCACCTTCCCTTCGCAAACCGCGCTCCTCCCTCTCGTCTCCGACGACGATTCCCCTCCGCCCCCCTCCTCCTCCGCCGCCTTCCACCTCGACTTCGCCTCCCTCCAGCACCTCACCGGAAAACCCCTAACCCTCCGCCTATCTGTCTATACCGGCAGCATTTCCGCCCGCTCATGTGGGGTCTCCGGCGCCAGGCTCCTAGGCCGCCTCCGCCTCTCCGTCGACCTGCGCGCCGCCGTGTCTCCCCCGTCGCGCTCCGCCACGTTCCAGAGCGGGTGGGTGAGCCTGGGGAAGAAGAAGAAGAAGAAGAAGAAGGGTGAAGGTGGCGGTGGTGTGGCTGAGGAGGAGCAATATTCTTCTTCTTCGGCTCGGATTCACATGGTGGTTCGGTCCGAACCGGATCCGCGGTTCGTGTTCCAGTTCGGGGGCGAACCGGAGTGCAGCCCGGTGGTTTTCCAGGTTCAGGAGAATAACATTAGACAGCCAGTGTTCAGCTGCAAGTTCAGCGCGGATCGCAACTCAAGAACCCGGTGAGTCAACTCACTGACTCAGTCCTCTTCCTTTCTCACTAGCTTTGTTGTGACTTGTGAGAGGTCATTGCATAAGCAAGCACAAACCCAACATATCGTAATTCACTCATACTCTTATTCATCTATTTGTTTCCCCAATTTTTTGTGTGTATTCGAATGGATCGCTAGAATTGTAGCCTATTTTGTTACGTTATGGGCTGCTATGCATGTTAGTTTCATTAGTTATATATATATATTTTTCACATCAAATTGAGTCAGCAAAATACTTAAATCATCACAAAATTATATCATATATATTTGTCTAGTTTTAATTCATAGATGCTTTATACATTAGAAAAAAACGAGTATTTTCGATAATTCGAACATTCAAAGTATCAGTTAAAATATTGCTAAGAAAAATTATTTTAACATAAATAATTATCAATTAAAGCCTATAAGTATTTTTAACTATCCTTTTATATCAAAACTATTTTCTCAATAAAATTTTTATTCACACTTTAATGGTCAAAAATAGTATTTTTTTTTATATGATATTTAGTCATACTTGATATAAAGTATCTATATGTATGACCCAAAAACATGTTTCTCTTATGTGATTCCATCAACCACTGAACTATATTTGTTTGTAGCGTATTAACCTTTTTTTATGTCAGAAAATTTTCCAAAAGTGGATTTTTTTTAACACCATTTTAAGCCTTTTTTGGTGCTACTTTATAAAGAGATATTTTAGTTGCAATGAAAAAAATTACTACAGAGAAGAAAATTACTGTTTACTTTTGATTCATTGTACTTTTTCTCTTTGGTTTATCCGCTCAAATGTTGCATATTTTGTTAGCGTTAATTGTCAAAAGTAGTCTACTAATTCTATTTAATTGTGAATAAAATATGAGTTTGTATGGTGTCTCATATTTTATGAGTATAAATATTAAACTTTTTCAAATGATAATAAAGGAATTGAATGAGAAGATAAAATCTTTTAATGATGTAAAGTTTTTTAATTTTAATCGTCCGTTCAACGAATCGTTAGTACATTAATTGCCGTATAAATTGACTATAATACAAATTAAACGAGTGGTCAATCTGGGATTTACTATGTTACCTTTAAAGATACTGTGCCCAAGTGACTTTGTTGTTGTTGTTGTTTTTTTTTTTTTTTTATCAATTGATTTTGCCACACCCTATGAAAATATTGGTTGGATTTTGTTATGTATTTGAAATTTTATTAAATATTTTTAATAAATAATAATTGATTGGTAACTCATTTCGAGGACTGATATTATTAATTATAGTCAAACAAAAAAGAGTATTACAGTGATGCTAATCATTTTTCCAAAAAATATATCCTCACCTTTTTGTTCTCTCTTCTTCCTTCCCACACTGTATTCAGGTACTTTCATTTACTGTGTGATCTCTGTTTCAAAAAAATAATAATAATACTAATAATCTTTCTCAATAAATGATTTTTGGTACATTTTCTCAGTAATTTATAGTTGTTAAAGTAACGTTCTGAGTCATATATGTTACTGTTAAATTAAGCATAAACATCATAGAAAAAATTCTTAGATGAAAGTAAGAAAATGTATTTGTTTAATTATTTTATTTAATAAATAATATATTAATTATTATATTAAATATATTAAAAAAATAGGTGACATTAATAATCCTTAAAATTAACATGTTATTTATTGAATAGAATAAATCAAATATATTCTCTTGTTTATTTCTAACATCATTCCAAAGTTTTCATTTGCAAAAGAAAACTATTCCCGAACTAATTTAGGTTTGGCAACCTGACCATAGATAGGTTTATTATAGTTAAAGGAGAAATATTACTTTGATTTATATTTTATGTAAGACCATATCGATATACTTATATCTATTATTAGATAAGAAGTGAAACTCAAATTAAGTGAAATCCATATTTAATTCAATAGTAAATATAAATGTATCAATATAATATAATATCGTATAAAGTGTGGGTCAAAATATTATTATTCCTAGTTAAGGTGACGTCTGGGCATGTGGTGGGCTGGCTTGTCAGTGTCTTCACAGAGCTAGCTGGTACCTAACCATCATCATCACATGTCTGCTAGCTAGTTCGGGCCTCACCTTATCCAGCTCAACTTACCGATCAATTTCATGTGTTTCTGTCGTTGCTTAGTTGTTATCCTTTTTGTACTTGTTTCATTTTGGTGGAAATCATCACCTCCATTTGTTTCTTTCTCTTATCTGGTGAAAGAAACATGGAAGATGGTATAGTGGTACCACAAAAGTTTCATTTTCATACGTCTATTTCTATGGGCTGGCAAAATAACCCACCTTTGGAGAACTGCCCTGGACAACACACCAATTCAGACACTCGGATATATAACTTTTGTCACTCCCCTATACATACACACTCATAATACTATCAGCCTGTTTGAATAACTGAAGGAATTGATTCCCAATAACGCAAAGAATTCCTGCTTCTCACAAAATTTGCGATAGGAAGCCGTAAAGGGCTTAACCAAACAGGCTCTGGCTCTATATAACCTATCAGTTCGGTTGGTAGTTTCACAAGTTTCATTCTTTCAATTATTTGTCTTTAATCATTTTATTTTTATCTTTAATAAGATAAACTCAATCATATATAATTACGAGGAAGCAACATTCATAAATATGTAACTATTTGGTGCAGATCCAAGTGATCCACTGTGTTCTATGCCTAAAACATTTCAAGTAAAGCCCTTGTTTTTATTGAATTAAATAGTAGATACTCAATTTCATTTGAACATTAAAGTTTTCTTTGTTGCCTTTTGTCTTTATTCACAATGATGCCTGCAAATTCAGGTCCTTCACCATTTTCTCCTTCAGTAATAGGTTTGCTACTGAATAAAATAATCACGTAGCTACATGCCCAGGTTTGGTCAAACAGACAAGCAGGGATTTTCCCAACTGTGATTCATAACTGCCAAGGATTCCATCCATGTGCCAGTATCTGGCCACAGCCTCAACATCTCATATTAATTTATTTTCCTAGCACGTTTGACATCTTCATTAGGTTGCCACTTCTCACATTTAAATATTTAACTAACATATGATCGCATAGTATATAATATAAAAAGGTGGCTCAGTGTACAATGCTCTCATTCGGTGGGCTCTCAAAAAGATAGATATATGTAATTTTACCTCTACTTTGTGCAATGACTGTTTTCAAGATTTGAACCCAAGACTCCAGGTCTCAAGGTAGCAATTTTACTATTGTGAGGCTCAATCTCTGCATAGTATATAATACATGCAGTTGAATTCAATCAGATATAGTTACATACCTTCTAGTTCATGACATGATTTCTTCTTTTATTAATTGAAAAATTCAATGCAGGTCTCTTCCCTCAGATTTCACAAGCCACACAAGCAAATGGAAAAGAACCTTCACAGGTGGTAGGGAACGCCAGGGGAGGGAGAGAAAGGGTTGGATGATAATGATCCATGATCTCTCAGGCTCACCAGTTGCTGCAGCCTCAATGATAACCCCATTTGTTCCATCACCAGGCACAGACCGAGTCTCAGGATCAAACCCAGGTGCTTGGCTCATTCTGCGGCCCAATGGGCCCTCAGTGAGTAGCTGGAAGCCATGGGGCCGCCTTGAGGCATGGAGAGAAAGAGGCCCAGTTGATGGATTGGGCTACAAGTTTGAGCTTGTAACTGAGAACAATGGACCAATCAATGGTATCCCTATTGCTGAGGCCACAGTGAGTGTGAAAAAGGGTGGCCAATTCTGCATTGATTATAGGGCCATGAAGGATAATGGGCTGGGCTCAAGGCTTTTGCTTCCACCTGGGATGGGCTTTGTGATGGGCTCAACTGTGGAAGGTGAAGGTAAAGTTAGTAAGCCCGTTGTGCAGGTTGGTGCACAGCACGTGACTTGCATGGCTGATGCTGCTTTGTTCATTGCACTCTCAGCTGCTATTGATCTTAGCATGGATGCATGCCAACTCTTCTCACACAAGCTCAGGAAGGAGCTTTGCCATGAAGAACATGTTTCCCTCTCATAACTTAATTTGCTCAGTTACATTGTTCTTAATTAATTGCATATTTTTATGTTACATAATTATTATACGTGTACCAAATGCTAACTGCAGTGATAGCCAATTTGTTCCTTCTTCCTATTCATCGATGGATGGTGGAGAATTTTTTGGTTTGAGCAGTGCTGATTCGGTTTTGTGGATGTTCTCAGAAAGTCATACTTGCTAGTTTTGGTGGTTATGTTTTCAGGTTGGATTTGCTCAAAGACAAATTAATCAATAAGGGGAATTTTTTTATTTTTATTTTTTTTGGATGCTTGGATTTGTATAAATCTGAACAGAGGATATGAACTGTACAGACAAACCACAGGCACATTAATGTCTGTTCACATATATATATATATATATATATATAAATATATATATATATATATATATATATATATATATATATAGGGTATTACTCCGGTATCCTATAAAATTCATGGGTATCGGTACCTATCAGATAACCTGTGATTGAAAGTTTGTCACGTGTTTCACTAACTAAATCAATTAATATTTTAAATACTCATGATTAAATCACAACCGTTGAATTTAAAAGAGTACCAATACCCTTGGGGTACCAAAGTAAAAATCATATATATATATATATATATATATATATATTTTGGTAATAAAAATATCTTTTTTTTTCTGCACGACCAAAGTATTTTGACAGTATAATGACTAATCTCTTCTTTTTGCTGGCTTGCAGACAAATATCTATTATTTATTATGTCTTTACAAACGGCAATGAGACCTGGGCTCAATATAGGTAAAACGAACCAATGTTTGGGCCCATTCTTTTCATCGTCATTTGAGCCCAAAAAACACGTGGTTAAATACAAACGTGAGTTCTCTATTTCCTCTTCTCTTATCTCAGAACCCGGAACAGAAGAAGGAAAAAAAGAAAAAAACTCGCTGGAAAACCGTTCCTTTCAAAGGCTGCACCGTTTTTTCCGGCGATGGCTTCCGGGGCGTCGTTCCACCTCCTCGTCCTTCTGTTCCTCTCAACTGCGATCGCTCTCATCTCTTCCGATTCCATAATCCGTCTCCCGTCGGAAAACCACGTCGCCGGCGGCGGGAACCGGAAGGTACGCGCAGACGACGGCGCGTACTGCGACAGCTGGAGGCTTGCGGTGGAGACGAACAACGCCGGGAAATGGGAGCGGGTTCCGGCTAGGTGCGCGGAGTTCGTGAAGGATTACATGGGCGGAGAACGGTACTCGTTGGATTCGGATGTGATCGCGAGGTTCTCTTCGGCGTTCGCCAAGAGCGTGGAGGTGGAAGGAGATGGAAGAGATGCGTGGGTGTTCGATGTGGATGAGACGCTGCTATCGAACGCACCGTATTACTCGGAGAACGGGTTCGGGTAAGTGGTGGTGGTGGTGATGGAACATTTGTGGCCATTGGATTGGTCAATTGGGCTTGAGGGTTCATTTGCCAGTTGGTCACTAACTAGTTGCTATTTTTTTTTCATTTGTTTGTGTTAGGGAATTATTAAAGATGAATACAGGAGAACATAACTGCTCGTAAAATTCTCTCAATTATTAGTTTGTTTAGATGATTTGGAAGGAATCTATGTAATGAAGTTCGCTTGTAAAAATTTACATATTATGATTGGTTGGGAGGGGTAAAAATGAGGAGTAAATTTTCATAGATAAGCTTTATATATAAATCCATACATAAAGTTCTTCCATGTGGCCTCTATTTTCACTTCCCCACCAAACATATGTAAGAGTAAAGCCCCCATTTTGGTTTGGGGACAAATTAGCCTTTGCGATTTGAGAGTCCTTTATTGGTCGTAACAATTCAAATAATGGGACAAATTGGTCTAGTGAGAGTTATGTGCAAAATGGCCAATTTGTCTCATTTTTTTAATTGATCATGAGACTCTCATATCGGAGAGATCAATATGTTTTTGATATATATCTAAGGGACCAAAATGAGTATTTAGCCTATTATTAATTATCTGGAGGTAGAGTTGTTTTAATTATTAATTGGGCAATGTTACATCTGCATTCTTATATGAAAATAAAAATTGTAAGAATCTTACTGAAAATGAAGGCCAAAGAAAGTCATTGGAAAGAACAAAATAATATGACTTATTTTTTCTTATCTAAGGATCAGAAAACATGCTTTATGCCACATTACTAGTACAAAATCTGAGCTATAACATTTCTCTTATTACTTCTAAGATTGAAAGAAATTTATGAAGGAATTCTGCTTGTAAAATTTACAAATTGTTTTGATGGTAAATGAAATCGAAGGGTAGCGTGATATTGTGTGTTTATTATAGTTTTGTTCTTTCTAATTTATTTATTTTGATATCTCGGATTTACCTGTTATGTTAAAACTATTCCATAGTAGTAGTTGTGAGTTATGTTGTTTCGGCAGATCAATTTTATTGCTCAAAGAATGATTGTAAGTATGTTAAATGATAACATAGAAACAGTAGTTTATCAAATATAGTGGCTCTTTTACATTCATGGAATTTGAGTGGTTACTGAATCGATTAATTTGGTTAGTTGGTAGCAGAATGACATCACTTAAGCAGTTCAGAGAGTTTCCATTGAAAACCATAGTAAAGGCGAGGCAACTAGACCCCACACAGCACAACTGATAAAATTCTAAAAATTGACTTGCTTTACCTATATGGATTGTTTTTGTGAATTTCTTTGGTATAAGTCCATAATGGGTTATATCTTATTTAAAACTTTGGACCCCAGGACACAGATTTTCAATGAGACATCCTTCGATATTTGGGTGAACTCGGCGAAGGCCCCAGCTTTGGCTGCCAGTTTGAGTTTGTACAAGGAGCTTCAGGATTTGGGCTTCAAGATATTTCTCTTAACTGGGAGAAGTGAGCATCAGAGGAATGCCACAGAGGCAAACCTTCTATTTGCAGGGTACAACAACTGGGAGAGGCTTATCTTAAGGTACATAAAGTTATTGGTTAAGAACGTATGCACATTTTCCTGTTCTGTTAAACTTAACTTGGAATTTCTTGCTAATGAATCAGAGGCCCTTCTGATCAAGGCAAACCAGCCACTACTTACAAGTCTGAGAAGAGAGAAGAGTTGGTGGATGAAGGCTACAGGATCCAAGGGAACTCGGGGGATCAGTGGAGTGATTTATGGGGTTTTGCAGTGGCCTCACGGTCGTTTAAACTCCCAAACCCAATGTATTATATTCCTTAACAGAGAAATGGTATCTCCAATCTGTGTTCATTTTTCACGATTGCTTGTTGTAACATGAATATTTTTGTATGATTTTTATGGCAAAACTATGCTTGTTGGTTGTTTCATTTACACAGCATAGTGCCGAAAGCTTAAGTGGTTGGACATGGACCACTTATTTGTAGAAGCTGGTTAAGGATTGATTCTCCTAACAGCTGAAGATTGATTGTATCTAATGTTAATGTGAATGAGATTCTGACTGATGTTAGTTTCTAATGTGCTCCATTTTAGAGATAAACTTGTTCATTGGATTTCACAAGTTTCACCTAATAGCACAAAATACCTTCAGTGTGTTTTGTTTGCTATGTGCAAAAACACGATTTCCAAGGAACGTTTTTCCAACCTTAACAAAGGGAAGCTTTCAGCAAGGCACTCAGAAATCGTGCTTCTGCTTTGCAAACCAAACACACTGTAAGCTGTTTGGCTGTTTGAATCAATTACACTTCTTTTGAGACGTATAGATTTGCTTCCCTGCATTAATCCCTATCTGTTGATTATTTTGAGATAACGCAGAGGTGGAATGAAGTGAGCATTTGGTCTAGTGGTATGATCCTCTCTTAGGGTGCGAGAGGTCCCCCAGTTCAATTCTCGGAAAGCCCCAGTTTACCAGCATGTTTGCCAACGTACTCAGTGAAAAAACATTTGAAACAAAATTTAATTGTTGTTTTATTACTGTATAGCTGGAGTGAAATATTATATGATCCCCATTTAGATGATTGGAAAGGCACGGGCGTGTAAACATCTGCTTTTGGTAGCCTATTGATTTGGTTGTTTTACCTGCATATTTACATTGGGGTCGAATTTCACTGTTCAGAAGCAATCAAGTAGGGGGTCCTTTTCGAATGTGGGAAATGATATGAAGTTGAAGGCATAATTTAAGGAACCCGTGATAAACTAGTGCACATTAAAAGGTAACCAAATCAAACAAGCATGTCACGTGAAACATAAATTGTCTAGCTTGGATATACCATCACATGTTGTCTTTTTATGCTGGTCAAGGTAGATAGATATTAGTGGTAGTCTCGCAATTTAACAAATATTTTTACCTTCAAAAACTAAGCATGTCTTATCCATGGAGGTCAAGGATAAATACGTATACTGAATCTATGAAGAATTAAATTAGCAGGGTCTAAATTAAGATGGGTAGTACCAATTAATGAAACAACCATGACCAACCTGTAACTAACTATACTGGAACTATCAACTATCATCAAGGAGATGGTGAACTGGAATCAGTGTGCTTAGAGCTACTTACAGCCAGAGAACCACATACAAGAGGCTTTGGTGTGGGGATTCTGATACAACTCAAGCTACCACCTGGGATCACAGAGCACTCAGGTTGAGGTCTCTGCATGTCCCTTCCAGGAATGCAGTTAAGTGAGAAATCAAAGCCCACATTCCTAAAGAAAAGCCTTGAGCATTGTTGGCTGAACCCAGAAAAGAAATTGTAAGCAACGGTCAGATTTGCAAGGCTTCTCAGAGAGCAGATTATATCTGACAACTCCCCAGAAAGCTTGTTATGTGCCAAATTAAGGATTTCTATATCTTGCAGGCAAGATATTGTGTCTGGCAAATGACCCATTAGTCCGTTGAAGCTCACATCCAACACTTGCATCTCTGTGAAGAGCCCCACTCCTTCAGGGATGCAACCAGTTAACTGGTTATTAAGGAAGAGAATCTCCTTCAGCTTAGAACCCATGAAGCCAAAACTTGCTGGGATGTTTCCACTCAACTTGTTGTTGGCCAGATTTATCACTGATGCAGGGGAATTCCCCAGGTTCTGAGGAATTTCCCCTTCAAATTGATTGTTGTTGAGAAACAATGCATCCAGATTCTTGTTGAAGAGTTCTTGAGGAAGGGACCCTGAGAAGTAGTTGAATCTGAGGTCCAAGTAGATGAGGCTTGGCAAGTACAGAGTAACAGCAGGGAAAGGACCTGAGAGTTGGTTGTTGCTGAGGTCCAACTCTTCCAGAGAGATGAGGTCTCTGAATGTATCAGGAACAGTGCCAGAAAATCTGTTACTGTTGAGGTGGAGAAGAGACATGTCAGTGAGCAAAGAGAGCTCTTTGACAAGAGCTCCTTGGAGATTTGCATGGTTAAGATCTATGCCTGCAACAACAGGAAATGCTGAAGCACCCATTTCATCTTGAGCATTTGCACAGAAGACTCCTTTGTAAGAACACACATTTGGACTAACCCAAGTGTCCAAAATCTTAAGTGGGTCATCGGTGATCGCTGATTTCCATGCCTGTAAAGCTGCGTAAGCATCATCCATCTTTGGCACTGGAGATCCAGAAGGCTGAGGGTTGTTGTTGATCCCTCCACCAACCCAAACCACTCCACCACCACCAACACCGCCACCATCATTGCCAACACCAACACCTACACCTACACCACCACCAACACCAAATGCAGCTGCTGTTGTAGTTAAATGAAGGGTGAGGACTAGGAAAGCAAGAATCCAGCTCATGTCCATTTTTAGTTGAATATCCCAAGATGCCTATTTGATGGTATGCTTCTAAGGTTGTCCAAATAAGGTTGCTGCATTGAAGAGTGAGAAAGAGAGAGAGGGTGGTGGACTTGGTGGGGTTGATTGGTCTTGAATGTGCCCTTTTTATTCAGCATTTTTCTTTTTCTGTTTATGTAATTGTAATGAGCTTGGGCTATACTATATACACCTTTGTTTGTACAACTTTTTTCTGTACAGATGTTGACTTCTGTTGAATGAAAATTTCTGTGTCAGAACTCAGCGGTGAGGTGAGAAGGGAGAACTAATCACCACAACTCTTTGGTGTTCATTATTAGTTGCTAGAAACCATAAATCTTTGAGGTTAATAATGGATAGATGCATCTCATCTTAAGAGTGTTTATATACTACTTGCCTTTTCGTATCAAAAAGGCACTGCTATTTTAATGTATTTGGTAGTGATGGATAAGAAAAAAAAAGGGATAAATAATGGTGAGGGTTGCACATGCTATCTAAACTAGATTTTGGATTTAAATTTGAGGATGTTAATCGCATTGATGAAAGCTACTTGACGCTTGTTAACCCCAGAAAGCAAAAGAAAAAAAGGGCTACTTGATGTGCACGTACACTTCCAGCATTGCTCCACAGTCGTCTAATGCATATCATTGTGATTAATTTGTTTCTTCGCACATGGCTTTTAAAACAGTGTGGCCTAAAGATAGAGGGCATGGATAATGGATAAGAACATGGGAATGACAGTAAATTGAGAAAGTGAGAGATAAATTATTTTTAGATTATTTGATGTGATCTATATATTATTAGCTATTGATTTAGGGATAAATAACCTTGTATCTCTTTAATTTACCACTATCCTCACTTCGGAAAATTCTAATTTAAAAGACATACTTGGATTATTGGAACACAAAACTTAAGCATGAATCCAGAGCTTAATTGACAGTTAAATTTGGATCACAATTTGCATACCTCAAGTAATGATTTTTGAAAAAATATAAACGGAGTTTGAACGGAAAAAAAATATAAACTGATTATTAATTCATATCAAAATTTTACAAAATTATGTTTGAACTACATATTAACATCATTTTTAATTTCAAATCATAAGTTTTAACAAAATTATGTTTTAATTTACATGTAATGTTAAGGATTTGAATTCTGAAATTGCTATTTTTAGAATAATTTTACCTAATCACCTTGATTTGAAATTGGCTGAGCAATCCCAGGAACCCCCCCCCCCCCTCTTTTAATTTGTCCTTTTGAAGCCTTTCAATACTTGAGAATTGAAAAAGTTTATTCATGTGAATCTCAGTGTGTATATCATTCACTAATTAAGGAGAAGAGAAAATAAGAAAAATAGAAGATTCTTCTCGGAGGGAATTTAATTTTAGATTAATGGTTCCCGATGGTAGCTACTAACTGGCAAGTGATTATCAGTGCCTGTTCCCCTGCTTCATCAGAATCATTGTAAATAGTTGTCTCTTCTCAAACCATTAAGAAAAAATTTGTCTCTTAATTTCTCAATTTGTCTAAATGACTAGTTTACTGAAATAAACAGCCGAATCAAGCATTTCCTAACTGAGATAACTATAGAATATTATTTAGCATAGGTATTGAGTTTTCATAACAAGAGATGTTTAATTATAATACAGCTATGAATTTCTAGAGAAATAGGGACAACTGGCGATGAGTCTGCACAGCATCTTAATTGGGAAATTTCTCTGCTCCAAAGAAGATGAATGTTTTATTTGCATGCAAATGATGTTGAGATTGATTGAAGTAGTGCTTACACATTCTATGTTGGATAGCAATAATTTCTACAGTTCAACAGTTATACTGACATGGTTGAATTCTATTCCCTTAGTGATGGGAGAATGGTCCAATTGTCCAAGAAACCAATAATTTGACTACCAATCCAAAGGAGCTACAAACAAGTTACATGCATGGCTGGTATTGAAAGTATGTTCCAATCAGCAAAGAAAAAGAGAAAAGAATCCACTAAAAGATAATGAAAAGAGGGAAAAGATTCCTTTTGTTCAATTATGCCACAACATAAATGGAACTCACAGTAAGTAATTGCATTTTCAATAGCATAGACACCAGAACTCAAGAATAGTTTATTTTATGATGGTAAAGTGCTGTGCTACCAATGCACCAATCATCCCCAAACACACTGGCACAAAGGGAGAATAAATCCAAGTCTTCTCGATTGAGAGTTCATAAAGTTGGTATTCATCGCTTGATTAAACTCCAATTCTTCTTGAAGATGATTAAGCAACATGTACGAGTCAACTCACCACACAAACCAAGAAAATGAGAAAGCGACACAAACTATTGTGGAGTAATATGATTGATTAGTCTCCTAGACTAGGCATAATTAAGCAATTATTCCAAAATTTCGTGCAGCTATTCAACCAAAACTTACTAAAAGCCTATAGGGTTATTTGCTGCAAACAAATGGCCACAACATAGTGGGAAGTTTTCCACGCGTATATATCATGAATTCATTAGTGTAACATAATAATATAGATAAATTACACTCATCTTCTTTGAGATTTCTGAAAATGTAACTCACACTACCTTTAGTTGTTCAATCTACACTCACACCCCCTTTGCTTATCAAATTTTAAGTATTTATATTACATTCACACCCCTCACTAACAGAGTACCATTAATAAACTTAATAGAATATCATTTTTATAATATTAACTGTTCTTAATTAATAAAATTATAAAAATACTCTTAAACTTAAGAGAGTGGGTAAAAGTATTTTTATAATTTTATTAAAAAAATAATTAATATCATAAAAATATCATTCTGTTTAATTTACTAATGGTGTTTAGTGAATAATAAGTGTGATTGAAATATAAATACTTAAAATTTGACAAGTTGAGAGGATGTGAGTGTAGGCTGAACAACTAAAGAGAATATAAGTTACATTTTTATAAATCTCACAATAAATTAGGAGAGGTTAGTGTAATTTGTCTTAATAATATTAGACCATTCTATCTATACTCTATAGGCAATCCGCTATGGACATTCTAATTTCTACATGTTCTCTTTTGTGCCTTAAGATCTCTTTTGATTTCCAGACAAATTTTCCAGACGAAAATCACCAATATGAATAGGGTTAGCCGGTTGGGTGTGGAGTGGTCCCGTGTAATTATTGCAACATGGGTTTGATTTAGGCCCATATCTTTGATTTGATATCCTTGGGATTGGGGGTCGTTGGTGCATAAATGTTATGTGCCTTGGCTTTTACTGCTATGTCTATTATTGTCATCCAGATACTGGTGTCCAGCATATATTAATGTTTGTAGGATTAGGACTAGCAAGAGAAATGGTAACCTAAAAAAATATCTTTGTTATGATTATTAATTATGAATTTCCGGGTTTCTAAGTTGAGAAAAAGGGTAGGAGAAAGAATAGTTTTGTGTCCCAACTATCATCATATATATATATATATATATATTTGTGGCACACATGATAGATAGACGCTTGATTTTTAGTTTAACATGTACACGAAATAGTTTCTTAATTAAAAGCTTTTTTCAACCTGTTACTGCAGAAATCACCAATCACTGCTCCAACTCAGTTCCATTTTTTCTCCCCTATACATACATAATAAAAGATAGGCACAAATAGCATAATACCAATCACAATATGAATTTCAATATGGAAGAGGCAGATAAGGAGGAAAAAAAAAACAGAATAGAATACCCACCCAAGATTAATATCAACGTAATCGCAAAAATGCTCCACCCTGCACGTGCTTTGCAACAACACAGCCGGGTCATTGGCACAAACCGTCGTCGATCCAACTGCAGTTATTTAATGATTGTTTGGAAGTATTTTTATTCTTAAATTTTTTTAAAATTATTTTAGAAAATAAATTTTAGTTTAATTTAAAAGAAATAAAAAGATTTATTTGATAATTAACGTTTAAAAAAAATTTATGATGATAACAAATAAAAAATTTATTTAGATAATTTTGTTAAAAAATAATTTTTAAAATTAATAAAATAAAAAATTATTTAACAAAATAAATTTTAACTATTATCACTATCATAGCTCCCTTGAAAACAAGAAAAAAACAAAAATTACAGCCTCTTCCCACTCACATCATCACCTTTCATCCTTTCACCTTCATCATTGACCGTGAGCCTTCATCATCAGTAAATCCTCTTGCCATCACCATCATCAAACTTTTATTTTTGATCCTATTTTTCCTCACACATCAGCCACCATCCCCATTTGATTACCATCAAACTTCCATTGGCATCAACATCACCACCATCAATCTTGGCACCGTCTGCTATCACCAAAGACAGCCACCACCGTGGACCACCATCACCACCAAACACCTTCGGCTATCCGCCGTGTGCTACCGCCTTGGCCTCCTTCCCATCATCCCTTTGCTCAGCCGTGAATCACTACCCTTCAGATCTGCTGCGCGCCGGCTTCCTCCTCTCCATCGTCCCTTCCTCAGCCGCTAACCTCCGCGAGGCTCCCTGCCGCGGCGCATCTGCTGGAAGCCATCATCAACCGGACCAACCACCACCGCCAAGCTTCGCGGAGATCAGTGGCATGAAGCCAGTACCGCCGCGAGATCGCGGTCCACGGCATCGCGCAACGCGAATTTTCCAGTCTCCGCCACCCTCGCAGCTGCTGCGCCCTTCACGCTGCCATCACGCACAGGCCACGGCGGACTGGCCCACCGCCGCGTGGTGGCCAGCTCCTGTTTAGGCGTGAATGGTGAGAAAGAAATCCAACAAAATAAAAAGAAAGAAAGTGGTAACAAGAATCGAAGGAAGGCATCAAACACAAACTCAACTTAATTTCAAGTTTGCCACCGTGTTTTCTTTGCATTTCAGAACAAGAAAACGCAAAACAAGATGTTCTCTCTTTTTTTTGTTTTTAAAACATAGAATCAGTTTTTCTTGTTTTAAAACTAATCTTAAAAAAAACTTCTTTGCAGACGAGTTCTTTTACGTTTTAGCTTTTAAAAATCAAAAACGGTTTTCAAAAACAGTTAACAAACATGCCCTTAGTTTTTTTTTTTTCTATTCACGACTCGGTGACTAATCCTTTTACTGACTTGGAGGTACATTAAAGGATATGACAGTTGGCATAGAAATTTAATGTTTTTCCATATTCAAAATCAGGAATCGAACCCCAGATCTTCGATTAAGAATAAATAAGTTCTTCCTACTCAATCACACACAGGTTTCAGTGAGTTAGTTAGTTATTCCCCAAACAAAACATCTTTGTTATGTTTATGTCTCTCTACATAGCAACATGTTCGTAAGCCGCATATCGTGTTGGGTTTAAAAATATAATTAAACACAATACAAAATCAGACCAAAAGTATCGCGGTCTAGTTCAATCATGCAAGGCTACCTTAGTCAATAAATACAATTTGATTTTTGATATACCAACACTATAAAACAAACACATGGATGAACTAATAATAGAAATTTATATTGTCATCCAATCAAAAAATATTTTATTTATATGATTTTTTAAAAAGTATATAACTTTTCAAATAGTATAAGAGAAAAACAACTATTATAGCTCTGATATAGTAATATATAATTAAATTTTTTTTTGACAAACAAAAATTAAATCCTAATGATTATAATTAATTTTTATTTTCATTATTTAAATGTAAATGTAATTTTCTTATTTTTACTCAATTTTTTTCAATTTATTCTTTTACCTTTTATCTTTCTCAATTTGATCACTCATGGTTCAAATCATTTTTAATTTAATTCCATATCAATATTCCACCACAGAACTAACCAAAAATGCTCACATGACATACCATAGTAACGGGGATTGTGTCAAATCATCATTTTCCATAAATCATGTAACTAATATTCATTAGACTACTTTCTTTCTTATCTTAGGGATTAATAAAAGAACACGACTTAATATCCCCTCTTTTTCCCATATTCCACCTCAATTACGAGATGAATGAATAGAAGCAAAAAAAAAAACAAAAAAGAAAACATTCTAGAGAGAAACAAGAAACGGGGTAAACCTCAGCTCAAGAATAACTTTCAAGCATAATTTGCAACCTGAAAATTATAGATTTTAATTTTAAAAATAATCTCTCTATTTGCAAGGGTAAAAGTACACATCTACCATCCTTATGATTAGATCCCATAAAATAAAAACCTTGTGCACTAGACAGCCATTTTAGAGAAAAAGAAATAATTCTGATTATTTTTTCATTCCTTTGAATTAATTCTCTTTTTTTTCTGTCTCTCTCTTTCTCTTTCATTCTATGCACACGTTATCCAAATATACTACTGTTTAGTAGGGACTCCAAGGATCCAAATGCCAGTCTGAAAGTTCATGAGAAAAAAGGCCAACTTCAAGGCAAATACCACGTTCGGCAAAGCATATTAACGCAGTATTGAATGATGCATTTACATCACAGACAACAGCACGCTTATTTTTGCATAAATGTTAGAAAAACTGAGACCTACAAAAAATAAATAAAAAAGACCGGCCAAAGCAGCCACCCAGTGCCATATATGGTGTACATTGAAACAAAACATTATGCCAGACCTCGCATAGAGATGAAAATAAAGCACAAAAATAAGATGAACTAATAGCGGTTCCAGTAGGTTCTGCGTCTGAACCAGTTGTAATCTGGCAAACGTTGAATAGGTCCCATTGCAGCAATAGCAATATCCTGCAGAGAAAAAACATTTTAAACCGTGACACTCCAAGGAATAGAATTGTTGTTCTACTACTGAAAACAAAAGATTTCAATTTTACCTTGTCATAAATAAATCGATTTGCAACACGTTTAATAGTGCTTGCATCAACAGCATCAATTCTAGCAAACAATTCCGCAAATGGGATTCTTCTACCATATGTGAGAAGCTGAAACAACGACAAATAAAGTTGGACATTACGAAATGATAAATCTTCTCCCATGCCCTTCTTTATGAAGTTTTTTAGTGTAAGATCTATTGTACCTGACGCCCAATATCTTCAGCTACTGGGCTTGTTCCATCTATGTGAAGCAGCAGTGAAGATTTCAACTGTAAAAAACACATACATGGTGCCGATAGCAGTGAAACAAACATTACTTGAAGAAAAGAAGATTTAATTTATATTTTATGATAAAATGTAAGAAAGCAATATAAAATTAAAAACGACACATCCAACAATCCAATGACCCTTTGGACATTACCAAAGGCTGATATGGCCAAATGTTTGTCCTGGAAAGTGTGTGTGCACATGCATTCTAACAGAATGATACAGATTCACAATTGTTAACATTATATTTATATATCTATTGGAATTACGACATATTTTTCTTAAATTAAATGCACTAATAAAAACAATGCATCTATCATGCTAGTCAAAGTGTCAAACAGAACACATGTAGGGATAGATGGTATGCAATTTCTTCTATACATTAGAAAACAATTTTAATTGTACCAAAAAAGAAAACGTGAAAGAAAATTTTCCAATTGAATTGACAACAGCAAAACATGACATCATAAATGGGAAGGCAACAAGATAATAGAATGTTGTTGCTCATTCCCATTTTTCACATTTTCCTGCTTCACAACAATGCATCAGAAAGCTGAGTCAGGTGCTTTGTATACTAGTCAACTTGAGCAAATTATAAATCCATTAATAATTGATTATGAGAAGCAACTGTAAAATTAAATTGCTACCCAATATAGATAATTAACCATGAATGACGAATCATTTGCTTATATGCAATGGACTTATCAGCTCACGCAAGTGTTTTTCTATTTCCCTTTTTTTTGGGGGGGAGGGGGGGGGGGGTTGTATCCATGTATACTGTGCACTGAAACATGTCTGCTTTAAGTTAATTTACTCTGAATACAAAAACGTATTGATTATGGCATCATAAATAGCAAGCCAGTGACAATGCAAATACCATAATTGATTCCATTCATCTCAAATTTTCATCATTGAGAATGTGCTATGCCATGGTACCACATGGATGTTATATCCAATCCACATGATTAGAATTTTAATGAAGTCTAGAATTTAACCTCAAGAATTAAGGTTTGAGGATGTAATCACTTTACGTTGGATATAAGTTTCTTAAATCTCAATTGCAGGCAACCTAAGGGTAAAATGTGAATCATGTAGATGCAATATACTAAACTGATTATGTGCCAACAAAATAAAAAACTCCTATCATATCTGGGACCTTGAATATAACCATTCATAAATGAAGCTCCATTATCGAACATAAGCCAAATTCCATTGTAAAGCAGGCCAGGGGATCAAAATGTAAAGTAGGTGCCCACCTGATTACGAGCCCGTGTAACATCATCTTCTGAAACCCGATAAGCCAACTTGGTTGTCTCATACATTATTGCATAGGACAAATCATCCAAGCAATCCGGCTGAAATTAACAAAATAAGGGTAAAAAAAGCATCCCAAAAAAGAAAATAGAGATATAGATAAAAAGATAGATAGACTTCCAGACCCAAGAGCACATAAGACGTAGCACCCGAGTGTAAAATCAAGATACTAATTCATCCCACATATTGCAATGAAAGGTATTTATTTATGAGACCATAAAATGCTCATTTGACAGTAGCAGATACTTGATGTCTTGTTCTCAAGCTTTGATTTGACATTTGAGCTATAAAAGAAAGTATCATATGTGTGCTACTTAGTTTCAAAGCAATCCCCATAAGATAACTACCACTAACTAAAACTACAAGGGGACTGACCTTAGCAACAGCATAAACACCAAAAAGGCCCGTGTCCTTGTAATTGGTGTTGAAAGCCATCATGCTTTCCGCAACTTCATTAATGCCAACACGCTGTGCCAACTCAGAACTGTTCATAGTTAAAATACATTTAATGTGGTCAGTATCATTAAGCATTTTTGAAAAAATAAATAAATACAGTATCATTAGGCATTTTTGAAAAAATAAATAAATATAGATATATATATATTGAGGGGAGGAGAAGGGGTTAGGGAAAGAGCTCAAGTCACATACCCCATGTGCTTTCCACCTCCTGCTGTCTTATTCCAAGAGCCTAACATAGCTTGCATGACCATCAGAGCAATTGAATCAGGATCCTTCCAAGATGCCCCTTCAAAAGCTACCGCAAATTGTGCAATGGGAATATCATCATCAAGCATCCTAACCTGTTTATCAGAACAAGTAGATGTAAACAGAAATAATTAATAAATTTACCATTAACACAGGTTCAGATATGCTCATGTGTCAACATATACATTCTTACCTCAGAACCCGTGAAAATTGCTGGTTCTTTTGCAACTAATTGAGATGCTGTAGTGGGATCAGTCGATAACTTAGTAAACAATTTTTTTACTTGCTCAACAATATCTTCATGCTTGACAGCACCAGAAGCAGCTATCACCTAGGGAAGCAGACAAACAGAGAAAACAGCACCATCAGGGAAATTTCCACATTTCAGTATTAAGAGTACTATGTACCCATTACATACAAATAACACCTCATTAAAATTTTACATACCATCCTAGGAGCTGTGTAGTGTGTCTGAATGTAGTTCTGCAGATGATCTTTGGTGATTGTCTTAATGTTTTGAGCAGGTCCAAGAATGGTTCTACCAAGAGGAGTGTACTGGAAAGCAGTTGCATGCAAGTGATCAAAAATTACTTCCTCTGTCTGACCCTCAACCTACAAGCAGTTTCATACAATAAACCTTTTAGCAAAGGAATGAGAACATAATATAATCCAATTTTGGAGAAAATAGGTGGCTGTGGAAGAATTAACAATGTAAAAAAAGTAAAGAGAAGAGTGCTTCAGGATACTAAAGTACTCATCAGTCATCAAATGCATTTTCCAATAAATCATGCAAGCTACAATCCAGTTCTATACAAAAAATGAAACCTTGTGCTACTCTCTCCAAAGACGGAACAAATATTTTAACTTTTAAGAGAATAAATGTAAGACAACTCAGATAGAATAACACAAATTATAGGAGAGAAGAAAAATGGAAGCACACAAAAATAGCTTCACCAGAATAAACTAAAATGCAAAGAAATAAACTAAAACAAAAGAAAAATGGTTTCAAATACTACCGAACAAAATTAAATAAGAAGGGACGAGGTAGTTAAATGCTAATGACAATATACATAAAGTACAATCCCATCCTAATGCAGAAATCAAAACTTACTCATACTCCCAAGGAAAAGCAAACTAGAAACAGACAACATAGCTACGCCAGTGTTAAGTCAAAACACTTGCAAACATACCTAGTTCTTGACCAAAAAATATTGCTTGTACCCTCACCTATGCAAGTAAACTGAATCAACCAGAACAGCAACACAGAAAAAACTTCATCATACAACACAACAATTACTTGACTTGTTGGATGCCATTTCCTCAATTCATTGCCTAGCATTTGGCAATGACACTTGGAGACACCCAGCAAGGCAGTGAACCCGCCACCCTCTAGCACCAAATTACCACATTTCACATAAAACACCCAATAAAAATCAGGCCATCACGCCATTCACACAAACATTGTCTAAACACAAGCATCAAAGCCGCAAGACAAACATTTGCACATAAGTTAACACCTTACACCTATTCGGATGCCATTTACTCAGTCATAGCCTGAACTTGAAGCAAAAAAACAAAAACTCCGAGACACCCACTAGCACAAAGCTACGGCCTTTCACATAAATGGCGAACAAAAAATCACTCAGGAGAAAAAGACAAAAAACAACAACACGCTTAGTCAATCACTAGCACAAAGTTACCACCTTCCACACAAAAAACACAAAAATTCCCAACAGAAACCAACCACTTCCAATTTAAATCCCCAAATAAATCAGATGTCATTTTCTCAACTCACTAAAATCATATAGCCACAAAGCCGCCACCACCTATAACATAAAACAATCAACAAAGACCATTTCCAACTCCAAATTCAATTCAATCCAAACACCTACATTTCACACAGAGATTCGTTTCTTACACAAAATGTAACCGTATAGCCTTATACACACCCCGTCGAATAAAATATCAACTATCAAAACCACAACTAATATCAGATCTAAACAGCCCACAAATACCTCTTCCATTTCCCTGAGGATCACATCACGCTCGCGGCTGATTCGGTTCTCATCAAACCTCGAGTTCTGCAGAATATCAGCAAGAATATCGAGTGCCTTGGGAACATCCTTATCAGCGACCTTGGCGTAATAAGTGGTCTGCTCCCTCGACGTGTAAGCGTTGAGGTGCCCACCCATGTTCTCGATCTCCTCCTCGAGCTCCCTCGCGTTCCGCTTCTCCGTCCCCTTGAAGATCATGTGCTCGAGAAAATGCGCAGTGCCGTTGCTCTCCTCCGTCTCGAACCTCGACCCTGCGTCGATCCAAACCCCAACGGTGGCCGTCCTCGCCGCGAGGCTAGACTCCGTCGCGACGCGGAGGCCGTTGGGGAGGGTCGTGACGCGGGTCTCAGGGGCGGCGAGGATGCGGGTGTGGTCAGCGAGGGCGGGCCGGGGCGACCCGTATTTGAGGAAGCGGGGATCGGGGTTCTCCAGCTGGCGGAGCTTGGATTTGACGGCCTCCGCGAGGCGGTCGTAGATCATGGCGTTTGGGGGAGGAGGGGAGGGAGGGGGGGAGGAGGAGATGTGGGAGGCTACTGCCGTGGAGAGGGATCGGGAAACGGCGGATGAGAGGGCGGGCGTGCGCCCGTGGGTGCGGCGAGCCGCGGCGGAAAGGAGGCGGGCGGAGGGGGGCATGGTGGTGGTGGTGGCTCCGCGCGTAGGGGCGGCACCGAGGTCTGGTTTCTAGGGTTTCAAGGTTGAAAAAGTAAGAAGGGACGTGAGTGTGGCGTAGTTGTGTTGTGGGGCGACGTGGGTGTAGTCTTCTCTTCTAGTTTCTCGGGTGAATAGGGCGTGTGGAGACTTGAGTAACTGAGTACTAAGGAGAGATTTCATTTTTTTTTTTAAGGTTTTTTTCACCAGCAAAAAACACCCGTTTAAAATTAAAAAAATTATTAATTACTTAAATAAATAGAAAAAATTAATTATGAATATGAACCATTTTAATGTATATGAACACACATAGGCTTCTCACGTATTCTAAATAAATATGAATATGTATGGGTATTCATATTAACAGTGGATGTTCTAAATGAATATGAATACGTATGGGCCCATGCGTATTCATATTCATTTAGAATACGTGAGAAACTCATGCGTATTTATGTTAATAGTGGATGTTTTCCTGACAATAATAGTTTTTTTTTTTTGCTTTTCATTTTATTTAAGAGTTTAATTTTGATCCACTGATAATGTAAAATAGTTTTACACTGTCATCCAATCAAAACAAGTAGTTTGAATGACTTTTCAGATAGTGGGTATAAAAGTCAACTATCATGGCTTATATATATGGCAATACATGATTGGATGACCATGTAAAAAAATTTTATACTGTCAGTGCATAACAATTAAATTTTTTATTTAATTTATAAGTTTAATATCAAACCACCAGTGAACTTTAAATTAAAAATAATTTAGTTTAGGTTTATGGTGGTAAAATTTAGACCCTTATAATCTATACATTTAATTAATTTAAGATAGTTTGTGTTTAAAATTAATATTGATAACTAATTTCTTTAATGTTTTGTTTTTTTTTATTATTATGGATTGATATTTAGTAATATATCTATTTCATTTATGCAGTCGCATCGAGTATTGCAACCGACGCGCTGCAATGCACCGGCACCCCATGCTCGTATGGAGTATTATCTACGGCAGGTAAAGTTTTAGGAGATTGGCAACTTTGGCAACTACCACTATGACTTAGCACTCATCAGTGCACTTTGGTAGAGAAATGACATCCAGAGACACAAACATTTCATCTTCCATATGGAGAGTGTACTATCACTCTACAAGATATGGCGTTGCTGTCATGGGCAAATTATCGGATCTCCTCACTATATTCTAGACACAATCAGGCCCTTATATTTCCACTAGCTTTGAGATATATATTTTATGATGCCAATCAGTTATTTGTATATTCACTTTGACATTTGTATGTTTGAATGTCATTAAGTACTAAATGGTTTTTTTTTTATTTTAGATGGGGTGGATTGAGGATTCTATCAGACGGGAATAACCGTCGTTTGGTGGACTTTAGGGCACGTCTTGATGCCATACTCATTGATGGGGTAAGTGACACTAAATAATTTAAATTCCATATTCTATGGTTATGCATAAAGTTTAACTTAAATTGTCATTACAGTTTTAGTGGTCACCATATGAAAACGCGAGTGTCGTTGCTCTTACACCCACCCATGTGTATAGAGGTGCTGACGTGTAGGTTTCGGTTACTACACTCATTTGCTTCGAGATTGTGGAGTAACACCAGTCGGATCATGTCATGCAACAATACCAGTGCATGCAGTCTATTCCACATGCCTCATAAAAATAAAGAATAGTATAAGCATGAATACGCAAGGGGCCCCTGCATATTCAAAATGAATATGAATACACAGGGACCCTATGCGTATTCATGTGCAAACAGGTTATACAATAGCCCTTTGCGTATTCGCGCACATAATTTTAGCTCATTTATGTACCCAATTTCTTTTCCATTTATTTTCGTAAATAATATTTTTTTTGTTTTATTTTAATAAAAGAGCCTTTTTCACCATCCAAAGGAAAAATTGTCCTAATTTAAATTAAATTGAGTTTAGTTTTTATAGGCCAATATTTTAATTTTTTTATATTTTTATATAATGAAATTATTTTATTTATATGATTTTTCAAGTAATGGACTATGTTGCATCGATGGTTTATAATCCCACTATGCATGGAACATAGTACGTATCATATCTGATATCGATATGACGATACTTCAAGATGTGTCAAAGTTAATTTTTTTGGTGATTTTACAAATTGGTTTATCAATGAAATATCATTAATATTTATTTTTTATTTTTTTAAGATAGTTATAACAAGAGTCAAATAAACTTAATAATATGTTGACAATATCGTTTTAAATTTAATATATTTAATATATAATTATTATATATATACACGTATCCCCCACCTTTTAAATTTCATAATTTCATTGTATCCCATATCGATGTGTCGGATCATATCAATTTTTTATTTTATCTTGGTGTTTCATGGGTAATAGATGTGAAAGTTAACCACTTTTGGTATGTGGTAATGCATTATTTGATGATAGTATCAGTGCATTGAAATTAAACTCATTTAAATTTGAGACAAACACAATATCTTTATTGGAAATTAAAAGATTTTAGAAGTAATTAATGCTACATTGTCATCGAATCATGAATTATAATATCAGCAAAGGTATTAAGTCTCATACTTAATACTTAAAAAGTCATGCAAATAAGATAAATTTATTGGATGATGATATAAAAAAAATTTATACTATTAGTAAGTCAAAATTAAACTCTTAATAATAATATAATTTTTCCTATGAAGACATTATACATGATTATTCAAAATTTAAAAATTTGATTTCAATCGGCAAAAATGCAAATTATTTCTCTATTTCCCTAATCGATATTTTTCATATAGTTCACTCCCCCATTTTTCATATAAATGATTTTATGTGTAAAGGTAAACTACATCTAACTCCTCTGAAGTCATTTAACATTAAATTTGTCTCCTTTCTAGATTTTAAAATTACATAAACTATTTTTACAATTAATGGCATTAATTTTACTTAATATGGTTTCTAAAATCCCCAAGTTACCCTTTATGGAAAAAACCCTAACATCAATTTTCATCTTCCTCTTTCTCATGATAGCCACTCTCGCGTCGATCTTCATCTTCTCTTTTTTCATGGTAGCCTCCGCAATCACACTTATTTCTCTTCATATTTAATATTTGTGCTAGGGATTAATTAACGTGGCAGTGATGAAGAACAAGGGATAAATGGATTGATTTATTACTTAGATTAATTTTCTATTTTGTGGATTTTGATTTAGTTGATTTTAATTACAGATTGCTATAAAGAAAAAAAAGGTTAGATTTTTTTCTTGTGGCATAGGAGTGACATATTGAAAAACAATTAAGGGTAGAAAAGTATTTTCATGTGTTTTTAAATTTTTTGAAAATTAGTTTTCACATTATCATTGATGTTCTATATCATTAAGAGACTTTATATTGAATTTTAAACAATTAAAGGATGTGGATGTAATTCTAAAAATATGAAGGGAATAAATGTAATATCAAGTGACTTTAGGGGAGGTCATTTATAATTTACCCTATGTATAACCATTCCACTATTTTTTTGCCTCTTTTTAGCCTTTGTATTGAATTTTAAATAATTAGAGGAGGTGGCTGTAATTCTAAAAATGAAATAAATGTAATATTAAGTGATCTCAAAGAAGGTCATTATAATTTGCTCTATGTATAACCATTCCACTATCTTTTTTTTCCTCCTATCTAATTGATATTTGTCATATGCTCTAGTAATCCATAAATAAGTTTATGATTTTAAATATTTGTTATTTTTTACTAACATTTGACATTTTTGTGGCTTTTTCACCCTCATAAAATAAAATAATTGATTAATTACACAAATGCTGGATTGCAAATTTAATCACAGGAATAAGAGAGTTCGTATATACGGGGAAATTGTTGTATTTCTAGTTCACATGCCTATATATATCCGAAATCTGTCAAAACTTTTCTTTTTCTCACTCACTAGAGAGTCTTAAAGTGTTGGCAATTAGTTGAGATCACGAGAAATAATCTTTACTGACTTGATGACCTAACTTATATTGCAAGAAAGCCGAAGGAAAAGGTAATTTTTTCCTTATATATAATAATTTTTAAAATTTAATTTTTGCTAATTAATTCATTTATATTTACTTGTAGTGTTTACAATTAGGGTTTAGAGTTTGATTATGTTTGTAATTAGGTAGTAATTATAATAATAGGACTTAGAGTTTGGTTAGGGTTTGTAATTAATTAGGTAATAATTGTATGTAAAAGATTAAGATTAAAAGTTGTAATTATTTATATAGGGATGATTAATTAATTAATCTAATTAGACTTATGGATAAATATTACTTATGTACATTAGTCTATGTTAGTATGTTCTTTACTAATTATTAAACTTGTTAATTTAATTTTACATTACCTTAATAATAATTATTTAGCGTGATGTCTAAGTATTTTATTTTTCACAAATTAATACTGCATGATTGAGTGTTGAAGCCTAAGCATGCTGGGCTTGTGGCGCCTTCGTATCCCCACATGTAGTTGTATTTGGAGCCAATTGAGTTTTCAGAGGCTTCTCACATTGGGCACTTTGAGTATGATAATGCCCTGCATAGCGCCCTTGTTGAGATATAGGGTCTAGAGTCTCATACCTTCCACATTTCTTACAAAAAGTGCACCATCACCCTCGAAGACGTGGCGTTTCATCTAGGGCTTTGGGTGGATAGGTTAGTAGTTAGTGGCTGCATAAGTGGATGGCAAACTCATCTCAACAGATATTTATGGGTTTTGTGTGAATAACTTCTAGGAGCTGCACCACTCCTGGACAGAGATCAAGTTATATGGTGAGCCCATCATGGTTTGGGAGTGCATTTCTGAGGGATTATGATTTGTCATGGCAGTCGGACTTAGTTGTGTAGCAACACACTCAGGCCTACATTATCCAACTCATTGGTCGGTTTTTGATTACCGACAAATCTAGCTCCTAAGTTCACATAAAGGGGCTGTAACACTTGCGAGATTTTCACTCCCGCGGGACTTTCAACTAGGCCTCCGCAGTGTTGACAACCTTGTGTCGCCACTTGTGTAAAGCGACCCATCATGAGGTAACAGAGCTTGGAGGTTGTGTTTGGTTACTATTGTCACAGGCCTATTACCCAATTCCAACACATTGACTAGTATGAGGTCAGATGGCATCTAACTAGTAGGTAATCAACTATGTTTTATTTTTATTTTCATGTTACATTTATTCTTTCATATTATGTCTAAGATATAAGCTATTATGTGTTCAAGTGGGCAGGATTGCAGAAGAAGACAGATCCAAATAGGTCTTAATTATTGCATATAAGGTCATTCATTAATGCCATCCCTATCGATAGGGTACATTTTTTTAATCCTAAAATTGGGCAGTGTCAAGGTTTAAGCGTAGAGTTTGCTAATATATTTTTTTAAAGGTTTAATTACTCTGCAGGTTCTTATAGTTTCACTTAATTTTTAATTAGGTCCCTATAGTTTAAAAGTTTCTAAGTAGGTCATTATATTGTATGAGATTTATCAATCAGATCCTTGCTGTTATAAAAAAATAAAATATTCTATGGAATATGGAATATTCCATTTCCATCTTCTTCTTCACATAGTGGCAAGAACTTAATTGAAAATTCTCATACACTATAAGAACTTACTTAAAAACAGGGACCTAATTAATAATTGAGTGAAACTATAAGAACCTGAAGAATAATTAAACCTTTAAAATATATATTTGTCTTTCAACTGATGCCTCAGTTTCAAGAGAGGTGCAATTTTAGTTTCTTAGTGGAGTACAAATTTTTTATTGTATATTTTATATTATTTTTGGTATTGGATCTATTTGTCCTTCTAGAATTATGTTTTCTGGTTTCTTATATTTGTTTAATTTTAATAAATGTTTGATCTCATTCTAATTATTACCTTTGCAATTTTGGGGTTACATTATTCTAGTTTCTTGTCATATCACCCAATCTTTTGTTTGTGTGTATATTGTCCTCCCTTACTATTAAATTAAAATTGGCTATGGTTAATATTATTAAATTTTAGTCATATTCATTACTTCTTTACAACTCAATTATCTTTTGTAGTGATAAATTGTGCCATTTATTTATTATATACATTGTGTAGGATTTTCTCAAGAACTTGATGCATGATAAAGACTATATTATTTGAAGTTGCTGTCTTTCCTATTATTAGCCCCTTTTGAAATTTAGATTTTGAAGGTATCATCTTTTCCTTAAGGAACCTATTATAGAATTTATCTGTTATATGGTTAATGAAGGAAAAGGTTTGTCACGACCCGACTTGGGCATGTGACTGGCACGTAGGGAATCCTCTTTCCCACGTAAGCCTCGTGACCTCTGAGGTTCTCTATATGCACATTTTAATATAAAACTATGTACAAAACATCATTTAATCTCTAATAAACCATTGGTTCCATGAAAACACAATCATAGTCAAACTTTAACACAGATCTCTGAAGTAATAAAACTAATCATTTCCATTTCAAACTCTAAACATATTATTGAGGTTCAAAATACATGAGTTACTCTCTATACAAAATATACATGAAATCTATAATCATGTAGATACAAAATAATCATGATGAAACAATGCTAATCAATCTCTATGGTCCGGGACCCTGCCCGTCATGTAACTGGAGCACTCTATTTTTAACAAAAACAAAATAGCGTACTTCACACCAAGTGAAACTCACCAACTGATAAATGTCACTACTGCGGGGGAGAAGGTGGAAGATGAGAACCCGCAGCGTCTACAGCACCTGTTGTGAACATTTGATTTTGTATGACCTTTTAACAATAAAATCCAAAAAATTTGCACCTAATTTACCTTTTTTATTACAGTTTTGTTATTTATTTCTTTTGGGAAAAATGGTAAAGTTTTTAAGCCCAATCTAGGTACGTTTTTTTTAGGTCCAGTCTGTTTTCTTTTTTTTATTATTATTTTATTTTTATTTTGTAAAAGAAAAAGAGAAAAAAATAATAAATAAATAAAAAGGGAAAAGAGGAGTCACGGGCTGCTCTCGGGTTCTTCTCTTCTTCTTTCCCCAAGGCTGGCATGTGACGCATAAGGATGAATGAAAATATTAAAAAATAAATAAAAAGGAATAACAGACATCATCATGGTGTTCCTCCACTACGTGCAAGAGGTTAGAGTTTCTTTCGGTGGAAGGGAGGGGATCCAAAGAAACCCAGAATACATATTGAGACGGAGACCATCATCAGCAAGGGGGGGATCTCCATATTTTCCCAAAAAAATGAGTCAGCAAAAAAGCAAAATATATATTTCCAATCCAAAAAATAACATCGGAGATTATCATCAGCAAGAGAATTTCGATCATCCATTAGCAAAATTCAAACACACCAGAGAACAAAGATTTTTCAAAATATAGCGAGAAAAATCACAAGAGATACATAGCTACATCGTCAGACCAACAATTCTGCAGAATATACAACAAGCATCCAGAAACAAATATTGGGAGGAAACCAGCAACTCAGTCCGGCAACTAGAAAAAATAAGGTGATAACAGCATCAGTGATAACAAAAAAAAAAAAAGCAGAGAGAGAGAAGTGGCAGAAAGGCCGCGAACTCCCCCACCACCGCCGCGGCCTCCTCATCTCATCCTTCCATCTGCACCACTCCTCTCACCGGCAACCACCGCTACCATCCTTTACTCCAGAAACCACCACCACCACCACCGCGGACCACCCATCCTCTTCCATCACTCTCAACGCCACCATCTCATCCTTTACTCCATGAAACACCACCATTCCTCCTCCTCCATCGCGATCTGCCTTCCCCAAGCCACCGGTCCTCACCTCCGCGAACACCTCAACCAATCACCGCCTTCTCTCTCTCAGCCCAAAACCATCGTCGACACTTCCGCCTTTTCTCCACGCGATCACCGCCGTGCCTAACTCTGCGGACTCCCTCTGCCACCCACATGCATCGCGATGTTCCCCCCCCGGGCGCTCCTCCTCCTCCATCGCGAACGACCAGCCCCTTTCCTCCAACCAGCCCTAAGTCACCGTGAGACCACTGCTAACCTCCCTCACCAAAACACCACAACCAACCTCCACTTCCGCCGATCCAAAGCCCAGCCACGGGGATCCCCTTCCCCTCAGACGCGCGGCCAGCCAAGCTCCCTTCCCTTACCCTTTCACGCTCCCTTTCTCTCATCCTCTCTTTCTCTGTATGTGTGTGCCTTGCATGTGAATGTGTGTTAATAGAGAGAGTTGTGTTTGTGTGAGAGAGAGGAGTGATTTGTGTGTGCTGTGTGAGTGGGGTGGGTGAATGGGTGTGTGCGTCGGTTTTGTTTTGTTTTATTGCGTGGGTACGAGCATGGGTGTGTATAGAGATAGGTCAGGGAAAGTTTTTTTTTTATTTATTTTGATTAGTTTTTTTTTATTGTTTATATTTTGGTTAATTTTTTTTATTCGATCTTATTTTGGATTTGCTTATTTGAATTTATCTGTTTAAGTTTGGATTAGATTGTTTAATCAGCATTTGTTTTATTTCCTTATTTGGCCTTTGAGCCTTTCTTGTTGAGTTTAGATTTGTTTTGGTGTGAAATAAATAATTTTTTTTTTAAGTTAATTTGGTTCAAAAATATTCACTTTACTAAGAAAAATGAATTTGTGTTATTGTTTTAGTATTATCATTTGAATGAAAATCGAATAAATTAGTTTCAAAATTAATTGAATTATAAAAAGATAAAAAGAGTTTTTTTGATCATTGTAGTGTTTTTTTTAATTAAAAAGGATTAAAAAAAAGAAAGTAATAATTAGAACTTTTTTTTTCAGTTTTAATTATGTTATATGTTTATGCGTTTTTGCTTAGTTTAATTATGTAATGATGCTTATGAATTAATTATTTTTTTATTTTTATAATTTTATATGTTTATGTGTTTTGTTTTCATAGTTATGTAATTGTGTTTATGAATTAATTCTTTTTTAGTTCAATTATTTTATATGTTTTTGTGTTTCGCTTAAATTATTACGTATTTATGTTAATTTTGCTCCTTTTTTTAGTTTAATTATTTTATATATGTATGTGTTTTGCTTAAATTAATTGTGTATTTATATTTATGAATTAACCTTTTGATTCTTGTTAAAATTAGAATTTTATCTTAAAAAGGGAAATAAAACAAAATATATTTTTTTTATTCATAATCAGTTTTCTTTTCAATTTTTTTTTTTTACATTTGTGCGATGTTCAATAATTGTAATTGAATAGCAAATGTTATCTTCATTGTTATTGAATCATAAGGGTTTATTGAGTGGCCTAATGTCAACTTGAATTCTGTGTACAAATGGATTTTCTTTGATTTAATAATCAAAATTTCTTTTTGTTAAATTTAAAATTAATTAATAGTTCTTTATTTTGATTCACTTTTTTAATTAAAATCTGTCAACTCACAAATATTTTCTATAGAACTACGTGACTTTGAATTCTCTATTGTAACAGGGGATACGTAGGAGCAGGCGATTCCGATCCCTGTCAAGTCAAAATTAGCTTTTTATAATTCATTATATTTGTAAGTTTTTAATACATTTTTACTTGTTTTTTTATGCAATTTTTGTATTTTTGTTATATTCACAAATAATTTTTTTTTAAAATATTTTATTTAATATTCATTTATGTGGGGTATTTTAGACGTTAATTTAGCCGCGACGGCTTATTAACTCCATATTTCCGGCATTTGAGTTGTGACAGCTTAATGACCTGAAAATTTCTCTAAAATTTGTTGTTCTTTTATATTTGTTTTTTATAAAAATATAAAAAATAAATTTCTTTTTATCTTATTCATAATTTATTTATTTATTTTTTGATGTAAATTTATTCATTCATTTATCAAATTTCATTTCAAATAAAGAGGTTAATTTAGTCGTGACAGCTTGTTAACCTATCATTTAGAATACTTGAACTGTGACAGTTTGGTACTCTAAAAATTTCCTTACTTTTTGTTTTAAAAAAAAACACAAATTCCTTTTAGTTTTCTTGTAATAAAAATAAATATTTAAAAGGGATTATTATTTAATTTGTGCAATTAATTAGAGGTACCGTCTAAGGACGGGTGTATTAGGGGTGCGTAGGATTAAACTCCTACCCTTCCCTATGCATAACCGACTCCCGAACTCAAATCGGATTTCAAAGACCATATTTCAAAATAAGTGGGTTTTTCCATGTTTTCCCAAATTCTAATAAACTTGATGGCGACTCCATTATTTTCAAAATGAAAAATTCTTTTTTCGCCGTCCCCATCGCAAACTTGGTTGCGACAGATGGCGACTCCACTGGGGATTCCCAAGAGAGTCAGGCCTGTTTTAGTTAGTTGTACAAATTAAATATAGCCTTTTGATATTTATTTTCTTTTTCTTTGTTTACTTTATCTAGTTTTCTTTTTTATGCTTTATTTCTTTATAGAGTTTTGTATTTCATGTGTTTGTTTATAATGATGGCTTTATTTTTTTAAAAAAACCTTAGGATAGGTGACTATTTCTAAGTTTTGTACATATTTGTTTGTGTTGATTTTGCAGGTATTAGTCATGGGTAGTTTTAGGATTTCAGGTTTGTATGCTCTCTTCACACACAACACTAACATATTAATCACACACGAGTGGGGCCCTATACCCGGGTCTGAGTGCAACTTGAGATAGGTAAGAGATTACGTAGTGGTAGCCATTTTGGATGTTCATCCTGTTTGGTTATTGCGAAAATCTCATCTAGAGCGTGATTCTTTCATGAATGTCCTGCACCTAGCGGTTCACTTGCTGTTATGGATAACATTCTGAAATGAGTCTTAACTCTAGAAGCCATAGAACTCTGAGAATATAAACCCACCCGGTGAAAGTGTTCACAAAGTAGAATGACCATAAGACCATAGAATTGACCTCCAGAATTTACCGCAAATAGGACACAAAGAGAGCATGCATTTTCTTTAATTCCTTTTCTTTGTATATAAATTCCTATCACTGTTCTTTGTATATAATTTCTTTTCATTCCTTAAATTGTTTATTATCCCTTCTTTTGTTTAAATTAAGTTTTTTTGTTATGGCAGGTTTGTTAGAAAGTTGAATTGAATCTCATTCTGAGTATCTTTGGGAAATGGAAACAAATATGAGACCAGATAGTCAAGGAGATGAAAAATTGAAAAGAACTCTACGTCTTAAAGCCAAGACACCTGACACGAAGAGCCTGAGATCCTTGGGTCAATTGTTGAGGCTACCACAACGCCTTTCTCTTACCAGAAGATATGGGAAGATTTTGGACCTTTTAGAAGTAGAAGAACAGGAAAAGGCAATCACGGCATTGGCACAATACTATGATCCTCCGCTTCGATGTTTTACCTTTCAGGACTTTCAGTTAGCACCAACCATTGAGGAATTTGAAAAAATCCTGGGACTGCCACTAGAAGGAGAAAAACCTTATCACTATTAAGGTTATTATCCTTCTTTACATACCATATCAACTGTCTTAAGGATAGGAGTGAAGGATTTGCGTGAAGTACAGAAATGTAGAAATGGGACCTATGGACTCTCGAAGGATTACTTGGAAGGGCATATGCACCGTTTGGCTTAAAATGAGGACTGGGATACCTTTATAGATGTACTGGCCCTCACTATCTATGGCACTGTCTTATTTCCGAATATTGAAGGCTTGGTAGACTTTGCAGCTATTGATGTATTCCTTGCTCGCAAGTTTCATGGTCATAATCTTGTTCCAGCTCTCTTGGCAGATGTCTATTGCACTTTAAACTTTTGCTATGAGAGGAATGACAAAAGAATTTTGTGCTGTTTACCAATGTTGTATGTGTGGCTACCGCGCACATATTCCAAAAGAGTTACAAGGCACCCTGTCCCATTGAAGATCTACGGATGCATAATATCAAGAAGAAGAGTGGACAAGAGTGGGCCCAAGACCTGGCCAAGTTAAACGAAAAGATGATACGATGGTACCCTTGGTGGGAAGATGGGCAAACTTTGATTTATCAGTGCGGAAGCTTCCCAAATGTACCCCTCATGGGTACCCGAGGATGCATAAACTATAATCTACCATTGGTATTGCGTCAACTTGGCTACCCCATGATGGGATCTCCTTCGGAAGTTGCAATCACTCCATTTGTCTCATATTACCAAGATTCCAAAGATTTTGGTTTACTACAGAAGATCCGATCGGCCTGGAACAAGGTTATCAAGAAAGGAAAAGAACTGGGAGTTAGGAGTTGTGCTGTGAAAGAAAGTTACCGTCAATGAGTGAAAAATAGGGCTCATGAGATCAAGCTACCATTCAGGGCCTTAACAATTACTTCTCTGGACGATGTGTCAACTTGGAACTTCAATGGAAAAGAAGAAATCAAAGAAGTGAAAGAAAAATTAGACAAGGCTGAACAAGAAAAGATGCAAATAGAAGCCGAATTGAAAAATGCCCATCATAACTATGCAACCTTAAAACGAGAAAGCACTGAAAAGGATCGAGTTCTAGAAGGAACAAGTAAAAAGTTGAAGATGGGGCACGAGCACATGATGAAAACCAAAGAATGTCTCAAGGCTACCAACAAAGAGCTAGGGCTTCGAAGACAAGAACGTGACAGGGCACTAGCTGAAAATCAACAATTGAAGGAATTACTCCAAAAGGCTAAAGTTGTTGAAAAAGCTACGTTAAAAGGCCAAGAGCAAATGCAACAACAAATGGAAGAATTGAACAAGGAATACCAAAGGAAGATTGAAGAACTCAGCCAACACATGGACAATGAAATCCTGAAATATCAAGTTGCTGTGGAAGAAGAGAAGAAAAGAACTGCAAGTTTGGATTTCGAAATACAACATCGAAATCACATTATTCATGAGTTGAAGACTCACTTCTCAAACTTGGCAGGGTTGGCTAACGCAGCTATAGAAGATGTTCCAAGATATTTAGGATTGGCTGAGCAAGGAATAATCCCTTTCAAGACCCCGATTGAGATTAGCAACTTTATTGACTATTGTAAAGACTTGATTGGGAGAATGAAGCAAATGATTGCTGAGAGATGTTGAGAAAGGCATTTGTGGCTTTACAGTGTATTTTCTTTTGTTGTTGTGAGAACCAATGTAAGAAAGATGATGGTTGTAATATGCCTTTATGAATAAAAGAATCTTCGTTTCTCTGTATTGTGTTGGTCTCATAGCAATGTCCATGACTTAGTACTTTTGAACGAGACGTTCTGAGGAACGGTTATCATCAAAGATACTCACATCAAGATCGGTTCAACTGATGATTTCTAACAAATAGCTATGTTTTTGTCTTTTTCTTTTCACTAAAGTTTGTTTTTAATAGGTAAAAATCCATCACAATTGGGCGCCCAAGGAAAACCGATACCGATCAAACTTGAATTCATAATACCAGAGCCCGGACCAAAATGGCTGGAGGGAATGGTGACACAGAAAGGGGTATCCCAATCACAACTACTTCTGAAGTAGGAAGAAATCTGAGCAATGAAGTTGATGCGGTGAGAGGAAAACTGAATGAACTGTCAAACAACCAAGGAAGACTGGAGGATATGATGCGGGCCATACAAGAATCACTTAATCTATTGGGAGCTCATTCAGCAAATGTACAGCCAAATACCACGACACTAGGTATGCCTGTAGTATCAAGTGCAGCTCTAAATGTCACTTTGGGGATGAATGATATGTGTGAAATCCCAAATAACCTCCATGGGCAACCACCGCCCACGATACCATTGATAATCCCTATCGGAGAAGGCTATCGTTCCTTAGAAAATGTGCAAACTCATGAGCATGGGCATATTACCCCTGTCTGGGAGCAACCTCGTGTGGTCATCCAGAAGCAGCCATCCTCCTCAGAAAATAGTCGTGCAGAGGCAGAAAAAGGAAAATTCAAAGAAGAATGGATGGAGAAGATTCAAGAGCAGATTAGGGCTATTCAGGGACCTAGTCCCTATGGTTATGTGGAAGTTGAACAGCTCTGCCCTTCTTCTGACGTAGTAATCCCTAAGGATTTTAAGGTTCCTGATTTCTCAAAGTATGATGGGACGGGTAATCCTCTTTTCCACTTGAAGAGTTATTGTACCAAAATGACGATATGGTCAAAGGACGAAAAATTTCTCATCAGTTTCTTCCATGAAAGCCTGACTGGACCTCCTTTGGAGTGGTACATTTAATTAGACCACTCAAAGATTTCTAGCTGGAGAGAATTGGCAGACCTGTTCATGAGCCAATACAAGTTCAATCTTGATGTGGCACCTACTCGGGAGCAATTAAGCTCCATGTAGAAGAAGAAGGATGAATCATTCAAGCAGTACGCTCAAAGGTGGAGAGCCTTGGCTGCCCAAGTTCAACCACCTCTCATCCTAACTGAAATGTGTTCTTACTTTTTGGGAACCTTGGGATCGCCTTACATTGGGACAATGGCAGGGGCAGCATACAAAGATTTCTCTGAGTTGATAACTGCTGGAGAAAGAATTGAGAGCTTAGCAAAGGCCGGCAAGCTACCCATGAGTAATGAAAACACGAGAAAAAACTTCCCGCCCAAAAAGAAGGAAACAGATGTTAATTATGTGCATGGACAACAATCCTTCGTCCCAAGGTATGCACCAACACGTCCACGACTCCAACTGTCATCATACCACACACCTATCGCTCCTTACCCATCCTACCAAACCACACCAACCACAAACACTGTCTCATATCCCCAGCCACAAGTTAACAATATCCATATAAGGCCATACCAACCAGCTCGCCCAACATACACCCCAGCACCTCGACCAAATTTCCAAAACCAGAATCGAAATCGATTTCCTAACCTTCCACCTTTTCTAAAGCTATCCATTTCGAATGCTGACCTTTTTCAAAAACTAGTTGATGTTCACCTAATCTCTGCATATCTCGTGCACCCATTAGAACCGCCATTTCCAGCATGGTACAACCCAAACCTTACTTGCAAATATCACATGGATATTGCGGGACATTCCATAGAGGATTGTGAAGGATTCAAAATGGCAGTAAGAAGATTAATTGCTTGTGGGAGGCTGGACCTTCAAGAAGATTCGAAGCCAGACATTGTTAATAACCCGATCCCAAAACATGAAGGAGGAAGTCGGGTGAATGCCTTGGAGGTAGAAGAACCTTTGATTAAGAAAGTTTTGAATCTTCAAACACCGATGGAAGAAGTGTTCAATGGCTTGAGAAAGGCTGGGTACAATATCAAAACAGCTGCATCCATGATGAAAGAAGATGAAAAATATGACATGGAATCAGGCTGTTTATATCATTGTGGAGGTCTTGGCCATGATATAGAAAATTGTTGGGATTTCAAGGCTCGTGTACAGGGATTGCTTAATTTGGGCGTTGTTCAAGCAAAAAAGAGGCTAAGTTTCCAAGAAGGAGTGAACGTGACTGATCGCTTTGTGCTTCGGATACCATCAATTAATCCGACTCCAAAACTGGAAAAAATGGTGATCACTGTGAAAAAGTCGATACCCTCTGGGTATGAGGATACACATGCTGTACCTTGGAACTATGAAACCAATGTGGAGACAAATAGAGACATAGGGGAAGCCTCGGAAGTCCAAACAAGTGAATTAGTAGCGGAGGTAAAAGGAATAACAAGAAGCGAAAGAGTTTATGGACCCGGAGAGCTGGAAAAAGGAAAGCTTGTTGAAGGAGAGAATATCGAGAAAGGTTCTGGTGCGGAAAGGAAAGGAAAAGAAGATGATGAAGAAGAGGAGTTCCTAAAGATCATGAAGCAAAGTGAGTATGACATACTGGAGCAATTGAAGAAAACTCCTGCCAGAATCTCCTTGCTGTCATTAATCTTATCATCCGAATCTCACCAAAAAGCATTGCTAAAAGTCTTAAAAGATGCTTATGTAAAACCGGATGTCTCATTGGTGAGTATGGTGAATATGGTGGATCCAGTAAAACGTGTCAACATGATCACATTCTGAGATGAAGAAGTTGTATCACAGGCCAACCCACGAGCACTGTATATAACTCTCAAATGTAAAGGTTATATAGTGCCGAAAGTTCTCATTGATGGAGGGTCGGGACTAAACGTCTTACCAGTGACAACCTTGAGCTACTTGTCAATAAACAAGGATGATATTTCACCACAAGTAATGATTGTGAAAGCTTTTGATGGAGCGAAGAAAAGCATCCTTGGGGAAATGGTGCTGCTATTGGAGATCGGTCCAAGCGATTTAAGGTGCTATTCCAGGTAATGGAAATTGAGTCTGATTACAATATGTTGCTGGGAAGACCATGGATTAACAAGGTTGGTGCTGTTCCTTCAACCTTGCATCAAAAAGTTAAATATATCGAGAATGACTCGGTTATTACCATCCACGGAGAGAAGGAGATCATAGTATCCAAACCAGTTACACTTCCATATGTTGAAAATGTGGAGTTAGTGGAACACAGTTTATGGCACAGTCTAGAGGTTGTAGGGCTAAAACAAGAACAGAATGAGTCTCTAAGGCAAGATGTCAATCAGGTAGTGGCTCATATCATGACTAAAAATGGTTATCTGCATGGCAAAGGCCTAGGATAACAGTTGCAAGGTATCAGGATGCTGCTGCCTATCTTAGAGAAGCGAAACCGATTCGGTTTAGGATATGAGGCATCATTGGAGAATCAGGTCAAGACAATGACTCTTAAACAAAAAAAATCAAAAGAGAAAATGGAGCAGATCCCTCATCTGAAAGAGACATTTCCTCACCCGGCTAAAGTAATTGTGGCTGAAGAAGGTTGCACCTCCAGTTATTTTTCCACCATCAATACTTTGGATGTTGAGAAGCCTGAAGAATACAACAATGCTGATGCTACCAACCACAATGAGATGCTGATGAATTGGACAGCTGAACCAATAATTGATGTTATTGTTTCAAAGTAATCATTTGGGATTGTATTAATTGTCGTTGCTTTCTTGTATGCTACTTTGAGACATCATTTGAATGAACTTGCATGTTTATCCCGTAATTTTCCTTTATCATTATACCTTGTACTTCTTCATCCCTTCCATTCATTTTATTTTCATCCGCTATTCTTTTACTTTCTTTTTATCTTTAGCATTGTTTCCTCGGCCCGTTAATTTGTGTCTTTCTCTGTATTATTCATGTTTTACCCCTTATGTGTCTTGGCATTCCAACCCCCACAAATGCTTTCCAGGGACCTAAATGCTATGAATATTTTGCCGCATGAAAGGGACTTAGGAGGCCAATCAATTGATTCTCTTACTGCACTTGATTGTGATGGCTATGAATCCGAAGAGGATGAAGAAACTATTGAGGAATTTTCAGGCTTACTGGAACATGCAGAAAAGGGGTTTGACTTAGACAATGAGGTGGTTGAAGTGATTAACATGGGCATTGAAGAAGAGAAGAAGGAGCTGAAAATAGTGGAAAACTCTGAAAGAACATAAATGATTGTATTATTTGAAGAATACCTGGATGTTTTTGCATGGTCTTATCATAATATGCCGGGATTGGATCCACAGATTGCTTCACACAAGATCCCTTTGTATCCAGAAGCTGAGCCGAAGAAGCAAAAGTTGAGAAGAATGCGGCCTGACATGTCACTAAAGATAAAAGAAGAAGTGACTAAACATCTAGAGGCTGGATTTTTGGAAGTATCAAGACACATTGATTGGGTGGCCAATATTGTGCCTGTACCTAAAAATGATGGAAAGGTCAGGATGTGTGTAGATTATCGGGACCTGAATAAAGCTAGCCCGAAAGATGATTTTCCACTTCCCCACATTGATGTCCTTGTTGATAATACGGCCAAGAATCACCGATTTTCATTCATGGATGGATACTCCGGATATAATCAAATTCCCATGGATGTTCATGACAAAGGCAAAACTACATTCATAACTCTGTGGGGAGCGTTTTGTTACACAGTCATGCCATTCGGATTGAAGAATACCGGTGCCACTTACCAACGTGCAATGGTTGCACTGTTCCATGACATGATGCATAAGGAAATTGAAGTATATGTAGATGACATAGTCGCTAAGTCTAAAGAAAGAGAAAGCCACGTGACAGTCTTGCGGAAACTGTTTGAAAGGCTCAGAAAATACAAGTTGCGGCTGAACCCGAGTAAATGTATTTTTGAAGCTTCTACAGGGAAATTGCTCGGGTTCATTGTCAATAGAGAAGGGATAAAGGTAGATCCGGACAAGGTAAAGGTGATACAAGAAATGCCAGCTCTCCGAACTGAAAAGGAAGTAAGAAGTTTTCTTGGGAGGCTTAATTACATTGCTAGATTTATTGCCAACTTGACCAGTACTTGTGAGCCTATATTCAAGTTGCTACGAAAACATCAACCTGGGGAATGGAATGAAGAATGCCAAGAAGCTTTTGACAAAATCAAGGCTTATCTAATGAAACCTCCAGTTTTGACTCCTCCTACGTCAGGCCGTCCTTTTATCATCAGATCTTACAGTGTTACCCACTTCACTCGGAGCAATGTTGGGGCAATATGATGATTCTGGAAAGAAAGAACAGGCCATTTATTATTTGAGCAAGAAGTTTAACGAATGTGAATCCTGCTATCTGGCGATTGAAAAGACCTGTTGTGCATTAGCATGGGCTTCTAAGAGGTTGAGGCAGTACATGTTATACTACACCACTTGGTTGATTTCTCGAATGGATCCATTGAAATGCATATTTGATAGTCCTCATGTGTCATTAAGAATGTCGAAATAGCAAGTGATACTTTCAGAATTCGATATCAAGTATGCAACCCAAAAGTCCGTTAAGGGGGGCGCAATTGCTGATCATCTAGCTGAAAACCCTCTGGAGAATGGACAGCCTATCATGCCTGAATTCCCTGATAGTGTGGTATTGACAATAGAGAAAGAAGAAATGGAAGAAGTGGATGTGTGGAAGATGTATTTTGATGGGGCCGCCAATATGAACGGATGCGGAATAGGAGCTGTAATAGTCTCACCAGCTGGGAAACAGTACCCGGTTTCTATCAAACTAGACTTTGAATGTACCAACAACATGGCAGAATATGAAGCATGTGCAAATGGTTTGCAAGTTGCTATTGACTTGGGAATCAAAGAACTAAAGGTCTTTGGAGACTCTACACTTATAATCTATCAAGTTAATGGATAATGGCGCACAAAAGACCCAAAATTGGTACCTTATCAGAAGCATTTGTCTCAATTAATTGAGCGCTTTGATGATATATCGTTCTCCCACTTAACTTGAGACAAGAACCAGTTTGCGGATGCTTTGGCGACTTTGGCCGTGGTGACTAATTTGGAGGTACATGCTAATGTCCAACCCATCCATGTCGAAGTGCAAAATGAACCGGTATATTGTGACAATGTGAAGATTGAACCAGATGGACAACCATGGTATCATGATATCAAGCAGTATATTCAAAAAGGAGAATACCCAGCAGGTGCAAATGAGGTGGATAAAAAGACAATTTGAAGACTGGCCATGGTTTTCTTCTTGAATGGTGAAGTCCTTTACAAGAGGAATTATGATACCACTCTCCTTAGATGTGTAGATGCTCATGAAGCTCAAATAATCATGACCGAAGTCCATGAAGGGATCTGCGGAACTCATACTAATGGGCATATGATGGCACGCAAGATCCTAAGGAGTGGTTATTACTGGTCCACCATGGAGAACGACTATATCAATTACGTTTGGAAGTGCCACAAATGCCAAATATACGCAGACCGAATCAACGCTCCTCCAGTTCAGTTGCATAGCATGGTATCTCCTTGGCCTTTCTCGATGTGGGGTATGGATGTTATTGGTCAAATTAATCCTAAAGCATCCAATGGTCATCGTTTCATCTTGGTGGCAATAGATTATTTCACTAAATGGGTGGAAGCTGCTTCATACGCTAACATCACACAGAAGGTTTTTCTCAGATTCATCAAAAGAAACATCATCTGCAGATATGGAATTCCAGAAAGGATTGTCACAGACAATGCTCCTAATCTCAATGGCGCCGAGGTCCAGAAATTCTTCGAGACATTCAAGATCAAACATCACAATTCAGCTCCTTATAGACCCCAAATGAATGGTGCGGTTGAAGCTGCAAATAAGAATATCAAGAAAATCGTCGCCAAAATGGTGGTGAATTACAAAGATTGGCACGAAATGCTACCATATGCTTTGCATGCATATCGTACCAACATACGATCAAGCACAGGGGCAACTCCTTTTTCATTGGTATATGGAATGGAAGCCGTATCTCCCATAGAAGTGGAAATCCCATCACTCAGAGTTTTAATGGAGGCTGAGCTGGGAGAATCTGAATGGGTAAGAGCTCGACATGAGCAGTTGAACATGATCGAGGAAAAGAGACTTACAGCTATTTGTCACGGCTAGTTGTACTAAAGCAGAATGGCTAGGGCTTTTAACAGGAAAGTCCGCCCTAGAGATTTTCATCCAGGAGATTTGGTTCTGAAGAAAATTCTCCCTAATCAAGAGGATGCGCGGGGTAAATGGGCTCCGAGTTATGAAGGGCCTTATATTGTCAAGCAAGCATTCTTAGGTGGGGCGTTGATTTTACAAGACATGGATGGCCAAGATTTGCCTAAAACTACCAACAGTGATGCAGTAAAAAGATTTTATGCATGAAAAGGTGCTCAAAAGCCCGTTAGGTTGAAAACTCGGAAGAGCGACCTAAGTAAAAGTTAGGGCAAAACAAAAAAAAGAGGAAGAAAAAGATAAAAGAAAAAGAAGAGGAGAGCTCGCTAGGTTGAAAACTCGAAAGAGTGGTCTAGGCAAAAATTAGAGCAGAGGAAAATATGTATCATTTCCGGTAAGTACACTGGGGCAAGTTTTGGTGTCGAATTTGTCCGATAAATCAAGCAAATCAAAAACTGAAACTGGGGCAATTTTGAAGAAAGGATTTGAAGATGTGTCATCGGATGTCATGGCTATGTTGTTCAACTTGCTGCAAGAAGTCATTTGATTGAAACACAAAGGACCTAAACTGGGGCAAAATTTCGTGTCTTTCACAATTCTTGTATTTTGTTCATGTGTTGTCACCTTTTTCCAAATATTTTGTCATCAAGTGGACCAAGCAATGAAGATGTTCAGTCAGTTGATCCTTTCACCTTCTCGTTGAGTGCATGTTCATTCATGATGTCTCAAATAGGATAAATTTAAGCTTCAATTATGCGATCTAACAATATTTACAGCAATACATCAGTGACTGGTATCACGATCCAGAAACTGCAATTAAAATTCGACAGAGGAGTACCCGTCATTCTAAAAAATGAAAAAGAGAAAAGAAGAACAAAAGAAGTGAACAAATCTTTGTTGTGCCAGAAGGTTCAATGCAAGAATTATGAGTTTGATCGGTTAAAGTTTCCTGGAGGATTGCTCAATTTGGTTGTGGTCAGTTTTTCAAGAATATGTCTGAAATAAGTTGAAGTTCATGAATTTTGCATATAACTTTGAAAAAAAAACAAGAAAAAAAGAGAAGAACTGAGAAAGTTATTATTCTCTAATTTAGCTTTTCATTTCCAATTAGCCTCAAATTGCCGATTTATTTTTTCAGACGGTATCCTTGCCGATTTCTTTTTCGAACGGTATCCTTGCCGATTTCTTTTTCGAACGGTATCCTTGCCGATTTCTTTTTCAAATGGTATCCTTGCCGATTTACCTTTCAGACGGTATCCTTGCCGATTTACTTTTTCAGACGGTATCCTTGCCGATTTCTTTTTCAGACGGTATCCTTGCCGATTTCTTTTTCAGACGGTATCCTTTCTGATTTCTTTTTCAAACGGTATCTTTGCCGATTTTTTCAAACGGTATCCTTGCCAATTTCTTTTTCGAACGGTATCCTTGCCGATTTTCTTTTTCAAACGGTATCCTCGCCGATTTCTGTTTCAGACGGTATCCATGCCGATTTACTTTTCAATTTACTTTTCTGTTGATATCTTTTGCCAGTTTAATCTTTAATCGGCCTCAGTTGTTAATCTTAATTTCTAGTTGACCTCGGATTTTCATTTTTACATTTTTAGTTAGTCATTTGTTAACTTCTGGTCAACACCATCGACTTTAGATTTTGTCAGCTTGTGTATTTGCATTTGATTTTCTTATATGCGCATATCACCTTGATATTTAGATTTAGAATGTTTATACTTCATGTATTTGTCAAACAAAATCAATATTCATGTCTTTACTCATTCCTCATGAAGATAATATTTAAAACTTAAGTTTTTCATATTCTCTTATAAGAAATGAATAAAGAGGGGCAACTGTGAACATCTGATTTTGTATGACTTTTTAACAATAAAATCCAAAAAATTTGCACCTAATTTACCTTTTTTATTACAGTTTTGTTATTTATTTCTTTTGGTAAAAATGGTAAAGTTTTTAAGCCTAATCTAGGTAGTTTTTTTTAGGTCCAGTCTGTTTTCTTTTTTTTTTTATTATCATGATTATTTTATTTTTATTTTGTAAAAGAAAAAGAGAAAATAATAATAAATAAATAAAAAGGGAAAAGAGGAGTCACGGGCTCCTCTCGAGTTCCTCTCTTCTTCTTTCCCCAAGGCTGGCATGTGACGCATAAGGATGAATGAAAATATTAAAAAAAAATTAAAAAGGAATAACAGACATCATCATGGTGTTCCTCCACTACGTGCAAGAGGTTAGAGTTTCTTTCGATGGAAGGAAGGGGATCCAAAGAAACCCAGAATACATATTGAGACGGAGACCATCATCAGCAAGGGGGGATCTCCATATTTTCCCAAAAAAATGAGTAAGCAAAAAAGCAAAATATATATTTCCAATCCAGAAAATAACATCGGAGACTATCATCAGCAAGAGAATTTCGATCATCCATTAGCAAAATTCAAACACACCAGAGAACAAAGATTTTTCAAAATATAGCGAGAAAAATCACAAGAGATACATAGCTACATCGTCAGACCAACAATTCTGCAGAATATACAACAAGCATCCAGAAACAAATATAGGGAGGAAACCAAAGAACTCATCGGTCAAGAACTAGAAAAAATAAGGTGATAACAGCATCAGTGATAACAAAAAAAAAACAGAGAAAGAGAAGTGGCAGAAAGGCCGTGAACTCCCCCACCACCGCCGCGGCCTCCTCATCTCATCCTTCCATCTGCACCACTCCTCTCACCGGCAACCACCGCTACCATCCTTTACTCCAGAAACCACCACCACCACCACCGCGGACCACCCATCCTCTTCCATCACTCTCAACGCCACCATCTCATCCTTTACTCCATGAAACACCACCATTCCTCCTCCTCCATCGCGATCTGCCTTCCCCAAGCCGCCGGTCCTCACCTCCGCGAACACCTCAACCCATCACCGCCTTCTCTCTCTCAGCCCAAAACCATCGTCGACACTTCCGCCTTTTCTCCACGCGATCACCGCCGTGCCTAACTCTGCGGACTCCCTCTGCCACCCACATGGATCGCGATGTCCCCCCCCCCCCCGCGCACGCGCACTCCTCCTCCTCCATCGCGAACGACCAACCCCTTTCCTCCAACCAGCCCCAAGTCACCGTGAGACCACCGCTAACCTCCCTCACCAAAACACCACAACCAACCTCCACTTCCGCCGATCCGAAGCCCAGCCGCGGGGATACCCTTCCCCTCAGACGCGCGGCCAGCCAAGCTCCCTTCCCTTACCCTTTCACGCTCCATTTCTCTCATCCTTTCTTTCTCTGTATGTGTGTGCCTTGCATGTGAGTGTGTGTTAGTAAAGAGAGTTGTGTTTGTGTGAGAGAGAGGAGTGATTTGTGTGTGCTGTGTGAGTGGGTGTGTGCGTCGGTTTTGTTTTGTTTTGTTGCGTGGGTACGAGCATGGGTGTGTATAGAGATAGGTCAGGGAAAGTTTTTTATTTATTTATTTTGATTAGTTTTTTTTATTGTTTATATTTTGGTTAATTTTTTTTTATTCGATCTTATTTTGGATTTGCTTATTTGAATTTATCTGTTTAAGTTTGGATTAGATTGTTTAATCAGCATTTGTTTTATTTCCTTATTTGGCCTTTAAGCCTTTCTTGTTGAGTTTAGATTTGTTTTGGTGTGAAATAAATAATTTTTTTTTATGTTAATTTGGTTCAAAAATATTCAATTTACTAAGAAAAATGAATTTGTGTTATTGTTTTAGTATTATCATTTGAATGAAAATCGAATAAATTAGTTTCAAAATTAATTTAATTATAAAAAGATAAAAAGAGTTTTTTTAATCACTGTAGTGTTTTTTTTAATTAAAAAGGTTTAAAAAAAAGAAAGTAATAATTAGATCTTTTTTTTTAGTTTTAATTATGTTATGTGTTTATGCGTTTTTGCTTAGTTTAATTATGTATTGATGCTTATGAATTAATTATTTTTTTATTTTTATAATTTTATATGTTTATGTGTTTTGTTTTAGTAGTTGTGTAATTGTGTTTATGAATTAATTCTTTTTTAGTTCAATTATTTTATATGTTTTTGTGTTTCGCTTAAATTATTACGTATTTATGTTAATTTTGCTCCTTTTTTTAGTTTAATTATTTTATATGTGTGTGTTTTGCTTAAATTAATTGTGTATTTATATTTATGAATTAACCTTTTCAGTTACTGTTAAAATTAGAATTTTATCTTAAAAAGGGAAATAAAACAAAATATATTTTTTTTTATTCATAATCAGTTTTCTTTTCATTTTTTTTTTTACATTTGTGCGATGTTCAATAATCGTGATTGAATAGCAAATGTTATCTTCATTGTTATTGAATCATAAGGGTTTATTGAGTGGCCTAATGCCAACTTGAATTCTGTGTACAAATGGATTTTCTTTGATTTAATAATCAAAATTTCTTTTTGTTAAATTTAAAATTAATTAATAGTTCTTTATTTTGATTCACTTTTTTAATTAAAATCTGTCAACTCACAAATATTTTCTATAGAACTACGTGACTTTGAATTCTCTATTGTACCAGGGGATACGTAGGAGCAGGCGATTCCGATTCCTGTCAAGTCAAAATTAGCTTTTTATAATTCATGATATTTGTAAGTTTTTAATACATTTTTACTTGTTTTTTTATGCAATTTTTGTATTTTTGTTATATTCATAAATAATTTTTTTTAAAAATATTTTATTTAATATTCATTTATGTGGGGTATTTTAGACGTTAATTTAGCCGCGACGGCTTATTAACTCCATATTTCCGGCATTTGAGTTGTGACAGCTTAATGACCTGAAAATTTCTCTAAAATTTGTTGTTCTTTTATATTTGTTTTTTATAAAAATATAAAAAATAAATTTCTTTTTATCTTATTCATAATTTATTTATTTATTTATTTTTTATGTAAATTTATTCATTCATTTATCAAATTTCATTTCAAATAAAGAGGTTAATTTAGTCGTGACAGCTTGTTAACCTATCATTTAGAATACTTGAACTGTGACAGTTTGGTACTCTAAAAATTTCTTTACTTTTTTTTTTTAAAAAAAAACACAAATTCCTTTTAGTTTTCTTGTAATAAAAATCAATATTTAAAAGGAATTATTATTTAATTTGCACAATTAATTAGAGGTACCGTCTAAGGACGGGTGTATTAGGGGTGCGTAGGATTAAACTCCTACCCTTCCCTATGCATAACCGACTCCCGAACTCAAATCGGATTTCAAAGACCATATTTCAAAATAAGTGGGTTTTTCCATGTTTTCCCAAATTCTAATAAACTTGGTGGCGACTCCATTATTTTCAAAATGAAAAATTCTTTTTTCGCCGTCCCTGTTGCGATCTCGGTTGCGACACCTGTCATGGGAAAAGGAAAGGGGCAAGTTTCATCTAAAACTCAGTGAGTAGTTCCTCACCCATAACCCTCTCCTGGGACAACCAATGAGAATAAATAATCATATACAAATCATTAAAATCAGTTGATGCAATAATCTCTAAAATCATGCTCGTATACATGTGTATGTATTATATCTCTAAATAGAAATCTCTCTGAAAATATATTAACAGTACTCTACGAAAGAAACAAGAATCTTTACTCTATGGTTATTCGGAACCTTAATTATTGTACTCTATAATCCATCAGGGATCTAGTGTGGACACCTAAATAGGTTCTGTTCTCTACTCTATGAGATTGTCCTCTCGGGATAACTTGGTACAAAGGTTAACGATCGGCGTCCAGCTATTAACTCGCTGTCTGTTTCTCTATAGCTACTGTCTAATCTCTAAATCTCAAATAATTTATTTAAAACTCTGATCCCAGGCTTTTTCTAGGTTTCAAAGCTCTATTCTTAGGATTATGTAATCTCTAATATATCCACATATAATCATTTAAATCTGAAACTCTCGAAACTGTCAAGAAAATTTATAAAATCTCTAACCAAGTCAAAATCATGCTCTAGCTCTTTAATAAAATCGCTTTAGCAATAATGGTCCCATGAGTTTGCATTAAAACATAATTTCATGCTTTAGTTGGAAATCATTGTTTCGATAATTATAACAAATCAATCGAAGTCTTTACTCTCTTTGAAATTCTTTCTAAATCATGCAATCAACGATAATTTTATGAAATTAACTCTAATGACCAACATAAGGGTCATAGGTTCCAAACCCACTCACCTGGAGGGGAGGAAATGGTGACGTCAACTCCAACGGAGCTCTAGAAAGAAGGAATGGCACCAACGTCTACCATTGGAGCCACAAAACACAAGATTAGTTTCCAACAATCTCTAGAATACCAAAACATAATTCTAACAACATTAGGAGAGTACCTTCACTTAACAACAATGGAGACAAACAACAAATCCAAACTCTAGGATACAAAGTGAGAAGGATGGAGACAACAAAACCCATAAATCTCACCTTTAATCTCTTGAAGGAAGAAGGATTGAAGTGGATTTATGTGAGGAAGAAGTAGGAAAGAGTTGGAAAGAGAGGGGACTCGAATTTGGGATGAAAATCTCGAGTTTAAAGAGTTTAAAAAGGGTTGGGGGTCTCACTTACATGAAATGATGCGTTTTGCACTGTACGTGCACTGCTAACACCTTATAGCGGTGTATGACCACTATAGCAGTCCCCAAAGGACCAAAAAAGGTGTTGCACCCACACATGACGGCTATAGCGATCTCCAGAACGCTAAAACCATCACTGCCACCAACTGTGACTGCCATAGCGGTGACAATTCACCATCTCTGCTGCACTAAGGGTCCTCCAAGCATCCAAGGCTTCCCAGCAACACGGGTGGGTCCCAGGGGACCCTGGGATAGTACAAAACTTATCTGCTACCAAATATACACCGGATATTACAAGGTTGTGTGATGATATTACAAACTTAGATAATGATAGAATAATGATTTTAAAAATCAATGCATAGAAAGACAAATAGATCCAATACCAAAAGTAATGTAAAATATATAATAAAAAAATTATACTATACTAAGAAACTAAAATTGCACTTCTCTTGAAACTAAGGTATCAGTTGAAAGGAAAATGCCTATTTTGAAGGTTTAATTATTCTTCAGGTCCCTATAATTTTATTCAGTTTTCAATTAGGTCCTTGTTGTTAAGTAAGTCCCTATAGTGAATGAGAATTTTCAATTAGATCCCTGTTGTTATGTGAAGAGGGAGATGGAAATAAAATATTCTATATTCCATAAAATATTCTGTTTTTTCATAACAGCAATAATGGCAGGGACCTGATTGAAAAATCTCATATACCATAGGGACCTACTTAAAAATATTTAAACTATAGGGACCTAATTGAAAATTGAGTGAAACTATATAGACCTGCAAAGTAATTAAACCTTTTTTACATTAGTGCAATTTGCATGGACTTCGTAGATGGACCCCGATGTTGCTGTTATTACTCCCCGTGGGCGATGATTGAGGTTGCCATTCAGGCACGTGCCATCGCATTGATATGCTTCGAGACTATAGAGTGACATCAGGTGGATTGTGTTTTCTACTAGCTGGGGTAGTAACATATTCCAAAAGAGTCAATCAACATTGATAGGCTCCATGTTATAGACTGGCATGGTTTGGACAGACTGTGGTGGCCTACATGACATGCAGAGTACCACTAACACTGGGAGGAGTAGTTGGCATACATAGCTTATTTTGAGTAATCACATGACCTTCGTCCCTTTACTGCTTATTATGATTGGTACCATGGCATTGCCAGGAGTTTTTTTTTCCTGTACCATGGGTTTTGTAGGACCCCTGTACTGTCGTCATATCCAATGTACAACAGAGGGACCACTTCATCTACCTTTGTCACAACCAGAGGGTGCACCAGATAGATACTATTGACATCAACATAAGCGTGTTGGTACTTGTGCCAGTCAGTGCATGTGACGTGGTAGTCTAGCAGCCAAAGAGGATAATGCTGACTATGGGAGTCACCATGAGGCTAATGCTCATTTCCAGACTGGGCTAGGTACTTAGTTTAGGGCTGGATCTAGTTCTCGGTTCCATTTTGAGCTAGTATATGAGCTGGAGTATTATAAGAGCCCCAGCATCTCCATGCCTATTGGTCAGATGATGGCCATCATTGACGATCCTACTACATCCAACTAATTTAGTCCTTGCTTAATGAGTTTGGGTCGCCTAAGCCTCATCAATTAGACCCTTGTTCTCACACTTGTGAACCTATACAGTCCTTTGACATTATAGGCAGTCCCAGTATGTTGCGTGGTTTGACTTTTGAACTCTAAATTCATAAAATCTTTAGATATTGTAATTTTTAACAACAAATATTACAACATCCTTGTATCAAACAAGTTGCCCAACATTAAACTCTCATTGCCATTCAAATTCCAAAGCTCCACCAATGCCACCAGACCCAGTACCTAAACCACTGCCAGTTCCTACAAAATCTATTGGACGCATTGCTTCCAAATTCAATAACGAATAATGACTAGGCCGATATCGAGGGACAAACTAGGACTACGACCTAAACCCTTAGCCTCAGGCAACATGATATGTTTCTTCATCTAATCCTCCATTACTACCAACTAGTACTAGCATCAACTTGTCTCCATCCTCATCCTCATCAACACTTATATCCACTTCAGCACCATCACTAGCCCTAATGTCTTCATAAGGTTGAGACAATGGTTGCATTACTTGATCTCTCAGTTGTGCAAGAGTAAAATATTTATTAAGATCTACAAACTCTTCAAAAGTTAGGGAATATTAAGGCATTCCAAAGGTTGGAGATCGTTGTGCCACTTCGAATACTGGTGCAACCTAAGATACTGAGTTCCCAGCATATGTTGGTTGACGAATAGATCCCTCAGAGTAACTAAAGTTACACACCTCCATGATCCAAACTTCTTGAAAGCTATTACTCATGTCAAACATTAACCTCACCTTAGTATCATTTGTCACCCATAATTTCTTATACTTGATAATACCTTGCCCAAATATTAATGGCAACCTATAAAAGAGCATTTTAATTTCCATATGTAGTCGCTTAAAGAACTACAATATTTTGCTCTTTAACTCCAAAAACGTGATAGATAGATCAACAACACAAGTTGCACTCCCAGTTACAAATGTATGTCCCTCCTTTATAGTGATAATTTCCCTTTATAATGAACATACATGTGATACTTTTCAGTCATTATTCTCCTACACAAATTGAAGAACAACACAATAAGATGAAAATAATGGAAGCAGAAACACTCAAATTCCACTCGCGCTTGAAATTGCGTTTTATAGTCACATGAACATGAAATTGATGTAATTTTCAATGATTCATGTATTGACTAAAAATCGTTGCAAGTTTAAAACTGATAGAAATCGCTACAAGTTATCGTAATTTCTTGTTAAAACAAAATCGTTGCAACTCGCACCGCTTTTCTCTATAAAACCAAACTTCGCAAATCTGTAATTGAAGGTAGAACTTAGTATTACCAAAAAATAATGTTTTTTTTTTGCTATATTAGTGTGAAAAACCCAAATTTTTGCTTCTCTATGTTTGTTTCTACCACCTTTTCAATATGCATATTGTAACATCCCAAATTTCGTCTAGGCTAATTGACTTGATGAATCCGAGTAATTAATTTACCGACTAAGTGGTTGATCTTGGCCCCATAGTGGGAAAGGTCAACAATGTGAGTTATTGTTGATTAATGACATTAGCATAGTTAGAAGAAACATAAGAATAACCAATGATAAGTACTATTAAGTCATAAGCCCTAAATTAAGCATATTGGACAAGGACAACTTATTTACAAGGTTAAATTCCCTAATCAATATTAGTAAATTACATTAATCAAATAGATAGTAAGAAAATGATTTCCTAATTAATGATAAAAAATAATAATAATAAGTAAAACTAATAGAAATTAGACATGTGGCATGAAAAATAACAAATAATGTTAAGTATGTCTAGCAAAAAATGCAAAGAATTACAAAAATACCATCATTTGGTGGAAATTACGAAAATACCTTACTATGTAAAAAAAATTACCAACATACCCTTGCCTTGTTATTAAATGACAAAGATACCCTTACTCTATAAAAAGAATTACAAGATTACCACTATCACTGTCTAATTACACAAATACCTTTGTCTTAGTTAATGAAATTACTACAATGCCACTACTTTGATAATTACTACAATGCCATTGCACAAATCCCTAGACTTGTCTTTAGACAAGAATAAATCAAAGCCATTTGATTAAAATGACAATACAATAATTTAACCACACACATCATGCACATTCTTAATCATATACACGCATATAGACAATCTCATGCTAAAAATTAAAAACACCTATGAAAGCATAAGGTCATATGATGTAAATCTATGATGCATACATACATTAAAAGTTAGAAAATTTCCACCAACAACATTTTACATAAAACATGGAGCTTTTTTATCCCAAAATTAGGCTAACATGTTTTCATAAAACATGGAGCATTTTCATCCCAAAATTAGACCAACATGTTTGCCTAAAACATGGAGCATTTTAATCCCAAAATTTGGCCAATATGCTTGCATCATACTCTAAGAAATATTTCTCTAAATGTTTCTTGTCTTTTTCCTTTCACTATAAATACTCTTCAAACTCTCTTCCATTCCTTACATTTCCAAGCCAAAAGAAAAGGCCTTAGCATGCTTTGCAAGAACTACATCCTCTAACTCTTGTAAAATAGATACACTCTTGCTAGTCTTCAAGCCTTAGAAACTCCTTAAGTTTTCTTTCTCTCTTATTCTTTCTCTACCATTTCTTCTTATATTCTCCCTTTCAAAGACTTCTCTTGACCCTCTAAACCTCATCTAAACACTTAAATCCTAAGCTCAAACTTTCACTAGCCCTCACAAGAGTTACAATCTTTAACTCTAGTGAGAAATATTTTCTTAAGCATTCAAGTTCTAGAGCCAAGATTCAAGGAAGGTCATCCATTCTAAGGACTCTTGCTCAAGCTCAAGAAAGAAGAGAAGGACTCTTTTTTTAGACCCTACATAAGAGGTAGGAGTTTCTTCTTTATTTGTTCAAGCATTGTTGGTTTCTAACCTTGTCCATGGTAGAATACCTCATGCTTGTTTTATTGACAAAAGTTTGGAATGGTTGTTTATGAAATATATTTTTATGAATCATTGCATGAACTTCTCTATTATAATTGTTTTTATGATGTTTTCATGCTCATATATGGCTTAAAAACATGGTAAATGGTCCTTGTGTTAAGGGAGTAAGATCAAACATAAGAATGATAGGTGTTGGATTTTTGGTTATTTTTGACAGAAGGATCTTCAAAAATCAATGTTCATAAAATATGAAGTATCTCTAAATGAAATTATTTTTACCATAAACTAGACACATTGTAGAACACTATCCAAAAAGAATCACCTGAAACGAAGTTCTCTAGCTCAAGATATAAATTTTCAAAGATAAGCCAAAGACTAAAACTTTACATATGACCTTGCTGTAGTAAATAGGTATAACTCACTCTAGAAAAATGCAAATTGATTGATTTCAACTTTATTGGAAAGCTAACACACAAAGGAACACATCTATGTATGCCATGTATAAATCTTTGCACCACGAAAATGCAGAATAAGAAATAAATTTCTGGGATAGTGTGCTGAGAAAGTCTAGAAAGGGGTAACTTTGCAAGGGTACTATGATATGATCATAAATGTATTGTTAATGAAATTACCCTTAATGGAAAGCTTGATGAGCCAAAAATCTGGAGCTACCTTTAAGAGATTAAGACATTAAGTATACAGAATGTTACGAATTTTCATGTAAAAGATGTCAAAACTATAAATAGAAGATTCAAGTCTTGTAAAGAGAAAGTTTTAAGAATTTGCAATAATCTTCAATAGGAATATATATATATATATATATATATATATATATATATATTATATAAGTCATAAGGAAGATTAAAAATATATAAGAAAACTCTAATAATATTTTAAAGTGCATTAATGTATTCATAAAATGCTAAGAGCACAAAGAAGACTTAAAGAAAAAGAGATTTGGTTAGAATTTGTAAAAATAGAAAGAAAGACATTCATAATGTATAAATACCAAGACATCCATGACCCCTTAGGAACACTAAGGACTCAACTTGATAACTTGGGTTGCTTAATATGAATCGTCTACGAGAAATCTATACGAGATCTTATATGAGATTATCTACTTTATTATGAGATTTACATGATATGTTTTGCCATAAGACTTCACATGAAATGCCTACTATTTGATATATGGTTGTATAAGAGATATTGTCTATGTTACATGAAGTGATATACAATAATGTGAATATATAGTGATGAGACATGAAATGATGATGATAAAATGATTGACTATGGCATGATTTATTTATGTTTGCATGATGATGTGCATACATTCATGTTTCAAATGAAATAATAAATGGACAAGCTCACTGCTTAACCTTTCAAAGGGAATAAGGCATTGGTGTTGTGCACTGAGTGAAAATAAATTAATAAATGAATTGGCTCATTGTTTATGCCCTTAAAAGGGTACTAAGGCATTGGTGTTATGCAATCAGTGAGAGTTAAATAATAATGAAAGAAGCTCATGACTTAACCGTTGAGATTACAGCAACAAAAAGAAAATAAAAATAAAGTCTAGGAAAGAAGCAATGATAGTATGAAAAAGTGGACTTGAGCTAAGCTCATTGCTTAACCCCTCAACCGTTGAGATCACGGCAACAGAAAGAAACCAAAAGGTTGTGGTGATGACCACGGTATGAGCTCATTACCCTTTAGGGTGGTCTAAGGCATTGATGTATTCATCCCGTGAGTAATTACGAAATATGTTAATGGAATAAAAGAAAGATGGTGATCACTAAACAAGTAAATGTTGAGAATGATTAATTATGAAATGCATGCAACTCCCAAATTATTATTGCTCATTAGTGATTTTACATGATATGCTTATATGTATGCTTGACAAAGTACTGAATGGATATTTCTGCTAATGTTCAAGAATAGTGTAAAAGCAACTTCACTTTGGCTAATTACAATTGTGAAATTAGTAATTGAACCATTTATATGCCTACCTTTTTATAATAAACCCAAAGTGACTGGGATGACAACGATGACACTTTTAGTACAAGTAGAAACTCCTACTAAGAAATCTTATATTTCTCACTCTAATGTTTCCTTTCCATTGTCGTTACCAAAGACAGACGTTTTCACTTAAAGCAATGGAGTTGTAGTTGAGGGAGGAGGTAACACGTGAAGATTTCAAACTTTTCAAGAACTAGTACTCCGAGTTTAGTTATGTTATGGATGTGAAGAATATACCTATAGTATTATAATTTAGATTGTTATTAAGAAGTTATCCATATGGTATATGTCCTGATATGACTTATTTATTAAGTAGTTAGTTTTCAACTTATGTAATGGTAATTTTCAATGAAGAGAAAACTGGTCCGGACCGGCTGGTTCGATTGGGAATTGGTCACCTGGCCAGTCTAGTTAAGCTAAAAAAATCAGGAGAAGTCAAAACTGGGGAAAACCGGTGAACCAGACCGGTCCCTTTTTTTTCTTTCAAAACTTAAATTTTTTTTTTTGTTCTAAAACTTAAATGCTGATATCTTATGGCAATCATAGAGAAAAAAAATGGAACTAAAAAAAGACATTAACAAAAATTATTGGGTTGTTATTCTCTTATATTCGTCATTCGCAGACTGATCACCATAAATTTTATTGGTTACTACCAAATATTATTTTTAAACACTTTGTGAGCATGTTGTGAGGCTGAGATTAGAGAAATTTTATATGGATTATATTTATTTTTATAGACCTATGAATATTTTCTTGTTGATTATGTTAATGTTAGTGATTTAATATATTTATTTATATTCTAATTAATTATATGTATATATTTATATATATTTTTATTACATTCTGGTTAAACCGGTTGGATATCTAAACCTCTGAACTAGTGTTTTAACCGGTTCGATACCTGATCCGATTTTCTTTTCTTTGATAATTTTACATTTTGTCCTTTATTCTGCCTTATTGAATTAAGTAAGCGCGCAAAGTAATTTAGAGTACCATCTATGTAAGCATTATGTATCTCAATTCTCGCTACAGGCTTAAGTTTGAAAAGTAATATATATAAGAAAAAAAATTATCCACTATTTTTCTAAGTCAATTTCAAAAGAAAATGAACACAAGGCATAAGTGACATCTAATAGAATCCAAATGCGAGCTTAAGCATGGTTAGGTTCTTTTAGGGTGTTACACATATTTTATTTGAATTGTTTGATTTTGTTCTTATACATGTCATAATTCTCCCTTTTATTGTTTCTACATTATTATTAGGATAAATAACATAAATTACCCGTAATACTTAATTAAATTGTACTTACAATGTTTTTGCTCAAAAATTACACTTTATCTCATTAAATTTAAATAACTAGTAAAAATTATTATTTTACTATTTTTTTTCAATACACTATATGATAAAATATCAAGTTAAAAACATTAATATATTTAAAAGAACTAGAGTATTGTATTTTTATTTTTAATATTCAATTAATTAATAATAATTATTAAAATAAAAATAAGATAAATTATATCAATATAAAATATAATTTTAAATAATAAAAAATAATAAATATTTATAATAGCCATAACTATAAAGAATAATAAGTCTTTAAAGTGTAATACAGTTTAATCAAAGCTTAAGGTGATTTTTCCTATTTACTCTTTTTTTAGTCTATCAACAATCAGAACAATCAGCTCATTGAGTTCCATTTTGGTGCAAGAAAACATTTGGGTTCATTTGATTACTACTTCCATTTCTTGATTTCATTTTATGTATTTTCTATTTTTAGAATTTTGTGAAGAAAACACTTAAAATAGTAAAAATAATGAAATCTTATTTTCAATTTTCATTTTATATTTTTAATATTTCCTTCATAAAATTTTAAAAATATAAAATACATATCATAAAAATAAAATAATTAAAACCAAACACGCTACTAACCTTCTTAAAAAAAATCAACTAGCAGGAGGGACTTGCCATTTCAAGTATCAAAGCCCATGTATGCACATCCATTACACCGAAAAATTGACAATGTAAATACCAATTAATATTGAAAAGTGAAAATATCTATATTTTTAAGGAGAATAATCACTTTAATCCTCGAAAAATAATATCGTTGACAAAATAGTCCCTAAAATAAATTATATTTGTCTCTAGCTCTTTAAAGATCAATTTTGTTTGACAAATTAATTTAAATGTCAATTGTCTTCAATGAGAGTAATTAGGTGTCATGTTTTATACTAATAACATGGCACTATTGAACCTCCACTTTAACTACAGAAGATCATATATTTGACAAAATAGACACTACAAAAAAAAATCAGCGATCAGTGACTGATTTTTCAGTCACTAATTTCATGAAATCAGTCGCTAAATCTGGTAGACATCGATTTAGCAGCCGAAAATAGAAGTTGCTAAAACCATGGTTGCTAAAATATTACTAACCAATTTTATCGGTTACTAAATCTTGTGATTGATTTAGTGACCGATTTTTTACCAATTCAGGCTGGTAGTTTGGTGTGCTATTAGCGACCGATAAATCGGTCACTAAATCAGGTGACCAATTTAGTGACTGATTTTCCCATTCATACAACAGGTTAGGTTTGCTAATAGTGATCGATAAATCGGTCACTAATTTTGTGATTGATAAATTGATCACTAATGTGTGATCCCTTTAAAAAGTAAAAATTTAGATTTTTGAAATCTCACTTTTAAAATTTAAATATATATCATCAAACAAGAAATTATATATTCATGCACAAACAAACAAACTTAAAATTGTGAAGTGGATTAACAAGTTGTTAACATCATACAATAAAGTACGTTTAATCCAAATATTTCAAATATTACAATAACACGAAATCCTATAATCTAAAATAAAGATAGAGATATGTATTAAAAACACTTTGGACAATAAATTTTCAACATAGATATAACAAATTCTTGCTTCCATGAGTCTTCAACAACTTCCATTAAGTCTTAAACAATCTCCTTTGAATCTTTAACGGTCTATATAGAGTCTAGAACAATTCTACAGAGTCTACCTCTTCCTCAATTGAGCCTTCAATCTTCTCTAATGAATCTTCCACTACCTCAATCGAGCTTTCATCATTCTCTAATGAGTCTTCAACAACTTCAATTGAGTCTTCAACTCTGTCAAGTAAAGATAGTAACTCGATAGAGGGGACAGAGTTGGCTGAGAAAGAAAAAGAAATGAAATCTTCATCTTACTCATCATTACTTATACAAGTCTCAGTTATACACAAATCAAGTAATAAGAGGCAAAGAGAAAGAGGGGGGGAGAGAAGGGTAAACCAATGGCTGAGCGGACTGGGCTGTTTGGAACGAAGCATTGTTGCTCAGCTCGTGACCTGCAACATTTGGTGGCTCGCGAAGATGCAACTTGAACTGCTGATGGTGGCAATGATGAATTGGAAGACTCAGAGGTGGCTTGTGATGGCTGATGAGGGTCAACGATCATAGAGCGATGAGCTGAGCAAGGAAAATGAAACATTGATGTAGCTACAACAATCCTACAAACCGTCATGAAAACTCATATCAGAACAAATATCCAAAGTGACAAATTATTAATGTTGTGTATATATTATTCCACTACAAAAAGATTGTGCTTGTTCCTCATCATATGTTTATAGCCAGGTACATAGAATTAATCCTAGAAAAAGTGAAACACATTGTAAGTTGACTTGTCATTTCAAATACAAAGATAGTGAAATAGATAAACAGAAATAGCAACACAATTGTAGTTCCTAACTCATTGAAGCACCTTGGCACTAACAATCAAGGTCATGGCCCAAACCAGGGGTCCATGATCGGCTTATATTCAAGGTAGGCTATAGGCTTTCCTAGGTCATGAAATCCTCCAAAAATAATCAACAACTGAAAAGTCAAGGCCTCAAGATTAATCCTCAATCAACATAAGAGTTAATTGCGACATTCTATATATGTATGTACACTTTTTCAAATGCACATCAACTAGAACAATAACTCATCAGTGATAACTCATGACAATGCATATCAACCAGAACAATAACTTATCAGAGATAACCAACACATTTTATTTTATTTTTCAAGTGAAAGACAATGCATAAAAAAGAACAAAAATAAAACAAGATAACAAATAAAATAAAGAGTGAACCAGGAGGATGGTGCTTCAGTGAAAACAACAAGAACCAAAGAGGTGGGTGTAGGCTCACGGTGGCTTCAGCCATGGAGTCTGGTGGAGCTTGCGAAGAGAAAGAGATGTAGACTCTAGGAGCATCACGAAAAAGGAGGGATCTGGGGTAGGGTGTGCAAGCACGAGTGGGAGGGTGGCTGCGCGGCATGGAAAGGCTCTCACCAGAGGGGCAGGCGGCGCAACTAGGCCACGGCGTGGAGAGGAAGAACTCGTGCGCGTGGTTGGGGGAAAAGCTTAGTGCGGAGGTCGCGACAAAAGGGGGCTTGTGAGGTGGGTGACTGCGAGCTTGGAAGCGTGTCGTCGGCGCGGTGAGGGCTAGAGGAGAGAGGGATGGTGAGCGATTCGAAGAAAAAGCAGAGAAGGGAGCAGTGGGAGGCAGAGATCAAGTAAGGGGAAAAGGGAGGCAACTAAAATAGGGATTTAGGAAACTTAGGGTTTTCCTTTCTCTTTATATATAATAGAATTAGTGACCAAAAATTCAGTCACTGAATCGACCACTAACTAAATATTTAGTGACCGATTTAGTGACTGATTTATTATGGAAAAAGGATTCCCTATATAAGAAATTTCAGTTACTAAATCGATCACTAATTGAAATATTAGTGACTGATTTTTATGAAAGCAAGATTTTCTCGTATAAATAAATATTGATCACTAAATCGATCACTAATATTTCAATTAGTGACTGATTCTTATGAAACAAGCTTTTCTATTACAAATAAAAATCGGTCACTAATATTTTAATTAGTGACTGATTTAGGGATCGATTTACAAATAAAAATCGGTCACTAATATTCTAATTAGTGACCAACTTAGTGACCGATTCTTATAAAACGAGGTTTTCTTTTACAAATAAAAACCGGTCACTAATATTTCAATTAGTAACTGATTTTTATGGAAACAAGCTTTTCTCTTATAAATAAAAATCGGTCACTAATTGAAATATTAGTAATCGATTTAGTGACTGATTTTTATGAAACAAGTTTTTTTCTTAAGATTAAAAATCGGTCACTAATATTTCAATTAGTGACCGATTTTTATGGAAACAAGAATTTCTCTTATAAATTAAAATCAGTCACTAAATCAGTCGCTAATTTTGATTTGGTGACCGATTTTTTCCATCCTTTTTATTTTCCCTGATGACTTAATCTGGTCACTAATTTGGCCGCTAATTCATCATTTTAGTGACCGATTTATTTTGATCACAAAATCGGTCACTATTTAGCAAATTTCTAGTAGTGAGACTAGATGAATCACTTATGCTAACAAAAAAAAAGGGCAACTAACATTTAAGTGAATTTGTCAAATGAAATGAATCTTTAAATGATTACTTGTGAATATATGTAGTTTATTTTGAAGGATATTTTGCCGGCAATACAATAATTTAGGAGCGAAAATGGTAGTTCTCTTGTATTTTGGTTTGTTATATTTATTTTAAGATATTTAAATAAGGATTTAATTTGTGTGCAATGACATTGTAAATTATTTTTATGCAGTTATCTAATCATATGCTACCACATTACCCATAATGGTTGACTTTGTCATCCATTATTTGAAAAATTATACAAATAAAAAAATTCTTATTGGATGATAGGGTATACACAATCATTAAAATTAAACTTTTTAAATAAATATATGCTCATTATTTATGTTTATTTGTCTTTAGATATACATATTTTAATTATAATGTAGTGACCATATAAAATTTTTTTACACTATTATTTGATTAAATATTTTTATTTACAGTCTTGTATGTAATTGATGTGAGAGACAATTATATTTATTAATATATTAATACATGATTAGATAACAATAAGTATAAAAAAATGAAACCTAAATATAATTAAATAGTGTTGTTTCTTCTTAAACAGTTTTTAATCGGTTAGGTCGCTTATTAAGTATTTCAAAAATATGATTTTTGCATTGAAAAATGTGTTTTTTTAATGTTTTTAGTTAAGGATAATGTCAATATAAAATAATTTTACACAATTATCCAATTATGCAATGATATATCAGCATATATAATTATTTTTCACTCTCATTACTTGAAAATCATGTTAAAGGAGAGATTTGAATAGATAACGATATAAATTTTTTTTACACTGTCAGTGTATCAAAATTAAACTCTTTAATTAAAATATAAATCTCACTAAAAAAGTTAGAAACTTATGATTTTTAGAATCTTTAACCACAGGTTAAAAAAATTTAATTAGAATACACGGACATTAAAAAAAAATTTTACACATTCATCCAATTATGTAATGTCATATAAGCAAATATGATTATTTTTCAACCTCACTACTTGAAAAGTCAATTAAAAGGAAAGATATAATTTAGTGATAATATAAAAGAATTTTATACTGTCATTATATTAAAATTAAAATCTTAAAAAATCATCTCTCTCAAAATATAATTAGTATAAATATAGATTATTATCATTGCTGATGGGATTAAAACGTGGATAAAATTTTATAGTTTTTGCAGGAGAAAATAAGTTAAAAGTAAAAGCAAATCAAGTAGTAAGGGCTGGAGGAACCAAGCACCCAACAGAAAGTGGGAGGAATTATCCATTCATCAATTATGGCGATTGGCTGCTTAATAAAATTACCAAAAAGCACACCCAAATGAATCTTAAGAGCGAAGTATTTTTGTTGTAGAGACTAAAGACCCTTACCACAAGGGTGTTTATCATGCATTGGGACGCCTCCGACCTTTCACTTTCCAATTTCAGTTACTTGTTAATTCAACATATATATATATATGTTAATTTTCTCGTAGCGTTTCCACAATCTTCCATCTCTCCCATTTCCTCAAAATAGCATCTTTCTTCGTGGTTCTTCTCTGCAGAACTCTGCTCTTCACTCTCTTCTCTCCCAAACCCATCACTCACTCGTCTGTATAGAACCCACCAAACCCTTTTAATTCCCCTTCCCAATTTCACACCCAAAAACCCTAATTCCCCTTTCCTCCGAACGAATTCGTTTCTAGCTGATTCAGCATCAAGTTTCGATTTTTCATCTTCCGTGATTCCCAAGTCAGTGGAAAGTTCTCAATTTCGCTCAGGATTCTTTCTGGGGTTTCGATTTTAACCGATCGTTGTGCATTCTGTAATTTTATTTTTTTTTAATCTTTTTTGGGTGATTTTAGGTTTCGAGAATTCGCTGTGGTTGGGGATGAAGATCGAGGAATTGGACGATGGGGAGCATTGTGGGGACGAAGAATGGAAGAACGAGAGGCAGATCGTCAGTGTTGACGCCAAGAGAGCGTTGGTTGGAGCAGGTGCAAGGATCCTGTTTTACCCTACGCTTTTGTACAATGTGCTTCGGAACAAGATTGAAGCTGAGTTCAGGTGGTGGGATGAAGTTGACGAGGTTTTTGCTCTCATTCCATCTTCTTTTTGGGTGGATTCTACAATTTGTTATTTTATTTTTCTCTGGTTTAAGCATGGTTGACTTTTTTTTTTTTTGGGTTATTGTTGCCATAATTAGGTTTTGAGAAGTGAAGCCCCTTTTTTGTAGTTTTTGCCTTGTGTCTTGAATTTTTTGTTTGGGTTGATGGGATAGAGGGATTTTGATGCTTTGTTCGTTGTACTGGGAGAATTGGTCTGAATCTGATTGAAGATTTGATAACTGATACTATTTAATTTCTATGGATGCTATCCTATAATTGAAAATGGATTAGTTGTTCGTTGTTGCTTTCAATTTGGACTATCTGTTATTGAACTCGGCTTAAACTTGGCTTTTGTTCCTGTTTTTAGGCTTGGCTTTTGTTACGGGGAGAATTGGTCTGATTGATAATTTATCCCATTTAATTTCTATGGATGTTATGCTATAATTGAAAATGGATTTGTTGTTTGTTGTTGCTTTTAATTTGGACTATCTGTTATTGAACTTTGGCTTAAACTTGGCTTTTGTTGCTGTTCTGTTTAATTTTGTTTATTACTTTTTGCAGTTTGTATTACTGGGCGCCGTTCCATTCCCCAAAGATGTCCCTCGCTTGAAGAAGCTTGGTGTGGGTGGTGTAATTACACTGAATGAGCCTTATGAAACTTTGGTGCCTTCATCATTGTATCATGTAAGTGGGGTCCCATTCGTGTGGGTGTGTTTGTATAATTGTTATATCTGTTTTAGGGCTAAAACATTGCTTATATTCTTTGTTTATTTCCTGATTTGTTTCAGATTCATGGCATTGATCATCTGGTAATTCCAACAAGGGATTATCTATTTGCTCCCTCATTTGTGGATATCAGCAGGGCTGTGCAATTCATTCATCGTGAGTTATTTACTTAATTTTAGAGACTCAGAGAGGGAGGGGGGGAGGATATACCTACAAATAATGTTTTTCTTTCTTTGTGAGTGTGGTATTTCTTTTTTAATTCTTCATTTTATGGGACAGAGAATGCAACTTGTGGTAAAACTACTTACGTTCACTGTAAAGCTGGGCGAGGGAGGAGCACAACAATTGTGCTTTGTTATTTGGTAATTCTTTGTCCCAAAGATTATAGTTATTCCTGTGGCATCAGCTGAATCTTTAGGTACTGATAATTCCCCTAATATTTTCTAGGTTGAATACAAGCATATGACACCTATTGCTGCCCTGGAATATGTGCAGTCTCGAAGACCTAGAGTGCTTCTAGCACCATCTCAGTGGAAGGTATGACCCATTTATTTGATGAAGTTAGGAGCTTTTTTCCCCTCATAGTCCTCTACTATTATCCCCCTTTTTTGGGTATTGGTATTTCTCATCTCTCTCTAGTTTTTTAAATTTTCTTTGCATGTTGTTGATCATGATATGCAGGCTGTTCAAAAGTATAGCAAGCGCAGAGCATCTTCTTTACCATACTTTCCCTCTGCAGATGCGGTTCTTATAACCAAAGCTGATCTTGAAGGTTACCATAGCACATGCCATGCTGGTATGGAGCTGGCCATTGTTCCTAAGCTGCCAAAAAAGACTAGGCCCATGATAGCAAGATTGTCTTGCCTGTTTACATCATTAAAGGTTTCCGGTAGCAGCGTACCAACGACCAGGCGGCTGCCAGTTTCTGAGGCACTTGCTTGCTAAGCTAGCTTGAGATGAACATTTCAAGCTGGGGTCTAAACTTAGGTGAAGTTCTATATATGCTTGTGGTGCTGTTCAATAAAAACCTAAGAAGTGTGTTGTTTTTTTAACCACTTCATCTCTCCATTTTCATTTTTTTTCAAAAAAAAAGTGTCATGTTTTAATTTGATAAGCACCACATGCACCTGAAGCACTTGATCTAAATTTTGCCCTACAAGCAGGTGGCCTTTACAGAGGATGATCATGGAAATAAATAATATTTGATCATTTCCAATGTAGTTATGTTACATGAAGAGATGATGTATAGGAAGGAAGGTAGGAGGGAATATTTCTCCGAGGTTGTGTGTGAAGATATATTAGGAACAAGTTGTAGTTCTCCTTGTACATAGGTCTCAAGGCATATTCCTTGTCTTTAAAGTCAATGTGTTTTGTTCATATAGTATAAATTTGTGTTGCATGGTTGTTAATCCAAGTGAAATCCTTGTGTCAGTAAAAGCAGCATTGACGTGAAATCAACAGAATCTGTCAGTTTCTTACCGAACTACTTGCATGTACTGGTAGGCTGGTACAGAACCTAAAGCCAATTCATATCCCGTTGCCGTTTTTTTTTTTCCCAGAAAACAATGAAGGTTGTTGCAGATATAAGCAGTGTCCACTGCTCTTGCTTCTCTTGCACCAGGAGGAAACTACTTGGATCAGTGTGAAAGGAGTGTATAGTGTCGTTGTCAACATTATAGGTCATGGTTGGTGCACATCGTTTTCTTACATCGGTGGGAAAATGTCATATTGCACGAGTACGCGCGTGTATATTGTATATGGAAACATTTTTTCCTTTTTGTAATTTTTTTTTTTCATTTTACTTATGCCCTATGCTTATTATTAGTTGTGTTTCCTTTATGATACCAAAATATAGCTGGACGGTAAATAGAACATTGTTGGAAGGTAGTCAGCACTGTTTCTCTGCCATGGGAGCGGATTCTCTCATATCAGTTTTTGATATGATTTCATAATGTTAAATCCTCACCGTTAGTTATAACTCTTTCTTACATCATTGAGGGCCAAAATGAAAATATGACCATTTTAAAAATGAATATAAGAGGATCCTCTCTCATCTTCATGTGGTGTTGTGATGGGACGTGTGTTACAGTGAACCTTTCCATGCAAATAACTTGAGGCAGGGTATTATGGTTATGACATCATGTATGCAGCTCATATCTTATATTAGCACCTCCACTTGGTTGAAATATAGAGTATTTAAATTTTAGAAACTATTTCGTATTAGTTTTGGCAGTGAGATTCATGATAGAAAGACAAGTAGATCAAGTTCTCGTGACCTATCGAAGGACCAAAGGAATCATAATCACCTAGTTGCTCCAGAAAAGATACTAATGATTCAGGCTATTCAGGACTCGACTTTTGTTTGAAGACACAATACATTTGGGATATCATGGTGATTCATCTATGACAATATATTGAGTTGTTTTATTTTAACTCTCTTTATTTAGGATATAATGTAGATTGATCTATCATCTACAATTGAAAATAATTATAAAATGTTTAAAACAAAAAACTTAGTATTTCAATGCGGATAAGTCGTATGGGGGTGAAATACACCTAACACTTCTCAAATATAATTTGGCTCTAAGGACTACATTATCATCTTTAGAAAGTGCCTACTTCGTCGTCTCACATCAAAGTAGGATTGGGCTAACATTGCATTGAAATTCCTTGGATCAACTTAAACTGCTTTATCAGTTGGAGGGTTTCCGCCAGGATAACTTGGTCGTGCATGCTGTTTCAACTAGGACCGGGAATCGGTTTCAAGTTTCAACTAGAACAGATGAGTAATGCTAACAAAAATGTTATTTTAACACCCATCACTTTTGGATGTGATTGATGAGTGAAGGCCATATGTTCTAGATCCTTTTTTCATTGTCACTTTGAATGTGGATTTAAAATAGGTTAGTCATAATGTGGTGGCAAACGAAGAAAATAGGTCCTAGTATAAGCCCTTCAAATGAGTACGTGCATGCGATGAAACTCTATAATAGTACACTTTTAAGGGGTTGATATTATGATTTAGGGAACTAACTCTACATATGATTTAATAGGTTTTAGAATTTTGTTACCTCTGCCCACGAATTTAGACTTAGGGCAGTCTAAAGAGATGGAGAAGAAGTCTCTTTCTTCCTAGATTAAGGATACTCTATAGAGAAAAAGATAGAGTGACCCAGAAAGGTTGGCATCACTTGTTCTTAGTCAAAGCAACAAGAGAGAGTGTTCTCATTCTACTATTTTCTCACCAAATCCTCATAAGCTTACAAACCCATAGATTTATGTCTTGTTTATGATCATTGAATCCATTCCAAAACTCTAGTGTAAAACATTATCGTTGAATGTGATGGATGAATAGAGTTAGTGAGGGTCACTATTATATTCAATAATAATGGATAAGACACCTATTTTTAGGTGTTAAAATAACATTGCTTATAATATTAAATGATGAAAATAAACTGTCACAACTTTTGATAAAAAACAAAAAATGATTATTAGGTGGAATAAAGTGACATGTCTCATTTATATATCTAAAACCCAACATATATCATATATGGGCAAACAAATTCAAGTAAAAGTCCAATATATCTGGCATTTTCCCCTTTTTTTAGACAATGAGCATAGATAGAAGTATGGATGCTTCCGTCTTGAACAAGGTTTAATGCAGCAAGACGTCTCTTTAAAGCTACACGCAATGACCCAAATTGTGTACTTCAACTAACAAGCTGTAACACAATTGAAAAGGAATGCGGAGCCTTTGTTTAGTAACTATTTCAAGACAGAAAGAATAGAAATAGTGAGATAATAGAGACTGAGATGAAATAGAAGATGGAGACAAAACTATTTTTTGTAGTGGTATATATAATATAATGATTGATGAAAAATTAAGTTATAATTTAATAAAAAATTGAAAATAAAAATAATAAAAAATGGAATATGAAATGTTTAAGAGAATATTTTTAAAAAAATAATATATTAAATTTGTATTCCAAAGATTTGTCTTTATCGTTTTGAAGTACGAAAATTAACTCAAATTATCATGGAACGATGACAAAATTTGGAAGATTTTGTCTCTATTCTCTTCTTCAAACATATTTCTATCCTTAATGTCAATATTTTTTGTCCCGAGCCATTTACCAAATGCTACTTGAGGGCCCAAATAATAGTTTTCAAGGCAAGTTAGGCCCGTCACAGCCATTGAAACTGGCTTGACAAGATTCATGTAGCTTTTATTCAAATAGAACTATATATACCTGTTGTTGGACTTGAATAAAATAAGTTCATCTAGTTTTTGTTATGGTGCTTCAGAAAGAAATATTTTTTGCTCTAATAATAATAAGTAGTGGTAAGCTATACTGAACAGAAGTAATTCTAACATTCCCAAATCCAGATCCCAACAATTATTCTCGCCACGCTATCTTGTCTACAGGTCAGGAGTTAAAAAATCACGGCAAGAGAAAAAGTAAGGTCATGATATTAAGACAATGCGCTCAATTAAATATACTCCTTCTATTTCAAATTAAATATAACTTTAAATTTTTCAATTTAGTATTTAAATAAAATACTAATAATTTATATCCATTTTATCCTTATTTATATTTATCAGCTAAAATTGTTTTGCAACACCCTAATTTATCCTGGAAAAAAAATGTATGAAGATCCAAGACATATGACGTGGTCATGCAATTCCATAGGTCCATAACGTTGTTTTTGGAACAACTAATTTCTCATTACATGAACAATTTTTCACTCTGAGTCAATACTTCTCTCACCACCGCTTTCATATTGAATCAAAACCAAATATCAAAAGCCCATATATTATATATACTGTTTGAACCTGTTAAAAAATAATGAAGTGAGAAGATTAAAAGGTAAGCGTACACGGAACAGAAGAAAGAATGAAATGATCCTTCAAGTTGTCGATTGATGCTAGCTTTAATTTGGATTTTTAAATGCATGTATTTTGCTTTGATTATGATACCTCAGCTTCGAACTACAGCCTATCAATCAATGAGTTCTGTGTAAAAGGTTCCTTAATATTTTGAGTCAAACTCCTTTAATATTCAGAGGCGGAAGAAAAGTTAAATTTTTAAGTTTATAACGAATAGGATCAATTAAAAAGTTTAGGAACTTTGGGGCCTTTAACATAATGTCTAACTAGATTACTGATAATCCAAATTATCGATCAGAAAGATTAACATCCTTTGGTATTTAAAAATATTGATAATTTTCATTTTCATTGCGCTCTACAATTTTTGCTTTGTTTTTGTTCCTTTTTTCTTCTTCTCTCTTTATTTTTTTATCTCTACTGTTCTAAATTTTGATTGTTCCTATAATGATATTATAGAATCTGTTCAGTGATTATAAATATTGAAAATATTATTTTTATTCTTATACATCAAACCAAACTCTTTAATTATAACATCACATGTTATTTATAAATATTCTTACCTAGAAATGCAGCAAGATTGCAAATAACTCTAATATCTATACAAGCGGAGGTAGAGTATCTGCAAAGATATTTCGACGCATGAATGAGGCATAGAATGGTAAAAGGGTAGTATTTAATAAGCTTATAGTACTTGAGGAGCGTTGAGCCCTTTATGTAGTGTGAGGTGACCTTGTGATAAGTTATGAGATAATCTTCTCTGTATATGGAAGATATTCCTGGAATTTAGAAGATATTACATATATTTTGTATATGCAGGAGATATGATATAATATATGAGATATGATGTAATAATTAATGATAAGATATAATGAGAGATATGAAGATCCTGTGTGGAATTTAGGAGATATTCTCAACTAAATCTGGAGTAAATCTGTGGAAGAGTTAGGCACCATGTGGCCGAGCTCTGGGACCCATGGCTGAGCTCTAGTGGTACGAGCCGAGATCTTCTAACCCATATTTCTAGTTCATTACAGTAAAATTTGCACTAAATATATTATGATTTTAGTGACAGATTGTGTACAAGCCAAACATTTATGCAAATTGATTATGACATTGTAATTTCATCTTAACAACACTACTTATACTTTTAGATTTAATTTTAATACATTGATAATGTAAAAAAAGTTTTATATAGTCATCCAATTATATAATATCATATTAGTAAATATGATTAATTTTTACTATCACTACTTGAAAATTCATGTAAAATTGAAACAATAATAGTTGAAGTTGGAGGGAAATGAAGCTGTAAAATTGAAACCTTCAAGTGGTAGGTAGGGTCTTTAAAACGGAAGATAAGCAGGCCCAAGGCTGGGCCCATGTAGAAGAATCCAGAAAAGTTGGGTAACAACCATGTTGCATGTTATATATTCCTCCTTGCACTACCACCATTCCCTCCTGCGAGTTCTTTACGGGATCAAATCTCTGCCATACCAGGAAACCCTAATTCTGCTGTGTGTGTGTATATATATATATTATTCACTCCCATGTATCTCTCCCTCCAAAAGCATACCAAATTAAAATCTTCCATAAAGTGTGAGAACTGAATATCACCTTTTTAGGGCCTCCTTTAAATTTTAAATTGCATGTGGAAAGAGACACACCTTCCTCCTGCTAACAATCTCATGTCACCAACCCACCATATCTCACTCTTTCTATCCTTATTTATTTAAATTAGAACATGCACACCAGCCTGATCGCTTAAACACCCTTTATATCAATCTGAGAAACAATAGCTAGATTCTCCAACCACTTGATTATTATTGTAGCAGATCCAAATTAAAGCCCTTTATAGTATGATATATATATACATGTCCTTTTCACAATTCACGTTATATAATTATAATACAGGTAATTAATTATAAATGAGATGCATTTATTAATTAATTAATTAATAATGGGTGTCTTTCTTTCTCTCAATGCTTATCATGTATGTATACCAATTCTTAGGAAAGCTAAGGCATATAGAAGTTGATGGGGGAATGGTACGTCGTCATTTAAAAAGAGCACAGAAACAAAAGCACCTAAAAAGTTTATTCTTGTCTTCTTATTCCCTATTCAATCTCCTCTTTATTCTCTTCAGAAATTACAATGAAGTTGCCCCCTCTTCACCTTGATTTTTAGCTTTATTGCATGAATGTCCCATGAAAGAAAAGATATATAGCATTAACATGCACGTTACCCTCTCTCTCAGATGGGATAAGTACCTCTTTACTCAAATAATACTGCAGGAATAAAAGCTCGAATCTAACGCAGAATAAAGCAATAAAGAAGCCTCTGTCTCCTAGTGTATCACTCTCTTTAATTTCTTAAAAACCAAACATGAAAGAAAGAGACCTCACCAATAAATTTGTAACTCGTATTGTTATTCAAAATCAAACTCGAACTCAAAATTTTCAATCAGGAGTTTTGAACTTCGGTTCCCTCCTCCGTATGACACTCACAAATTTGTCGATGAATTAATGCCTTCAGAGTATACTAGTAAAGTTTGACTTTAAAGTGAATAATTTAAATGATAGTTTATATGCAGTCATCGGAATTTACTCATATTCTTGTGCAGCATACATATAAGGTTTCAATTCAAACACAAAGAGCAATCATTCGTCAGTTGAAGGGACCCGTGGAAACTAAAAGATCTTCTTGAACTTCATCTCTTAAAAGTGAATTTTCTTTCTATTGGGAAAACATCATCACCAATAGTAAAAGCTCCAAGGGAGTTGTTATCTGGTGCAGATTTAATATGCATGACAGGGCGTTTTAGAGATAACGTATATGGTAGTGGATGTCATATGCATGCAAATCAAATTTAACTAATTGCTTCTACGCAACTGCTTAATGAGTGATTAATGGAACTACGAAAATCTTTATACATACACGGGTACGTGTGTGCGTGTACATGTCTCTCAGCAAAATAATAATAATATCATAATAATGCAAAACAAGCTTGTATATATGAACGCAATATTAATATTTATTTTGGTAGGTGCGATATTAATAAGTTCTTATGCACTTCTGGTACTCGAAGCGTATCTGTCACACATGCACCACGTTTTGAAGACATGCGATCATCAATTGAGGAGTATATATGACAATTTCGTATATGATTATAAGCTCGATATATCTTAAACCAAGCTAGTGCAAAAGTAGAATTAATATATTAACTATGACACATTTATACATTTAATTATAGCTTTTTTCCCACACTTATTTTCGTTATCATATATTACAAAATTTTATGTGACAAAAAACACTAATTTGGACTGAGACCACACTTAATCTGGAAATTCTCACACCGCCACGTGAAGTTCAATAATAATAATAATAACTCTAAAAGATAAAGTGAAAGCTACATGATTCCTTTCTAAACCTTTCAAAAGTGTGAAAAGAAGTAGAAAGTAAAGGGTTAATGACAAACTCTTTTGGACATTTTCATTTCTCTATACAATTAAAACTATATATATACATAAACATAAAAGAGAACTGATATGAGAACAATTTAATTATACTTTACTATAATAACAAAGTGACTAACTACAGCACAAGTAACAAGGTGGTTTGCAGTTTGCACAAACTCATTGGTATATTTCTATTATATCGAAAAACAAGAAAGGTAAAAACAAATTGTACAAACATTTAAAAATAATAAAATAATATGAATAATACGGGGGGATGGCATATTATAATCAAAACAGTGATGATTTTCATGAGGCAGGATGCATGTAACTCTGGACCTTTGGGCTCTCCCTCTCTATATATATGCGTCAGAACTTGAGTGCAGCTTTTCTTGGGGGTTTCTTTTCTTTTCTTTTCTTTTGTTTTTCTCTTTGATTTCTTTCCTTTTCCTCTTTGTTCTTTCTATGTTCTTTCTTTCCAGCTTGTCCAGTGTATAGCACAATGTTAGGTCCCGGTGAGAACTACTCAAAGTCTTATAAACAGGCCTTCATTGGAAAAGAAAGAAAAAGAGAAGAAAAAAATAAAACTATTATGGATGATTTCTTGTCCTTTTCTTGTTGAAAGGAAACTTGAGGGAGGCTTCAAGCATTAATGATGATGACAATGATGTTGTCTCTGGATTTGTTTATTCTCTACTATTCTCTCTATTTTTTTTTCTTTTTTGATCCAGTCTCTCCTTCTACCCATGATGATCCGGGTTGTCAGGATCTGGCCAATAAGAAGAGTATTTCAACCACTCAGCTTCTTGTTGGTTGGTGATGGATGACTCCTGCAAGGGGATAGCAAACAAAATATACAATGAAAAGATTAGGGTTAGGGTTTATGGAATATATTATTTAATTTAGTTTCATGCTCGTTATGAACCATAAGACAAGAAAATGGAAATTGACTGGAATGTATGGTCTTTTCCAACTCATAGTCAAACATCAAGGGCGTATTTGCTAATTATTGAAAGTCCAAAGAATGATAAAGAAAAGATGGATTTTAACTCACTATTACCTTTTTCCAAATTTAGCTTATTTATGATGATGATAATAGTAATAAACAACAACAATAATACTAATAATAATTATTATGACCTTTAGAAAACTGTTGACATAATTAGGAGCAGTTTAATGGGGAAAAAGTTTTTCACTTGTACAATTCAAAATGGAATAATTAAACAGAATATTATGTCCAAAAAAAAAATTAAAGAGAATATCTTTTCCCTTTGAATTTTCATACGGCTTCGGCCCCACATTTTGTTTTACTATTTTTCTTTGCTTGCACAAATGGGAAGAAAACTACAAAGCTCCAAATAAAAACAAAAAACTGTTTTTCATTTATTTCTTTTCTTTATTCTTTGCACTCGTTTCTCTTTTTCTCTCTCTCTATTGGCATTATGACACAAAGTACGTATAATTCCGAGTCAAAAAAAGGGTCCCTTCTTACCTCTTTGATATCAGTCGAAGTGCACCCCATGATGAGTTCCTCCAAACCAGACGCAGACCTTGCTCCTAGTTTATGATGCTGTTGCTGCTGATGCTGTTGCTGCCATGTGTATAGATATCATAGATGCATTTCCAAGGTCAACAATCAAAATTGAAAACGCACTTCTTAATCATCATGCTGAACAATAATCAAAAAGTGAAAAGACAGTTTTCATGCTTGCTATTTAGTAAGCACTCACAAAAGCTAGCCTATACCTAGTTTGATGAGTCTGACTCATGCACAAATATGCCATGCAGACTTGCTCCATCTTGGACTCTCACATGCTAAGTGTTTCGTTCATTGCACCACTCACCCTACCTTTTATTCTCTTTTACAATTATTGTTATTATTACTATTATTGTTATAGTTTATTAACTCTCTTTTTCTATCAAAAATTCTCCGCCTCCAGCCAGCCATATTAACTCTTTATTATTCCACTACTATTTGGGTAATATAGCTATAATTCATTTAACTCTAATGAAAATTAAAGGGTTAAAATTGTAATCATATGTAAGAAATGGGATTTAGAGTGCGTTTGAAATAGCTTATTTTATATTTAAAATAACTTAATTATAATTAGAATACTCTTTGAGGTAGCTTTTAAAAAGGAGTCTTACTATATGGCTTCGGACACAAAACGTAGAAAATATGTAAAGAGAAAACAAACCATGTAAAAAGAAAATTCTATAATCGCGAGAAACGTGATGTAAAACACACTAAACATATAAATAGGAAACAAATTATGTGAGGAGGAAACGTCATAAATGCATGAAATGTACTAAACACATAATTGGACAATATTATCTATATAAAGGATAGTCACTATACATGTGATGTGAAGAGGAGAAAATGAGAGAAATTATATAGGTTTAAATACGCATTCATAAAATATAATTTGCGCAATACCATTAATGATTTCTCTTTTTTGAAAATGGACAATGATTCCGTAATGGGTGTGCTTGGATAAATTATAAAAAATGCATTAGATGGTGAAATTACCTGGAAATGTTCATTTTGGAGCATTATTCTAGAGACTTGGTAGGAGCTGTCGTCTAGGATGATGGATGTGTGGTGGAGGGGAGATGGAGAGATAAGGGTAGAGATCGGATGTGAAGGCCTACTTATATGGAAAGCTGAGGTTGCAATCTGATGATGTTGTGGATTGTGATGTTGCTGCTGCTGTTGTTGTTGATGATGATGAACTACATGTTGTGGTT